>CM042021.1:64638750-66035833 GCA_023525975.1 Smallanthus sonchifolius | reverse complement strand
ATTATAACTCGATAAAGACCAGGACAAATACAAATACATACAAAGACAAGACTGAAAGATAAATAACAAAAGCTTGAGTATGATCCAGAGTGCCTGTCATAAAAACATGCTCTTACAGCTCGGGTAGTTTCTTTCCTTTTCTATGGTGGTGGCGGATTAAATGACCTTGAAGAACTTCCTTCGCACTTTCGCTTGTTATCAGCAGGTTTATCAAAGAGTCCCTAACGAACGGCCTGGGACGTCAGGTTGTGCGATAACCGGATTGCTCGCTGGATTGTTGTAGGTTCTGAAGA
This sequence comes from Smallanthus sonchifolius, assembly GCA_023525975.1. Taxonomy (NCBI): domain Eukaryota; kingdom Viridiplantae; phylum Streptophyta; class Magnoliopsida; order Asterales; family Asteraceae; genus Smallanthus; species Smallanthus sonchifolius. The sequence continues at coordinate 66,035,540 of CM042021.1, read as the reverse complement.
TGATACCATTCCCTGGATTTTGCGAGGCCATTCCCCATAGATAACGCTTAATATGCTTCTCTTCGGGTGTTACCATATGAGGACACAATCCTGCCAAATCATGAAATTTTGACGTGTAATCCACCACATCTGGTCCATTCATTTTGAAGTTCCAAAATTTTTCCTCAAGATCCTGGATCTCATTCCATGTATAATACTCATCCCTTAACAGCTTCTTGAAGTCTGCCCATGGCATAGCATTCGCTGCTTCCAAGCCCATCGCTTGGACATTGGATTTCCACCAGGTGAGGGCTTGTCTCTCAAAAGTTCCAGTAGCGAATTTCACCTTTGAAGTTTCTGGACATTTGCACATCTCGAAAGTAGACTCTACTTTCTCAATCCATCGTACCAAGTTAAGTGCTCCATCCCGCCCATTGAAAGAGAGCGGTTTGCAATCAAGGAAAAGCTTGTAGGTGCATACTGGGGGATTTTGTCCTGGTCCTCCTGCATTCTGGTTTCTCGGTAAGGCTGCTACATCTGCAGCTACTATTTGGTTAATCAGGGCCTCCATTTGTTCTGTCGTCATTATTGCTTGGCGGGGCGGCATGTCTCTTCATATTATAATGTTAGCAAAAGTTAGATTACATGTAACATACAACCAACACATGTACGCAAAATAACACATCACATCACCAATCAACCACAAAATATAAAAAGATAGTAAACTTGATAAAATAGATTGTAAGTGGTACAAAATATTTCAGGAGTCTCCGCTCCTCAAAAATGAGAACAAGTTTAAAACTTCAAATATTCTGTGGGCACAGTCCGCCCACAATAGGCTGAATAGGAAATGAAATAGATCAAGTAAGTGTGACGTTCCGCACAGCGGTCGAGAGCAAACCAGCGCAGAACATAGCAAGAGTACTAGTAGCCTCTAGTTGCTCCCCTACTTCATTTGCCCTTAGCTCCGCTGCAACGGCTCTCTGGGTAGCAAGTGTAGCTCTCTGCTCTGCCATGGTGGTCCTCTGTCTCTCAAGGCTCAGATGCCTCTCAGCCTTAGATACTCGGTCAGATAAATGGTAATCCTGGCAGCATCCTTCTGGCGATCCTCCGTCAGTCGGGACACCTGCTCCTGTAGGGTCTTTAGTGCGGTCTCGGACACTTGCCCAGGCACATGCTCAATCCTCTGCTCAGTCTCTTTCCCCAGATCTTCTAGCGACAGAACCTTCTTCTTAAGGTGCTCCACTTTCTTCAGATCGCCATGTATCCTCTTCTGCTCCCATCACAGAAGCCCTAGCACTCTATTGTACCAGTTGCATCGGTCTACCAGAGTCAGGATCATACGCTCGATTGGCTCCCCGGTAATCGGTAATGTCACACCCCCAATTTCAACTAACGGAGTTTTACAGTTTGGGAAGTGATGAACCAGGATCTCAGACATTAGTTACTTTGAACGACTCTACATGGGACTCAAAATGAAAATATCATTCAAATCAGAATTTCAATGCGGAAGCGTAAAGAAAGTAAATGCGTAAAACACACGCGCCCAAAACCAAAGTCCAAAAGTCCAAAACGTCCAACCAAACCAAGTAAAATACAAAATAATTCAAGCAAGTATAAATAAGTCATAATCAAAATAGTTGGATCCCATGCATGCCCTAATGTGCACCTGTGTCTTATCTTAGCGACCTGAGAAAACATGTAAGAAAATATGTCAACATGAGGTTGGTGAGTTCACAGGTTTCAATATGTAAATAAGCGTTTACCAGATTTATGTTCATTCAGTACGTATCTATAGGTAGCTAACCTATGCTCATGTTTAGCTCAAGCGCTCGCAACCGACGCTGACTGTTTGTTTATTGCCTCCTGCCAGGCCTATCAACACTGGCGGTGTGAGTAGGCTAACATTTCACCCGTTCGATATCTAATCGAGTTAGCGTGACTAACTCGGGTGGAATTTGTCAAACCCAGTAGTACTACTAAATATTACCTCGCTAAAATCCATATTAACGGTCCGATATAAGTTGAGGACTTTCTGTGATAGCGTTTTAGGATTAGCATTAACATTGATATCATACGAATTACAAAATCCAAAATTGTTTAATTATGTTTTCTCCCCCAAGTTAAAACAGTAAAAAGGGGTCGTGAAAACTCACTTGTGTTGCGTTGTAGGTAGTATCACACAAAGGATAAGTTGGAACTATGTGTGTAAGTCTCAAACAACTTACGAATGCCCTAAAATTATAAACACATAAATTAGGGACAAAAATGGGAATTATTGGGATACGTGACGACGACACGGATTGTTGAACGTCTTAAAAGAAACGCTCTAGAGATCAACGAGTAGACGAATTTTTCCATGGGAATAGGGTTTTCTTAATTTAATAATTAAGATAAATACGTTTTGTGTCGAGCGAATATTAATTTTTAAATGTATTTATTCTTGTGTTCAATTAAAACGGTCACGGGGAAATAATATATTAAATTATATTATTTTAAGTTTGTATGATTTACCAATTAATTCTATGTGTGGAAAAATAATAAATATATTAATTTTAATTCGAGTATATACACTTAAGTAAATAATATAAAAATTTATATTATTTATAAATTTTGAAACGTTACGTAGGGTTTACAAACATGGTAAAATAATATAAAATATATTATTTTTATTTGAGGTTACGGGGTGAAAATAATATACACATATTATTTATTCGGGTCGTGGTTCGAAAACAATATAAATGTATATTATTTTTATAAATGGGAATAACATTAAGTAATAATAATTATTTTAAAACCGAGTCTACGGGTGGGTTACGGGGCTAAAACACTTTATTATATCATTATAAAATATTAGAAACGATTTTTTATTAATTTAATATAATAGAAAAACTGTTTAAAAAAGAGATGTGGGAGCCCGGTCTTGAACCCGGGTCTCTCCCACACACGCACAAGTCACTAACCAGTCCCGCCCGCTAGGGTATCGTGATGATATCCGGACTGGAATGGTTAAGACATACAAGTCCAGTGGTTTCTCCCCCCGTATTCACTCAAGATCGAAACCCGTCCCAATACTCCCGATTTGGACTTTGATCGAAACTGAGGGCATAGGGGTTTTGTTATACTAAGGTTTGCGAACATGTGGTAGTTTTTAATTACAAAATCAACCGGTTTATGTTTGTTTAATCTCTTATTCAAAAGTCGAACCCTAGAATAAGAACACGAATTTGAATCTGATCCAGCCCGATGTTAAAACTCATTGAAATCATGGGGCTTTTACTCATATGAACATTTCGAATCTGTTCAGAGGTTTTAATTTGATTGAGATGGTGTCTAGGATCAAAAGCCCCAAAACGTTTTTATAATGAACCCTAGTTTACGGATTATGATTAAATCGATGTTATATGATCAGATTCGCATAGGGTTTTCACTGATTGAAGCATTGCGAATCTATTGGTGTTGTTTAATTTCATTTAAAACATGTTTAGATAGGAATTCGATTAAACAAGGACGTACATGAACCCTAGGTTCGATTCAGTTTCAATTTGATGATATACATCTTGGATTTTATAGGGCTTTTACTGCACAGGCGATTCCGAGTCTAGAGGTGTAGGTTAATTGAATTTAGATCACACTTAGACTGGTAATCGATTAAACCTCGAATGTATGAACCCTAGAATCGGGTTATTGCTAATTTTGATGTTTTAAGCCCTAATTGGCATAGGGCTTTTCATCTGGAAGTAAAAACGAAGGTGAGGGTGTGTTCAATTACCAGAAACAGATGCGAATTGACTGAGCTCGACTAAAACGGCTGTCGACTGTGACGAGGTTGTTCTCCAGCGACTCCTGCTGCTATTTCGATCAATTTGAGGTGTGAAACGACTTCTGTGGAATTCGTCTAATGCGTGCAGATGCTCAAATGAGAGAAAAAACAGACGAATTGATGCGAATTCGATGAAGACATGGTTATGGTCGACGGTTAAGATTTGAATGCCCACAATTAAGTTTAAATTCAGATTAATTATGATGTTAAGGCTCTAATGATGATCGTATATGATTTAATCGTGCATATCAGTTACGATTTTAACGAATTTTGATTGTAGTTCAAATTTGGATTAAAGTCGATTGTGTTGACTTTCTGAAAGTCAACATAAATCAAGATTTGATAAATTACAGTTTCAGTCCCTGAGGTTTCTGGTTTGAAGTTTTGAAGAAGGCAGAAATAGTCCTTGAGGTTCTAATTGAGTTAAATACATGGTTAGTTGACTTTTACAAGTCAATAGGATTTAAATATTGGATTTTGACTTTACAAGTCAAATAGAATTGGGTTTAGGCTAATTACACAATTAGTCCTTGTAGTTAGGGTTTGAAGAAATGACAGAATCAGTCCTTGGGGTTTAATGTTGAGTTAACTGGGTTAGGTTTTAGTAGAAAACTTAACGGGATTTCTGACGGAACTAACTGAAAAGTCCGGATTGTCACATCATCCCCTAGTTGAAAGAATTTTCGTCCCGAAAATTAAAATAGTACCTTAAGAATTTGACGCGGAGTGCTTGAACAGATTAGGATATTTGCGCATCATCTGATCCTCGCGCTCCCACGTGAATTCCGGTCCGCGTTTCGAGTTCCAACGAACTCTGACAATAGGGATTTTACTGTGCTTTAACGTTTTAACTTCCCTATCCATAATTTCCACGGGTTCTTCGATGAAACGTAACTGTTCATCAATGTGTAGTTCCTCAAGAGGAACTGCGAGTGATTCGTCTGCTAGACATTTCTTCAAATTTGAATGTGAAAGACATCGTGTACACCACTAAGTCCTTCAGGTAAGTCCAGTTGATACGCTACTGATCCTATTCTCTTCATTATCTTGAATGGTCCAACATAACGAGGATTCAGTTTGCCTCGTTTCCCGAAACGAATGACGCCTTTCCAAGGTGAGACTTTTAATAAGACCATATCCCCTACTTGAAATTCTAACGGTTTACGACGCTTATCGGCATAGCTCTTTTGACGATCACGAGCTGCTGCCATACGGTTTCTAATTTGAACGATTTTCTCAGAAGATTCAAGTACGAGTTCAGGACCTGTGTGACATTTTGGGTTTTATTCACGCTTTTATATTATGTATCATGTAAACATTTTCTATTCAATGGAACGCAAGTGTTTTTATTTAACTTTTTGTACAAAGTATATATATATATATATTTAATTTATGGATTTAAAATAAATAAAATTTTATAAGTTTTAAACTTATATAAAATTTTATATAAAAATCTAAATTAAAAGGTTCATTTATAAATAAGATAACCTATTTAAATAAAATAATTAACTTTTATAAAAATATTTATAATAATAATAATATAATAAAATATAATTGAAATTAAAAAAAAACTTTATTAATTATTTTTAAATAAGTTAAGGGGCTGTTTTGAAATATCTCAAACTAAAAGGTTTTAAAGTAAAAGTAAGTTAAGGGGCTGTTTCTGGACAAACTAAACCTCAGGGACTAACGGGTAAAAAAATCCCAGGGACTAACTTAATACAAAAACAAGCTACAAAGACCAAAATTGCCAACTTCGAATTCGCGTTTCCGGTTGTCTCCTCCATTGTCCGGCGGTCCAAGCCTTTTTCCGGCGACCCCCTCGACACGCCTGTCCCATGCACCTCGACAGCCGAAAATGATCTCCCTGACCTCGTCGTCCTCACGCGAGCAAAAGCCCCCGACCAATTTGTCTCCCCAACATTCGAAACGTCTGATCGTGTTTGTGGCCGAAAGTCCACGCCACGAATTCGGCCCCGACAGTAGACTTCCACGCCTGCTAGATGGCTCGTTAGCTTCGTCTTTTCCAGACGAGTGTCTGGACATACTCAATTGCCTGTTTATTATAGGGATCGAGCTCGGCTATAAATAGCCATTTACGGACCTGCTCGAGCTCGCCACCCTCCTCCACCCACTCTCACTCAAAATTGAAGCCGACATTGTGTTCGTCGTCTCTGTGAGAAGCTGTGACGAGAATCTCATAGCCCAATTCCATCCCGAAGCTTGAATTCCAGATCTTGGTATTTTCGGATTAAAAGCCCTGTCGTCCAGCCCCTTCACGACCTAGTAGGTACCTCGAATTCGTTCCTTTGCCTTCTGTTATCCTCTGGCAATCTGTACCAATCGAAATCGCGACTTCAAACCATCGATTACCGGGCAAACCAGTGTTCTCGGACACAGTTTTCCGGGTGCCGAGGACCAGCGACCAGTTTCACGTATGCGTTTATTAATTAAACGATACACACATAACCAGCGATTGGCAGTAGCCCGGCTGGTTATGAATGTGAGTGTTTGAGCCTTAGGTCGCGGGTTCGATTCTGGTGGCCTCCGGCCCAACCCAATTTTTTTTTTCTGTTTTAATGATATAATTTATTTTATTTATTTTATCATATTTTAATATTATATCTATACAATAAAAACTATTACGGGTTGGGTGACTCGTTCGTTTATTTTCGAAACCATTAAATAACTTTTTACACATATTTAACCCATTGAATTTTTATAAAATAATAAACCCTATGTTTTATAAACTCATTTAAATAATTTTAACTCACAAAAGAAAATATAATAATAATAATAATATTTATAAACAAAATAGAGATTTTTATATAATATATCTACTTATTTAAAAATATAATATTTTAACAAGATTAAAAATTATATTTTTTGATGTTAAGTTTTACAAAATCATTATCATCTTTCTATAATATTTTATACAAATAAATTTTAAGAAATATTATTATAAACCTATACACGTTTAAATACGTACACACATACAAAACCTACAATAATACCTATTTATCCACATAGGGTTCCAACGTGATTAGGTTTCAACATCCTTATCACCTACACTCGTGGATTAAAATACCCGCTAGCAAGGTGAGTTACATAGCCCCTATTTTACATTTTTACATACTTTGGGGTGAAACATTATACATGCTACTCATCAAATTGTTTATACGTGTTATACATGTGATTATATGCTTGTTCATCGTGAATTATCTTGGGTGTACACTTATTTATTTTAAACACAAGAAAACCAACAGTAATATTAATAGATCTATTGTGCTTGACCAGCCCACCCATGTAGGGTGTTTATTACTGCATACTCGGATATAGCCGCGTGTTATATTCAAACATATCGGATATAGTGGGCAACTATATTCAAACATACCGGGCCTAGCTGTTGTGCTATGCTCAAGCGCGTCAATCAAGGTTTGAATTGTGCTTAGATAAACATGAATGATACAACTATATATGCTATGTTTAACAAGATAAACAATGAGTTGCAAAACGTTTTTATCTACTATTTATCGGGTCCACAAAACCTATGTACTCACCAACTTTATAGTTGACACTTGATTTAAATAATGTTTCAGGTTCGGATATGTGATTGTTTGCTGAAGATTCCTCCACTTAAGAACTTATGGACCTAGTTAGTTAAATCAATGTTTTGGAATAGACTAGGTTATTTGAAATGTATTGTACTTGGATATTTGTTGTCTTTAAACTAAATTAATAAATTATGCAATATTATAGCTATCATGTGCTTTTGAACAATCATCCATTGTCCGCATCGATGATTCCGCCATCGGTCGGGGTGTGACAGATTGGTATCAGAGCCATGGTTATAGGGAATTAGGTTATTAGACACAATGACCTAGACTATAACCCTAGGACTCCCTTTTACGTGTTACGTGCTAAATGATTATTTGCTATGTGAATTATTTGTAGTTAGGTATTATTTGAATTTTCCCAAGTTTAGTACATGAGACTTATACACATACATACAAGGCCTTAAACATACAATACATACTTTACATACACATTTGACAAATAAACATATGCAAACAAATACACTACACCTCCTTATCCATACTCTTTCCTCATCCATACTATTTGCAACATTCCTACATATTTTATACTCGTAGACTCACAAGTGTATTAAATTCTTGAAAATCTCGTCAACGACTTAATATCTTGAAAACTAGTAAAGGACATGTGCAATCCGGAAGGGTGACACATGTACATTGGGTTTTCTGTCTAGGAAAGCATTTCGTATAAATCCAAATAAACGGACCCGTATGCTTCCCTGGGAATTCCTGAAGTGAGTGTTTACCTATAGGCTAAAGCATGTCTCCTTGAAAGTTTTGAGGAATTACCTAACGTTGATAAGTCATTGTATTCGCAAGAATATGATCCGAACCTAAACTCAAAATTTGGGGACATTATAGTAAGATAGGAGGAACTAGATGAACATGCAAAGTAAATCATTATTACGGGTGCACACGTAATAACGATTTGTAGTGCATGCAAATCCCGGCGATTCCTATTGCGTGAATAATGATCTATGACATCATCTCCTACCCGGAATAGATGACTTATTTTCCCAATCAACCTTGAATAAATACACATACATTGGCATGCGACATGATGAATCCCGCATTTCTGCTTACATTATTTCCCACTATAACTCATATATATCCACTTTATCTAAAATATCATTGTCTTTTCTTATGGTGTTAGAATGCCTCCTCGACGTGCAAACTCTAGCACTTCCAACCCGGATCTTGCTACTCTTCTTGCCCAATTGGTGAGGCAAATGACCCAAGACAATAACAACAGTGACGGGTCTCACAACATCCAAGGAAACGGTGGTACCAACCCGCCTCAATGCACGTTTAAGCACTTTAACTCATGCAACCCTACAAAATTTTATGGGACTAAGGGTGCTACCGGCCTACTACAATGGTTTGAAAGCATGGAGAGCACATTCCTAAACAGTGACTGTGCCGATAATCTTTGGGTTCGCTATGCCATAAGTGTACTTCAAAAGAGAGCCCTCACCTTGTGGAACGGTGAGAAACGCACTCGTGGTGTTAAGGTTGCTACATCCTTGTCATGGGATGACCTGAAGAAAGCCATGACTGATGAATTCTGTCCACGAAATGAAATAAGGAAGCTCGAGACTGAGTTTTGGGATCTTGCCCAAAACAGCGGGGATAATCTGGCTTACACCACCTGATTTCAAGAGCTGAGCCTATTGGTGCCTCATATGATCACTCCTCTTGCTCGGGAAATTGAAAAATACATAGGCGGGCTGCCTATGCAAATTCAGGATGCTGTGTTAGGAAGCAATCCTCCTACACTTGAAGCTGCTATCCGTCTATCCACTACGCTATCCGACAACCATGTCAAAGCCGGAACCTTATCAAGAAAGGGCTCCAAGAAGGTTGTTTCTACTCTTGCGGCCGTCAAAGATATAAAGCCCGAGTCTTCTAACCACAACAAGAAACGAAAGGGTCGAAACTTCACAGCTGTAACTCCCACCGCACCTGCTATTCAAGTGGCACCTTTGGGTCAAAACCCAAAACCTTACTTGGGCCCAAATTCCCAATGTCAGACCTGCAAATACCACCATCCTACCAACTTACCATGCCGATTGTGTTCAAGTTGGACGATATGGACACGTGGCCACTACTTGCCGTACCCGTCCTCCCGTCAATCAAGCTGCTCCAGCCAACCGTCCAAACTATCTGACACCTCTCAATGGTTACGAATGTGGAGACCCAAACCATTTCCGTGACCGATGCCCAAAACTTCATCAACAAGGTGGTCCTCAAGGACGAGCGTTTAATATAAACGCTAATGAGGCACAAGCAAACAACGACGTGATAAACGGTACGTTTCTCATAAACAATAATTATGCATCCGTTTTATTTGATACCGGTGCCGATAGGAGTTTTGTGTCTCTTACCTTTGAATCTCGACTTGCTAAACAAAGAACGAAACTTGACAATTCTTATTCCGTGGAGATAGCAAACGGGAAATCTATTGCTATAAATTCTGTTATCCGCGACTGCAATCTCGATCTTAATAATCATGAGTTCTCTGTTGATCTCCTTCCGATGCAATTGGGAAGCTTCGATATTATAATTGACATGGATTGGTTATCCAAGCACAATGCCGATGTTATTTGCATTGAAAAGTGCATTCGTATACCTCTCCCTTCAGGCGACACGTTAGTTATTTTCGGTGAAAAACCGTGTCGTGGTCTTCAACTCATGTCTTACACATTGGCACAAAAGTACTTGCGGAAAAAGTACGTTGCCTTCTTGGCCCACGTAGTTGACATGAAAGAAAAGGGTAAGAAATTGCAAGATATTTCGATCATTCGAGAGTTTCCCGAGGTATTCCCCAAGGATTTACTCGGTCTTCCTCCCCCTAGACAAGTAGGGTTTCGTATTGACCTGGTGCCCAGAGCAACTCCCGTGGCAAAAGCTCCCTATCGTCTTGCACCTTCCGAGATGCAAGAGCTCGCAAGTCAATTACAAGAACTCTCATCCAAATGTTTCATCCGACCAAGCCATTCACCTTGGGGTGCTCCCGTGCTGTTCGTTAAGAAAAAAGATGGATCGTTTTGAATGTGCATTGATTATCGTGAACTCAACAAGCTTACAATCAAGAACCGTTATCCTTTACCCCATATCGACGATCTTTTCGATCAACTTCAAGGTTCAACATGTTTCTCCAAGATTGACCTTCGTTCCGGATACCATCAACTTCGTGTTCTCGATGAAGACATTCCGAAGACTACCTTTCGGACTAGATATGGTCACTACGAGTTCATGGTCATGCTTTTTGGTTTGACTAATGCACCTGCGGTTTTCATGGACCTTGTGAACCGCGTATGCAAACCTTATTTGGACAAGTTCGTGATCGTTTTCATTGACGACATTCTCATCTATTCTAAAACGAAAGCGGAACATGAACAACATCTTCGTTTGATTTTGGAGCTCTTGAAGAAAGAACAACTATACGCCAAGTTCTCCAAGTGTGAATTCTGGCTAACGGAAGTTCAATTTTTGGGACACATAGTCAACGAAAAGGGGATTCATGTGGACCCGGAAAAGATCGAGGTGGTAAAGAATTGGAGTACTCCTAAGACTCCTACCGAGATTCGTTCCTTCCTTGGACTAGCAGGTTACTATCGCCGATTCATCTCAAATTTCTCCAAAATTGCGGTCCCGCTCACTGCCTTGACTCACAAAGGTAAACCTTACGAGTGGGGACCCAGACAAGAGGAAGCTTTTCAAACTCTCAAGCACAAGCTCTGCAACGCTCCTGTTCTAACTCTTCCTAGTGGTAATGACGACTTTGTCGTTTATTGCGATGCATCCAACCAAGGTCTTGGTTGTGTTCTTATGCAGCGTGGCCAAGTAATTGCATACGCATCACGTCAGCTCAAAATCCATGAGAAGAACTATACGACCCATGATCTCGAGCTTGGTGCTGTCGTTTTCGCCTTGAAAATTTGGAGACACTATCTTTATGGCACCAAATGCGTGGTTTTCACCGACCACAAAAGTCTCCAACATATTTTCAATCAAAAAGAGCTTAATATGAGGCAACGACGATGGGTCGAACTTCTTAACGACTACGAACGCGAGATTCGCTACCACCCTGGCAAAGCAAATGTTGTAGCCGACGCCTTGAGTCATAAAGAACGTATCATGCTTCATAGTGTTCGTATTCATAACGATATCCAAGCCCGCATCCTCTAAGCACAACACACCTCGGTTACCGAGGGAAACATGTACCACAAAATGGCATGTGGTGTGGAACTCTTGCTAGAAACTAAAGCCAACGGCCTGTTGTATTACTTGGATCGTATCTGGGTTCCCGATCGCGATAACCTTCATATATTTTTGATGAACGAGTCCCACAAGACTCGATATTCGGTACATCCCGGAGCTGATAAGAAGTACATGGGTCTTCGTCAGCAATATTGGTGGCCCGGCATGAAAAAGGATATTGCCCTCTTTGTGGCAAAATGCTTAACTTGTTCTAAAGTAAAGGCCGACCACCAGAAGCCTTCCGGACTCCTCGAACAACCTGAAATTCCCATGTGGAAGTGGGAGAACCTTGCTATGGACTTCATCACCAAACTCCCACGCACTTCTAGTGGACATGATAGTATCTGGGTTATTATCGATCGACTCACAAAGTCTGCTCATTTCTTGCCTATTCGTGAGGACTATCGAGTCGAGAAATTGGCTCGGATCTACATTGATGAGATCGTAAGTCGGCATGGAATCCCTTTGAACATTATCTCCGATCGTGATTCGCGTTTTACTTCCCGATTTTGGCAATCATTACTATCTGCGCTTGGTACTCGTTTGGATTTAAGTACGGCTTACCATCCTCAAACTGATGGAAAAACCGAGCGAACAATCCAAAATCTCGAGGATATGCTTAGAGCTTGTGTCATTGACTTTGGCGGCAATTGGAATTCTCACCTACCACTGATCGAATTTTCCTAAAACAACAGCTACCACACAAGTATTAACATGGCACCGTTTGAAGCTCTTTATGGACAAAAGTGTCGTTCACCGATTTGTTGGAACGAAATTGGTGAAACACAAATCACCGGTCCCGAGCTTATCCAAGAGACCACCGATAAAATATCTCTTATTCGTGACAACATTCGAGTAGCAAGGAGTCGGCAAAAGAGCTATGCCGATAAACGACGAAAACCCTTGGAATTCAAAGTTGGGGATATGGTTCTTCTAAAGGTATCACCTTGGAAAGGCGTAGTCCGATTTGGAAAGAAAGGAAAACTTGCACCTCGATATGTGGGTCCATTCAAGATACTCGAAAGGGTAGGAAAAGTGGCCTACAAACTCGATCTTCCTTCAGAGCTCAGCAACGTTCATCCGACTTTTCACGTATCTACTTTGAAAAAGTGCCTAGCCGACGAGAATCTCCACATCCCTCTTGATGAAGTGCGTATTAACGAGAAAATGCACTTTGTTGTGAAACCCGTGGAAATTATGGATCGTGAAGTCAAGAAACTCAAGCGTAGCCGCATCCCCATTGTCAAGGTCCGTTGGGAGTCTAAACGTGGACCCGAGTTCACTTGGGAACGTGAAGACCAAATGAAGTCCAAATATCCGCATCTCTTTTCATAACCTCCATTAATTGAATTTCGGGACGAAATTCCTTTAACATGGGGACACTGTGACATTTCGGGTTTTATTCACACTTTTATATTATGTATCCTGTAAACATTTTCTATTCAATGGAATGCAAGTGTTTTTATTTAAATTTTTGTACAAAGTATATATATATATATATATATTTAATTTATGGATTTAAAATAAATAAAATTTTATAAGTTTTAAACATATATAAAATTTTATATAAAAATCTAAATTAAAAGGTTCATTTATAAATAAGATAACCTATTTAAATAAAATAATTAACTTTTATAAAAATATTTATAATAATAATAATATAAGTTTATAAAATATAATTGAAATTAAAAAGAAACTAAATTAATTATTTTTATATAAGTTAAGGGGCTGTTTTGAAATATCTCAAACTAAAAGGTTTTAAAGTAAAAGTAAGTTAAGGGGCTGTTTCTGGACAAACTAAACCTCAGGGACTAACGGGTAAAAAATCCCAGGGACTAACTTAATACAAAAACAAGCTACAAGGACCAAAATTGCCAACTTCGAATTCGCGTTTCCGGTTGTCTCCTCCATTGTCCGGCGGTCCAAGCCATTTTCCGGCGACCCCCTCGACACGCCTGTCCCCTGCACCTCGACAGCCGAAAATGGTCTCCCTGACCTTGTCGTCCCCATGTGAGCAAAAGCCCCAGACCAATTTGTCTCCCCAACATTCGAAACGTCTGATCGTGTTTGTGGCCGAAAGTCCACGCCACGAATTCGACCCCGACAGTAGACTTCCACGCCTGCAAGATGGCTCGTTAGCTTCGTCTTGTCCAGACGAGTGTCTGGACATACTCAATTGCATGTTTTATTAGAGGGATCAAGCTCGGCAATAAATAGCCACTTACGGACCTGCTCGAGCTCGCCACCCCTCCTCCACCCACTCTCACTCAAAATTGAAGTCGGCATTGTGTTCGTCGTCTCTGAGAGGCTGTGACCAGAATCTCAGAGCCAAATTCTATCCCGAAGCTTGAATTCCTGATCTTGGTATTTTCGGATTAAAAGCCCTGTCGTCCAGCCCCTTCACGAACTAGTAGGTACCTCGAATTCGTTCCTTTGCCTTCTGTTATCCTCTGGCAATCTGTACCAATCGAAATCGCGACTTCAAACCATCGATTACCTGGCAAACCAGTGTTCTCGGACACAGTTTGCTGGTTGTCGAGGACCAGCGACCAGTTTCGCGTATGCGTTTATTAATTAAACGATACACACATAACCAGCGATGGGCAGTAGCCCGGCTGGTTATGCGTGTGTGTGTTTGAGCCTTAGGTCGCGGGTTCGATTCTGGTGGCCTCTGGCCCAACCCAATTTTTTTTTCTGTTTTAATGATATAATTTATTTTATTTCTTTATTTTATCATATTTTAATATTATATCTATACAATAAAAACTATTACGGGTTGGGTGACTCGTTCGTTTATTTTCGAAACCATTAAATAACTTTTTACACATATTTAACCCATTGAATTTTTATAAAATAATAAACCCTATGTTTTATAAACTCGTTTAAATAATTTTAACTCACAAGAGAAAATATATAATAATAATAATAATATAAATAAACAAAATAGAGATTTTTATATAATATATCTACTTATTTAAAAATATAATATTTTAACAAGATTAAAAATTATATTTTTTTGATGTTAAGTTTTACAAAATCATTATCATCTTTCTATAATATTTTATACAAATAAAATTTAAGAAATATTATTATAAACCTATACACGTTTAAATACGAATACACACATACAAAACCTACAATAATACCTATTTATCCACATAGGGTTCCAACGTGCTTAGGTTTCAACATCCTTATCACCTACACTCGTGGATTAAAATACCCGCTAGCCATGTGAGTTACATAGCCCCTATTTTATATTTTTACATACTTTGGGGTGAAACATTATACATGCTACTCATCAAATTGTTTATACGTGTTATACATGTGAATTATATGCTTGTTCATCATGAATTATCTTGGGTGTACACTTATTTATTTTAAACACAAGAAAACCAATAGTAATATTAATAGATCTATTGTGCCTGACTAGCCCACCCATGTAGGGTGTTTATTACTGCATACTCGGATATAGCCGCGTGTTATATTCAAACATATCGGATATAGTGGGTAACTATATTCAAACATACCGGGCCTAGCTATTGTGCTATGCTCAAGCGCGTCAATCAAGGTTTGAATTGTGCTTAGATAAACATGAAGGATACAGCTATATATGGTATGTTTAACAAGATAAACAATGAGTTGCAAAACGTTTTTATCTACTATTTATCGGGTCACAAAACCTATGTACTCACCAACTTTATAGTTGACACTTGATTTAAATAATGTTTCATGTTTGGATATGTGATTGCTTGCTGAAGATTCCTCCACTTAAGAACTTATGGACCTAGTTAATTAAATCAATGTTTTGGAATAGACTAGGTTATTTGAAATGTATTATACTTGGATATTTGTTGTCTTTAAATTAAATTAATAAATTATGCAATATTTTAGCTATCATGTGCTTTTGAACAATCATCCATTGTCCGCCTCGATGATTCCGCCATCGGTCGGGGTGTGACAACCTGTAAGTTGACTATCCCCAACCTCGGCCCAACAAATAGGAGAACGGCATTTCCGTCCATAAAGTGCTTCAAATGGAGCTGCATTGATGCTAGTGTGATAATTGTTGTTGTAAGAGAACTCCACCAATGGTAAGTGGGACTCCCAAGTGTTACCGAAATCGATCACACAAGCTCGTAGCATGTCCTCAGAGTTTGGATTATACGTTCTGTTTGGCCATCCGTTTGAGGATGGTATGCTGTGCTCATATCTAGACGCGTGCCTAAAGCTTTATGTAACGACTGCCAGAAACGAGAGGTGAATCGTGCATCACGATCCGAAATGATAGAGATTGGCACCCCATGCCGAGAGACTATTTCTTTCAAGTAAGTACGAGTAAGCTTATCCATTTTGTCGGTCTCTTTGATTGCTAATAAGTGAGCGGACTTTGTTAATCGATCAACAATTACCCAAATGGTATCACATCCGGTAGGAGTTCGTGGTAATTTGGTGATAAAGTCCATGGATATTTGTTCCCATTTCCACATGGGAATTTCTTGTTGTTAGAGAAGGTCGGATGGTTTTTGATATTCAACTTTGACCTTCGCGCAAGTCAGACACTTACTAACATAGGTGGCTATATCGGCCTTCAACTTCAGCCACCAATATAGCACCTTTAGATCATGGTAAATTTTTTCGGAACCTGGATGTATCGAGTAACGAGATTTATGAGCCTCATCCATAATCAGTTCCCTTAGGTTTTCGAATACTGGAACCCATATTCGCTCGGCGAAGTAGCGAATACCATCAAATTTGACTTCAAGTCGTGCTTCCATACCGCGTGTACCTTCCAGCGGTAGGTTTTCTTCTTTTAGGGCTTCGAGTTGAGCACTACGAATTTTGTCAGGTAATCCGGGGTGAATAGTAAGCTGTAATGCTCAAACTCGTTTGGGTTTCATTTCCTTTCGACTTAAGGCATCAGCTACAACATTAGCTTTACCTGGGTGGTACCGGATCGCACAGTCATAATCGTTTAAGAGTTCGACCCAACGGCGTTGTCGCATGTTCAACTCTTTCTGCTCGAAGATATGCTGAAGACTCTTGTGATCGGTATAGATGGTGCATTTGGTACCGTACAAGTAATGTCTCCATATCTTAAGTGCGAAGACTACGGCTCCCAACTCTAAATCATGAATGATGTAGATTCTCTCGTGGACCTTTAGTTGACGTGAAGCGTATGCGATCACCTTTTCACGTTGCATTAAGACACAACCCAGACCCAGAATAGATGCATCACAATACACTACAAAATCACCGGCTCTTCCAGAAGAGCTAGAATAGGTGCACTGCAAAGTTTCTGTTTGAGGTGTTGGAATGCTGACTCTTGGTTATCGCCCCAATTATAGGCTTTACCCTTTTGAGTTAAGGCAGTGAGAGGTTGTGCAATCTTTGAAAATCCTTTGATCAATCGACGGTAATATCCAGCCAATCCCAGAAATTGTCGCACCTCAGTCGGAGTCGTCGGTGCTGTCCAATTCTTGATGGCTTCTATTTTTGATGGGTCGACATGTATTCCTTTATCGTTAACCACATGCCCTAGAAACTGAACTTCCCGGATCCAGAATTCACACATGGAAAACTTAGCATACAGTTGCTCTCGCTTAAGTAATTCCAAAATTAGGCGTAGATGTTCCTCATGTTCTTCCTTGTTCTTGGAATAATTGAGGATGTCGTCGATGAAAACGATAACGAATTGGTCAAGGTAAGGCTTACACACATGGTTCATGAGGTCCATGAATACCACAGGTGCGTTGGTTAATCCGAAAGGCATGACCATAAACTCGTAATAGCCGTACCTTGTTCTGAATGCAGTCTTAGAGATATCCTCTTCTCGGACTCTTAACTGATGGTAGCCGGACCTAAGATCTATTTTGGAATAGAAACTTGATCCTTGGAGTTGATCAAAGAGGTCATCTATGTGAGGCAAAGGGTAGCGTTTCTTGATTGTGACTTTATTCAGCTCCCGGTAGTCAATACACATACGAAAAGTTCTGTCCTTCTTTTTGACAAATAGTACCGGAGCTCCCCACGGCGATGAACTAGGTCGGATGAAACCTTTATCTATAAATCTTGCAATTGAGTGGACAACTCTTGTAATTCACTGGGTGCCAGTCTGTAAGGTGCCCGAGCAATCGGCGCTGCTCCGGGTGCTAGATCAATTTTGGAATTCAACTTGACGGTGCGGTGGCAGACCAGGCAGATCCTCGGGAAATACTTCCACAAATTCATGAACGATGGGGATAACTTCAATCTTCTTTTCTTCTGATGGCTGCTCAGCAACGAGAGCCAAAATAGCTGTATGCCCCTTTCAAAGGCATTTTTGTGCTTTCATAAAAGATATAATGCCCATGACTGCACCAGCTCTTTCACCCTGAACGGAAAGGGTTTCTTCACTCGGGAAAGGAATACAAACAATCTTCTCATGACAGATAATTTCAGCTTGGTTTTTAGATAGCCAATCCATGCCGACAATTACATCAAAACGACCAAGTGTGACCGGCATAAGGTCGATATCAAATATATGTTTAGCTAGCTCAAGCTTACATTCCTTAAGAATGTGAGTTGCTTCAATTATTTGGCCATCAGCTATCTCTATTATATACTTAGCTTCTAACAGAGTTTGAGTTCCTTTTATCATATCACTAAGTTTCTTAGATATAAAACTCCTATCAGCACTAGTGTCAAAAAGGACAGAAGCAAAGTAATTATTTAAGAGAAACTTACTGGTGACCACATTATGATCGTAATGGGCTTCTCCAGATCCTAGTACGAAAGCTCGTCCCTTCGCACCATTTCCTCCACCATTGCCGTTATTATCACTATTGCCATTTTTATTCTGGTTAGGGTTGTGGTTTCCATTACCCCCTTTCTTCAATTGAGGACAATTCTTCCAAATATGTCCTTCCTTTCCGCACTCAAAAACAACCCCTTGTGGATCCAAGTTTTTGAAAAGGTTGTTTAGCTTGTAACTCTCCCTTGCAATCCTTAGCAGCATGACCTATTTTGCCTCACCTCTGCCAACGATTTCAAAACCCGAAGTGGTGGAAGTTGCACTTGTTACACTTCGGAGACTTCCCCGCGTAACCACCCTGGTTTTGACCAGAAGAGGTCGACTGGTTAAAGTTCTTAATAGGCTCAAACCTACGCTGTTGTTGCTGCTGTGGTTGATTAAACTGGGATTGGTTGGGCTGGGGTCCTTTGGAGTGAGAGTTGGAGTGGTTGTCGTGTTGGAATGGTGATCAAACTTGCGTTTGTGATTGTCGGTGGGTTTAGAAACCGAACCTCTCGGAGGTAGAGTCCCTTGTGTCACCGCCTGATCGGTTAACTTATGGGCAAGTCGGATACTTTGTTGGATAGTGGCAGGATTGGATGAAGTAACCATGCTTTGTATTTGAGGCACTAGGCCTCCAATGTAAAGCTCAATTCTCTTGTAATCAGGGGTCACCATATGCGGGCACATAGTAGCAAGTTCATGTGAAGGTGTGGTGTAGAGTTCAATTTCAGAACCCTCCATATTTAGGTTCCAAAACTCTCCCTCAAACTTCTGGATTTCATCGCGAGGACAGTATTCCTCCTTCATCATTGATTTAAATTCCTCCCACGGGAGTCCATTCGCCATGGCCAGACCCAACATTTGGACCTGGGCGTTCCACCTTGTGAGTGCCGGGCCCTCCAAATTTCCGGCGGCAAACTTTACCTGATTAGCCACAGGGCAGTTGCACATGGCAATCACCTATTCAACCTTTTCAAACCAACGAAGTACTCCAACGGCTCCTTCAGCTCCACTAAAGGCGTGGGGCTTACAATCCATGAATGCCTTGAAAGTGCAGGCTGGTTGTTGATTTTGCTGGTTTTGCTGGCCTGGATTTAGAAAATAGAATTGGAATTATAGAGTTTAAGAAGATGTTCTTTTTAGAAGATGGATTGACACTATTAGTCAATAGCTAAAGCATTTACATGTAGCATTTCGTACTGCTAGAGCTTCCGCCACACTATCGTTTATTAGTGCCGCTAGCTCTGCTGCCGTCATGTTAATGGTACCCCGGCCACCGGCACGGCCTTCGCGTCCTCTCCCTGACATGATTCTTCACAATCACAAATGAAAAACAATGAGAAATATATCGCATATTAAACATTATTCAAGTATGAGTAAGAAGATACAACATCTAATATTTTGAAAATTAAATAAATTGTAAGGCTACAAAATAAATAACTCAAACATTAAACTTCTCATGCTTTTATTGAATGGGAACAACCTTACCCATCTAGGTTTGAAAAGAGAAATAACATAAGCAAAAACAGGCATGAAAAGGAAGATAGAATAGGAAGATCATCAAGCATCTTCGTCATCGGAAGAAACATACGATTGTGCATCGTCTATCTCTACGGGTTCCTCCTCCAAGGGTTCCTCCTCGAAGGGCTCTTCCTCAAAGGGCTCCTCCTCAAAGGGCTCCTCCTTAAAGGGCTCCTCCTCGCCATCAGAAAGTGGAATCTCCTCAGGAAATAGAGCGGCTTGCAGTTGGGCTTCCAAGTGAGTCACCCTCGCTTGAAGACCCTCAGCAGTGTGATTTGCTACATGTAGCTGAGCTTCCAGAGCCGTCACTCTCTCCATAACTCCTTCCATGTCATTGTCCGAAGTGTCCACCCTTGTCTACAAATGTGTCACACGATCCACCAGAAGGTTACGGACCTGGTCAGTTACTGCTAGTTCAACAGTTAAAAGTTCTATCCCTACTTTATTCTCTTCTATTTGAGGCTCTCTCTTCATAATATCCGATATCTCATCGGTAGCATCTATGCTTAACTCTCTAGACATATAAAACACAAAGGCTGCAAAACCTTGTTCCATAGTGCATGGCAAGCTAGGCAAGGTAGATGATGAGGAAGTAGAACCGAAGTAAGGTGATGGGACATTTCCCATTTCGATCCATCTTTGGATCATTTTTGGGTACGCGTTCCAATTGCGAGCAGGATTCATTGCTTGCGCGTTGCTCGTTTCTCCCTGGTCAACTGAATAGTCACTAGAACTAGTCCGGCGCCTTTTGGGCTCCGGGGATAACAGGATAGGTGCCTTATGTCCTAGTGCCTTAGGTGATGGAGGTGGGGTTGACGACATGTTCCTGTAACAATACTTATAAGTGCCAAACGTCCAAATGACATGTAACTAATGTGTGAGGCTATAGCCTAGTATGCAATCCTAGTTCTCTAAAACCAATGGCTATTATACCAATCTGTCACACCCCCAATTTCAACTAACGGAGTTTTACCGTTTGGGAAGTGACGAACCAGAATCTCAGACATTAGTTACTTTGAACGACTCTACATGGGACTCAAAATGAAAATATCATTCAAATCAGAATTTCAATGCGGAAGCGTAAAGAAAGTAAAGGCGCAAAACACACGCGCCCAAAACCAAAGTCCAAAACGTCCAACCAAACCAAGTACAATACATAATAATTCAAGCAAGTATAAATAAGTCATATTCAAAATAGTTGGATCCCATGCATGTGCTAATGTGCACCTGTGTCTTATCTTAGCGACCTGAGAAAACATGTAAGAAAATATGTCAACACGAGGTTGGTGAGTTCACAGGTTTCAATATGTAAATAAGCGTTTACCAGATTTATGTCCATTCAGTACGTATCTATAGGTAGCTAACCTATGCTCATGTTTAGCTCAAGCGCTCGCAACCGAAGCTGATTGTTTGTTTATTGCCTCCTGCCAGGTCTATCAACACTAGCGGTGTGAGTAGGCTAACATTTCACTCGTTCGATATCTAATCGAGTTAGCGCGACTAACTCGGGTGGGATTTGTCAAACCCAGTAGTACTACTAAATATTACCTCGCTAAGATCCATATTAACGGTCCGATATAAGTTGAGGACTTTCTGTGATAGCGTGTTACGCTTAGCATTAACATTGATATCATACGAATTACAAAATTTAAAATTGTTTAATCATGTTTTCTCCCCCAAGTTAAAATAGTAAAAAGGGGCCGTGAAAACTCACTTGTGTTGCGTTGTAGGTAGTATCACACAAAGGATAAGTTGGAACCACGTGTGTAAGTCTCAAACGACTTACGAATTCCCTAAAATTATAAACACATAAATTGGGGACAAAAATGGGAATTATTGGGATACGTGACGACGAAACGGAATGTTGAACGTCTTAAAAGAAACGCTCTAGAGATCAACGAGTAGACGAATTTGTCCATGGGAATAGGATTTTCTTAATTTAATAATTAAGATAAATACGTTTTGTGTCGAGCGAATAATAATTTATAAATGTATTTGTTCTTGTGTTCATTTAAAACGGTCACGGAGAAATAATATAATTTAAAATGTTATTTTAAGTTTGTATGATTTACCAATTAATCCTTTATGTGGAAAAATAATAAATATATTATTTTAATTCGAGTATATACACTTAAGTAAATAAATTTTGAAACGTTACGTAGGGTTTACAAACATGGTAAAATAATATAAAAACTCATTGAAATCATGGGGCTTTTACTCATATGAACATTTCGAATCTGTTCATAGGTTTAAATTTGATTGAGATGGTGTCCAGGATCAAAAGCCCCAAAACATTTTTATAACGAACCCTAGTTTACGGATTATGATTAAATCGATGTTATATGATCATATTCGCATAGGGTTTTCACTGATTGAAGCATTGCGAATCTATTGGTGTTGTTTAATTTCATTTAAAACATGTTTAAATAGGAATTCGATTAAAAAGGGACGTACATGAACCCTAGGTTCGATTCAGTTTCAATTTGATGATATACATCTTGGATTTCATAGGGCTTTTACTGCACAGGCGATTCCGAGTCTAGAGGTGTAGGTTAATTGAATTGAGATCACACTTAGACTGGTAATCGATTAAACCTCGAATGTATGAACCCTAGAATCGGGTTCTTGCTAATTTTGATGTTTTAAGCCCTAATTGGCATAGGGATTTTCATCTGGAAGTAAAAACGAAGGTGAAGGTGTGTTCAATTACCAGAAACAGATGCGAATTGACTGAGCTCGACTAAAACGGCTGTCGACTGTGACGAGGTTGTTTTCCGGCGACTCCTGCTGCTATTTCGATCAATTTGAGGTGTGAAACGACTTCTGTGGAATTCGTCTAATGCGTGCAGATGCTCAAATGAGAGAAAAAACAGACGAATTGATGCGAATTCGATGAAGACGTGGTTATGGTCGACGGTTAAGATTTGAATGCCCGTAATTAAGTTTAAATTGAGATTAATTGTGATGTTAAGGCTCAAATGATGATCGTATATGATTTAATCGTGCATATCAGTTACGATTTTAACGAATTTCGATTGTAGTTCAAATTTGGATTAAAGTCGATTGTGTTGACTTTCTGAAAGTCAACAGAAATCAAGATTTGATAAATTACAGTTTCAGTCCCTGAGGTTTCTGGTTTGAAGTTTTGAAGAAGGCAGAAATAGTCCTTGAGGTTCTAACTGAGTTAAATACATGGTTAGTTGACTTTTATAAGTCAATAGGATTTAAATATTGGATTTTGACTTTACAAGTCAAATAGAATTGGGTTTAGGCTAATTACACAATTAGTCCTTGTAGTTAGGGTTTGAAGAAATGACAGAATCAGTCCTTGGGGTTTAATGTTGAGTTAACTGGGTTAGGTTTTAATAGAAAACTTAACGGGATTTCTAACGGAACTAACTGAAAAGTCTGGATTGTCACAGGTAAGATGCGTGGTCCATGTGAAGACTCTCCGATCTCGGTCATAGGAGGTACTCCTTCCTCCTTAGCCCAATCCCTCAAGGTATCATAAACGAACATCCACTTTCTCGCGTTAAGTCTAGATTTCTTGCGCTTGGGCTCAAGGACAGGTGTGCTCGTAGGAAAGGGTGGTGCCCACTTCATCGGGGTATGCTGAACTAGGGGCCCGTAGGGGCGATGTCGGTGCGGGTAGGCGATGTTACAGATGCCCCACTCGCGGTTCTCTTCAGCTGCTGGAGTCTCAGACTCCATCTTTGACTCAACTTCATCGTCCTCTATCGGTTCTTCTCCCGACTTCTTAACGGTGGTGTCGTCGGAGACAGTCTCATCGGATGAAGTGTCCACTAGTGTCGATGGCGTGTACACGTACTCGTCCTCGGAGTCCGTAATCTCAATCGGCTGGTTTGCAGCTGACATGTTCCTGTAGCAGGTCAACCACAAATTTCTATCTTACGTGAGTATTCTAAGTGTATGTGAGAATACTAAGTGTACGTGCGGAATGGAAATGCATATGAGACATCGGTTATAGTCTAAGTCCACTATATGCAACCTAGTTCGATGCAACTAATGGCTTTGATACCGGTCTGTCACACCCCCAAATTCCACTTCCTGGCTATACCTGAGGGGCGTGACTCGAGAGGATATTTACCATTGTATTACTTTGAATGACCACTAAATGTTTTTCAAAATACCTGTTTTAATGCATGGCTTGAACATGCCCAAAATAAGTTTAGCAAAGTTCAAAGTAAATGTGCGGAAGCAATGTTTAAGAGTTTACAACCCTTAATAAATGAATTAAAAGCGTTCGTCAAAATAGGATGCCATACATGAATAGTGTGTGACTCCTTTGGGTGCAACCTTGTGACAACCGCGAATTTTCAGGTCAACACCGCATTTGACGAGTTCATATAATAATAGTATTATTATGTTAAAATATACTTTCAAACGAAAGGAACTCGTTAGTGAACGAAAAATAATTGCAAGATTTATTTGGTGTTATAATGTCAAAATTTTGATCAAGTTCTAGTTTATACGCGTTAACACCCGAGTCGAACGGTTTTGTAAATTTTAATTTAAATTCGAAAGGATATATATTTACGAGACGCAAGGACTCGAGGAAAAATAATAAATTATAATCAGTTATTTTTGGATAAAATAACGCCTCTATTTTTATCGGATTCGTTTAAGCGAGAAACCGGCACGCGATCGGAGACCACGAGTGATATAAATACCCTACTACCCTCCTTTTTTCTCATTTGATCAATTCATTGAAAGAAATTAGAGAGAGAGAGGGCTGGAGCTGGTGGTGGTGGTGGTCCGGCGGTGGTCCGGTGGTGGCCGACGGCGGTCCGCGGTGGTCTGGCGCGGTGGCTGGTGGCGGCTGAAGCCCGTTTTCCCCCCTAGAACCATTTCTCGATGCTACGAACGCAATGATAAGCTCAAATTTGTCTAAATCTTTGCTTAAATTTGTTAAAAAGAGTTTTTAAATTCTGTCCAAAAAGTTTTGTGCATGCGTAGTCTTAAAGATCGGACGATCCCCGGAAATCCGACCGTTACAAATGCATGAATTTTGGAAAAAGTTTTGTGCATGCGTAGTCTTAAAGAACGGCATTGCTTGTCAATTTTGAGGATGTGGAAATGCTCGGGAGATAAAAATGATCCTAATGGTGTTTTTGGTTAGTACTGCATGTGAAATATGGGAGGTTACGCGCGCGAATCATTTATACGAAAGGTACAAACTTTACCCGTTAAGATTTAATTTTATGTTAGAATAGTTTTATGAGTCATTGGTTGGGAATTGAACCCGAAATGATTTAGTAATTAGATATTTGATATTTTGAGTGGTTATTAGGTTATAAACTCAACCTCGTTTCACGTGGAACTAATATATTTATTTTTATACAACAATTGTTTTTTGTATGGATTTATATAAATTTTTTATTTAGCTTTCAAATTTATTTTTAAAAATTAGTATTTATATAAAAAGTAAGATCTGGAAATTTTGGTAACTAAACTAATTATAGATTATTTATTAAACTTTTTACAAGTTTAATACATGAAAATGGGGATAAATACCTCTGAGTATTGGAAAAATCTGGAATTTGGTCAGTAATTAGTATATGATAAAACATGAATCCTGTCCAAAATTCATATAAATTGGAGTTGTCTAAGTAGGTGTTTGGTATTTATGAACTTTTAACGATTGAATTTGGGATCATATACTTCTGGACAACATTAGGACTTGAAAGTTATAATAGACTCTCATATAGAGTTAAAAGTTATTTGGTTAACAATTGGTGAATTTTGGACAAATATAACTATTTTTCCCGAATTTGTTTAATTTTAACATTATTATATTCATAATAAATAATATGGATATTGAAAAATTATGAAAATAGGTCATAAATTTTTATTTATGTATATGAACAATTAGTGAAAGTTTCAAACATTAATTGTATATCTAAATATGGTTTTTAAATTATTGTCCATTAAAACTTTATAAAAAGTTACCATTTTTGGACATTTTTGTATAAAAAATATTTTTATAAAAGTATTAATGGGAGTTTGGACAGAAGTATTATCATATTAAAAATATAAAATTTAGACTTTTAAATTGGGTGCTAAAATCACACTAAAACCCTAATTTCGGATGAATCGGATTTTTAACCCGTAAACCTTACATTACGCGCATAATCGCGTTTTTGGTCAAACAAAACTATGACTTTAGATTTTATCATATATGATATTATAACTACTGATATTCATTAATAAAATCTAAAACTTAAGGTTTCAAAGTCACGAATTTATATAAAATCCGGTTTTACAACTTTTGAGCGGTTCGTACGTCGGTGCACGGGTTTTGGGTATGCAACCGACTACATAGCCACTTTTTGAGTAGTATACTCAGTTTTGTACTTTAGGTGTCCTAAATGCTATTTTTTGGTGTCTACTTGGTTAGTAGGACTCGGTTAGGACACCTGTTTTTGCGGTTCTTGCGGATTTAGCCGTACCTTGGTAGCACTGAGTTGCTAGCCACACTTTGTTTGCATTTGGCTGCTGGCCTTTGATAGAATTTGGATATTAACCGTACTTTGCGGTTTTTGTTGACTATGTCACACTTATCACCGACATTGTTCAGGTGAGTTTCGCGGCCCCACTTTTCAATTTTTACTGTTTTACGGGGGAAAAGCTGTTTCACTCTACACGTTGTTACATGGGATTAGGGTTGCCTGGGTTTACTTATGGATGTATTAAGTCCCCACTTTAACGTAATAAATTAGCTTGGATAGCCGGTGAGAATTATGAATAGTACTATTTGGGTTGACACCCCCGCCCAGGGTTGGTCACGCCAACCAAACTTGTAGGGTCATTTGGGCGCATAATTAGCCATAGTAGGTGTTCACATTCGACACCTGGATACATGGGCAACAACTAGTCTGACGGTTTTGATTGTGGCTCAGGGTAATTATATCTTAACACGTGTACTTGATCATCTGCGGATGGTTACTATTACATTTTGAAATTTATTTACTTACTTTTTATAGAGTCACAAAACCTGCGTGCTCACCAACTATTTTTATAGTTGTCCAATTTTTGAAACATGCTTTTTAGGTAAACAGTTATGGGGATAACGAGCTTTAAACGGCTTGCTTTTGGGAAGAGTTATTATTATTTACTTTTGGTTATAGTTGGGCATTTTAGACCCTTTGTATTGATTCGGAATTTTTCGTATATTTGTACCTTCGATAGAGGCATGTAGTATGATTCAATGTAATGCAGAGCTTTCCTTTTAGTTTCTCTTGTACTTGTGTTCAATGTGATATACCGGTCCCACTCCGTGTTTCCGTCTTCGGCGGGGTGTGACAGACTTGGTATCAGAGCACTGGTTATAGAGAATTAGGTTTGCCCGAGACTAGACCTAGACTATAACTCTAAGTTTATTGCATTGAACCGTAGGAATTATATGTGCATTGCATACTACCTCTTGCTTATCCACGACACATTGCTTCGTCATAATCATGTCGTTGTCACGGCACTACGCGTACTCTTTGATGATTCTGGTTACGTTTGCGGTAATCTATATCCGCATCTATCTGTCTTGGTGTTACCTCGAGCTGTAGTTGTACCTATACCGCACCTGCATCTACTCCAGTTCTTGAGTCGGCTTTATTATTTGACATATATTGTTTTCACTTTGTGCGGTAAATACTTCCTTTCGTGATCTGCTGGATTGGATGGCTAGAACTTTCGCCATGAGATATGGCAAACAAAATTGCTCTATCTAAAGGGAACCCGAGGTGGAGAAGCAGGACTAAACGGGAGAGAACTCTACGGGTCAAGAGATCCATTGACTCTTTTTGTTTTGTTGGATTAATGGATCCACGTATATGTACAAATTTGTAGCATGAATTGCTCGACTCTGATTTAGGGATCTCTGCCCTATTATTAGTGCCTGACTTCCACCACACACTTTATTTTTTATTAGAGGACGCTGGTTGTTCCCCTCTATCATTACCTCCATCCAACAACAGCCTTAGTCTGTAGATCCATGAGTATTGGTACAAATAATTAAAAGTGATCAGATAGAACATCCACACTTTTACATGAAAGTGCAACACGATGACGTGATCCAATGAACATTTCAGTTCCTTTCTTTTTAGTTGAGAGCTTGGGATAGGGGAAACACTATAGGGACCATGTAAAGTAAATTATCATTACGGGTACACACGTAATCATAATTTGCAGTGCATGAGAACTCTAGTGAGTCTTCCTGTCCGAGCTAATGTTCATGATTAATCTATATTTTTAACCCCGATTCCTAGTCATTCGAATATTGATCGAAACTATCGTAACCTTAGGGTTGAGCCGAATACATCGAATGATGCGATGGACTACCTCAGGTGACATGGGAATTTATATTGTCTCTTTTATCTTTGAATCGTAATGGATCCAAAACTCTTATCAAGATTTCTTTTACATAAAAATTTGGACCGAGACACTGAAGAGATCTGTTCTCAGTTGATTTAACCTCGGTATTTGCACCGAATTTGGCAATTATTTGTTAAGTATTGCTTCACATTTGAGATCCAGCTAAAGATTCTCTCATTTCAATTTTTTTATATGTTCATCAACGCAAGCGACTACTTTCGGTCTAGCGTGAATCAGACCACGACATTTCTAACTCCCCTAATGGATCAAAGTGTAACGTTCTCGTAATTCTGAAGGAATAAGAGAAATTCTAATTTGATCTAATCAACTCCTTAGTGGATCTTGAGCAACAGAGATTTTCTCTCATCTATTTTACTTGCTAAATCATATCCTTTGAGATTTTACTGGCCACGTAAATTCAGTATGGGACTTTACAACGCTCGACACTTGCAGTAAGTGTAAGACTATCATCGGAGGTCTCGGTATAATCTCGTATTTTTTCTTATAATCCAAATATACTCTAACATCGATGGAGTAACAATATGATGGAGAAATTCCTTAAAGAAATATTAGCTTATTTTTCTTAGAAAATATAACCTTTCTATACGATCATTCGTATAAATCCTCATTTCGATGTTTGTCATTTTCACTATACTCCTGATAAATATTCTTAATAATTCAGTTTTACACCTACTTGAAATTTTCATTACAAGTGCTCTGCACTCACTATGATAATTTGGTACACTGAATCCCTATTCTCTTAACCGCGACGCTCATATTGTGAAAACCTAACTTGAGAAACTTGTTTACTTGGGAGGAGCCATCTTTACGACGTTCATTGTCGTGTTTATTTCTATCATTTGTAGTTCTACTATGGACACTGAGCAGCTTATGCCCAGGATTCTTTTGGTTGGATTTACAAAAACTTTTTATTTTAGGATAGCTATGGCTTAGTATGAAACTAATGCCTTTTGTTATGAATATTGCTACGTATGTTTTGCAAATCTTGATTTCTCCTGGTGATTCGATGTCTTATTGAAAACCATTTTGATGGAGAAAATGAAACTTTATGTTGGAATGATTCTTTGTGTACTGAAAATTTTATTAGTAATCATTCAAAGTTCATTTATGGTGATTATCGCTATTTGTTACTCTTCGTATACTGTCCTTATAGATCCGAATAGGATAGTCTCATATCCTTTTTGTACCTGCTCTCCCTCAAATGTCATTTTGTTGATTGACTTTCTGATTTCCAACTAGGTAGAGACGTATACACATCCCTTACTCTCCGTCACCTGTAATTAGAAAGCCTTAGAGCAACTACTGTTTAGAAACGACTTCTTAACACGTGCCCTGAAGGAATACGAATCTATGACATTCAAACACTCATTCCATCAATTTTATGGCTTAAAATCTTATGCAAAGGATTTTAAGGCTATAACCGATATTAGTGAAATACTAAATGGTAAGTCATAGTAACACCGTTTGAAAGCCAAGAAAGTTGTAGGCATACTGTACTACCAGTTATTGGCTGATAATCTATTCGAGCCCCTTCAACGCGAGATTTAAGGACAAACTCTGAAACCTTATGGTCCATTTCCACATAATTTAATGGAAAAGTGAGGACCTAAGTTGAAATTTGAAAACATTTTCATTTGAAAGATGTGTCCTAAAATTATAGGAGGGAAATTTTGAATTTATTTATGTGTTTTACGATTCTTAACCAATTAAAGTTGTATACTACCAGGAAGAGGAACAAGGGACGAATCATAGTTGACTCTGCTCTCTTGAAGATCCGCTTGGGATTGCATTATCCTTAAGGGACCTATGAGCATGACGTCCTCACATTTGACAAATTCCTGAAGTTTTACTTGATCCTACCCTATTTTCTGACGTCTACTTTATAAGAATTAAACCCTAGGCTAAATTGACAATGATATTAAATCAAAGTCTACCCATTTTGTGGGTTTGCAAGCTCATTATCATTTTCGGGGGACACTATTTTTATGAGATTATTTCCACAACGTGACTGTTTATTTCCTCATCTAGATGGATAGCGGATTACTTTCGAATCATTTCAATATACATCAAGAAAGATGTTGACGTCTAATGTTATCCTATCAAATTTGGCAGACTCGATGTGAGGAGTAGACCATCTTTTAATATGGACTTCTTGTTAAAATTTCAGAATTCCATTTCTGACCATTAACCAAATTCGACTTCTGGTGGTAGTCAATTCAATGTCCAACTATTGAACCGGCACCTAGTCTTTTAACTAATCTACTTGATTACATCGTCCTAGATCTTTAGTAACTTTCTCTATCTAGATCTTGTGGTGACTCGATTATCATATAGCCCATTTCCAACTTTCGACAATATGTATATGAACCTTTAATTGAAAATTACCAAACATGGCTATATTATATCGAGACTAATATGCGAGTTAGTACCGAATCCTAATGCTTTGTGGTGAGGTTACATAGCACGGGTCATCGCTGACATCTATTTTATGATTATAACTCATTTCCTATAACACTTGATAGGAATGAGTAAATTTGACTCTTAGCAAATTTATCTCGACAGAATCCTAGTATAATATCCTTTGTTTGTTAATCTTCGGTTTCACGACTCGAGTTTGGTACAATCATACTGGTACTCATTATGTTGATTTTCAAAATTCCCTTGTATCTACTTTTACGGTTATGTCGTATACACACCAACCAAGTTGTATCGGCCTATGATGCAACAATGTACCAACTATTGGATAGTAACTACTATTACTAACAATCACATGGTACAACAACCCGAGATTTCACTTTGTATGTGAGAACAAGTTTCAATAGATTTCGTTACTAGGCCTGCTTAGAACATTGGGCGGCTATGATTCATTTTGGGACATTGTTAACTAATTAATGACAAACTCTGCACATTTCCTACTTATTCGAGAGGACTTCTAGATAGAAAAGCTAGCTCGACTATATAGTAGTGAAATTGTAGCAAGGCATGGAGTGCCTGTTTCCTTTATCTCCGATAGGGATAGTCGCTTTACATCCCATTTCTGGCAGACACTACAGAAAGCTTTGAGAACGCGCTTAGATATGAGCACCGTTTACTATCCTCAAACTGACGGTCTAAGTGAACAAACTATTCACACCTTGGAGGATATGCTCAGGACTTGTGTGATAGACTTTGATGGTAATTTGGATACTCTTTTACCTTTGGTCAAATATCCTTACACTAACAGTTATCACACTACCATTAAATGAGCACCATTGGAAGCTCTGTTTTGACACAAATGTTGATCACCATTTTGTTGTGCTGAAGTTGATAGTAATCATTTGATTGTTCTTGTTATGTACAAACTAAAACTACATCAGGAGCTTAATGGTATATACGATGCTTATCGTATATCGAGTCTCAAAAGGTGTTTAGCCGATGAATCCGTAATTATACAACCTAAGGAAGTTCGTATTGACGACAAGTTTCATTTTAACGAGGTGTTATCTCTCTGTATTCTAAGTACACGATATGACCATTCTTTATAACCTATGATATTTGTTATCGCTGTGATACATTTTTATTCCAACGAGTCGTGGTGATTCTACCGACTCTTTGGATCTTAATAGCACCTCTCATACTATAATTTTATGGTTACTATTTATAATAGTATTCCTTAATGGCACCAAGCCAAATGATACTTTTCCTTGCTCATAAAAGGATACTGAATCACCGGGATTTTGTATCATAATATCATTATGGATTTGTATCAATTTTGTATACTTGTGTATATCAATCCTATGACGGATTTCTTAATCTTCTGAATAACACCAGCAGTGTACCTTTTTGACTGATCCGGTGAAACAATGATCTATAGATTCTTTGGAATTCGAAGGATTTTTCTCTCATGATTATTCAATTTGCTTTTGAGCCTTTCTAGGTGTAACCTACTCTGTATGACTCTTAGATCTCGATTTGTCAAATCACCCTGCTGTATCTAAGAAACTAGATTTCCCTTGATAATCGTACAGGAATTAATTTATGAAAAAGAACTTGTCAACTATTATATCAGTTGAATTTCGGGACGAAATTCTGTTAACTAGGGTAGAATGTGACAACCGCGAATTTTCAGGTCAACACCGCTTTCGACGAGTTCATATAATAATAATAGTATTATTATGTTAAAATATACTTTCAAACGAAAGGAACTCGTTAGTAAATGAAAAATAATAGCAAGATTTATTTGGTGTTATAATGTCAAAAATTTGATCAAGTTCTAGTTTATACGCGTTAACACCCGAGTCGAACGGTTTCGTAAATTTTAATTTAAATTCGAAAGGATATATATTTACGAGACGCAAGGACTCGAGGGAAAATAATAAATTATAATAAGTTATTTTTGGATAAAATAACGCCTCTATTTTTATCGGGTTCGTTTAAGCGAGAAACTGGCACGCGATTGGAGACCACGAGGGATATAAATACCCCACTACCCTCCTTTTTTCTCATTTGATCAATTCATTGAAAGAAATTAGAGAGAGAGAGGGCTGGAGCTGGTGGTGGTCCGGTGGTGGTCCGTCGGTGGTCCGGTGGCGGCCGACGGCCGTCCGCGGTGGTCTGGCGCGGTGGCCGGTGGCGGCCGAAGCCCGTTTTTCCCCTAGAACCATTTCTCGACGCTACGAACGCAATGGTAAGCTCAGATTTGTCTAAATCCTTACTTAAATTTGTTAAAAAGAGTTTTTAAATTCTGCCCAGAAAGTTTTATGCATGCGCAGTCTTAAAGATCGGACGATCCCCGGAAATCCGACCGTTAAAAATGCATGAATTTGGATATGATCTTGTCAACACATAGACGCGAAACCTTACTAGAGGAATTTTTTTATCAGAGCTCTCTAGGTATGATTTTCATACCCTCGAATGTGACTAATCGGATTTTTTTATTTGAAAAACTGGGTCTTAAAGAATCGTTGATCCCCAGAGATCCAACCGTTGGATCGTGATGATTTTTGGACAGTAGTTTCTTAGCACAAATATAAATTGTTTCACCGTAGGAAATTCAGATCAGATGTTGGGAACTATATTTTTTATTACGAACAGATTGTAACAGTTTATAGGACCGAAACAGGAAATTGATCGGGTTGCATGGCCATACAAACGGCATTGCATGTCAATTTTGGGCATGTGGAAATGCTCGGGAGATAAAAATGATCCTAATGGTATTTTTGGTTCGTATTGCATGTGAAATATGGGAGGTTCCGCATACGCGAAACATTTATACGAAAGGTATAAACTTTACCCGTTAAGATTTAATTTTATGTTAGAATAGTTTTATGAGTCATTGGTTGGGAATTGAATCCGAAAATATTTAGTATTGAGATATTTGATATTTTGAGTGGTTGTTAAGTTATAAACTCATCACCGGTTCACGTGGAACTAATATATTTATTTTTATACAACAATTGTTTTTTTTATGGATTTTTATAAATTTTTGATTTAGCTTTCAAATTTATTTTTAAAAATTAGTATTTATATAAAAAGTAAGATCTAGAAATTTTGGTAACTAAACTATTTATAGATTATTTATTAAAATTTCTACAAGTTTAATACATGAAAATGGGGATAAATATCTATGAGTATTGGAAAAATCTAGAATTTGGTCAGTAATTAGTATATGATAAAACATGACTGTTTTCCAAAATTCATATAAATTGGAGTTGTCTAAGTAGGTGTTTGGTATTTATGAAGTTTTAACGATTGAATTTGGGATCATATACTTCTGGACAACATTAGGACTTGAAACTAATAATAGAATCTCATATGGAGTTAAAACGTATTTGGTAAAACTTTGGTGAAGTTTGGATAATTATAACTATTTTTCCTGAATTTGTTAAATTTAAAAATATTATATTCATAATAAATAATATGGATATTAAAAAATTATGAAAATTGGGCAGAAATTTTTATTTATGTATATGAACAATTAGTAAAAGTTTCAAGTATTAATTTTACGTCTAAATATAGTTTTTGAATTATTGTCCATTAAAACTTTATAAAAAATTACCATTTTTGGAAATTTTTGTATAAAAAATATTTTTATAAAAGTCTTAATGGGAGTTTGGACAGAAGTATTATCATATTAAAAATATAAAATTTAGACTTTTAAATTGGGTGATAAAATCACATTAAAACCTTAATTTCGGATGAATCAGATTTTTAAACCGTAAACCTTACTTTACGCGCATAATCGCGTTTTTGGTCAAACGAAACTGTGACTTTAGATTTTATCATATATGATATTATAACTACTGATATTCATTAATAAAATCTAAAACTTAAGGTTTCAAAGTCACGAATTTATATAAAAGCCAGTTTTACAACTTTTCAGCGGTTCGTACGTGTGTGCACGGGTTTTGGGTATGCAACCGACTTCATTGACACTTTTTGAGTAGTATACTCAGTTTTATACTTTAGGCGTCCAAAATGCTATTTTTTTCGTGTCTACTTGGTTAGTAGGACTCGGTTAGGACACCTGTTTTTGCGGTTCTTGCGGATTTAGCCGTACCTTGGTAGCACTGAGTTGCTAGCCACACTTTGCTTGCATTTGGCTGCTGGCCTTTGATAGAATTTGGATGTTAACCGTACTTTGCGGTTTTTGTTGACTATGTCACACTTATCACCGACGTTGTTCAGGTGAGTTTCGCGGCCACACTTTTCAATTTTTACTGTTTTACGGGGGGAAAGCTGTTTCACTCCACACGTTGTTACTTGGGATTTGGGTTACATGGGTTTACTTATGGATGTATTAAGTCCCCACTTTAACGCAATCAATTAGCTTGGATAGCCGGTGGGAATTATGAATAGTACTATTTGGGTTGACACCCCCGCCCAGGGTTGGTCACGCCAACCAGACTTGTAGGGTCATTTGGGCGCATAATTAGCCATAGTAGGTGTTCATATTTGACACATGGATACAGGGGCAACAACTAGTCTGACGTTTTGATTGTGGCTCAGGGTACTTATATCTTAACACGTGTACTTGATCATCTGCGGATGGTTACTATTACATTTTGAAATTTATTTACTTACTTATTATAGAGTCGCAAAACCTGCGTGCTCACCAACTATTTTTATAGTTGACACGTTTTCAAAACATGCTTTTCAGGTAAACAGTTATGGGGATAACAAGATTTAAACGGCTTGCTTTTGGGAAGAGTTATTATTATGTACTTTTGGTTGTAGTTGGGCATTTTAGACCCTTTGTATTGATTTGGAATTTTTCGTATATTTGTACTTTCGCTAGAGGCATGTAGTATGATTCAATGTAATGCAGAGCTTTCCTTTTAGTTTCTCTTGTACTTGTGTTCAATGTGATATACCGGTCCCACTTCGTGTTTCCGTCTTCGGCGGGGTGTGACAATCCTAGCCACATATCCTATGCATTCAACGACCTGAGATAAACATGCTAAAATGGGTCAACATAAAGTTGGTGAGTTCGCAGGTAATATGTAATGGAAATCATATCAGGAAATGTTTTGGAAAATCATATATTGACAATGCATGGAACATCATATGTTGGAAATGCATGAAAAAGCATATGTACTCTACACAATCATTGTTGAGCAGATAAAACCAAAAATTATCATAAGTCTGCCAACCGAAGCTCAACTGTAGCCACTGAAAAAGGAAAAGGATGTGGTTCGCCTCTTTGTGCCTTGCACATGAATGGATTAGGTCAATTATGTACCCGTTCGATCTCCAGTTGAAGTTAGCGCTACTAACCCGGGCAAGGGTTGTTAAACCCAACCGTACTGTTCATGATCACCTCGCTTGTGGAAAAATTAACGGTTGACTCTGAGAGGACTTTGTACACACCATGTACAACTTATATAATTAATGTAACTGTGTAAGTATGGAAAATGTTACAATCAAAAATATCTACTAGAGCATGTTTTTAGCCCCAAAAGGAAAATGAGTAAAACGGGGCTGTGAGAACTCACCTGATAAAGCGGTAATGATATGCAAGTCTTAGCAAATCTGGCTAAATGAGACGACCTACTCGTGCCCTAGGAAACATTTAGGACTTTAAGGTCTAAGTATTGTAGATTGTCACACCCCGCCAAGGCGGAATCCGTGGGATGTAACGTTCATGGTTTTCATCGCATATGATTATCGCAAACACTTACATGACATTAATACCGAATGTTAAAAGTAGTTGTACAAAACGTTACTTGTTTAAAAGACCAAAGATTTACAACAATAGCTTAAATCAATAAGCAATTAAAGGAAATCTTCTAAAAGTTTGGTGCTTCAAAATGCATGCAAGTGAAAATGCGAGACGCCATACTTGAATTAGTTACATGAAAAACATGCTTAAAAATGTCAACATACCGTTGGTGAGTTCACATGTTTATTTTACTAAAAAGTAAACATTTAGTGGTAACTGGAAATCCGTACGATAAACAAAACAAGTTAGCGGTTGATTCATCGAAGTCTAGCAATGTAACATCCCGAATAAGTAGAAAACAAATAAAAGAAAAAGCAACGTGGGCTTGGCCAAGGTTCGGCACATTGGCCCGAAATATGAAGGGAAACCCTTCTAATCAGCAGCCACCAACCCTTCCCCCTCATTTTCTTCATGCACAAGTTTCTAGAGTGAGAGAGAGAGACCGAATCGAGAGAGAGAAAGCGAGGAAAGAAGCTCAAAGGCTCGAGAATCATTTGTCTACATCACAACAACACATAGCAACAGAAAACTGGAATCCAAGAGGTAAGCATCGCCTCTAAATCTGAGTTTTTACACATTTTGGGGTTCGGGTTTAAGTCGCATAGAAACATGGTTTTTACGTATAAAACTTGAAACAAATCACATATTTGTGCTCATGAATAAAAAAGGAACTTTTGAACGTAAAAGTTCAAGGCTTGATCAACTAGAAATAATTGGCCAGATCTAGGGTTTCTGGTTGGGGAAGAAGACTGATGCATCGAAACTACTAGTTTCGATATAGGCGAATCCACCGAAACTATCTAGTTTCGATATATGCAGACCCATCGAAACTACCTAGTTTTGATATAGACCCATGACCCGAAACTACTAAGATTTTACATAAGTTACTTATCGAAACTACCTAGTTTCGATTTTGCAGACCCATCAAAACTACCTAGTTTTGATATAAACCCATGACCCGAAACTACTATAGTTTCGACATGATCCACCCCCGAAACTACTGGGTTCAAGCATAGTAATGTCTAGTGTCATTTAGGGCACTACCTTATGTGTATAACTTTATTATACAGATTGTGAGTGACGCTCTGTGACCATCTAAGAGTATTTCAGAAACCACTCATCAGGTGAGTTCTATGTGCCCCCTATGTGTTACGTGCAAATGATTTTAAATGTTTTGGGGCTGGAGTGTATACATGATATGAATGAATGTTATGTTATGTGCTATATGACAATACATGCTGAATATAAGTATGAGAAGTATGTTTTTAAATAAAGAAATGAAAGCATGACATAGCACGTAAGAATGAAATCTTGCTTTATATCTATGTACATATTGCTTGCCAAGTATGAAAAGAAAGACACAGTGTGTAAGAATGAAATCTTGCTTTATATCTATGTATATATTGCTTGCCAAGTATGAAAAGAATAACATAACGTGTAAGAATGAAATCTTGCTTTATATTCATGTATATATTGCTTACCAAGTATAAGTGAACATTATGGACGCCTCGATGATAACGGCTAATTCGGTAGACGGACGACCACGTGACTATTTTACAACCGGGACATTCGTTCCTTCATCAGCAAGGACGTGTGAAAGGCATTAATGGACGGTCGAAGCAATTGCCTTATTTTGATAAGTAGAACGGTTGCATAAATAATAATCACATGGGAAAGGGATTCCTTAGGGCAGACAGGCGAATATGACGGACTACGACGGTAGAACGGTAAAGACGGACGGCCGAAGGTTTGCCGTACGGTTTAAGATATGACGGACGGTTTCTAGTGCCGGACGGTTAAGTAAATGGGATATGACGGTAGTTCGAGAACGTTTGTCTTTGTGACTTACGTAAGCAAATGACGGGTTGATCACCCATATGTGTATGACCAACGAATGTGCACCAAGAAATTAGCATGTATGTATTTATATACGTACCAACTATGAATGTTATATGAAAGTAGTAGAGTAAAGAATGTACAAATAAGTATATACATATATATATATATATATATATATATATATATATATTTATTCTTATGAAATAATGTTAATATCTGATTGCTTTTAAACTAGAACTCACCAGCTTTAGCTGACTTTTATTTAGTATGCATTTCAGGTAGAAAGAAGAAAGGGCGTGCTAAGGCGTGACAGCTACTCGGCACAACTGACATCCCAGTTACTTGAGTTTATGTTAAGACAATGTTTATGTTTAAATGTTAAGACTTCCGCTGCTACGTTATGTATTTGACTTATTGAACGCTTCCGCGATGTTGAATGATTTTAATTAAAAAGTTCAGTTTGGATGACTATGTTTATGAGTAAATCCAACAAGTGAATCTCCCGAGAAAGGGGGCCTTACAAGTTGGTATCACAGCAATAGTTTGAGAGATTCAGACATCCCTAAATGTCTGGACTCAAGCTGATAATGGGACCAACGCACGGATGTCAATTTGGGTAGCCAACGCCAACACAACAAGTAAGTAATAAAGTTAATGCCTGTAGTTTGGGATAGATGCCTTAACTTAGAACGCTTAGATGTCAATTTTCTACTGATGTGAAGAGTTTTGAACCCGAAACGCAAAGCAAATTATTAATCACAAACCGGTCACTGTAATTAAGAATTTACGTTGCTCGTACTGTTCTAAACTATGATTTGAAGGAATGACATTGGTGTATACCCTTTTACTTATTAGGAAATCTAGAAAACTATGGCTCGTAGAGGAAGAACTGGTCAGCGAGGCGGTCGCACTTGCCAAGTCGGTAGACCACCATTGAACCGAAGACGTAATGATGAGGAAAGTGTGCATGTGGAACGGGAGGAAAGCGTACATGAAAAACGTACTGAGAGTGTGCACAAAACTAATGTGACTCCACATGGGTGAAGGCAACGAAGGATCTCTACGACTGGAACCCGAAGTTAGGGATGCTATTGCCCGTGAGGTTGTGCTAACTCTGAAGGACGTACTGCCTGATCTGTTATCTGAGGCACTAAAGAAGAGCAAGGAGGAGGAGGAAAAGAACCATGAGGAGAAAGTGTATGATAGCGATGGGGATGAGGTGACTGTGGGACTGAACACCCGTGGGTGTACCTACAAAGGATTCAAGGACGGTGACCCACCTAAGTTTGATATGAACAAGGATTCGGTGGCTACGTTTGAATGGATTGAGAGGATGAAAAGGCGTAATCAACATAAGCGAGTGTCGACCTGACCAGGCGGTTAAGTATGTGGCTCACTCTTTCACCAACGAGGCACTGAGTTGGTGGAGGAACATTCAAAGGACTAAGTCACCAAACACTCTCAAAAGGATGACTTGGGAAGATCTGAAAAAGCTGATAATCCAAAATTTTTGTCCCCAGAACGAGATAGATCGGGTGGAGAATGAATTTCTGAACTTCAAGGCTGGCAACAAGACTCATCGTCAGTATACTTCCATATTCAATGAGCTGGCTCAACTGGTACCCCATTTGGTAGAGACTGAAGAGTGATTGATCAAGTAATATGTCAAGGGCTTGCCTCAAAGAGTCCGTGTACATGTTAAAGCCAACCTACCCTCGACCTTTGAGCCGGTAGTGAATTTGAGTGGAATCGTCTATGACAATTATGCTAATGAGGACCTGGTGCCGGAGGCACCAAAGCGAAAATGGGAAAATCCGTCTAAGGGAAATGGAAGGGGAACATTTGCAACTAAAGCTAAGAATCCAAGGACAAATGAGTATGAAACATGCATGAAGTGCGGAAGGCAACACCGCGGTGAGTGCAAAGCTGGCTCCACAATGTGCTATAAGTGCGGGAAAGCAGGCCATTACTCTAAAGACTGTCTGAGGGACGTCAAGTGCCAAGGATGTGGGTTGTTTGGCCACCTGACTAAGGATTGTAGGAAGACCGGAAAATTGGTTCGGGAAAAGAGAAGGAAAGAGAACAGCCAAAGGTTAGGACTCGGGCTTATGCCCTAACTGAGGAGGAGGCAAGAGGAAACCCTGAGGTCGTGTCAGGTATGTTCCTAGTTAATGATGAACATGCAGCTATTTTATTTGATTCTGGTGCTAGTAAAAGCTTTATATCGAACACCTTCTGTCGCAAACTAGACTGCTCAATTGATACTATAGTGAAGGCTTTTAACGTAGAAACCGCCGTTGGTAGAAACTCAGCAGTATTTCAAGTAACTGAAGATTGCATGATAGAAATAGAGGTCCATAGGTTTCCTTTTAGATTATCCCTTCTGACCTTAGGAGGATTCGATATAGTATTGGGCATGGATTGGTTAGCTGCCAACGAAGCTCAAATCATATGTAAACAAGAGAAGATACATCTCAAAGCCACTGACGGTAGTTCGATTACGGGTTATGGTGGTTGGAATTGTACGATGCCAAACGTCATCTCGATGATCAAGGCTGAAAGTTACATGAGGCGCGATTGTGAAGCTTATCTGGCGTATGTTTTCTTACAATAGAATGAAAACGAATGAGCTTAAAGACGTACCTGTGGTGTGCAACTCTCCAGAAGTGTTCCCAGATGACCTACCTGGCTTGCCGCCCAATCGGGAAATAGAATTTCAGATTTACTTACTGCCCGGGGCCCAGCCCGTTGCCAAAGCACCCTACCGATTAGTTCCATCAGAAATGAAAGAATTAATGTCTCAACTTGAAGAACTGACAGAGAAAGGATTTATCAGACCGAGCATCTCACCATGGGGTGCTCCAGTATTATTTGTAAAGAAGAAACACGGAAGCATGCGCATGTGCATCGACTACAGTCAATTGAACAAACGAATAGTAAAGAACAAGTACCCACTGCCTAGAATAGACGATATTTTTTATCAACTTCAACGCGCGAGTTGGTTCTCAAAGATCGATCTTAGGTCGGGTTACCATCAATTGAAAGTAATGGAGGAGGATGTACCAAAAACTTTGTTTCGCACGCGTTATGGGCATTATGAATTCCTCGTGATGTCCTTCGGACTAACCAACACACCTGCAGCATTTTATGGATTTAATGAATAGGGTTTGCCGACTAATGTTAGATTGGTCAGTAATAGTTTTCATAGATGACATTCTCATCTATTCAAAGAACGAAGGTGATCACCACTGTCACCTAAGGGAAGTTCTAGAGATTCTGAAGCAGGAGAAGTTATACGCAAAATTCTCCAAGTGCACGTTCTGGCTTAGGGAAGTCCAATTCCTAGGCCATGTCATAAACCCAAATGGCATTATGGTAGATCCTGCAAAGATCGTAAAAATTAAGGAATGGAACATCCCGAAAACACCAACGGAGATACGAAGTTTTCTGGGATTGGTAGGCTACTATTGAAGATTCATTCAGGATTTCTCGAGATTAGCCTCGCCAGTGACAGAGCTGACACGTAAGGAAATAAAGTACGAATGGGGTCCAACCCAAAACAACGCGTTCGAAGAATTGAAGACACGATTAACCCAAGCTACAATCTTGACCTTACCTGAGGGAAACGAAGACTTGGTAATTTACTCTGACGCTTCGGGTCAAGGATTGAGTTGTGTACTAATGCAAAGGGGAAAGGTAATTGCTTATGCCTCACGAGAGTTAAAAATTCACGAAGTTAACTACCCAACTCACGATCTGGAGTTGGCGGAGTAGTTTTCGCGTTGAAGCTATGGAGTTACTATTTGTACGCAGTTAAATGCACCATCTACTCCGATCACAAGAGCCTGAAATACTTCTTAGAGTAAAAGGAATTAAACATGAGACAAAGAAGGTGGTTGGAACTGCTAAAACATTATGACTGTGAAATATTGTACCATCCAGGCAAGGCAAACATAGTGGCTGACACCTTAAGCAAGAAAGAAGAATCGACACCTATTCGAATCAAAGCATGTCAATTGATTATAACACCGGATATAATGAATGAAATAGCGAAAGCACAGGAGGAAACGTTGTTGGAAAGGAATGTGAAACGGGAAAAAATAGTGGGACAACAGAGTAATTTGGAGACCAATGTGTATGATGTAAGAACTCGGTTTGACCAGATGTGGGTACCTAAGATTGTGAACTTAGGGCCAAAATCCTTGACGGGGCCCATAAGTCTCGCTACTCTATCCACCCCGGGGCGAACAAAATGTATCAAGACTTGAAGAAAGGATATTGGTGGTCTGGTATGAAGAACGATGTAACCGAATATGTGAGCAAGTGCCTAACTTGTTCACTAGTCAAGGCCGAGCACCAGAAACCATGCGGTAAAATGCAACCCTTGTTGATACTAGAATGGAAGTGGGAGGAGATCACAACGGACTTCATTACGAAGCTACCGCAAACAACTAAGGGCAATGATACCATTTGGGTGATCGTCGACCGCTTGACGAAAAGCGCTCATTTTTACCAATACGTGAGGCTTCCTCGTTAGAGAAGTTAGCGGAGATATTCATCAACGAAATCGTAAGCAGACACGGTATGCCATTATCGATCGCGTCAGATAGGGACACTCGATTCACACCAAGGTTTTGGAAGAAATTCAACGAATCGATCGGCACTAGACTGAACATCAGCACCGCTTACCACCCTCAAACCGATGGTCAATCAGAAAGGACCATCCAGACCTTGGAGGACATGCTCCAAGCATGTATCATTGATTTCGATGGGAGCTAGGACAGCCATTTACCATTGGCAGAGTTTTCATATAAAAACAACTATCACTCAACCATCGGCATGCCGCTATTTGAGATGTGAGAGAAGATGTAGAACCCCGGTTTGTTGGGGAGAAATCGGACAAAAAGACTTTTCCAGCCTCGAAGTGGTCAAAGCTACTTCAGAGAAGTTTGACCAGATAAAAGCTCGAATGAAAGCCGCTAAAGACAGACATAAATCATACGCGGACAAGAGAAGAAGGGATTTAGAGTTTCAAGTAGGGGAAATGGTACTATTGATAGTGTCACCCTAGAAAGGAATCATCCGATTCAGAAGACGTGGTAAATTAAGTCCAAGGTTTGTCGGACCTTTCAAAATCATAGCAAGAGTTGGTCAGGTTGCTTACAGACTCGACTTACCCGGCGAGCTTAGTGGAATTCACCCTACATTCCACGTATCGCACTTACGCAAGTGCCTTGCTGACGATACGGCTCACATACCCTATGATGAAATCGAAGTGGCTAACAGTTTGAACTATGTAGAAAAACCAATAGCTATTCTTTACCGAGCCGAGAAACGACTACGCAATAAGTCGTCTCCTTTAGTCAAAATACAATGGAAGCACACGAAAGGGTCCAAAGCTACCTGGGAGAAGGAAGACGATATGAAAGGACTGTATCCAAAGTTGTTTAACTTGTAGCAGGTTTCGAGGACGAAATCTCTACAAGGAGGATAGACTTGTAACATCCCGAATAAATAGAAAACAAATAAAAGAAAAATCAAGGTGGGCTTGGTCAAGGTTCGGCCCATGGGCCCGAAATATGAAGGGAAACCCTTCTAATCAGCAGCCACCAACCCTTCCCCCTCATTTCTTCCTACGCAAGTTTCTAGAGTGAGAGAGACCGATCTAGAGAGAGAAAGCGGGAAAGAAGCTTAAAGGCTCGAGAATCGTTTGTCTACATCACAACAACACA
This sequence comes from Smallanthus sonchifolius, assembly GCA_023525975.1. Classification (NCBI taxonomy): domain Eukaryota; kingdom Viridiplantae; phylum Streptophyta; class Magnoliopsida; order Asterales; family Asteraceae; genus Smallanthus; species Smallanthus sonchifolius. Next base: position 65,991,409 of record CM042021.1, on the reverse strand, counting down.
TAGAAACGGAAAACCGGACTCCAAGAGGTAGGCATCGCCTCTAAATCTGAGTTTTTACACATTTTGGGGTTCGGATTTAAGTCGCATAAAGACATGGTTTTTACGTATAAAACTTGAAAAAAATCACATATTTGTGCTCATGAATGAAAAAGGAACGTTTTGAACATAAAAAGTTCAAGGCTCGATCAACTAGAAATAATTGCCAAGATCTAGGGTTTTTGGTTGGGGAAGAAGACTGATGCATCGAAACTACTAGTTTCGATATAGGCGAATCCACCGATACTACCTAGTTTCGATATATGCAGACCCATCGAAACTACCTAGTTTCGATATAGACCCATGACCCGAAACTACTAAGATTTTACATAAGTTACTTATCGAAACTTCCTAGTTTCGATATATGTAGACCCATCGAAACTACCTAGTTTTGATAGAAACCCATGACCCGAAACTACTATAGTTTCGATATGATCCACCCCCAAAACTACTGGGTTCAAGCATAGTGTTGGAGCATATTCTGGTGACAACGAGCTTGAAGATTTTATGTCTTAGTCTTACAGTCTTTGACTTGTAATTGATAGAATTGTTAGCAACAGTTAAAGTGGAGTCTGTTAGGACATGTTTTGTAAATGTTGATAAAATTCTGTATAAGTTCATAGAGAGGCGAACTTGTAGCATCTTTAGGAGCGAACATGTTAAGTTCGCCTAAGGAATATTGTACAAGTTCATAGAGAGGCGAACTTAACAAGTTCGCCTAAGCATCTTTAGGAGCGAACTTGTTAAGTTCGCCTCTCTATGAACTTGTACAATATTCCTTAGGCGAACTTAACAAGTTCGCTCCTAAAGATGCTTAGGCGAACTTGTTAAGTTCGCCTCTCTATGACCTTGTACAATATTCCTTAGGCGAACTTAGTTCCTAAAGATGCTTAGGCGTATGAACTTATAAAGAATTTTATCAACAGTTACAAAACATGTCCTAACACATAGTAATGTATAGTGTCATTTAGGGCACTACCTTATGTGTTTGACTTTAATATACAGATTGTGAGTGATGCTCAGTGACCAGCTAAGAGTATTTCAGAAACCACTCACCAGGTGAGTTCTATGTGCCCCCTATGTGTTGCGTGCAAATGATTTTAAATGTTTTGGGGCTGGAGTGTATACATGATATGAATGAATGTTATGTTATGACAATACATGCTGAATATAAGCATGACAAGTATTTTTTAAATAAAGAAATGAAAGCATGACATAGCACGTAAGAATGAAATCCTGCTTTATATCTATGTATATATTGCTTGCCAAGTATGACAAGAAAGACACAATGTGTAAGAATGAAATATTGCTTTATATCTATGTATATATTGCTTACCAAGTATGAAAAGAATAACATAACGTGTAAGAATGAAATCTTGCTTTATATCCATGTATATATTGCTTATGGACGCCTCGATGATAACGGCTAATTCGGTAGACGGACGACCACGTGACTATTTTACAATCGGGACGTATTCGTTCCTTCATCAACTAGGACGTATGAAAGGCATTAATGGATGGTCGAAGCAATTGCCTTATTTTGATAAGCAGAACGGTTGCATAAATAATAGTCGCATGGGAAACGGATGCCTTAGCGCAGACGGGCGAATATGACGGACAACGACTGTAGGACGGTAAAGACGAACGACCGAAGGTTTGTCGGACGGTTTAAGATATGACGGACGGTTTCTAGTGCCGGACGGTTAAGTAAATGGGATATGATGGTAGTTCGAGAATGTTTGTCTTTGTGACTTACGTAAGCAAATGACGGGTTGATCACCCATATGTGTATGACCAACGAATGTGCACCAAGAAATAAGCATGTATGTATTTATATACGTACCAACTATGAATGTTATATGAAAGTAGTAGGGTAAAGAATGTACAAATAAGTATATACATATATATATATATATATATTTATTCTTCTAAAATAATGTTAATATCTGATTGCTTTTAAACTAGAACTCACCAGCTTTAGCTGACTTTTATTTAGTATGCACTTCAGGTAGAAAAAAGAAAGGGCGTGCTAAGGCGTGACGGCTACTCGGCAAAAATGACATTCTAGTTACTTGATTTATGTTAAGACAATGTTTATGTTTAAATATTAAGACTTCCGCGGCTACGTTATGTATTTGACTTATTGAACGCTTCCGCTATGTTGAATGATTTTAATTAAAAAGTTCAGTTTGGATGACTTTGTTTATGAGTAAATCCAACAAGTGAGGTCTCCCGGGAAAGGGGCCTTACAAGCTAGGACATACGAATTATGTGATGCACAAGCCTATAACCAAACCTTTAACGAATTCTCGAATTTTTACCCCAGCCCATTGTACCTTTAAACAATGAGAACAATAAGACCTAATATGCAATCATTTGACCCTGTTGGTCACTGTTAGTGTCACACCCTGACCGATGGCGGAATCATCGAGGGGGACAATGGAATGATTGTTCAAAGCACATGATAACTAAAAAGTTGCATAATTCATTAATTAAATTTGAAGACAACAAGATCCAAATACAATACATTTCAAATAACCTAGTCTAGTTCAAAACATTGATTTATTTAACTAGGTCCATGGTTCTTAAGTGGAGAAATCTTCAGCAAGCAATCACATATCCAAACCTGAAACATTATTTAAATCAAGTGTCAACTAAAAAGTTGGTGAGTACATAGGTTTTTTTGTAGTTCTGATAAGTAGTAGATAAAAACGTTTTGCAACTCATTGTTTATCTTGTTAAACATAGTATATATATGGTGTATAATTTATCTAATCACAATTCAAACCTTGTTTGGCGCGCTTGAACATAGCACAACAGCTAAGTCCGGAATGTTTGAATATAGTTACCCACTATATCCGGTATGTTTGAATATAACACGCGGCTATATCCGAGTATGCAGTAATAAACACCCTAACCGGGTGGGCTGGTCAGACACAATAGATCTATTAATATTACTGTTGGTTTTCTTGTGTTTAAAGTAAATGTATGTACACCCAAGATAATAAGCATATAGTCCACATGTATAACACGTATAAACAAAGTGAGTAGCATGTATAATGTTTCACCCCAAAATGCGTAAAAATGTAAAATAGGGGCTATGTAACTCACCTTGCAAGCGGGTATTTTTCCATGCGTGTAGGTGATAAAGATGTTGAAGTCTAAGCACGTTGAAACCCTATGTAGATAAATGGTTATTATTGTATGTTTACATGTGCGTATTAGTATTTAATTGTGTATAGGTTTATAATAACATTTCTTAGTGTTATTTGCATAAAAGTTGGTCCAGGTTTACTTGAAAGTACTGATTTGATCGAAACTGTTTATAGTTGTGACAGGTATCGAAACTGTGTTAAATCGAAACTACTAGTTTCGATTGACCATTTACAAGTGATACACAGAACTGTCGAAACTACTATCTATCGAAACTACTAGTTTCGATTGATCATTTATAAGTGATACACAGGCTGTCGAAACTACTATCTATAGAAACTACTAGTTACGATTGACCATTTACTCAATCGAAACTAAGTAGTTTCGATGGCCCAGACTTTAGAAAATAAAACAGTAATTTTTCAGAACAATAGTTTATCCGGTAATCAATGTTTTGGAGTCGTGACTTCGATTGGTTCAGCTTGCCTTATGATAACAGAAGGTAAAGAAACGAAGTTGAGGATTCTTACATGGTCGCAAAGGGGCTGGGCGGCAGAGTCTTAAATCCGAGAATGTCCAGAATGAGAATCGAGCTTCTGGATAGGATTAGCCTCTACAACCTTGGTCACAGCTTCACACAGAGATGGCGATTGTAATGGTGCCTTCAATTTGGAGTGAGATTGGGTGGAAGAGGGGTAGCGAGCTCGAGCAGGTCCGACTATGGCTATTTATAGCCGAGTTCGTTTCTTATGACAAAGGGTGCAATTGGGAACGTCCCGACATTCGTGTGGACGAGACGAAGCAAACGAGCTATTAAATACGCGTGGAGGTTGACTGTCGGGCTTGAATTCGGGGCGTGGGTTCTCGGCCACCAACAAGATCAGGTGATTCGTATGTTGGAGAGACCAATTGGTCGGGGCCTTTTGTTCGCATGGGGAAGACGAGTTCAGGGATGCCTGTAGCGGCTGTCGAGGTGCAGGGAACAGCCCTGTCGGGGTGTTCGTCGGAAAAATGCTTTACCCGCCGGACCAAGGAATATGGTGACCGGAAGGTCGATTTGGGAATTGGCAGATTTGGTCCTTATAGTTTGGTTTTGATTTAATTCGGCCCCTGAGATAATTACGGATGAGTCCTTGTAGTTTGATTTGTACAAAAATAGTCCCTCAAATGATTTTTGCTTAAAACCTTCTAGTTTGAAAAGTTTCAAAACAACCCCTTAACTTTTATAAAAATAATTAGTTTAATTTATTTAGATTTTCAAATATATTTTATAAACTTATATTATTATTATCGTTATAAATAATTTTTATAAGAGTTAGTTATCTTATTTAAATAGGTTATAAAATTTTATATAAGTTTAAAACTTATTTATCCATAAAATAAATAAAAATAAATATATATTTTGTACAAAGTTAAATAAAACACTTGCATTTCATTTAGTTGAAAATGATTACATGATATATATTACAAATGCGTGAATAAAAATCCGGAATGTCACTGTCTCCCCATGTTAAAGGAATTTCGCCCCGAAATTCAACTAATGGAGGCTATGAAAAGGGATGCGGATATTTGGTCTTCATTTGGTCTTCACGTTCCCAAGTGAACTCGGGTCCACGTTTAGACTCCCAATGGATTTTGACAATGGGGATGCGACTACGTTTGAGTTTCTTGACTTCACGGTCCACTATTTCCATGGGTTTTTCAACAAAGTGCATTTTCTCGTCAATACGCACTTCGTCAAGAGGGATGTGGAGATTCTCGTCGGCTTGACACTTTTTCAAATTAGATACATGAAAGGTCGGATGAAAGTTGTTGAGTTCTGAAGGAAGATCGAGTTTGTAGGCCACTTTTCCTATCCTTTCGAGTATCTTGAATGGACCCACATATCGAGGTGCAAGTTTTCCTTTCTTTCCAAATCGGACTACGCCTTTCCAAGGTGATACCTTTAGAAGAACCATATCCCCAACTTGGAATTCCAAGGGTTTTCGTCGGTTATCGGCATAGCTCTTTTGCCAACTCCTTGCTACTCGAATGTTGTCTCGGATAAGAGAGATTTTATCGGTAGTCTCTTGGATAAGCTCGGGACCGGTGATTTGTGCTTCACCGATTTCGTTCCAACAAATCAGTGAACGACATTTCTGTCCAAAAAGAGCTTCAAACGGTGCCATGCTAATACTTGTGTGGTAGCTGTTGTTGTAGGAAAATTCGATCAGTGGTAGGTGAGGATCCCAATTGCCACCAAAGTCGATGACACAAGCTCTAAGCATATCCTCGAGAGTTTGGATTGTTCGCTCGGTTTGTCCATCAGTTTGAGGATGGTAAGCCGTACTTAAATCCAAACGAGTACCAAGCGCAGATTGTAATGATTACCAAAATCGGGAAGTAAAACGCGAATCACGATCGGAGATGATGTTCAAAGGGATTCCGTGACGACTTACGATCTCATCAATGTAGATCCGAGCCAATTTCTCGACTCGATAGTCCTCACGAATAGGCAAGAAATGAGCAGACTTCGTAAGTCGGTCGACAATAACCCAGATACTATCGTGCCCACTAGAAGTGCGTGGGAGTTTGGTGATGAAGTCCATAGCAAGGTTCTCCCACTTCCACATGGGAATTTCAGGTTGTTCGAGGAGTCCGGAAGGCTTCTGGTGTTCAGCCTTCACTTTAGAACAAGTTAAGCATTTTGCCACAAAGAGGGCAATATCCTTTTTTCATGCCGGGCCACCAATATTGTTGACGAAGACCCATGTACATCTTATCAGCTCCGCGATGTACCGAATATCGAGTTTTGTGGGACTCGTTCATCAAAAATATACGAAGGTCGTCGCGATCGGGAACCCAGATACGGTCCAAGTAATACAATAAGCCGTTGGCTTTGGTTTCTAGTAAAAGTTCTACACCACATGCCATCTCTTGATACATGTTTCCCTCGGTAACCGAGGTGTGTTGTGCTTGAAGAATACGAGATTGGATATCATTATGAATACAAACACTATGAAGCATGATACATTCTTTACGACTCAAGGCGTCGGCTACAACATTTGCCTTGCCAGGGTGGTAGCGAATCTCGCAGTCGTAGTCGTTAAGAAGTTCAACCCATTGTTGTTGCCTCATATTAAGCTCTTTTTGATTGAAAATATGTTGGAGACTTTTGTGGTCGGTGAAAACCACGCATTTAGTGCCATAAAGATAATGTCTCCAAATTTTCAAGGCGAAAATGACAGCACCAAGCTCGAGATCATGGGTCGTGTAGTTCTTCTCGTGGATTTTAAGTTGACGTGATGCGTATGCAATTACTTGGCCACGTTGCATTAGAACACAACCAAGACCTTGGTTGGATGCATCACAATAAACGACAAAGTCGTCATTTCCACTAGGAAGAGTTAGAATAGGAGCATTGCAGAGCTTGTGCTTGAGAGTTTGAAAAGCTTCCTCTTGTTTGGGTTCCCACTCGTAAGGTTTACCTTTGTGAGTCAAGGCAGTGAGTGGAACCGCAATCTTGGAGAAATTTGAGATGAAGCGACCTCGGTTGGAGTCTTGGGAGTACTCCATTTCTTTACCGCTTCGATTTTTTCCGGGTCCACTTGAATCCCTTTATTGTTGACTATGTGTCCCAAAAATTGAACCTCCTTTAGCCAGAATTCACACTTGGAGAACTTGGCGTATAGTTGTTCCTTCTTCAAGAGCTCCAAAATCAAACGAAGATGTCGTTCATGCTCCGCTTTCGTTTTAGAATAGATGAGAATGTCGTCAATGAAAACGATCACGAACTTGTCCAAATAAGGTTTGCATACACGGTTCATGAGATCCATGAAAACCGTAGGTGCATTAGTCAAGCCAAATGGCATGACCATGAACTCGTAGTGACCATATCTAGTTCGAAAGGCAGTCTTTGGAATGTCTTCATCGAGAACACGAAGTTGATGGTATTCGGAACGAAGGTCAATCTTGGAGAAACATGTTGAACCGTGAAGTTGATCGAAAAGATCGTCGATACGGGGTAAAGGATAACGGTTCTTGATTGTAAGCTTGTTGAGTTCACGATAATCAATGCACATTCGAAACGATCCATCCTTTTTCTTTACGAACAGCACGGGAGCACCCCAAGGTGAATGGGTTGGTCGGATGAATCCTTTGGATGAGAGTTCTTGTAATTGACTTGCGAGTTCTTGCATTTCAGAAGGTGCAAGACGATAGGGAGCTTTTGCCACGGGAGTTGCTCCAGGCACAAGGTCAATACGAAACTCCACTTGTCTAGGAGGAGGAAGACCGGGTAAATCCTCGGGGAATACCTCGGGAAAGTCTAGAATGATCGGAATATCTTGCAATTTCTTACCCTTGTCCTTCGTGTCAACTACGTGGGCCAAGAAAGCAACGTACTTTTTCCGCAAGTACTTTTGTGCTAATCTGCAAGACATGAGTTGAAGACCACGACACGGTTTTTCACCGAAAATAACTAACGTGTCACCCGAAGGGAGAGGTATACGAATGCACTTTTCGTAGCAAATAACCTCGGCATGGTGCTTGGATAACCAGTCCATGCCAATTATAATATCGAAGCTTCCTAATTCCATTGGAAGGAGATCAACGGAGAATTCATGACTATTAAGCTCGAGATTGCAGTCGCGGATAACAAAATTTATGGTAATAGATTTTCCGTTTGCTATCTCCACGGAATAAGAATTGTCAAGTTTCGTTCTTTGTTTAGTAAGTCGAGATTCAAAGGCAAGAGACACAAAACTCCTATCGGCACCGGTATCAAATAGAATGGATGCGTAATGATTGTTTACGAGAAACGTACCGTTTATCACGTCGTTGTTTGCTTGAGCCTCATTAGCGTTTATATTAAACGCTCATCCTTGAGGACCACCTTGATGATGAAGTTTTGAACATCGGTCACGGAAATGGTTTGGGTCTCCAGATTCGTAACATGCCCGACCATTGAGAGGTGCCGGATAGATGGGACGGTTGGCTGGAGCAGCTTGATGGACGGGAGGACGGGTACGGCAAGTAGTGACCACGTGTCCATATCGTTCGCAGCTTGAACACAATCGGCATGGTAAGTTTGCAGGATGATGGTACTTGCAGGTCTGGCATTGGGGATTCGGGCCTAGATAAGGTTTCGGGTTTTGACCCAAAGGGGCCGCTTGAATAGCAGGTACAGCGGGAGTTACGGCTGCGAAGTTTCGACCCTTTCGTTTCTTGTTGCGGTTAGAAGACTCGGGTTTTACATCTTTGACGCCCGCAAGAGTGGAGACAACCTTCTTGGAACCCTTTCTTGTTAAGGTTCTGGCTTTGACATGGTTGTCGGATAGCGTAGCGGATAGACGGATAGCAGCTTCAAGTGTAGGAGGATTGCTTCTTAACACAGCATCTTGAATTTGCATAGGCAGCCCGCCAATGTATTTTTCATTTCCCCGAGCAAGGGGAGTGATCATATGAGGCACCAACAGACTTAGCTCTTGAAACCGGGTGGTGTAAGCCAGATTATCCCCGCTATCTTGGGCAAGATCCCAAAACTCAGTCTCGAGCTTCCTCATTTCATTTCAAGGACAGAATTCATCAGTCATGGCTTTCTTCAGATCATCCCATGATAAAGATGTAGCGACCTCAACACCACGAGTGCGTTTCTCACCGTTCCACCAGGTGAGGGCTCTCTTTTGAAGTACACTTGTGGCATAGCGAACCCAAAGATTATCGGGGCAGTCACTGTTTAGGAATGTGCTTTCCATGCTTTCAAACCATTGCAGTAGGCCGGTAGCACCTTCAGTACCGAAGAATTTTGTAGGATTGCACGAGTTAAAGTGCTTAAACGTGCATTGAGGCGGGTTGGTACCACCGTTTCCTTGGATGTTGTGAGACCCGCCACTGTTGTTATTGGCTTGGGTCATTTGCCCCACTAGCTGGGCAAGAAGGGTAGCAAGATCCGGGTTGGAAGTGCTAGAGTTTGCACGTCGAGGAGGCATTCTATCACCATAAGAAAAGACAATGATATTTTAGATAAGATGGATATATATGAGTCATAGTAGGAAATAATGTAAGCAGAAAAGCGGGTTTCATCAAGACGCGTGCCAGTGCATGTGTATTTATTCAAAGTTACTGGGGGATACTATGCCATCTATTCCGGGTAGAACGTGATGTTATAGATCAATATTCGCGTAGTAGGAATTGCCGGGACTTGCATGCACTACAATTCGTTATTACGTGTGCACCCGTAATAATGATTTGCTTTGCATGTTCGTCTATTTCTTCCTATCTTGCTATAATGTCCCCAAATTTTGAGTTTAAGTTCGGATCGTATCCTTGCGAATACATTGACTTATCAACGTTAAATAATTCCTCAAAACTTTCAAGGAGACATGCTTTAGCCTATAGGTAAACACTCACTTCAGGAATTCCTAGGAAAGCATACGGGTCCGTTTATTTGGATTTATACGAAATGCTTTCCTAGACAGAAAACCCAATGTACAGGTGTCACCCTTCCAGATTGCACATGTCCTTTACTGGTTTCAAGAAATTAAGTCGTTGACGAGATTTTCAAGATTTTAATAGACTCGAGAGTCTATGAGTATAAAATGTGTAGAAATGTTGCAAATAGTATGGAAAGAGTATGGATAAGGATGGGTAGTGTATTTGTTTGCATATGTTTATTTGTCACATGTGTATGTAAAGTATGTATCGTATGTTTAAAGCCTTGTATGTATGTGTATAAGTCTCATGTACCAAACTTGGTGAAATTCAAATAATACCTAACTACAAATAATTCACATAGCAGATAATCATTTAGCACGTAACACATAAAAGGGAGTCCTAGGGTTATAGTCTAGGTCATTGTGTCTAATAACCTAATTCCCTATAACCATGGCTCTGATACGAATCTGTCACACCCCGAACGATGGCGGAATCATCGAGTCGGACAATGGAATGATTGTTCAAAAGCACATGATAACTAAAAAGTTGCATAATTCATTAATTAAATTTGAAGACAACAAGATCCAAATACAATACATTTCAAATAACCTAGTCTAGTTCAAAACATTGATTTATTTAACTAGGTCCATAGTTCTTAAGTGGAGAAATCTTCAGCAAGCAATCACATATCCAAACCTGAAACATTATTTAAATCAAGTGTCAACTAAAAAGTTGGTAAGTACATAGGTTTTTTTGTAGTTCCGATAAGTAGTAGATAAAAACGTTTTGCAACTCATTATTTATCTTGTTAAACATAGTATATATATGGTGTATCATTTATCTAATCACAATTCAAACCTTGTTTGACGCGCTTGAACATAGCACAACAGCTAAGTCTGGTATGTTTGAATATAGTTATCCACTATATCCAGTATGTTTGAATATAACACGCGGCTATATCCGAGTATACAGTAATAAACACCCTAACCGGGTGGGCTGGTCAGGCACAATAGATCTATTAATATTACTGTTGGTTTTCTTGTGTTTAAAGTAAATGTATGTACACCCATGATAATAAGCATATAGTCCACATGTATAACACGTATAAACAAAGTGAGAAGCATATATAATGTTTCACCCCAAAATGCGTAAAAATGTAAAATTGGGGCTATGTAACTCACCTTGCAAGCGGGTATTTTCCCACGCGTGTAGGTGATAAAGATGTTGAAGTCTAAGCACGTTGAAACCCTATGTACATAAATGGGTATTATTGTATGTTTACATATGCGTATTAGTATTTAATTGTGTATAGGTTTATAATAACATTTCTTAGTGTTATTTGCATAAAAGTTGGTCTAGGTTTACTTGAAAGTACTGATTTGATCGAAACTGTTTATAGTTGTGACAGGTATCGAAACTGTGTTAAATCGAAACTACTAGTTTCGATTGACCATTTACAAGTGATACACAGAACTGTCGAAACTACTATCTATCGAAACTACTAGTTTCGATTGATCATTTATAAGTGATACACAGGCTGTCGAAACTACTATCTATCGAAACTACTAGTTTCGATTGACCATTTACTCAATCGAAACTAAGTAGTTTCGATGGCCCAGACTTTAGAAAATAAAACAGTAATTTTTCAGAACAATAGTTTGTCCGGTAATCGATGTTTTGGAGTCGTGACTTCGATTGGTTCAGCTTGCCTTATGATAACAGAAGGTAAAGAAACGAAGTTGAGGATTCTTACGTGGTCGCAAAGGGGCTGGGCGGCAGAGTCTTAAATCCGAGAATGTCCAGAATGAGAGTCGAGCTTCTGGATAGGATTAGCCTCTACAACCTTGGTCACAGCTTCACACAGAGATGGCGATTGTAATGGTGCCTTCAATTTGGAGTGAGATTGGGTGGAAGAGGGGTAGCGAGCTCGAGCAGGTCCGACTATGGCTATTTATAGCCGAGTTCGTTTCTTGTGACAAAGCGTGCAATTGGGCACGTCCCGACATTCGTCTGGACGAGACGAAGCTAACGAGCTATTAAATACGCGTGGAGGTTGACTGTCGGGCTTGAATTCGGGGCGTGGGTTCTCGGCCATCAACAAGATCAGGCGATTCGTATGTTGGGGAGACCAATTGGTCGGGGCCTTTTGTTCGCATGGGGAAGACGAGTTCAGGGATGCCTGTAGCTGCTGTCGAGGTGCAGGGAACAGCCCTGTCGGGGTGTTCGTCGGAAAAATGCTTTACCCGCCGGACCAAGGAACATGGTGACCGGAAGGTCGATTTGGGAATTGGCAGATTTGGTCCTTGTAGTTTAGTTTTGATTTAATTCGGCCCCTGAGATAATTACGGATGAGTCCTTGTAGTTTGATTTGTACAGAAATAGTCCCTCAAATGATTTTTGCTTAAAACCTTCTAGTTTGAAAAGTTTTAAAACAACCCCTTAACTTTTATAAAAATAATTAGTTTAATTTCTTTAGATTTTCAAATATATTTTATAAACTTATATTATTATTATCGTTATAAATAATTTTTATAAGAGTTAGTTATCTTATTTAAATAGGTTATAAAATTTTATATAAGTTTAAAACGTATTTATCCATAAAATAAATAAAAATAAATATATATTTTGTACAAAATTAAATAAAACACTTGCATTTTATTTAGTTGAAAATGATTACCTGATATATATTACAAATGCGTGAATAAAAATCCGGAATGTCACAGTTAGCGCGACTATCCATGATTGTGGGTGTCAACTCAAATAGTACTAATCATATCGATCTACGGCTAAGTCCATAACTAATGGTTATAGTTTGAAATACCGATGACCTTAATGTGTTAACTCATGTGCACAAAGGAATCAGATGCTTGTTTCTCGTTTTCTAGTTATCATACAATTTGAATTCAACATGTTTTTTCCCCAAATATAGAAAGCAGTAAAAAGGGGCAGTGAAACTCACCTAAAAGATGCTAGCAAAATAAAGCCAAAATGGAACAATAACCCGACCTAGATACGTCCTAGCATAAAGACATCATAAGTCTTAACGAAATAACCTCTAGTATTATAAGTTGGCAAAGTCGACATTCACCCAACTAACTAGACTCGATTGGACAATCACTTGTTTCTCAAAAATGTGACTCAACGACCCGTTGGTGATAAACCCTTGATTTAAAACGTAAGTATATATTCATAAAATATATAAATATAAATATTAAAATTCTCGAAACTCGTCCTTGGATTCTCGTATGGGAATAACATGTTCGATTAAACAAGTTTATTTTGTCGACTCTAGTTAAACGGTAATAAATATACATATAAAATTATATATTTATTTTAGGGAAATTATGTTCAAAATACTACAAGTATTTATATAATATTTCAACTATTATATTCTTATAGTGATACCTATATTATTCCAAATATGTTAAAACTTATTAATTCCCTTAACTCGAACACGATTATATATATATATATATATATATATATATATATATATATATATATTTATATATATAACTTATAAATATAATCTAAACACTTAAGAATTCCTTAAAAAAAAGTTTTACTTCTTGACTAAATATATATCAAATGTAACCCTTATTAAAATCCATCAAAAGATGGTTTTTGTCACCAACAAAATATATATGTATATATTTAGTTACTTGTGAAAAAAATCATTGTTTTATATAACTTTTAAGTTTTTACCAAGTCTTTTAGTAATATACCTTTATATACTATATTTGTATTTTCTAAAATTTATAAATTCAAAAAGATACCATTTTAGTTTTTAAGGTTATAAATCACCCAAAATACTCATATTTATATATAAAGTTATAAAGTGGTTTTTAGGAGTTCAAGACATTAACTTTTATGTTTTGAAAATATAAATATGTATTTATCTATTTTTGAAAGCTTATTTATATATACATACACATATTCTTTTATAAACAACTTGACCAACATTTTAACTAGTGTTTTTATGATAACTTTTTAATAGACACATTTTTATGTTTAAACATTATATTTTCATCAAAACTTACTTTTTGGGTTTTAGGGGTTTTAAATACGACAAGATAATACTATTAACTAATATTTCAAGTAAAACATATATTTACTTTTAATACTTTTTTTTTAAAATCAACTAGTCCGTAACTTTTTGGTGACAAGTCCAAAAAGGTCCAAACCAACCCAAGGGGTCTAAAAGTCCAAGTTTCAAGTCCAACTACCCATATATTTATAAATGATTCATAATAATAAATATGAACACCAAATATATAAATGATTAGATTTCTTAAATAACTAGTATGACAAAACATAAATATGAAATTTCAACAATAAAGACATCAAAAGAAAAATCACCAACTTGATTTTTATGAAATATCTTGAGTACGTAAATAAAATAACCATGAATTTTTAGGAATAACTTTAGTATCTAGTTGGGTTTTTATAAAAGTTATATAAATATAACCAACATTTTACATGGGTGAATATATGCTTTTTAAATCAACTTGCAATTTTATATAAGAAAAAAATATATAAAGATGGATGATAGAAGCTCACTTTTAGCAAGCAAGGAAAAGGAAGTAGGGAGATGAAGATGTTGACTTGAATCCTTGTAGAAATCTTGAAATTGTTGAAAATGCTCTTTGAATCTTCACTTGGGACTTGAAAGCACCTTGCACTTGGATGGCAGAGGCTTGTTCCTTGAGATTTTAGTGAGCAAAAATGACAAAGGATGGGGAAAAAGTAGGCTTACGGCAATGAGAATGAAGAGGGAGTGATTTTGTGTCTTGATTTTGAAAAGTGGGGATAAGATGTGAGGTATGTTGGGTTAGTGGGAACATGTAGGTGGTTCTAGAGTCCAGATAAGTCATGGGAAATTGCAGTGTCATGGAAAGCTGAGGGGGCCCATTGATGGCCGATTCATTTGGTCTTGGGGTGGAGGTTTGGGTTAGTTGTTTTGTTAAGGAATTAGTTGGGTTGTAATGGTATTTGATGGATTGAGTTTTTATATATAAAAGAAAAATGGAAGTTTATAAATGTTTCAAATGGTTTTTATAAAACAATTAGTATTTATAAAACATACACCCATGTATGTGTCTAGTAATAATAGTCGAGTATAAAAAAATATACTTGATTAAACGTTTACGCGAAAGTTCGAGACAAAATGCGAAAATAAGGATATACGTGATTTTATATAAAAATCACCGTTAGTCTTAAAAATAATGTATGAAAATAAATTCCAAGCATAATGAACTAGTATACATATTTTTGTAATTATCAAATTTATCACCAACGCTCGTTTTTGTCAAATTAACCCGGGTGTGCACACCGGCAATTTTTTAAACTACCAATGCAAAATATACGAACTAACGGCTTTGCTAGACATGGAATGACCTAATTAGTGATAGTTAAGTCTAATACGAAATTACGAATCATAAACACATTTAAAGTACGTATGGATAATTACCAGATATTGTCGGTTGTCACATTCTCCCCCCTTTAGAAGAATTTCGTCCCGAAATTCAGTTGTTATCGTCAGCATCAGGAATGTTCTCGAACAGTGAGGGGTACTTGAGCTTCATCTGGTCTTCACGTTCCCAAGTAAATTCAGGACCGCGTTTTGAATTCCAACGTACCTTCACCAGTTTGATACGACTGCGTCTAAGTTTCTGGACATTCCAGTCCGTGACTTCTACAGGTTCTTCGATGAAGTGAAGCATACCATCTATATGCATTTCCTCATGTGGTATGATAAGTGTTTCGTCTGATAGGCACTTCTTCAGATTCGACACGTGAAAGACATCCTGCACACTACTGAGTTCTTGAGGTAACTTGAGCTTGTAAGCTACTGAACCAATTCTCGACACAATCTCAAACGGTCCAATATATCTGGGGTTGAGTTTACCTCTCTTACCAATCCTAATTACCCCTTTCCAAGGTGCGACTTTCAAAAGAACATTGTCTCCCACTTGAAATTCTAAGGGTTTTCATCTAACATCAGCATAACTCTTTTGTCTATCCCTTGCTGCCTTGATCCGATCCTTAATCTGGAAGATCTTATCGGTAGTTTCTTGTATAATTTAAGGACAAGTTACTTGTTTATCGCCGACCTCCGCCCAACATAGCGGTGACCGACACTTATACAAGGCTTCAAAAGGTGCGGCTTTGATACTTGTGTGATAAATGTTATTGTATGAAAACTCAGCCAAAGGTAGATGAGTATCCCAATTGCCTCCGAAATCTATCACGCATGCTCGAAGCATATCTTCAAGAGTTTGAATGGTCCTTTCACTTTGGCCATCCATTTGGGGGTGATATGTCGTACTCATATCGAGCCGCATGCCTAGAGCTTTCTGCAAAGATTGCCAGAATCTTGAAGTGAAGCGACTATCCCTATCAGAGATAATAGAGAGTGGCACACCATGTCTTGCCACAACCTCCTTCGGGTAGATTTTGGTCAACTTCTCCATCTTATAAGTCACTTTGATCAGTAGGAAATATGCAGACTTCGTTAATCGGTCGACAATTACCCATATGGTATCATGACCACTAGACGTCTTGGGTAATTTCGTGATGAAATCCATGGAAATTTGTTCCCATTTCCATTCGGGAATCTCTGGTTGTTGTAATAGACCAGACAGTTTTTAATATTCTGCCTTGACTTTTGAACAAGTTAAGCATCGACCGACATGACATGCGATACAACCTTTCATGTTGGGCCACCAATATAATTCCTTGAGATCTTTGTACATCTTGTCAGCACCTGGGTGAATCGAATATCTAGACTTATGAGCTTCGTCCAGAATTAATTCCCTCATGTTTCTGATACTTGGCACCCAAATTCTATCCATAAAGTATAATCTATCATCCGACTTAGATTCTAGTTGTTTAATCATTCCACGTAGCTCCTCGTTCTCTAAGTTCTCTTCCTTAAGTGCCTCTTGTTGTGCCATTCGGATTTGAGCAGTAACGTGTGAATTATTAATCCTAATGCACGGACACAAAGAGTTTTAACTCGCTCCTTACGGCTTAAGGCGTCCGCTACGACATTGGCCTTTCCAGGGTGGTACTTGATATCACAATCATAGTCGTTTAGTAATTCTACCCAACGGCGTTGTCTCATATTCATCTCTTTTTGATCAAAAATATGTTGGAGGCTCTTGTGGTCTGTAAAGATAGTACTCTTTGTACCGTATAAGTAATGCCTCCAAATCTTGAGTGCAAACACAACAGCGCCCAACTCCAGATCGTGATTCGTGTAGTTTTTCTCATGCACCTTTAACTGTCTAGATGCATAGTCTTTGACCTTATCTTTCTACATCAGTACACAACCCAGACCTTGATGTGATGCGTCACAGTACACGACAAAATTGTATGTTCCCTCGGGAAGGGATAGGTCGGTGCACTACATAGCTTCTGCTTCAGTAACCAAAAAGCCGATTCTTGTTTATCACCCAAATCAAACTTTTTGTCTTTCTTGCTTAGCGAGGTCAAAGGCTGAGCTATTTTTGAAAAATTCTCGATGAATCGTCGGTAATAGCCGGCTAGACCCAGAAACGTACTTCAGTCGGGGTCTTTGGCGCTTCCCAGTTTTTAATTGCCTCAATTTTGGACGGATCCACGTGTATACCTCTCTCATTGATGACGTGTCTAAGAAAATGCACCTCACGAATCCAAAATTAACACTTAGAGTATTTGGCATATAATTTCTCGTTTCGGAGTAGCTCCAAAATTAGCTTCAAGTGATGTTCATGTTCCTCCTTACTTCGCGAATATATTAATATGTCGTTAATAAACACAATCACGAATTTATCTAAATAAGGTTTATAAACTCTATTCATGAAGTCCATGAAAACTGCTGGTGCATTTGTCAAACCGAAAGGCATGACTACAAACTCGTAGTGGCCGTAACGAGTTCTAAATGCGGTTTTCAGAATATCTTCTTCTTGAATCCTCAATTGGTGATACCCCGAACGTAGATTAATCTTCGAATAGAAACTAGAACCTTGCAGTTGATCAAACAAATCATCTATTCTAGGAAGTGGATACCGGTTCTTGATAGTTAGCTTGTTTAACTCCCGGTAGTCGATACACATCCTAAAGGTTCTATCATTTTTCTTCACAAACAAGACCGGAGCTCCCCAAGGTGAGAAACTTGGTCTTATGAATCCTTTATCCAACAATTCTTGCAATTGATTAGATAATTCTTGCATTTCTGACGGTGCTAAGCAATAAGGCGACCGTGCGATCGGTGCGGCTCCAGGTACCAAATCAATTCGGAACTCGACTTGCCGAGGCAGTTGGAGTCCAGGAAAGTCTTCAGGAAAGACTTAGGGAAAGTCACAAACGACCGGTATGTCCTCAAGCTGTCTCTCGTCGGTCTTCTTGTCAACTACGTGTACCAACATCGCGTAGTACCCTTTTCTCAAATATTTATGGGCCTTCATACAAGTAATAATCTTCAAAGTAGTTCCATTATTTTCTCCTTGGATCATAAGGATTTCACTTTTCTTGCTTCTTGAACCCAGACTTGTTGTTCCTACTCGGCCGTTTCCTCTTTTCACCAACACTTCATTTCTTTTCAGCACTCTTTTTAACCAAGGTCCCAGCACAAACGGCTTGGTCAGTCAAACTGGTAGTGAGTTTTATAGCGCTCTGAAGGGTAGCGGGCTTTGATGAAGTAACCATGCCCTAAATTTGGGGAACCAGACCCCAAATGTATCGCTCAATCCCGACATACTCTGGTGTAACCATATGCGGAATGAGCCGCGAAAGCTCATGAAAACGAGTAGTGTAAAAACTATCTCAGCTCCAACCATTCTTAAATTCCAGAATTCTTCCTCGATCTTCTTGAGTTCGTTGCACGGACAATATTCTTCCAACAGCAAGATCTTCAATTCCAACCACGTCAACAGATAGGATTTTTCCATCCCTAGAGTCTGGACTTGCGAATTCCACCAGGTTAGTGCTTCATCATGGAACGTGCAGGTGGCATATTTGACCTTGCAGTCGGGAGCACAGTCACTAATGTTCAGAACAGATTCCATTTTCTCAATCCATCTGACAATCCCGACAGCTCCTTCCGACCCATTGAAGTTCTTAGGTTTGTAGGCCAAGAATTATTTGTAGTTGCAGCCTTTCTACGCATCCTTGGTAGCTGTATACACAAGATTATCTGATTAAAACATAATAATCATAAACATCGACCTTTCTAGTTGTAACATTTCTGATTTTCATTATCTGTATTTCAGTTCAATGTGATACATTACAAACCCAATTCTAGTACACTGACTTGTTCTATTCGTACCAATAATTAAATACTATGTTCCAATGCAAATCCGCAAATTTTACATGGGTATATCGTATTAAAATTCTAAATAAGTTTATACTTGTATAAATCTATCAAAACTGAAATTTGCAAGGACTGATTTTATAAATTAACAAGAAACCCTAATAGGCACGTTCGCGCCTCGTTCTGGCACGGTCGCGCGCCTTGCTTTGGAATGGTCGCGCCCGGTGCCTTGGCACGGTCGCGCCTCTCGTCAGTTAAAACGTAAATGCATCCTTTAATCGCAGAATCATTTGATTTCGTAATCGTTCCACACGTTTCTACCATTAACAACCCAATTAATATTTTAATCACTGTATTTACGACGAATTAATCTAATTATGCCAATTCATCTCAAAACCGTCAAATCAATTCACGAGACCATGGATTCCTCCATTTCGATCCTAATTCTCTCAAGCAAACAAACGACACACACTACTCGATCCTTTCTAAAACTTCTAGACACACTGATTTAGCCAGAGTTGCAGCAAAGAGCACCGGAGATTAAACCCGTCGTCACCAGAACTCGCCTCTATAGTACGCTATCGATTCATCATCTTTTCGGGTTGACGTTGTGCATTACAAGGGTCTCGTTACTATCTAATCTCTCGTGTTAGCTACGCCTTGTGAATTAGGTGAGTATTACATAGCCCCTTTTACTCTTTTACACTTTTTGGGGTGGAACATGAACACTATACAAACTATTGCTTACATTTACACAAACTACACAAATACAAATCCTCTTTACATTCATGTGTGCAATTTGAGCTTTATGCCTGAGTGCTAGTTGTGCTAACTTTTTTGTGCAATTTATGTGCAATCATTAACTATTCAAGCCGACGGTAAACAATGATAGTTCTATTGAGTCTGACAAACCCACCCAGATTGGGGTGATTGTACCCACAACACAATT
Source organism: Smallanthus sonchifolius (assembly GCA_023525975.1). NCBI lineage: Eukaryota > Viridiplantae > Streptophyta > Magnoliopsida > Asterales > Asteraceae > Smallanthus > Smallanthus sonchifolius. The sequence goes on along the minus strand of CM042021.1, from coordinate 65,971,562 downwards.
TGCATGCTAGTTACAAAAGTTTGATTGTACTTAGTTACACAATAGCTGCTCTCCATAAATGCCTTATTTTATCATGTTATGTAAGGATTTGTTTATTCATAATCTATATGTTATCTATATACAAACTTGTGTATGCTCACCAACTTTTTAGTTGACTTTATTTTATTCATGTTTCAGGTGCTAATGAGTGGGTTTGATCAAGGCATGCTACACATAGGCTTTGGACTTAGTTAAATTTAAATAAAGACTATTATGTATTTCGTTTATGTACTGGTTTGAATTTGGTTGTGTTGAATTATTTGAAGTTAAATTTGATGATTAAAATATTGAAATCTAGTCAACCTTTTGCTCATGAACAGTCTACATGTCCCGCCCCGACGTTTCCGCCGTCGGTTGGGGTGTGACAGATTGGTATCAGAGCCTTGGTTATAGGGAACTAGGTTATTAGACACCCTTGACCTGGACTATAACTTTAGGACACCCACTTATGCCATGCTTCATGATTATGTGATATGTGCTACATGCTATGTGTTACATGCTTACTATTATTAGTTATTATTTCGTTTTTGATGCCTTACTTGTTAAAAATTCATGACCTATTAAGATATACTTAAATAATAATTAAACAAACAATATCCCTACCTATACCCTAAAACCTCATAATATTCTTACCTACTTCTCTATCATCATCTTCTTAGCATGTGGAAACTTCATGGATCTAAAACTATAAAAATCTTTTTATGCCCTCGTTAAGGTTTTTAAACTTGTTAATTATTTGAGGACACGTGCAATCTGGAAGAGTGACACATGTATTCTGGGTTTTCTGTCTAGGAAAGCATTTCGCATAAATCCCAATCAATCGAGGGACCCGTATGCTTTCCTGGGAATTCCCGGGATGAGTGTTTACTTATAGGCTAAAGCATGTCTCATTGAAAAATTATATGAGTTTAATTAACCTTAATGTGTCATAGTATTCAAGTGCTTATATCACTATTTGAGTACAATCTAAACCATGACTAACTATTTTATTTGTCATCTTATTCTTTTAAATCCAAACAACATTCATAAGTTCTTACATCTTTTCTTGTGTTGTGCAATTCTGTAGAATGCCTCCCCGTCGTGCTCCCGTGACTGTTGGATCGGGATCTACCTTGATCCAATGATTCAACACATTAACCGAACCAAATCGTGCGGAATCCGATTTGATTGGCAATCCAATCTATGACACGGATCGGGTCGTAAGAAACGAGCGGATTAGATGTCGAAACGAAGGTTTCTATCGACCCTTTGGTGTAGAGAAGTTGGATACAAGACCTGGAAACTCTCAACGGACAGAGATTCGACAATACAGGTGCAAAGAGTTTGTGTGTTCTGTTACTTAGTCTGGTTCTGCTCTGGTTTTGTGTATATGTGTTGTATATGTGCTCATGAAGTGAAAGTTCTATATATAGTGCTGAGGCCATTCGTACGAATGAGCCATGTGAATGGACTCATTCATGCGAATGAATCAGCAGAATGGTTCATTCGTAAGAATGAATCATTAGAATGGTTCATTCGTACGAATGAATCATTCTCATGACTTATTCTAGCGAATGAATCATTCTCATGATCTATTCGCGCGAATGGGCCTTTCATTAGCACGATTGATCAACGTTATCGCTATTTATCAGATCGTTTAATACACAGTCGTTATATATGAGTAAACATTAAGGATAAACATGTAATTTCATTAATACATCAAATAATTACATTAAACATAGATGAAATACATATTACAAGGGATTAGGGACATATTATGCATCTACATACTCCCCCTTGGACCTAGATCCCTTCAAAATGACCTAACTAACATTAGTTGGTCTTCAACATCTCTTTTGTACGAGTTTTCCAGTTAACTCCGGCGTGTATGTCAAAAGCAAAGCATATACGTATCACTTTCACATACTGCAACGCCTGGTCTATATCTGTAACTTCAAAAAATGGCAGACACTTGTATAAAGTTGTAACATCTTGTTCAGACAAGTTGGTTAGCCACAAGGGATCAAAGACCCTGATGGTCTCCCATGACCCTTCTTTACACAGCACTATAACAGCTTCACCAGTACGCCCATCATAGTACCACCATTTGAACTGATCTGAGAAGTCCTGGATCATTTTCCTTAAAGGAATCTTCTTCATGATCGTTGGAGGTTTCCACTTTAAGACAATTAGGGGCTTCTTGGTGATTGGATGAACCTTTTCCTTATGAATGTAACGTGTAGGCATTTGTGGCTTGAAGTTCACCCTCTTCTTCCGGTAATCGTATTGTAATTGACGTTCAAACCATTCGGATAGACCGGAAGATTCGCTGTATAGAAGCTTTAGACGCGCCAATTGATTTACTTCAAATGCGGGCAGCGTCTTGAAGTCATGAGGGTACCTGAAATATTGTATGCCCTTCTCTCTTTTTATAGCATAGCAGCTTAAGTCGTTGAAGTATGCCCAACTGATTATACGACCATCAGACTTGTGTCCTTTGAGTCGATAAACTTTAGTGTACCTGGTTGGAGGAGAGGGCTTTGAGTTCTTCTTTAATTCGGCCATGTATTCCATCCACTGACTTTTACGTTCATTCAGCTTGTCAATGTCAATAGTGGAGGGACCGGCTTCATCTCCTTTGTTGTCGATAATGCGGTTGACCTCCTCGTCGGACTGCTGAGTGAATAAGTCTGCGAAGGAGGGAAGATCATCACCATCTACTTATGTGTACTTTGGATATTCTTGATCAGTGATGTCTTCGACTTCAACCTCATCAACGTCTTCTAGTTCGTCAGAGGAGGGATAATCTGTTGTAGGAACAGATGCCTCTTCAGTGATGACTTCGTCGGGATTCATTTGAAATAGCTCGGCAATATGTTTTTTTGACAAGCAGTGTACGATTTCCCCTTCCTCTTTGTCATAAATAACTGAATGTTGGATGATCCCTTGCATGTCAAGCACATAAGTTAACTTTGAAGGTTGTTGCTTGAGAGGCATCACATCAAAAAATATTTACAATAACAATCATAAAATAAACATGTGAGAATAAGAAATTTCATTGATTTAATCAAAATAAAACTGAAATTATTTACATAATAATATAATATTTACAATAAGACAACTTAAAACACTTAAAACAAAAACTATCAACCTTCAGTGCCCTTTTGTGTATCTGATGATGGGCCTTCTGATTTGTCTGATTTTTGCTTTGTGCGTGCCTCTGCTTCTGCTGTCTTTGAAGCACTTGATACAGCACCAGCATTGGCACCATTATCCTTATCTTTGTCATTATTGTCATCATCATCATCACTGTCATCATCATCATCGTCATCATCACATCATCATCATCATCGTCACCATCATCACCATTATCACCATCATTGCGAGCACCCTCAATTCTGGGTGTCGAGTCTCTTCTGCTTTCTAAGTCTTCCAACAGTCTCTTATTATCCTCCTCAAGCCTTTGTATCCTCTGAGCATGTGCATCAACAGTTTTAGACAACTGTTGATTCTGGTTTGTAGCAGTGAGAAGGATGGCTTGTTGATCATTACACCTAGTGGAAAGACTTGTGATGGCTTGGGCTTGTTCAGTATTTTGCAGAGTCAACTGACTGATCTGTGAGCCCTGTTGGTCAATACGCTTTGATTGCTCTTCATTCTGAGCCAGTAAACGAAGTACCAAACTGTTTAAAGTACTGATCTGGTCGTGTAGAGAGACAGTCGGCAGTGACATTGAAGATTTAGCTCGAATAGTTGATGGCTGTGATGTAGGAGCAGTCGTGTAGATGGGAGGAGGCACAATTTGTGTCTGAGGCATAGATGTTGACATTGGAGCCTCAGACCTGGTGGCAGTTGCTGTAGTAGCAGAGGTGCTCTCCGTCCTTCTGACAAGTTTAAACTTTTGGCGTTTGGCCATTCTCTTTCCTCTTCCTCTCTTGACTGGGGTAGATTGGGAAGAAGGAGCAGCAGATACTTGTAGACAGTCAGGGACAAAGTCAGCATCCCTGACGTCATCATCAACCCTTGAGCTTCCTTGATCTGCTCCCCTTTTTCGTTTTGTTGCGACCAATCTTGCCCCTTGTTGACTGATTTCAAAATCATCTTCAGTGTCCTCAGAATCAGTAAACAGGACGGTGTCCAGGTTAACGTCTTCTGGGTTAGTTGGAAGGGAAGAATCGATAGCAGCAACAGTGGGGGTGGTGGCAGCGGTAGATGGAACATTAGGAGCATTGCCACCATCTCCCTGACCATCTTGGTCGTCATCATCTTGGTCGTTAGCTGGAGGTACAACAATATCCTCCCTGTCGGAATCACTGTTATCGTGACGCCATTTTCTGTTTGCTGGTGCCACATAATCTGGATTTGCCAGATGTCCAATAAGTCGTTTGTGAGGTGGCTTTGTTGGTCTGCCCCTGTAGGTCTGTACCCTGTTTAGAGTGACATCCGTCATGTGTTCTAGCTTGATCATGTCGATGTCTGACCTTGGCAGAAGAGGAAGCTGGTCATCTATTATCATTTGTAAGAATCTGGGGTACATAAGATACGCATTGTCCCCCTTAAGATAGATGTTTTCCTTAAGATGCGTGAACACCATCTCGGAAAAGTTGAACGGAATGTTCAACACCAGAGCAACGAATGCGCTCTGAATTGTTTCGCGCATGTCGTAGAAACCGCCACGACGGGAACCGAGGCAATGCAGAAGAACATGTCCAAGATACTTGTACTGCGGACAGAGGTTCGCTTTGTTTAAAACTCCCTCTGCTACATTCCCGTCGTACTTTATTCTCATGAAGCATCCGAGGACCAGATATTTATCCAGTGTCACTGGATCTTCAGGATGATCACCGAATTGACACAATCGGCGAATGTGAGCTGCCGATACAACCACATCTTGACCTGCGATCTTCCCTCGTATGACCGGTGGAGATACCTCGCAGTCAATCTCGGCAGAGGCCCAGAACTCCCTTTGATGCGTCGTATATGGAGTCCGGTGATGGGATATAGCATGAGCAATCCTTGATCTTGATAAAAACTCGATCATGCCGACAAACGGACGTGCATTCTTTGATGTAGGAATCATGTACGCACATATGTTGCTTTTTATTGAAGCCTTAAGAACAACTGGAGCTCTGTTCGCCATAACGATCAGTCTACAAACACAAAAATATGAAGCACATCAGATCAGTACATGCAAGATTTTGGAAATATGAACTTTTTGGACCATTTTCCCTTTGTACGAATGAACCCAAAAAGTTGGTTCATTCGTGCGAATGGATCATTCTGCCTATTCATTCATGCGAATGACTTTCATTCATGTGAATGAGTATTCATTCGTGCGAATAAGTTTCATTCGTATGAATGAGTGTTCATTCATGTGAATGAGTATTCATTCGTGCGAATGAGTTTCATTCGTATGAATGAGTGTTCATTCATGTGAATGAGTGCTCATTCGTACGAATGAACATGAAGAGTGTGTCCATTCGTATGACAGACGGGTCGCGATCCAACTTGTCCAAAAATTCGATCAAGACTTGAAAAGATTTGCCGAAAAAGACACCAACACACTCGACTATGATTTTCAACCAATATTTAGCATTTTAATTGGTTTATTAAGTCACTTTTTACGTTTTTTAGGTTTGGTTTTCGGTTTTGAACCCTAAATCTAGTCGAGTCATCCAAGAATCGAGTATACAGACGATTAATCTCTTGAGGGTATACCTGTAAACAAAAATCAAGCGTTAGATCGGTGATTGGATGGAGATTTGTTCAAATGCAGATTTTAATCAAACAGACGTGCGAATAAGAATTTCTGATTTGTGCGAATGATGCTGAGAATGCGAATGAATGGCCTTTTTATAGGATGGCCTGGTTCATTCGTATGAATGGCCCATTCTGGTCAGTCCATTCGTGCGTGTGACCCAGACTTGATTCATTCTGCCACTCATTCGTACGAGTGGACCATTCTGGTCAGTCCATTCGTGTGAATGAGCTATTCTCCTCATCCATTCGTTCGAGTGAGCCATTTTGCTCATCCATTCGTACGAATGGGACAATCCCCTTATGCAAATTAAACTTTTCAAGTTAAATGGGGTATCCGACCACATCGGTCTTGACAACAATTTGATTATGAAGTAATTTACATTTAATTATGAAGTGAGGGATCAATTATGAAGTTTTGGAATAGTTTATGAAGTAAAGGAACGATTTGATCAATCAGGAAGTCAAGCGGTTTTCAAATTTTGATTTTCAGACAGTCGTTCGAGTCTTATCAGATAATCTAAAATTCAGGAAAAGTAAAATCTTTTTGGATTTTTGAATATGTAATGCTGAAAATAATATCAACAAGATATATACACGCATGTCTTAGTAAGAATGATCCTTATGAGAAATCATACAGACTTAGTGACTAATGATCTGAGACATTTTGAATTTTGTAGATACAACTATACAATGGTATTTACACATCTTTTTGTGAGAAAGATCCGAACATAGGATCAGTACTAAACTCATATCAATCAACAACATTGCAAATTATCTGAGCTTTAAGTACACTTAGTCAAAATGCGATCACTGATATGTTTGTCCATCTTAAACTTATGCAGACCTTTTCTCAACACTTACAAGATGATCTTGAAGGATTAAGTCCATTATCTGTGTGTCCCACACTAGTTAAGAATTGACTTGAATTATTTTTCAAAACATGTTAATGTTTCAAATCAGCACAACTTACTTAACCAGTCATCATAAGTTCATGAGATCTCAGTCATTCCCTGTTACTTCTTTACTACACCAAATTTTTTATTTTTTTTTTAGTATTCACAGTGACAGCCATCAGCTCATGGACGGCTTCAGCCAGGTATTTACAAGGCAATATGGCACGTATTCAGCTAACGGTGTTTGTGTTCATCTTATCCCATGGATGGCTTCAACCAGGCTGCAACCCGGTAATATGGCACATATACGGATTCGGATTCATACTTTTATTTTATTCTTAATCGCATGGACGGCTTCAGCCAGGTATTTACAAGGCAATATGGCACGTATACGACTTCAGAATCTAATTTTTAATTTTATAACTACTTTCTGATATCTCATTAAACCGATGATAACTGGTGTGCATAGAATGAGAAACACCTTCAGTTTCTATTGTTGATTTTCGTCAATCCTTTCACCATTATGTGACTCACAAGACAATATCTAATATGGTATAGATTGATCATCAATGGTCGAGATTCAGTAAGATAAGCCTATCAATGCATCACATGTCGACTTAGTGTGACTATTCACTATGACATTAAATGCAATGTGCTTCATACATATGGTTAGTGTGCCATCACTTCCCAAAGGTTGGATACGATTTCTCATTTTTGAGTTTTTCAGATGTTTTTGGGTTTTAGACTGTACAAAAATGGAAAATCTTTTTTTTTTTTTTAACAAACTGTACACAAATAACTGTACACAATTTAGAAAATCTTTTTGGAGTCTCAGATAACTAGCGTCTGTGTACTATCATTTTTCTCAGCGAGAGATCCTTTTCTTACTGACATTTTCTCCCCCTAAAATTTCAAAATGAAAAATCTTTTAGAGTTTTTGAGATTTTTAATATACGCAAGAAAGAAAATATATACAGGAACGTAATTGATAAAAATGATTATTGACTCGACTCTTGGTCCGGAACAACGTCATCCTTCTTTTTCATGCCGTTTACCTCTAACAAGAATAAAAATCTTGGTTTGTCAAAGGATTTTGTATAGAGGTCGGCCTTTTGGAAATCAGTGTTAATTTGAACCATATCAATCAGTTTCTTTTGAAAACAATCACGAATGAAGTGATATTTTATGCCGATGTGTTTGGTTTTTGAATGCTGAACCGGATTCTTAGTGATAGATATGGCAGCAGAATTATCTACATAAATAGGAGTGTTAGAGAATTGCAAACCGTAGTCCCGAAGTTGCTGTTGAATCCAGATAATCTAAGAACAGCAACTGGCAGCAGCGATGTATTCAGCTTCACATGTAGATGTAGCCACTGAAGTCTGCTTTTTGCATTGCCATGTCACGAGACGGTTTCCAAAGAACTGACACCCTGCAGATGTAGACTTGAAGTCTGTTTTGCAACCACCATAATCAGAATCACTATATGCAGTAAGCTCAAAGTTATCATCATTAGAGTACCATAATCCAAGATCAGGAGTACCCTTCAGATAACGAAAAATCCTTTTGACAGTAATTAAGTGGGAGACTTTTGGTTTTGACTGATATCGGGCACAGAGACACGTGGCGAACATGATGTCTGGTCGAGATGCCGTGAGATACATGAGAGATCCGATCATGGCTCGATAGAGAGTAGCATCAATATACTCCCCCTTGTCATCAGGCGAAATCCCATGATTGATCGCCAATGGAGTACCAACAGGTTTGGCATCAGTCATACTGAATCGGCTCAGTATGTCTCCAACATAATTTGTTTGATGAAGGAAAATCCCTGTCTCAGATTGATCTACTTGTAGCCCTAGAAAGAACTTCATCTCTCCCATGGAACTCATATCCAACTTGTCCTGCATAACTCTTTCAAATTCTTTGCACAGAACATCATTCGTCGATCCGAAAATAATGTCATCCACTTATACCTGTACCATTAAAATTTCTCCACCCTTTTCTCTAATGAACAACGTGCAGTCGATGACACCTCTTCTAAAACCATTGTTCAGAAGATGAGTGGAAAGTGTCTCGTACCATGCTCGCGGAGCTTGGTGCAATCCGTACAGTGCCTTGTCCAATTTGCAGACACGGTCACGATGCATAGGATCTTCAAACCCGGGAGGTTGACTGACGTATACAACTTCACTGATTTCTCCATGAAGGAAAGCACTCTTTACATCCATTTGATAGACTTTGAACCTTTTGTAGGATGCATAAGCAAGAAAAATTCGAATTGCTTCCAGACGAGCAACCGGTGCAAACACTTCATTGTAATCTATACCTTCAATTTGCCTAAATCCCTGAATGACCAAACGAGCCTTATTTCTTATGACTATTCCTTGATCATCCCTTTTGCAACGAAGAACCCATCGAGTACCAATCTTCTTAGCTCCTTTTGGTAAATCAACTAACTTCCAAACTCCGAGCTTCTGAAATTGGAGTAGTTCTTCCTGCATTGTATTTACCCAAGATTCTTCTTTTAAAGCATCTGTTATAGACCGTGGTTCGATTTGCGAGACGAAACATGAATGCGCACAATCGTTGACCACACCAGATTCCATGATTTCTGAGTAGACTCCAGAGTTGATCTGACCCCTAGTTTTGACACCAGATGTGGGATCACCAATAATATTCTGTTGAGGATGAATTCTATCAATCCTACCCACAGGATGAGCAGGAACCTCAACAGTTTGATCAAGGTTTGTGATACTCTGTTCAATTGCCACAGAATGTGAAACATCATGGGAAGGATCTTCAATCACCTGGTCCATTTCTTGTCGAGAACCCTCATACTCTGAAGAAGAAGATGAGTCATCATCCTGTGTGACTTGTGTGTTATTGGAGGACTCAGGAATGTCAGATGATGAGGGAGTAGGTTGCACATGTTCATCAGGTGAGTTTTGAGCATCATACATCATTTGAACAGCAACCTCCTCATCTGAACATTCTGGAGGAAAATTAAACGAGGCAAAAAGTTCTTCATAATCAAACATCCAAGGAAGACCTTTTCCAGCAGCAGGAGAGGTATACTTTTGAACATCAACATGGTACCATTCTTCTACATTCCCAGAAGCTTTGTTGTAAACTCTTTTATTGGGAGTGCTGTGCCCTAAGAAGTAACATACCTCTACTTTCTCGTTAAACTTGCCATGAGCATCCTTTTTCAACATGGTACATGGAGCGCCGAACGGTTCAAGATACTGTAAGTTCGGTTTCCTTCGATGCAACAATTCAAAGCAAGTTTTATCGTGACGCTTGACAACTAGAACCCGGTTGAGCATGTAACACGCATTAGCAATAGCTTCATTCCAGAACTGCACGGGTAAGTTTGAGTCAGCGAGCATAGTCCTTGCAGCTTCTATCAAGGTCCGATTCTTCCTCTCAGCAACACCGTTCATTTGTGGAACATATGGCGCACTGAATTCATGGTGAATACCAAGTTTTTGACAGAAAGTTTCCATAAGGTGATTTTTAAATTCAGTACCATTGTCCGAACGGATCCTCCTAACCTTTAACTTATATAGAGACTCCAATTTGGTAATCAGAATCTCCACATATTCAAAAGTTTCAGATTTTTCTTTTAAGAACATCACCCAAGAATATCTTGAATACTCATCCGTCACAACCAAACAATATAAGTCTCCAGCAATGCTCTTCCGGTTGATAGGACCAAACAAGTCCATGTGTAAGAGCTCTAGTGGTATAGTGATGGAATGTTGAGATTTGGGTTTATGAGATTTCTTGGTTTGTTTGCCTTTTTTGCAAGAAACACACACGTCAGGAAGATGAAAACTTTTCACAGTGACTCCTTCAACAAGATTTTTGTGCACCAAATGATTCATTTTTCTGAGACTGAGATGTCCCATTCTTTTGTGCCATAAAATAGAATCCTTCTCAGTGGCTTTTGAAACAAAACATGATGCTGTGGACACTGAGGATGATGCTTGTGACATGTCAAGAATATAAAGATCATTCACTCTTGGAGCAGACATAACCACCATGTCTTCTGGAATCATAAACTCCTTTTTCAAGATATAACAATGCTTGTCATCAAAAAGAACCTTGAACTCCTTATCATAGATTTGAGAAACAGAAAGTAAGTTGTTATCCAACTGTTTGACAAAGTTGACCTTCTCAAAACTGACAGCTCCATTAGACAGTGTTCCCTGAGCTGAGATAAAACCACCTTTATCGCCTGCAAATGAAACATAGCCCCCTTTGATATTTCTGACGTCGAAAAGGAGAGCTAAGTTCCCAGTCATGTGCCTGGATGCCCCACTATCAACAATCCAATTATTGCTAATAGGATTGTAAAGGACAACATGCACAAGAAAGAAAGTAATTAGTTTAGGTTAGGAACCCAAGCCTTTACGGTCTTGGGTTTCCCAGACTCATCTACAACAGTACAATCCATCCACTGTCCTTGTGGACTTTTGGAACAACCATTTGACTTTGAAGTACAGTCGTCAGAAGCATCATCTGATTTTGCTTTCCACACATGTTGTTTGTGCAACGACTGTTTGTGGTAAACAGTGGATTGCTTAACGATTTGTACAGGTGTGGAACTCGAATCAGAGACCAACAAGTCATGCATCTTTTGTTTAACTTTCTTTTGATGCACTTGTTGTTGGGTAAAAGAGTTAGATTTTGACTTTATAAACTTTTGTTTATTTTCTGGAAAATGGTTAACTCTTTTACTTGGCTTCTGAAGATAAGGACAGTTGACAACAACGTGTCCTTGTGTACCGCACTCAAAACAGTATCTCCGCTCAACCAACCTCGGAGATCTGTATTGATTTTCACTTTGGAGAGTTTTTGAACCACCAGCCTTAGCTTCTTTTTGTTCAGCTGAAGAGAGTGACTTGTTTGATTGAACAGACTCTCCAGCTTTAACAAAATTAACCTTTTTGATTGAGGCTTTGGTTACTTGACTCTTCTGATCAGAAGTAGTGGGATAAGATGGACGGCAATTGGTTGGTTTAATTTTAAAAACATTTTTAGAAGCAGATTTTGAAATACCAATGCTGTCATTCTGTGGAGCAGACGAGTTTTTGTGTCCCAAACCACGAGTAGGACACTCCTCGTCGTCTTCATCCCACTCTTCTACCATTCCATCAACACACTGGGACTCCGAGGTCGAAGCACCATTATCGTTAACCTTTGGTTGAGAAATTTTGTCTTCGGTTGGATCAACGACAAGTGGCGTTTTGACCTTAAAGTCAATGATTGGGTTATCATCCGGTGTGTTTACCATAGTATTCAACACCGGTGGAGGACAATTTTTATACCCAAACCCAGCATTTTTCTTTCCAGTACGCCGTGAAATCATGTAATCAAGAAGGTAAGAAGAATTTGAATAACTTTTCAGCTTTTGATTAAAGTTTCATAATCACATTCGACAAGCGCCAGCTTTTTCTTTGTTTCATCAATCGTGTTTAAATAAAAAGTGATGGCATTTTGTTTGTTGATAACACAGATTTCTAAAAGGCCGACCTCTATACAAAAGTCTTTGACAAATCAAGATTTTTATTCTTGTTAGAGGTAAACGGCATGAAAAAGAAGGATGATGTTGTTCCGGACCAAGAGTTGAGTCAATAATCATTTTTATCAATTACGTTCCTGTATATATTTTCTTTCTTGCGTTTATTAAAAATCTCAAAAACTCAAAAAGATTTTTCATTTTGAAATTTTAGGGGGAGAAAATGTCAGTAAGAAAATGATCTCTCGCTGAGAAAAATGATAGTACACAGACGCTAGTTATCTGAGACTCCAAAAAGAGATGTTGAAGACCAACGAATGTTAGTTAGGTCATTTTGAAGGGATCTAGGTCCAAGGGGGAGTATGTAGATGCATAATATGTCCCTAATCCCTTGTAATATGTATTTCATCTATGTTTAATGTAATTATTTGATGTATTAATGAAATTACATGTTTATCCTTAATGTTTACTCATATATAACGACTGTGTATTAAACGATCTGATAAATAGCGATAACGTTGATCAATCGTGCTAATGAAAGGCCCATTCACACGAATGATCAACGTTATCGCTATTTATCAGATCGTTTAATACACAGTCGTTATATATGAGTAAACATTAAGGATAAACATGTAATTTCATTAATACATCAAATAATTACATTAAACATAGATGAAATACATATTACAAGGGATTAGGGACATATTTTGCATCTACAGTGACCAACAACAATACCGACATTGCTGTTATCCTTGCACAACTTGTACTCAACTCACTCAAGCTAATGGTGCCACAAATAGTAACCATGGGGCTAATGGTAATGGTGGTGCCAACCCATCACAATGCACCTTCAAGCATTTCAACTTATGTAATCCTCTTAAGTTCTATGGTACCGAAGGAGCCACGGGACTTCTTCAATGGTTTGAAAGTATTGTGAATACCTTCCTCAATAGTGACTGCCTCGATAACCTTCGTGTTCGTCATGCCACAAGTGTCTTACAAAAACGGGCACTCACGTGGTGGAATAGGGAAAAGAGAACTAGAGGCGTGGAAATAGCAATGGCCTTACCTTGGGATGAGGTTAAAAGGCTAATGACCGAAGAATTTTGTCCTCGAAATGAGGTAAAGAAACTGGAAGCAGAGTTTTGGGATCATGCCCAAGATGGTGGTGAAAGTCTAGCTTATACAACTCGGTTCCATGAGTTGAGTCTCCTTGTGCCCCATATGGTCACACCTTTATCCCACTGCATTGAGAAGTATACTGGTGGATTACCTAGGCAAATTCAAGATACTGTCTAAGGGAGAAATCCCGCAACACTCGAAGATGCTATCCGCTTATCTGCTACATTAACCGACAACCATGTGAAAGCGGGAACTCAGACTAGAAAAGGAACCAAGAAAGTTCCGGACACACAACCCCTCCCACACACATCAAAGAAGCCACAACTGAACCCTCTCGTAATAATAAGAAAAGAAAGGCTAGAAACTATGCTATGGTCACTCCTGCTATCCCTGTTAACCAAGTTGCGCCTATGGTTCTAGCACCAGCCAAAAAGCCATATGTTGGGATCTACCCACTCTGTGCCACATGCAACTATCACCATCTCCAAAACATTCCATGTCGCCTTTTCACTCACTGTGGGAAATATGGCCATACAGTCAATGTTTGTTTGCAGGCCAAGTCAACCCACCAAACCGAACCAACCCCCAAGTGGCTAATCAAGGTGTGACCGCTATTGCAAGTGGGCGTGCTTGTTATGAATGTGGTAACCCAAATCATTTTCGTGACCAGTGCCCAAGGTTCATCAATAATTGTGGGCGTGCTTTCAACATAAACGCTAATGAAGCTCAAGCCAACAATGATGTGGTCAATGGTACATTCCTTGTTAATAGTCAATATGCCTCCATTTTATTAGATACAGGTGCCGTTAAAGTTTTGTGTCACTTAACTTTGAACCCTTACTTGCAAAGACACGATCCCAATTAGAGAAAACCTTCACCGTCGAAGTAGCAAATGGTGACACCCTTACAATTGACTCTGTTATTCACGACTACTCTCTAGAACTTAATGATCATACATTTCTAATCAACCTTGTACCAATTCCACTAGGAAGTTTTGATATCATCATAGGCATGGCATGGCTATCAAATCACCATGCCAAAGTCATCTGTTTCGAGAAGTGCATTCTAATACCTCTACCATCGAGAGAAACGTTAAGAGTCTTTGGTGAAAAGCCTTGCAAAGGACTCAAGTTAATGTCATGCACTACCGCCCAAAATTACTTACGAAAGAAGTACGTAGCCTTCTTAGCACATGTTGTTCAAAAGGATGTCAAAGAGAAGAGTATCCTAGACATTCCCATCATTCGGGATTTTCCCGAAGTATTTCCCAAAGATCTATCCGGTCTTCCACCCGTTCGTCAGGTAGAATTTCGCATTGACCTTATACCCGGAGCTAGCCCCATGGCTAGAGCTCCTTACCGTCTTGCACTTTCTGAAATGCAAGAACTTGCAAGTCAACTCCAAGAGCTCTCTGACAAGGGCTTCATTCGTCCAAGTCATTCACCGTGGGGTGCACCCGTCTTATTCATCAAGAAGAAGGATGGATCATTCCGCATGTGTATTGACTACCGTGAACTCAACAAGCTTACCATCAAGAACCGTTATCCCTTGCCTAGAATTGATGATCTCATCAATCAACTTCAAGGTACTACTTGCTTCTCGAAGATTGACCTTCGATCTGGTTATCACCAACTCCGTGTACAAGAGGAAGATATTCCAAAGACTGCCTTTCGAACAAGGTATGGTCACTACGAGTTCATGGTCATGCCTTTTTGGCTAACCAATGCACCCGCAGTTTTCATGGACTACATGAATCGTGTGTGCAAACCGTACCTTGATAAATTCATGATCGTCTTCATTGATGATATCTAAATCTACTCCAAGACTAAAGTCGACCATGAGCAACACCTTAGACTGGTTTTGGACCTCTTAAGGAAGGAACAACTATATGCCAAATTCTCCAAATGCGAATTTTGGCTAAAGGAAGTTCAATTTCTTGGTCATATCGTCAACGACAAGGGAATTCATGTTGACCCTGCTAAGATCGAAGCGGTTAAGAATTGGAATGCCCCGAAGACCCCCACCGAAGTTCGTTCATTTCTTGGTCTTGCGGGATATTATCGTAGCTTCATCTCAAATTTCTCTAATATTGCTGTCCCTCTTACCGCTTTAACCCACAAGGGTAAACCTTATGAATGGGGACCAAAACAAGAAGAAGCTTTCCAAACTCTCAAGCAAAAGTTGTGCAATGCTCCTATTTTGACTCTCCCTGATGGGAATGATGATCTAGTTGTCTACTGTGATGCTTCTAACCAATGTCTCGGTTGTGTCCTCATGCAACGAGGCAAAGTAATCGCTTATGCATCAAGACAACTCAAGATTCACGAGAAGAATTATACGACGCACGACCTCGAGTTGGGTGCGGTTGTATTCGCATTGAAGATTTGGAGACATTACCTTTATGGAACAAAATGTGTGGTGTTCACCGACCACAAAAGTCTCCAACACATCTTCAACCAAAAAGAACTCAATATGAGGCAACGACGTTGGGTTGAACTCCTTAACGACTATGACTGCGAGATTCGTTACCATCCCGGCAAAGCGAATGTTGTAGCCGACGCTTTGAGTCGTAAGGACCATGTAATGCTTCATTGTGTCCGAATTCAAACCGACATTCAAAATCACATCTTAGAAGCTCAACACGTCTCAGTCACCGAGGGTAACATGTACGAGGAAATGTTGTGTGGCGTTGAACTCCAGCTTGAACCAAAACCCAATGGCTTACTTTATTACTTGAACCGTATTTGGGTTCCCGATCGCGATTATCTCCATACATTTCTCATGAACGAGGCTCACAAGACTCGTTATTCTATTCATCCTGGTGCGGATAAAATGTACCAAGATCTTCGCCAACAATATTGGTGGCCCGGTATGAAGAAAGACATTGCTCTCTATGTTGCCAAATGTCTAACTTGATCCAAAGTTAAAGCCGAACACCAACGACCTTCCGATTTGCTTGAACAACCGGAAATTCCCATGTGGAAATGGAAAAATTTAGCTATGGACTTCATTACCAAACTCCCTCGCACCTCAAGTGGTTATGATAGCATTTGGGTGATCATTGACCGCCTCACCAAATCTGCTCATTTCTTGCCTATCCACGAAGACTATCGGGTTGAGAAACTAGCCCGAATTTACATTGATGAAATTGTGAGCCGTCACGGTGTTCCCTTAAACATAATATCCGATAGAGAAGCTCGGTTCACCTCCCGTTTTTGGCAATCTCTCCAAACTGCTCTTGGTACACGATTGGATTTGAGCACGGCTTAGAATCCCCAAACTGATGGTCAGACCGAGCGAACAATCCAAACTCTTGAGGATATGCTTAGAGCTTGTGTAATTGATTTTGGTGGCAATTGGGATTCACATCTATCCCTAATCGAGTTCTCCTACAATAATACCTACCACACGAGTATCAACATGGCTCCATTTGAAGCTCTCTATGGTCGTAAGTGCCGTTCTCCTATCTATTGGAACGAGTTTGGTGAAGCACAAATCACTGGTCCCGAGCTAATTCAGGAAACATCCCACAAGATTATCCAAATCCGTGACAACATTCGAGTAGCGAGAAGTCGGCAAAAGAGTTATGCCGACAAACCAAGAAAACCCTTGGAATTCCAAGTCGGTGACCTTGTCATTTTAAAGGTGTCTCCGTGGAAGGGTGTAATCCGCTTTGGAAAGAAATGCAAGTTAGCACCTCGCTGTGTGGGTCCATTCAAGATCCTCGAAAGGATTGGGAAAGTGGCTTACAAACTCGACTTACCTCCATCACTTGGAAATGTGCATCCTACATTTCATGTGTCTAATCTGAAGAAATGTCTTGCTGATGAGAACCTCCACATACATATTGACGACGTGCACATTGACGAAACGATGCGCTTCGTTGAGAGACCGGTAGAAATCATGGATCGTGAGATCAAGCAGCTCAAGCGAAGCAGTATCCCTATTGTCAAAGTTCGTTAGGAATCTAAACGTGGTCCTGAATTCCCTTGAGAACGAGAGGACCAAATGAAGCTCAAGTACCCCCATCTCTTCACTGATACCGTCGCCTCCACTAGCTAAATTTTGGGACGAAATTCCCTCAACATGGGGATACTGTAACATTTATGATTTTCATTATCTGTATTTCAGTTCAATGTGATACATTTGAAACCCAATTCTAGTACACTGACTTGTTCTATTCGTACCAACAATTAAATACTATGTTCCAATGCAAATCCGCAAATTTTACACGGGTATATCCTATTAAAATTCTAAGTAAGTTTATACTTGTATAAAACTATCAAAACTGAAATTTGCAAGGACTGATTTTATAAATTAACAAGAAACCCTAATAGGCACGGTCGCGCCAAGTGCCTTGGCACGGTTGCGCGCCTTGCTTTGGAATGGTCGCGCCCGGTTCCTTGGCACGGTCGCGCCTCTTATGGACACAGTCGCGCCTCTCGTCAGTTAAAACGTAAATGCAGCCTTTAATCGCAAAATCATTTGATTTCGTAACCGTTCCACACGTTTCTACCATTAACAACCCAATTAAGATTTTAATCCCTGTATTTACGACGAATTAATCTAATTATGCCAATTCATCTCAAAACCGTCAAATCATTTCACGAGACCATGGATTCCTCCATTTCGATCCTAATTCTCTCAAGCAAACAAACGACACACACTACTCAATCCTCTCTAAAACTTCTGGACACACTGATTTAGCCGGAGTTGCAGCAAAGAGCAACGGAGATCAAACCCGTCATTGCCGGAACTCGCCTCTACCGTACGTTATCGATTCATCGTCTTTTCGGGTTAAGTTTGTGCATTACAAGGGTCTCGTTACTATCTAGTCTCACGTGTTAGCTACGCCTTGTGAATCAGGTGAGTATTACCTAGCCCCTTTTACTCTTTTACACTTTTGGGGTGGAACATGAACATTATACAAATTATTTCTTACATTTACACAAACTACACAAATACAAATCCTCTTTACATTCATGTGTGCAATTTGAGCTTTATGCCTGAGTGCTAGTTGTGCTAACTTTTGTGTGAAATTTATGTGCAATCATTAACTATTAAAGCCGACAGTAAACAATGACAGTTCTATTGAGTCTGACAAACCCACCCGGATTGGGGTGATTGTTACCCACAACACAATTTTGCATGCTAGTTACAAAGGTTTGATTGTACTTAGTTACACAATAGCTGCTCTCCATAAATGCCTTATTTTATCATGTTATGTAAGGATTTGTTTATTCATAATCTATATGCTATCTATATACAAACCTGTGTATGCTCACCAACTTTTTAGTTGACATTATTTTATTCATGTTTCAGGTGCTAATGAGTGAGTTTGATCAAGGCATGCTACACATAGGCTTTGGACTTAGTTAAATTTAAATAAAGACTATTATGTATTTCGTTTATGTACTGGTTTGAATTTGGTTGTGTTGAATTATTTGAAGTTAAATTTGATGATTAAAATATTGAAATCTAGTCAACATTGTGCTCATGAACAGTCTACATGTCCCGCCCCGACGTTTCCGCCGTCGGTTGGGGTGTGACACTAGTGATGATGCTAAGGTTAATCTAGTTACAGTTGGTGTCTTCACCTTTAGTTTCACTACCTCCAGCACCGCTACTATTACAGGTACCATTCCCAATACCACCTCCATTTTCATTACCGCTGCTGTTTATGTTACCGTTGGTTCCGCCTCCTCCGGCCCCACTGTTGGTGCCTGCTGTGACATTTTGATTTGCTTCATACTGGGGATCGCAGCGTTAACTCGTTGTGCCACAACGCTTCCACGGCCTCCGCAGTCTTGAGGGTTATCACACCTCGCCTAGGCAGAAACGCGAGGCGTAACATTCACATACATAATGATTGGATACATAATTAAGTTTAAAGTTTTACGTCCTAAAATATCAATTTGAGTTTCAAAAAGATTAAGATTTCGCAAATATGACTCATATAATGAGTTATACAAGAGAAATCCTCCAAAAGCCGTATCCATCATGCATGCATGTAACCTACACCGCTAACCATTGCGACTACGTTCAATTCCCTAAAAAACAAACTTAAAAGTGTCAACACGAGTTTGGTGAGTTCACAGGTTTTGATCAAATATTCTTGTAGTTCCAACGTTTACAAACGTTTAAATGAATAAGTTTTCCGATCAAATAGTACATATATATAACCAATGAATTGAACATTTCCTGACCAATTGACCCCATTTGTAAGCTTGCAAGGAATACAAATAATATGTAAATGCACGAGACCCTAACCAAAGCATGACAATGAACGCCCCTCCCTCTCTATACCACGAGAATAAGATGATACGCGGTCATTTGGCCATATGGACCCCTGGTTAGCGCAACTAACCATGACCGGGGGAGTCACCCCCAATAATACTATCCACATAATCCTAGGCTAAGACCATAGCTAATGATTACTAAATATGTTTGTTCCAGGTGACTTTATGAGCTCTGTAATTGTTCCCTCAATGCACACATACTGATCTTATCTTTGTTTATCCATTTATGTGAAAATAGTTTACAAGTATATTTCCTCCCCAAAACCTTTTCAACACTTAGAAAAAGGGGACAGTGCAACTCACAAGGAGTTAAACCAGAGTATCCATGTTTTTTCAAAACATAATTAGTTAAGTATGTTTTTTCCCCGATGCTTACAAAACAGTAAAGAGTTAAAAAGGGGGCCGTGAAACTCACCTTGACAGAATGCTAGCAAAAACTTTTATAACCGTAAACCCCACTTATCCGTACCCTAAATACACAAGGATATCTTACGTGTTAAGACTAACCGTCTTAGACGCAAGTTGTTCACCCGACTTAACGAATCCCGTTAAGTACGTCTTTAATTAATAAAACTGTTTTATCGTCATGACTCGTTGGTGATTATTATTCCAGTCTAGACACTTACTTATTTTCCGAGAAAATACTATATTTCCATATTGGTGACTTGTTACGTTTATCAAAAATAAATATTACTTTTTCATAATCTTATAATATATTCACATTATAGTCCACGTATAACCATATAATTATTTCTTACAAATAATTATATAATATGATAAATATCGTTCAAGTACGTTCTACGCATGTCCATTATCCTACGTGCACATAAACCAAGTTAACACGTCCACCTGCAACTACTTGTTCCAAACGACATTTCTTAATTTGTTTTCATTCAACATGCATTTGTTTCTATCAATATGTGCACACAAGTATAACCATATTTCAACATGCGCTTAACTATGTTTCACGATAACATGCGATCATTTATTTATTTACTTTTCTACTTTATGTACTTATTTCAACGTTCCATGTTTTCAAATATAAACAAGTTATAAAAACATATATATATATATACATATATATATATATATATGATTTCCATTATTTAGTCATTTCATAACTCATTCTGAGTTAACAATTTTTCCATCATTCATATATCATGACATATATATATATATATATATATATATATATTTACATGCACATTATTAACCATTTTTCAAGTTCTACAACAAAGTTACCAAATTTGAACACACACACACACACATATATATATATATATATATATATATTATATATATATATATATATGCACATACATTTTACTTTTTCATCAAGTATTAATTTAGACATTTTCTAATCTATAACTTATTAACTAAATCATCCAACATCAAGACTACATCCATATATATATACATATATATATATATGTATATTAAATTAACATTCTTATTTATGTGTCCATCTACATGGTTATTTCCAATTCGTTTACTAAATCAAACATCTATATATTTATGCATGCATTTTCGGCCCATATATATATGTATGTATATTCTAATTTCTCTTTGCTTTAAAACTTGGCATCACACGAATCAACAACTTATCATTAAAATGATCAAAACAACAAATCATGTATATAATCACCAAATTTTCGACCCTTATATATGTTTTTATACAAAAATCCTAATTTTTAAACTTAATAAAGTTAAGCTTTTATAAAAACTCCTTAATATTTTTAAAATCTTTGTTTCTCTTGGTGAACAACATGTTTTAACAAGAATGTGAAGATGAAGAGGAAGGATTTGAGTCGGGTTCTTACCACTAGTCAAGCTAGGTGAAGATTTCACTAGTAGATGATGATGGATGCTTGGTAATCTAGCAAAACTGACCCCTTGAATCTTCAAGAACTCCTTAGATCTCTAATCCTTCTAGCTAGCTCCTCTAACTTTGCTCTTGAACTTTGAATGTGCAAGTGTGAGTATGTGTGTGTGTGTGCCGTAAAAGGAGAGAAGAGGTGGAGTGTAAGTTCATCTCTAATCATTACAAGACAAGATGGTTGCTTGTAATCTAGTTGATGGAGCATAGGGTAGTATGACAAGGTGTAAGAAAGTTGGTAGTGGTTTGGTGGTGGTTGGGTGAGTGGGTGGCCCCACTTGGGGTGGCTCTCGGTCGAGAGGGGGGGGGGCTAGGGGGTTGGGTCTTGTTCTAACTTGTAGTTTAAATCTAACACTTAATTGATAGGTTTTTAGGTAGTATGTACCCGGTATGTGATCTCGTGATTTAACACTAGGTGTACGAACTTTTAAATGTCAAAACTCTATATTTTTTGTATTTTGACTGATTTTAATAGTCTCACTAATTTAACCCGTCATAGTTAATACTTTAACTATAATATATAAGTATACACACAAAAATAACTTGTCACTATGAAATAAACATTTTTGTGTCCACTTTTAATAGTTTTGTCACATATATTTATGTTTTTATATTAAGACGTATTATTAGACTTGACTGGAATAAAAATCATGTTAGTCACCAACGAAAGCACCTTGCGTGTTAAAATTACTTATTTCCTAGTAATTCTCAAAAATTAATAAATATACTGTGTGTTCTTTTGCTAGACTCCCTGACAATACATTGTCAAAATAATAAACCAGGAAATATAAATCATGAATGTGAAATTATGCAATATGGATATTGACCTGAAATGCTGGGTGTCACAAGGGTTGGCTCCGATCGGGTGTTCCTAGTGGGTCGCTTTTTTGGCTCCATGAGTTTCCTTAATTACACAATGTAAAATAAATAAGACAATATATAAATAATAATGTCAATACATGAGCACAAGAATGAAAAACAACCATAACATCACATAATACATAGATAGAATAACTTGATACATCGTTTGCAAAATGATACAACATGAATTAAGATACAAAGCCTCATTGATGCAAGTTTTCAGACTAAAATATTAAGTGGGCACTACCCGCCCCCGATAGGTATACAAAATAAAATGTGAGTACACGCCAGTCATCATGGCGATAGTAGCAAGGATAGTACTAACTGCAACAGGGACTCCAAAGAGCTCCACGCAGTCGCGTAACGCGATGCTCCTCGCCTCGGTGACTCCCGCCATCTGCTCGGTCCTAACAACCTGGTTGTGGAGGATGTGTCTGGCCTGGTCATCCATGTATTGGGCCTCCTGAATAGCGTGCACGACTCCTCGTAGTGCCTCTAGCGGATGATCATACATCTCGCACCTAACCACCAAAGTAGGGGGATCAACGTCCTCAGGCTCCACGTCAGTAGTAACATGTAGGGGTGGCTGAGAAGTCCCACCCACCTCGAAGGTCGAGGGTGGTTCATCATCACTGGTGTCATCATCCTCAACAATGTCATCAGCTCTTGCCCTTTTGGGCGGTGGTGGTGGCATAGACTCCTCTTCGCCAAAAGCAGGTGCTAACTTCCTCTTGCGAGGGGGAAGAGTCTGCTTCCTAGGAGTATACATGAATAGAGCACCTCCAGGACGCAGGTGGTAAGGTCAGAATGATGGTCGGTGCATAACTGGTACTCCTTCCTCCATCTCCGGCTCAGCCTCCATAGGAGCCTCGGGCTCCTCATCAGGTACAACCTCCGGGTCCACCTCAGGCTCGAGAACCTCATGCTCCATATCGGTCATCTCTTCGGGATCCTCCTTGTAGTCACTCTCCGGCTCGGACTCGTCATCAGCCTCAAGGACATCGGGCTCCACCTCCGCCTCATCGTTTGAAACATCAAAAATCTTGGGATCTGGGATGAGGATGACTTCGTGAACGTCGTCATCATCTGATATGTAAATCAGGTGTGCTGGAGAAGCCATAGCTGTGACAACAATATCCGTACAATATGATATAGCTAATGAGATGTATGTCATAGGAATGCACATGCAATGAAAATGTTTTTGAATGTGGGTCCCTAGAGTTATAGTCTAGGCTTGCTAAGACACCTAGTTCGCAGTAACCATTGGCTCTGATACCAATCTGTCACACCCCACCACGGCGGAATCCGTGGAATGTAATGTCACACCCGTAACACAGGAAAGTCATCTAACCAGAGTAGTACATCCAACAGATATGTTCCCATGTAAAAGTTACGGATCTAGGAGAGATACACCGCTCTTTCCTAGACAGAACATTCCGTTCGTCAAATAACTACATACCGGTTGAAGGTCGCCTTCTAGTTACTATGACGTTGATACCAAAAACACACAGTAGAAGACATAACATCATAAACTTATTTTATTTCGTAACATAACGTTTATACAATAGGGACTGAGTGGGAAAGTACAACATAAGCAAAGTCTGGACTTATAGCTCATGAAGAACCATGCCATTTACTCAGGCCTTATGGTCACTCTGGGACCGTCCCTCAGTCATCCCTATATCCAACATCTGTACCCCTTGTAGAATGCCAACTACCAACTAGGGTTCACCTGTGCTAAAAAACATTTGAAAACATTTAGGATCAGCTTACGTTGGTGAGTTCATAAACAAAATCGTCTTTACAATTATCTTTGATACAGGGATGAATGCCCCGACAGGTCTTACAACCATCCCCTCCAATCCATCACCCTAATCGCCCTTAGATTCTGAGTTTACAACATACATATATTCAGGAACCTTCCGGGCGCGCCGGTCACCCTTAGACCAAATCAAACCAAGATGATCAATGTTGTCCCTAGGTCCCACCCCAATCATGGCCATAATAAGTACTTATTATAGGATATATGCACGGATAGTATTGGGTATCTCAGACAAAAATCATTTCATAGAGCACAGTTTAGAGGAACTCACCTTAAGCAGAACATCCTCCTTTATCGAATATAACAATCAACACTTTGACAGAACCCTAAATTATATTCAACATTATCATAATCAATACCCCTATCTTAGGTTTACATGAAGAAACCACATGGTGTTCAGAAACCTTACCTCGGTACTATCTATGGCAGTTTTGCGGATGAATTGTGAGAAACTGGACTCTCAGAAATGGACCAGAACTTCGGGAATCGAGTCACCAGAGCTCTATTGTGAGTTTGTGAAGTGTTTGTGTTGTGCAAATGAGCCTGGATCGATCAAGTATTTTTAGGTTGATCATCGGGCCCATAGCGGACCGCTAAGCAAGGGTTTGGCAGTCCGCCACCCCTTGTGGCGGCTTATTCTGCTTAGCGTCCACGTAGCGGACCGTTAAGGTTAAGGCTGGCGGTCCGCCACCCTTCCACGCGTCAGATTTCAAACGGTGAGTCACAGGGACACGTGTCAACTCCCGGCGGTTTCCTTAGTCTACACATAGCGGACCGCTAAAACTTAGGATAGCGGTCCGCTACCCCTTTCGCTTTCAAAATTTTCAATTTTGGTCCTTTAACTTTAGAGAATTAAAGTTCAATCCCTGAAATTTATATTTTGACACTTTTGGCCCTTGGGAATTATCCGGGTGTTACAAATCTCCCCTCCTTAAAAGAATTTTGTCCTCGAAATTCAGGGTCTGCTAAAATAGATGAGGATACTTATCTTTTATTTGTTCTGTTAATTCCCAAGTTTTGCCGGCTCCTTTCCGACCTTGCCATTGTACCAATACCATTGGTATAGTTTTCTTTCTCAATTTTCGATCTTGGGTTCCTAAGATTTTAATGGGTTGCTCGGTAAATTGAAGCTTGTCATTAACATGTACGTTATCTAATGAGATTGCCTGATCTGGGTCTGCTAAGCACTTGCGTAAACATGACACATGAAACGTGTTATGAATACCTTGCAATGTTTTAGGCAATTCAAGTTTGTATGCTATAGCTCCCACTGTTTCTATGATCTAATAAGGTCCAATGTACCTTGGGCCTAATTTTCCACGTTTCCTAAAGTGTACAACACCTTTCCTGGGTGATACTTTTAACATAACGTAGTCACCAACTTGGAATTCTAACGGTCGTCGACGTTTATCTACATAACTCTTCTGTCGGTCTTGTGCAGCTTTTAACCTCTGTTTGATTTGAACTATTTTATCAGTCATTTCCTGTAAGATTTCTGGTCCAGATAGTTGGCTATCTCCAACTTCCGTCCAAAAAATTCGAGTTCTGCATTTTCTACCGTATAATGCCTCAAACGGTGCACCCTTTATACTTGAATGATAGTTGTTGTTGTAAGAAAATTTTATTAATGGAAGATTATTATCCCAGCTACCTCCAAATTCTTAGGCACAGGTCCTCAGCATATCCTCTAGAGTTTGAATTGCCCTTTCACTTTGTCCGTCGGTTTGAGGGTGATATGCCATACTCATATTGATTCGAGTTCCCAACTCTTTCTGGAAACTAGTCCAAAATCTGGAAGTGAACCGACTATCTCTATCTGAGATAATAGATAGCGGTATACCATGGTGACTCACGATTTCATTGATGTAGAGTCGGGATAACTTATCCATTGAATAGTTCTCATTGACAGGAATAAAGTGTGCTGATTTGGTTAATATGTCAACGACAACCCAAATAGCATCATGCCCTTTTGTAATAAAATCCATAGTAATTCTATCCCATTTCCACACAGGTATCTTTAACTGCTGTAGTTGACCTGCGGGTTTCTGATGTTCAATTTTGACTTGAAGGCAAGTTAAACATTTTTCTATGTACTGGGCTATAGATCTCTTCATATTCGGCCACTAGTAATGAGTCTTCATGCCTTTATACATTTTATCAGCTCCAGGATGTATTGAGTATTTGGATTTGTGAGCTTCACCCATCACTTTTGTTTGAATTTTCCCAAGTCTAGGAATCCAAATTCTATTTTCAAATCGTTGGATTCCGTCATTGCCTTTGTTTAGTAACTTATCCTTACCAACCATGCGCTCCTTCTTGATGTTATCTTCATGGAGTGCTTGGATTTGAGTTTCTTTAATCTGATCTATCCAGTCTATCTTGATTTCTAACCTTAAGGCTCTTATCTTGACATGCTTAATTCTCTCCTTCCGACTTAATGCATCTGCTACAACATTAGCTTTCCCAGGATGGTATTTAATCTCACAATCGTAATCATTAATAAGTTCCATCCATCTTCTCTGTCTCATATTCAAATCCTTCTGATTAAATATATGCTGGAGACTTTTATGGTCTTTATATATCATATACCTAGTACCATACAGATAGTGTCTCCAAATATTTAGAGCAAACACTATGGCACCAAGTTCAAGATCGTGTGTGGTGTAGTTTTTCTCATGAATCTTAAGTTGTCGTGATGCGTAGGCAATAACCTTTTTCTTGATGCATCAATACATAACCTAGTCCAATACGGGAAGCATCACAATAGATGACAAAGTCATCCTTTCCTTCGGGTAGTCCTAAGATTGGTGCGGTACTTAGTTTCTACTTAAGGGTTTTGAATGCCTCTTCTTGCTTTTGACTCCATTCAAACTTTACAGCTTTCTAAGTTAGGGTAGTTAATGGAGTAGCAATTTTGTAGAAATCTTGTATAAACCTTCGGTAGTATCCGAATAGACCAAGAAAACTTCGAACCTCAGTCGGTGTCTTTGGAGTCTCCCATTTCATAACAACTTCGATTTTGGTTGGATCTACTTGGATTCCCTGATTATTTATAACATGCCGTAAGAATTGTACCTCTTGTTTCCAAAACTCGCATTTGGAAAACTTAGCGTACAGTTTCTCTTCTCTAAGAGTTTCTAGAATTATCTGAAGGTGTTTAGCATGATCTTCCTAAGTTCGGGAGTAGATATGGATATCGTCTATGAACACTATAACGAATTTGTCCAAGAATGGTTTACAAACTCGGTTCATTAGGTCCATAAATGCTGCGAGAGCATTAGTTAGACCGAATGACATAACTAAGAATTCGTAGTGTCCATATCCGGTTCTAAACGCAGTCTTAAGTACGTCTTCCTCTTGTACCTTCAACTGATGATAACCAGATCTAAGATCTATTTTTGAGAAGTATTTAGCTCCTTGCAATTGATCGAACAAATCATCTATCCTTGGCAATGAATATTTTTTCTTCACATTGAGTTTATTCAATTCTCGATAATCTATGCACATCCACATGCTTCCGTCTTTCTTCTTTACAAACAAGACTAGTGCTCCCCAAGGTGAAGTACTTGGGCGTATGAAGCCTCTATCTAATAATTCTTGAATCTGCTTCATCAGCTCTTTTAATTATGAAGGTGCTAGGCGATAAGGTGCTCTAGCCACGGGTTTAGCTCGAGGAAAGAGTTCGATTCGGAATTCGATTTGTCTATTCGGTGGTAGACCAGGTAATTCTTCCAGAAATACATCCGGGTGATCGCATACTACGGGAATGTCTGCAATCTGCTGTTTGGGTTTTGAATCTAAAGCATAAACTACGAATACACTACATCCTATATTCATACATTTCTTAGCCATAGCAACAGAAATTGTTTTAATCTTATTTTCATTACTATCACATTGTATCAACATGGACTTTTCGTTAGGCCTACAAATCCTAACAGCTCGTTGATCACAATCGATCTAAGCTTGGCATTGGTTTAACCAATCCATTCCAATGATAACCTCGTACTTGCTCATATTCATTTGTATTATTTCAATCATTGAATTTTCATTGCCCATAGTCATCTTGCAATTCGCGTACGATTCGGTTATCCTAATTTTCTCACCACTCGCCGTCTCAACTACGTAAGCATGCTCAAGTGGAGTTGGTTTCATGGCTAAATGCGAACTAAAGGTATCTGAAACAAAACTTCTATTTGCTCCAGTATCAAATAGAATTTTAGCATAAATATCGTTAACTAGAAACGTACCAGCTACCACCTTAGCATTTTCGTTTCTCCTTCCTTCACCTACTATAAATACTCGACCTTTAGCCCCTACCCCGGGCTTCTGCTGAACAGGTTTTATACAGTTTCTTGCCAGATGTCCCATCTCATTAAAATTGAAACACTTAAAAGAAGAACAGTTTGTTGCAACATGTCCCGAATTTTGACATCTACCGCATTTCATCTCTTGGGGATTTCTAACAAAATTGTTTCCCTCTCTCCTAGGGAATTTGAAATTTCTTGGTTTAAATCGGTACGTCACTTCCTCACTCTTTCTCTTTGTTTCTATAGGTTTTACTTCCGTAGCCTTCTTAGCTTTCTTCTTGGCTTCTTGAGCTGCCACATTATCATAAATTGTGGCACTCAATGCTAAAGCTACATCCATTGTTTGAGGTGTAGAGGTCTTTACCGAGGTACGCACCTTGAGTGGCAAACCCCTAATAAAATGCTTAATTCTTCTAGGTTCGGGTGTCACCAGATGTGGCACCAGTTTAGACATCTCATCAAACTTTGTTGCATACTCCTGATGCGTCATAGTCCCAGACTCCAAACGCTAAAATTCTTCCTCAAGCTTATCAAGTTCGTTCTAAGGACAAAAACGTTGTAGATCAGTTCCTTGAAGTCATTCCATTTCATATTTTGCACCGCTTGCTCCCCTTTGGCTTGTTTTACAGACTCCCACCAGTCTAGTGCTGTGGTTTCCAGAGAATTGGCAGCAAACTTAACTGCCTGATCACTTCTGCATTCACTCAGCTTGATCATCGCCTCCATCTTTGTGATCCATTGAGTGGTATCAATAGCTCTCTTCTTGCCGTCAAATGGCTTGGGTTTGAATCCTTCGAAGGATTTGTAATTACATCCTTCATAATTCTCAGTTCTCGTTACTGAGCTAGTGTTAGTGTTTCTATTTGCCCCTCCAGTGTTGTTATTAGTTCCTCCTCCAGCAGTTCCAGTACCCATCCTACTCGTGAGGACTTCATCTAACAATCCGGGTAATGTGGTTCATAAAGCCTTCGTTACTTCACTAGCCACTGCATCTTGGAACTGAGCTTCAGACATAATTACTTTTTCAGTATGAGTATTGGTGTTACTGTCGTTCTTATTTGCCTCATGATGATCGTTAATATTGCCGTTATCTTCAGCCTGCATATGACTCCTAGTAACTTGAGTTCGACCTGTTCCTTTACCTATTCCTTGTCCAACCATTGTCACCTATAGGCACAGATGTATGACATCATAATTCATATAACTGGTTATGATCCAGAAAATCAGAAATTAAAGACATTTGGCCAAGAATGTAATTAATATCTGTCTTCTCGACATCTCCTATTGTATTCATAATGATAATCAACATCTCATGTTATATCTTGTTGGCATTCCAGCTATTCTCAGAGCTCTTAGTTTAAGTCTAGATACTAATCTTTCCTCTTAGTATCTAAATCCCTTAAACTGCGACTCTGATACCAACTTGCCACACCCGCAACACAGGACAGTCATCTAACCAGAGTAGAACCTCCAACAGATATGTTCCCATGTAAGAGTTACGGGTCTAGGAGAGATTTATACACTTCTCTTTCCTAGACAGAACATTCCGTTCGTCAAATAACAG
Organism: Smallanthus sonchifolius; assembly: GCA_023525975.1. Classification (NCBI taxonomy): domain Eukaryota; kingdom Viridiplantae; phylum Streptophyta; class Magnoliopsida; order Asterales; family Asteraceae; genus Smallanthus; species Smallanthus sonchifolius. The sequence goes on along the minus strand of CM042021.1, from coordinate 65,941,513 downwards.
CATACCGTTTGAAGGTCGCCTTTTAGTTACTTTGATGTTGATACCAAAAACACACAACAGAAGACATAACATCATAAACTTATTTTATTTCGTAACATAACGTTTGTACAATAGGGACTGACTGGCAAAGTACAACATAAACAAACTCTGGACTTATAGCTCACGAAGAACCATGCCATTTACTCAGGCCTTATGGTCACTCTGGGACCGGCCCTCAGTCATCCCTATATCCAACATCTGTACACCTCCTGGAATGCCACCTACCAGCTAGGGTTCACATGTGCTAAAAAACATTTGAAAACATTTAGGATCAGCTTACGTTGGTGATTTCATAAACAAAATCGTCTTTACAATTATCTTTGATACAGGGATGAATGCCCCGACAGGTCTTACAACCATCCCCTCCAATCCATCACCCGAATCGCCCTTAGATTCTGAGTCTACAACATACATATATTCAGGAACCTTCCGGGCGCGCCGGTCACCCTTAGACCAAATCAAACCAAGATGATCAATGTTGTCCCTAGGTCCCACCCCAATCATGGCCATAATAAGTACTTATTATAGGATATATGCACGGATAGTATTGGGTATCTCAGACAAAAATCATTTCATAGAACAAAGTTTAGAGGGACTCACCTTACGCAGAACCTCCTCCTTTATCGAATATAACAATCAACACTTTAACAGAACCCTATATTATATCCAACATTATCATAATCAATACCCCTATCTTAGGTTTACATGAAGAAACCTCAGGATGTTCAGAAACCTTACCTCGACACTATCTGTGGCAGTTTTGCGGATGAATTGTGAGAAACCGGACTCTCTGAAGTGGACCACAACTTCGAGAATCGAGCCACTAGGGCTCTAACGTGAGTTTGTGAAGTGTTTGTGTTGTGCAAATGAGCCTAGATCGTTCAAGTATTTATAGGGTGATCATCGGGCCCGTAGCGGACCTCTAAGCAAGGGTGTGACAGTCCGCCACCCCTTGTGGCGGCTTATTCTTCTTGGCGTCCACGTAGCGGACCGTTAAGGTTAAGGTTGGCGGTCCACCACCCTTCCACGCGTCAGATTTCAAACGGTGAGTCACAGGGACACGTGTCAACTCCCGGTGGTTTCCTTAGTCCACACGTAGCGTACTGCTAAGACTTAGGGTAGCGGTCCGCTACCCTTTTCTCTTTTAAAATTTTCAATTTTGGTCCTTTAACTTTAGAGAATTAAAGTTCAACCCCTAAACTTTATATTTTGACACTTTTGGCCTTTTAACTTTAGAGAATTAAAGTTCAACCCTTGAACTTTATATTTTGACACTTTTGGCCCTTGGGAATTATCCGGGTGTAACATGTAACGTTCATGGGTTTCATTGCAAATGATTATCGCAAACACTTACATGACATTAATACCGAATGTTAAAAGTAGTTGTACAAAACGTTACTTGTTTAAAAGACAAAAGATTTACAACAATGGCTTAAATCAATAAGCAATTAAAGAAAATCTTCCAAAAGTTCGGTACTTCAAAATGCATGCAAGTCAAAATGTGAGACGCCATACTTGAATTAGTTACATGAAAAACATGCTTAAAAATGTCAACATAACGTTAGTGAGTTCACAGGTTTATTTTACTAAAAAGTAAACATTTAGTGGTAACTGGAAATCCGTACGATAAACAAAACAAGTTAGCGGTTGATTCATCGAAGTCTAGCCAGGACATACGAATTATGTGATGCACAAGCCTATAACCAAACCTTTAACGTATTCTCGAATTTTTGACCCAGCCCATTGTACCTTTAAACAATGAGAACAATAAGACCTAATATGCAATCATTTGACCCTGTTGGTCACGGTTAGCGCGACTAACCCTGATTGGGGGTGTCAACCCAAATAGTACTATTCATATCGATCTACGGCTAAGTCCATAGCTAATGGTTATAGTTTAAAATATCGTGGACCTTAATGTGTTAACTTATGCGCACAAAGGAATCAAATGCTTGTTTCTCGTTTTCTAGTTATCATACAATTTGAATTCAACATGTTTTTCCCCCAAATATTGAAAGCAGCAAAAAGGGGCCGTGAAACTCACCGGAAAGATGCTAGCAAAATAAAACCAAAATGGAACAATAACCCGAACTAGATACGTCCTAGAACATAAGGACATCATAAGTCTTAACGAAATAACCTCTAGTATTATAAGTTGGCAAATTCAATATTCACCCAACTAACTAGACTCGATTGGACAATCACTTGTTTCTCAAAAATGTGACTCAACGACCCGTTGGTGATAAACACTTGATTTAAAACGTAAGTATATATTTATAAAATATATAAATATAAATAATAAAATTCGTGAAACTCGTCCTTGGATTCTCGTATGGGAATAACACGTTCGATTAAACGAATTTATTTTGTCGACTCGAGTCAAACGGTAATAAATATACATATAAAAGTATATATTTATTTTAGGGAAATTATGTTCGAAATACTACAAGTATTTATATAATATTTCAACTATTATATTCTTATAGTGATACTTATATTATTCCAAATATGTTAAAACTTATTAATTCCCTTAACTCGAACATGATTATATATATTTATATATATATTTATATATTTATATATAACTTATAAATATAATCTAAACACTTAAGAAATCCTTACAAAAAAAAGTTTTACTTCTTGACTAAATATATATCGAGTGTAACCCTTATTAAAATCCATCAAAATATGGTTTTTGTCTCCAACAAAATATATATGTATATATTTAGTTACATGTGAAAAAAAATCATTGTTTTATATAACTTCTAAGTTTTTACCAAGTCTTTTACTAATATACATTTATATACTATATTTACATTTTCTAAAATTTATAAATCCAATAAGATACCATTTTAGTTTTTAAGGTTATAAATCACCTAAAATACTCATATTTACATATAAAGTTATAAAGTGGTTTTCAGGAGTTCAAGAAATTAACTTTTATGTTTTGAAAATATAAATATGTATTTGTCTAATTTTGAAAGCTTATTTATATATACATACACATATTCTTTTATAAACAACTTGCCCATAATTTTAACTAGTGTTTTTATGATTACTTTTTAAAAGACACATTTTTATGTTTAAACATTATATTTTCATCAAAACTTATTTTTTTGGTTTTAGGGGTTTTAAATACGATAAGATAATACTATTAACTAATATTTCTAGTAAAACATATATTTACATTTAATATATATTTTTTTAAATCAACTAGTCCATAACTTTTTGGTGATAAGTCCAAAAAGGTCCAAACCAACCCAAGGGGTTCAAAAGTCCAAGTTTCAAGTCCAACTAGCCATATTTTTACAAATGATTCATAATAATAAGTATGAACACCAAATATATAAATGCTTAGATTTCTTAAATAACTAGTATGACAAACCATAAATATGAAATTTCTACAATAAAGATACCAAAAGAAAAATCACCAACTTGATTTTTATGAAATATATTGAGTACGTAAAGGAAATAACCATGGATTTTTAGGAATAACTTTAGTATCTAGTTGGGTTTTTATAAAAGTTCTATAAATATAAACAACATTTTACATGGGTGAATGTATGCTTTTTAAATCAGCTTGCATTTTTATATAAGAAAAAAAATATATAAAGATGGATGATAGAAACTCACTTTTAGCAATCAAGGAGAAGGAAGTAGGGTGATGATGATGTTGACTTGAATCCTTGTAGAAATCTTGAAATGGTTGAAAATGCTCTTTGAATCTTCACTTGGGACTTGAAAGAACCTTTCACTTGGAAGGCAGAGGCTTGTTGCTTGAGATTTTAGTGAGCAAAATTGACAAAGAATGGGGAAAAAGTAGGCTTACGACAATGAGAATGAAAAGGAAGAGATTTTGTGTCTTGATTTTGAAAAGCGGGGATAAGATGTGAGGTATATTGGGTTAGTGGGAACATGTAGGTGGTTCTAAAGTCAAGATAAGTCATGGGAAATTGCAAAGCCATGGAAAGATGAGGGGGGCCCTTGATGGCCGATTCTTTTGGTCTTGGGGTGGAGGTTTTGGTTACTTGTTTTGTTAAGGAATTAGTTGGGTTGTAATGGTATTTGGTGGATTGAGTTTTTATATATAAAAGAAAAATGGAAGTTTATAAATGTCTCAAATGGTTTTTATAAAATAATTAGTATTTATAAAACATACACCCATGTATGTGCCTAGTTATAATTGTTGAGTACACAAAAAATATACCCTATTAAACGTTTACGCGAAAGTTCGAGACAAAACGCGAAAATAAGGATATAATTGATTTTATACAAAAATCACCGTTAGTCTTGAAAATAATGTATGAAAATAAATTCCAAGCATAATGAACTTGTATACATATTTTTGTAATCATCAAATTTATCACCAACGTTTGTTTTTGTCGAATTAACCCGGGTGTGCACACCGGTAATTTTTGAAACTAACAATGTAAAATATACGAACTAACGGATTTGCTAGACATGGAATGACCTAATTAGTGATAATTAAGTCTAATACGAAATTACGAATCATAAACACATTTAAAGTACGTATGGATAATTACCGGATATTGTCGGTTGTCACATAGATGCTTGACTATTTACTCTATGCATCTAAAGAGTTATTTGAAAAGTGACTTTGACGTTTCAAAGATGTTTTGACTTGATGACCCGTTGGACTTAAGTATTCAAATCCTAACATAGAACTCAAACCTACTTTGAAATAGTCTATTATCGTATAATAAACACATTGGCACATTTGATTGGATTTTAGAACTTGAAGTTCTTAGGTTTGCAGGCCAAGAAGGATTTGTAGTTGCCGCCTTTCTCCGTATCCTTGGTAGCTGTATACACAAGATTATCTGATTAAAACATAATAATCATAAACTACGACCTTTCTAGTGATGATGCTAAGGTTAATCTAGTTACCGTTGGTGTCTTCACCTCTAGTTCCACTACCTCCAGCACCGCTACTATTACCAGTACCATTCCCATTACCACCTCGACTACCACCTCCATTTTCATTACCGTTGCTGTTTATGTTACCACTGGTTCCGCATCCTTCGGCACCACTGTTGGTGCCTCCTGTGACATTTTGATTTGCTTCATACTGGGCCATCGCAGCGTTGACTCGTTGTGCCACCAACGCTTCCACGGCCGCCGCAGTCATGAGGGTTGTCACACCCCGCCTAGGCGGAAACGCGAGGCGTAACGTTCACTGGTTTTCAAAGCATATGATTACCTCAAACACATACATAATGATTGGATACATAATTAAGTTTAAAGTTTTATGTCCCAAAATATCAATTTGAGTTTACAAAAGATTAAGATTTCGCAAATATGACTCATATAATGAGTTATACAAGAGAAATCCTCCAAAAGTCGTATCCATCATGCATGCAAGTAACCTACACCGCTAACCATTGCGATCACGTTCAATTTCCTGAAAAACATACTTAAAAGTGTCAACACGAGGTTAGTGAGTTCATAGGTTTTGATCAAATATTCTTGTAGTTCTAACGTTTACAAATGTTTAAATGAATAAGTTTTTCGATCAAATAGTACATATATATAACCAATGAATTGAACATTTTCTGACCAATTGACCCCATTTGTAAGCTTGCAAGGAATACAAATAATATGTAAATGCATGAGACCGTAACCAAACCATGACAATGAATGCCCCCCCTTGCTATACCACGAGAATAAGACAATATGCGGTCATTTGGCCATATGGACCCCTGGTTAGCGCGACTAACCATGACCGGGGGCGTCACCCCCAATAGTAATATCCACATAATCTCAGGCTAAGACCATACCTAATGATTACTAAATATGTTTGTTCTAGGGGACTTTATGAGCTCTATAATTGTTCCCTCAATTCATACATACCGATTTGGTCTTTGTTCATCCATTTATGTGAAAATAGTTCACAAGTATATTTCCTCCCCAAAACCTTTTCAACACTTAGAAAAAGGGGACATTGCAACTCACAAGGAGTTAAACCAGAGTATCCATGTTTTTTCAAAATATAATTAGTTAAGTATGTTTCTCCCCCGATGCTTACAAAACAGTAAATAGTTAAAAAGGGGGCCGTGAAACTCACCTTGACAAAATGCTAGCAAAAACTTGAATAATCGTAAACCATGCTTATCCATACCCTAAATACACAAGGATACCTTACGTGTTAAGACTAACCATCTTAGACGCAATTTGTTCACCCGACTTAACGAATCCCGTTAAGTACGTCTTTAATTAATAAAACTGTTTTATCGTGACGACTCGTTGGTGATTATTATTCCAGTCTAGACGATTACTTATTTTCTGAGAAAATATTATATTTCCATATTGGTGACTTGTTACGTTTATCAAAAATAAATATTACTTTTGCATCATCTTATAATATATTCATATTATAGTACACGTATAACCATATAATTATTTTTTACAAATAATTATTGAATATAATAAATATCGTTCAAGTACGTTCTAAGCATGTCCATTATCCTACGTGCATATAAACCAAGTTAACACGTCCACCTGCAACTACTTGTTCCGAACGACATTTCTTAATTTGTTTTCATTCAACATGCATTTGTTTCTATCAATATGTGCACACAAGTATAACCATATTTCAACATGCGCTTAACTATGTTTCACGATAACATGCGATCATTTATTTATTTACTTTTCTACGTTATGTACCCATGTCAACGTTCCATGTTTTCAAATATAAACAAGTTATAAAAACACACATATATATATATATATATATATGATTTCTATTATTTACTCATTTCATAACTCATTCCGAGTTAACAATTTTTCCATCATTCATATATCATGACTTATATATATATATATATATATATATATATATATATATATATATATATATATATATATTTACATGCACATTATTAACCATTTTCCAAGTTCTACAATTTATGACCATACACCCGTATATACGTTTAACCTCCTTATATGAACATATTATTTCAAACCTAACAATATTCCAAGTTACCAAATTTGAACACACATATATATATGGACATACATTTTACTTTTTCATCAGGTATTAATTTATACTTTTTCTAATCTATTACTTATTAACAAAATCATCCAACATCAAGAATACATCCGTGTATATATATATATATATATATATATATATATATTAAATTAACATTCTTATTTATGTGTCCATCTACTTGGTAATTTCCAATTCATTTACTAAATCAAACATCTATATATTTATGCATTCATTTTCGGCCCATATATATATATATATATATATGTGTGTGTGTGTGTGTGTGTGTATTCTAATTTCTCTTTACTTTAAAACTGACATCACACGAATCAACAACAACTTATCATTAAAATGATCAAAACAACAAATCATGTATATAATTACCAAATTTTCGACCCTTATATATGTTTTTATACAAAAATATTAATTTTTAAACTTAATAAAGTTAAGCTTTTATTAAAACTCCTTAATCTTTTTAAAATCATTGTTTCTGTTGGTGGACAACATGTTTTAACAAGAATGTGAAGATGAAGAGGAAGGATTTGAGTCGGGTTCTCACCACTAGTCAAGCTAGGTGAAGATTTCACTAGTAGATGATGATGGATGCTTGGTACTCTAGCAACACCGACCCCTTGAATCTTCAAGAACTCCTTAGATCTCTAATCCTTCTAGCTAGCTCCTCTAACTTTGCTCTTGAACTTTGAATGTGCAAGTGTGAGTATGTGTGTGTGTGTGCCGTAAAAGTAGAGAAGAGGGGGAGAGGTGGAGTGTAAGTTCATCTCTCATCATTACAAGACAATATGGTTGCTTGTAATCAAGTTGATAGAGCATAGGATAGTATGACAAGGTTTAAGAAAGTTGGTAGTGGTTTGGTGGTGGTTGGGTGAGTGGGTGGCCCCACTTGGGGTAGCTCTCGGCCGAGAAGGGGGGGGGGGCTAGGGGGTTGGGTCTTTTTCTAACTTTAAGTTTAAATGTAACACTTAATTGATAGGTTTTTAGGTAGTATGTACCCGGTATGTGATCTCGTGATTTAACACTCGGTGTACGAACTTTTAAATGTCAAAACTCTATATTTTTGTATTTTGATTGTTTTTAATAGTCTTACTAATTTAACCCGTCATAGTTAATACTTTAACTATAATATATAAGTATACACACAAAAATAACTTGTCACCATGAAATAAACATTTTTGTGTCCACTTTTAATAGTTTTGTTACCAATATTTATGTTTTTATATTAAGACGTATTATTAGACTTGACTGGAATAAAAATCGTGTTAGTCACCAACGAATGCACCTTGCAGGTTAAAATAACTTATTTCCTAGTAATTCTCAAAAATTAATAAATATACTGTGTGTTCTTTTGCTAGACTTCCTAGTGAGTCGCTTTTTTGGCGCCATGAGTTTTCTTAATTACACAATGTAAAAGAAATAAGACAATATATAAATAATAATGTCAATACATGAGCACAAGAATGAAAAACAACCACAAAATCACATAATACATAGATAGAATAACTTGATATATTGTTTGCAAAATGATACAAAATGAATGAGGATACAAAGCCTCGTTGATGCAAGTTTTCAGACTAAAATATTACGTGGGCACAACCCTCCCCCGATAGGTCTACAAAATAAAACGTGAGTACACGACAGTCATCATGGTGATAGTAGCAAGGATAGTACTAACTACAACAAGGACTCCAAATAGCTCCACGCAGTCGCGTACCGCGATGCTCCTCGCCTTGGCGACTACCGCCATCTGCTCGGTCCTAACGACCTAGTCGTGGAGGATGTGCCTAGCCTTGTCATCCAGGTATTGGGCCTCCTGAATAGAGTGCACGACTCCTCGTAGTGCCTCCAGCTGATGATCATACATCTTGCCCCTAACCGCCAAAGTAGGGGGATCAACGTCCTTAGGCTCCACGTCACTAGTAACAGGTAGGGGTGGCTGAGAAGTCCCACCCACCTCGAAGGTCGAGGGTGGTTCTTCATCACTAGTGTCATCATCCTCAACAACGTCAGCATCTCTTGCCCTTTTGGGTGGTGGTGGTGGTATAGAGTCCTCTTCGCCAAAAGCAGGTGTTAACATCCTCTTGCGAGGGGGAAGAGTCTGCTTCCTAGGAGTATACATGAATTGAGCACCTCCAGGACGCAGGTGGAAAGGTCGGAATGATGGTCGGCGCATAACTGGTACTCCTGCCTCCATCTCAGGCTCAGCCTCCATAGGAGCCTCGGGCTCCTCATCGGGTACAACCTCCGGGTCCACCTCAGGCTCGGGAACCTCATGCTCCATATCGGTCATCTCTTTGGGATCCTCCTCGTAGTTACTCTCCGGCTCGGACTCGTCACCAGCCTCAATGACATCGTGCTCCACCTCGGCCTCATCGTCTGAAACATCAAAAATATCGGGATCTAGGATGACGATGACTTCGTGAACGTTCATCGTCTGAGATGTAAATCAGGTGTGCTGGAGAATCCATAGCTGTGACAACAATATCCGTACAATATGATATAGCTAATGAGATGTATGTCATAGGAATGCACATGCAATGAAAATGTTTTTGAATGTGGGTCCCTAGAGTAATAGTCTAGGCTTGCTAAGACACCTAGTTCGGTGTAACCATTGGCTATGATACCAATCTGTCACACCCCGCCACGGTGGAATCTGCGGGATGTAATGTCACACCCATAACATATATGTTCCCAGGTAAGAGCGAAGGGTCTAGGATAGATTTATACACCGCTCTTTCCTAGACAGAACATTCCGTTCGTCAGATAACTACATACAGGTTGAAGGTCGCCCTCTAGTTACTGTGACGTTAATACCAATAACACACAGCGGAAGACTTAACATTATAAACTTATTTTATTTCGAAACATAACGTTTGTACGATAGGTACTGACTGGCAAAATAAAACATAAACAAACTCTGGACTTATAAATTACGAAGAACCATGCCATTTACTCAAGCCTTATGGTCACTCTGGGACCGTCCCTCAGTCATCCCTATATCCAACATTTGTACACCTCCTGGAATGCCAACTACCAGCTAGGGTTCACCTGTGCTTAAAAACATTTGAAAACATTTTGGATCAGCTTACGCTCGTGAGTTCATAAACAAAATCGTATTTACGGTTATCTTTGATACAGGGATGAATGCCCCGACAGGTCTTACAACCATCCCCTCCAATCCATCACCCGAATCGCCCTTAGATTCTGAGTCTACAACATACATATATTAAGGAACCTTCTGGGTGCGCTGGTCACCTTAGACCAGATCTAACCAAGAGGATCAATCTTTTCTCTAGTTCCCACCCCAATCATGGCCATAATAAGTACTTATTATAGGATATATTCATGGATAGTATTGGGTATCTTAGACAAAAATCATTTCATAGAGCATAGTTTAGAGGAACTCACCTTAAGCAGAACCTCCTCCTTTATCGAATATAACAATCAACACTTTGACAGAACCCTAAATTATATCCAACATTATCATAATCAATACCCCTATCTTAGGTTTACACGAAGAAACCTCAGGGTGTTCAGAAAACTTACCTCGGCACTATCTATGGCAGTTTTGTGGACGAATTGTGAGAAACCGGTCTCTCGGAAGTGGACCAGAACTTCGGGAATCGAGCCACCTGAGCTCTAGTGTGGGTTTATGAAATGTTTGTGTTATGTAAATGAGCCTAGATCGATCAAGTATTTATAGATTGATCATCGGGCCCGTAGCGGACCGCTAAGCGAGGGTGTGGCGGTCCGCCACCCCTTGTGGCGGCTTATTCAGCTTGGCGTCCACGTAGCGGACCGTTAAGGTTAAGGCTGGCGGTCCGCCACCCTTCCACGTGTCAGATTTCAAACGGTGAGTCACAGGGACACGTGTGAACTCTCGGTGGTTTCCTTAGTCGACACATAGCGGACCGCTAAGACTTAGGGTAGCGGTCCGCTACCCCTTTCTCTTTCAAAATTTTCAATTTTGGTCCTTTAACTTTAGAGAATTGAAGTTCAACCCCTAAACCTTATATTTTGACACTTTGGCCTTTTAACTTTAGAGAATTAAAGTTCAATCCCTGAACTTTATATTTTGACACTTTTGTCACTTGGGAATTATCTGGGTGTTACAAATCTCCCCTCCTTAAAAGAGTTTTGTTCTCGAAATTCAGGGTCAGTTAAAAAAGAAGAGGATACTTATCTTTTATTTGTTTTGTTAATTCCCAAGTTTTGTCGGCTCCTTTCCGACCTTTCCGTTGTACCAATACCATTGGTATAGTTTTCTTTCTCAATTTTCGATCTTGGGTTCCTAAGATTTTAATGGGTTGCTCGGTAAATTGAAGCTTGTCATTAACATGTACGTCATCTAATAAGATTGCCTGATCTGGGTTTGCTAAGCACTTGCGTAAACATGACACATGAAACGTGTTATGAATACCTTGCAATGCTTCAGGCAATTAAAGTTTGTATGCTACAGCTCCCACTCTTTCTATGATCTTATAAAGTCCAATGTACCTTGGGCCTAATTTTCCACGTATCCTGAAACGTACAACACCTTTCCAAGGTGATACTTTTAACATGACGTAGTCACCAACTTAGAATTGTAACGGACGTCGACGTTTATCTGCATAACTCTTATGTCAGTCTTGTGCAGCTTTTAACCTCTATTTGATTTGAACTATTTTATCAGTCGTTTCCTGTAAGATTTATGGTCCAGATAGTTGGCTATCTCCAACTTCGGTCCAACAAATTGGAGTTCTGCATTTTCTACCGTATAATGCCTCAAACGGTGCAGCCTTTATACTTGAATGACACTGTTGTTGTAAGAAAATTCTATTAATGGAAGATGATTATTCCAGCTACCTCCAAATTCTATGGCACAAGTCCTCAGCATATCCTCTAGTTTTTGAATTGTCCTTTCACTTTGTCCGTCGGTTTGAGGGTGATATGTCGTACTCATATTGATTCGAGTTCCCAACTCTTTCTAGAAACTAGTCCAAAATCTGGAAGTGAACCGACTATCTCTATCAGAGATAATAGATAGCGGTATACCATGGCGACTCATGATTTATTGATGTAGAGTCGGGCGAACTTATCCATTGAATAGTTCTCATTGACAGGAATAAAGTATGTTGATTTGTTTCATATGTTAACAACAACCCAAATAGCATCATGCCCTTTCTGGGTTCTCGGTAATTTTGTAACAAAATCCATAGTAATTTTATCCCATTTCCATACAGGTATCTCTAACTGTTGTAGTTGACCTGCGGGTTTCTAATGTTCAATTTTGACTTGAAGGCAAGTTAAACATTTTTCTATGTACTCGGCTATGGATTTCTTCATATTCGGCCACCAGTAATGAGTCTTCAAGCCTTTATACATTTTATCAGCTCCAGGATGTATTAAGTATTTGGATTTGTGAGCTTCACCCTTCACTTTTGTTTGAATTTCCCCAAGTTTAGGAATCCAAATTCTATTTTCAAATCGTAGGATTCCGTCATTGCCTTTGTTTAGTAACTTTTCCTTACCAACCATGTGCTCCTTCTTGATGTTATCTTTATGGAGTGCTTGGATTTGAGTTTCTTTAATCTGATCCATCCATCTATTTTGATTTTTAACCTTAAGGCTCTTATCTTGATAGGCTTAATTCTCTCCTTCCGACTTAATGCATCTGCTACAACATTAGCTTTCCCAGGATGGTATTTAATCTCACAATCGTAATCATTAATAAGTTCCATCCATATTCTCTGTCTCATATTCAAATCCTTCTGATTGAATATATTCTAGAGACTTTTATGGTATGTATATATCATATACCTAGTACCATACAGATAGTGTCTCTAAATCTTTAGAGCAAACACTTTGGCACCAAGTTCGAGATCATGTGTGGTGTAGTTTTTCTCATGAATCTTAAGTTGTCGTGATGCGTAGGCTATAACCTTTTCTTGATGCATCAATACACAACCTAGACCAATACGGGAAGCATCACAATAGATGACAAAGTCATCATTTCCTTCGGGTAGTGCTAAGATTGGTGCGGTACTTAGTTTCTGCTTAAGGGTTTTGAATGCCTCTTCTTGCTTTTGACTCCATTCAAACTTTACAGCTTTCTAAGTTAGGGTAGTTAATGGAGTAGCAATTTTGGAGAAATCTTGTATAAACCTTCGGTAGTATCCGGCTAGACCAAGAAAACTTCGAACCTCAGTCGGTGTCTTTGGAGTCTCCCATTTCATAACAGCTTCGATTTTGGTTGGATCTACTAGGATTCCCTGATGATTTATAACATGCCCTAAGAATTGTACCTCTTGTTTCTAAAACTCGCATTTGGAAAACTTAGCGTACAGTTTCTCTTCTCTAAGAGTTTCTAGAATTATCTGAAGGTGTTTAGCATTATCTTCCTGAGTTCGGGAGTAGATAAGGATATCGTCTATGAACACTATAACTAATTTGTCCAAGAAAGGTTTACAAACTCGGTTCATTAGGTCCATAAATGCTGCGGGAGCATTAGTTAGACCGAATGACATAACTAAGAATTCGTAGTGTCCATATCGGGTTCTAAAGGCAGTCTTAGGTACGTTTTCCTCTTGTACCTTCAACTGATGATATCCAGATCTAAGATCTATTTTCGACCCTGGGCATCAAGCTTCTTGGTCAGATCAGCAATTAGTTTGACCATCATTTCATGCTCTTTCTGATGCATATCAAATTGAAGCTCGAGAGACGACCTGTGCCCCAGAATTAAGTTGTTTGTCTTGGTCAGCAGCTCGTTCTGGGCCATTATGTTCTTCAGTCTCTCATCTGTCCCCGTTCTCTGGATTCGTAGAATTCTAACTTCGTCCACCAACGAATTAATCTGTGCTTGTTGAGCATCAGATTCCTCCTTTGACTTCTGAATAGTTTCCAACAGACCAGCAACTTGGGTTTCCAGAATCACTATCCTTTCTTCATTAGGATCAGGATGTCTGGAGGTAGATGCTTCAGCATTGTGAATTGGGGAGGAGAAGATAGTATCAAAGTCAAACCCTTGAGTAAATTCTCCGTAGTTGAAGGGTTGACTTATCGGTTCAATTGTGGTTGTTGGGATTGAGGATGTGATGATGGTTGTAGGTGTTATGGAAGGGGTGATAGTGACTGACTCCGTGAGAATTGGAGTAATCACCGCCACCTGGACAGATGTGACAGGGAGGGTCACTATCACAGGAACCTCCTCTGTGATTGAAGTGACTGCCACCTCAGGTTGTACCTGTGGCCTCCTCCTCTGTCTCCGGTATAATTGCTGTGAAGGTGGGGTAGAGGCTGAATCAGTACTTGCAGTTGGAACTTGTACTTGCTGCAGAGTAGTAACCTCCACCTCACTGGGAATAGAAAGTTGTTGCCTATCCCCCTCTGTTCTTGTTTACACTTTCACGCCTCTGTCTCTGTATAGCAGCGTCAGAGTCAGAATCTGGCTCATATTCGCTGCTTAAAGCTTGTCGCTTTCTCTTTGAGGACGACTCAGGTAGGGTTACCTTCGTTGTTCTCCTCGGGTGAGCCTGCGATGGTGCATAATCGGAATTAGAAGAATTAGACTATGTCTCTTCCGAGTCGGATCCCTCAGCACCATCATGACCTTCTTCTTCGTCTCCATTTTCCGACGATCCATCTACACTTTCAACTTCCTCCTCTTGTTGTTGTTCATCTGAATGTTCACTCAACTCTGGCTCCGAATCGTGACTATACCATCTCCAGTCAGCCGGTGCCACATATGCTTCGTTTATTAGGTGGCCAAAAAGTGTTGTATGCTCAGGGGTAGGTTCTACACTTCCTGGCTTTAAAAACTGTGCAAACACTCTTTTGTCCACCCTTTTAACTTGCAATCTCTCCCTAGTTGCTGGTAGGTTTGGCAACGCATCGTCAATCAGAAGTTGCATAAACCTTGGGTATAATAAGAACCTGAACCTCTCAGCCGTGTTAATCTGATCATTGATGGCTTTGAATATGTATCGTGAAAAGTTGTAGCCCTTATTGAGAGATAAACCAACAATGGCAGCAGCAAGGTCATGACCCATTGCATCCTTTCCAGCTTTTCTTGAGGAGATGCACATGATCATGATGTGGGCAAAATATCTCCATTGATCAAGCACCCACATTTTCTTGTAAGAAGCGTAGTCTCTCGCACCGACATACCCCATTCGTTGCTTCCAACAGCCATCCACAAAGTAGTCAGGATAGGCTGTCGGGTCGGTCGAAAGATCTCTTATATGCAAGACCCGTCTAATAGTGTCTTCAGAAAAGGCGATATCATGACCCACAACGGTAGCCCTTATAACATTGGGGGTTACCGTGCAATCATGCTCTGCGGTCTCCCAAAATTGCTCAAGATAAGGTCTTGAAACTATAGGGTCAGCTGAAATAGCATAGCTGATTCTTGAACGGTTCAAGAATCAACTATTTCTTGGTACTGCACAGTTGTACCCTTCCATTCAGGTTGATTATGAGCTAGAAGATTGAACTCATTCGTAAATGCACGAGCCATAATCCGCAAAAACACACAGAAAACATAATCAGAACAACAAGTTTCATTGGAATTGAATAAACATGACTCAGTATAGCAGTTACTCTTTGAACTGAATTTCCAGACTTAGAAATTTTTCCCAAGTGTTGGTCCTGCGTACTTAGCAAGTACGCAGGAATTTCCTCTTGCGTACTTAACAAGTACGCATAAATTGCTTCTTGCGTACTTGTTAAGTGCGGAGGAAAGGCACTTGTTCAAAATTCCAGAAATCTAAGAAATCAACAGATGTTCAAGAATTAGGTAGATTAGGTCACCACAAGGTCGGAATCAGTGATTACGACCCATGGAACCAACATCAACACCAAATCACTGCTACATTGGTCCAATTTTGACCTAAAAGACGACCAGTCGAACCGACGGTCAAATCCAAGCCCAAGGTCAAAAACAAATGATTAAACGGACGATTAAGGTCTGATTAAGAGTCGATTAATGATTCTAAGCAAGTTTTAGTTATCATGAATTAACAAAACAACCAATAATTTGTCTAAAATCACGGATTAAACCTTAAATTTTTTTAAGTTTCTGAATCGGTCCATAATCGCGATTTTGTGGATGTATTGAGTCTAGATTCTCACCAATAAATTATAGTACAAAGATGATACTAGTAACGGAACGAAAAATCAGTTTGGAACACTCGGATTTTTGAGGAAAATTTGCGGAGGGAATTGAACAGTCATTTGAGTTTGAAAGTGATAAAAATCTGAAAAATTTTCTAACTCCTGTATATATATACCCAACACATAATGGCTTGCGTACTTGCTAAGATTGAACTACACACAAACTTAAAATCTTTTTGATTTTTTCTAGATAGAAATATACATGGTTTCACATAAACTATTTTTGATGAAAGACACGAGCAGAGGATCATATCAGGCTAACTTATAGCAAAAACGATACAATATAAACATCAAAGAATATGGGATCATGTCATGGATTACTATTTATTCATACGTAATAAGCACATAAACAAGTAATTCAAGTTGACAATATTATAAGATTTGAAACTATAACCATCTTTGTATCACGTTCTTGTGTATTAAGGTATTAAATATAAGATATACAACATGTACCCTACTGATATACTACAGCATTGTAAATTGCACTATCTCAAGGCATCTAAGATTTTCCCAATTATTTTCAAAATTTTCAGAATGAATCCACATCAATTAGCACAGGAAAAATCAAGCAGAATCCATAAGGATTATCAGGAATCATAAGATTCAGAATCGAGTGATTCATTTGTCTTGGATTCATTTGATTTCTTCATTGAATGTCGGTATGATGATTCAGGATAATGAATATGGTGTTTGAATAAGGTAAGGGAATCCAACTTTTATCTAGATTTGATTTCAATGAATCAGGAGTGATTCAAGGGTGAATACATGCTCAACTGTTGATGTAGAGACATGTCTTGATTCAATCTTTCCTTGCATACTTGTGAGTATGGGCAGTGAGCCGAACCACATAAATTGTGCTAACAACATAACCCGAAACTGATCTCAAAAGAAACTTATTGCCAAAATCTAACATCCTTTATCTGATAATGATCTTTTCTATTCTTTTACGCACACACACTAGCAAACGTGGGTTCAAATCACTGTTGTAATTTTAGATTAAGTTTCCACACTACTAATGATTCAAAGACGCATACAGCCTACTGACAATTCAAATTACTTGTAAATAAGCAGATTAAAACCATGATAATTTACACAATTAAGAAAGCATGACGCAATCATTTCCCATATGAGTAGTCTGTGACGTTTAGATCATTTCTGATGTACTATCATTTCCTATTTTCTCAAGTTAACTTTGAAATTTTCTCCATTTTCTATTTTGTTTTTGATTTTGTAAAATGTTTTTGAAAGTTAAAAGAACTATACAGAAAACTTAAAAGAAAATAAAATTAAACTTTCATGAATTGAATTGATTTAGGAAAAACAAGTTTTCACTCAGGATTGAACATTCCTATCAAGTTGACAAGATGCTCAAAACGGGATCGATCAAATGCCTTTTTGAAAAGGTAAGCAAGATTGTCATCCGTGTGAACTTTAACAAGTTCAATTAAATGCTTTTCAGCACAATCACGGATGAAATGATGGCGAATTTCTATATGTTTAGTTTTGGAATGTTTCACCGGGTTATTTGTGATAGACATGGTGGCATTGTTGTCAATGAATAAAGGAGTTCCAGTGAAGTTTAAGCCGTAGTCTCTCAATTGCTGCTGAATCCACAATATCTGAGAACAACCGTTCGCCGCAGCAATGTATTCTGCTTCACAAGTTGAGACAGAAACCGTTGACTGCTTCTTACACTGCCAGGAAACCAGTCTGTCTCCTAAGAATTGACATCCACCAGAAGTTGACTTTCTATCAAGGTTACAACCGCCATAGTCTGAATCAGTGTAGGCTTTAAAGTCAAATGACTGCTGCTTAGAGTACCAAAGACCCAATCGGGGTTTCCCTTTCAAGTATCTGAAAATCCTCTTCACAGCTATCATATGGGACTCCTTCGATTGTGACTGAAACCTTGAGCACAAGCACACAGCAAACATTATATCGGGTCTTGAAGTTGTGAGATACATAAGTGATCCGATCATCCCACAGTACAATATGCAATCCACATCCTTTCCATCTTTGTCAGGATGCAGACCATGATTGACTGGGATAGGTGTGCCATAAGTACTGCTATCATTCATCTTGTATTTTGACAAGATGTCCTGCACATACTTAGTTTGATGTAGATAAATGCCATCCTCTCTTTGACTGACTTGCAGACCCAGGAAGAATGACAATTCACCCATGTTACTCATTTCAAACTTTGACTTCATCACCTGCTCGAATTCCCTACACATCCCTTCATTGGTAGATCCAAAAATAATGTCGTCGACATATACTTGTACAAGAAGAATGTCACCTCCTGCTTTCCTAATGAAGAGGGTCGAGTCAATCTGTCCACGGTCGAAACCATTAGATAGTAGATGTTTAGATAATGTCTCATACCATGCCCGCGGTGCTTGATGAAGACCATAAAATGCTTTGTCAAGCTTATACACTTTATTGATATTATGCGGATCTTCAAAGCCGGGAGGTTGAGTGACATAGACCTCTTCATGAACTTTTCCATATAGGAAAGCACTCTTCACATCAAGTTGATAGACCTTGAAGCCGACATATGTGGCATAAGACAAGAACATTCGAATGGCCTCAATTCTAGCAACTGGGGCATATACTTCCATGTAACCCAAGCCCTCTTGTTGATAAAAACCCTGAACAACCAAAATTGCTTTGTTCTTCACAACCACATGACGATCATTCATCTTGCATTTGAACACCCATCTGGTTCCAATTTTCTGAAAGCCTTTTTTGCAAGTGAACCAAATCCCACACGTGCAACTTTTGGAATTGAGACAATTCATCTTGCATCGCCTCAATCCAGCAGTTGTCAGCGAGAGCCTCTTTCACATTCTTCGGCTCTAACTGGGACATGAATGCAGCATGCAGACATGTTTCCATGATACCAGTGTCAAGTATCTCCAAGTACAGACTAGTGTTATCAGTAATGGTTCGATGACGAGTTTGAACACCGGCATGAGGATCACCAATAATGTTGTCAATTGGATGATTCTTATGCACTCTCGCCTCTGTTACATTCGGTTCCTGAATTTCTGAATCAAGGTTCGTGCTTAACTCCCCCATTTCCTGTGTTCTAGAAGAAGAAGATTCAATGTTAATTGGATCAGCTGGAGCTTCATTTCCTACAGTTGTGTTAGGATTAGCTTGAGCGTCATCTCCATCAACATGAACATCTTCACTGTTATCACCATTAAGATTTCCAAATGTAGATGCAGCATTGGAATCAGGAGTTACAATCGGTACAGTAGCACGAGTAGAGAAACTAGAGTCATCGCCGCCACCCAATAAATCATAAACATTTGCGGCGTCAACTACAGATAGATTAGGAAGATTGAATGACTTGAATAGCGCATCATAATCAAAAACCTAAGGTGGACCTGTTGGTTCTGGTGGAATGCTGTGTTTACTGTAATCCACTTCAAACCATTCCTCAACAGTATGAGTTCCTATATTATACACTCTCTTGCAAGGAGAGTTGGTAACATATCCTAAGAAGATGCCTTCCACTGCTTTTGCATGAAACTTAGACTGGCGGTCTTTGTATTGTAGCAACAAGGAACACGGACTACCAAAAGGAACTAGGTAATCAAGATTGGGAAGTCGATTGTTGATCAACTCGTAACAAATCTTGTTATACCTCTTCACAACCAGAACTCTGTTCAAGACGTGACAAGCTGTATTGACGGCTTCTACCCAGAAAGTGACAGGAAGCTTTGCATCCGACAGCGTAGTCTTTGCAGTCTCAATCAATGTTCTGTTCTTTCGTTCAGCAACTCCATTCTGCTGAGGTGTATACGGGGCGCTGAATTCATGACGGATCCCCTTCTTGAGATAGAAAAGTTCCATCAAATTATTCTTGAACTCAGTTCCGTTGTCACTCCTTATTCTTCTAACCTTCAGCTTGCAAAGAGATTCCAAGCTCAGGATCAGGTATTGAAGAATGTCAGCAGTTTCGTCCTTCGTACCTAAAAAATGCGCCCAAGAAAAAGGTGAGAAATCATCAGTTACAACCAGACAGAACGACTTGCCTCCAATACTCCTGATACTTATGGGGCCAAATAGATCCATGTGTAATAGCTCCAATGGGTATCAATGGAGTTTTGGAGCTTGGGCTTGTGAGACTTTCGCTGATGTTTGCCCTTTTTACAAGGCATATAGTCATCTGCAATGGTAAATCTCAGCTTAGGAACACCGGTTACCAAACCATTTCAGACCAGATGATTCATTTTATGATAAGAAATATGTCCAAGTTTCCTATGCCACAATATAGAGTCAAGCACTGTCACTTTGGTAAGCAAACAAGTAGAAACTGATCAGGTGGTTTTTGCCACGCTCATATCAATCTGATAGGTGTCGTTTATCCTTGGCGTTCTCATCAGAATCCAGTCTTCAGGAACTTCAAAATCAGGATTGAGAATCAAGCATTCATTCTTATCAAACATCACCGAGTACTCCTTGTCGCACATTTGGGAGACACTCAACAGGTTATGCTTCAGCTGCTCGCAAAAGTTGACATTGTCAAAACTGGCACAACCATTTGATACCACGCCTTGACACGTGATACTACCGCCTTTCTCTCCAGCAAAGGCCACATAGCCGCCTCTGAATGGTTTCACGTCTTGAAGCAAGGCCATGTTTCCTGTCATGTGTTGGGAGCATCCACTATCTACATACCAGCGGTTAGAGATAGTACCCTTCGGACGTCCCTGTACGAGTCACAAAAAGAATTAGTTAGTTTTGGAGACCCAAGCCATAGTGGTCTTGGGTCATCCATCATTTTCAAAATAAACTACCTCTTTTAACTCACAGTCGTGATGACTGTTCAAAGTGGATGAATCTTTAAAAGAATTAGGACTAGGAGATTGAGAATTTTTGAATTTGTTAGTCCAGGACCTCTTCTGTTTCTTAACTGGAACAGTAGACTTATGTTCACAAACAGCAGTTGAA
The DNA here is from genome assembly GCA_023525975.1 of Smallanthus sonchifolius. Taxonomy (NCBI): domain Eukaryota; kingdom Viridiplantae; phylum Streptophyta; class Magnoliopsida; order Asterales; family Asteraceae; genus Smallanthus; species Smallanthus sonchifolius. Next base: position 65,920,335 of record CM042021.1, on the reverse strand, counting down.
CTAGTGGAAGCTTCACCTGATTGAACTCCAGTCAGCTGTTCTAGCTTTCTCAACCTCTTATTCCTTCTCCTTCTCTATGGCTTTGAGAGTTTCACCACAGGTTTCTCACCAGTACGTGTACTACCAGAGGTAGATACACAAGGTACAGCAGGTTGCTTTACCTTTCTTGAAACAGATGGTTTGGCCTCAGATTTGATCTTTGGCTTTGCCATCGGTTTAATTGGTGGTTTCACCACATTTTGTTTTGGACATTTTGGAGGCTTCACTGATGGCGACTTAGGGATGACAGCCGGTTGTGAAACAATAGGCCGTTTTCCTTGGTTCTTTGAAGGGTAGTTCACGAAAATGTGACCAACCGTACCACAGTGAAAGCAAGTCCTCTTGTCTGTGTAAGTTCTCCTGTTAGGCTCATTAGATCTGGCATTAGATGACTCAGCATGATGAGTAGGAGGAGTTGGTTTGTGAACAGGAGTCTGACCCGATACAAATTGGTTCTTAGGAGTATAGTATTTTTGCAAATTTTCTTTGTAACCAAGCCCATAGTGAGCTAAAAAACCTCTTTCTTTTCTTGATTATGATTTTATACCCCCCATAAAGCATTACCTTTAATTTATCATTAGATTCAATGATATCGGGTTCAGTTAAAATACAGTTATCACTATTAGTGATAATGTTTATCTTGACTTTCTGTTCAGATAACAACTCCTCAGATACTACTCCTTATGGGCAGGTGTTAACCGACCCATCATCAGAAGCAGTAAAGAACTACTGATCAGATGCGGAGTTGGCCTTACTTGAGGAATCATCCTTTCCTGAGGACTCATCAAGACAAGTTAGATCAATATATACTAAGCTGTTGACAAACTTCCCGCTAACTGGTGGAGGAATGGCATTAGTACCCAGCCCTAAGCCATTCATTTGCCTCACTACAGATTCGTAGTGTTCCACCACAAAACAAGAGTTTTTCAACTTCTCACTAGAACATTTCAACTGCAAGATTTCATTTTGCAGCTTGTTAATTTCATTGTTCCTTTTTTCCAACCCCCTGCATGCAATATCCAAGTGAAGCTGTTGATCGCTCATTTTTAGTGAATACTCATGTTTTTCCTTTTTCAATGTTTCAATTGAATCTTTAAAACGTTTTTCGTTTTCTTTATAACTTAGAGTTGCAATGCGAAGGGGTTCGACCTTGTCTTGATGCTTAGAATTTTTAAGTTTTAATCCTAGACATTTAGAACAACAAATAACAAAAAAAGGATTAGAATCTACCTCAGTTGATGAATTTGTTGCCTCTCCAATAGCCATGAGAGCAACAGCAGTAGTAGATTCCTCTTGATCAGCTACAGAAGCTTCCTTTTCTTCAACTTCCTTCTTCTCAGCTTCCTTTTCTCAGCTTCCATCAACTCCATGATCTCAGCCATGAGACCAACCTGAGTTTGTGCAATGCTGGCATCTTCCAGATGAACACCCCAATCAAAGCTGTCGTCCTGTTGAGCTACCCCTATTTTATCACAAAAATCAACAAAAACACCTCCTTTTGCTTGTAAAACTCTATAGAAAACTCTCCAAACTCACTCACAACACTCGAAATCAAGAGCAAGAGCTCTGATACCACTTGTAGGTCCCTCGGGTGTGGCGGATCATCACATGCAAGTGGGTCTACTAGTCGGACCGGGTGTGGAATACCCGTGACTAGGTGGAGAGTCTTACAACACAAAGTAAACCGACAAGATGATCACTTTAAACTTTCATCTATTATAAACACTTGAAGGTTACAGAGATAAATACTGAGATTACAAGTTCTGCGTATTTGCTACTATGACTGCGTACTTATCTACTATCAACCATTCCTATTTATACACGACCTGATGCCTGCGCACTTAGCAAGTGCGCAGGGCAATTTGCTCATGCGTACTTAGCAAGTACACAAAGGTATTCTTGCGTACTTGCTAAGTACGCAGGAACTAATTCCTACGCACATACAAGTGCGCAAAACACTTAGAGAAATTTGCAACATGCAATATGTAAAAGTAAATACAACTCGATTACTAATACATACAGACACATACAAACAAAGACAAATACATACATGAAAGTACAAAACTAAGACTCTATCTATCCATAGTGTTTGTCACATGAAAGTGCTTCAACACATACTTTGAGTTTACATTTTCATACCAAGCCTTTGTCTAAATACATATAAATCCCTTTTTTACATGAAATGACTCAACCTTGTTCAAAACCACGCATATCAAACCCCAATGAACTTTGGATCAAAACTTAGACTCCGTGCACATTATTAATACAAGTTCACACTTTTCATTCTAGGTTAAACTTGTGATTTGAGAATCACTTGTGCTTGATTTTTGCTCGTGTTATCTACACAATTGATCCAAGTGAGTTTTACATAGCCCCTTTTCCTTTTGTAATTTTTAGGGTGAAACATGATTACTCAATATTTACAATTACACACGTACAACTCTATAATATGATCATATGTGTTTATTTATGCTTTATACTTGAATGCTAATTGTTAAGACTTCATATACATGATATACACGTGCAAATACATTACTTCAGGCTAACTTGTGTTGTTATGCCCTACATCATACATTAGGATAACAGGTGTTGTTATGCCCTTCAGTTACAAGGTTTAATTTGTGCAATTAGCTTAACTTAGATTCTCCATAAATGCTTTATAAACCATGCATCAAATGAATTGTACACAAAAACATTTGAACTTTACCTGTGGTGTCAAACCTATGTATGCTCACCAACTATTTATAGTTGATCCTCTCATTTTATCATGTTTCAGGTACAGATATTTGAGTTAATATTCAAGTTGCTTTACTTAGGATTGAGGACCTAGTTTTAAATTTTAATATGGATATTCATGTATTCTTAATTCTTTTAATTGCTGTAATTGATTACTTGAGTTATGAAATGAAATTGATTTTTAATTATTACAACTTTAGCAAACCATGATCTTATGAACAGTCTACATGTCCCGCCCCGATGTTTCCGCCGTCGGTTGGGGTGTGACGGATTGGTAATAGAGCCTTGCTTATAGTGAATTAGGTTATTAGACACCTTTGACCTAGACTATAACCATATAACACCCATTTATGCCATGTCTCTATGATTATATGATATGCTACATGCTACATGACTAATATATTATGTGTTAATTACTTATCTGTTAGATCTCATGACTTATTAGGATTCACCTAAATAATAAATTAAAAACAATAATATCCTTACCCTTATCCTAAGTCTCAATCTTTCTTCTATGTCATTACCATCATAGCATGTCGAACGTCTTAAGTATTTTAAAGTTCTTTTTACACCCTGTTAGGGTTTTAAACCTTGTTAACTAGTAAAGGACACATGCAATCTGGAAGGGTGACACCTGTATTCTGGGTTCTGTCTAGGAGAGCATTTCATATAAATCCCAATCAACCGAAGGATCCGTATGCTTTCCTGGGAATTCCCAGGATGAGTGTTTACTTATAGGCTAAAGCATGTCTCCTTGAAAGTTATATAAGTTTATTAACCTTAATATGTCATAGCATTCAAATGGTACTATCCCCGTTTGAGTGCAATCCAAACTATGAATACTTATGTTTTAAATTATCCTTTGTTTTATATCCAAGAAACCCTCATAACCTCTTATATCCTTCCTCCTGTTTTGTTAAAACCTATAGCATGCCTCCCCGTCATGCCAACGAGACCAACAACAACAACAATGACCTTGCTGATCTCCTCACTAAACTTGTGAACCAACTCACTCAGGCCAATAACAACAATGGTGGCACTAACAACAGTGCTAATAATGGTGGTGGTGGTGGTGCCAACCCATCCCCATTCACTTTCAAACACTTTAACTCATGCAAACCCGTCAAGTTCTATGGTACCGAAGGAGCTACGGGCCTCCTTCAATGGTTTGAAAGCATTGAAAGCACTTTTTCTCAACAGTGATTGCCCTGACCATCTCCGGGTTCACTATGCCACCAGCGTCTTTCAGAAACAGGCGCTCACTTGGTGGAATGGAAAGAATAGGAACCGGGTGTGGATGGGACCATGGCCTTGCCATGGGATGAAGTTAAGAGATTCATGACCGAGGAATTCCGTCCTCGTAATGAGATGAAGAAGTTGGAGGCTGAGTTTTGGAATCTTACCCAAGACAGTGGTGAAAGCTTAGCCTACACAACTCATTTCCATGAGTTAAGCCTTTTGGTACCCCACATGGTCACTCCACCGACTCGGGGTATTGAGAAGTACATCGGTGGCCTACCCATGAAAATCCAAGATACAGTCCTAGGAAGAAATCTATCTACTCTTGAAGACGCTATCCGCTTAGCTGCCACATTAACCGATAACCATGTGAAGGCGTGTACACTAACAAGGAAAGGCGCAAAGAAAGTCACTAACCCAACAGCCTCTCTAAGGAAGACAAACCCAAGCCTCCTCATTTCAATAAGAAACGTAACTTTGCTGTCATTACCCCTGCGGTACCAATCAACCAAGTAACTCCCCTAGCCCAAAACCAGAATAAGAAACCATATGCGGGCAACAACCCTCTATGCAACACGTGCAACTATCACCACTTCCCAAACATGCCATGCCGTATATGTGCCAATTGTGGAAGGTATGGTCATGTAGCAAACACTTGCCAATCCAGACCACCTGTTAGTCAAACCCACAAAGGAAACCGAGCCAATCAACCAGTTGCCAATCAAGTTGTTCCAGCCATTACTAATGGACGTGCTTGTTATGAATGTGGTAATCCAAATCACTTCAAAAACCAATGCCCAAGGATAGCCAATACAAACCAAGGTGGTGCTTGTGGGCGTGCCTTCAACGTAAATGCTAACGAAACTCGAGTCAATTTCGAGGCAGTAAATGAAGCCAATTGAAGCTAGTGCAAGATGGAGTCGAGTAGGAATCTAGTCTGGAATAAATTATGCATTTTAATCCTTTACCTTATTTTGTCATTGTTGAACTATTTACACTACTACGGTTTGTCACTATAAAATTTGAGCTTACTAGCCAACTGCAGAAAGGGAATCATTTTGCCATTAACCGTCCATAAAAGCACTAACAAATTGAAAAGTTAAAACTCATCTACCCACATTATACATAAGCACCGAGCAATATCGTTTTCAAGATTCGATAGTTTACATTACTCATCAAATCTAATAACTTACAAATGAACACTCACATGATATATAAGACTTAGTTGGTTACAATATGCATAATGATAGGCTAATCACATGATATATGAAACTTGCTTTTTTTGATACATAATTGAACACATAAAACATGAAACTTATTTGTTTACAAAATACATAATACTAAATTGGTCACACTATACCATAAACATGATACCACATTACCCACATTATACCTAAAACTTTCTGGTTTACAAAATGCATGATACTAAATTGTTTACATTTACAAAATAAGTTATGCTAAGTTGTTTACGTTATACATGAAAACTTAGTTGATATTAAATCATTCATAACCTACTTGAAATTTATTGGTTTAAAACATACATGATACTAAATTGTTCACATGAAACATGAAACCAAATTGCTTACAATGTACATGACACTAGATCATACATGGAACTTATATGCTTACATCATACATGAAATTAGATTGTTTACATTGTTGCAATCGATTAAGTACATCATACACAAGGCATGATTATTCACCTTACCCATGAAAGCTACTCGGGGTTTGACGTAGTCTTGCTCAAACACGAGGAAACTATAGAACCCTAAATTATGCCACGTTATCACTATTTAGTACCTGATTGACTCTACTATCTATGGTCATAATCAATTTTTGGCAACACATACGTGAAAGCAATAGTTACGAATTAAGTGATTTTGTGTTACCCCCTTGACCCACACACACAATTGGATGAACTATACGGACCATACGATGATTTAGATAATTACAGGTGCACACGTAATTATAAAAATCAGCGCATGGAAAACATAGCAAATTCCGTCGTGTGTTATGACATGAAACCTATCATGGTACATAATAACAAAAACTAATGTGATATGGTAAGGACATGGTGGATACGCCGCTGGTACTTCCTATATATAAGTGTTCCTGTCATAAAATCAGAAGTACCATTATCCTTGCCACTTAAAGTTTTAAGTTGTTTGACGGGACCAATGTTTGTGAAATCTTTCATCCACTGATAATTCCTGAACATATTAGATTACATCTTAAACAAATTTTGATCATCTAGTTCCCATCAATTACATTCCAAGTGATACATTTCATCTTTAGAATCCAAATTATTATTCAACAGACTTTCTCCTTGAGTTCCTTTCAAAACTAAATCCACTATCATCATTCGTGCCGGATCTTGAGAAACAAACCTGAATCTTTATCAATTGTACTCCTCAAACCAATAGTCAAGCCTCGTTTAAAACCCAAACCCTCACCTTTCATGTTTCAATATCCTCCATTAGTTAAATTTCAGGACGAAATTCCCTAAACATGGGGATACTGTAACATCCATGATTTTTCGGCTCTATTCTACATTTAGATCATGTATTTATTCAAGCACTTTTCGTCACATAAATCTTTAAATAAATTAATATTCGTTTTCAACCATTAAAACCTTGCGTTTACATATAGATTTCTATAACACTTGTTTTGTATATGTATCTATATATATGTATAAATATTCACTTATAAATGATTTTATACAAATATATTTATATATTTGACATTTTAAACTTATATTTAATTTTTATAAGTTTATAAATTCAAATGAAATTTATTTCTTTTATAAATAATAACAATAGATATACTTTACATAAAAATGTTATAAATAAATAAAATAGAATTTAAATCAAATAAATTGGTCTTGAACCCCATGTTGTCTTTGAACCCCAATTTGAACCCCACATTTGAACTTGAACCCCTCACAATCCTCAATTTTGACCTTATTTAAAGTCTTTGATCATATTTGACTTTCAAAAGTCAAAGATGCTGAATCTATGCCCAAATTGATGAGAGGATCAGCCAAACTCGACTGTTTTGGTCTTGCATTGGATTCCAAAACAGATATCGAACCCATCCCGACCCAGTTACCATATTAATCCGACCAATTGAGCGGGTGAATTCCAATTCAAAAGGGTTTGACTCCACTGAGTCAAAACGCATTCAATCCCTTCCTCAATCAAGTAACCAGACGGAATTAGCACCCGCAAATCAAGCGTAGACTCACATCGTATGTATTCAACCCAATTTCGTGACCAGATTCATACGCATTCAAACGAATTAATGCGTAATTGGCTTTCGTTGATCGTCCTTATTAAACCCTAAACAAATCAATTCTTTAAAACAAAAATCAACCACATCGATCCACCCTCACACCTTCGCAAAGCACCTTACAAACTCTCTAAACCCATAACCGTGTCCCATTTCACTTCCGGACATCGATCGAGTACTAAGACCATCCGACTCTAAGTTCTAGTCGTCTATACTCGGTACTTAACCAACACAAGTAAGAATTGTACCTTATGTTTCATAATTGAAAGCATACCAAAAGCCCCTTATCAATTTTTAAAAAAAGTTTGTATCGGACTCGATTTCACCCTGAGTTTTCGACCTGTTCTTGTGATTTTTGATTTGGGGATTTCGCTGGATCTAATTAACGTTTTTATGTTTTTGTGTTTCATATTATTTCAGCGAAAACCATCTTGTCCGACTGGCTAAGTCGTTGCACCATCGGACCAGATGGTGTGGGTTCGAAACCCACAAGCCATGGTCCCTTTATGCGCATGTCTTAAACCAGAACCAGTTCCCTGTTTTGTACACGTTAGCAACAATTTGAACCACATCTATTTCGTGGATTAGTCCTCTGGTCATCGGTAACACGCAATGCTCACACAGGAATCACCCGGGTTCGAACCGGGTGGCCTGCATTTAATTTTTAGAAACAGTTTTAATACACAAAAAAATTCTATAAAAATTCCTTTTATAAACCCAATATTATTTAGATCTGCTTTAAACAACAGTTTGTAATTTTATTACATAAAACAACTATTTTATAAATTTAAATTTGTTTGAAATCTCTCTTTAATAATTTTTTTATATATTTGAGTCAAATCATTTAATCTCAAAACAATGCATTTAATTACCTAATTTTATAAATACTGTGACAAGAATTTTTAAGTACATCTCATAAATCTTTGTTTTCTTACTAAACTATACATATATATTAGGGTTTAAACGAATAAAACTTTTTTTTTCCTAAAATATATATTAGTAACTACATCCCCTACATATTACTTTATTACTAAATAAATAAACAAATTTATTTATTATCTCATTTCGTTAACAAATTTATCTAGACGTTTAATATGTACATATATATTTACCCTATAGCTTGACACGTTATTATAAATGAATAAGTGAAATGAATTTATTTATTTTAACAAATATAACTTCACATTTCTTTTAAAAACACTATTTTAAACAAATAAATAAAGAAAAATTATTTATTTAAAACTTAAACCCTAACACAATTACTACTTGCCAAACATACTTTGAATTTACATTTCCATACCAAGCCTTTGTCTAAATACATATAAATCCCCTTTTTACATGAAATGACTCAACCTTGTTCAAAACCACACATATCAAACCCCAATGAACTTTGTATCAAGACTTAGACTCTGTGCACATTATTAATACAAGTCCAAACTTTTCATTCTAGGTTAAACTTGTGATTTGAGAATCACTTGTGCTTGATTTTTGCTCGTGTTATCTACACAATTGATCGAAATGAGTTTCACATAGCCCCTTTTCTTTTTGTACATTTTTAGGGTGAAACATGATTACTCAATATTTACAATTACACACGTACAACTCTATAATATGATCATATGTGTTTATTTATGTTTTATGCTTGAATGCTAATTGTTAAGACTACATATACATGATATACACGTGCAAACACAAATACATTACTTCATGCTAACATGTGTTGTTATGCCCTACATTAGGATAACATGCCTACATTAAGATAACATGTGTTGTTATGCCCTACATTAGGATAACATGTGTTGTTATGCCCTTTCAGTTACAATGTTTCATTTGTGTAATTAGCTTAACATAGATTCTCTATAAATGCTTTATAAACCATGCATCATATGAATTGTACACAAAAACATTTGAACTTTACCTGTGGTGTCAAAACCTATGTATGCTCACCAACTATTTATAGTTGATCCTCATTTTATCATGTTTGAGGTACAGATGTTTGAGTTAAGATTCAAGTTGCTTCACTTAGGGTTGAGGACCTAGTTTTAAATTTTAATATGGATATTCATGTATTCTTAATTCTTGTAATTGTTGTAATTGATTACTTGAGTTATGAAATGAAATTGATTGTTTATTTATTACAACGTTAGCAAACCATGAGCTTATGAACAGTATACATGTCCCGCCCCGACGTTTCTGCCGTCGGTTGGGGTGTGACAACTAACATAATGTATAGTTCTCTGAAACTCTTAATCACACAAATGCAATTATCCTCTTCTTCTTGGTCGGCTTCACAAAGACTTCACACAGGTCTCCTTCTTCACTTCAATTCTGTCACACCCCCAATTTATTTACTTAGAAAATAAATAAATTAAGGTTGTAACGATTGATAATATTACACAACAGCGGAAGCTAAATGAAGACTTCGAACACCATTATAGGAACTAAATAAATACATAGGCCTAAAGACATACAAGTCTAAATGGACTGGCAAAATCATTGGTACGTATACCATTGGCAAAACCCTTTGCTCGGAATTTACTTTATGCATATGATAAACAAAACAAGTTAGCGATTGATTCATCGATGTCTAGCTAGCACAAACGAATTATGTGATGCACAAGCCTATAACCAAACCTTTAACGGATTCTCGATTTTGCCCCAGCCCATTGTCCCTTTAAACAATGAGAAACAACAAGACCTGATACGCAATCATTTGACCCTACCCGTTATGGTTAGCGTGACTAACCATGATTGGGCGTGTCAACCCGAATAGTACTATTCATATCGATCTACGGCTAAGTCCATAGCTAATGGTTATAGTTCAGAATACCGAGGACTTTTAGGTGTAACTCATGCACACAAAGGAATCAGATGCTTGTTTCTCGTTTTCTAGTTATCATACCATTTGAATTTAATATGTTTTCCCCCAAATATAGAAAACAGTAAAAAGGGGTCGTGAAACTCACCTGATAATGTTGCGCTAAAAATCGTATTCCTCAAATACGTGACAGTGTTGGGTATACATCCTACTTGAGTCACACGAATGCACGTAGGCACTATAGAATTTATAGACTACCCTATGTTCCATATAAACATGTCAATGTGTTTTTCAATGCACAAGTAGAATTATGCTCAAGTTCTACATGTTTTGTGTTTAGTTGCACAACTCGCCATCACGTCTCTTAAGTTCTAATTATTAACGCTCGTGTCAACAATATATATTTGGGAAGACGAGAAAAATATAAGTTTAATTTACTGCAAAATAATAAAAGACTCGTGTATAGAAAATATTGCCATTTTCCTTGAAATATAGTATATGCATATTCATATATCTATACTATATATAATATAGATATTACATGAGTAAGATGGTAATTTTATCACATGATCTTAAAATTAAGAGTTGTACATGTGCATAAGCACAATGTACAAATGTTAAAGCATGCTTTAATAGAATCTGATGAAGAGCGGGAGTTTGAAATTGAAACACTAATCTTACATTTGAAGTTTCAAATGCGTTCCTTTCTCTTTCAAACGCACAGATGAGTTTCACACCTGCCTTCTTCTTTCGCCTGCCTTCTTCTCACCTTTTCAGAGATTCTAGGGCTTCCAAAGACGATGACGAGACCACTAACACCTCCTGCTCCACCGCTGATCCGTCGACTAGCGGTGCCCAAAAGAAATTCCAAAATCCCAATTTCTCTCTACCGATCATTTCCTTGATCTCCGTCTCATCGAAGTAGAGATCACCGTTCATGTTTTCGTCACCGGCGACGGTCTCATGCTAAGTTGGGAAAACTAACAAAGGTACTGATTCGGTAGTCTCAAGTGGCGGCTAGGGTTCCGCCATGAAAAGTAAGCGACGGCGGCGACTATGGTTTTGTACCTGCAGATGTGAGGCAAAGGACTGAAGGAGCAACGACGCAGTTGGACATGGTGAACGACTTAGGGAAGGGTTCAGGCTCCTTTTCAGAATGGGGGAAGAGGCTGGGCTGATCTTGAGATTCAAGTATTATACCATAATCATTCCTTTTTCGTGTGGTGAACTGGACGGGTCAGGTTGGTCGGGTGGGTTGGGTAATCGTTGAAACAGGTTTGAGTTGTAACATTTAGTTTTAACTTGGAATCTACTTGCTGTAATCCAGTCGGGTGCCTTATCAAAGATTCTTACTGGGCAAACAGTATTGAACTGGAGTGCCGTTCGAGTTGCAGATCTCTTGCTGCAAGAAGGTGCTCATATCCATGGTGTTGATGCTTATGGATATCAGGTTTCGAGGATGCTTCTGGAGATATGGACTTTAAGGTAAATGGGATATATTTTTATTGAAGCTACTTGGGTCCTTCAAAACAATGTTTTTTGACTTCTTTTTTGCATACATTATGTTTGGAACAATGGTTTAACAATGCAGGTATCTGGGAATGATAATGGAGTAACAACATTTCAAAAATGCATATAAAGGTACTCTTGGTAAATTTAAACACATAATATCAACATATTTTTAAATATTTATACCATTTCCATGCATATTTTACTTGGTTTTCATGAAAGAATCACTTAGATATGTGCCTTCCATTGTAGGATTTTAAAATTAGGTTCAATGATATGACGGTGGCCCTGCTGCAAACAAAATAGCTCCAAAAATTGCGTCTATTCAAAGATTTCTTGCTGCCAAGATTGGAGATGGAGTGCCAAAAATTGATGTGAGGCTCTAATTTATACCAAATAGTTAACACTAATTACTGTTGTTCTTTGGTTTTGTTTTCACAATATGTTTTTGATTATTTTTTTCTAATGATTCGTTTTATGTCTAAGAAGGCAATGTTGGGCTACTAGCACGGTTCTGATCACCCCGCCTCTGCTTATCGAAACCCCCATTATCGTGGGTCACCACTACCACGATCGGTCCTCTGCCGTGAAAACGAGGACTGCCGGAGTAATGGCCGCCACCAGAAACACGTGTCGAAGATACTGTTGCATCGTTACGTTGCATGATATGATAGCATCTCAAATCCTTACACATCCAATATCGTTAGTTGATGAAGTATTCGCTTTATCTTTGAATATCGACTACCGAATGGATTGAGTTAATCCTGGAGGTTAACTTAAACTAAGTTTCGAGGACGAAACTTCTTTAACGAGGGGAGAATGTGACAACCCTGAATTAGGGTCAATAATCTTTGATAATTAATTCATTATAAATGGGCTTGGCCCATTAACGGCCCAATATGTGAACTTATTATGTGACCTTACTTAACGGATCACTAAACGATTCGAGATAACATGTGATTAATACATAGCGTTTACGTAAGTTGTTCGGTGTACGGTTAAATAAATTAACGCGTAACCGGCACACAACGTGATATTTGACTACTATTATTAAATATTTATAATAGTTATTAGTAATTACTATGGACAATTATTTAGTGATTAACACGTGAGTCATACGACATAGAATGCGCGAATACGACTAATACCGACATAAACGTAAAATATGTTATTTATTATCTTATACGATTAAATAATATAAGTGAACATCTATATCATCGTTATTTAATTACTATTATTATTATTTGAGAAATAATAATTTTAATAGAGCGCGAAACGTTAAAACGAACAAACGCGTTAGACACGCGGTACTGGCGTGTACCGGCCTGGACGAGGGTCAAAGCGGAATTCTCGTAAATTAAATGTTTAAATTATATTAATTATTAGTAATATTATATGAAGTAAAAATTTATTTGACACGATCTTACAAAACATGACGTTTAAGTTATGAGTTTTGGGTTTTGACACGCGGTATCCACCTACTACTCTACTCAGTCAAAACCCTAGATATAAATTGGACTTATTCTTCTTCACCTCATTCCCAAACCCCAAACTCTCCTCATTTTCCCATCTACACACACAAAACCCTAGTTCTAGAGAGAGTAGATCGGTTTAGTGAGAGAGAAGTAGGGAGCCATCGGTCGGCCGACCAACCCACGGCGGCGACGGCAGCGACAGAAGGCAGAGGAGCAGATCAGGTCGTTTTCCTTGCCAATAACAACCAACACCAACATCACCGTTGCTTTCTGGTTCATAGCACAGATCCGAACATTTTCCTTTTGCGTGTTCTTTGACTGGAGACAGGCGACGTTAGGGTTTTAAAACCGTTTTTTCCGGCATCCTAGAACAGCCGTGCGCAGGCGGCAAAGATGGTGGGAGCGGTTTTAGATGGCGGAAGTGGCTAGGGTTTTGCCCTAGCAACGTCGGCGATGGCGTTGTTGGGTCTCACAGCAACGGAAACAGGTCAGGTGGTGCTCGGTGACATCAGGGACAGCAGGAGACGATTCCTAGGCGGCAGCAGACTCAAGTCGATTTTTCGGCCAAGATCCTGCAGAACTCGATTTTTCGGTGAGTCCTCTCAACGTTTTCTGGTTATTCAAGCCTAGATCTACGCAATCTGAACATTAGACTTCATTTTGAAACGATTCCGGTGGACAGGAGCCATTTCCGATCATCCCCGGTGTTCCGGCGAGTTTCCGGCATACCCCACTTGACCGGATCCTTGTTATTTGATGTCCTACTATCCCGATCTTCAAGGTTCGAATTATGCTTTGTCAAGATCTAGTAAATTGCATTTCGGTTAGATAGTCTTCGTTAGATCGGTTGGATTGTGCCCGGGTTTCATTCCCGGGTTGTTAAATAAGAGTTTTTGGACATGATACGACGTCCCGAGTCACGGTCAAATGTGGTTAACGCTGGTCAACAGAAGTCAAACCGGTTAACACGGGTCAACGTGTTCGCGTGTGCGAACCGGGTGGACGGGAAGGTATAAACACAAACTAAAACGACTATATTTATTTACGCGATAATAAAACAAGTGTGCAGTTAAGTCATGTTGGGTTTAAAAGATTCGTTAACGGTTAAGATAAATAATAACGAGGCATTAAACAATAAACGAATGAAGTAAATAAATTTAGACGAGAAAAATATAATAAGTAAGACGGGGAGCTCTAATACGACAAACGACCGTTATATATTTGTATATATGAATAATTATTATTACTTTAGTCATGTATATGTTTACAAAAATACTCGTAATATATGAAACATCGATGGTTATTATTTGGGATAAATTGTACAACATGTGCGTTTTGTATCAAGTTATATCTTGAATACGATAACAAACGATACAGGCAATTATTTAATTCTTGTACATGAACATGAATTCAAATTTTATGATACTTATGGTATGGAACTGTCTATACAAAATAAATACAATTGGTATGATTTTCAAACTCTCAATATTTTGGATAAATGTATGCATATATAAATATGTACATATATATGTTTATATCTAAGTGATTGGTGATTAAATAGTATTTAAATAAATAACTAGTGTCACTAAACGAGGATTTATCAAATTCAAAAGGGTTGACTATATATATACATACACATGCACATAAATACTTATGTACGTAAGCACTCATATTTACATATAAAAATAAAACGCTTATTATGTGACTCGATATTTAAGTCCGAATACTTATATGAATAATCATTGACTCAAACATAAGATGTATATAAAAATATATATTAATACCGACAATGGAATATATGTGTACTTTACATAAATCCAAACGTTTATTTGTGAAATAAAATACTTATACAATATATTGTTAGTTTTATAATGATATATAGATACACGTATATATATTCGTATGTATCCGAATACCTTTATTACCATTGTTCGGGACAAGGCGTAATTATGTATAAACTTACAATACCTAATCTTATACAAACATGGTTTCACGCGTGACACGTATATTATGTATTCTCCTAAGACCAGCTAAACTAGGTTTATAGTTTGACATAAATAAATGTGTACAAGTATTTCTATTATACGTATCCAATTACTCAAAGATAAACCATTACTCCCCGAAGTATAACTACAACTCGAGGGTGACTATCAAATAGTCACTACACTTTAACGAATTAGTCAAGCTCAACCGCACACATGATAACTCAACATGAGATTAGACTCGCTTTACATTATTTGGGTCAGTCTATAAGCTCATTAAGTACCTACAGGCATCGTAGGACTCGAGTAGGACGTAAACCCGTGACTATCATATCATGTGGACATTGGTTTCCCTTACTATCAGGAGGGCATTATCGATTCTTGACACACTATCAGGTGAGTTCACTGTCCCCTTTTAACTTTTTAAATGTTTTAGAAAATCGGGGGAGAAACACACTTGCTTAGCACCTTTGATACATTTGGGAACATTATTACTTGATACATTTGAGGAAACATGAAACATATTTATTTTACACGTTTGAAAACATGAAAACACATTTTATAACCATTAGCTATAATTTTAGCCTGGGACTCTGTGGATTGTACTATTAGGATTGACACCGCCGGTCATGGTTCGATCAGTTTTGGTCGAATGGCCGCATAGTGTTCAAACGTGTGCTCGGGAGGTACGAGCTGGGGGCAAAATATGTGTGTCATGGTTTGGTTATGCCTCATGTATGAACATATTATTTGTATACCTAGCTAGTCTACAAATGGGTCAACATTACTTGTTCTGTTTATCATATACACATGAAACCGCTACTCATTTTGGTAATCGTTCTTCTCATTAAAAATGGCTTAACACGGGTATAAACTCGTTCACACGTTTTCATTGGGGAAAATGACTCATTTTATTACTATTAAGTCATCATATATTTCCACTGGGGAAAACGGTTCCATAATAAGCCTATGAACACATTTTCAAGGTTTTCAGGAAAACGGTTTCATATTATGGCCATGCACACCCTTTTCAATATTTTCACTTTATGACTCTAATGTCATCACATGTTTTTGATGAAAACGGTTTTATATTATGGTCATATACACGATATCAATGTTTTCAAGGAAAACTGATTTACATTGAGACAACTAAACCTCTGAACTCACCAACCTTTGTGTTGACATTTTTAAGTATGTTTTTCAGGTAACACATAGCTATGGCACGGTTGGAATAGGTTAGCCACTTGGATTAAACCATATAAGCCGAAGAAGAGTGATTGTGAAACCTCAAGACGGCTTGACCTATATGGTTCTAGATCAAAGTACTAGCTCATTTTAGTTCTTGTAATGATGTTCAAAACACATAGAAGTCTTTACTTTAGCTTCCGCTGTTGTGTAATGTTAACAATCGTTCCAACCTTGATTTATTTATTTATTTACTAAATGAATAAATTTGGAGGTGTGACAGATTGGTATCAGAGCCAATGGTTTTAGCGAATTAGGTTTCCTTAGTGTCACCTAGGCTTTAACCAGACTCATGTAGGGACTAAGATTTCTAAGACTTACATCACACTAAGAACACCCAAGACTTAAACATAGATATTCCAACCATTGCCGAACAATTTGAGTTGACCATTAGTGTATGTGATTACACTAGCATGTCGTTAGCCATATTAATACTAAATACAATTATGTGGCACACGTGACTAACATCTAATACGTGTAGCAATGTGGAAACAATAAACACCTACAATGTAACATTTCTGATTTTTAGTATCCGTATTTCAAATTCAATGTAACGCATTTTAAACCAAGTTCTAGTGCTCTGTTTTGTTCTATTCGTACCATCAATTAAATACTATATTTCAATGTTAACCCGTAAATTTTACACGGTTATAACCTACTAAAACAATACATAAGTATCTATTTATACAAATATGTCAAAGAACAAAGTTACAAGGCCTGATGTTGAAAATTTACAAGAAACCCTAATAGGCACGGTCGCGCCTCGTTCGGGCACGGTCGCGCCGAGTGCTTTGGCACGGTCGCGCCTCTTGACAGTTGAAAACGTAAAAACGATCTTTAATTCTAAACCCACTCAATTCCGTAACGGTTATACACGTTTATCTGTTAATAATCATCAATAGACGCTTAAACATCAACATTACACCTGAATTAACACCAATTATAGAATTCCTAAACTAAACCGTCGACCTTCATTCTTGTTCACCGAATCCACTATTCTGGTCTCAATTCTCTCAAACAAACGCATTACCATCCTCTCTAAAAAACTTCTGAATGCACAAAAGCAATCGGAGTTGCAGTAGTAGACGCCGGAGATCAAATCGTCGCCGCCGGAACAAGTCTCTACCGTACTCAATCGATTCGTTATTCTTCCGGGTAATTGAAACCTTCCACACTTTCGTTTCAGTACATAGATCAAAAGTCCCATGATAATTTGGGCTTTCATTATGGAAATCACCACGAACCCGAATCCACATTTTCGTTAAAAATGATTTTATCGAATCGAACCTTAGACACGTTTTAAATCCAATTAATCTATGCAAAAAGACTTGAAATAATCTAATGGGTGAAAACCCTATGATTTCCAACCCTATTATTATAAGAATCGGTCAATTTGTTCCTGATTTGGAACAGACACGGTCGCGCAAATCATCTAGCGCGGTCGTGCTTCATTAGACGCGGTCATGCCGACTATCACCCAATCATGCCCTTTGGCTAATCTCAGTCGTGTCTTGGAATCATAGACACGATCGTGCCTGGCCAAGGCACGATCGTGCCCAATGATTTAATTAGTTTAAGCCCTCTGATTGATCAACACGGTCGCGCCCTGACTAGCATGGTCGCGCCCGTGGTTCGAGCACGATCGTGCCCTTCCCAAGCACGGTCGTGTGTGAGTTAAAATGTTGGCAGAATTATAAATTTTATATATCTTTCAAACCACAAATATTCTGATTAAATTACAAAGTAAAAACAGTTGATTTTTATAAAGAACAAATATTTAATAAATGAAAAATTATTTGTTTAAAGTTTATAAAATTTAATTTACAATTATTGTTAAACCTTTCATTTAAAAAGTATTTAAATGATTAAGTTACATTTTTATAAATAAATAAATAAAATGATTATTTATTTACTTTATGTTTAAACAAAGACATTTAGTTATCTACACTTAATTTCATTTAACACTTGTAATATTTTCATAAACAATAATTATTTACATTACTTATTTAATTATTCACACTCAAACCTTAATCAAAATATTCTAAAAATATTCTGTCAAACTTTATATATTGTATTCAATACTTCCAACTACAAATCAATGACTTTTTACACAAGGCCAAATACAACTTTAGAATTAAACTCTTGTGCACACTATTAATACCATATACATTACACTTTAGGTTAATTTGTGCATTTCAAGGATCCTTATTCTATCTAGTATCTTTGTTAGCAACGCCTTCAAACCATGTGAGTATTTAATAGCGCCTTTTACTCTTTTACACTTTTGGGGTGAAATATGAACATTATTCAAATTACACGTTACATTTACACAAACAACACAAGTACAAATCCTATTTACATTCATGTATGCAATTTGAGCTTTATGCCCGAGTGCTAGGCGTGCTAACCTTTGTATGCGATTATGTGCAATCATTAACTATACAAGGCGACGGTTTTCAATGATAGATCTATTGAGTCTGACAAACCCACCCAAATTGGGGTGATTGAAACCGACAACACAATTTTTGCATGCTAGTTACAAAGGTTTGATTGTACATGGTTACACAATAGCTGCTCCCCATAAATGCCTTATTTATCATGTTATGTAAGGATTTGTTTTACAAACTATATGTTATCTATATAAACCTGTGTTATACTCACCAACTTTTTAGTTGACTTTATTTTATTCATGCTTCAGGTTCTAATGTGTGAGATTGATCAAGATGTGCTACACATAGGCTTGGACTTAGTTAATTTAAATAAAAGGATTTTGTGTATTTCAATTTTGTTCTATCTTGGATTTGGTTGTGTTTGGACTACTTGTTATGAAATTTGATGTGTAATATATTCAATCTAGTCAACCTTGTGCTTATGAACAGTCTACATGTCCCGCCCCGATGATTCTGCCATCGGTCGGGGTGTGACAGATTGGTATCAGAGCCTTGGTTATAGGGAATTAGGTTATTAGACACCTTGACCTAGACTATAACTTTAGGACACCTACTTATGCTATGTTTCTTGATTTCATGTTATATGCTACATGCTATATGTTATATATTATGTGTTACATGCTATGTGCTACATGCTTACTATGATTAGTTATTTATTTGATGACTTATTTATTAAAAATCCATGACTTATTAGTATATACTTAAATAAAAAATTAAATAAACAATATCCTTTCCTATATCCTAAAACCCCATAATATCCTTATCTACTTCTCTATCTTTATCTTTCTTAGCATGTGGAAACTTCATGAAGCTAAATCTATAAAATTTCTTTATTTCCTCGTTAAGGTTTTTAAGCTTTGTTAATTATTTGAGGACACGTGTAATCTGGAAGAGTGACACCTGTATTTTGGGTTTTCTGTCTAGGAAAGCATTTCGCATAAATCCCAATCAACCGAGGGACCCGTATGCTTTCCTGGAAATTCTCGAGATGAGTGTATACTTATAGGCTAAAGCATGTCTCCTTGAAAATTATATAAGTTTAATTAACCTTAATGTGTCATAGTATTCGAGTGATTTTATCACTATTTGAGTACAATCCAAACTATGATTATCTATTTATTTTGTTATCTTATTTTATTAAATCCAAACAATTCTCATGAGTTCTTACATCTTTTCTTGTCTTATGAAAATCTGTAGAATGCCTCCCCGTCGTGCTCCCGCGGCCAACAACAATACCGACATTGCTGCTATTCTTGCACAACTCGTGACACAACTCACTCAAGCTAATAGTGCCACCAATGGCAACAATGGTGGAAATGGTAGTAATAGTGGTAATGCTGGAAATGGTGGAAATGGTGGTAACAACCCATCTCAATGCAACTTCAAGCATTTCAACTCGTGCAATCCCCTCAAGTTCTATGGTACCGAAGGAGCTACTGGACTCCTTCAATGGTTCGAAAGCATTGAGAATACCTTTCTTAATAGTGACTGCCCCGGCAACCTTCGTGTTCGTCATGCCACAAGTGTCCTACAAAAACGGGCACTCACGTGGTGGAATGGGGAGAAAACAAATAGGGGTGTGGATGTAGCAATGGCCTTACCTTGGGATGAGGTTAAAAGGCTAATGACCGAGGAATTCTGTCCTCGAAATGAAGTGAAGAAACTTGAAGCTGAGTTTTGGGATCTTGCCCAAGATAGTGGTGAAAACTTGGCGTATACGACTCGGTTCCATGAGTTGAGTCTTCTTGTGCCCCACATGGTCACTCCTTTGTCCCGCTGCATTGAAAAGTATATTGGGGGACTACCTAGGCAAATTCAAGATACTGTCCTAGGAAGGAATCCCGCAACACTTGAAGATGCCATCCGTTTGTCCGCTACCTTAACCGATAATCATGTGAAGGCGGGAACACTTACTAAAAAGGGAACCAAGAAAGTTTCTGACACTATAACCCCTCCAACCCACAACAAAGAAGCCACAACTGAACCCTCCCGCAATAATAGGAAAAGGAAGACTAGAAACTATGTTGTGGTCACTCCTGCTATTCCTGTTAACCAAGCTGCACCTATGATTCAAACACCGGTCAAAAAGCCATATGTTGGAATCTACCCACTTTGTGCCACCTGCAACTACCATCATCCCCAAAGCATCCCATGTCGCCTTTGTACTTATTGTGGGAGATATGGCCATACAGTTAATGTTTGTAGGACCAAAGCTCTTGCGGGCCAAGTCAATCTACCAAACCAAACCAACACCCAAATGGCTAATCAAGGTGTACCCACTATTGCAAATGGGCGAGCATGTTATGAGTGTGGCAACCCGAACCATTTCCGTGATCAATGCCCAAAGTTGGTCAATTCTAGACAAGGTGGAGCTCGTGGGCGTGCCTTCAACATAAACGCCAATGAAGCGCAAGCCAACAATGACGTGGTCAATGTTACGTTTCTTGTTAATAGTCAATATGCCTCCATTTTATTCGATACTGGTGCCGATAGAATTTTCGTGTCACTTAATTTTGAACCCTTACTTGCAAAGACACGATCCCAATTAGAGAAAACCTTCACCGTTGAAGTAGCAAATGGTGACTCCCTTACAATTGAGTCTATTATCTATGACTGTTCTTTAGAACTTAATGATCATACGTTCCCAATCAACCTTGTTCCAATGCCAATAGGAAGTTTTGATATTGTGACACCCAGCATTTCAGGTCAATATCCACATTTCATAAACGCACGTTCATAATTATTATTTCCTGATATTTTATTTTGACTAAGTAAAGTCAAGAAGTCTAGCAAAGAAGTTTGTTCCAAGTCTAGTAAACCGTAAAGAGTTACTAGAAAAAGTAAGCAGGATAACCCGACTTAATGCGAACGTAAATGGTTAAATAAAATAACCAGAAAAATATATATATATATATATTACACAAAATTTACGTTGAGCCAAGATTCTAATATTTTCTTCAACGAGCCATAAAATGGTTAAAAATTATAATACCGTGAAAAATCGAAACTGAATTAAATTACCCCTTTAAAACTCTAATTGATACTAATACCATAATAAATTAATATTTAAAAAAAAATTGGTTATCATTAACCCCTAAACTACTTCTTGACTTTCTTGGCCGAGAGTCAGGGGAGCCATGCTCCCACTTGCCTGATTCACTTTGATTCAGATGAAAACCATACCCTTCAGGACGAAACTTCACCATTCCTTTCAAACCTTCTCTTTTCTTACGGCAATTTCACAATTCTCTTTCATCTCGAAGTCCAGTTTTAAAGCGAAAATCACCATAATTCGGTGTCATAAGGAGAATTTCAAGTGTTCTTGAAGAAAGCTTAGCAAAAGATTCAAGACTACTTCTCTGTTTTTCTCTAAAGATCGCCATTCTCGGTTTGAGGTAAAAACTCGATACCATCCATATTATTTGCTTTAAAACCGTAACTAAACATACAAATCGTTCAAACGCAAGTAAGATAACAAGAAAACTGTGTCAAACTCAAGATTTGAACATAAAAATATGCAGAGTGAATTCTGTAAATCAAAGTGCAGATATCGAAACTATAGTTTCGATACCTGTTAGTCAATCGAAACTGGGAGTTTCGATACCTATTGATCGAAACTAGGAGTTTCGATACCAGTTATTCAATCGAAACTAGGAGTTTCGATACCGGTTGTTCTATCGAAACTAGGAGTTTCGATATCTATTTACTCAATCGAAACTAGGAAGTTTCGATACCTGTGTACAATCGAAACTAGGTAGTTTCGATACTATTCTTGCCAATCGAAACTAGGTAGTTTCGATACCTATTTCACTCAGTCGAAACTAGGAAGTTTCGACATCTGTTCTATTCAATCGAAACTAAGAAAGCTTAGATACCTGTTCATCAGCCCCATAAGGCAGTAACTCAGAACTATTTTCATAACAAAACAAGGTTGGAAAAACTTAAAAGATAATTAAAACAAAAGTAATCAGATCGGCTAAGTCAAGTGAACAAATTTCGTTTAAGACGAGTAGTCTTAACGTGTATGTTATCTTTGTGTAAATAGGATACGGATAGGCGAATCTGCCGTCATTCAAATTTTTGCTAGCATTCATACTGTCGAGGTGAGTTTCACTAATCCCCCTTTTTCTAAAGTTTTGAAATGATTTGTGGTGAAAACATACTTGTAAAAGACTTTTGTGTATAAATGAATGGAACTAATGATCTGACCGTATGTATGTATTGAGGGAACAATAAAGCGCTTAAAGTCCTCGTAATAAATTAGTAACCATTAGCTATGGATTTAGCCCATGATTATATGAATAGTACTATTGGGGGTGACGCCTCCGGTCATGGTTAGTCGCGCTAACCAGGGGTCAAAATGGCCGAATGACCGCATATTGTCTTACTCGCAGAAAGGCGAGGGGAGGCACAGAAAGTTGGGGTTTGGTTACGGTCTCGTACATTACATACTATTTTGTATTCCTTGCAAGCTTACAAATGGGGTCAATAGATCGGATTAGTAATCATATTCATTGGTAATACATACAAAAGAGTTCTGATCAGGGTAAAGTGATCAGGTTTATCAAAAGAGTTCTGATCAGGTTAAAATGATCAGGTTTTACACAAAAGAGTTCTGATCAAGGTAAAGTGATCAGGTTTTACACAAAAGAGTTCTGATCAGGTTAAAATGATCAGGTTTTACACAAAAGGGTTCTGATCAGGTTAAAATGATCAGGTTTTACACAAAAGGGTTCTGATCAGGGTAAAGTGATCAGGTTTATCAAAAGAGTTCTGATCAGGTTAAAATGATCAGGTTTTACACAAAAGAGTTCTGATCAGGGTAAAGTGATCAGGTTTATCAAAAGAGTTCTGATCAGGTTAAAATGATCAGGTTTTACACAAAAGAGTTCTGATCAGGGTAAAGTGATCAGGTTTAAAGTAAAGAATTCTGATCAGGTTTAAACGAAAGAGTACTGATCAGGTTAAAATGATCAGGTTTAACAAAGAGTTTTGATCGGCAAAAAGATCAGATTTAAACATTGGGTTTATGATAACTCTTTATAATAACTTGTGAACTCACCAACCTCGTGTTGACAGTTTTAAGTATGTTTTCAGGAAATTGAACGTGGTCATCAGGTTAGCAATGTAGGTTACATGCATGCACGTGGATACGGCTTTTGGGAGGATTTCTCTTGTATAACTCATGGTCTTGAGTCATATTTGCGAAATCTTAAACATTTGTAAACTCAAGTTGATATTTTGTAATGTAAATATTTTAAATCCAGTTATGTATCCAATTACATGTATGTGTTTGCGGTAATCATATGCTTTGGAAACCGGTGAAAGTCGCGCCTCGCGTTTCCACCCTGGCGGGGTGTGACAGAACTTGGTATCAGAGCCATTGATTATAGCGAACTAGGTGTCTAAAACGGAACCTAGTCTATAATTAGAATGACTCACTAAAATGTTTTCATTGCATAAGCATTGCATAACCAGTCATCATGTCATGTGGATATTGTAGTCACAAGTATGTCGTCACATTCACACTCTGACCCCGTCTCTGACTCTGAATCCAACGAGGAACTTTCCGCCTCACGCCCTAAAAATCGAATACAAGTTCGCAGCTCGACACCACCCAATGTCGCCCTGGGAGAACCGCCCATCGTCTACCGAAAGAAAAGCGGAGGACCAGTTAAGGTGCAAAGTGCTAGGAAGAAGGTTCGACTTCCGCTCAAGAGAAACCTGGCAGCCCGTGACCCGAAAGACTTGGAGACCGATGAGGAACCACCAAGGCAACGACCCTGCTACCACCCTACCGTGGGAACCATCCGTTGGATGCCTCGTACCCTGGCACGTTGGAGGGAGATGGAGAGCATCCCATCTACCTTTGAGCTTGGAGAGTCTTCTAACTCCCCAACACCCCTACCCCACACTGGGGAAGCCATAGAGCTCACTGTGCCTACCTTGGTAGCTCGCGTTCGTACGCATGAGGAGCGTCTTGATGATCTCCTAGATGATATTCGGGCACAGGGGGATGCAACCAGGCGCTTACGTCAAGGGCTCGGATCTCGAGTACAGACTCTGGAGGATAGCACTCGAGACATACAGAGTGCCACTGACTACCTCGAGTTGAGAGCTGATATGGACTGGCAGTTCACTCTCACGGTCCGAGACATGGTGGAGGCGCTGGAGGAGAGGACTTTGGCTGCAGAATTTGTGGCAAGAGCTAGCTTTGTCATGGCAGGACTTGCCATGATGATTGGGTTGTACTCCCACTTCTTCTTTTAAACCTATTATGGGCGGGTTGTGCCCATAGTACATTATGTAGATTAAAACGTTAGTACTGATGAGGTCATGTGAACCCATCTCTTTTGTATCCTCGTCTTTTGGGAACAATGTACTATGTATGTTTTGACTATGTATGTAATGGTTTATGTTGTAATGATAGTTGTTCATGTTTGATGTTGTGGTATCCTTATGTCATGATCTATCATTATTGATATATGATGTTGTTTCTTTTTAATTGACATGTTAGAAAGAACGTCATGGCACCTAAGCGTGGGACACCCCGTAACACTACTGGTGACAACAACGAGACAATTTCCCCAAACATGGAACAACTAATAGCACAACGAGTAGCTGCCGCTATAGAGCAGTATGAAGCAAACCGAAATAGCGGAGGAGGTGCAGGAGGTAGCGGTACCGCAGGGGGTAGCGGTACAGCAGGAGGTTCCGGAGGTTCCGGAGGTAATAAAAAAATAAATAAGCCATAACACATAGTCATGATCCGAATTAATGACGTTATGACTTGTGATCCTGCAGATGCTCCAAATAGGAAGTGTACCTACAAGGCCTTCCTATCCTGCAAACCCCGCAGTTTTAATGGCACCGAGGGTGCAGTAGGACTAATGAGATGGATAGAACATATGGAGTCGGTGATTGATATAAGTGAATGCACCGCTGATTGCGTAGTGAAGTATTCTACCTGCACGCTCACTGATAAAGCTTTAACTTGGTGGAATACTCAAATGAAGACTTTGGGGAGAGAGACGGCGTACCAATTGTCTTGGGAAGATTTGAAAAACATGATGATTGAGGAATACTGTCCTCGGAACGAATTGCAAAAGATTGAAACTAAGATGTGGAACCTACAGATGAAAGGAGATGATGTAGCGGGATACACCGACCGCTTCAATGAATTGGCACTTCTGGTACCGCATATGGTCACACCAGAACATAAGCGTGTGGAGAGGTATCTGTGGGGCCTTGCGCCTCAAATTCGTAGCATGGTAACATCATCTAATCCAATAGATGCCAAGAGTGCTATAACTTTAGCATTCAAACTAAAGGATGATGCAGTACGTAATGAATTGTTTGTGAGGAAGGAGAATGAGGAAGGTAGATCTGGGGAGAAAAGGAAATGGATGGGAAATTCAAGTAACAAATCTGGAAAACAAGAGTTTAAGAAACAAGGAACTGTGAAGGCTTTTGCAGCCAACACAGTGGAAAGAAAGGAGTATAATAGGGGCCTACCGAGATGTAAGAGGTGTGGAAATCATCATGCCGGTGTTTGCATCAAGTGTGGAAAATGCGACAAGTTTGGTCACACCACTCAAGCTTGTCGAACTAACAACCGATTGGGGAAAATCAAACCGGGATGTTTTGTATGTGGTGATCTAAAACACTTCAAGAAGGATTGTCCCAAGTGGAAGAATCAGAACAACGCTCATGCACCAGGGAGGGCATTTGTGATGGGTGCAAGGGACGCACGCCAGGACCCGAACATCGTCACTGGTACGTTCCCGATAAATAATCACTATGCCTCTGTACTTTTTGATTCGGGTGCGGATATGAGCTTTGTGTCAAATGATTTTAAATCCTTACTCGGTATTAAGGCCAACAAACTAGATCAACGTTATACAATTGAATTAGCAAATGGGAAATTAATAGAAACCGGAGAGGTCTTTAGGGGTTGTACCTTATGTTTAGAAAACCGTACATTTAGTATAGACCTTCTACCCGTCGAATTAGGGAGTTTTGATATTGTTATTGGTATGGATTGGTTAACCAAGAATCGTGCCGAGATAGTATGCTTCGAGAAGATTGTACGTATTCCCCTACCAAGCGGAGAAATTCTTTCAATTCAAGGCGAAAGGTGTATAACGATGTTAAAAACGATAAACTGCATGAAAACTTATAAGTATCTACGCAAGGGTTATTGTGCATTCCTGGCTCACATCGTCGAGAAGAAACCCGAAGAACGTCGACTTGAGGACATACCAGTCGTCAGAGATTATTCGGAAGTATTTCCCGAAGACTTACCAGGAATACCACCATCAAGACAAGTCGAGTTTCGGATCGACCTAGTACCAGGAGCCGCACCAGTTGCACGATCTCCGTATCGTCTAGCCCCTTCCGAGATGCAGGAACTGTCGAGTCAACTACAAGAATTACTTGACAAAGGTTTCATAAGACCGAGTTTCTCACCATGGGGAGCTCCGGTCCTATTTGTAAAGAAAAAGGATGGAACCTTTAGAATGTGCATTGATTACCGGGAATTGAACAAGCTGACAATCAAAAACCGGTATCCTCTTCCTCGAATAGACGATTTGTTTGATCAACTTCAAGGTTCCAGTTTCTATTCTAAAATTGATCTACGATCAGGGTATCATCAACTGAAAATTCAGGAAGAAGATATACCAAAAACGGCTTTTAGGACTCGTTACGGTCACTACGAATTCCTAGTTATGCCATTTGGCTTGACTAATGCACCAGCTGTTTTCATGGATCTCATGAACCGCGTGTGCAAGCCATACTTGGATAAATTCGTGATTGTGTTTATCGATGACATATTGATATATTCACGAACCAAGGAGGAACATGAATATCATTTAAAATTAATCTTGGAACTACTCAGGAATGAGAAGCTTTATGCCAAATTCTCTAAGTGTGAGTTTTGGATCCAAGAGGTTCATTTTCTCGGACATGTTATCAATAAGAATGGTATTCACGTAGACCCATCTAAGATTGAAGCTATCAAAAACTGGGAAGCACCAAGAACCCCGACTGAGGTGCGTCAATTTCTGGGTTTGGCAGGATATTACAGGCGATTCATCGAGAATTTTTCAAAGATAGCCTTGCCTTTGACCACGTTAACCCAGAAGGACAAAAAGTTTGATTGGACTGTTAAACAAGAATCATCTTTTCAATTGCTGAAGCAAAAACTTTGCAGTGCACCAATCCTATCCCTTCCCGAAGGGACTGACAATTTCATTGTGTACTGTGACGCATCACACCAAGGTCTGGGATGTGTGTTGATGCAGAGAGAAAAAGTCATAGCGTATGCATCCAGACAACTAAAGGTGCACGAAAAGAATTATACGACCCACGACTTGGAATTGGGTGCAGTCGTGTTTGCACTCAAGATTTGGAGACATTACTTATACGGCACAAAATGTACTATATTTACAGACCACAAGAGTCTCCAGCACATCTTTAATCAGAAAGAACTCAACATGAGGCAACGTCGTTGGGTAGAACTACTGAATGATTACGACTGTGATATCAAGTATCACCCTAGCAAAGCAAATGTCGTAGCAGATGCCTTAAGTCGTAAAGAACGAGTTAAAACACTACGTGTTCGTGCCCTAGAATTGACAATTCATACGAGTCTCACGACTCAAATTCGGATGGCACAACAAGAAGCAATCAAAGAAGAAAACAGTCAGAACGAAGCTTTACGAGGAATGATAAAGCAGTTGGAACCAAAGTCAGATGACACTTTATACTTCATGAATAGAATTTGGGTGCCATGTTTTGGTAACATACGGGAGTTGGTTATGGACGAAGCCCACAAGTCCAGGTACTCCATTCACCCAGGTTCGGATAAAATGTATAAGGATCTGAAAGAATTCTACTGGTGGCCGAACATGAAAGGAGAAATTGCTATTTATGTCGGTAAATGCCTGACATGTTCAAAAGTAAAAGCAGAACATCAGAAACCGTCGGGATTGTTACAACAACCCGAGATACCTCAATGGAAATGGGAACAGATTTCCATGGATTTCATTACAAAGTTACCCAAGACGTCGAGCGGGTATGACACTATATGGGTAATCGTCGATCGTCTGACGAAATCAGCTCATTTTCTACCCATCAAAGAAACGGATAAAACCGAGAAACTTGCAAAGCTTTATATCAAGAAAATTGTGGCTAGGCATGGAGTACCAATTTCTATTATCTCTGATAGAGACAGCAGATTCATGTCTAGAATCTGGAAATCGTTACAAGAAGCCATGGGCACACGTCTTGACATGAGCACGGCATATCACCCACAAACAGATGGTCAAAGTGAAAGAACCATTCAAACCTTAGAGGATATGCTCTGTGCGTGTGCAATTGACTTCGGTGGAAATTGGGATACTCATTTGCCACTAGCTGAGTTTTCATATAATAACAGTTACCACACCAGCATCAAAGCCGCTCCGTTTGAGGCTTTGTATGGTCGAAAATGTCGTTCACCGCTATGTTGGGCAGAGGTTGGCGACAAACATTTAACCGGTCCTGAAGTTATTCAAGAGACCACAGATAAGATTTTCAAAATCAAGGATCGTCTGAAGGCCGCTCGTGACAGACAAAAGAGTTACGCGGATAACAGACGAAGACCTTTAGAATTTCAAGTAGGAGACAAAGTCATGTTAAAGGTCTCACCTTGGAAAGGAGTTGCAAGATTTGGCAACCGTGGCAAGCTTAACCCTAGGTACGTTGGACCGTTTGAAATATTGGCTAGGGTTGGCCCTGTAGCTTACAAGCTCAAGTTGCCACAAGAACTAAGCAATGTACATGATACGTTCCATGTATCAAATCTCAAGAAGTGTTTATCAGACGAGACATTAATAATACCGCCTGATGAGATTCACATAGACGACAAGTTGCACTTCATTGAGGAACCTATGGAAGTCACAGATTGGAAGGTTCAGAGAACAAGGCGCATCCGTGTTAAGCTGGTCAAGGTACGTTGGAATTCAAAGCGCGGCCCCGAGTATACGTGGGAGCGGGAAGATAAAATGAAATCCAAGTACCCGTCATTGTTTACAAAAACACCAAGTCAGAGTGACAAGAACTGAATTTCGGGACGAAATTCTCTGTAACATGGGGAGAATGTGACACCCAGCATTTCAGGTCAATATCCACATTTTATAAACGCACGTTCATAATTATTATTTCCTGATATTTTATTTTGACTAAGTAAAGTCAAGAAGTCTAGCAAAGAAGTTTGTTCCAAGTCTAGTAAACCGTAAAGAGTTACTAGAAAAAGTAAGCAAGATAACCCGACTTAATGCGAACGTAAATGGTTAAATAAAATAACCAGAAAAATATATATATATATATATATTACACAAAATTTACGTTGAGCCAAGATTCTAATATTTTCTTCAACGAGCCATAAAATGGTTAAAAATTATAATACCGTGAAAAATCGAAACTGAATTAAATTACCCCTTTAAAACTCTAATTGATACTAATACCATAATAAATTAATATTTAAAAAAAAATTGGTTATCATTAACCCCTAAACTACTTCTTGACTTTCTTGGCCGAGAGTCAGGGGAGCCATGCTCCCACTTGCCTGATTCACTTTGATTCAGATGAAAACCATACCCTTCAGGACGAAACTTCACCATTCCTTTCAAACCTTCTCTTTTCTTACGGCAATTTCACAATTCTCTTTCATCTTGAAGTCCAGTTTTAAAGCGAAAATCACCATAATTCGGTGTCATAAGGAGAATTTCAAGTGTTCTTGAAGAAAGCTTAGCAAAAGATTCAAGACTACTTCTCTGTTTTTCTCTAAAGATCGCCATTCTCGGTTTGAGGTAAAAACACGATACCATCCATATTATTTGCTTTAAAACCGTAACTAAACATACAAATCGTTCAAACGCAAGTAAGATAACAAGAAAACTGTGTCAAACTCAAGATTTGAACATAAAAATATGCAGAGTGAATTCTGTAAATCAAAGTGCAGATATCGAAACTATAGTTTCGATACCTGTTAGTCAATCAAAACTGGGAGTTTCGATACCTATTGATCGAAACTAGGAGTTTCGATACCAGTTATTCAATCGAAACTAAGAGTTTCGATACCGGTTGTTCTATCGAAACTAGGAGTTTCGATATCTATTTACTCAATCGAAACTAGGAAGTTTCGATACCTGTGTACAATCGAAACTAGGTAGTTTCGATACTATTCTTGCCAATCGAAACTAGGTAGTTTCGATACCTATTTCACTCAGTCGAAACTAGGAAGTTTCGACATCTGTTCTATTCAATCGAAACTAAGAAAGCTTAGATACCTGTTCATCAGCCCCATAAGGCAGTAACTCAGAACTATTTTCATAACAAAACAAGGTTGGAAAAACTAAAAAGATAATTAAAACAAAAGTAATCAGATCGGCTAAGTCAAGTGAACAAATTTCGTTTAAGACGAGTAGTCTTAGCGTGTATGTTATCCTTGTGTAAATAGGATACGGATAGGCGAATCTGCCGTCATTCAAATTTTTGCTAGCATTCATACTGTCGAGGTGAGTTTCACTAATCCCCCTTTTTCTAAAGTTTTGAAATGATTTGGGGTGGAAACATACTTGTAAAAGACTTGTGTGTATAAATGAATGGAACTAATGATCTGACCGTATGTATGAATTGAGGGAACAATAAAGCGCTTAAAGTCCTCGTAATAAATTAGTAACCATTAGCTATGGATTTAACCCGGGATTATATGAATAGTACTATTGGGGGTGACGCCTCCGGTCATGGTTAGTCGCGCTAACCAGGGGTCAAAATGGCCGAATGACCGCATATTGTCTTACTCACAGAAAGGCGAGGGGAGGCACAGAAAGTTGGGGTTTGGTTACGGTCTCGTACATTACATACTATTTTGTATTCCTTGCAAGCTTACAAATGGGGTCAATAGATCAGATTAGTAATCATATTCATTGGTAATACATACAAAAGAGTTCTGATCAGGGTAAAGTGATCTGGTTTATCAAAAGAGTTCTGATCAGGTTAAAATGATCAGGTTTTACACAAAAGAGTTCTGATCAAGGTAAAGTGATCAGGTTTTACACAAAAGAGTTCTGATCAGGTTAAAATGATCAGGTTTTACACAAAAGGGTTCTGATCAGGTTAAAATGATCAGGTTTTACACAAAAGGGTTCTGATCAGGGTAAAGTGATCAGGTTTATCAAAAGAGTTCTGATCA
The DNA here is from genome assembly GCA_023525975.1 of Smallanthus sonchifolius. NCBI lineage: Eukaryota > Viridiplantae > Streptophyta > Magnoliopsida > Asterales > Asteraceae > Smallanthus > Smallanthus sonchifolius. The sequence goes on along the minus strand of CM042021.1, from coordinate 65,888,314 downwards.
GGTTAAAATGATCAGGTTTTACACAAAAGAGTTCTGATTAGGGTAAAGTGATCAGGTTTATCAAAAGAGTTCTGATCAGGTTAAAATGATCAGGTTTTACACAAAAGAGTTCTGATCAGGGTAAAGTGATCAGGTTTAAAGTAAAGAATTCTGATCAGGTTAAAGTGATCAGGTTTAAACGAAAGAGTACTGATCAGGTTAAAATGATCAGGTTTAACAAAGAGTTTTGATCGGCAAAAAGATAAGATTTAAACATTGGGTTTATGATAACTCTTTATAATAACTTGTGAACTCACCAACCTCGTGTTGACAGTTTTAAGTATGTTTTCAGGAAATTGAACGTGGTCATCAGGTTAGCAATGTAGGTTACATGCATGCACGTGGATACGGCTTTTGGGAGGATTTCTCTTGTATAACTCATGGTCTTGAGTCATATTTGCGAAATCTTAAACATTTGTAAACTCAAGTTGATATTTTGTAATGTAAATATTTTAAATCCAGTTATGTATCCAATTACATGTATGTGTTTGCGGTAATCATATGCTTTGGAAACCAGTGAAAGTCGCGCCTCGCGTTTCCGCCCTGGCGGGGTGTGACAGATATCATCATAGGCATGGATTGGCTATCAAATCATCATGCCGAAGTCATTTGTTTCGAGAAGTGCATCCGAATACCTCTACCATCGGGAGAAACACTAAGAGTCTTTGGTGAAAAGCCTTGTAAAGGGCTTAAACTAATGTCATGAACTACTGCTCAAAAATACTTACGAAAGAAGTACGTGGCCTTCTTAGCTCATATTGTCCAAAAAGATGTCAAAAAGAAGAGTATACAAGACATTCCCATCCTTCGGGATTTTCCCGAAGACTTATCCGGTCTTCCACCTGTTCGTCAAGTATAATTTCGCATTGATCTTGTGCCCGGAGCTAACCCCGTGGCTAGAGCTCCATACCGTCTTGCACCTTCTGAAATGCAAGAACTTGCAAGTCAACTTCAAGAGCTCTCCGACAAGGGATTCATTCGTCCAAGTCATTCACCGTGGGGTGCACCCGTCTTATTCGTCAAGAAGAAGGATGGATCATTTCGCATGTGTATTGACTACCGCGAACTCAACAAGCTTACTATCAAAAACCGTTATCCTTTGCCTAGAATTGATGACCTCTTTGATCAACTTCAAGGTTCTACTTACTTCTCAAAGATTAATCTTCGATCTGGTTACCACCAACTCCGTGTGCAAGAAGACGATATTCCAAAGACTGCCTTCCGAACAAGGTATGGTCATTACGAGTTCATGGTTATGCCTTTTGGACTAACCAATGCACCCGCAGTTTTCATGGACCTCATGAATCGTGTGTGCAAACCGTACCTTGATAGGTTCGTGATCGTTTTCATCGATGACATCTTAATCTATTCCAAGATTAAAGTCGATCATGAGCAACATCTTAGATTGGTCTTGGATCTCTTGAAGAAAGAACAACTATATGCCAAATTCTCCAAATGTGAATTTTGGCTAAAAGAAGTTCAATTTCTTGGTCACATTGTCAACGACAAGGGTATTCATGTTGACCCTGCTAAGATCGAAACGGTTAAGAATTGGAATACCCCGAAGACTCCCACTGAAGTTCGTTCATTTCTGGGTCTTGCAGGATATTACCGTCGTTTCATCTCAAACTTCTCTAAAATTGCTGTCCCCCTTACCGCTTTGACCCACAAGGGTAAGACTTATGAATGGGGACCAAAGCAAGAAGAAGCTTTCCAAACCCTTAAGCAAAAGTTGTGCAATGCTCCCATTTTGACCCTCCCTGATGGGAATGATGATCTAGTTGTTTACTGTGATGCCTCCAACCAAGGTCTCGGTTGTGTTCTCATGCAACGAGGCAAGGTAATCGCTTATGCATCAAGGCAACTTAAAATTCATGAGAAGAATTATACGACGCACGATCTTGAGTTGTGTGCGGTCGTATTTGCACTAAAGATTTGGAGACATTATCTCTATGGCACGAAATGCGTGGTGTTCAAAGTCTCCAACACATCTTCAATCAAAAGGAACTCAATATGAGGCAACGACGTTGGGTTGAACTCCTTAACGACTATGACTGCGAGATTCGTTACCATCCCGACAAAGCGAATGTTGTAGCCGACGCTTTGAGTCAAAAGAACCATGTCATACTTCAATGTGTTCGAATTCAAACCGACATTCAAAACCGCATCTTAGAAGCTCAACACGTCTCAGTCACCGAGGGTAACATGTACGAGGAAATGTCGTGTGGTGTTGAACTTCTGCTTGAATCTAAACCAAATGGCTTACTTTATTACTTGAACAGTATTTGGGTTCCCGATCGCGATGATCTCCGTACATTTCTCATGAATGAGGCTCACAAGACTCGTTATTCTATTCATCCTGGTGCGGATAAAATGTACCAAGATCTTCGCCAACAATATTGGTGGCCCGGTATGAAGAAGAACATTGCTCATTATGTTGCCAAATGTTTAACCTGCTCCAAAATCAAAGCCGAACATCAACGTCCTTCTGGTTTACTTGAACAACCAGAAATTCCCGTGTGGAAATGGGAAAACTTAGCTATGGATTTCATTACCAAGCTCCCTCGCACCTCGAGTGGTTATGATAGTATTTGGGTGATCATTGATCGTCTCACCAAATCTGCTCATTTCTTGCCTATCCGTGAAGACTATCGGGTTGAGAAACTAGCCCGAATTTACATTGATGAAATTGTGAGCCGTCATGGTGTTCCTTTGAACATAATATCTGATCGAGATGCCCGGTTCACTTCTCAATTTTGGCAATCTCTCCAAACTGCTCTTGGCACACGATTGGATTTGTGCACGGCTTATCATCCTCAAACTGATGGTCAAACCGAGCGAACAATCCAATCTCTTGAAGACATGCTTAGAGCTTGCGTAATCGATTTTGGTGGCAATTGGGATTCACATTTATCCCTCATTGAGTTCTCTTACAATAATAGCTACCACACGAGTATTAACATGGCTCCATTCGAAGCTCTTTATGGTCGCAAGTGTCGTTCTCCTATCTGTTGGAACGAGATTGGTGAATCACAAATCACCGGTCCCGAGCTAATTCAAGAAACATCCGACAAGATTATTCAAATCCGTGACAACATCCGAACAGCGAGAAGTCGGCAAAAGAGTTATGCCGATAAACGACGAAAACCCTTGGAATTCCAAGTCGGTGACCTTGTTCTTCTTAAGGTGTCCACGTGGAAGGGTGTGGTCCGTTTTGGAAAGAAAGGCAAGTTAGCCCCTCGCTATGTTGGTCCATTCAAAATCCTTGAAAGAATTGGGAAGGTGGCTTACAAACTCGAGTTACCTCCATCTCTTGGCAATGTGCATCCTACATTTCATGTATCAAATCCGAAGAAATGTCTCACCGATGAGAATCTTCATATACCGCTTGATGACGTGCACATTGATGAAACGATGCACTTCGTTGAGAAACCGGTAGAAATTATGGATCGTGAAATCAAGCAACTCAAGCGAAGTCGTATTCCTATTGTTAAAGTTCGTTGGGAGTCTAAGCGTGGTCCTGAATTCACTTGGGAACGAGAGGACCAAATGAAGCTCAAGTACCCCCACCTTTTTACCGATGCCGTTACTTCCTCTAACTAAATTTCGGGACGAAATTCCCTCAACATGGGGAGACTGTAACATTTCTGATTTTTAGTATCCGTATTTCAAATTCAATGTAATGCATTTTAAACCAAGTTCTAGTGCACTGTATTGTTCTATTCGTACCATCAATTAAATACTATATTTCAATGTTAACCCGCAAATTTTACACGGTTATAACCTACTAAAACACTACATAAGTATCTGTTTATACAAATATGTCAAAGACCAAAGTTACAAGGCTTGATGTTGAAAATTTACAAGAAACCCTAATAGGCACGGTCGCACCTCGTTCGGGCACGGTCGCGCCGAGTGCTTTGGCACGGTCACGCGACTTGCTTTGGAACGATCGCGCCTGGTGCCTTAGCACGGTCGCGCCGCATATGGGCACGGTCGCGCCTCTTGACAGTTGAAAACGTAAAAATGATCTTTAATTCTAAACCCACTCAATTCCGTAACGGTTATACACGTTTATCTGTTAATAATCATCATTAGACGCTTAAACATCAACATTACACCTGAATTAACACCAATTATAGAATTCCTAAACTAAACCGTCGACCTTCATTCTTGTTCACCGAATCCACTATTATGGTCTCAATTCTCTCAAACAAACGCATTACCATCCTCTCTAAAAAACTTCTGAATGCACAGAAGCAACCGGAGTTGCAGTAGTAGACGCCGGAGATCAAATCGTCGCCGCCGGAACAAGTCTCTACCGTACTTAATCGATTCGTTATTCTTCCGGGTAATTGAAACCTTCCACACTTTCGTTTCAGTACATAGATCAAAAGCCCCATGATAATTTGGGCTTTCATTACGGAAATCACCACGAACCCGAATCCACATTTTCGTTAAAAATGATTTAATCGAATCGAACCTTAGACACGTTTTAAATCCAATTAATCTATGCAAAAAGACTTGAAATAATCTAATGGGTGAAAACCCTATGATTTCCAACCCTATTATTATAAGAATCGGTCAATTTGTTCCTGATTTGGAAGAGACACGGTCGCGCTAATCATCTAGCGCGGTCGTGCCTCATTAGACGCGGTCGTGCCGACTATCAGCGCGGTCGTGTCCTCCTGTCCAGACCCAATCATGCCCTTTGGCTAATCTCAGTCGTGTCTTGGAATCATAGACACGATCGTGCCTGGCCAAGGCACGATCGTGCCTAATGATTTAATTAGTTTAAGCCCTCTGTTTGATCAACACGGTCGCGCCCTGACTAGCATGGTCCCGCCCGTGGTTTGAGCACGATCGTGCCCTTCCAAGGCACGGTCGTGTGTGAGTTAAAATGTTAGCAGAATTATAAATTTTATATATTTTTCAAACCACAAATATTCTGATTAAATTACAAAGTAAAAACAGTTGATTTTTATAAAGAACAAATATTTAATAAATGGAAAATTATTTGTTTAAAGTTTATAAAATTTAATTTATAATTATTGTTAAACCTTTCATTTAAAAAGTATTTAAATGATTAAGTTACATTTTTATAAATAAATGAATAAAATGATTATTTATTTACTTTATGTTTAAACAAAGACATTTAGTTATCTACACTTAATTTCATTTAACACTTGTAATATTTTCATAAACAATAATTATTTACATTACTTATTTAATTATTCACACTCAAACCTTAATCAAAATATTCTAAAAATATTCTGTCAAACTTTATATATTGTATTCAATACTTCCAACTACAAATCAATGACTTTTTACACAAGGCCAAATACAACTTTAGAATTAAACTCTTGTGCACACTATTAATACCATATACATTACACTTTAGGTTAATTTGTGCATTTCAAGGATCCTTATTCTATCTAGTATCTTTGTTAGCAACGCCTTCAAACCATGTGAGTATTTAATAACGCCTTTTACTCTTTTACACTTTTGGAGTGAAACATGAACATTATTCAAATTACACGTTACATTCACACAAACAACACAAGTACAAATCCTATTTACATTCATGTGTGCAATTTGAGCTTTATGCCCGAGTGCTAGGTGTGCTAACCTTTGTATGCGATTATGTGCAATCATTAACTATACAAGCCGACGGTTTTCAATGATAGATCTATTGAGTCTGACAAACCCACCCAGATTAGGGTGATTGAAACCGACAACACAATTTTTGCATGCTAGTTACAAAGGTTTGATTGTACATGGTTACATAATAGCTGCTCCCCATAAATGCCTTATTTATCATGTTATGTAAGGATTTGTTTTACAAACTATATGCTATCTATATAAACCTGTGTTATACTCACCAACTTTTTAGTTGACTTTATTTTATTCATGCTTCAGGTTCTAATGTGTGAGATTGATCAAGATGTGCTACACATAGGCTTGGACTTAGTTAATTTAAATAAAAGGATTTTGTGTATTTCAATTTTGTTCTATCTTGGACTTGGTTGTGTTTGGACTACTTGTTATGAAATTTGATGTGTAATATATTCAATCTAGTCAACCTTGTGCTTATGAACAGTCTACATGTCCCGCCCCGATGATTCCGCCATCGGTCGGGGTGTGTATCACTATTCAGATTATGAATCAAGGACGCTGGGTACTCATTACACTGTATTCCTAGGAGATCGATTCCTAGCTGAGCTCGGGTGATGACGATAGTAATCTCCAACTACCGATCTTCGCCTCACGACGGGCTGAACCTGTACCTGTACCTGTACTTGCACCACACCCACAACTACTCCAGCTTGGGAGTCAGTATTCTTTTACGACATATGATGTCTTCATTTTATGTAGTGTGTAGGTCCCGTGGGCCTCGGTCGAGCACAGTGGAAGACTGAGATCATGCAATGTAGACATGTTCGCTGATTCGTGGGGGGAACAGAAGACAGAAACGATATTGACAGTAGAAGAATGATAAGAACATAAACAAGAGAATCAACAAAATCTATAACAACGTTGTCATTACAGATTACATACCGAAGGAGTACACATCTCTCAGTTACACTCACGGTCCAGGGGCCAGGAGAGCTCATCCCGACCCGACCTCTCTCATTTCTCACGTCTGTTCCACCCCCTACAACTGAGCCCAACACCTCTATTTATTGGGGTAGGAACAACCATCTTGCGTACTTGTCTAAGTACGCAGGGAATTGGTCATGCGTACTTGTTATGTACGCAAGTCAAATGCCTTGCGCACTTGTTAAGTACGCAAGGCAAATGCTTTGCGTACTTGTTAAGTACGCACGAACAAGTGGTGAACTTGCTAAGTACGCAGGAACATTCTCATGCATAGTAGTTGAGTACACCGATACATAGAATTTTATCTATAGTTACTAAAACATGCTTCTACATAGTGTATATGTATACTCTCTTTCATACTTTGTTGGATTGGATGGTAGAAACCTTCGCCATAAGTTGTAACGGACGAAACTGCCCTATCAGAAAGGAACCCGAGGTGGATAATCAGGGCTGAACGGGAGAGAATTTTACTGGTCAGGAGACCCATCGACTCATTGGGACCATGAGGATCCATATATACATACAAACTTGGAGCATGATTTGCTCGACACAAATTTGAGGATCTCTACCCTAACATAATGCCTGACTTCCACTACACACGTCCTAAAAGACACCGATGGTGTCTCTCTGTCATTAACTCCATCCAGTAACAGACTTAATCGGCAGATGCATGAGTATCGGTACACATGACTAAGAGTAATCCATATAAAACATACACACTCTTGCGCGAGAGTGTAACACGATGACACGATCTAATGAACAATTCAGATCCCTTTCAACTGAGAGCTTGGGATGGGAGAAACACTATAGGGACTAGGGCTGAGGATGGGCCGGTTCGGAGCGGTTATGGGCATTTCCAAAACCGAAACCGAAATTTCGGTTATGCTAATTTGCAAAACTGAAACCAAAACCGATTCGGTTATGATCGGTTCCGTTAACCAACGGTTATGGATCGGTTATCGGTTAATTCGGTTAATTAACCACTATTGCCTAAAAAAAATTTAAACTCAAAATAAATAGGCTAAATTTCTATTTAGAATCTTTCATGAATGGCCCAAAAAATTCAAGTTTGCTTCCATTTGGTGTCTCTTTTTATTAGGTCAGCGATTCTCTATTTTATAAGGTAAGTATACCTCGACCTTTCTTACAGGCTAGCGATGTGGGACTGAGATCCCCTTTTATAATAGTATCTCCACCTAGTTTTTGTTGCAAACCTCGATGTGGGATGCTAATTGTTGGTTCACTTTTGTTAAGGATATACTTCATCATTATTTATTATTCATTATTCAAATATTTTGATATTATCTATAAGTGGTTAAGAGTAGTTTAATATTCAAATGGTGAATATGAAGTTATCTCCTATTATCAAATCCACATTCATAGGACTTATTCTCTTATTTATATTCTATGTAATCACCTCCTCCTATCAAGAAAAATCAGCTAAGATTCAAAATGCAAACCAATTTACGGCAACAATTATTTTCACAACAAATTCAATTACTAATGAGTTTAAGGGCATGCTTTTAAAGATTCAAATGCAACACGAAGTAATGGGAATACACTTAAAAATCCTTTGATTTCTATTTGGTTAATGATATTTGGTTTGATTTGGTTCGGTTAATTCGGTTATGACACACACCATAACCAAAACCGACCCACAATTTTAGGTTAATCGATTATTGTTTAACGGAGCCGTCGGTTAATTTGTAGAGTCTTATTATTGTATAAGCTATTGTCATCAATGTATTTCTTTTGAACATTGTTTAGTTAGTTTATTTACTTGTATTTTCATTTTAATGTAATTTCCTGTTTTATTTCTTAGTCTGGGCCATCGAAACTACTTAGTTTCGAATGATGTTTGTTCAATCGAAACTAGTAGTTTGGATAGATAGTTTAGTTTCGACAGGCTTATCTCTTTTGTAAATGCTTCACCGAAACTAGTAGTTTCGGTAACCATAGTTTCGATGCCTGTCAACTTGCTATAAATAGCCTAGTTTGAGAATTTCTAGGGTGCGTATAGCGGCTGTAACCCTGAAATTCTCTCTTTCACAGTTTTCTAAATCAATACACATTTGGAGTTATTTCATCTATTGTTCTTACAATTTCATATCTTATTTGTGTTGATTCCTATGTGGTTTTGCCTGTTTATCTTCACTAATTCTGTTTCTACCCTCTGTTTCACCACCATACACACATATTTCGCCTGTGTGTGTGTGTTATCGATCTTTTGAGTGATTTCCGATTGAAATCTGGACCTACAATTGGTATCAAAGCTTTATGCTCTTGAATTATGAGTATATGCAGGTTATTTTGATCGATTTTAGGTGTTTTTCGGCATTTTATTGAAGTTTTTCTGCATCAAAGTTTTGGAAGTACTGTTTCATCGATTTCAGCACTGTTTCCTCGAGTTTTTCGGATCTGAAGATTGATTTGTGTTCAGAAGATTATTTGGAAGCTTTTTGCTGGATCAGATTGCTTGTTTATTGTCTTTGATATTTGATGCTTTTCATCAATAGAGTCTGCTAAAGCTTGAAGAAGGAGGTATCGAAACTACTGGGAGACAATCTCTGCTTTTAGTTGGTCATCGAAACTTCTTGTCTATACTTTTTGTCTGGAGAAGGTATCATCGAAACTAGCTATTTGTCTTGTTCTATCAAAACTAACCTTTGCAGATTGATCACCCAAAACGTCTGGATTATCAAAACTAGTTTCTACTGAGTTTGCTGGATTTTCTGCAAAGTCTTTTTCATCGAAACTAGTTGTTTCTGGTTTCTGTTTTCACTATCGAAACTAGAATTTTCGGGAAGTTTTGTTCTATCAAAACTGGGAGTTTCGGTCAACTTCTTCTCTATCGAAACTAGTTGTTTCGACCAACCCTGTCCACCCGAAACTAGCTAATGTTTGACTTTCTTTTTCTGAGATTATGGCAACTTCAGGCTCCAATGAGTATGTTGGGGGAAACAAACCACCTGTCTTGGTGTCTACTAGAGATTTTGATGACTGGACCAAGAAAATGAAGACCTTCTTTCAATTCCATGACCACACTCTTTTGTAGTCAATCACTGATGGTCCACACAAGCCAGTTACTACCAATACAGATGTTCAACATCCCAAGCTAGTGTCTGAATATGATAAAAAGGATATTTCCTTAACTGCAAGAGATAACAAGGCTTATGGATCTATTGCTATGGATCTTCCTATGGAAGTGTTTAACATATTTGCTGAGTATACTACTGCCAAAGATCTTTGGGTTGCTTTATGTACCAGGTATGAGGGAAGTGTTGAGGTTAGAGAAAGCAAGAGGGATTTAATCAAGAAGTAATATGAAATGTTTAGCAGTGTCCCTGGTGAACCCATGTATGAACTGATCAACCGATTCTCAAGAATTGTCTCTAAGTTGAAGGTTTTGGGAACTGAGTATCCCACTGTTGAGTTAAACAAGAAGCTGCTTGATTCACTGCCCGAGGAATGGAATATGTACCGGAATATGATCAAGAAAACTGAAAAACTAAGTGACTTGTCACAGCAAGAACTCTTCAGCATTCTAGAGTCTTATGAGTTGGAGATAAAGAAGGGTGCAGTCACTCCAACTAATCAGTCTAGAAACACAGCTCTTCTTGCATGTCAAGGTTCCTCCACTTCATCCAACAAAACTACAATGGCTTATTTTCAAACTGATGTCCCACCTTCAATTTCTGGAGTTCAGCCTACTACTTCATCCAATTCTCAGAAGCCAACGACTAAGATTCCCGATGAGTATCTGCCTATCATGACTGCCTTCACATCGTGATATGACACACTGACTTCTGGAAACCTGACACCGGTCAGCTTTAAACCCGATGACTTGGAGCAGATCAACCCGGATGATTTCGAAAAGATGGATATTGATTGGTGTATGGCTATGCTGACTCTGTGAGCCAAAAGATTCATCAAAAGGACTGGGATGGATAGATTCAAGCAAAGAAAGACTCTAGGGTTTGATATCAAAAAGGTGAGATGCTACAATCATGACCAGTTGGGTCATTTTCCAAGGAACTACAAGGAGCCATCATCAAAGGAGCAGCATGAGAAGAAGAATTCATCTGGAAAGCAAGCTGCCATCTCTCCCAAATCCACTACAACTTCTTCTCACCTTTTCAGAGATTCTAGGGCTTCCAAAGACGACGACGAGACCACCAACACCTCCTGCTCCACCGCTGATCCGTCGATTAGCGGTGCTCATTAGAAATTCCAAAATCCCAATTTCTCTCTACCGATCATTTCCTTGATCTCCGTCTCATCGAAGTAGAGATCACCGTTCACGTTTTCGTCACCGGCGACGGTCTCATGCTAAGTTGGGAAAACTAACAAAGGTACTGATTCGGTAGTCTCAAGTGGCGGCTAGGGTTCCGCCATGAAAAGTAAGCGACGGCGGCGACTATGGTTTTGTACCTGCAGGTGTGAGGCAAAGGACTGAAGGAGCAACGACGCAGTTGGTCATGATGAACGACTTAGGGAAAGGGTTCAGGCTCCTTTTCAGAATGGGGGAAGAGGCTGGACTGATCTTGAGATTCAAGTATTATACCATAATCATTCCTTTTTCGTGTGGTGAACTGGACGGGTCAGGTTGGTCGGGTGGGTTGGGTAATCGTTGAAACAGGTTTGAGTTGTATCATTTAGTTTTAACTTGGAACCTACTTGCTGTAATCCAGTCGGGTGCCTTATCAAAGATTCTTACTGGTCAAACAGTATTGAACTGGAGTGCCGTTCGAGTTGCAGATCTCTTGCTGCAAGAAAGTGCTCATATCCATGGTGTAGATGCTTATGGATATCCGGTTTCGAGGATGCTTCTGGAGATATGGACTTTAAGGTAAATGGGATATATTTTTATTGAAGCTACTTGGGTCCTTCAAAACAATGTTTTTTGACTTCTTTTTTGCATACATTATGTTTTGGAACAATGGTTTAACAATGCAGGTATCTGGGAATGATAATGGAGTAACAACATTTCAAAAATGCATATAAAGGTACTCTTGGTAAATTTAAACACATAATATCAACATATTTTTAAATATTTATACCATTTCCATGCATATTTTACTTGGTTTTCATGAAAGAATCACTTAGATATGTCCCTTCCATTGTAGGATTTTAAAATTAGGTTCAATGATATGACGGTGGCCCTGCTGCAAACAAAATAGCTCCAAAAATTGCGTCTATTCAAAGATTTCTTGCTGCCAAGATTGGAGATGGAGTGCCAAAAATTGATGTGAGGCTCTAATTTATACCAAATAGTTAACACTTAATTACTGTTGTTCTTTGGTTTTGTTTTCACAATATGTTTTTGATTATTTTTTTCTAATGATTCGTTTTATGTCTAAGAAGGCAATGTTGGGCTACTAGCACGGATCTGATCACCCCGCCTCTGCTTATCGAAACCCCCATTATCGTGGGTCACCACTACCACGATCGGTCCTCTGCCGTGAAAACGAGGACTGCCGGAGTAACGGCCGCCACCGGAAACACGTGTCGAAGATACTGTTGCATCGTTACATGATATGATAGCATCTCAAATCCTTACACATCCAATATCGTTAGTTGATGAAGTATTCGCTTTATCTTTGAATATCGACTACCGAATGGATTGAGTCAATCCTGGAGGTTAACTTAAACTAAGTTTCGAGGACGAAACTTTTTTAACGAGGGGAGAATGTGACAACCCTGAATTAGGGTCAATAATCTTTGATAATTAATTCATTATAAATGGGCTTGACCCATTAACGGCCCAATATGTGAACTTATTATGTGACCTTACTTAACGGATCACTAAACGATTCGAGATAACATGTGATTAATACATAGCGTTTACGTAAGTTGTTCGGTGTACGGTTAAATAAATTAACGCGTAACCGGCACACAACGTGATATTTGACTACTAATATTAAATATTTATAATAGTTATAGTAATTACTATGGACAATTATTTAGTGATTAACACGTGAGTCATACGACATAGAATGCGCGAATACGACTAATACCGACATAAACGTAAAATATGTTATTTATTATCTTATACGATTAAATAATATAAGTGAACATCTATATCATCGTTATTTAATTACTATTATTATTATTTGAGAAATAATAATTTTAATAGAGCGCGAAACGTTAAAACGAGCGAACGCGTTAGACACGCGGTACTGGCGTGTACCGGCCTGGACGAGGGTCAAAGCCGAATTCTCGTAAATTAAATGTTTAAATTATATTAATTATTTGTAATATTATATGAAGTAAAAATTTATTTGACACGATCTTACAAAACATGACGTTTAAGTTATGAGTTTTGGGTTTTGACACGCGGTATCCACCTACTACTCAACTCAGTCAAAACCCTAGATATAAATTGGACTTATTCTTCTTCACCTCATTCCCAAACCCCAAACTCTCCTCATTTTCCCATCTACACACACAAAACCCTAGTTCTAGAGAGAGTAGATCGGTTTAGTGAGAGAGAAGTAGGGAGCCATCGGTCGGCCGACCAACCCACGGCGGCGACGGCAGCGACAGAAGGCAGAGGAGCAGATCAGGTCGTTTTCCTTGCCAATAACAACCAACGCCATCATCACCGTTGCTTTCTGGTTCATAGCACAGATCCGAACATTTTCCTTTTGCGTGTTCTTTGACCGGAGAACAGCCGTGCGCAGGCGGCAAAGATGGTGGGAGCGGTTTTAGATGGCGGAAGTGGCTAGGGTTTTGCCCTAGCAACGTCGGCGATGGCGTGGTTGGGTCTCACAGCAACGGAAACAGGTCAGGTGGTGCTCGGTGACATCAGGGATAGCAGGAGACGATTCCTAGGCGGCAGCAGACTCAAGTCGATTTTTCGGCCAAGATCCTGCAGAACTCGATTTTTCGGTGAGTCCTCTCAACGTTTTCTGGTTATTCAAGCCTAGATCTACGCAATCTGAACATTAGACTTCATTTTGAAACGATTCCGGTGGACAGGAGCCATTTCCGATCATCCCCGGTGCTCCCGCGAGTTTCCGGCATACGCCACTTGACCGGATCCTTGTTATTTGATGTCCTACTATCCCGATCTTCAAGGTTCGAATTATGCTTTGTCAAGATCTAGTAAATTCCATTTCGGTTAGATAGTCTTCGTTAGATCGGTTGGATTGTGCCCGGGTTTCATTCCCGGTTTGTTAAATAAGAGTTTTTGGACATGATACGACGTCCCGAGTCACGGTCAAATGTGGTTAACGCTGGTCAACAGAAGTCAAACCGGTTAACACGGGTCAACGTGTTCGCGTGTGCGAACCGGGTGGACGGGAAGGTATAAACACAAACTAAAACGACTATATTTATTTACGCGATAATAAAACAAGTGTGCGGTTAAGTCATGTTGGGTTTAAAAGATTCGTTAACGGTTAAGATAAATAATAACGAGGCATTAAACAATAAACGAATGAAGTAAATAATTTTAGACGAGAAAAATATAATAAGTAAGACGGGATCTCTAATACGACAAACGACCGTTATATATTTGTATATATGAATAATTATTATTACTTTAGTCATGTATATGTTTACAAAAATGCTCGTAATATATGAAACATCGATGGTTATTATTTGGGATATATTGTACAACATGTGCGTTTTGTATCAAGTTATATCTTGAATACGATAACAAACGATACAGGCAATTATTTAATTCTGGTACACGAACATGAATTCAAATTTTATGATACTTATGGTATGGAACTGTCTATACAAAATAAATACAATTGGTATGATTTTCAAACTCTCAATATTTTGGATAAATGTATGCATATATAAATATGTACATATATATGTTTATATCTAAGTGATTGGTGATTAAATAGTATTTAAATAAATAACTAGTGTCACTAAACGAGGATTTATCAAATTCAAAAGGGTTGACTATATATATACATACACATCCACATAAATACTTATGTACGTAAGCACTCATATTTACATATAAAAATAAAACGCTTATTATGTGACTCGATATTTAAGTCTGAATACTTATATGAATAATCATTGACTCAAACATAAGATGTATATAAAAATATATATTAATACCGACAATGAAATATATGTGTACTTTACATAAATCCAAACGTTTATTTGTGAAATAAAATACTTGTACAATATATTGTTAGCTTTAAAATGATATATAGATACACGTATATATATTCGTATGTATCCGAATACCTTTATTACCATTGTTCGGGACAAGGCGTAATTATGTATAAACTTACAATACCTAATCTTATACAAACATGGTTTCACGCGTGACACGTATATTATGTATTCTCCTAAGACTAGCTAAACTAGGTTTATAGTTTGACATAAATAAATGTGTACAAGTATTTCTATTATACGTATCCAATTACTCAAAGATAAACCATTACTCCCCGAAGTATAACTACAACTCGAGGGTGACTATCAAATAGTCACTACACTTTAACGAATTAGTCAAGCTCAACCGCACACATGATAACTCAACGTGAGATTAGACTCGCTTTACATTATTTGGGTCAGTCTATAAGCTCATTAAGTACCTACAGGCATCGTAGGACTCGAGTAGGACGTAAACCCGTGACTATCATATCATGTGGACATTGGTTTCCCTTACTATCAGGAGGGCATTATCGATTCTTGACACACTATCAGGTGAGTTCACTGTCCCCTTTTAACTTTTTAAATGTTTTAGAAAATCGGGGGAGAAACACACTTGCTTAGCACCTTTGATACATTTAGGAACATTATTACTTGATACATTTGAGGAAACATGAAACATATTTATTTTACACGTTTGAAAACAAGAAAACACATTTTATAACCATTAGCTATAATTTTAGCCTGGGACTCTGTGGATTGTACTATTAGGATTGACACCGCCGGTCATGGTTCGATCAGTTTTGGTCGAATGGCCGCATAGTGTTCAAACGTGGGCTCGGGAGGTACGAGCTGGGGGAAAAATACGTGTGTCATGGTTTGGTTATGCCTCATGTATGAACATATTATTTGTATACCTAGCTAGTCTACAAATGGGTCAACATTACTTGTTCTGTTTATCATATACACATGAAACCGCTAATCATTTTGGTAATCGATCTTCTCATTAAAAATGGCTTAACACGAGTATAAACTCGTTCACACGTTTTCATTGGGGAAAATGACTCATTTTATTACTATTAAGTCATCATATATTTCCATTGGGGAAAACGGTTCCATAATAAGCCCATGAACACATTTTCAAGGTTTTCAGGAAAACGGTTTCATATTATGGCCATGCACACCCTTTTCAATATTTTCACTTTATGACTCTGATGTCATCACATGTTTTTGATGAAAACGGTTTTATATTATGGTCATATACACGATATCAATGTTTTCAAGGAAAACTGATTTACATTGAGACAACTAAACCTCTGAACTCACCAACCTTTGTGTTGACATTTTTAAGTATGTTTTTCAGGTAACACATAGCTATGGCACGGTTGGAATAGGTTAGCCACTTGGATTAAACCATATAAGCCGAAGAAGAGTGATTGTGAAACCTCAAGACGGCTTGACCTATATGGTTCTAGATCAAAGTACTAGCTCATTTTAGTTCTTGTAATGATGTTCAAAACACATAGAAGACTTTACTTTAGCTTCCGCTGTTGTGTAATGTTAACAATCGTTCCAACCTTGATTTATTTATTTATTTACTAAATGAATAAATTTGGAGGTGTGACAGATTGGTATCAGAGCCAATGGTTTTAGCGAATTAGGTTTCCTTAGTGTCACCTAGGCTTTAACCAGACTCATGTAGGGACTAAGATTTCTAAGACTTACATCACACTAAGAACACCCAAGACTTAAACATAGATATTCCAACCATTGCCGAACAATTTGAGTTGACCATTAGTGTATGTGATTACACTAGCATGTCGTTAGCCATATTAATACTAAATACAATTACGTGGCACACGTGACTAACATCTAATACGTGTAGCAATATGGAAACAATAAACACCTACAATGTAACATTTATGATTTTTAGTATCCGTATTTCAAATTCAATATAATACATTTTAAACCAAGTTCTAGTGCACTGTTTTGTTCTATTCGTACCATCAATTAAATACTATATTTCAATGTTAACCCGCAAATTTTACACGGTTATAACCTACTAAAACACTACATAAGTATCTATTTATACAAATATGTCAAAGACCAAAGTTACAAGGCTTGATGTTGAAAATTTACAAGAAACCCTAATAGGCACGGTCGCACCTCGTTCGGGCACGGTCGCGCCGAGTGCTTTGGCACGGTCGCGCGACTTGCTTTGGAACGATCGCGCCTGGTGCCTTAGCACGGTCGCGCCGCATATGGGCACGGTCGCGCCTTTTGACAGTTGAAAACGTAAAAACGATCTTTAATTCTAAAACCACTCAATTCCGTAACGGTTATACACGTTTATCTGTTAATAATCATCATTAGACGCTTAAACATCAACATTACACCTGAATTAACACCAATTATAGAATTCCTAAATTAAACCGTCGACCTTCATTCTTGTTCACCGAATCCACTATTCTGGTCTCAATTCTCTCAAACAAACGCATTACCATCCTCTCTAAAAAACTTCTGAACGCGCAGAAGCAACCGGATTTGCAGTAGTAGACGCCGGAGATCAAATCGTCGCCGCCGGAACAAGTCTCTACCGTACTCAATCGATTCGTTATTCTTCCGGGTAATTGAAACCTTCCACACTTTCGTTTCAGTACATAGATCAAAAGCCCCATGATAATTTGGGCTTTCATTATGGAAATCACCACGAACCCGAATCCACATTTTCGTTAAAAATGATTTAATCGAATCGAACCTTAGACACGTTTTAAATCCAATTAATCTATGCAAAAAGACTTGAAATAATCTAATGGGTGAAAACCCTATGATTTCCAACCCTATTATTATAAGAATCGGTCAATTTGTTCCTGATTTGGAAGAGACACGGTCGCGCTAATCATCTAGCGCGGTCGTGCCTCATTAGACGCGGTCGTGCCGACTATCAGCGCGGTCGTGTCCTCCTGTCCAGACCCAATCATGCCCTTTGGCTAATCTCAGTCGTGTCTTGGAATCATAGACACGATCGTGCCTGGCCAAGGCACGATCGTGCCTAATGATTTAATTAGTTTAAGCCCTCTGTTTGATCAACACGGTCGCGCCCTGACTAGCATGGTCGCGCCCGTGGTTTGAGCACGATCGTGCCCTTCCAAGGCACGGTCGTGTGTGAGTTAAAATGTTGGCAGAATTATAAATTTTATATATTTTTCAAACCACAAATATTCTGATTAAATTACAAAGTAAAAACAGTTGATTTTTATAAAGAACAAATATTTAATAAATGGAAAATTATTTGTTTAAAGTTTATAAAATTTAATTTACAATTATTGTTAAACCTTTCATTTAAAAAGTATTTAAATAATTAAGTTACATTTTTATAAATAAATAAATAAAATGATTATTTATTTACTTTATGTTTAAACAAAGACATTTAGTTATCTACACTTAATTTCATTTAACACTTGTAATATTTTCATAAACAATAATTATTTACATTACTTATTTAATTATTCACACTCAAACCTTAATCAAAATATTCTAAAAATATTCTGTCAAACTTTATATATTGTATTCAATACTTCCAACTACAAATCAATGACTTTTTACACAAGGCCAAATACAACTTTAGAATTAAACTCTTGTGCACACTATTAATACCATATACATTACACTTTAGGTTAATTTGTGCATTTCAAGGATCCTTATTCTATCTAGTATCTTTGTTAGCAACGCCTTCAAACCATGTGAGTATTTCATAGCTCCTTTTACTCTTTTACACTTTTGGGGTGAAACATAAACATTATTCAAATTACACGTTACATTTACACAAACAACACAAGTACAAATCCTATTTACATTCATGTGTGCAATTTGAGCTTTATGCCCGAGTGCTAGGTGTGCTAACCTTTGTATGCGATTATGTGCAATCATTAACTATACAAGCCGACGGTTTTCAATGATAGATCTATTGAGTCTGACAAACCCACCCAGATTGGGGTGATTGAAACCGACAACACAATTTTTGCATGCTAGTTACAAAGGTTTGATTGTACATGGTTACACAATAGCTGCTCCCCATAAATGCCTTATTTATCATGTTATGTAAGGATTTGTTTTACAAACTATATGCTATCTATATAAACCTATGTTATACTCAGCAACTTTTTAGTTGACTTTATTTTAATTATGTTTCAGGTTCTAATGTGTGAGATTGATCAAGATGTGCTACACATAGGCTTGGACTTAGTTAATTTAAATAAAAGGATTTTGTGTATTTCAATTTTGTTCTATCTTGGATTTGGTTGTGTTTGGACTACTTGTTATGAAATTTGATGTGTAATATATTCAATCTAGTCAACCTTGTGCTTATGAACAGTCTACATGTCCCGCCCCGATGATTCCGCCATCGGTTGGGGTGTGACATACAACATAACCCAACAGAGTATCACTATTCAGATTATGAATCAAGGACCCTGGGTACTCATTACACTGTATTCCTAGGAGATCGAGTCCTAGCTGAGCTCGGATGATGACGATAGTAATCACCAACTACCGATCTTCGCCTCACGACGGGCTGAACCTGTACCTGTACCTGTACTTGCACCACACCCACAACTACTCCAGCTGGGGAGTCAGTATTCTTTTACGACATATGATGTCTTCATTTTATGTAGTGTGTAGGTCCCGTGGGCCTCGGTCGAGCACAGCGGAAGACTGAGATCATGCAATGTAGACCTGTTCGCTGATTCGTGGGGGGAACAGAAGACAGAAACGATATTGACAGTAGAAGAATGATAAGAACATAAACAAGAGAATCAACAAAATCTATAACAATGTTGTCATTACAGATTACATACCGAAGGAGTACACATCTCTCAGTTACACTCACGGTCCAGGGGCCAGGAGAGCTCATCCCGACCCGACCTCTCTCATTTCTCACGTCTGTTCCACCCCCTACAACTGAGCCCAACACCTCTATTTATTGGGGTAGGAACAACCATCTTGCGTTCTTGTCTAAGTACGCAGGGAATTGGTCATGCGTACTTGTTAAGTACGCAAGTCAAATGCCTTGCGCACTTGTTAAGTACGCAAGGCAAATGCTTTGCGTACTTGTTAAGTACGCACGAACAAGTGGTGAACTTGCTAAGTACGCAGGAACATTCTCATGCATAGTAGTTGAGTACACCGATACATAGAATTTTATCTATAGTTACTAAAACATGCTTCTACATAGTGTATATGTATACTCTCTTTCATACTTTGTTGGATTGGATGGTAGAAACCTTCGCCATAAGTTATAACGGACGAAACTGCCCTATCAGAAAGGAACCCGAGGTGGATAATCAGGGCTGAACGAGAGAGAAATTTACTGGTCAGGAGACCCATCGACTCATTGGGATCATGAGGATCCATATATACATACAAACTTGGAGCATGATTTGCTCGACACAAATTTGAGGATCTCTACCCTAACATAATGCCTGACTTCCACTACACACGTCCTAAAAGACACCGATGGTGTCTCTCTATCATTAACTCCATCCATTAACAGACTTAATCGGCTGATGCATGAGTATCGGTACACATGACTAAGAGTAATCCAATAAAACATACACACTCTTGCGCGAGAGTGTAACACGATGACACGATCTAATGAACAATTCAGGTCCATTTCAACTGAGTGCTTGGGATGGGAGAAACACTATAGGGACTAGGGCTGAGGATGGGCCGGTTCGGTGCGGTTATGGGCATTTCCAAAACCGAAACCGAAATTTCGGTTATGCTAATTTCCAAAACTGAAACCAAAACCGATTCGGTTATGACCGGTTCCGTTAACCAACGGTTATGGATCGGTTATCGGTTAATTCGGTTAATTAACCACTATAGCCTAAAAAAAATTTAAACTCAAAATAAATAGGCTAAATTTCTATTTAGAATCTTTCACGAATGGCCCAAAAAATTCAAGTTTGCTTCTATTTGGTGTCTCTTTTTATTAGGTCAGTGATTCTCTATTTTATAAGGTAAGTATACCTCGACCTTTCTTACAGGCTAGCGATGTGGGACTGAGATCCCCTTTTATAATAGTATCTCCACCTAGTTTTTGTTGCAATCCTCGATGTGAGATGCTAATTGTTGGTTCACTTTTGTTAAGGATATACTTCATCATTATTTATTATTCATTATTCAAATATTTTGATATTATCTATTAGTGGTTAAGAGTAGTTTAATATTCAAATGGTGAATATGAAGTTATCTCCTATTATCAAATCCACATTCATAGGACTTATTCTCTTATTTATATTCTATGTAATCACCTCCTCCTATCAAGAAAAATCAGCTAAGATTCAAAATGCAAACCAATTTACGGCAACAATTATTTTCACAATAAATCCAATTACTAATGAGTTTAAGGGCATGCTTTTAAAGATTCAAATGCAACACGAAGTAATGGGAATACACTTAAAAATCCTTTGATTTCTATTTGGTTAATGATATTTGGTTTGATTTGGTTCGGTTAATTCGGTTATGACACACACCATAACCAAAACCGACCCACAATTTTAGGTTAATCGATTATTGTTTAACGGAGCCGTCGGTTAATTTGTAGAGTCTTATTATTGTATAAGCTATTGTCATCAATGTATTTCTTTTGAACATTGTTTAGTTAGTTTATTTACTTGTATTTTCATTTTAATGTAATTTCCTATTTTATTTCTTAGTCTGGGCCATCGAAACTACTTAGTTTTGATTGAGGTTTGTTCAATCGAAACTAGTAGTTTTGATAGATAGTTTAGTTTCGACAAGATTATCTCTTTTGTAAATGCTTCACCGAAACTAGTAGTTTCGGTAACCATAGTTTCGATGCCTGTCAACTTGCTATAAATAGCCTAGTTTGAGAATTTCTAGAGTGCGGATAGCGGCTGTAACCCTGAAATTCTCTCTTTCACAGTTTTCTGAATCAATACACATTTGGAGTTATTTCATCTGTTGTTCTTACAATTTCATATCTTATTTGTGTTAATTCCTATGTGGTTTTGCCTGTTTATCTTCACTAATTCTATTTCTACCCTCTGTTTCACCACCATACACACATATTTTGCCTGTGTGTGTGTGTTATCGATCTTTTGAGTGATTTCCGATTGAAATCTGGACCTACAATTGGTATCAGAGCTTTATGCTCTTGAATTATGAGTATATGCAGGTTATTTTGATCGATTTTAGGTGTTTTTCGGCATTTTATTGAAGTTTTTCTGCATCAAAGTTTTGGAAGTACTGTTTCATCGATTTCAGCACTGTTTCCTCGAGTTTTTCGGATCTGAAGATTGATTTGTGTTCAGAAGATTATTTGGAAGCTTTTTGCTGGATCAGATTGCTTATTTATTGTCTTTGATATTTGAAGCTTTTCATCAATAGAGTCTGCTAAAGCTTGAAGAAGGAGGTATCGAAACTACTGGGAGACAATCTCTGCTTTTAGTTGGTCATCGAAACTTCTTGTCTATACTTTTTGTCTGGAGAAGGTATCATCGAAACTAGCTTTTTGTCTTGTTCTATCAAAACTAACCTTTGCAGATTGATCACCCGAAACGACTGGATTATCAAAACTAGTTTCTACTGAGTTTGCTGGATTTTCTGCCAAGTCTTTTTCATCGAAACTAGTTGTTTCTGGTTTCTGTTTTCACTATCGAAACTAGATTTTTCGGGAAGTTTTGTTCTATCAAAACTGGGAGTTTCGGTCAACTTCTTCTCTATCGAAACTAGTTGTTTCGACCAACCCTGTCCACCCGAAACTAGCTAATGTTTGACTTTCTTTTTCTGAGATTATGGCAACTTCAGGCTCCAATGAGTATGTTGGGGGAAACAAACCACATGTCTTGGTGTCTACTAGAGATTTTGATGACTGTACCAAGAAAATGAAGACCTTCTTTCAATTCCATGACCACACTCTTTTGTAGTCAATCACTGATGGTCCACACAAGCCAGTTACTACCACTGCAGATGTTCAACATCCCAAGCTAGTGTCTGAATATGATAAAAAGGATATTGCCTTAACTGCAAGAGATAACAAGGCTTATGGATCTATTGCTATGGATCTTCCTATGGATGTGTTTAACATATTTGCTGAGTATACTACTGCCAAAGATCTTTGGGTTGCTTTATGTACCAGGTATGAGGGAAGTGTTGAGGTTAGAGAAAGCAAGAGGGATTTAATCAAGAAGTAATATGAAATGTTTAGCAGTGTCCCTGGTGAACCCATGTCTGAACTGATCAACCGATTCTCAAGAATTGTCTCTAAGTTGAAGGTTTTGGGACTGAGTATCCCACTGTTGAGTTAAACAAGAAGCTGCTTGATTCACTGCCCGAGGAATGGAATATGTACCGGAATATGATCAAGAAAACTGAAAAACTAAGTGACTTGTCACAGCAAGAACTCTTCAGCATTCTAGAGTCTTATGAGTTGGAGATAAAGAAGGGTGCAGTCACTCCAACTAATCAGTCTAGAAACACAGCTCTTCTTGCAGGTCAAGGTTCCTCCACTTCATCCAACAAAACTACAATGGCTTATTTTCAAACTGATGTCCCACCTTCAATTTCTGGAGTTCAGCCTACTACTTCATCCAACTCTCAGAAGCCAACGACTAAGATTCCCGATGAGTATCTGCCTATCATGACTGCCTTCACGTCGTGGTATGACACACTAACTTCTGGAAACCTGACACCAGTCAGCTTTAAACCCGATGACTTGGAGCAGATCAACCCGGATGATTTGGAAAAGATGGATATTGATTGGTGTATGGGTATGCTGACTCTGTGAGCCAAAAATTCATCAAAAGGACTGGGATGGATAGATTCAAGCAAAGAAAGCCTCTAGGGTTTGATATCAAAAAGGTGAGATGCTACAATCATGACCAGCTGGGTCATTTTCCAAGGAACTACAAGGAGCCATCATCAAAGGAGCAGCATGAGAAGAAGAATTCATCTGGAAAGCAAGCTGCCATCTCTCCCAAATCCACTACAACTTCCAGCTCAACAGCTCTCGTCTGTCAAGCTGATGGACACTATCATTAGGGAGATCAAGAATGGGAAGCAGCTGACAAGGCACTGATAGCAGACATTGAAGAAAAATAGAAATGTGTCATTATTGAACCAGCTAAGGATCTCAATGCCGTACCAGCAGAGGTAATGTCTAGACTTTGCAGTGCTAAATCTTGTTTAAATGAGATTCAGAAATATAGATTCATCAACCAGGCTTTGGTCGATGGACGAGATCATATAAAGGTGATGTATGATTCTGTGGCTAAAAATGAGAAACTTTACTTAAAGAAAATTTATGATATTTAAACCGATCTTTGATTGTGCAACTTACTACATAGAAGAATAATAATGAAATTTTAACTGAAAGACTTCAAAATGCCGAAAAAGAAAATTTTCAAGTTGAACACATGGGTATGGATCAGAATATTCTTTTTGGAATCATTAACAACCAAATTCACAAAAAGGTCACAAAAGGCATCTGGTATAACTCTCACCCTCCTCCATATTCCAAGTCTAGAAGATTTGCTGATATGCCAGTTCCTCATGTTCCCAAACCTTTTGTTTGCAATTTATCTACTGATGATTATATCCAAACTTTGTTTGCAATTTATCTGCTGATGATTATATATCCAAACTTCAGATTCTGACAGTTTTGCTTCCTGTGAAGAGTCAGATTGTGTAGGTTTCGAAGATGATTGTGATGAGAGTTCTAGTAAGGGAATGTTTTAAATGAACTTGAGTCGGATGAATGTAATAATATGTCCGTGTCAAAACCAGATATTTGTGAACACATTGAAAATTTGTATTTTGGTTCTATGCCTTCTGAGCATGACAGTTTGAGAAATGCTATTTCTAAGTTTAAGGATGCTTTGCCTTTTGTTCCGAAATCTGTAAATGATATGAGTTGTATTACAAATTTTAAAAGTGCAGGAGTTGTTGTGACTGATATTCCACAAGAAACAATGAGCAATCTGGAATTTTTCAGATTAAAGGAAGATCAAAGTCTTCAAGAAAGAAATAGTTGCCTCTAGTTCTGATGTCTCAACATCACAATCATCTTCATCATCCTTTGATGACAACTATCAGGCTTAGCCAACATGTGATAAAGTTTGTTTTAGTTGTGGGGAATCCAATCATGTTTTCAAGACATGTAAATTGTCTACATATCATTTCAAAGAAGAAAACGTACCATCTGTTATTCAAAATTTAGTTGATTGTGTTTCAAATATTTTGTCTTAATCACAACATAGTAGAACTTTGCGACGTAAAAGGATCAAAAATGCTAAAAATTGGTCGAAAATGATTTGGAAAATTAAGAACAATGATCTTTTTGATAATACATTAAAAGAGGATTCTGACTATGACTTCCGAAATGCATCTTATAAAATTAAGAAGTTCCAAGTTAGAAATGGCTTGGGTACAAATGTCTAAATGATTCATTTTGTGTAGGGACAATTAAGGAGGACTTGAGACAATATCTGGCATGTCGACAGTGGTTGTTCAAGTGTTGATGCACTTTCCTGTGACAACACTCTGGATAGAGTCTTAGTTTGTATTTCTAATGTCTGTAATTTGTCTTTGTATGTAAGAGTCGTTATGTAATAGTTTATCAGGTTGTATTTACTTTTACATAATGTACGTTGCATTTCTTCTAAGTGTTTTGAGCACTTACATGTGCGCAGAAGAAAGCTCCTGCGTACTTAGCAAGTACGCAGGAAGACCCATGCGTACTTGCTAAGTACGCAAGAGCATTTGGTCCTGCGCACTTGCTAAGTGCGCAGGCATTAGGTCTGTATAAATAGGTTTGGTTCACAGAGGATAAGTACGCAGAACTCATATCTTAGACGAACTCAGTTTGTTAAGTATGCAATTTGTAATCTCTCTGCAACCGTCGAGTGTTTATAATAGAAAGAGCTTTTATTGTCACTCTCGTGTTTGGTTTACTTTGTTTTAGTTAGACTCACCGCCTAGTCACGGGTATTCCGCACCCGGTCCGACTAGTAGACCACTTGCATGCGACAATCCGACACACACGAAGGGACCTACAAGTGGTATTAGAGTATTGCTCTTGAATTCGAGTGTTGTAAGTGAGTTTGGAGACGTTTTTACTGAGTTTTACAAGCAAAAAGAGGTATTTTTGTTGATTTTTGTGATAAAAAAGGGGTAGCTCATGAGCACTTTTTTAGAAGCAAAAATCTCTCAAAAACCAATTTTTGTTGTGTATTTGAGTTATTTGAGCATCAAAGGTTGGTTAGAAACAAGTTTCTGACCCTTTCGCTCATTTGCATTAATCATCAGGCCAATTTTTACGATCTCCGGCGATTTTCCAGTCACCGGAAAAGGTTGGTGAGAGTTGCTGAAAAGGTATCATGCGTACTTACAATTTTTGGCAAAAAGTACAATTTTCTGCGTACTTACTAAATACGCAAGAGTTATCTCCTGCGTACTTACAAGTGCGCAAGATTAAACTTGTGCGAACTTAAGTTATATCCTGCGTACTTAATCATTTCCTCCTACGTACTTACAAGTACGCAAGAGCAAGTCTTAAATACGCAAGACTATTTCTCAAGTGCGCAAGGCCAATCCCAAGTGCGCAACTGTGTCTGATTTTTCTGAAATTTGACTAAGTGTTCACAATGTCGAATCTTTAGAATTTGGGAAACATGTTAAATTATGACAATGAGATCGGTACGCCACAGAAACCACCAAAGTTGCTGAACGTGAACGATTATTCTAATTGGAAAGCACGTTTTGAGCACTACATTTCGTATACCGACTCATCACTATGGATACCAATCCTTGAGGGATATAAGCATCCCACACACGTCTATCTTGATGATGAATTGCCCAAGCCTATTTCTAAACTCGATGAGGAAGAAAAGAAATATATGATCGAGAGAAGAAGGCACTTGGTTCAATCACTATGGCATTAACTCGGGAATTGTTCCACAGTTTTTGAGGGTATGACAATTCTAAGGATCTCTGGAAAGCTTTACAGAAGAGATTCGAAGGAAATAGTGACATCAAGAAGAGTAAGCGGGATCTTCTCAGGAAGCAGTATGAGTGCTTCAGATTTTTTAAGAACGAATCTCTAGATGACCTCATCTCTAGGTTCTATCATTTACAGACTGAGTTGAAGGCTTTTGACCTCAAGTATCCAGCTGAAGAGATGGTGGAAAAGTTTTTGGATGCTTTACCACCCAAATTTGAGATGTACAGAACCCTGATGAGGGAAAATCCTAAATTCTATGAGTTGACAGTAGAGGAAGCAATAGGAAAGATTCAAGCTCATGAAATGAACTTGAAAAGAAAGGAGAGCTCTGGAAGACACCAGATACAAGACCCTTCTATGTATCATGGGACGACTTCTACATCCAAGTCATCTGGCTCTGGAATTGCCCTCTTCACTGGAAATCATACTGAAGAAGACCACTCAACTGGGTGTGGTGGTCATGCTTGCTATGCTTCAGGATCAGGGTTGGGGTCTCATCATCAAAATACCTCAAGAAATCCTCCTGCTACGTCTTCAGCTAACAACTCAGCTATAGCTAGATTAGCTGAAGATCATGTAGCATTATTCTCATCTTGTATGCTTGCATATGAAAATTTCATAGGTGGCAAGCTTACTGATCCAGAGACGATTGAAAAGATTTTAATCAAGTGGATCCTGATGACATGGAGGACATGGATATTCAATGGAATATGGCCATGCTTGTGAGGAGAGCCAAGCGTTTCCTGAACAGAACAGGAAGAAAGTTTATTGGCGGGCATCCTAATGCCAAGGCCGGGTTTGACAAATCTAAGGCCAAATGCTACAAGTGTCTGAACTATGGACACTTTGCTCGTGAGTGTCAGAAAGACAGAGCACCTGCCTCTGGTTTTACCCGACCCAGCCAAGGAAACAGCCATGGCCAAAACAAACCAAACCACCACAATCAAAGCCAAGGTGGAACGTCCAATGCACTGGTAGCCCAACAGGACGACAGCTTTGATTGGGGCGTTCATCTGGAGGATGCCATCATCGCACAAACACAGGTTGGTCTCATGGCTGAGATCATGGAAATGATGGAAGCATAGAGAAGGGAAGCTTCTATGGCTGACCCAAAAGAGTCTACTACTGCTGCTACAGAGGAAGAGGAGGAAGCTGAAGGAAAGGAAGCTTCTGTAGCTGAGAAAGAGGAATCGACTACTGTTGTTGCTCTCATGGCCATTGGAGAAGCAACAAGTTCATCTCATGAGGTAGACTCTAATCCCTTTTCTGTTTTTTCATGTTCTAAATGTCTAGGGCTAAAACTTGAAAATTCTAAGCTCCAAGACAAAATCGAAGCCCTAAGTATGGCAGTTTTAAACTATAAAGAAAACGAAAAACGTTTTAAAGAGTCTATTGAAACGTTGAAAAAGGAAAAACGTGAGTATTCTTTAAAAATGAGTGATCAACAGCTTCACTTGGATATTGCTTATAAGGGGTTGGAAAAACGGAACAATGAAATCAACAAACTGCAAAATGAGATCTTGCAGTTAAAATGCTCAAATGAGAAGTTGAAAAACTCTCGCTTTGTGGTGGAACACTACGAATCTGTAGTGAAGAAAATGAATGGTCTAGGTCTTGGTACCAATGCCATTCCTCCACCAATCAGTGGGAAGTTTGTCAATGGCTTATTAGACATTGATCTCACTTATCTAGATGAGTCCTCTGATAAGGATGATTCCCCTAAAAAGGATGAATCCTCAAGTAAGGCTAACTCCACATCTACTGCGGAGTTTGTTACTGCTTCTGAAGATGGGTCGGTTAACTCTTGCCCTGAAGGAGTAGTATCTGAGGAGTTGTTGACTGAACAAAAAGTCAAGAAAAACATTATCACTAATGGTGATAATTGTATTTTAACTGAACCTGATGTCATTGAATCAAATGATAAACTTAAGGTAATGCTTTATGGGGGGTATAAAAACCTTAACCAAGTAAAGAAAGAGGCTTTTTTAGCTCACTTTGGGCTTGGTTACAAAGAAAATTTGGAAAAATACTATACTCCCAAAAATCAAACTGTTAAGGTTCAGACTGCTGTTCAGAAACCAACTCCTCCTGCTCATAATGGAGAGTTTTCTAAGGCCAGATCTAATGAACCTTACAAGAGAACTCATGTGGACAAGAGAATGTGTTTTCACTGTGGCTTGGTTGGTCACATTTTTGTGAACTGTCCCTCAAAGAACAAAGGGAAACGGCCTGTTGTTACACAACCAGCTGTTATTCCTACGTCGCCAACAGTGAAATCTCCCAAAAGTCCAAAGCAGAATGTGCTGAAACCACCAGTCCAACCGATGGCAAAGCCAAAGATCAAATCTGAGGCCAAACCATCTGTTGCAGAAAGGTAAAGCAACCTGCTGTACCTCGTGTGTCTACATCTGGTAGTACATGTACTGGTGAAAAATCTGTGGCTAGACTCTCTAAGCCACAGAGAAGAAGAAGGAATAAGAGGTTGAGAAAGCTGGAACAGCTGACTAAAGCTCAATCAGGTGAAGCTACCACAAGTTCACCTGCTGTGGTTGAGCCACTGTTATGGTTAAGAATCAAAAGAAATCCTGGAACAAAAAAGTAAAAGGTACTCAATCTCCTATTCCCAATTCCTCCAAAAATTCACAAATTTTGAACAGTCATCATGACTGTGAGTTGAAAGAAGTAGTTTATTTTGAGAAAGACGGACGACCCAAGACCACAATGGCTTGGGTCTCCAAATATAACTAATTCTTTTGTTAATCGTGCAGGGACGTCCGAAGGGTACTATCTCTAACCGCTGGTATGTAGATAGTGGATGTTCCAGGCACATGACAGGAAACATGGCCCTGCTTCAAGATGTTAAACCATTCAGAGGCGGCTGTGTGGCCTTTGCCGGAGAAAAAGGCGGCAGCATCACGTGTCAAGGCGTGGTTTCAAACGGTTGTGTCAGCTTTGACAATGTCAACTTCTGCGAGCAGCTGAAGCATAACCTGTTGAGTGTCTCCCAAATGTGTGATAAGGAGTACTCAGTAATGTTTGACAAGTCAGAATGCCTGATTCTCAACCCCGGTTTTGAAGTTCCAGAAGATTGGATCCTGATGAGAGCGCCAAGAACAAACGACACCTATCAGATCGATATGAGCGTGGCAACAACCACCTCATCAGTTGCTACTTGTTTGCTTACCAAAGCGACAGAGCTCGACTCCATCTTGTGGCATAGGAAACTCGGACATATTTTGTATCATAAAATGAATCATCTTGTCCGAAACGGTTTGGTAACCGGGGTTCCTAAGCTGAGATTTACCGTTGCAGATGACTGTATGCCTTGTAAAAATGGCAAACAGGAACGGATGTCTCACAAGCCCAAGCTCCAAAACACTATTGATACCCCTTTGGTGCTATTACACATGGATCTGTTTGGCCCCATAAGTATCAGGAGTATTGGAGGTAAGTCGTTCTGTCTAGTTATAACTGATGATTTCTCACGTTTTTCTTGGGTGCATTTTTTAGGTACTAAAGACGAGACTGCTGATATTCTTCAATATTTGATCCTGAGCTTGGAATCTCTTTGCAAGCTGAAAGTTAGAAGGATAAGGAGCGACAACGAAACTGAGTTCAAGAATAATTTGATGGAGCTTTTCTGTCTCAAGAAAGGGATCCGTCATGAATTCAGCGCGTCGTACACGCCTCAGCAGAATGGAGTTGCTGAACGGAAGAACAGAACACTGATTGAGACTGCAAGGACTATGCTGTCGGATGCAAAGCTTCCTGTCACTTTCTAGGCAGAAGCCGTTAATACAGCTTGTCACGTCTTAAACAGAGTTCTGGTTGTGAAGAGGCACAACAAGACTTGTTATGAGTTGATCAACAATCGACTTCCCAATCTTGATTACCTAGTTCCATTTGGTAGTCCTTGTTCCTTGTTGCTACAGTACAAAGACCGTCAGTCTAAGTTTCATGCAAAAGCAGTGGAAGGCATCTTCTTAGGATACGTTGCCAACTCGCCTTGCAAGAGAGTGTACAACATAGGAACTCGTACTGTCGAGGAATGGTTTGAAGTGGATTGTAGTAAACACAACATTCCAACCGAACCAACAGGTCCAGCTTGGGGTTTTGATTATGATGTGCTATTCAAGTCATTCAATCTTCCTGATATATCTGCAGATGACGCCGCAAATGTTTATGAATTATTGGGTGGCGGCAATGACTCCAGTTTTTCCACTCGTGCTACTGTACCAATTATAACTCCGAATTCCAATGCTGCATCTGCATCTGGAACTCATGACAGTGATAACAGTGAAGGTGTTCATGTTGTTGGAAATGACGCTCAAGCCAATCCTAACACAATAGTAGGAAATGAAGCTCCAGCTGATCCAATTAACATTGAATCTTCTTCCTTTGGAACACAGGAAATGGGGGAGTTAAGCACAAATCTAGATCCAGAAATTCAAGAACCGATTGTACCGGAGACGAGAGTGCATAGGAATCATCCAATCGACAACATTATTGGTGATCCTTATGCCGGCGTTCAGACTCGTCATCGAACCATCACTGAGAACACCAGTCTTTACACAGAGATATTTGACACTGGTGTCATGGAAACATGTCTGTATGCTGCATTCGTGTCCCAGTTAGAGCCGAAGAATGTGAAGGAGGCTCTCACTGACAACTGCTGGATTGATGCGATGCAAGATGAATTGTCTCAATTCCAAAAGTTGCACGTGTGGGATTTGGTTGACTTGCCAAAAGGATTTCAACCAATTAGAACCAGATGGGTGTTCAAGTGCAAGACTGATGATCGTCATGTTGTTGTGAAGAACAAAGCAAGATTGGTTGTTCAGGGTTTTTATCAGCAAGAGGGCTTGGATTACACGGAAGTATATGCCCCAGTTACTAGAATTGAAGCCATTCGACTGTTCTTGGCTTATGCCACATATGTCGGCTTCAAGGTCTATCAACTTGATGTGAAGAGTGCTTTCCTTTATGGTAAAGTTCATGAAGAAGTCTATGTCACTCAACCTCCCGGTTTTGAAGATCCGCAAAATATCAATAAAGTGTATAAGCTCGACAAAGCACTTTATGGTCTTCATCAAGCACCGCGGGCATGGTATGAGACATTATCTAAGCATTTACTGTCTAATGGTTTCGACCGTGGATAGATTGACTCGACTCTCTTCATTAGGAAAGCAGGAGGTGACATTCTTCTTGTACAAGTATATGTCGACGACATCATTTTTGGGTAACCCAATGAAGGGATGTGTAGGGAATTCGAGCAGGTGATGAAGTCCAAATTTGAAATGAGTAATATGGGTGAATTGTTGTTCTTCCTGGGTCTGCAAGTCAGTCAAAGAGAGGATGACATTTATCTACATCAAACTAAGTATGTGCAGGACATCTTGTCAAAATACAAGATGAATGATAGCAGTACTTATGGCACACCTATCCCAGTCAATCATGGTCTGCATCCTGACAAAGATGGAAAGGATGTAGATAGCAAATTGTACCGTGGGATGATCGGATCACTTATGTATCTCACAGCTTCATGACCCGATATAATGTTTGCTGTGTGCTTGTGCTCAAGGTTTCAATCTCAACCGAAGGAGTCACATATGATAGCCGTGAAGAGAATTTTCAGATACCTGAAAGGGAAACCCCGATTAGGTCTTTGGTACTCTAAGCAGCAGTCATTCGACTTCAAAGCATACACTAATTCAGAATATGGCGGTTGTAACCTTGACAGAAAGTCAACTTCTGGTGGATGTCAATTCTTAGGAGACAGATTGGTCTCCTAGCAGTGTAAGAAGCAGTCAACGGTTTCTGTCTCAACTTGTGAAGCAGAATACATTGCTGCAGCGAGCGGTTGTTCTCAGATACTGTGGATTCAGCAGCAGTTGAGAGACTACGGCTTAAACTTCACTGGAACTCCTCTATTCATTGACAACAATGCCACCATGTCCATCACAAATAACCTGGTGAAACATTCCAAAACTAAACACATAGAGATTCGCCATCATTTCATCCGTGCTTGTGCTGAAAAGCATTTAATCGAACTTGTAAAAGTTCACACGGATGACAATCTTGCTGACCTTTTCACAAAGGCATTTGATCGATCTCATTTTGAGCATCTTGTCAACTTGATAGGAATGTTCAATCCTGAGTGAAAACTAAGTTTTCTTAACTCAATTCAATTCATGAAAGTTAAATTTTTAATTCTTTTAAATTTTCTGTATAGTTCTTTTAGTTTTTAAAATATTTTACAAAAATCAAAAACAAAATAGAAAATGGAGAAAATTTCAAAGTTAACTTGAGAAAAGAGGAAATGATAGTACATTAGAAATGATCTAAACACCATAGACTGCTCATATGGGAAATGAATGCGTCATGTTTACTTAATTGTTTAAATTATTATGTTTTTAATCTGTTTATTTACAAGTAATTTGAATTGTCAGTAGGATGTATACGTCTTTGAATCACTAGTAGTGTAGAAACTAAATTACAACTGTGAATTGAACCCATGTTTGCAAGTGTGTATGTGTAAAAGAATAGAAAAGATCATTATCAGATATAGGATGTTAGATTTTGGCAATGATTTTCTTTTGAGGTCAGTTTCGAGTTATGTCGTTAGCACAATTAATGTGGTTTATCTCACTGCCCATACTCACAAGTATGCAAGGAAAGATTGAATCAAGACATGTCTTTACATTAACCGTTGAGCATGTATTCACCCTTGAATCATTCCTGATTCATTAAAATCAAATCCAGATAAAAGTTGGATGCCCTTACCTGATAATCAAACACCATATCTATTATCCTGAATCATCATCCCGATATTCAAAGAAGAAAATCACCTGAAACCAAGACAAATGAATCACTCAATTCAGAATCTTATGATTCCCGATAATCCTTATGGATTCTGCTTGATTTTTCCTGTGCTAATAGATGTAGCTTCATTCTGAAAATCTAGAAAATCATTGGGAAAATCTTAGATGCCTTGAGATAGTGCAAGTTAAAATAGTATTTCATTGGAGTACACGTTGTATATCTTATAATTAATACCTTAATACACAAGAACATGATACAAAGATGCGTATAGTTTCAAATCTTATAATACTGTTAACTTGAATTACTTATTTATATGCTTATTACGTATGAATAAAGAGTAATCCATGACATGATCCCATATTCTTTGATGTTTATTTTGTATCGTTTTTGCTAAAAGATAGCCTGATATGATCCTCTGCTTGTGTCTTTGATCAAAAATACTTTGTGTGAATACGTGTATATATCTATCTAGAAAAGAACAAAAAAGATTTTAAGTTTATGCATTGTTCAAGCTTAATCAGAAAAAAAAAACCAAAAATATTTTATGTTTAACCTTCATGAATTGTATTTGAAACCTCGTGATTGAATATTTTTTATCTTTTTCGTTATTTGACCTGAAAATCTTCATAACTCTGAGTTTCAAATTTGCGCACTTAAGGCTTGTGCGTACTTGTCAAGTTCGCACGAAGTAAACCTTGCGCACTTAGCAAGTACGCAAGAGTTAGTCTTACGCACTTGTAAATGCGCAAGAGTTAAGTCCTGCGTACTTGTAAGTACGCAAGAGTTAACTCGTGCGCACTTATCAAGTACGCACGACCGATAAGTGAGGCGTATAAAAGTGACACTTAGAAAAAATTTTCAGTTTCATGCTTTCAAACCGATCACTTTCCCTCTGCAAATTTAACTCAAAATCAAGTGTGTCTAAGCCATCTTTTCGTCCCGTCTATAGTTTCATCATCTCATTTCATCTCATTGGTGAGAATCTAGGCGATTTCCATCAATACAATCGTGACATTGGACCGATTCGTGACTTAGAAGTTTTTAGGTTAAATTCGAAATATTTTGGGTAAAATTGGGGTTGTTTGGGTAACTTATTGACATTTCTATGCTAATAGGATTCTTAATCGACTCCATATTCATCCATTTCGTCCTCGATTCTAGCCGTCGGTTGAATCTTAATCGACAGTGGGTTGGGCGACGTTTTTAAGTCAAAAATTGGTCTTGGTTTGGTAGTTACCGGTGTTGATAATGGTCCCATAAGTTCGAATCCTCGATTCCAACCTAGTGGCGACCTACTTGACCTGGTTTTTGAGCAATCTGCCATCTCGTAAAAAATCTGAAATTGTTGCCAAGTGTTTTTCTTGCGCACTTAGCAAGTATGCAAGAAGCAATTCCTGCGTACTTGTTAAGTACGCAAGAGGAAAAGCCTGCGCACTTGCTAAGTGCGCAGGACCAACACTTAGAAAATTTTCCAAGTCTGAAATTTTTGTTCATAGTGTACCTACTATACCGTGTCATGTTTGTTCGTTTCCAATAATATACGTTGTTCTGATTATGTTTTCTGTGTGTTTCTACAGACTATGGCTCGGGCATTCACTAACGAATTCAACTTGTTAGCGAACACTCAACCTGAGTGGAAAGGGGCAGCTTTGCAATATCGGCAGATCGTTGATTTTTTGAACCGATCAAGAATAAGTTATGCAATCTCAGCTGACCCAACAGTCTCAAGACCTTACTTGGAGCAATTCTGGGAGACGGCAGAGCACGACTGCACGGTATCCCCTAATGTCATAAGGGCTACCGTTGATGGTCGGGCTATTGCTTTCTCTGAAGATACAATAAGAAGAGGGTCCTGCGGTTCGGAGACCTTGCTACCGACCCGACATCCTATCCAGATTACTATGTGGATGGGTGTTGGAGGCATAGAATGGGATATGTCGGAGCGAGGGACTATGCTTCTTTCAAAAAGATGTGGGTGTTGAATCAATGGCGGTATTTTGGCCACGTCATGATCGTGTGCATCTCGTCAAGAAAAGCCGGGAAAGATGCCATGGGTCATGACCTTGCAGCAGCCATGGTGGGCTTGTCTCTTAATAGGGGCTACAACTTCTCTCGCTACATCTTCAAAGCAATCACTGATCAGATCAATACACCAGAGAAGTTTAGGTTCCTATTGTACCCGAGGTTTGTGCAACTCTTGATTGATGATGCATTGCCAAACCTACGTGCTATCGGGGAGAGACTGCAAGTAAAACGGGTGGACAAGAGAGTATTTCTCAGTTTCTAAAGCCAGGCAGTGTAGATCCTACCCCTGTGCATACTGAACTCTTTGGCCACCTGCTTAATGAAGCATATGTCGCGCCAGAAGATTGGAATTGGTATAGTCACAATTCGGCACCAGAGATGAGTGATGATTCTGATTAACAACAAGAAGAAGTGAATGAAAGTGATGGAGGTGATGACGAAAGTGGTGATGGTGGTGCTGAGGAATCCGATTCAGAAGCAACAAAATTAGATTCTTCTGATTCCGATGACGCACCATCCCAGGCACACCCGAGGAAATCGGCACAGGTAACCCTGCCTGCGTCGTCTTCTAAAAGAAAGCGACAAAGCTCGAGCAGCGAATATGAGCCGACCTCTGACTCTGATGCTGCTCTATAAAGATAAAGGCGAGAGAGTGCCAACAAGGAGAGGGGCGATAGGCAAGAGGTTGCTATCCCCAGGGTTGTAGAGATCCCGACTGTGCAGCAAGTACAAGCTGCGGCTGACAGTCCAGAGTCAGAATCTACCCCACCAGCACAACAACTGTACAGAAGGAGGAGAAGGTCACTAGTACAAGGTAATGTGGCAGTCACGGCGGTCACAGAGGAGATTTCTGTGACAGTGACCCTCCCTACTCCAACCGTCCAGGTGACAGTGATTACTCCACTTCTCACGGAGTCAGTCACCATCACCCCAACCATAACACCCATTCCCATCATTACATCCCCACTCCCACCTCACACCACTGAGCCGTCAGGTCAACCCTTCAACTATGGTGATTTCTCACAAGGGTTTGACTTTGACACAATCTTCTCCTCCCCCATTCATAATGCCGAAGCCTCATCATCTAGGCATTCTGATCCGAATGAAGCAAGGATCATTGTCTTAGAGACCCAAGTTGTTGGAATGTTGAAGACCATTCAAAAGTCAAAGGAGGAGTCTGATGCTCAACAAGCACAAATCAATTCCCTGGCCGATGAAGTTAGGATTCTCCACAGCCAGAGAACAGGGACAAATGAGCAACTGAAGAATGTTATGGCATAGAACGAGTTGCTAATGAAAACCAATGAAATGATTCTAGGCCACAGAACTTCACTTGAGCTAAGGCTGGATTTACAGAGAAAATAGCACGAAGCGATGGTCAAATTAGTTGAAGAACTGACCAAGAAGCATGATGCCTAGGGGGAGAAAGAGAAAGAGAAAGATAAAGAGAAAGAGAAAGAGAAGGAGAAAGAGAAAGAAAATAAACCCACTGGTGCTAAGCCTTGTCATCCAGTCGACTTGACTAAGGATGATGATAAAGACAAGGATCCTGAAGCCGGTCCTAGTGGAGGTGAGCACCAAGCTTTGGCGATTGTGCCCATATCTTCTATTCCAATGGCTGAGGGGGAGTCTACTCAGCAAGAGGGTGGTGATACCTCTGGTGGTGGTGATAAAGGGAAGTCAGCGGCCGATGTGCTCAAGGACTTATCTGATGATGAGATCCTTTATCTTGAGCCTGACTATTCCAAAGAAGCACATATCGATGCTCTCCTTAATCTGGAAGAAGGAGAGATCGACTCTGGTGATGACTGGAATGATGAAGATGAGGACGTGGTAATAGAGATTCCCAAGGGCGACGGGGAAGGAGAGTACGAGTTAGAGGATGGTGAGATCTTTGAAGTGCCATCGCTCGAATCTCTGCTCAAAACAGGCTCAGTTGACATGGCAAGTAATGTTGAAGCTACAACTGAAGCCTCCCCAGTCGACCCTACACCTGTGGACCCCGAGGCACCAAAAGATAAAGACATGCCTTCTGCATCATCTAAGGGTCCAGCTCCCGTGTGGCAAAAGACGTCCATCACAGACATGCACGGAGCTACAGGTATGATCTTGGCTGTTAGGTTCGAGGAGGACAAGCAGCTGTTCACCATCAAAAGATCTGGGGGGGGTTCAATACTTGAAACCAACCAGTGAGGCGTTCAACTCTTTTCCTAAGTACGACCTTGTGAACCTCACAAACCGCGACCTGCTGAGTCACTCGAGTCATGCAGTAGCAATGGGTTTGTGGGTAACACTACAGCGGGAAGCAAGATCAGGGAAATTCGAATACTTCAAGCCTCAAGTGCCCATAATAGTCAAGGATAAGCGCGCTGTACATCCTGTGACTAAGAAGCACATAAAGAGATTGGTATACAAGCCAGTGCGATGTGAAACTAAGATTCCCCTGAGCAAGTTACCTCAGGATATTCTTGGTGACATGTGGTACTGGTACGTTGATCCAAAAACGGGCGAGGCTGTGGTTATGGGTAAGAGTAAGTCAGCAAGTGGAAACATGGTGCCAAAGGAAGTGATCAGGATATTTGATGAAGTCTGCTTCATCAACTTTTCTGTGAACGATCTGGAGGTACTAGCCGACAAGTACTGCATCCACACTGACGAATGGACAAAGCTTCTTTCTGCCAAATACGGCAAGTTGATCAAGTTCTGCCTTGATTACAAAAAGAAGATGGAAGCTAAGGAGCCAGTGCTGTGAAGACTGAAGATTGAAGACTGAAGACGATGAAGATCCCGTGCTGTTGTCAAGGGGGAGTTTGTTGATGCACTTTCCTATGACAACACTCTGGATAGAGTCTTAGTTTGTATTTCTAATGTCTGTAATTTGTCTTTGTATGTAAGAGTCGTTATGTAATAGTTTATCGGGTTGTATTTACTTTTACATAATGTATGTTGCATTTCTTCTAAGTGTTTTGCGCACTTACATGTGTGCAGGAGAAAGCCCCTGCGTACTTAGCAAGTACGCAGGAAGACCCATGCGTACTTGCTAAGTACGCAAGAGCATTTGGTCCTGCGCACTTGCTAAGTGCGCAGGCATCAGGTCTGTTTAAATAGGTTTGGTTCACAGAGGATAAGTACGCAGAACTCATATCTTAGACGAACTCAGTTTGTTAAGTACGCAATTTGTAATCTCTCTGTAACCGTCGAGTGTTTATAATAGAAAGAGCTTTTATTGTCACTCTCGTGTTTGGTTTACTTTGTTTTAGTTAGACTCTCCGCCTAGTCACGGGTATTCCGCACCCGGTCCGACTAGTAGACCACTTGCATGCAACGATCCGACACACACGAAGGGACCTACATCAAGACATATGACTGGTCATTTTTCTTTATTGCAAGTTTATCATCCAATAGACAGAGATTTTGTCGCCTTTGCAGGCAATCCAAGAGGTGGAAAGATTGAAGGTCAAGGAACTGTGTCTAACGGTGTAAATAGCTTGGAGAATGTCAATTTCGTCCCACAGCTGAAGTACAATTTGATTAGTGTGTCCCAGATTTGTGATAAAGACTTTTGTGCCCTCTTCAACTCCAAGGAATGTTTGATTCTGAAGCCTGGAGTGGTTATTCTCGAAGACCTAATCCTCATGCGTGCTCCTCGAAGATTCAATACTTACAGTTTGGATATGAATAATCCATCTGGAATCGAATCCTGCTTCCTTTCAAAAGCTTCAGAAGATGAGTCCTTTCTTTGGCACAAGAGATTAGGACATGTGAATTTCAAGACAATGAACCGCCTTGTTCGAGGAAACCTTGTCACCGGTTTGCCTTTGAAAGATTTCTCACCCATGGAACATTGTCTCTCTTGTTCCAAGGGCAAGCAACACAAATCTTCTCACAAACCCAAAACCACTAATTCCATTGACTATCCCCTTCAATTGCTTCACATGGATCTTTTTGGTCCTGTGAGTTTCATGAGTCATGGACGAAAATCCTACTGTTTGGTGGTAACCGATGACTTCTCTCAGTTTACATGGGTATTCTTCCTTGCAAAGAAAGATGAGATGCCAGAAACTCTGAAGATTCATCTGCTTCAAATCGAAAACACGTTACTATTCGCAGTGATCATGGCACAGAGTTCAAGAATGACATTCTAAATTCTTTCTATCTCTCAGCAATTCAGTGCACCTCGCACTCCACAACAAAATGGTGCAGCTGAACGAAGAAATTGCACGTTGATAGAAGCGACA
This sequence comes from Smallanthus sonchifolius, assembly GCA_023525975.1. Lineage (NCBI taxonomy): Eukaryota > Viridiplantae > Streptophyta > Magnoliopsida > Asterales > Asteraceae > Smallanthus > Smallanthus sonchifolius. Next base: position 65,848,444 of record CM042021.1, on the reverse strand, counting down.
AGAACTATGATCGTTGATTCTAAGCTTCCTGTCACGTTTTGGACTGAGGCAGTCAATACCTCATGTTTTGTGCAAAATCGAGTTCTCATCACCAAAAGTTGCAACAAGACTCCTTATGAAATTATGTACAAGCGCAAGCCTATTATTGATTTCTTCAAGAAATTTGGGTGTGCCTGCACAATGCTGAATACTTCTGATCAGTTGAAGAAGTTTGAAGCCAAAGCGGATGAGTGATATTTCTTGGGCTATTCCTCTAACCAAAGAGATTTTCGTGTTTACAACAAGAGACGAAGGATTGTGCTGGAGTCCATTGATATCAACTGGCATGAAAGCAATCATACGGACGTTGGGGACGGTCCTGATTGGCTTTTTGATGTCGGTTCTTTGTTTAGATCATTTAATCTTCCTGATTTCACTAACATATCTGTCTCAGCTAATCCTCTTATGTCTGTGAATATCCTAGGTACCTCTTCTGCTACTGCTTCAAGCTCCTCTTCATCAAGTCAGCATATAGATGATCCTCCTATTATAGCTGATGCTGAATCCACTCAGGATTCTTTGGATTCTGTGGAAACAAGTGAAACTGTTGAGGAAGAAACTCCTTAAATAATGGATGTTGCTCCACAATCATCTAATGAAGGTCCTATCAATGAGGAAGCTGTTATTCCTGACATCAACGTTACCAATTTGGATGACCACTTGGAAGAGGATGAGATTCCACAGTTGAGATCTCACAAGGATCATCCTACAGATAACATCATTGGTCCACTCAATGTGGGAGTCCGAACTCGTAGTGCCACCGAAGTAATGAATGATGGTCTCTTCACTTGCTTCATATCTCAAGTTGAACCTAAGAATATCAAAGCTGCTTTGCTTGAGAACAGTTGGGTAGAGGCCATGCAGGAAGAATTGCACCAGTTCAGCAAGTTACATGTGTGGAATCTGGTAGACCTTCCAAAGAACAAAGTTCCAATCGGCACTCGTTGGGTATTTCGTAACAAAAAGGACGAAGGGGGAATCGTGATTCGAAACAAAGCCCGCTTGGTGGTTCAGGGGTTTTATCAAGAAGAAGGAATTGACTTTGAGGATGTCTTTGCACCAGTGGCTCGCTTGGAAGCCATCAGAATGTTTCTCGCATACGCAGCCTATATGGACTTCACAGTTCATCAGATGGATGTCAAAAGCGCATTTCTGTATGGAAAAGTTCAAGAGGAAGTTTATGTCAAGCAGCCACCTGGTTTCATTGATCCAATCTATCCTGACAGAGTTTACAAACTTGACAAGGCATTGTTTGATCTTCATCAAGCACCTCGTGCGTGGTATGAGACGTTATCTACGCATCTTCTTGATAATGGTTTCACACGAGGGGCAATTGACCAAACTTTGTTCAAACGAAAAGATGGTGCGGATACCATTTTGGTGCAAATCTACGTTGATGACATTATTTTCGGATCCACAAATCCTCGGTTGTGGAAAGAGTTCGAGGATGTGATGCGTTCTAAGTTTGAAATGAGTTCTATGGGAGAAATGAAGTTCTTTCTTGGTTTGCAAGTAGATCAGTCTGAGTCAGGAATTCTTATCCATCAAGAGAAGTATGTCAAAGAAATCTTGACCAAGTTCAAAATGACTGAGTCTCATCCTTACAAGACTCCCGTGAAAGTTCGACACTGTCTGTCTCCTGATTTGGATGGTGAAAGCGTTGATCAACACCTCTATCGCTCGATGATAGGATCTCTTCTGTATCTCACTGCTAGCAGACCAGACATCATGTTTGCAGTGTGCTTGTGTGCACGCTTTCAAGCTAATCCTAAACTCTCTCATTTAATTGCTGTCAAACTTATTTTAAGATATTTGAAGTACAAACCAAAATTTGGGCTTTGGTATCCCAAAAATAACTTGTTTGATATTTTGGCTTATTCAGATTCAGACTACGGGGGATGCAACTTAGACCGAAAGTCCACTTCTGGGGGTTGTTAGTTCCTTGGTAACCGCCTCGTCTCCTGGAAATGCAAGAAACAAACCACCGTTTCCCAATCCACAGCCAAAGTCGAATACATTGCCGCAGCCCTTTGTTGTTCCCAAGTAAGATGGATCCACCATCAAATGCTTGATTACGGGATCACCTTCCATGAAACTCCCATCCTGTGTGATAACACCGTTGTTCCCTATATCACCAAAAATCTCATTCAGCATTCTAAAACCAAACACATTGAGATCAAACACCACTTCATCCGTGATTGTGTCGAAAAGAAACATATCAAAATCGTAGAAGTCAAAACTGACAAGCAAACCGCCGACATCTTTACAAAAGCATTTGATTCTGCCATGATCAACTTTGATTAACCTTTGTGCATATATATTTTTATTATTTAAACTTGTTAATCGGGAAGATTTCGAAAAAGATTTTATTTTTCTGTATAGTTGTTTTCTTTATTTACTGTTGAAAGCAAAACTTTTGGGGGAGAAATTGGAATGTGCAGTTAGAAAGAAAAAGATTTGCTTTGTTTAGTCAAAAAGAAAAGAAATTTTTTTGTTTTGTGCTTAAGAAAAACTCACTGTAAGTATCATGTTTTGTTTAAGCAAAATCGGATCCGACCTTGTCAGAAATGATAGAGTCTGATCACACTTCTCGAACATGGAATGGACCATAAGCGATGGTGCTTACTGAGGTATAGCCGGTAGGTCCGACATACGGTTATAACTCTTTAGTAGTGTAAAAACCTAATTCTCTATCGTACACGTGTGTTTGAACCCATTTTTGAAATTTCTAACCCATTTTAAGCTAAGAAAACCGATTCAATCAAATATAGGCTTACGTGTTGGATTCTGATTCATGCCCCAGGTGACCGTCAAAGTAACGAGAGTTACCTCCGATGACCCCATTTGTTTATGCTTACGCAAAGATCTCAGGAGTTCATCTTTTTCCCATCCACTTGTATGATTTGACCCCGTCTGTTTTGCTTAGGCAAATATCTCGGCTGTTCAACCTTTTCCTATCCGCTTGGATAATTTTACGACTTCTTTTGTTTTGCTTTCGCAAAGACCTAGAATGTTCTTACCTTTTTAATATCCACTTAGATATTTTTCTTTTTGCAACTTCTGATATCCAGTTGGATCTTATTTTAATTTTGGCGGTAATTTTGACTTACCAAGATGGTACCCTGGTTAACCTGTAAGAGATGATAAGATGAATGCATGTATTTCTTGAGGATTGATAAGCTTTCAAAACCATTTTATTTCAAAATGTGGGGTATGCCCTATTTTGTGCTCAAATGGTACCTCTTAATCACATGAACTCATTGTACAAGCAAATATTGGGTTTATCTTGCACAAATATCGGCTATCTTCACGGATTCACAGTAGCTGAGTGTAAAATGAAGTGTTTCAAGGGTTTGACCAGACATGATCTCACGTTGGATCTTTTCCAATGCAAAGTGTTTATATATTTTACTGTTTTTTTTTTTATTTTTGTTATATAAATTTCTTAATCTTCCTTATTAGCTTGTTTAAATTTTGTACATATGAGTGTTTTTCCTTTGTTTCTGATCAAGTATCTCCTGTTCACCCGAAACAACATTATCATCGAAACTACTCAAACCGCCCGAAACTACCTCCCACCCGAAACTACTTTGTTCTATCGAAACTAATAGTTTCGACAGGGGCACTTTAGTCTTTTGTCAAGCTCAAATTAAATGTCTTTATAATTAGGTTTCTTTCATGCTTCATTCAATCTCACTCACCCGAAACCATTTCCACCTTCATTTTCATACACAAAAGCTCGATTCTCCTGTCTAAGTTTGCAAAATCAGTCTCCCTTATCTGATTCCTCCGTCGTCATCTTCACGGGTTTGCTTACTCATAAGTTTGCTACTGTTTTATATGACGATGGATAGGGTTAAACTTTTTCCCTTGTTACGACTGAAATTGCGTGTTTTGGGTTGTTTCTTACTTAGATCCTGTTTATGAACTCATCATGGATAATATCTCACTCTTCTATTGTTTAATTTTGCAGATTTCCTCAAAAATCTCGGTAAGATGGAGTTTCGACATCTCAGGAGACCTTTTCGTTTCATTTTATTTCTATTCATATTTTGTTTTTTTGTATATAGTTTTTTAGTTTAGTTTGTCTCTGCTTTTGAATACCTGTGTTTCTAATCAGATTTCAGTAATCGAAACTAGTTGTTTCGATTAAATGGTGTTTTGTCTTTAAAATGTTCTCAGAATTTGAACAGGTTTTCCATCGAAACTAGTTGTTTCGATACCCTTTGGTGCACGAAACTAAGTAGTTTCGATTAGAGTTTCTTGCCCGAAACTATTAGTTTCGATCAGGCTTCTCTAAAATTTTCTAAGTGTTGAACTGATGTTTGATATTTTTTTTTACAGACATGGATCTTCTATTTGTGAAGAAGCACAATATATGTGCCTTTCTTAATGCTACTGATCCCAAGAGTGAGGGATATGTACATGTGCTCAGTTTTCTGGCTAACTCTAATGTGAGCTTTGCTATAAGTCACAACTTGCCCATTTTTGAAGCCACAATCAGGTAATTCTGGGCCACTGCTGAAAGAGTATCCATCAACAATGTGGAGCACATAACAGCAACTGTGTACAACCAAGAAGTTCTGTTTTCTGAGGCCACCATAAGAAAGGTACTGCAGTTTGGTGATAATCATGAAGCCCCTATGGAATTTCCTAGTTTCTAAATCAGAGAATGTTTCATAAGAATGGGTCACTAGATGAGTTCAAAATTGGGCAGATCACAAAGACATTCCTTGCCCATCACTGGAGGTATATTGTGCATGTGTTCATTCACTGTATCTCAGTCAGAAAAGGTGGATTTGACTCGGCCAATTCCGTGGTGGCATCTGTTATTCTTGGCTTGATCAAAGGGAGAGTTTATAATTTTTCTCGGTTGATATTCAAACAACTTATACAGAATCTCACTAGAAGAATAAGAGACAAATTTCTCATGTACCCAAGATTTCTACAAATGATAATTAACCACATTCTACCAAATCTTCAACATGAAGTACCTGTTCTTGTTCTTGATAATATGATAGCCAAGACCCTCAGTTATATAAAGAGTTCTAGTTCATGATCGAACATGATAGTTGTGGCATTCCACTCTTTGGGGACATTATTGGAGAAATTGAAGAAGTCGTCCCTGATGTTGACCCAAATATTGAAGTCCTTGACTCATCGTCATCAGAAGAAGAAGAAGAAGAAGAGCAGGCCCAAAGGAATCAAGAGGCTGAGATTGATGTTGAGCAAAACACATAACAAGATCAAGGGACCAAGAGCCAGATGTTAATGCTGACCAACAGATAGAGCAAGATATTGAAAAGCCTATCTTAGAGGCTCCTTTTATAGATCAACTGTTAGAAAATCTTGAGCCAGTAATTGAAGAGCAACATGCTGAAAACATAGAAGCAGATGTTAATGGTGAGGTTCAAGAGAATATTGAAGTTGAAGCTGAGTCTAGTGACACCTTGGATGAATGCATCTATGGCACTAAGTATGATCAATCTGACTATGAGTCTGAAGATGAGGAACAGACTGAACCGCCTGCATCCTCCTCCAAGAGACGAGCTGATTCCGAGTCTGATTATGAACAAAAAGAACCTCTTGCAAAGAAAATTAAGACAGGATTGGAGTCCTTAACATCTTCTGATGAATCACTGTTTGACATTCCTAAACACTTAACCCCCACTCACTCACCTACTCATATTCCACCACCCTCACCACAACCATCTCCGCTACATACACCTGTTACTACACCACCCGCATCCACTGTTCCTGATCCATCACCATCTATCCCAAGAGTTAAAACCTTAAGCCTAGAAGTGAAAAAGCTACAAGATAAAGTTACAAAAAGAGATGAAGTAATAGAAAGCTTAAAGACAGAACTGAGTGAGTGCAAAGAAGAAATAAAAGATCTAAGGCTGGAAGTTGGAGGCTTACATACCTAACTTGATGTTTAGCAAACCCAGCTGGAAACCCAACAAAAGATAATCTCTTAGCGACAACAAGAGTTCAAAGCCTTATCTGATGCTGTTGAACAAATCAAGGCTTCATTGATTAAATCTTCTCAACAGGAAACCCATTCCACAGCTCAGGGGGAGACCACTTCTGCTGGTGTACCCTCTTCCCTTGCCTTTGTGTCAAATCCTCAGTCTGCACTAACAATCTTCACTTGCCAAGCTGCCAAGACAAAATATGCTGTGGAAGTCAAGATAGAAGAAACAGGTTGTGATCTTCCATCTGTCAGTGAAAGGAGAGCATTAAGAGGAAAAGGAAAGAGAAAAGAAGCTGATGTTGAACTTGTGGTATTAGATGAAGAAGAAATTGGATCAGATCATGAACTAGATGATCTACCAAAGCAGGTTGATGACTTTGGAGCAAATGAAGATTATCCTAAAATTGTTACCCTAGAGGAAGAACAGGAAGATAAGATTAGATACTTTACTGAAGATGGAGATGAAATACAGGAACTTTCTGACACAGAAGCTGAAGATTCAGATGTAAAAGTAACTTCTGTTGAGCAAGAATTCAGTGTTGTGCAAACTGGCACCACAAAAGAAGCAACTCAAACTTCACCAACAGCAACACCAACTCCACCTGCAACTACAGTTGACACTCAATCCCAACAGGGCTCAGAGACAAGGAGATCCTGGTTCAAGAAACTGCCTGCTGAGGAGCTTCCCAAACATTATGAATGGTTTGCAGAATATCAAGAATTAAAGAGGCCTCTAGTAGGATGGAAATATGACAAGGAAAGATCTATGTTTATTGTTCGAAGATACAAAGGAGGAGTGGAGAACTTAAAGTCTCCTCATGACTTCAGCTCCCTCCCTAAATACGATTTAAGAGCTCTTGCCAAGCTACCTCTACAAAATCCTGGAAATGTGGGTATTGCAAAAGACTTTGATACCTTCTTGAGAAATCAGACCTTCAATGATTTCAGATATATGACCACTGCTAAGCCAAGAAGAGTTATCTCAAAGACAAGAATTCTTCCCAGAACTCAAAGGCCTTAGGTAAGCCTTCGGTACAAGCTGGCTGAAACTGTCAAATCTATTATACTGCCACGGTCAGTACCTGTCCAGCTTTCTACAACCCCACCATTGGAAGTGTTGTGATTGAAAGGGAAGGAATGGAAGACATTCACATATTTGAGCCCATAGAGTTATTAAAATTTCAACCAGAGGATCTTGAGGTGCTCTTCAACAACCATATCAAGCTCCTGCATAACGATGCTGAGGCTGATGCCAAGGCATATCAAAGGGTGGCGACCATCAATGCAAAACCTCACTTTTAGCAACCAAGTCAAGGGCCAACTGCTTAGAGAAGAGTTGAAGACATTGATGTAGCTGCTTAGGGGGAGATTGTAGAGTATTATTATTGTATAAGCTGTTGTCATCAATGTATTTCTTTTGAACATTATTTAGCTAGTTTATTTAATTGTATTTTCATTTTAATGTAATTTCCTGTTTTATTTCTAAGTCTGAGGCATCCAAACTACTTAGTTTCGATTGAGGTTTGTTCAATCGAAACTAGTAGTTTCGATAGATAGTTTAGTTTCGACAGGCTTATCTCTTTTGTAAATGCTTCACCGAAACTAGTAGTTTCGGTAAGCATAGTTTCAATGCCTGTCAACTTGCTATAAATAGCCTAGTTTGAGAATTTCTAGGGTGCGGATAGCGGCTGTAACCCTTAACTTCTCTCTTTCATAGTTTTCTGAATCAATACACATTTGGAGTTATTTCATCTGTTGTTCTTACAATTTCATATCTTAGTTGTGTTGCTTTTTGTGTGGTTTTGCCTGTTTATCTTCACCAATTCTTGCCTGTTTATCTTCACCAATTTTGTGTTCTTACACATTTGGAACCGCCGGTCGGCCGACCAACCCACGGCGGCGACGGCAGCGACGGAAGGCAGAGGAGCAGATCCGGTCGTTTTCCTTGCCATTAACAACCAACGCCATCATAACCCTCGCCTTTCTGGTTCATTGCACAGATCTGAACATTTTCCTTTTGCGTGTTCTTTGAACGGCGACATGCGACGTTAGGGTTTTAAAACCGTTTTTCCAACATCCTAGAACAGTCGTGCGCATGCGGCAAAGATGGTGGCGGCTAGGGTTTTGCCCAAGCAAGGCCGGTGGTGGCGTGGTTGGGTCTCACAGCAACAGAAACAGGTCAGGTGGTGCTCGGTGACATCAGGGACAGCGGGAGACGATTCCTAGGCGGCAGCAGACTCAAGTCGATTTTCCAGCCAAGATCCGGCAGAACCCGATTTTCCAGCGACATAACCTAGGGTTTCGGCGATTTTGTTTTTTCCGGTGAGTCCTCTCAACGTTTTCTGGTTAATCAAGTCTAGATCTACGCACTCTGAACATTAGACTTCATTTTGAAACTATTCCGACGACCGGGAGCCATTTCCGATCATCCCCGATGTTCCGGCATGTTTTCGGCATACCCCACTTGACCGGATCCTTGTTATTTGCTGTCCTACTATCCCGATCTTCAAGGTTGGAATTATGCTTTGTCAAGATCTAGTAAATTGCATTTCGGTTAGTTAGTCTTCTTTAGATCGATTGGATTGTGGCCGGGTTTCATTCCCGGGTTGTTAAAAAACAGTTTTTGGACAGGATACGGCGTCCCGAGTCACGGTCAAATGTGGTTAACGCTGGTCAACAAAAGTCAAACCGGTCAACGGGATCGCGTGTGCGAACTGGGTCGACGGGAAGGTGTCACACCCCGACCGATGGCGGAATCATCGGGGCGGGACATGTAAGACTGTTCATAACACATGGTTGACTAAATTGAAATATATTAAAGTCAAATTTGCATTACAATAAGTCCAAGTACAAAATCAAATTCAAACAAGAAACATAAACAACTCATAAAGTTCTTGATTTATATTGCTAAGTCCAAATCCTATGTTGAACACGTCTTGAATCAATCTCACATATTGGGGCCTGAAACATGAATAAAATAAAGTCAACTAAAAAGTTGGTGAGTATAACACAGTTGTATATAGATAGCATATAGATGAAAACAAATCCTTTACATGACATGATAAATAAGGCGTTTATGGGGAGCACCTATTGTGTAACCAAATGTTCAATCAAACCTTGTGACTAGCATGCAAAACAAATGTGTTGTCGGTTTCATTCACCGCGTACCATGGGTGGGTTTGTCAGACTCAATAGATCCATCATTGAAAACCGTCGGCTTGTATAGTTAATGATTGCACATAAGAGCATACAAAGGTTAGCACACCTAGCACTCGGGCACAAAGCTCAAATTTTGCACACATGTATGTAAATAGGATTTTTGCACTTGTGTTGTTTGTGTAAATGTAAATGTGTAATGTGTAATGAGTATAGAGTTCATGTTCCACCCCAAAAGTGTAAAAGAGTAAAAAGGGGTTGTGAATACTCACTTGATAAGGAGGTGTAGCGAACAAGGATAATAGATAGAAAAATAAAGATCCTCGAGTGCACAAATCAACCTAAAGAGTAATGTATGTTGTATCAAATAGTGCATAAGGTTTAAGTCTAAAATGAAAGTTGAATTTGTGTATAAAACTATTGATTTATATTTAAAAAGTATTGAATAAAATATATAGAGTTTGAAGTAAAATATTTTTGAAACTATTTAATTAGGTTTGAATTGAATAAATATGTAAATATTAATTGTAATTAAGTATAAATGAATAAATGATTTTGATTTAAAATGTAAATTAAATAAATAATCATTATCTTAATTATTTATAAATTTTGCAACTTATTTATTTAAAATATCTTTTAAGTGTAAGATAGTAAATATGAATTTAATTTTCATAAATTTTTAAATAAACTTTTAAATACTATTTATCTCTTCAAATACAGGAACATATTTTTATAAAATTTGAGACATTTATTGATTGAAAAATATAAAATTATAATTTTGTTAAAGTTTCTGAGTCACACACACGACCGTGCCTCGGAAGGACACGATCGTGCTCAAGCCACGGGCGCGACCGCGCTAGTCGGGGCGCGACCGGGTTGATCAACAGGAGCACAATCTAGACGAATCAACAGGCACGACCGTGCCTTGGCCCGGCACGGTCATGTCTATGATCTTTAGACACAACAGAGACTAGCCCAGAGGGCATGACAAGGTCTGGACAGGAGGACACGACCGCGTCGCTATTCGACACGACCGCGCTACATGAGGCACGGTCGCGCTAGATGATTAGCGCGGCCGTGTCTAATCCAAATCAGACACGAATTGAGAAATTTTTGTATTTATAACGATGGAATTGATAGGGCTTTTGATTAAAGGGTTATTACGAGTCTTTTCATATAATTTAATTGCATGGAAATCGTGTTTAAGAGTGGAATCGATTAAATCCTTTTTATTTAAAATAACAATTCTGATTCGAACGATTTCTGTAATGAAATCCCAGATTAATAGGGGGCTTTTGATGATGATACAGAAACGAATGAGATGGAGAGTATACTTACCTAAAACAGGAAGGAAGTGGTAACGATCGGTAGAAGGGGGTTCCGGCGATGGAGAGAACGGCTTTCGGCGACTTCAGCTGCAATTCCGGCTAGGCCAGAGAGTCCAGAGTCTTGGAGAGATCCGGGAGATGCGTAATCCTTTCTTGATCAGGAGAATTTGTGTCTCAGAATAGGATTCGAGTTTTGCTTGAATTGTTTGAGAGAGAATTCAAAATTGATAGCGTGAAACTGAGGCGTTGAGTAATTGAAAATGGTATAACTCACGTTAATGGAAAAAGAAACGTAATCGGATTTGAATTTCGAACGATTGAGCGTTTTGAAATCACATTTACGTTTTGACTGTTACGCAGGCGCGACCGTGCTCAGGCACTAGGCGCGATCGTTCGAGGACCAGTCACGCGATCGTGCCGAGGCACTTGGCGCGACCGTGCTAGGACGAAGCACGACCGTGCTAACTAGGGTTTCTTGATAATTTTTCAATTTTTAGTCCTTGACTTTTCAGGTTTGATAAGTTTGAAATAATGAGACTTTGCACGAGTATTGAGTTTGAATGTATATAATTGAGTAAAACTTGCGAATTTGTATAGAATCATTGCATTTAATTTACGGTGATAAAATAATGAGACATTGCACGAGTATTGAGTTTGAAATTGCATTACATTGAATTGAAATATGAGTACTAAAATCCGAAATGTTTAGTCTCCCCATGTTGAGAGAATTTCGTCCCGAAATTTAGCTAGAGGAAACAACATTATTAGTAAAAAGATGAGGGTACTTGAGCTTCATTTGGTCTTCTCGCTCCCAAGTGAACTCAGGACCACGCTTAGATTCCCAACAAACTTTGACGATAGGAATACGACTTCGCTTGAGTTGCTTGACTTCACGATCCATAATTTCCACCGGCTTCTCAACGAAGTGCATCGTTTCATCAATGCGCACGTCGTCGAGCGGTATATGGAGATTTTCATCGGCGAGACACTTCTTTAGATTAGATATATGAAATGTAGGATGTACATTGCCAAGAGATGGAGGTAACTCGAGTTTGTAAGCCACTTTCCCAATCCTTTCAAGGATTTTGAATGGACCAACATAACGAGGTGCTAACTTGCCTTTCTTTCCAAAACGGACCACACCCTTCCATGGAGACACCTTTAGAAGAACAAGGTCACCGACTTGGAATTCCAAGGGTTTTCGACGTTTGTCGGCATAACTCTTTTGCCGACTCCTCGCTACTCGAATATTGTCACGGATTTGAATGATCTTGTCAGATGTTTCTTGAATTAACTCGGGGCCAGTGATTTGTGCTTCACCAATCTCACTCCAACAGATAGGAGAACGACACTTGCGACCATAGAGAGCTTCGAATGGAGCCATGTTAATACTTGTGTGGTAGCTATTGTTGTAAGAAAACTCAATGAGGGATAAATGTGAATCCCAATTGCCACCAAAATCGATTACACAAGCTCTAAGCATGTCTTCAAGAGTTTGGATTGTTCGCTCGGTTTGACCATCCGTTTGCGGATGATAAGCCGTGCTCAAATCCAATCGAGTACCAAGAGCCTTTTGGAGAGATTGCCAAAATTGAGAAGTGAACCGAGCATCTCTATCGGATATTATGTTCAAGGGAACACCATGATGGCTCACAATTTCATCAATGTAAATTCGGGCAAGTTTCTCCACTTTGAAGTCTTCACGTATAGGCAAGAAGTGGGCAGATTTGGTGAGTCGATCAATGATCACCCAAATACTATCATAACCACTCGAGGTGCGAGGGAGCTTGGTAATGAAATCCATAGCTAGATTCTCCCATTTCCACACGGGAATTTCTGGTTGTTCAAGTAAACCAGATGGACGTTGATGTTCGGCTTTGACTTTGGAACAGGTTAAGCATTTGGCCACATAAAGAGCAATGTCTTTCTTCATACCGGGCCACCAATAAAGTTGGCGAAGATCTTGGTACATTTTATCCGCACCAGGATGAATAGAATAACGAGTCTTATGAGCCTCGTTCATGAGAAATGTACGGAGATCGTCGCGATCGGGAATCCAAATACGGTTCAAGTAGTAGAGTAAGCCATTGGGCTTTGATTCAAAAAGGAGTTCAACACCACATGACATTTCTTCGTACATATTACCCTCGGTTACCGAGATGTGCTGAGCTTCTAAAATACGGGTTTGAATATCGGTTTGAATACGGGCACAATGAAGCATAACATGGTCCTTTCGACTCAAAGCATCGGCTACAACATACGCTTTGCCGGGATGGTAACGAATCTCGCAGTCGTAGTCGTTAAGGAGTTCGACCCAACGTCGTTGCCTCATATTAAGTTCTTTTTGGTTGAAGATATGTTGAAGACTTTTGTGGTCGGTGAATACCACACATTTTGTGCCATATAGGTAATGTCTCCAAATCTTTAACGCGAATACGACCGCACCCAACTCGAGATCGTGCGTCGTATAATTCTTCTCATGAACTTTGAGTTGCCTTGATGCATAAGCGATTACTTTGCCTTGTTGCATGAGAACACAACCAAGACCTTGGTTAGAAGCATCACAATAGACAACTAAATCATCATTTCCATCGGGGAGAGTCAATATGGGAGCATTGCACAACTTTTGCTTGAGGGTTTGGAAAGCTTCTTCTTGTTTCGGTCCCCATTCATAAGTTTTACCCTTATGGGTCAAAGCGGTAAGAGGGACAGCAATCTTTGAGAAGTTTGAGATGAAAAGACGATAATAACCCGCAAGACCAAGAAACGAACGAACTTCGGTAGGAGTCTTCGGGGCATTCCAATTCTTAATCGTTTCAATCTTAGCAGGATCAACATGAATACCCTTGTCGTTGACGATGTGACCAAGAAATTGAACTTCTTTTAGCCAAAATTCACACTTGGAGAACTTGGCATATAGTTGTTCTCTCTTTAAAAGGTCCAAAACCAATCTAAGGTGTTCTTCATGGTCGGCTTTAGTCTTGGAATAGATTAAGATATCGTCAATGAAAACGATCACGAATTTATCAAGGTACGGTTTGCACACACGGTTCATGAGATCCATGAAAACTGCGGGTGCATTGGTTAACCCGAAAGGCATAACCATGAACTCGTAATGACCATACCTTGTTCGAAAAGCAGTCTTAGGAATGTCATCTTCTTGAACACGAAGCTGATGATAACCGGATCGAAGATCAATCTTTGAGAAACATGTAGAACCTTGAAGTTGATCAAAGAGGTCATCGATTCTAGGCAAAGGGTAACGGTTCTTGATAGTAAGCTTGTTGAGTTCGCGGTAGTCAATACACATACGGAATGATCCATCCTTCTTCTTAACAAATAAGACGGGTGCACCCCACGGTGAATGACTCGGACGGATGAATCCCTTGTCGAAGAGTTCTTGAAGTTGACTTGCAAGTTCTTGCATTTCAGATGGTGCAAGGCGATAGGGAGCTCTAGCAACGGGGTTAGCTCCAGGTATAAGATCAATGCGGAACTCTACTTGACGAACGGGAGGAAGACCGGATAAATCCTTAGGAAAAACCTCGGGAAAATCTCTAATAATGGGAATGTCTTGGATACTCTTCTCCTTGACATCCTTTTGAACAATGTGAGCTAAGAAAGCAATGTACTTCTTTCGTAAGTACTTTTGGGCGGTAGTACACGACATCAACTTAAGTCCCTTGCAAGGCTTTTCACCAAAAACTCTTAAGGTTTCTCCCGATGGTAGCGGAATTTGGATACACTTTTCAAAGCAAATGACTTCGGCATGATGATTTGATAGCCAATCCATACCTATGATAATATCAAAGCTTCCTAGTGGCATTGGAATAAGGTTGATTGGAAATGTGTGATCATTAAGTTCTAAAGAGCAATCATAGATAATGGACTCAATCGTAAGGGAGTCACCATTTGCTACTTCAACGGTAAATGTTTTCTCTAATTGGGACCGAGTCTTTGCAAGTAAAGGTTCAAAATTAAGTGACACAAAACTTTTATCGGCTCCGGTATCGAATAAAATGGAGGCATATTGACTATTAACAAGAAACGTACCATTGACCACGTCATTGTTGGCTTGAGCTTCGTTGGCGTTTATGTTGAACGCACGCCCACGAGCTCCACCTTGCCTAGCATTTGCAAGTCTTGGACATTGATCACGAAAATGGTTCGGGTCACCACACTCATAGCAAGCACGCCCATTAGCAATGGCGGGAGCACCTTGGTTAGCCACTTGAGGTACGGTTCGGTTTGGAGGGTTGACTTGGCCCATAAGGGCTTTGGTCCTACAAACACTGACCGTATGACCATATCACCTACAATAAGTACAAAGGCGGCATGGGATGTTTTGAGGATGATGAAAATTGCAGGTGGCACAAAGAGGGTAGATCCCAACATATGGCTTTTTAGTCGGCGCTTGAATCATAGGTGCAGCTTGGTTGACGGGAACAGCAGGAGTAACCACAGCAAAATTTCTAACCTTCCTCTTTCTATTATTGCGAGAAGGCTCGGTTGTGGCTTCTTTGTTGTGAGTAGGAGGGGTTATGGTTTCAGAAACTTTCTTAGAACCCTTTTTGGTAAGAGTTCCAGCTTTCACATGATTATCAGTTAAGGTAGCAGATAGACGAATAGCATCCTCCAGAGTAGCAGGATTTCTACCTAAGACAGTATCTTGGATTTGTCTTGGTAGCCCACCAATATACTACTCGATACAACGGGACAAAGGAGTGACCATGTGGGGCACTAGAAGACTCAACTCATGGAACCGAGTTGTATATGCTAGGCTTTCCCCACTATCTTGGGCAAGATCCCAAAATTCAGCTTCCAACTTTTTCACTTCATTTCGAGGACAGAACTCCTCGGTCATAAGCCTTTTGACCTCATCCCAAGGTAAGGCCATAGCTATGTCAACACCCCTATTTCTTTTCTCCCCATTCCACCATGTAAGTGCCCGTTTTTGTAGGACACTTGTAGCATGACGAACACGGAGGTTGTCGGGACAGTCACTATTGAGAAAGGTATTCTCAATGCTTTCAAACCATTGAAGGAGTCCAGTAGCTCCTTCGGTTCCATAAAACTTTAGGGGATTGCACGAATTGAAGTGCTTGAAGGTGCATTGAGATGGATTGTTACCACCATTTCCACCATTTCCACCATTTCCACCATTATTACCACTATTGCTTTCATTTTCACCATTGTTGCCATTGGTGGCACCATTGGCTTGGGTGAGTTGTGTCACCAATTGGGTGAGAATAGCAGCAATGTCGGTGTTGGCGTTGGTTGCGGGAGCACGACGAGGAGGCATTCTACAGATTGTCACAAGATAAGAAAAATTGTGAGAACTTATGAGATTTGATAGGATTTAATAGAATGAGATACAAAATAAAATAGATATTCTTAGTTTGGATTGTACTCAAAAGTGACAAAATCACTTGAATACCATGGCACATTAAGGTTAATTAAACTTATAAAATTTGCAAGGAGACATGCTTTAGCCTTTAAGTAAACACTCATCTCGGGAATTCCCAGGAAAGCATACGGGTCCCTCGGTTGATTGGGATTTATGCGAAATGCTTTCCTACACAGAAAAACCCAAAATACAGGTGTCACCCTTCCAGTTTGCACGTGTCCTCAAATAATTTAACAAGTTTAAAAACCTTAACGAAGAAATAAAAATTTTAAAGATTTTTGCTTCAAGAATTTTCCACATGTTTAGAAAGGATAAGGATAGAAAAGAAGATGGAAATATTATGAGGTTTTAGAATATAGGAAAGGATATTATTTACTTAATTATTAAAAATATCCTAATAAGTCATGGATTTAAAACACATAAGTCATCATAATGCAATAGTAAGTAATCATACTAAACATGTAACATATAACATATAGCACATAGCATGTAACACATAGCACAAAAATCATGAAGCATAGTATAAGTGGGTGTCCTAAAGTTATAGTCTAGGTCAAGGTGTCTAATAACCTAATTCCCTATAACCAAGGCTCTGATACCAATCTGTCACACCCCGACCGATGGCGGAATCATCGGGGCGGGACATGTAAGACTGTTCATAACACATGGTTGACTAAATTGAAATATATTAAAGTCAAATTTGCATTACAATAAGTCCAAGTACAAAATCAAATTCAAACAAGAAACATAAACAACTCATAAAGTTCTTTATTTATATTGCTAAGTCCAAATCCTATGTTGAACACGTCTTGAATCAATCTCACATATTGGGGCTTGAAACATGAATAAAATAAAGTCAACTAAAAAGTTGGTGAGTATAACACAGTTGTATATAGATAGCATATAGATGAAAACAAATCCTTTACATGACATGATAAATAAGGCGTTTATGGGGAGCAGCTATTGTGTAACCAAATGTTCAATCAAACCTTGTGACTAGCATGCAAAACAAATGTGTTGTCGGTTTCATTCACCGCGTACCATGGGTGGGTTTGTCAGACTCAATAGATCCATCATTGAAAACCGTCGGCTTGTATAGTTAATGATTGCACATAAGAGCATACAAAGGTTAGCACACCTAGCACTCGGGCACAAAGCTCAAATTTTGCACACATGTATGTAAATAGGATTTTTGCACTTGTGTTGTTTGTGTAAATATAAATGTGTAATGTGTAATGAGTATAGAGTTCATGTTCCACCCCAAAAGTATAAAAGAGTAAAAAGGGGTTGTGAATACTCACTTGATAAGGAGGTGTAGCGAACAAGGATAATAGATAGAAAAATAAAGATCCTCGAGTGCACAAATCAACCTAAAGAGTAATGTATGTTGTATCAAATAGTACATAAGGTTTAAGTCTAAAATGAAAGTTGAATTTGTGTATAAAACTATTGATTTATATTTAAAAAGTATTGAATAAAATATATTGAGTTTGAAGTAAAATATTTTTGAAACTATTTAATTAGGTTTGAATTGAATAAATATGTAAATATTAATTGTAATTAAGTATAAATGAATAAATGATTTTGATTTAAAATGTAAATTAAATAATTAATCATTATATTATTTATTTATAAATTTTATAACTTATTTATTTAAAATATCTTTTAAGTGTAAGATAGTAAATATGAATTTAATTTTCATAAATTTTTAAATAAACTTTTAAATACTATTTATCTCTTCAAATACAGGAACATATTTTTATAAAATTTGAGACATTTATTGATTGAAAAATATAAAATTATAATTTTGTTAAAGTTTCTGAGTCACACACACGACCGTGCCTCGGAAGGACACGATCGTGCTCGAGCCACGGGCGCGACCGCGCTAGTCGGGGCGCGACCGGGTTGATCAACAGGAGCACAATCTAGACGAATCAACAGGCACGACCGTGCCTTGGCCCGGCACGGTCGTGTCTATGATCTTTAAACACAACAGAGACTAGCCCAGAGGGCATGACAAGGTCTGGACAGGAGGACACGACCGCGTCGCTATTCGACACGACCGTGCTACATGAGGCATGGTCGCGCTAGATGATTAGCGCGGCCGTGTCTAATCCAAATCAGACACGAATCGAGAAATTTTTGTATTTATAACGATGGAATTGATAGGGCTTTTGATTAAAGGGTTATTACGAGTCTTTTCATATAATTTAATTGCATGGAAATCGTGTTTAAGAGTGGAATCGATTAAATCCTTTTTATTTAAAATAACAATTCTGATTCGAACGATTTCTGTAATGAAAGCCCAGATTAATAGGGGGCTTTTGATGATGATACTGAAACGAATGAGATGGAGAGTATACTTACCTAAAACAGGAAGGAAGTGGTAACGATCGGTAGAAGGGGGTTCCGGCGACGGAGAGAACGGCTTTCGGCGACTTCAGCTGCAATTTCGGCTAGGCAAGAGAGTCCAGAGTCTTGGAGAGATCCAGGAGATGCGTAATCCTTTCTTGATCGGGAGAATTTGCGTCTCAGAATAGGATTCAAGTTTTGCTTGAATTGTTTGAGAGAGAATTCGAAATTGATAGCGTGAAACTGAGGCGTTGAGTAATTGAAAATGGTATAACTCACGTTAATGGAAAAAGAAACGTAATCGGATTTGAATTTCGAACGATTGAGCGTTTTGAAATCACATTTACGTTTTGACTGTTACGCAGGCGCGACCGTGCTCAGGCACTAGGCGCGATCGTTCCAGGACCAGTCGCGCGATCGTGCCGAGGCACTTGGCGCGACCGTGCTAGGACGAAGCACGACCGTGTTAACTAGGGTTTCTTGATAATTTTTCAATTTTTAGTCCTTGACTTTTCAGGTTTGATAAGTTTGAAATAATGAGACATTGCACGAGTATTGAGTTTGAATGTATATAATTGAGTAAAAGTTGTGAATTTGTATAGAATCATTGCATTTAATTTACGGTGATAAAATAATGAGACATTGCACGAGTATTGAGTTTGAAATTGCATTACATTGAATTGAAATATGAGTACTAAAATCCGAAATGTTACAGAAGGTATAAACACGAACTAAAACGACTATATTTATTTACGTGATAATAAAACATGTATGCGGTTAAGTGATGTTGGGTTTAAAAGATTCGTTAACGGTTAAGATAAATAATAACGAGGCATTAAACAATAAACGACTCGTACTACATGTATTGTTGACAAAAGAAATCTGCTCGAATGAAGCAAATAATTTTAGACAAGAAAAATATAATAAGTAAGAAGGGAGCTCTAATACGACAAACGACCGTTATATATTCGTATATATGAATAATTATTATTACTTTAGTCATGTATATGTTTACAAAAATACTCGTAATATATGAAACATCGATGGTTATTATTTGAGATAAATTGTACAACATGTGCATTTTGTATCAAGTTATATCATGAATACGATAACAAACGATACAGGCAATTATTTAATTCTGGTACACGAACATGAATTCAAATTTTATGATACTTATGGTATGGAACGATCTAAACAAAATAAATACAATTGGTATGATTTTCAAACTCTAAATATTTTGGATAAATGTATGCATATATAAATATGTACATATATATGTTTGTATCTAAGTGATTGGTGATTAATTAGTATTTAAATAAATAACCAGTGTAACTAAATGGGGATTTATCAAATTCAAAAGGGTTGACTATATACATATACATGTACATAAATACTTATGTACGTAAGCACTCGTATTTACATATAAAAATAAAACGCTTATTATGTGACTCGATATTTAAGTCCGAATACTTATATGAATAATTATTGACTCAAACATAAGATGTGTATAAATATATATATATATATATATATATATATATATTAATAACGACAATTGAATATATGTGTACTTTACATAAACCCAAACGTTTATTTGTGAAATAAAATACTTGTACAATATATTGTTAGTTTTAAAATGATATATAGATACACGTGTATATATTCGTATGTATCTGAATACCTTTATTACCATTGTTCAGGACAAGGCGTAATTGTGTATAAACTTACAATACCTAATCTTATACAAACATGGTTACACGCGTGACACGTATATTATGTATTCTCCTAAGACTAGCTAAACTAGGATTATAGTTTGACATAAATAAATGTGTATAAGTATTTCTATTATACATATCCAATTACTCAAAGATAAACCATGACTCCCCGAAGTATAACTACAACTCGAGGGTGACTATCAAATAGTCACTACACTGTAACGAATTAGTCAAGCTCAACCGCACACATGATAACTCAACATGAGATTAGACTCGCTTTACATTATTAGGGTCAGTCTATAAGCTCATTAAGTACCTACAGGCATCGTAGGACTCGAGTAGGACGTAAACCCGTGACTATCATATCATGTGGACATTGGTTTCCCTTACTATCAGGAGGACATTAATGATTCTTGACACACTACCAGGTGAGTTCACTATCCCCTTTTAACTTTTCAAATGTTTTAGAAAATCAGGGGAGAAACATACTTACTTTGCACCTTTGATACATTTGAGTAAACATGAAACACATTTATTTTACACGTTTGAAAACATGAAAACACATTTACGAACATTTTCATATGGTAACAAGAGAACAAGACTCGACCTTATGTTTGCATGAGTTTGTAGGTCCACATGACTCATCTGCAGATCTATCTCGTGACAGGACGTCTCGATAACACGGAGTGCGGAATCCTACCATGCTAACGTTTGTATACGAATTGACAATAGAACCAGCAGGTAAATAAACTTCTCTTTGTATTCCACAAAACACAGAGTTTACAAGATTCATAGAATACACTCGTTCAATCCCTTAGAATAGAATCTGTAAACACCTATTTATAGACAAAATCTCTACAATAAGCGAACTTAACAAGTTCGCCTCAAATAGACTAGGCGCCTCTAATTTCGCCTCACTTGAGACTAGGCGAACTAGACAAGTTTGCCTCTAGCAGAACTTGTTCTAACACTTAAACAAAATCTATACAATTACATAAAAACATAAAGACAATAAGACCTAAACTATTACAAAGCTTTTGTCATACATTCTATGTCCTAACAGACTCCCAGTTGACAATAGCTTGATCTTCTGTCTTCAGTCTTTATGACGAGCTCTTCCAGTTATCTGGTAATCTGCTTACTTCGTGCACTCCATATCTCTGACAGATCTCCAACACTCTTATATACTGCAATCCTTGTTTTCTCCATTCATCAGTAAACATAATATCATTCTTTCTTAACGTCCTCTGATCTTTCTTTGAGAAGTTAATAAGATTCATTGCATCATAGAAATTAAAAATGACCTTATTATCTTTATCATCAATTCTAGCTTCACCAGTATTCACATATACGTACCACCATTTCATATTCCCTAGAAAATCTTGTGGTATTTTCTTCAATTGTATCTTCTGTACAACACGTACTGGCTTGAACTTATACTTCCATGTCACAATCTTAGTCTTTTGATCTACAATCTTCACTCTTTTTCCTTTCTGTGGCTTTAATCTTTCATACTTCCCTGATCCACCTTCTCTTTTAATCAAGTTGGCAATCACATAGGCTAATCCACAGTTTGATCTATTAATCAGTGCTTTCGTAGCTATACCATTCATTTCACACCTTCGCAAGGTATTGAAATACTTGATCCTAGGCTTTAAGTATTGAACACCATCAGATCTCTTAAGAGCAAACAACTTCGTGTCATCATCATAAAACCAACTGATGATTCTTCCAATACACCTCTCTTTATTCACATATCTTTCTTTCTGAGCAGGTTATATAAGTGACTTGGGTAGTACTTTCATCCAACTGTTAACTACTTCTCTCCACTGTTCTCTAGTCATTCCTGTATTTCTATACATCACAGGTTCTTCATTCGGCTTAGGAGACACAGGATGAGTAGTATCAGCATCAGTATCTATCTTGGATTGAGTAGTATCATCAGGTGTAGTGATATCTTCAACAGAGTCCATAGAATCTGTTACTCCTTCATAAGAAAACTCAGGAATAACATCATCTTGGATGAAGTTATACGGTACATTCAGACCATCACTGCCTTCATATGTATTTTAGCTTTACTCTTTTCTATCTCAATCTCTACAATCTCTCCTTCTTCAACTTCATTATCCAACACATCCTCTTCAACATCATCAAATAATTCATCAATATCATCCAGACATTCTAACTTCTCAGCTTCTTCTTCAGAATCAGCAAAGAATTCCAATAATAAAATTTCTTCATTCACTCCAGAATCATTCTTGGTTCCTTCAATAGTTTGTGATGTCGACTCCCCCTGAGCTCATGATATGGGATTTACGTCAGTAGCGTATTGACGATCACACTCAACATTACCACTTGGATCATTGTCATCATCATCCTTTCGTTGAATTGACTCTGCATGACAAGTATCATGTATCCTTAACTCCCCCTGAGCGTCAAAACGCTTAACAATTTTGGAAACCAATAACTACATGTCAGCAATCTGTGTAGCTTAAGCCTGAAGGACCAACTGTCTCTGAGTATCAGTAGTCACAAGAGTATCTACCTGAGTCTGCAATGCAATCACAAGTGATTCAAGGAAGGTAAACCTTTTAGAATCAGAAGGATTTGAAGTACCAGTAGAAGATTTAGAAACTGTAGGAACATGAGTAATCACAGGAGACGGATGGTTAGATGAAGGAGGTGTAACCAGTAAGGATGCAACAAAAGTAGCGTCCTCAACACCTTGAGATGAATGTGCAGCAGCAATAGAAGCAGACATAAGCTTCTATCTTTTGGAACCGGATGTGCATCACTATCAGAATCCGAGCTCTCATCGATTAATGTTCTCTTTCCAAGTACTGATCCGGGAGGAGGATTCCGAACAGACTTACGCCTCGGCCTCCTGGCTATAGATTTAACGTGTTTTCCTGCATTAGCCAATGGCATAGTAGCCAGTCTCTCATAATGACCTGAGCTAAAGTCTCTAGAGGAATCAGAGTCAATGGCCTCAGAATCGGGTAAAATAGTATCACCGGAACTCGTATCCACCACATTCCCTTCAGCTTCATGAATGGGTGAGTTCACAGGTTCATTATCAAAATCGTCCATATTCATACCCAAATCTTGTTCATTTTCTTGAACAACATCTTCCTGAACTGGTTCATTAACATGAATATGAACATGTTCTTGTGGAAGAGGAACTCGTTGTTGTGCTTGTACCTGAGCTTGAACTTGTTGTGGTTGTTGTAGTTGATTCTGGACTTGTCCTTGAACTAACTCCTCAGGATGAAACCAATTATCATTAGGATGCTCAATATAATCAGGATTGATTAAATGACCAAACAAAGGAGTCGGAACTGGAATCAAAGCAACATTTTGTTGTTTAACCTTGGTACAATCAGTAAAGATTCTTTTGGACATATGAGTCAAGGTCAAACGTATTGGATGTTGTGGTAAATCTGGAATTAAAAGGTTCAGAATCATTTGCAAGAACCTAGGGTACATAAGAAACCCTTGACCTTCTGGAGGATTGATTTGCATGACCAACTCACGGTATATATACAAAGAAAAGTTAAACCGTTTGTTTAGGGTCAATGCAACCATTGCAGCTTGTAACGCACTCTTCAAACCATCATTACCAGCCTTTCTTAGAGATTAACATTGGATGATTACGTGCATAAAATACCTCCATTCTCCAACTAAACCACCTTTTCATGCTTGAGTATCATTTTGTATGCCTCTGTAGCCCATCCTCTGAAAACACCCCATAATCATTGTTCCAGGATAAGACATAGGATCATCATTAGCACCTCCCAATGCCAAAGAAGCATGAATAGTTTCCACTGAAATAGCTACATCTGTATTATTCACCGTTGCACGAAGGACGTGAGGTTCAACAGTTGTGTCTTGATGTACTGTATCCCAGAATTGTTGGATATACTGTAAGCTAATGTACGGATCTGCGGATAAGGCCACATGTAAACGTGAACGATTCAAGAAATTGATAATTCCTTAGAAATTAACAGCCTCAGACATATTTGGATTTAACAACGCCACTTGATTATGTTTGTACTCAACACGACGAGCCATCTGTAAATGTATTGGACATAGTATCAACCATTAGTAATAGTACACACACATATAT
Organism: Smallanthus sonchifolius; assembly: GCA_023525975.1. Taxonomy (NCBI): domain Eukaryota; kingdom Viridiplantae; phylum Streptophyta; class Magnoliopsida; order Asterales; family Asteraceae; genus Smallanthus; species Smallanthus sonchifolius. Next base: position 65,824,344 of record CM042021.1, on the reverse strand, counting down.
GATACACACATTAGTCATATAACAAAAAAAAATCAAACAAAAAAAATTTCCCACAAAAAAAAAATTACAAGTCCACACACTGTTTAGCCCTTAGGCGAACTTAATAAGTTCGCTTAGGGTTGCAAGAGGCGAACATAATAAGTTCGCCTAAACAAGTTTGCCTGAACAAGTTTGTCAATAAAAATTCGACAGGAGATTCCAAAATGTTTAAATCGTCAAATATTTTCAAATCAAACACAGTATAAGCATCGGTTCACAACAACTAAATAATATTAAGCTTCAATTTCAAGATTTACACCCAGATAAACATGATTTACTCAGACAATCGTATGAACATCAAAATATGAAGACCACAGGGTTAAAGGAGCAATTTCCCATCGATTTAATGGATAAATATCCATGAAAGTACCTTAGATAGACTCGCAATTCAAAGTCGATCCAGAAACAGACACGAAAATTTCAAATCAAAACACCCGAATTCAAAATTTCACAAGTTCGCTAAAACCCAGTAAGTTCGCTCACACAGTGAAAATGGTAATAAGGATAAGTTCGCCTGAACAAAATATTTATTCACACAATTAAGTTCGCTTCATTAGGCGAACTTGTTAAGTTCGCTTAACAAGCTCCAAGCGAACATATTAAGTTCGCTTAATCAGGAACATGCGAACATAATAAGTTCGCTTCAAACCTTTGCCTTGAACAATTTCGTCAACTTTCAACACGTCACATTCTTGTGAACTTACATTTGTAGCTTGTATCCGATCCAATCCCGAATCATTTTAATATAAAATAAAATTTTCATGGAAGATTGAAACAAACTATTTTTGGATTTTATCTGTACAAACGGAATAACATATTTTTGGTTTTTATCTGAGCAAACTGAAACACATATTTTTGGTTTTTATATGAGCAAACTAAAACACATATTTTTGGTTTAACATCATGAGCAAGAAGATCATATCAGTATATGAGCAATTCATCACACAGTCTATCATCAACTATGGGTAACCTATGATATGCACAAAAAAATGATATGAAACAATCAAACTCATTCTTATGTAACTCGTATCTTTTTTCATTTTTATGTAATTTTTGCAATGAATATTTATAAATCCATAATATTCACTTTTCAACTTTTCAATAAATTTGAATAATACTTGAAATGATACGCAATAAATTTCAAAGTAAACAAGATCAGGTCATGAAATGCTCAATTATTCATACCGAATTTGTAATACAAAGCATGAATTCTTAAGTTGTAAATATTATATAATTTGAAACTATAAGAATTTTTCTTCCAATTTCATGTGAGTTAGTACCATTTAGATGAAAAACATCGTGTACCCCACATATATGCCAATAGAAATTTAAATTTGCACTATCTTCAAGACATACAAAGTTTATTGCAAGATTAGATCAATCTCCAAGATGAAATTATCTCTATTAGCACAAGTATAGAATAGCAGATCCCAAAGGATATAAGAATCAGGATGATTCAGAATCAAAAGATTCTAATGAATTGGATTTATAATGAGAATCAATAGATTCATGTAGGAGGATCCAACTATTATCTGAATAATTTTCAATGAAATCAGAATAGATGATGTATCTAACTGATCCAAGGGCTAGTATATGTTCCAACAGATGTTGTTAGAAAGCATATCTTAGTTCAGCAACACATTGCATGTTTTTCGAGGCATGGGTAGTGAAGTGAACTGAAAGAATTTGTGCTAAAGACATAATTCGATATTGATCTCATGAAATTCTTAAAGCCATATATTCTTTATCTGATAATGATCTTTTACTCACACACCCAGGCATATAATGGATTCAAATCACAGATGTAATCATATCATATTTAATTTTCACACTACTATTGGTTTAAAAACGCTTCTAGTCTATTAACAATTCAAGTTTCAAACTCATATTCAAATTAAAACATATTATCAAGATTAGAGCATTCAAAACACTATAATTTCTCATTATGTAGACTTTGAAATTTAGATCAAATCAATTTACTTTAAACTATCATATATCAAAGGTCTACTATGGTCATGTGTAATGAACTATTCACTGATGTACTATCATTTCTTCTATAACTTCAAATGATGTCAATTTTATATTTTTCATTTCGTTTTGAATTTTTATAAATAATAATTTTTGACAGAAATTTAAAATGTAGAAATGTAATAAAGAAATAAAAGAAATTTAAAAAACAAAATCTCCCATGAAAAATTGTTTTTGAAAAAAATTTATTCGGGATTGATCATACCGATCATTTTGATCAGAAATTCTAACCTGGTACGATCAAATGCCTTGGTAAAAAGATCAGCAAAATTATCATCTGTATGTACCTTCACCATCTCAATGAACTTTTTATCTACACAATCACGGATAAAATGATATATAATTTCAATGTGCTTTGTTTTACTGTGCTTAACAAAATTATTTGTGATATACATTGTAGAATTATTATCAATAAACATGGGGGTTCTTGTAAAATTCAAACCGTAGTCTCTTAATTGTTGTTGGATCCACAAGATCTGTGAACAACAACTTGCAGCAGCAATGTATTCTGCTTCACATGTTGAAATGGAGACCGTAGTTTGCTTTTTGCATTGCAAGGAAACTAGACGATTACCCAAGAACTGGCAACCACCTGTAGTAGATTTCCTATCCAAACAACCACCAAAATCTGAATCAGTGTATGCATTGAATTCAAAGTTAGAACCATGTGGAAACCATAGTCCCAATCTTTGTTTTCCTCTCAGATAACAAAAGATTCTCTTTACTTCAATCAAATGAGACTCTTTTGGTTTTTCTTGGAATCTGGAACAAATACACACAGCGAACAGTATGTCTAGCCTTGAAGTGGTTAAGTACATGAGAGATCCAATCATTGCACGGTAGAGTCGGCAATCAACTTCTTTTCCATCTAGGTCAGAATTCAATTTATGATTGACCGGAATCGGAGTATCGTATGGGGTACAGTCCTCCATCTTGAATCGGCTCAAGATGTCTTTTACATACTTGGACTGATGAATAAAGAAACCATCTTCCTTCTGATTAACTTGAAGACCTAGAAAAAATGATAACTCTCCCATAGCTGACATCTCAAACTTCGATTTCATAACACTCTCAAACTCTTTGCACAACCCTTCATTTGTAGAGCCAAAAATAATATCATCTACTTATATTTGCACCGGTAAGTATTCTCCCCTTGCTTTCTTAATGAATAAAATCGAGTCAATTTGGTCACGAACAAAATCATTATCCATAAGATGTGTAGACAACGTTTCATACCATGCTCGGGGAGCTTGATGAAGACCATAGAGAGCCTTATCAAGCTTAAAAACTTTAGACGGATTAAATGGATCTTCAAACCCCGGCGGCTGACACACATAAACCTCATCCTTGACTTTACCATATAAGAAAGCACTCTTTACATCTAATTGAAACACCTTAAACCCTTTCTATGAAACAAAAGCAAGAAACAACCGTGTAGCTTCAAGCCTAGCAACAGGAGCATAAACCTCGGTGTAATCAATTCCCTCTTGTTGATTGAAACCTTGTACAACTAATCTTGCCTTATTTCTCACCACAACACTTCGATCGTCTTTCTTGCATTTAAACACCCACTTTGTACCAATTGGATACACACCTTTTGGAAGATCTACAAGATTCCAAACTTTGAGTTTGTCAAACTGAGCAAGTTCTTCCTGCATGGCCTCTATCCAATTGTTATCACGTAACGCCATTTTGACATTCTTTGGTTCTGAGAAATAAAACAGGAATGTGAGCATACATCAAGAACACCAGTATCCTTAATACCTATATACAAGCAAGTGTTTTCATTAATAGAACGCATTTGCACTCCATCTCGCAAATTCCCAATGATATTTGTAATCGGATGAGCTTTGAGTTCCTTGATTGATGCAACCTTAGAAACCGGCAACACATCAACTTGAGTTGTATCAGATTGATAAGACATATCCTGATTAACTAGTATCTCCGAGTCCATATTTGTAGGAATCTCCCCCTGAGCCGGTGTCAAATTAGAAGGTTCATCAACTAACAAAGGATCAGTAGAAGAATCTTGGAAAATAACATTGTCGTCCTCACTATCAGACTCTTGTGTTCCCGAACAAGAAGCAACATTAGGATCTGGAGCAGATGTAGAGGGAACAAATGATTGTGGAACCGCAGTCGGTAGAAAACCACTATTCTGTGCATCCTGACATGAATCATATAATACAGCAGCTTCCTCAGGAGAAATATCAGAAGGTAATTGAAAAAACTTGAATAAATTGTCATAATCAAAAGCCCAGTCTGGTCCTATCACCATTTGAGGTAAAGACCAATTAGAACAGTCAATATGAAACCACTCCTCAACCTGACGAGTCTCTTTGTTATAAACCCTCTTGGTAGTAGAATTTACAACATACCCCAGAAAGATCCCATCAATAGCCTTAGCACTGAACTTGGTTGGGACATCTCTAACTTTCAATAGGGTGCATGGATTACCAAAAGGTAGTAAATATTCCAGATTTGGCTTCCGATTATTAAGCAACTCATACCATGTCTTGTTGTGTCGCTTAACGGTCAAAACTCTGTTCAAAACGTGACACGCAGTATTCACAGCCTCAGCCCAAAAAGTAACTGGAAGCTTAGAATCTGCAAGCACCGTACGTGCTGTTTCAACCAAAGTCCTGTTCTTTTGTTCAGCAACTCCATTTTGTTGAGGTACATATGGCGCACTGAATTCATGATGAATTCCCTTTTGAAGACAGAATAAACCCATCTTGCTATTCTTAAACTCACTACCATTGTCAATCCTAATTCTTCTGACTTTCTATTTGCACAAAATCTCTAAACTCAGGATTAAGAATTGTACCAACTATGTGGTTTCGGTTTTAGAAGCAAGGAACTTAACCCATGAAAATATAGAGAAATCATCTGTTACTACCAGACAGTAAGATTTACCGCCAATGCTCCTGATACTAATCGGTCCGAACAAATCCATATGCAGTAGCTCTAAAGGAGTCACAATTGAATTCTTTGACTTAGATTTGTGGGACTTCTTGTATTGTTTCCCTTTCTAGAAAGGTATACAGTCATCAGGAACAGAGAATTTCATCTTCGGAACACTAATAACCAGATCATTCTTCACGAGATAATTCATTTTCCGATAATTGATGTGAGCAAGTTTCCTGTAAAACAAAATAGAATCCGACTCAGACGCCTTAGAGAGTAAACATGTAGGAATTGAATCCGTTGTTGTAGCAACACTCATGTCTAGGACATATGTGTCATTTCTCCTCGGAGCCTTCATTAGAATCCATTCGTCAAGAATAACAAAGCCCGGTTTCAAGATATAACACTTAGAATCATTGAAATGAAATGAAAACTTCTTGTCACACACTTGAGATACACTCAAAAGATTGTGTTCAAGTTGCTCCACATAGTTCACTTTCTCAAATTTGACTTTATCATTCTTCAAAGTACCCTGACCAGTTATGTACCGCCTTTATTTCCAGCAAAAACGACATAACCAACATCAATATTAATAACATCTTCCAGCAAACGAATATTCCCTGTCATCTGTCGAGAACAACCACTATCCACATACCACGTATTGTTGATAGTCCTCCTTGGTTGCCCCTACATAAATAAAGAAAATCAGTTAGAAATAAGAACCCAAGCCATTGTGGTCTTGGGTCTTCCAGATGGATCAAAATAAACAACTTCAAGCAATTCACAATCAACATTGTCATCAACCTTTGGAACATAAGATTCACAATTAGACCTTCTCAATGAAGACACAGTATGATTAATTGGAAAAACATTATTAGATTTATGATTATCAGATTCAGATATTTCCAAAAGTTTCTTTAATTTTCTGTTAAGTCTTCTTCGTTGTGGTCTAGAAAGTTTGACCTCAGGTTGAGAATCTTTTGGAATTCCAACATGTTAACTCTCAAACTTATTTTGAAAAACAACTGGTTTAGAAATATGCTTATCATGTTGCTTAAATCCCAAAGATTTAGCAAATGATTGACAAGGCACATTCTGTACAACACTAGAAGTAGGCTTTCCCACATTTGGTCTTTTTAGAATCGTCACCACTCGTTGTTGTAAGGAAACACTCTTTAATTTGCCTTGATTCTTATAAGGACGGTGAATTAGAATATGACCAGCCTCATTACAGTGAAAGCAAACTCTTCTATCTTGATGATTTCTGATATAAGGAGTTTTTTTTAATTTGATGACCCTTCATATGAACAAGCTTCAGAAGATTTTATTGAACAGTTGACTGGCTTCTTTTGAACAAAAACTTGTTTAGTCACCGTTGATGAATTCTACTTCTGATGACCAGCAGCAACAAAACCACTTGATTGTAGTATTTTGGAAAGGTTAGGTGGATCAACTTTCACTTCATCAGGTTCTGTTAAAATGCATCTATCACGGGTAACTTGTTTCACCACCTTTGGTTCAACAATTTTCACTTCCTTAGGAATGCCTTCAACCTTATTATCATCAAAAACTTCATTCTTAGAATCAGAATCATAGATCATATCTTCACCAGTTACTTGATTTACTTTCAACACCATCTTTGGATCAATTTCCTCTTCATGAATAATTTCTGGTTCAACCACATAATTTGCATTGAATGGTGGAGGAACAAATCCAATTCCAGCAACCCTCTTTGTAGGATCAGCATTAGCATTAAAGTAATCCAATACCACAAATGAATTTTCAAAATTCTCCAGCTTTCTTTGTAATTTGATCATTTCAGATTCTTTGTTAGAAATCTCTTTGTTCTTCTGAGCGACAATTTTTATCTTCTCAATCTCAGCATAAGCCATATCCAGATGATATGCTTGTTCCTTATATTTCAATCCCAAAGAGTTCAAATCTCTTTTCAAAGACTCAATTCTATCTATACACAATTTATCATTATCTTTCAATTTTTGATTAACTGAATGCATCGATTTCATATCACAAATTAAATTTGTGTTATCATCCATTACTTTTTGCAGTTTATCTTTTATACTGATGTAATTAGAGCAATAAATGTGACAGACAGAATCTTTTACCTTTGAAGGATCTTACATATCTGCCATGAAAACTTTTGCAATCGGAATATTTTCAGAATCAGCACCATCAGAAGAATTTTGAGTTAATATTATATCATCTTCAGATACACAGATGCAATATCAGACTCAACATTTTGTACTTGATCATGCTCTTCATCAGCACTTGGCAACCTCTCACCATCACTTGAGCTATCATCATCAGTTGACTCTTCAGATTTTGCAGAATGAATCTCAGCTACAAAAGCTTGACTTACAGTACCAGCCAAATCTTCAAGATGAATACCCCAGTTATAATTTTCATCATTCTAAGCAACCAAAGCAGATGATGCATATGCATGATTAGAATTTCCAGAGCCAGAGGAGCCATGTGACTGGTTACAATTGTTCTGAAAGTTATTAGGCTTCTTCCTAGAATCAAAATCAACTTTTGGCTTCACACATTCTTTGGCAAAATGACCATACTTCTAACAATTATAGCAACGAACTTTGGTTTTGTCAAATCCCATACGTGAACGACTGTTAGAACCAATATACTTTCTTCCAGTCTTCTTTAAAAAATCCTTTGCTTGTCGCATCAGCATAGCCATGTTCCATTGAATGTTCATCTCTTCCAGATCAACAGGATCAATTTGTCTGAAATCCTCTTCAATAACATCTGGATCATGAATCTTTCCTCCAATAAAATTTTCATAAGAAGCTATAAAGGAAGAAAATATCGCTAAATAATCATCAGCAACTCTTTGATTCATATTATGTGTTCCAGATGATGAAGAAGCTGTATTTGCAGAGAAACCAGAATGACTTGGAACCCCAGAACAATGATCATTAGAAACATCTTGAGTATCACCAGAAAAGAACGCAACCCCTGCACTAGTTTTGCCAGAAGTCTTAGCAAAATACATTGAAGGATCTTGAATATGCTCCATATTGGTTTCCTTCTTCTTCATATTCAAATCATGTGATTGAATCTTGCCAAGAACCTCTTCAAGAGACATAGTTTTATACTTGACATTCTCTTTTATCAAAACTGAATACACATCAAATTTAGATGGTAATACCTCCAAGAACTTATCATTTATCTATTCAGTCTCATAAACTACTGAAGCACTTGACAATTCACTCAGCAAATGATAGAATCTCGTTGCAATATCATCTAAAGATTCATTTTGAAAGTGCTTGAATACTAAGAACTGCTTCTTCAGTAATTCTTTTATGCTTTTCTTAACATCCAAACTAACTTCACACCGCTTTTGTAACGCTTCCCACAATTGTTGAGAAGTCTTGAATTGTTTAAAGCTATGATAAATTTCTTTAGGAAGAGACATTGAGATACTAGCCATAGCCTTCTTTTCCCTATAAACCATTTCTTAACAAATTGTACACAAAATCATCTCTAATCACCAAGAATCAAACACAGATCACGAGCAAAAGCTCTGATACCACTTGCAGGTCCACACGACTCATCTGCAAATCTATCTCGTGACAGGACGTCTCGACAACACGGAGTGCGGAATCCTACCGTGTTAACGTTTGTATATGAATTGACAATAGAACCAGCAGGTAAATAAACTTCTCTTTGTATTCCACAAAACACAGAGTTTACAAGATTCACATAATACACTCGTTCAATCCCTTAGAAAAGAATCTGTAACACCTATTTATAGACACAATCTTTGTAATAGGCGAACTTAAGAAGTTCGCCTCAAATAGACTAGGCGAACTTAACAAGTTAGACAAAATCTATACAATTACATAAATACATAAAGACAATAAGACCTAAACTATTACAAAGCTTTTGTCATACATTCTATGTCCAAACAGAGTTAACGAACATAGAGCTCGCTAAAAGTCCCCAACGTGAACATTTTTATAACCATTAGCTATAGTTTTAGCCTGGGACTCTGTGGATAGTACTATTAGGATTGACACCCCCGGTCATGGTTCGATCGGTTTTGGTCGAATAGCAGAATAGTGTTCAAACGTGTGCTCGGGAGGTACGAGCTGGGGGCAAAATAACTGTGTCGTGGTTTGGTTATGCCTCATGTTTGAACATATTATTTGTATACCTAGATAGTCTATAAATGGGTCAACATTACTTATTCTGTTTATCATATACACATGAAACCGCTACTCATTTCGGTAATCGATCTTCTCATTAAAAAGGGCTTAACACGGGTATAAACTCGTTCACATGTTTTCATTGGGGAAAATGACTCATTTTATGACTATTAAGTCATCATATGTTTCTACTGGGGAAAACGGTTCCATAATAAGCCCATGAACACATTTTCAAGGTTTTCAGGAAAACGGTTTCATATTATGGCCATGCACACCCTTTTCAATATTTTCACTTTATGACTTTGATGTCATCACATGTTTTCGAGGAAAACGGTTTTATATTATGGCCATATACACGATATCAATGTTTTCAAGGAAAACTGCTTTACATTGTGACAACTAAACCTCTGAACTCACCAACCTTTGTGTTGACATTTTTAAGTATGTTTTTCATGTAACACATAGCTATGGCACAGTTGGAATAGGTTAGCCACTTGGATTAAACCCTAGAAGCCGAAGAAGAGTGATTGTCAAACCTCAAGACGGCTTGACCTATATGGTTCTAGGATAATGTACTAGCTCATTTTAGTTCTTGTAATGGTGTTCAAAACACATAGAAGTCTTTACTTTAGCTTTCGCTGTTGTGTAATGTTACCAATCGTTCTAACATTGATTTATTTATTTATTTACTAAATGAATAAATTTGGGGGTGTGACAGAAAATCAAGAAGTTATCATCGAGGAATAGGTAGTTGGTTTAATATATGAATTGGAAGGATGAGTTTACGTGAGAAGTCCAAGCGTGACGTAGGCACACTTGACATTAGTAGTTAAGAAGTACTAGACGGAGGTGTCGTTGTAACTATCGATTGTTCGGAGTAGTGACTATTTACAATGGCTAACATAATTCGGATAAAGCCTACCCACTTAGAGGTGTTGGGGTTAAAGGAAGGGTAGTATGACAATCAATTTATTGAAGGGAATGACTAATTGATGAAGATTTTCGTTTTCAAAATCTACAAGGTAGAGTATCAAGAGGACAATAATTATAACACCACGAGGTGGTAAAGTCATAACTAAGTTCCTATAAACTAACAAGGTCATAACAAGGTAGGTCACCATCAGAGAAGAACAAAAGGATGTGGTTTTGTATAGTGTAGGTCCCTTCGTGTGTGTCGGATCGTTGCATGCAAGTGGTCTACTAGTCGGACCGGGTGCGGAATACCCGTGACTAGGCGGAGAGTCTAACTAAAACAATGTAAACCAACACGAGAGTCACAATAAAAGCTCTTTCTATTATAAACACTCGACGGTTACAGAGAGATTACAAATTGCGTACTTAACAAACCGAGTTCGTCTAAGATATGAGTTCTGCGTACTTATCCTCTGTGAACCAAACCTATTTATACAGACCTGATGCCTGCGCACTTAGTAAGTGCGCAGGACCAAATGCTCTTGCGTACTTAGCAAGTACGCATGGGTCTTCCTGCCTACTTGCTAAGTACGCAGGAGCTTTCTCCTGCGCACATGTAAGTGCGTAAAACACTTAGAAGAAATGCAACATACACTATGTAAAAGTAAATACAACTCGATAAACTATTACATAACGACTCTTACATACAAAGACAAATTACAGACATTAGAAATACAAACTAAGACTCTATCCAGAGTGTTGTCACAGGAAAGTGCATCAACAAACTCCCCCTTGACAACAGCTCGGGATCTTCATCGTCTTCAGTCTTCAATCTTCAGTCTTCACAGCACTGGTTCCTTAGCTTCCATCTTCTTTTTGTAATCAAGACAGAACTTGATCAACTTGCCGTATTTGGTAGAAAGAAGCTTTGTCCATTCGTCAGTGTGGATGCAGTACTTGTCGGCTAGTACCTCCAGATCGTTCACAGAAAAGTTGATGAAGCAGACTTCATCAAATATCCTGATCACTTCCTTTGGCACCATGTTTCCACTTGCTGACTTACCTTTACCCATAACCACAGCCTCGCCCGTTTTTGGATCAACGTACCAGTACCACGTGTCACCAAGAATATCCTGAGGTAACTTGCTCAGGGGAATCTTAGTTTCACATTGCACTGGCTTGTATACCAATCTCTTTATGTGCTTCTTAGTCACAGGATGTACATCGTGCTTATCCTTGACTCTTCTGGGCACTTGAGGCTTGAAGTATTCAAATTTCCCTGATCTTGCTTCCCGCTGTAGTGTTACCCACAAACCCATTGCTACTGCATGACTCGAGTGACTTAGCAGGTCGCGGTTTGCGAGGTTCACAAGGTCATACTTGGGCAAAGAGTTGAACGCCTCACTGGTTGGTTTCAAGTATTGAACCCCTCTAGATCTTTTGATGGCGAACAACTGCTTGTCCTCCTCGAACCTAACAGCCAAGATCATACCTGTAGCTCCGTGCTTGTCTGTGATGGACGTCTTTTGCCACACGAGAGCTGGACCCTTAGATGATGCAGAAGGCATGTCTTTATCTTTTGGTGCCTCGGGGTCCACAGGTGTAGGTTCGACTGGGAAGGCTTCAGTTGTAGCTTCAACATTACTTGCCATGTCAACTGAGCCTGTTTCGGGCAGAGATTCGAGCGATGGTACTTCAAAGATCTCACCATCCTCTAACTCGTACTCTCCTTCCCCGTCGCCCTTGGGAATCTCTATTACCACATCTTCATCTTCATCATTCCAGTCATCACCAGAGTCGATCTCTCCTTCTTCTAGATTGAAGAGAGAATCGATCTGTGCTTCTTTAGAATAGTCAGGCTCTAGATATAGGATCTCATCATCAGATAAGTCCTTAAGTACTTCAGCCACTGACTTCCCTTTATCACCACCACCAGATGTATCACCACCCTCTTGCTGAGTAGACTCCCCCTCAGCCATTGGAATAGAAGAGATAGGCACAATCGCCAAAGCTTGGTGCTCACCTCCACTAGGACCGGCTTCAGGATCCTTGTCTTTATCATCATCCTTAGTCAAGTCGACTGGATGACAAGGCTCTGCACCAGTGGATTTATTTTCTTTCTCTTTCTCCATCTCTTTCTCTTTCTCTTTCCCTTTCTCCCCCTGGGCATCAAGCTTCTTGGTCAGTTCTTCAACTAATTTGACCATCGCTTCGAGCTCTTTTCTCTGTAAATCCATCCTTAGCTCAAGTGAAGTTCTGTGGCCTAGAATTATTTCATTGGTTTTCATCAGCAGCTCGTTCTGTGCCATAACATTCTTAAGTTACTCATTTGTCCCTGTTCTCTGGCTGTGGAGAATCCTAACTTCATCGGCCAGTGAATTGATCTGTGATTGTTGAGCATCAGACTCCTCCTTTGACTTTTGAATGGTCTTCAACAGTTCAGCAACTTAGGTCTCTAAGACATTGATCCTTGCTTCATACGGATCAGAATGCCTAGATGATGAGGCTTCAGCATTATGGATGGGGGAGGAGAAGATTGTGTCAAAGTCAAACCCTTGTGAGAAATCACCATAGTTGAAGGGTTGACCTGACGGCTCAATGGTGTGAGGTGGGTGTGGGGATGTAATGATGGGAGTGGATGTTACGGTTGAGGTGATGGTGACTGACTCCGTGAGAAGTGGAGTACTCACCGTCACATGGACGGTTGGAGTAGGGAGGGTCACCGTCACAGGAATCTCCTCTGTGACCGCCGTGACTGCCACATTACCTTCTACTAGTGGCCTTCTCCTCCTTCTGTATAGTTGTTGTGCTGGTGGGGTAGATTCTAACTCTGGACTGTCAGCTGTAGGTTGTACTTGCTGCACAGTCGGGATCTCTACAGCCCTGGGGATAGAAACCTCTTGCCTATCGCCCCTCTTCTTGTTGGCACTCTCTTGCCTTTGTCTTTGTAGAGCAGCGTCAGAGTCAGAAGTCGGCTCATAATCGCTGCTCGAGCTTTGTCGCTTTTTTTTAGAAGACGACGCAGGCAGGGTTACCTGTGCCGACTTCCTCGGGTGTGCCTGGGATGGTGCGTCATCGGAATCAGAAGAATCTGATTCTGTTGCTTCTAAATCGGATTCCTCAGAACCACCATCACCACCTTCGTCATCACCTCCATCACTTTCATTCTCTTCTTCTTGTTGTTCATCAGAATCATCACTCATCTCTGGTGCCGAATTGGGACTATACCAATTCCAATCTTCTGGTGCGACATATGCTTCATTAAGCAGGTGGCCAAAGAGTTCAGTATGCACAGGGGTAGGATCTACACTGCCTGGCTTTAGAAACTGAGAAATACTCTCTTGTCCACCCGTTTTACTTGCAGTCTCTCCCCGATAGCACGTAGGTTTGGCAATGCATCATCAATCAAGAGTTGCACAAACCTCGGGTACAATAGGAACCTAAACTTCTCTGGTGTATTGATCTGATCAGTGATTGCTTTGAAGATGTAGCGAGAGAAGTTGTAGCCCCTATTAAGAGACAAGCCCACCATGGCTGCTGCAAGGTCATGATCCATGGCATCTTTCCCCGCTTTTCTTGCCGAGATGCACACGATCATGAAGTGGGCAAAATACCGCCATTGATCCAAAACCCACATCTTCTTGTAAGAAGCATAGTCCCTCACTCCGACATATCCCGTTCTATGCCTCCAACATCCGTCCACATAGTAATCTGGATAGGATGTCGGGTCGGTAGCGAGGTCTCCGAACTGCAGGACCCTTCTTATTGTATCCTCAGAGAAAGCAATAGCCCGACCATCAACGGTAGCCCTTATGACGTTAGGGGATACCGTGCAGTCGTGCTCTGCCGTCTCCCAGAATTGCTCTAAGTAAGGTCTTGAGACTGTTGGGTCAGCTGAGATTGCATAACTTATTCTTGATCGGTTAAGAAAATCAACGATCTCTCGATATTGCAAAGCTGCCCCTTTCCACTCAGGTTGAGTGTTCGCTAACAAGTTGAATTCGTTAGTGAATGCCCGAGCCATAGTCTGCAGAGACACACAGAAAACATAATCAGAACAATGTATGTTATTGGAAACAAACAAACATGACATGGTGTAGTAGTTACTTATTGAACAAAAATTTCAGACTTAGAAAAATTTCTAAGTGTTGGTGCTGCGCACTTAGCAAGTGCGCGGCTTTTTCTTCTTGCGTACTTAACAAGTACGCAGGAATTGCTTCTTGCGTACTTGTTAAGTGCGCAAGAACAACACTTAAGAACAAAATTCAGAAGTTGATTGGTCGTTTAAAAAAACGGTTCGATTAGGTCGCCACTAGGTCGGAATCAAGGATGCAAACCTATGGGACCATTATCAACACCACAAACTACCAACATTTCACCAATTTTGACCTAACACCGTCGCCGACCCACTGTCGAGTAAACTTCAACCGACGGCTCAAATCGAGGATCAAAGGGTGATTAGAAAATCGATTAAGGTTCCTATTTGCATGAAACACACAGTAAGTTACCCAAACAACACCAAATTTTACCCAAAAATTCAAGATTTTAACCTAATGTTTTCTAAGTCACAAATCGGTCGAATGTCACGATTTTATGGATGGAATCGGTCTAAATTCTCACCAATGCGATGTAATGAGATGATGAAAGTATAGACGGGACGAAAAGATGGTTTAGACACAATCGATTTTTAGTAGAAAATTGCAGAGGGAAGCTCTTAGGTTTGAAAGTGTGAAACTCAGAAAAAATTCTAAGTGTCATATTTATACCCATCACTCATCGGTCGTGCGTACTTGTTAAGTGCGCACGAGTTAACTCTTGTGTACTTACAAGTACGCAGGACTTAACTCTTGCGCAATTACAAGTGTGCAAGACTAACTCTTGCGTACTTGTTAAGTACGCAAGGTTTACTTCGTGCGAACTTATCAAGTACGCACAGCCCTTAAGTGCGCAAATTTCCAACTAAGAATCATGAAGATTTTTTCAAATCAACGAACGAACAAGATAAGAAATATTCAAGCACGAGGATTCAAATACAATTCATGAAGGTTAAACATAAAATATTTTTGGCTTTTTCTTATTAAAATTGAACAATGCATAAACTTAAATACTTTTTGTTCTTTTCTAGATAAATATATACAAGTATTCACACAAACTATTTTTGATCAAAGACACAAGCAGAGGATCATATCAGGCTATCTTTTAGCAAAAATGATACAATATAAACATCAAAGAATATGGGATCATGTCATGTATTACTCTTTATTCATACGTAATAAGCACATAAACAAGTAATTCAAGTTGACAATATTATAAGATTTGAAACTATACGCATCTTTGTATCACGTTCTTGTGTATTAAGGTATTAATTATAAGATATACAACATGTACCCCACTGATATGCTATTCTTACTTGCACTATCTCAAGGCATCTAAGATTTTCCCAATGATTTTCTAGATTTTCATAATGAAGCTACGTCTATTAGCACAGGAAAAATCAAGCAGAATCCATAAGGATTATCGGGAATCATAAGATTCAGAATCGAGTGATTCATTTGTCTTGGTTTCATGTGATTTTCTTCTTTGAATATCGGGATGATGATTCAGGATAATAGATATAGTGTTTGATTATCAGGTAAGGGGATCCAACTTTTATCTGGATTTGATTTCAATGAATAAGGAGTGATTCAAGGGTGAAAACATGCTCAACGGTTAATGCAGAGACATGTCTTGATTCAATCTCTCCTTGAATACTTGTGAGTATGGGCAGTGAGATGAACCGCATTAATTGTGCTAACGACATAACCCGAAACTGATCTCAAAAGAAAATTATTGCCAAAATCTAACATCCTTTATCTGATAATGATCTTTTCTGTTCTTTTACGCACACACACTTGCAAACATGGGTTCAAATCACAGTTGTAATTTAGATTAATTTCCACACTACAAGTGATTCAAAGACGCATACAGCCTACTGACAATTCAAATTACTTGTAAATAAACAGATTAAAAACATAATAACTTAAACAATTAAGTAAACATGACGCAATCATTTCCCATATGAGCAGTCTATGGTGTTTAGATCATTTCTGATGTACTATCATTTCCTCTTTTCTGAAGTTAACTTTGAAATTTTCTCCATTTTCTATTTTGTTTTTTTTTTATTTTTGTAAAATATTTTAAAAACTAAAAGAACTATACAGAAAATTTAAAATAATTAAAAATTTAACTTCCATGAATTGAATTGAGTTAAGAAAAATTAGTTTTCACTCAGGATTGAACATTCCTATCAAGTTAACAAGATGCTCAAAACGGGATCGATCAAATGCCTTTGTGAAAAGGTCAGCAAGATTGTCATCCGTGTGAACTTTTACAAGTTCAATTAAATGCTTTTCAGCACAATCACGGATGAAATGATGGCGAATCTCTATGTGTTTAGTTTTGGAATGTTTCACCGGGTTATTTGTGATGGAAATGGGGCATTGTTGTCAATGAATAGAGGATTTTCGGTGAAGTTTAAGCCATGGTCTCTCAACTGCTGCTGAATCCACAGTATCTGAGAACAACCGCTCACTGCAGCAATGTATTCTGCTTCACAAGTTGAGACAGAAACCGTTGATTGCTTCTTACACTGCCAGGAGACCAGTCTGTCTCCTAAGAATTGACATCCACCAGAAGTTGACTTTCTGTCAAGGTTACAACCGCCATAATCTGAATCAGTGTAGGCTTTGAAGTCGAATGAAAGCTGCTTAGAGTACCAAAGACCTAATCGGGGTTTCCCTTTCAGGTATCTGAAAATTCTCTTCACGGCTATCATATGTGACTCCTTCGGTTGAGACTGAAACCTTGAGCACAAACTTACAGCAAACATTATATCGGGTCTTGAAGCTGTAAGATACATAAGTGATCCGATCATCCCACGGTACAACCTGCTGTCCACATCCTTTCCATCTTTGTCAGGATGCAAACCATGATTGACTGGGATAGGTGTGCCATAAGTACTGCTATCATTCATCTTGTATTTTGACAAGATGTCCTGCACATACTTAGTTTGATGTAGATAAATGCCATCCTCTCTTTGACTGACTTGCAGACCCAAGAAGAACGACAATTCACCCATATTACTCATTTCAAATTTGGACTTCATCACCTGCTCGAATTCCCTACACATCCCTTCATTGGTAGACCCAAAAATGATGTCGTCGACATATACTTGTACAAGAAGAATGTCACCTCCTGCTTTCCTAATGAAGAGAGTCTAGTCAATCTGTCCACGGTCGAAACCATTAGACAGTAAATGTTTAGATAATGTCTCATACCATGCCCGCGGTGCTTGATGAAGACCATAAAGTGCTTTGTCGAGCTTATACACTTTATTGATATTATGCGGATCTTCAAAACCGGGAGGCTGAGTGACATAGACATCTTCATGAACTTTACCATATAGGAAAGCATTCTTCACATCAAGTTGATAGACCTTGAAGCTGACATATGTGGCATAAGCCAAGAACAGTCGAATGGCTTCAATTCTAGCAACTGGGACATATACTTCCGTGTAATCCAAGCCCTCTTGCTGATAAAAACCCTAAACAACCAATCTTGCTTTGTTCTTCACAACAACATGATGATCATCTGTCTTGCATTTGAACACCCATCTGGTTCCAATTGGTTGAAAGCCTTTTGGCAAGTCAACCAAATCTCACACGTGCAACTTTTGGAATTGAGACAATTCATCTTGCATCGCTTCAATCCAGCAGTTGTCAGTGAGAGCCTCCTTCACATTCTTCGGCTCTAACTGGGACACGAATGCAGCATGAAGACATGTTTCCATGACACCAATGTCAAGTATCTCTGTGTAAAGACTGGTGTTCTCAGTGATGGTTCGATGACGAGTCTGAACGCCGGCATAAGGATCACCAATAATGTTGTCGATTGGATGATTCTTATGCACTCTCGTCTCCGGTACAATCGGTTCCTGAATTTCTGGATCAAGATTCGTGCTTAACTCCCCCATTTCCTGTGTTCCAGAGGAAGAAGATTCAATGTTAATTGGATCAGCTGGAGCTTCATTTCCTACAGTTGTGTTAGGATTAGCTGGAGCGTCATCTCCAACGACAAGAACATCTTCACTGTTATCACTGTCATGAGTTCCAGATGCAGATGCATCATTGGAATCAGGAGTTATAATCGGTACAGTAGCACGAGTAGAGAAGCTGGAGTCATCGCCGCCACCCAATAAATCATAAACATTTGCAGCGTCATCTTCAGATATATCAGGAAGATTGAATGACTTGAATAGCGCATCATAATCAAAACCCTAAGCTGGACCTGTTGGTTCGGGTGGAATGCTGTGTTTACTACAATCCACTTCAAACCATTCCTCGACAGTACGAGTTCCTATGTTGTACACTCTCTTGCAAGGCGAGTTGGCAACGTATCCTAAGAAGATGCCTTCCACCGCTTTTGCATGAAACTTAGACTGGCGGTCTTTGTACTGTAGCAACAAGGAACAAGGACTACCGAAAGGAACTAAGTAATCAAGATTGGGAAGTCGATTGTTGATCAACTCGTAGCAAGTCTTGTTATGCCTCTTCACAACCAGGACTCTGTTTAAGACGTGACACGCTGTATTAACTGCTTCTACCCAGAAAGTGACAGGAAGCTTTGCATCCGACAGCATAGTCCTTACAGTCTCAATCAGTGTTCTGTTCTTCCGTTCAGCAACTCCATTCTGCTGAGGCGTGTACGGCGCGCTGAATTCGTGACGGATCCCTTTCTTGAGACAGAAAAGCTCCATCAAATTATTCTTGAACTCAGTTTCGTTGTCGCTCCTTATCCTTCTAACTTTTAGCTTGCAAAGAGATTCCAAGCTCAGGATCAAGTATTGAAGAATATCAGCAGTCTCATCTTTAGTACCTAAAAAATGCACCCCAAGAAAAACGTGAGAAATCATCAGTTACAACTAGATAGAACGACTTACCTCCAATACTCCTGATACTTATGGGGCCAAACAGATCCATGTGTAATAGCTCCAAAGGGGTATCAATAGAGTTTTGGAGCTTGGGCTTGTGAGACTTCCGTTGCTGTTTGCCCTTTTTACAAGGCATATAGTCATCTGCAACGGTAAACCTCAGCTTAGGAACCCCGGTTACCAAACCGTTTCGGACAAGATGATTCATTTTATGATAAGAAATATGTTCGAGTTTCCTTTGCCACAAGATAGAGTCAAGCTCTGTCGCTTTTGTAAGCAAACAAGTAGCAACTGATGAGGTGGTTGTTGCCACGCTCATATCGATCTGATATGTGTCATTCGTTCTTGGTGCTCTCATCAGAATCCAGTCTTCGGGAACCTCAAAACCGGGTTCAAGAATCAGGCATTCTGACTTGTCAAACATCACCGAGTACTCCTTATCACACATTTGGGAGACACTCAACAGGTTATGCTTCAGCTGCTCGCAGAAGTTGACATTGTCAAAGCTGACACAACCGTTTGAAACCACGCCTTGACACGTGATGCTGCCGCCTTTTTCTCCGGCAAAGGCCACATAGCCGCCTCTGAATGGTTTAACGTCTTGAAGCAGGGCCATGTTTCCTGTCATGTTCCTGGAACATCCACTATCTACATACCGGCGGTTAGAGATAGTACCCTTCGGACGTCCCTGCACGAGTAACAAAAGAATTAGTTAGATTTGGAGACCCAAGCCATTGTGGTCTTGGGTCGTCCGTCTTTCTCAAAATAAACTACTTCTTTTAACTAACAGTCATGATGACTGTTCAAAATTGGTGAATCTTTGAAGGATTTGGGAATAGGAGATTCAGAACCTTTTACTTTCTTGTTCCATGATCTCTTTTGATTCTTAACTAGAACATGAGACTTTGGCTCAACCACAGCTGGTGAACTTGTGGAAGCTTCACCTGATTGAGCTTTAGTCAGCTGTTCCAGCTTTCTCAACCTTTTATTCCTTCTTCTTCTCTGTGGCTTAGAGAGTCTAGCCACAGATTTCTCACCAGTACGTGTACTACCAGATGTAGACACACGAGGTACAGCAGGTTGCTTTACCTTTCTTGCAACAGATGGTTTGGCCTCAGATTTGATCTTTGGCTTTGCCATCGGTTGGACTGGTGGTTTCACCACATTTTTCTTTGGATGTTTGGGAGATGTTTTCACTGGTGGCAACCTGGGGATAACAGCTGGTTGTGAAACAACAGGCCGTTTCCCTTGGTTCTTAGAAGGACAGTTCACAAAAATGTGACCAACCAAGCCACAGTGAAAACAGTTCCTCTTGTCTACATAAGTTCTCTTGTAAGGCTCATTAGATCTGGCCTTAGATAACTCAGCATTATGAGCAGGAGGAGTTGGTTTCTGAACAGCAGTCTGAACCTTAACAATTTGATTTTTGGGAGTATAGTATTTTTCCAAATTTTCTTTGTAACCAAGCCCAAAGTGAGCTGAAAAAGCCTCTTTCTTTACTTGGTTAAGGTTTTTATACCCCCCATAAAGCATTACCTTAAGTTTATCATTTGATTCAATGGCATCAGGTTCAGTTAAGATGCAATTATCACCATTAGTGATAATATTTTTCTTGACTTTCTGTTCAGTCAACAACTCCTCAGATACTACTCCTTCAGGGCAAGAGTTAACCGACCCATCTTCAGAAGCAGTAACAAACTCCTCACTAGATGTGGAGTTAGCCTTACTTGAGGATTCATCCTTTTTAGGGGAATCATCCTTATCAGAGGACTCATCTAGATAAGTGAGATCAATGTCTAATAAGCCATTGACAAACTTCCCACTGATTGGTGGAGGAATGGCATTGGTACCAAGACCTAGATCATTCATTTTCCTCACTACAGATTCGTAGTGTTCCACCACAAAGCGAGAGTTTTTCAACTTCTCATTAGTGCATTTTAACTGCAAGATCTTATTTTGCAGTTTGTTGATTTCATTGTTTCGTTTTTCTAACCCCTTATAAGCAATATCCAAGTGAAGCTGTTGATCGCTCATTTTTAAAGAATACTCACGTTTTTCCTTTTTCAATGTTTCAATAGATTCTTTAAAACGTTTTTCGTTTTCATTATAGTTTAGAGTTGCCATACTTAGGGGTTCGATTTTGTCTTGGAGCTTAGAGTTTTCAAGTTTTAGCCCTAGACACTTAGAACATGAAACAACAGAAAAGGGATTAGAGTCTACCTCGTGAGATGAACTTGTTGCTTCTCCAATGGCCATGAGAGCAACAGCAGTCGATTCCTCTTTCTCAGCTACAGAAGCTTCCTTTCCTTCAGCTTCCTCTTCTTCGTCTATAGCAACAGTAGTAGACTCTTTTGGGTCAGCCATAGAAGTTTCCCTTCTCTCTGCTTCCATCATTTCCATGATCTCAGCCATGAGACCAACCTGTGTTTGTGCGATGATGGCATCCTCAAGATGAACGCCCCAATCAAAGTTGTCGTCCTGTTGGGCTACCAGTGCATTGGACGTTCCACCTTGGCTTTGATTGTGGTGGTTTGGATTGTTTTGGCCATGGCTGTTTCCTTGGCTGGGTCGGGTAAAACCAGAGGCAGGTGCTCTCTCTTTCTAACACTCACGAGCAAAGTGTCCATAGTTCAGACACTTGTAGCATTTGGCCTTCGATTTGTCAAACCCGACCTTGGCATTAGGATGCCCGCCAATAAACTTTCTTCCTGTTCTGTTCAGGAAACGCTTGGCTCTCCTCAAAAGCATGGCTATATTCCATTGAATATCCATGTCCTCCATGTCATCAGGATCCACTTGATTAAAATCTTCTTCAATCATCTCTGGATCAGTAAGCTTGCCACTTATGAAATTTTCATATGCAAGCATACAAGATGAGAGTAAAGCTACATGATCTTCAGCTATTCTGGCTATAGCTGAGTTGTTAGCTGAAGACGTAGCAGGAGGATTTCTTGAGGTATTTTGATGATGAGACCCCAACCCTGATCCTGAAGCATAGCAAGCATGACCACCACACCCAGTTGAGTGGTCTTCTTCAGTAGGATTTCAAGTGAAGAGGGCAATTCCAGAGCCAGATGACTTGGATGTAGAAGTCGTCCCATGATACATAGAAGGGTCTTGTATCTGGGGTCTTCCAGAGCTCTCCTTTCTTTTCAAGTTCATTTCATGAGCTTGAATCTTTATTGCTTCCTCTACTGTCAACTCATAGAATTTAGGATTTTCCCTCATCAGGGTTGTGTACATCTCAAATTTGGGTGGTAAAGCATCCAAAAACTTTTCCACCATCTCTTCAGCTGGATACTTGAGGTCAAAAGCATTCAACTCAGTCTGTAAATGATAGAATCTAGAGATGAGGTCATCTAAAGATTCGTTCTCAAAGAATCTGAAGCACTCATACTGCTTCCTGAGAAGATCCCGCTTACTCTTCTTGATGTCACTATTTCCTTCGAATATCTTCTGTATGGCTTTCCAGAGATCCTTAGAATCGTCATACCCTCAGAAACTGTGGAACAATTCCCGAGTTAATGCCATAGTGATCGAACCAAGTGCCTTCTTCTCTCGATCATATGCTTTCTTTTCTTCCTCATCGAGTTTAGAAATAGGCTTGGGCAATTCATCATCAAGATAGATGTGTGTGGGATGCTTATATCCCTCAAGGATTGGTATCCATAGTGATGAGTCGGTATATGAAATGTAGTGCTCAAAACGTGCCTTCCAATTGGAATAATCGTTTACGTTTAGCAACTTAGGTGGTTTCTGAGGTGTACCGATCTCATTATCATAGTTTAACATGTTTCCAAGATTCTGAAGGTTCGACATAGTGAACACTTAGTCAAAATTCAGAAAAATCAGACACAGTTGCGCACTTGGGATTGGCCTTGCGCACTTGAGAAATAGTCTTGCGTATTTAGGACTTGCTCTTGCGTACTTGTAAGTACGCAGGAGGAAATGATTAAGTACGCAGGATATAACTTAAGTTCGCACAAGTTCAGTCTTGCGCACTTGTAAGTACGCAGGAGATAACTCTTGCGTATTTAGTAAGTACGCAGAAAACTGTACTTTTTGCCAAAAATGGTAAGTACGCAGGATACCTTTTCAGCAACTCTCACCAACCTTTTCCGGTGACTGGAAAATCGTCAGAGATGGTAAAAATTGGTTTGATGATTAATGCAAATGAGCCAAAGGGTCAGAAACTTGTTTCTAACCAACCTTTGATGCTCAAATAACTCAAATACACAACAAAAAATGTTTTTGAGAGATTTTTGCTTCTAAAAATGTGCTCAAGAGCTACCCCTTTTTTATTACAAAAATCAACAAAAATACCTCTTTTTGCTTGTAAAACTCAGTAAAAACGTCTCCAAACTCACTTACAACACTCGAATTCAAGAGCAATGCTCTGATACCACTTGTAGGTCCCTTCATGTGTGTCGGATCGTTGCATGCAAGTGGTCTACTAGTCGGACCGGGTGCGGAATACCCGTGACTAGGTGGAGAGTCTAACTAAAACAAAGTAAACCAACACGAGAGTCACAATAAAAAGCTCTTTCTATTATAAACACTCGACGGTTACAGAGAGATTACAAATTGCGTACTTAACAAACTGAGTTCGTCTATGATATGAGTTCTGCGTACTTATCCTCTGTGAACCAAACCTATTTATACAGACCTGATGCTTGCGCACTTAGCAAGTGCGCAGGACCAAATGCTCTTGCGTACTTAGCAAGTACGCATGGGTCTTCCTGCGTACTTGCTAAGTACGCAGGAGCTTTCTCCTGCGCACATGTAAGTGCGCAAAACACTTAGAAGAAATGCAACATACACTATGTAAAAGTAAATACAACTCGATAAACTATTACATAACGACTCTTACATACAAAGACAAATTACAGACATTAGAAATACAAACTAAGAATCTATCCAGAGTGTTGTCACAGGAAAGTGCATCAACATATAGGATCTATTATCCTTATCGATGTCTGAAAATCGTTATGATAAGGACTAGATCATGATTAGTTTGAAAGCAAACGGATGTTCATAAGAGATAAAGGCTTACTACGAAATTGAGATGGATTTAAAATGTTTTTTTTTTCAGGTTCCACAAAATAGTTTCTGATCATATGGAAGTTTGCTGATTACAACTGAAAAATTGTCATGACATGTCCACCTTTGAAGGAACAAGGTTATCACTTTCATGGAACAATAGATTCTCACCGAAATTGTATCAACCCAGGAGAGTTATAAGTTCAGTCGGATCGACATAGATCATGGGTAGCTCATTAATCTTCTTAACTTCCTTTACTTGGACGAGGACGGTTTAAAGGAAGTTGATAGTGGTTGTCTAGGTAGTGAAGTAGACAACTATTATATGAAATAAAGGTTTATGGAAATTTGACTTCCTGAAATTGATCCTAGTTTAGGCTGAAATTTTGACAAAATAGCTGTCGAGTCATCCACTTGAGACAACAAAATCTCGTGGTACATAGAATCATCTAGGTTTCTATAGTTCTTCCAAAAGTTGAAGTTGAGTCTAGAAAAAGAGTTAAGAGAATATCAAAGTATTTGAGAATAGTCTAATTGGTTCGGCTTCAAGTGACTAAATGATAGACGATGTGGAACCATTTATTGTCTTGTCATTGGTATTATGAGATCCATGGATGAAACAATTTAATTTGAAAGTATGATTATCGTGGATGAAGATGACTGAGTTTCGTAAAGAATGTTTGTAGGTCGTTGATAGTCTGTTGATGAAATAATATCACCCTTCGTATATTTTATAGACATTTGGTCCGAAGACAACTCATTTCTATCTATCACGTATGGATCTGAAGCAATGATGTTGTATAGTTTTTCGTATATGAGCTAAACTCTAGACATGGAATGTCAGCTTCGTGTATGTCTGACAGTGGCAGATAACTCACCCCTAAGTCCCATGACTCATCTAATCATAAGTGCGGCTTATGGATCATTAGAAATCATACAAAGTAAAGAGTTTACTTATGCACCTGTGTTTGGGTGTTCCGATCCAAGAGCGAGAGATTTTCATGAAAACTAAGACTTCCACTCATCTATGTTTGAGTTTGCCACCTTTTCATCGAACGAAAAGAATCATGTATCAAGGGGTCAAGAAGATTGTCAAGGGGGATGTATAATAATGGTTCACCAAAAGTTTTATGATCAAGAGTTTAAGTCTTCTGCACCAGACCTCAAGGATAATCATGTGACCATCCATCTATGTTTGCGTCCTTACGTAGTAATAGTTGTAGCTCAAAAGTAGAGATGACGTCCATTATGATATAACAAAAGGACGTGAAAGGCATACCATAGTATAATTGAAATCGGTGCGTACCAAATTAATATAGCACATGGATGTATCAAGGAAATTGATAATAACTTGCCAAACAAAAGAGATGTAGTTAGTCGTACTAAAGGCATGTGAATAAAAGTAATACAATGCCACGAGGTGATAGAAAATTGCACCAAAGGAGTTGTTGAAGTTATCTAAAATATCAATAAATCCCACAAAACTTTTATGGAATCCAGCTAGAAAGTATGATCAGTGAGTTAGAAGAGTTAAAATATAGTTTATGCATGAATATAAATCAGCACATATGTCGTCATGAGGTTCACATATTTACGAGGTGAAAACATGTGCAAAGCGTTGTGATTGTATCAGCATAACATGACCAATGTCCAAGAAGATAAAGTGATCGCTAAAGATTGAAGGTCGAGATCGTCAAGGTCTTAAACCAGATTGTCGTTTCATTTAGACTTCTGAGTAGAAAGTCGGAGTTACGATGATGCAATGATAGGTGAAATGATGACTACGCCTCTGTCATCAATAGTAACTAACTATTACATTATACATAGGTCAACACAATAGAATTTTCCAGAATTCACAAGTACCTGTAATTTCACAATTACGTGATATCAAGTGTAATTGTCAATTTACCTTACTTGATTACCTCTAGTAATCTCCCGTTGTGGGTCATATTGTAGGTGTCGATTGTTTCCACGTTGTTGCACGTATCAGATGTTAGTCACGTATGTCACATATTTGTTTCTAATATCAACATAGTTAATGTTATTCTAGTGTAATCACATACACCAATGGTTGACTGAAGTTGTCCGGCAACATTGGAATTTCTATAACCAGGTCTTAGATGTTCATAGTATAATGCAAGTCTTAGTAAATCTTGGTCCCTGAATAAGTCTGGTTAGAGCCTAGGTGTTACTAAGGATACCTAATTCGCTGAAACCATTGGCTTTGATACCAATCTGTCACACCCCCAAATTATTTACTTAGAAAATAAATAAATTTATGTTGTAACGATTGGTAACATTACACAACAGAGGAAGCTAAATGAAGACTTCTAAAGTGTCGAACACCATTACAGGAACTAAATTAATACATAGGCCTAAAGACATACAAGTCTAGATAGACTTGACGCTAAACGACCATGCGTATTCGTCTTCTAAGGTCTTAATCCAAATGCTTAACCTATTCCAACCGTGCCTCAATCATATGATACCTGAAAAACATGCTCAAAAATATCAACGCAAGGTTGGTGATTTCACAGGTTTTAAATGAATATAATTGGCAAAACCATTTGTACGAAATCGTTTGGCAAAAACCATTTGTACGAAATCCTTCGGCAAAAACCATTTGCACAAAATTAATTGACATAACTGTTTGTACGGGTACTATTGGCAAAATCTTTTCCTCAAAATCTACTAGCAAAACCATTGGTATGTATACCATTGGCAAAACCCTTTTCTCGTAATTGACTGGCAAAATCATTGGTACGTATACCATTGGCAAAACCCTTTGCTCAGAATTTACTTTATGCATATGATAAACAAGACAAGTTAGCGATTGATTCATCGATGTTTAACTAGCACAAACGAATTATGTGATGCACAAGCCTATAACCAAACCTTTAACGGATTCTCGATTTTGCCCCAACGCATTGTCCCTTTAAACAACGAGAAACAACAAGACCTAATATGCAATCATTTGACCCTGCTGGTCGTGGTTAGCGCGACTAACCATGATTGTTTCAACCTGAATAGTACTACTCATATCGATCTACGACTAAGTTCATAGCTAATGGTTATAGTTCGGAATACCGAGGACTTTCAGGTGTAACTCATGCACACAAAGGAATCAGATGCTTGTTTATCATTTTCTAGTTATCATACAATTTGAATTTAACATGTTTTTACCCCAAATATAAAAAACAGTAAAAAGGAGTCGTGAAACTCACCTTATAATGTTGCGCTAAAAATCGTATTCCTCAAATACGTGACAGTGTTGGGTATACATCCTACTTGTGTCCCACGATGCACGTAGGCACTATAGAATTTATAGACTACCCTATGTTCAGTATAAACATGTCAATATGTTTTCAATGCACAACTAGAATTATGCTCTAGTTCTACATGTTCTGTGTTTAGATGCACAACTCGCCATCATGTCTCTTAAGTTCTAATTATTAACGCTCGTGTCAATAATATATATTTGGGAAGACGAGAAAAATATAAGTTTAATTTATTGCAAAATAATAGAAAATTCGTGTATATAAAATATTGTCATTTTCCTTGAAATATAGTATATGTATATTCATATATATATATATATATATATATATATATATATATATATATATATATATATATATATATATATATATATATATACACACACACATAGTAAAAGAAATAAAATAAACAAGTATAAAATACTTAACTTAATCTCCGAACACCGTTCATGAGCATTAAGTGTAAAAATATTATAATACATATGATCTTTTAATAAGACTTGTATTATTTATAAAATAATATTAATAATAGAATTGTTTATAAAAATCTCCTTAACATTTATCATGTTAAGTCAATATGTTGGATATTTTACAAAACGGTATAAACAACTTTTCAAACGAGACGGTCCAAGTTGTAATATTAGTTTAACTTCATTTATAAATAAACTACTAGTGTTGGTAACAAAGATAATACCATTAACGATAATAGTTATGTTTTACGAATTTTATATATAAATAAAAATAATTTATAATATTAGTGATGATAATATTATCATTTCCAATTCTATTAAAATAATAGTAACGGTTTACTAATTTCGAAAGTATTAACTTAATCTTATAAGATTCCATTTATATAGGTGTATATATATAGATTTATATTTAATAAAATCATTGCTCGACTTACGATTAATTAGTTTACACTAAAAGATAATTGTGTACGCGTATGAATATTAAGTTTCAAAAACTTATTGTGAGAAATATATATTTATACATATATATTTTATATCAAAAAATAGTTGTCATCTACATTAAGTATACATAAATATATATATATATATATATATATATATATATATATATAAATCTAAATCTGTTATTAGTATTGTATATAATTTGTTATAAAATACCTCTTTGTTCATAAGGTTAAGGCATACTATGTAACTACAAAGTTTTAAACGAAATTGCCAACAAAATATAGCACGATTTATTACTATGGTTCGTATAAAAGAATATATATATATATATATATAAATTATGTATACGTTTCTAGAGTCTCGTATATCACGTTATATTAATGCCGTGTTAGTTGTCTCAATTTTTATACGCGTTTTATTAATTGACAGCTCAATAAATTTATTATAGCTCCCTATTCGTATTTATGTCTCGTTAGTAGGTTTCGTTTCGTTTTTATCCCACACGCATATATTTTAATATTTTATATGATGTATAAGAAATTATATAATTAAACTTTTTAGCAGGCGTTCATACCTTACGTGTGTTCCGTTCGCAAACTGATACGTTCTAAATCTCACGATTTACGTATTGATCATGTTTGACCATCGTTCACCAGAGTTTGACTGAGTTTGGCTCGTTTGACCAAGTTTGACCGAGACCCAGCCACCAAAATTACCATATTTTATACTCGGGAATGAAACCCAGCCACCAAAATTACCAGATCTAATATGTACATCGACAGATCTAGACAGAAAAATCTGTTTTTACCCGGAAAGCGTCCAAAGTTGAGAGCTAATCTCATGAATGCCAAAAATGACCTTAAATGTCATAGATCGGGACGACCAAACAACATACGAAACAATATATAGTCATTTGGAGTTTGATTAGTCACTAGAAAATAAGATAGGACGGGAGTTCTTTACCGAAAACCGTCGGGAACCACGGATCTGATCACCCCGTCTCTGCTTATCGAAACCACCATTATCGTGGGTCACCACTACCACCATCGGTCTTCTTCCGTGAAAACGGGGATTGCCGGAGAAACGGCCGCCACCGGAAACACGCGTCTGATCTTGTGAGGACAGTCCATTTTCTCTCCGACCGCCACCCGACCACCCCCTAGTCACCGGATTCCATGCCGAAGGCGACGTCATGTCGCTGTCACTTTCAAACAACGACCCCGGCGCCGTTCTAACTTGGACTGAGGCCACATTTCACTTCATGTGAACAAATCGAGTAAAAAGGATTGCTGGAAACTAGATCCGAAGTCAGAACAAGGCTTAGGAGGCTGGAAAAATGGACCAAAATAAAAACACTCACCAGATAGAGGGGCTGCTAGAGATGCGGGTTTAAAACCCTAACCGCCATACGCCTTGGTCCAGGCACCGGAAAAACGTAACTGAGCCTACCGCTGCCGCCTCTTTTGCCGTTGGTTCACGGGTCGGAGTCCACCACAACCTGTCGTCGTCTTCCTACTTGAACCCTCCACCACCGTCTCCATCTGGGTCCCGCCACTCCTGTCACAGCAATTGTGGGGAGGTTGCTCACCGGAGATGAGAGTTCTCCCCCACTTTCTCACTCAATCTGGTTCTCTCTCTCTCTTGTACGCACACACAAATATTTGTGTAGGGTTTTCTTTCAAGATGAGAAAGAGATACAGATATTTATGTTGGTTTATTATTATTATTATTATTATTATTGTTATTATCATCATGATGTAGGTCTCCCACCAGTATCGCGTGTCCACTCGATTTCTCGTCCCGACTAAAATTTTGAATAATTAATTTAAAGTGCTTAGAATTTTGAGGCGATAATATAAATATTAATTAAATAATTAAGTTAGGTAATCTCTGTCTCAATGGATGTCCAAGTCGGTACCCGCCTGCATCGCTTATTCATAGTGTTTGTTCGCTTAATCGTTTCACGCTCCACTCAAATTAATTCTTTTCAAATAATAACAATAATCACATGAAATCAACGATGATGAAAATAAAATTAATAAGTATTATATTGTTTTAATCATACAAGCTAATAAATAACCGGGTTACGTTTACACTAGCACTTGTTGAAATCGCGCGTCACACGTCGTATGATTCACGCGTAAATGTTCCCAAATTAATCATCCGAAAAGGTATTAAGAATTATTATTAATATTTAATATTAATAATCTTATGTCGTATTGTGTGCCGGTTATTAAACGTGAACGTGTTAATTTATTTAACCCTACGTTGTAAGTCTCTGGAAACCCTGTGCGTTAATAATATGTTATCTCGAATTATTCAGTGATCCGTCAAGTAGGGTCACACATCAAGTTCGCATATTGGGCCAACAACTTGGCCGTTAATAGGTCGAGCCCATTTATGATGAAATAATTATCGAGGATTTTTGACCCTAATTCAGGATTGTCACAAATTCACTTGACAACACAGGTCTCGATCAACACACAGCGTGCTCCTAACCCAGGTCTCGACTTCAGTAGAAAACGCCGATTTGGCCTACAGGCTTCTCGTCCCAAGGTCACACGGATTCGATTTCGAATTTTGAATCACACAGACCCGATTATGCCATAATCAAGCAGATTAGGGTTTAATTGATTCACACAGATTTTGATAGGTCGCTCTCGTCTCCTCCACAGGTCTTGATTAGGGCACTGATACCAATTGTCGGTGTTCAGGCATTAATCAAACATAACAAAGCAGAAAAAAAACGTAGCAATTGAACAAACCAATGTTCGACTCTTTTGTATTGATTGAACGTAAAAAACTAAGACAAAAATTTCCACATTTCAACCCTAAAAACAGCAAGCTACATAGTACTTGATGCATGTAAATGACTCCTAAAATTAAGTAAATACAACTCATGACTTAGACCCACTACCGTACTACCTACTACTTGACCCAATTAAAAACATAAAATAAACATGTTAAAAATAAACTAACTGTTGCAACCATTTGACGCATATCCATGACCCATCCACATAAAACAAAGCTCCACTAACCCGAACCCGGAACCATCGACTCAAATTCATAACCCGTCAAGATTAACCCTACAAACTATTTGAGCCGAAAATTAACTTTTTATGGTTTTGGCTCATAAAACTAATCGAGCGATAATTTTATTTGAGCTCGATTAGTTTGGTTGGTTTTTAATTTTTTTTATAAGGGGTAATCACACACACCCTATAATACTACTTCTAAATACATGTTTTTGTCCATCATAACATTTGAACCATCAACTACTTGGAACAAGACATCTTTCTTCCTCATCTTGATACTGATAAACAATAAGTTCTTTGATATTAGTTTGGTAGTTACTTGTCCCCTCTACACTCGTCTAGCTTTTGATTACAATTTACATCTAGTAATTGTCTTAGCAGCCGAAAGAGTAGATGCAGTTATTCATATAATCATTATTTGATTTATTAATTTTTAAGTATTTGTATAAAATGTATGATTATTTTTGAAAACATATTTTTTTATAAGTCAGGAATTAATATTGGAATCTGTATTTAGTTATTATTTTAAAATAAAAAGAAATAAGTTAAGAGGAGAAGGAGAGAGTCCCGTTAAAAACGACAGAGCCGACCGTATATGTGAATGATTCCATAATTTATTTCCAAAGTAAATGGATGCATGTACCAAACAAAATTATTGGGATGATTCCATTTCAAAACTCACATAAGAGACAAAAACACCCTTAAACTTTTATGAATTGCAATTAAAAAACACATATAATAAATCTATATACTATATAATAAATAAAGGTTTTTTCATACCACGTATCGTCTTCATATTCATTTTCATAATTTTTTTCTCGCGTCTCTCTCTTATTAAATACATCTCTATCTTTTAATAATAATATATTTTTAAAGAAAATACTAATTATACTAATAAAACAAATTTATTTTAAATTATCCCTGATTATAAGAAACTTTGAAATCTAATTATATAATTTTTATTTTCAATCAAATAGTAGGAATGACAGTCAAATTACATTAGATAGTAATTAACGTATTTTCGAAACCCTATTATATATTAATTTATACATATTTTGAATTTTGTTTTCTATCCTCAGTATATGTAATACATTTTTACACAAAGAACTTACGAGAAACAATAAAAATTCATTCATTTACCTAACATACTAGTATTATTATTAAAGTACAATATTTTTATAAGAACTCATATGTGTTAATTTACGTTTACTTGTATATTATAAACATTTTCACATGCGTAAATAGTAAAAAGAGTAAATTACCGTTTGCGTCCCTAACACGAATTTTTAACGCTTTGAGTAACTGTGGTATACAGTCTGTAACACTCTAAGTCCGTGGACCTACCTTCGTTAAAAAATTCCGTTTAAATTCAGGTGAAATGTCCGTTGTACCTTTTTACTGTATAACAGTCGGCGTCCCTGAAAACATGTAATATCTGTTTGCGTCCCTATCTAAGTCCCTAGACCTAACTCACCCGAAACTACTATTTTCAGTTTGCGTCCCTGTCTGAGTCCTTTTCCCTCTTATTCTTCAAGCATTAGAATCAAGAACCAAATTTGACTTGCAAAAGTCAAACCCACGAAAATCCATCGCAATCCCACCAAATCTGTCGTTCAAATCTTCTTAGTAAACATTAATTTTCACACTCTTCCTAGTAATCTCCGAAAGATTTCAGTTTGCACACACAAACACCTCCACTGTGTGTGATTTCAGTTCTTTAATGTTTCTTTCAAGAATCTCATTCTAAACAACTCTTGGTCTTTTTCTTTTCTAAAACCCCCTCTATCAATTCCACTTCTGTTCAAACCCCCCTGGAAAATCAATAATCGATCCTAATGGGAAATTTGTTGAATTAGGGGATGGCTAATTTGGTAATTTTTTCTAGAATAAAAATTGATTTGGAGGGTACCCATTTGAGTAATTTCACAAATACTATGAAAATGAAAGCTTTGATACAAATTCAGATTTGGAAGATACCCATTTGAGTAATCTCACAAATAATGTGAAAAATGGAAGCATTGATTCAAATTCTGAAAAAAATTATCATACAGGGACACAAACAGATATTACATGTTTCAAGGGACGTAGACTGTTATACAGCAAAAGGGTACAACGGACATTTCACCTAAATTTAAACGGAATTTTTTAACGAAGTTAGGTCCAGGGACTCAGAGTGTTACAGATTGTATACCACAAGTACTCAAAGCGTTAAAAATTCATGTTAGGGACGTATTGTGTTAAATCGTGTAAACCACATGGACGCAAACAGTAATTTACTCTAGTAAAAACTTACAAATGTACAAATGAGAGATTTACACATGTGTAAATGTTTATAATATACGAGTATATGTAAATTTACATATATCAATTCATATAAATATATTGTATTTTAATAGTAATGCTAGTATTTTAGAAAAATTAATAATTTTTTATTGTTTTTCGCGAGTTTTCGTAATATTTATGAGTTCTTATTTTCTCTAAACTTTATATATATATACATATATATATATATATATATATATATATATATATATATATATATAGGGTTAGATTATGGTAAAAAAAGGTTTTAAAAATAAGAAGGGTAAGAAAGATTTTGGGCTTGACATTTATCCTTTTATTGTTTTTAAAGAGAGGGCATAATGGTCATTGTGTAATATAGCAGGCCATTGTGTAATATAATGTCTGATATTACTCAATTACCAGACTTGATATTACACAATGAACTGATATTACACAATGACCAGACCTTAAATTACACAATGACCTTACATATTTGAGCGAATTACACAATAATGAGCAAATTACACAATGAGCTGGAAAACGTAAAACACAATGATGAATACATATAATACAATGATGAAAAATATTTGACAAAATGATCATATTACACAATGAGCAAATTACACAACGATCAGACTTTACATTACACAATGACCTGACATATTTAAGCGAATTACACAATAATGAGCAAATTACACAATGAGTTGGAAAACATAAAACAAAATTATTAATACATATAACACAATGATGAAAAATATTTGACAAAATGATGAATACATATAACACAATGATGAAAAACATTTGACACAATGACCAGACCTGAAATTACATAATGACCAGACCTGATATTACACAATGACCTGATATTACACAATGATCAGACATGATATTACACAATGAACTGATATTACACAATGACCTGACAAATTACATAATGAGCTGGAAAACGTATTTTTTTAAAGATAAAAAAGCGCTCGTTTTTATGATTTAATTTAAAAAAAAAATAATGTCGTATGTAAAAGTTATGAACGTTTAAAAGGGAGGGGGACTTGATAAAAAGTCAACAAAATTGGCCAATACTAAAATACCCGTTCAACAACTTTTTCTCCTACAATTTAATCTCAACCGTTAAATCTTTTCTACAATTTCATCTAGTGGCCATAAATCTTTCTGACTTTTCTTAGAATTAAAATCTTTTTTATCTGAATCTTTTCATATATATATATAGTGGAGGGTTATTATACAAAGTCTAAAAACTGTAAGAAGTGTAAAAAAATTTAAAAAACCCCACCACCACCCCCTAAAAGCCTAAAACCCCCACCCCACCCCCTACCCCCAAAACCTAACCCCCACCCCACCTCACCCCGAAAAACCTAAAAACCCTCACCCCACCCCCAAAAACCTAAATCATAACAAAAAAAAACCCTGAAAAACAAAAAAAGTCGTCTAAAAACATCACCACCACCCCACCCAAAAGCCTAAACCTCCAACCCCACCCCTCAAAAAAAACCTAACCCCCACCCCCATCCTCCCAAAGCCTAAATACTAAAAGTTAAACCATAATGCTAAACCCCTAAGGCTAAATCTTAAGTCAAAAACTAAACCCTAAAATATAAACCCTACAAGCTAAGATCGTAGAGTTTGACGAGACGGTTCAAACGCCACCGAAATGAGTAAAATCGGAGTTCGTATGAGCCGGTTATGAGCGTTTTAAACGACTTTTTACACTTTTTTGACTTTTTAACGAAACCTCACACTATATATATATATATATATATATATATATATATAAAGTTATTTAAAAGTTCTAATAAAATATACCATTATATGTTTTTGAATTTATTTAAAGTTTTTTAATGTATGCATATATTGAGAGTGGAATAATCTTTAAAAATTAACCGTGAAAACCTTATAAGTATTTTGTAGGTTATGTTGACCAGATATAATTGAGAGAGAAATATGTGGATAAGTAGTTACAATGTGGTTAAAGTGTCTTATATTTATAGTTAAAGCGATATTTTTACGTTTATTTAAATTCGATTCTATATCTCAATATACAATACCTGCATAAAAAATAAAAGATAAACATTTACAAGAAAAAGCAAAAATATTTATAAAATTATAGTTACAACTTAGGACATGATATTACATGAACTTGGGCATAGGCACTATTTTCTCTCTTCTTCATGTAATTTTCTCGGGGCAAAAGAGACATTTATACCTCGTTTATAAAAAACCATAAACACAGGTGAAATTTAAAAAAAATGTCAAATCTATCCACAAGAAAATTAAAAACCAAGAGAAAAAAAAGTAAATAAACTCAAAAAAAATCTTTTCCTTTTATTCCTCAAATATGCTCCCAAGATGAGGGCGCCATTCGCCGGCCTGAACAGGCCGGCGAGCTCTCCGGTGTCCTATCTTCTTCTTCTCTAACACCACTACAACATCCGAAGAATGTAAATGAACGGCTTTGTCGCCGGTGGACGCATCGGTAACTGCCATCTTGGTAATTTTAATATTGGCCTTTTTAGAATCTTTTTGTTGTCTGTTTCTCTTTTTTTCCGGCACAGATGATGATGGGATCAAGAAATATATGCTACCTCTTTTGAGCTCAGAACTGTTGGACAGGATCAATATTCGCTGGACGACACCCTGAGAACACGGTTTGCTCAAAACATGATTAGGGTAATTCTTCAACACATCTCCAGCGGTAACCGGACGTGTGATTTCTTCAACATAGCCATTTAAATGCACTATTCTGATCAAATCAAGAGCACCACATGGAAGAACACAAGCCAAACAACACCTTAAACTGTTGCCCATAGAGTTGAATCTCAAAAAAATAATAATAATAATAATAATTTGAATTATGTGTTTATGATGTGTTGGTTTACATGGTTATGAAGGAGGTGATGAATTTATAGAAGGAAGACCGTACAGGTGAGCATGGGGTTAGAGGAGTATTATTATATTGATGAAGTATGAAATGACAAAAATGCATTTGGTGGTGCATGTTTCTTTGATCTTACATAATTAATCCCTTTGAAATATATTTTTGTTTATTGTTTCAAAGTGTATATTTAATTTATAGGATTAGTTGTGGTTAAGATTGGTTTTAATTATCTTAAGACTTAGATTACGCGTATTTATTGTAAATTTGGTAACATTTATTAGAAAGACTCCATGTCCCCTTTCCAATATTCAATACACGTGATGCCATTTTTCTCTCAAAGAATAGTAATTATAATGTTTTGTTACATGAATGACAAGAAACTCGAACTTGTTATGAGTATTTTGAGGAAGGAAACAGATTAATTATAAGAATTTGTGTAGGTTTAGGTATATGTATAGTATTATGTGATCATGACATGATTACTCCAACAAATATCAATATATTATATAATATTGTTGAATTGTTAAAGCTGCTAGAAGTTTAAATTATAAAAAACTGAAGCTGGTAGAATTTTACTTACATGTTTGATATTGGTGAATTGAATTTTATTAATTCAAATTGTGACCCATTGGTCGATAATAATCTATGCTGGCAATTTGATCAGTGACAGTTTTAACTTTAAATTTCGTTGTCAATGGCAATCTTACTAGCATAATCATCACATATTTACACTCGATTTATTTTTGATTTAGCTCACAATGGTGATTATAAACGAAATAAAGACGCGTACAAGCGAAATCTAATGGAAATCAAGTGTAAATCGAGTGTAAATTTATGATAATTATGCTACTGGATTGCTCTTAACAACACAAATGAAAGTTATGACTTTCACCGATCAGATTACGAGTATGGATTAATATCGGATATTGGGTTATCGTTTGAATTTTTTAAATCCAATTTTACTTTGATATTTCAAGTCAACTTTTTGGATATATTTGTGGTCAAGTTTTAGACGATGGGAACCCCTACATGTAAAATTTGACCTCTAAGATTATGAATGGCGATCCCCAATACCAGAAAACCCTATAAAACTAAGATATACGATAAAGATTTGACACAATCAGAAATACATTTTTAAAATCGAGTATGAAATTTAAAACATCAAAAGTCAAAACCCGTTCCAAATTTAGCTTGTTACCCTTATTGGGGCCTTTAGCAAATATATTTCACATGGCCACATAGGTGTTGGATTTTATGGACCGAGTCGATAGATAACGCGGCTTACCGAGCTATACCCGTAAGAGTTACACCTAGGGCAACGAACATTAAATCCATTTAATCTGATTAACTGGTAATTACGAACTGTTAACGAGACGATATATTTTATATATATTTGTTAGACAGCAATTATTATTTATACTAGTTTATAAATAATAATTATATATATTGTTTTAATCTTTAATTAAAACAATTAAATGGGTTCGGACTTTTGCATTTCGTATTGGACTATGAGCCCGGAAACAATTAGTAGGGTTTATTATTATTTAAAAAATATGTTTTGTACATATAATAAGAGGTCAGCCGCAAGTTTTGATGAAGGTTGAGTTGTTTTGCTTTTCTCCCAAGGGAGCTAGCGACCAAAACGAAGGAAAAGGCATTCTGCCTTTGTGACTTCCGGAACCACCAAACCAGCCGCTGCCTGCTCGTTTCCGGCCAACCTCGGCGCTTTCCGTTCTCTCGTGTTTCGGTTCGTGATCTAGCATCGGTTCGTTGTACCTCGGTGTCTCGATTATTTAATCATTAACCACTAAGGTATAATTAATCTCATCAGTAGATTAATAATTGTTTTTCGTGTTTACGTGTTCATAACCAGATCCTGTTTGGTTAGTCAGTGCTGTTAAATAGGTTATGATTTTATTTTTCGCTGCGTATTTATTAATTAACTGAATCAATTAATTTCTCTGTCAAAACCCATTTTGATAAAAAGTCAAATTGATCACCACTGAATCCCAACAGTGGTATCAGAGCCTGGGTTATAACACGCAAATCAGAACCGGTCTGGTTTCACCGGTTAGATTAATCATAAACTTTAACTATCTTGATGTTTCTGATCTGATCTGTTTTTTGGGGCAATTTTTTATTTATTAATTTGGTCGTTTTTTTATTTTATTTGACCAAATATATTGCTCGTATGTGATTGTGTTGAATATGTAAATCTGGCCCGACCCATGTGATTGAGTTGTTTGTGTTTATTATTCAGTTGTTGGTTTTATGGCTTTGGCCCACTTTTGATGGCTCAAAGTTGTAATAGAATAGTTTTTTTTTATGTAATGTAATAAAAACCCGAAGACAAATCTGAAGACGCAACAGGAATCATGGAGTCAGTGGGAGTCATCCAAGACGACTAGATGCACGGAAGTCCATCCTTGTGGTTGTTTTAATTTTGTGGACCCCGTGACCCGTTTGGTCTTGCTAACTGGCTCTAGCAAGATCAATCAAACTTGGCCCTAAAAGATTTAGATATTTATTTGTTTTATGGTTGCTTTTAATTTTTTATAACTTAAATTTATTATAAACCAACCAAACACCAAACGCTTTAAAAGGAGTTTTAAAATGTCACAATCTGTCACTGCAAGTTCTAATTTTACAACTTGTAGAATTTTATAAAAATAACAACTGGCTTGTTTTTATAAAATAAATAACCGCTAAAGTTTTGCAATTTAAACTAAATTTAATTTCAAAACTTATAACTTAATAGTTCTCAACTATTAACTTTAACTGGTTATTCAAGTCGCGACAAACTTAGTTTTAATAGGTTATTTAAAATTAAGTGTCCTGAGAGATGAAATGGTTCATCAAATTTGTCATGACTTTAAATAGTAAAACTGGCTTTTACATTACACGTATGATTTAATCATTCGTTGTGTTTGACCCTATTCGGTAAACACTAAAATTGGAACCCATATTTAAAACCAATGGTCTATGCCATCCTATTATAAGGAACACTTGGAGCATAAAACGAAACATCGGTGTTTGGAGCCACAGCACCGCACTAGATGCGTAGTTTATCCTTCCAAGCGCAAGGGTTTCGTTGACACATCTGGGCCTTCCGCAAGTACCTGTTTTAGGACGACTATTACTTTTCTCTCTTGTTACATGCCTCAGCTGTCAAGAGATTAAAAGTGGGCATAGATGAGGCTAAACATATCAATGCATAGACATGTCTTGTCTTAGCGGCCTCATACACGAGAGTTGTGCATCTTTCCACAATTGACACTAATTGTCAGTCTAGTAACCCACTTACTAATGTTGTATGCCACAGCTACCATTAGTGACTGATTTAGCTAGATTCTCACTCCTTATTCTAATTTCTGTAATTGGGTCATAAATTAATAAGGACTTTTCACTTTCTTTATACTAATTTATTTTCTTTGCTTATCTTGACAGATGTCTACTAAAAATAATAATAATAATAACTCCTTCGCTCTCAAGTCTATCCTTGAGAATGAAAAGCTGGATAACACCAACTTTCTCTCGTGGCAGTGCAATCTGAGAATAGTTCTCAAGATGGCCAAGAAGCTCTATGTTCTCGATGCACCAGTCCCTGAGGCACCCGATGGTAACACGGCTGCCGCTCGTAAGGCCTGGGAAAAACAAAGAGATGATGCCACTGAGGTGGCCTGCCTGATGCTAGCCTGCATGTCCCGTGAGCTCCAAAAGAGCATGGAGGACCTGAGTGCCTTTGATATGATTGAGCAACTTAAGGGCATGTTCCTGAAACAAGCCCGACAAGAACGCTATGAAACCATGTCTCAGCTCATTCGTTGCACGATGCAAGAGGGCACGCCTGTTAGTGCTCATGTACTTAAGATGAAAGGGTACATCGACCAGATGAACAAACTTGGATATCCTATGAAGGATGACATGACTACTGATTTCATCTTAAACTCTCTCCCAAGCTCCTATGCTCAATTCGTAATGAATTTCAACATGAATGGCTTGGAGAAGACAGTGGCCGAGCTACATGGTATGCTTAAAACGGCCGAGATGAATATCCAAGGAAAGAAAAATCAAGTTCTGATGGTCAGATCTGCTGGTGTTAAAAAACCTAACCTCAAGAAAAGAGGTTATAATAGCAAAGGCAAGAAGAAGGTTAATGTTGCTGCCAAGCCTGCCACCAACAATAACAAGAAAGCTTCAAAAGCACCCCCTCCTGAGGAGCGCCAATGCTTTGAATGCAACAAAATGGGACACTGGAAACGTAACTGTCCTGAATATCTAGCCAAGCTGAAGCTGAAGAGGGCTAGTGGTGAGGACCCCTCTTCAGGTATTCTCATTTATGTTATTGAAATTTTTACTGTTTCTAGCAACACATGAGTATTTGATACTGGATGTGGATACCACGTCATTAATGTCTTGCAGGAGCCTAAAAGTTGGAGGAAGCTGAAACAAGGCGACATGAAGCTCATCGTTGGTGATAGGAAAAGAGTACAAGTTCTTGCAACTGGAACATATCATCTCTCATGTCCTTCTGGCCTTGTGGTTGTTTTAAACAATTGTTTGTTTGCACCTGGTTTAACCAGAAACATTATTTCAGTTCTTTATTGTTTAAACAAGGATTTAAGTACGTTTTTAATGGTATTTCTATTTCTGCCTACTTAAATGACATCTTTTATTTTGAGGCTAAACCTCAAAAAGGTATTTATGAGATTGACGTTCAAACTGACAGTAACATATATAATCTTTCTAAACGTATCAAATCTGGCATTAATATACTTTTCTATGACATTGTAGACTTGGACACATAAGCAAGACACGCATTAAAAGACTCCAATCCGATGGAATTCTTGAACCTACCGGACATGACTCATTTGATAATTGTGAGTCTTGTTTAGCTGGCAAACTCACAAAGGACCCCTTCACCCATGTTGGTGAACGAGCCAAGGGTCTGCTAGGCCTTATACACACTGATGTGTGTGGTCCTTTCAGAACCATGTCTAGAAATCATGAAAGATACTTCGTTTCATTTATTGACGATTATAGTCGATATGCTTATGTCTATCTTATGAAACACAAGCATGAAACATTTGAAAAGTTCAAAGAGTTTCAAAACAAAGTAGAGAAACAACTTGATAAATCTATCAAGTCACTTCGATCAGATCGAGGTGGTGAGTATCTCAGCTTAGAATTTCTTAATCATCTGAAGGAGTACGGAATTTATTCTCTGCCCACTCCTCCTGGCACACCCCAACTTAATGGCGTGAGTGAGAGGAGAAATCGAACCCTACTTAATATGGTTCGATCGATAATGTGTAGAACTAACTTGCCTCAGTCCTTCTGGAGTTATGCTCTTATGACCGCCGCCCGCCTTGTAAATCTGGCACTGTGACACCCGACATTTCAGGTCAATATTCGTACATGTATTAAACAAGTTTACATTATAATTATTTTTGGTGATTTAATTAATTTCACAAACAAGGACATCAAGGTCTAACAAAAACCGAACATTTTCTCATTTCACAATTTGGTAATTCTAGGAGTTACCGGTTCACGTACCAGGATAACCCGACTAAATGCGAACGTTAGGAATTAAATTACCCCTTTAAAACTCTAATAGATATTAATACCATTAATAAACTAATACCTTAAATCTAATTATTATTCAAAATAAACCCAACCCACTTACCCCTTGACTTTCTCGGCCGAAGCCAGAGAAAGCCATTCCCACGATTATTTTTCACTCACATTCAAATTATTTATCATCAAACCCATACCTCCCACTTGTGAAAACTCAGGTAAAACCATACCCTTTCAATCAAAACTCTCACGAATCCCTTTTATCTCTCATTTTCATACGGTAAACTTCTTCATTTCTCTTCAAAATCGAAGCCAAGTTTTAAGGCAAAACTTACCACGATTCGGCATTTTAAGAAGATTTCAAGTGTTTCTAAAAGAAATTTTACAGAAGAATCAAGATCATTATCTGTTTTC
This sequence comes from Smallanthus sonchifolius, assembly GCA_023525975.1. Lineage (NCBI taxonomy): Eukaryota > Viridiplantae > Streptophyta > Magnoliopsida > Asterales > Asteraceae > Smallanthus > Smallanthus sonchifolius. The sequence goes on along the minus strand of CM042021.1, from coordinate 65,781,875 downwards.
TTTCATCATCTTCATCTCGGTTTTAAGGTAAAAACTCAATACTATCCACCTTATTTTCTTTAAAACCGTATCTAAGCATACAAAATGTTCAATCGCAAGTAAGATAACAAGAAAAGTGTGTCAAATTCAAGTTTTAAAACATAAATATACAGGACTGATTCTGTCAAAAAGAAGTCCAGTAATCGAAACTAGGAGTTTCGATACCAGTTAACTCAATCGAAACTAGGAGTTTCGATACCAACTATTCAATCGAAACTAGGTTGTTTCGACACTCAAATACTCAATCGAAACTAGGAGTTTCGATACATGTTTACTCAATCGAAACTAGGAGTTTCGATACATGTTTACTCAATCGAAACTAGGAGTTTCGATACTAGTTGTCAATCGAAACTAGGAAGTTTTGACAACTGTCATACTCAATCGAAACTAGGTAGTTTCGATACCCAACTACTCAATCGAAACTAGGAAGTTTCGATACTCAATTGCCCAATCGAAACTAGGTAGTTTCGATACCTGTGTCAGTCCCCTTTTGGGCAGTAACTTGGAACTATTTTTATAACGAAACAAGTGTTGAACCACTAAGAGGATATTTTAAACAAAAACAACCAGATTTACAGAGTCGGTGAACAATTTGCAATATGAGACGTTCGGTCTTAACACAATTTACCCTTTGGTATTTAGGGTACGAATAGTCAAGTTTGACTACAACAAGTATCATTACAAATATACACAAAAACAAGGTGAGTTTCACGGCCCCTTTTTACTGTTTTTCAATATTTGGGGGAAGAACATACTTACAACTATTTTATGGGATAACAAGAGAATAAAGCACGACTTTTATGTTTACATGAGATGAGAACAACAAGAGAGGCCGCTAAAGTCCCCTGGAACAATGTAGTAACCATTAACTGTAGCCTAGGGTTCTATGAATAGTACTATGGAGAGTGACGTCTCCCGGTCATGGTTAGTCGCGCTAACCACAATCTGGAGGATTTATGGCCGCATAGAACCGGATAACGAAATTAGGGGCGTGTACAATTGTCATGGTTTGGTTACGCCTCATGTATGAACATATTATTTGTATTCCTAGCTAGTTTACAAATGGGTCAACAATTCTTATTCTGTTTATCACATACACCTGAAACTATTTACGAACAATTGAATTTTACAAAGAACTATTTGATTAAACCTGTGAACTCACCAACCTAGTGTTGACAATTTTAAGTATGTTTTTCAGGAAATTGAACGTGATCGCAAGGTTAGCAATGTAGGATACATGCATGCACGATGGATACAACTTTTGGGGGATTTCTCTTGTATAACTCATTGTAATAGAGTCATATTTGCGAAATCTTCACTTTTTGTAAACTAAATTTACATTTTGGAATGTAAAACTTTAAACTTGTTTATGTATCCATTTATCATGTATGTGTTTGCGGTAATCATATGCTTTGGAAACCATGTTACGTCACGCCTCGCGTTTCCGCCTTGGCGAGGGTGTGACAGGCACCGACTAAGAAGGTGGACAAAACCCCATATGAGATATGGCACGGGTCTAAACCCAAATTGTCTTACCTTTGAGTATGGGGATGTGATGCATATGTCACCAGCGATTCTGATGACAAGCTCGATCCCAAAGGCGAAAAAGTTGTTTTCGTCGGTTACTACAACAAAAGCGGATATTATTTCTATCATCATGATGCAAACATTGTTTCCATCAAAAGGAAAGTACGCTTTCTCGAGGAAGATCTTCTAAATTGAGGAACCGGAAATAATATTATGGATCTTGAAGAAATTCGAGAAACACAAACAACCGCTGAGGAAGTCGGAGCGTCTGATCAATAAGAAGTTGTTGCTAATGAATTAGACATAAACACAAGCGTTCGCAGAAGTAGCAGGTTTCGTAAAGAACCTAATAGATACCTATGGCATCTTGAAGCTTCTAAAGTCCTGTTAGTAGCTGAGTCAAATGACGAACCTACAAACTACAAATCTGCTATCTCAGATCCTGAATCCGAGAAATGGCTTGAAGACATGAACGCCGAGATGAAATCTATGCGTGATAATCAGGTCTGGGACCTGATTGAACTACCCCCCGGTTCTCGGGAAATAGGGAGCAAATGGATTTTCAAAAGAAAAACCGACATGCATGGTAATGCACAAACTTATAAAGCACGGCTAGTTGCAAAGGGTTTCACTCAAACTCAAGGTATTAACTATGATGAAACTTTCTCACCCGTTGCTATGATCAAATCGATCAGGATACTGCTTGCCATAGCCGTGTACCATGATTACGAGATATGGCAAATGGATGTCAAAACCGCTTTTCTTAATGGACATCTTTCTGAAGATGTCTATATGGTTCAGCCTGACGGTTTTGTTGATCCAAAGTATGCTAGTAGAGTCTGCAAACTGAATAAGTCCATTTATGGACTTAAACATGCATCTCGAAGCTGGAATCTTCATTTTGATCAGAAAATCAAAGAATTTGGTTTTGTCAAGAATGAAGATGAGCCTTGTGTTTACAGAAAGGCTAGTGGGAGCACTATATCATTTCTCATCTTGTATGTGGATGATATACTGATCATTGGAAACAACATCCCTGTGCTTGATAAAGTCAAACAATGGTTAGGATCTTGTTTTTGCAATGAAAGATCTTGGAGAAGCAGCTTACATTCTAGGAATCAAGATCTACAGAGATAGATCTAAGCGGCTTCTAGGGCTAAGTCAGAGTACTTACATAGACAAAATGATGACACGCTTTAGGATGGAAAACTCCAAGAAAGGAGGTGTTCCGATTACTAAAGGCACTGTGTTGAACAAATCGCAATCTCATTCCACGGACATTGAAATTAAGGAAATGGAAGCAATTCCATATGCCTCAGCGATTGGTTCTATCATTTATGCTATGTTGTGCACTAGACCTGACGTCTCGTATGCTTTAAGCATGACCAGTCGTTTCCAGCAAAGTCCTGGCATTGCCCATTGGACTGTAGTCAAGAACATCTTGAGGTACTTAAGAAGGACCAAAGACATGTTCTTAATATTTGGAGGAGTGGAAGAACAGCTCACTGTAAGATGTTACATTGACGCAGGCTTCCACAATATACGGGAAATTGTGGAACGTGGTGACATCATGATAAGCAATGTAGACACAGATCAAAACCTAGCGGACCAGTTTACTAAGCCCATGACTCAGGACAAGCATGATCTTCACAGAGATGCTATTGGACTTAGATTTGCTAGTGATATGTTTTGATTTAGTATTTTGAATGTGCGAACATTTAAACAGTTGTACTTTTGAATTCTTTTTGGTTTACTGATTTAAATGCAATTCTGAATTCTTATAACTGTGTTCGATTTTAATACGTTTAATCCATGAATCTTGTATTCTTATTTATCCGTAGTCGGTCAGACTAGTGGGAACGTCTCTGAATTAAGACTTTTCTAAACTTCGGCTCAAGGAGTTGACTCCGAACTTCACAGGTCTCATTTTGAATGACGTTGGATGTAACTCGCATCAAATCATCTTCATGGATCTTTGTTATAAGATGTTTTGCTATTGGTATACTCATTAGTATCCTCTGACCTGAGATACGTACTAGAACTGCCGTTTACCAAGAACCATTCTTTAATCACTTTCAAACGCTGTCGCGTAACTGCCAGTCATAAAGACTTTGATTAGGAATAGTTCTGAAGTTCAGTGGGAGTTGTATGTAGTCAATAAGGGATTCTGTACTCTTGCATTATATGTAACCGATAAGCATCGTGGCGCCCTCGTTGATTCAAACTGGTGAAGTGTAAGGCCTTACCCAAACTTACTGTGTGTTTGATTGTACCACATGGATTCTTCATCGAGAAAAATAATAATGATTGGACCACTAAATCCATGTCTCATTGATTCAATTGATGTTTTATATGGAAATGATGAATGACAACTATTGCCATAAGTCTATTGTCTTGCTTTAGTTAGCTGTTACTAACACCGGGGTATTTGGTTAATAACTTTAAAGCGTCATACCTTGTTAGGGACAACCATGTGCAACTAGAGAGCCGCTGACTGTTTGCGTTGATTTATCGTGGATCGTCCAAGTGGGAGATTGTTGGATATTATGGACCGACCCGATGGACAACGCGGCTGACCGAGCTATGACCCGTAAGAGTTACACCTAGGGCAGTGAACATTAAATCCACTTAACCTGATTAACTGGTAATTACGAACTGTTAACGAGACGATACATTTTATATATATTTGTTAGACGACAATTATTATTTATACTAGTTTATAAATAATAATTATATATATTGTTTTAATCTTTAATTAAAACAATTAAATGGGTTCGGACTTTTGCATCTCGTATTGGACTATGGACCCGGAAACAATTAGTAGGGTTTATTATTATTATATAATAATAAACCTAAAAAATATGTTTTGTACATATAATAAGAGGTCAGCCGCAAGTTTTGACGAAGGTTGAGTTGTTTTGCTTTTCTACCAAGTGAGCTAGCGACCAAAACGAAGGAAAAGACATTCTGCCTTTGTGACTTCCGGAACCACCAAACCAGCCGCTGCCTACCCGTTTCCGGCCAGCCTCGGCGCTTTCCGTTCTCTCGCGTTTCGGTTCGTGATCTAGCATCGGTTCGTTGTACCTCGGTGTCTCGATCGGTTAATCATTAACCACTAAGGTATAATTAATCTCATCAGTAGATTAATAATTGTTTTTCGTGTTTGCGTGTTCATAACCAGATCATGTTCGGTTAGTCAGTGCTGTTAAATAGGTTATGATTTTATTTTCCGCTGCGTATTTATTAATTAACTGAATCAATTAATTTCTCTGTTAAAACCCGTTTTGATAAAAAGTCAAACTGATTACAACTGAATCCCAACAAGGGGAAGTTCTAATTATTTCTTAATTAAATTAGTTTTAGGATATTAATTTATACATATAAAACAAAGGGTTAGATTAAAGCCAAAGGAACTCTTCAATTTAATTTAATTTAATTAAATTTAATTTAATTTAATTTAATTAATCTTCACGATTGAACATGCATGTGCCCATTGTTTTGGATACAAGGACCCCGACAACCAGTGAAACTGTATATAATTTGTCCTTATACTTGGTTAAAAATACATAGATTTTTATAATGTTTTAAGCGTATAAAAATATATATTCAAATAAACCAACATCAAAGATGAATCAAAAAATTCTAACCAGATGAAATGATGAAAATAAAAATCAATATTAAATGTTCAATTATTTCATGAAAAATAGAAAACATACTCTATAATAAATAAATGTTTTTATGAGACATTTGTCTCTCTCCTATTAGTTATATAAATTTATTTATTTTTTTATAATTTTTTGTTTTCCATCTTTCTCTCCTATTAAATAGTAGTGATTTCTATAAATATTTTTATAAAACACTTTTTATTTAAAAAAAATAGGTTTGTTCATAAAACATTTTTATAAATTGAACATTTCTTTCATTCTTCTTATAAAATATTTTAAAAAATAATTATATAACGTTTCTAGAATTTGTATCAAAAAAATATGTAATATGTTATAAATATGTAATATTTAAATCTTTATTACTAACTATATAACATTGAATTTATTAAACTCGTGTAATACACCGGGTTTTAACCTATATTATAATAAATAAATAAATTTACTTGCTACGTATCGACTTCTAGTGAATACTATATTTTTGTTTCCCGCATCTCTATTCTATTAAATAATAATGATGTTAAATAATTAAATATTTAAAATTTATTCTAATATTTTATTAAAATTTACTAAATCATAAGAAAATTTCAATTATACTTTATCTTAAAGTATAAATTTTATAATGTTAAATCTTCATGATTTATTATTTATAATTCTTAAATATTTATTATTTCTTATTTCACTAATACCATTTAACATACAAATCTTTATAGAAATTATTGGTTTATAACAAGTTGTATTTATTCAACACATGTAATACAAGAGTTTTAACCTAGTTAGTTAGATATATCACTATAGGAACACCGTTAAGATAAATAAATAAAATCACTATTATTCATAGAGAAACGAATTACAATCCAGAAAAAGAAAATAACAGAAAGTAAATTACAAAAAAAAGGAAAGAAGAAGAAGAAAGAAAATGTGTGGTGAGTGAGGATTTCTATTTAATAGAGGTCCCATAAAACATATTTCGGGCTGCCTTGTCTCCTAGGGTCTAACAGCCGGAGTAGAAGCACTGTAAGAGAAAACTAAGCACCTGAGACACTACCTGAAACGAGAGTGAAAAGATCCAAGACAGAAGTAAATTCCTTTGATTCTGAGTGTGATTTTTTAAACATATGTTGTTTTTTCGTGTGTCATGACGATGCACATATGCCTTGTATATATACATGAAATCTGTGACCTAAAAGTCCTAAGTTAATACACAATTAACTATGTTTAATGGTGGAACTTAAACAGTCTTGTAACTAGTGGAAATCGAACAAACAGTGTGTTTATTTTCTGCATAGCACGTCATCTACGCAGCCGCGCTCGCAAAGCCACACGCAGACTCTTGTCGAGTCCGTAGAGACGTGCGCCATGACATGGTAGTCGTCGCGTGGACTTTTTTCGTGCTAGTAAGGACGCACACCACGACACCGAAGTCGCCGAGGAGGGACATACACCAAGGGATGCGCGGAGGGACATTCGTCAAGATGTGGTACGCGGGCACGCGGAGGGACATACACCAAGGCAAGCGCCATGCGCCACGCGGGCGGTCGTGCCTGCAAGGACACGCTAACCCCAACCGCGCGGTACAAACGTGGACTCCAGACGCGTCCGTCGGGACTCCAGACGCGTCCGTCGGGACTCCAACACGGCACGCAAATCCACACACCACGCCATCCGTGGACATCATCTATGGTACATGTCAAAAATACGAGTGCGGCTCGCAGTGATGTGAGTTTGCAAAGTGAAAAGTGTGCCATTAAAACGTCACATTACGCTCATCGCCCTCGTCTTGGTCCTGGGCCCGTAACCGGGCGGGCATGAAGCACCCTCCTGAATGCCACTGAGTGTCACTCCTTTATAAGATAACAAGATTCTATAAGGGGACCCCCCTTATAGACTCATCCAAGTTTTATCATTCCACCAATGTGGGAAAAGTTCACATACATCAAGATTCAAACATACACTTAGAGCATTAATATCTCATCCCTCTTAGCTCCATTTTGGACACAGTTTAGTTCGTTGTGATCCTCTCACACACACGTACTAACTAATAACTATATTATTAATAAATACAAATATTTATTTATGTCTAAGATTTCCAACAATCCCCCACATGAATAGAGATCTACCATACACTCAAGTGTCGAGATACAATTTCAGTGATTGAGTAATACAGGAGAAGTAGGTGTACCCTTTGAACCCTCCTATGTGAAGTATTGTAACATCCCAAAAATAAAACGACAATTATAATAACGGAATAAATGAACGAGGCATGACGGGTCGGGTCGGATGGGTCAGCAGGCTATAAATAGCCTATGCCACCCCTTTTCTCTCATTTGCAACTTCTAGAGAGAGAAACCGTAGAGATAGAAAGTTGGCGGATCGACCCGAGACTTCAGCAAAGTGTTACTCCATAACTCGTGAGAAGAACCTCCGGATCAGAAACTCGATTCCGGTAACAATCCGACCTAAATCTGAGTTTTTGTTCATTTTTGGGTTTTTCGGGTTTTGGGTGAAAAGGTAAGGTTTGAACGGAATAAACTGAAAGATAATCATGGATTTGAGTTCCTTAATGGAAAACGAACGTTTTGAATACAACAGGTTCGGGATCTTGACATGATCAGACCCGAATGCGAAAGTTAGGGTTTTCACGAAGAACAGGTCGTGCGCACTTGCTAAGTGCGCACGGAGCAGGTCATGCGCACTTGCTAAGTGCGCAGGAGGAGGGACCTGCGCACTTGCTAAGTGTGCAGGAAGAGGAACTTGCGCACTTGCTAAGTGCGCAGGAAGGGAAGTCTGCGCACTTGCTAAGTGCGCAGGAAGCAGAGTTTGTGCACTTGCTAAGTGCGCAGACATCAGAACTGGTTAAGTGAAGTCAGTATGTTAGAATGGTTAAACCGTTAGAGTCGGGATTGGTCTGATGTGTATTTAACTAATCAATTCAGATCGGAAGTGACGTTGTTGGACCTTCGTTTAGGACAACCCATATTAGCGTATCAGGTGAGTTCTAGAAGCCCTCTTTTAAATGTTTTTATATAATGTTTTCGGGCTGGTGTGTACACGTATGAAATGTTGTTTTATAAAATGATGTTTATGAAACTACGTTTACGAAAGGAAATGATTTGGAACGAAGGGTTTATGGAAAGAAAGTTTATGAACGGAAAGTTTACGAACGAATGTTATAAAGAAATGGTTTAAATGAAAAGGTAAAGGGTTTTGAAAGTGAAGAAAAGGTTTTATGAAAAGAAAACAAAAAGGGGCAAAGGTTTTAAAGAAGTCATTACAAATCTAATCTGTCGAATGAATGGAATTGACGAATGAAGTCTGGGAATGTGATTCCCAGCCTTGTGGTAGATTATGGACAGCGAGCCATAGTTGCCATAAGAACAACAGGGGTAGTGTCTTAGTGGTCTGCTAATGGTTTTGATGTTGTACAACTGGTAAGGGAGTAACGACGGTTACTCGGGTGATGACGATCATCCTAAGGGAAAGGGTAGCGGGAAATCAATGACGGCGATACGTAACGGTTGATTCCCAAAAGAAAGATGCGTGTTGGGCAATGACGGCGATACGTAACGGTTGACCCCACGTAGTGTATGGTTGTGGCAATGACGGCGATACGTAGCGGTTGCCCACAACATTAAAGTTTCCTCCGGGAACATAAAGACGCGTAACGATACATATTTTAGATAATAATGTATGACTTAAATGAATGTTAATGTTTTAAACAAATGATCCGTTCAATGTGTTTAAATGTGCGAAGGTTTATGAATGAAAGGCCCTGTTTTCTTATACGTTATGTTAAACCCTAATGAATGTTTTGAATGATGAACCATTTCTTAAATCGAACTAAAACTAGAACTCACCAGCGTAGCTGACGTTTTAAGTGTGCACATTCAGGTTAAGGCTGGTATGGACGATGGACGGTGATGCTTGGCAAGCGAGAAGAGTTACCCGGTCGATCATGAAGACTGGCATCCCGTTATGAGTCGTTTATGTTAAGTTTATGTATTTGACAATGTACGCTTCCGCATGTATGAACAAGTTTTTAGTTATGTTGAATGAATGATTCCGCTGCGTTATTTGATATTCGTGTTTAAGAACTGTTTGTGAATGAGTAAATCCAACAAGTGAGGCCTCCCGGGTTTGGGGCCTTACAAGTTGGTATCAGAGCAATAGTTTGAGAGATTCGGACACTCCCAGTGTCTGAACTTAAACTTTGAATGGGACCGAAAGCGGATGCCAGTACGGGTAACTCGAGCCACAGCATCAGGTATAAAAAGTAGAGTATGTGTATGTAGTATGCCTTAGAAAGGGTTAGGTAAGGACTTGTGTTCTGATGGAATCACAAAGGTGGTCAAATAGAAATCGAAAGGTAGTGTAATGGTTAATTGCAGATGGCCAGTATATATTAACATCTTACAGTACTTATTGAATTTTATTTGTTAACTAGCGTGATGACATTGGATTTCTTGTCTTATAGAACGAAATGGCGAGGAGAGGAAACAGAAGACGTGGTGGCCGTACCGGTGGTCGTACCGGCGTTCGAAATGGTGGGCGTGGCAGGATCCCTGCGCACCTAGAGTATAGTGAGGAAGGAAGTGTTCACACTGAACCGGCGGTTAGTGTGCATGAAGCTGAGCAGACACAGGTTGAAGAACAACCTTTCACTTTTGAACCAGAAGTGAGAGCAGCCATAGCTCGAGAATTTACAGAGTTGATGAAGACTTCCCTGTCAGGTCTGTTGGCATAAGCATTGAAGCAGGTCAATGCGGTGGGTGGGTCTAGCGCGGCAGTTGGTGCTCAGAACAATGAGACCGATAATGCACCGCCTGCTCGCGGATGTGATTATAAGTCCTTTAAGGCATGTGACCCGTCGGTCCTGACTGGGAAGAAGGACGCGGTGGCTACTTTTGATTGGGTAATACGTATGGAAGCCGCCATTCGTCTGAGCGAGTGTCGAGCTAATCAAGTAGTGAAGTTTGCTGCTAACTCCTTGAGGGAGGAAGCATCTCATTGGTGGGAAGGTATACGTCAGGCAAAGGGGAGCGAGATTGTGGATGCGATGATGTGGGCTGACTTGAAAACTTTAGTGATCAAGAATTTCTGCCCGAGGAACGAGATTGAGAAGGTAGAGAGGGAATTTCTGGGTTTGAAGGCCGGGAGCATGACGCACCGGTAGTACACAACCCGATTCAATGAACTGGCACGTCTGGTGCCACACCTTGTCACTACTGAAGAGAGAAAGATTGCCTGTTATATTCAAGGGTGGCCGGACCAGGTCCGCACCTATGTTAAGGCAAACGCCCCTACTACCTATGATTCGGCAGTAGAGCTAAGCGGCGTGGTATTTGACGATCTGGCACTGAATGTTGTTGCCGTTGAAGAGCAAAAGAAGAGGCCGAGCTTCTCAAACAAGCGAACTGGGGGAAAGATGTTTGGGGCTCGTGATAAGAGGGCTCGGGTGGGTGAGCCGATTGTTTGTAAGAAGTGTGGAAGGGAGCATGTAGGTGAATGCAGACTGGGATCTAACTTGTGCTTTAAGTGTGGCAAGACCGGGCACTACTCCTGAGAATGCCCGCAAGGTTACAAATGCTACAATTGTGGGGAAAATGGTCATATAAGTAGGGACTGCCCGAAGCCCAGGATGGGGGAAACTGGGAAGGGAAAGGGCCCGAAAAAGAAGGGAGAGGGATCTCGTGCAAAGACTCGTGTGTACGCGCTGACGCAAGACCAGGCCAGAATGGACCCCGACGTGGCGTCAGGTACGTTCGTCCTTGACAACACTCTTGTTTCTGTGTTATTTGATTCGGGTGCCGGTAAGAGTTTTATATCGGCGTCTTTTTGTAAGAGAATGAAGTACGCTGTCAATATACTAGAAAGGGCCTTTAGCGTAGAAACCGCTGAGGGTAGAACTGCGACAGTGACCGAGGTAGTTGACAACTCTACGATAAAAATAGAAGGTCATAGGTTCCCTGTCAGATTGTTTGTTATGGTTTTGGGAGGGTTTGATGTCGTGCTGGGTATGGATTGGTTAACTGCCAACGAAGAACAAATCATATGTAAACGAAAGATAATCCAACTCAAGGCTCCGGATGGTAGCAAAGTCGAGGTTTTTGGAGATCGTGACGTCCCGATGCCAAACGTCATCTCGATGATTAAGGCAACAGATTACTTGAGGCGCGGATGCGAGGCTTATCTGGTATATGTAATTGACAAGTGTAAGGAAGTGAAGGAACTAGACGATGTACCCGTGGTACGCGAGTACCCGGAGGTGTTTCTAGAGGATTTGCCTGGGATACCACGCGACAGAGAAATTGAGTTCCGAATTGACTTAGTACCAGATGCCCAGCCCGTGGCTAAGGCTCCATATCGACTAGCACCAGTGGAAATGAAAGAACTTATGGTACAACTAGACGAGTTACTTGAGAAAGGATTTATCCAACCAAGCATCTCACCTTGGGGTGCTCCGGTGTTGTTTGTAAAGAAGAAAGATGGTTCGATGAGAATGTGTATCGATTATCGCGAGTTGAATAAACGAACGGTGAAGAACAAGTACCCTTTACCAAGGATCGATGACCTGTTCGACCAGTTGCAAGGCGCAAGTTGGTTTTCGAAAATCGACCTTCGGTCCGGGTACCATCAGTTGAAGGTGAGGGAAGAAGACATATCGAAAACTGCATTTCGCACGCGTTATGGACATTTCGAGTTCCGCGTAATGTCTTTCGGATTGACGAACGCCCCCGCAACGTTCATGGATTTAATGAATAGGGTGTGTCGACCGATGCTGGATCGATCGGTAATCGTGTTCATCGATGATATCCTTATCTACTCCAAGAATGACGGTGATCACGCGTGTCATTTGAAGGAAGTGTTGGAAGCTCTAAAGAAGGAGAAGTTGTATGCTAAGTTCTCCAAATGCGCGTTCTGGCTTAGGGAAGTCCAATTCCTAGGTCACGTCATTGGCCCGAACGGCATTATGGTTGACCCAGCAAAGATAGTAACGGTAAGTGAATGGGACATTCCTAAGACGCCAACTGAAATCCACAGTTTCTTAGGATTGGCAGGCTACTATCGGAGATTTATCCAGGATTTCTTGAAAACAGCTTCGCCGTTGACAAAGTTGACTCGGAAAGAAGTAAAGTACGAATGGGGTTCGACCTAGGATGAGGCGTTTAAGGAATTGAAAGAGAAGCTAACACAAGCTCCAGTCTTGGCCCTTCCCGAGGGCAGTGAAGATTTGGTGGTATACTCTGACGCTTCGGGTCAGGGATTGGGGTGTGTGTTGATGCAGCGTGGTAGAGTGATTGCATATGCGTCGCGGCAGTTGAAAGTTCACGAAGTCAACTATTCACTCACGATTTGGAACTTGCTGCTGTCATATTTGCAATAAAAATTTGGAGGCACTACCTGTACGGGGTAAAGTTTACTATTTACTCCGACTACAAAAGTTTGAAGTACTTCTTCGAACAAAAGGAGCTTAATATGAGGCAGAGGAGATGGTTGGAACTCCTGAAGGACTATGACTGTGAAATAATGTACCATCCTGGAAAGGCAAACGTGGTGGCTGACGCTCTAAGCCGAAAGGATGTGCCTACTCCAATTAGAGTGAAAGCTTGCCAGTTGGTGGTAACATCGGATGTGATGAGAGAAATCGAAAGAGCTCAAGATGAAGCTTTGAAGGAAGAAAATATAAAGAAAGAAAGGATGGTGGGCCAACAGGACAAGTTGGAATATAACACCCTTGGTGTTAGAACACGTTATGGACGGGTATGGATACCTATGGGTGGTGAGCTTAGAACCAAAATCTTGGATGAGGCTCATAAGTCTCGTTACTCTATCCATCCTGGTACCAACAAAATGTACCAAGACCTGAAGAAAGACTACTGGTGGCCTGGAATGAAATGTGATGTGACGAAGTATGTAAGCAAGTGCTTGACTTGCTCGCAAGTAAAGGCTGAACACCAGAAACCGTATGGAAAGATTCAACCACTTGATATACCAGAATGGAAATGGGAACACATTACCATGGACTTCATAACCAAGCTACCCCGCACAGCTAAAGGTCATGACACCATTTGGGTAATTGTGGACCGATTAACGAAGAGTGCTCATTTCCTACCTATTCGCGAGACGTTCTTGTCGAAAAGGTTAGCTGAAGTGTTTATCAACGAAGTAGTAGCACGGCATGGGATGCCTTTGATGATCGTATCTGACCGGCACACACGATTCACATCGAGGTTCTGGAAAAGATTTCACGAGGTGATGGGTACGAGGCTTAATATCAGCACAGCATACCACCCGCAAACGGATGGTCAGTCCGAAAGAACTATTCAGACGTTGGAGGATATGCTCCGTGCTTGTATTATCGACTTCGGTGGCAGTTGGGACAGCCATCTGCCGTTAGCTAAATTCTCCTACAACAATAGTCATCACACGACGATAGGCATGCCGCCTTACGAAATGTTGTATGGTAGAAGATGCAGGACCCCGGTTTGTTGGGGTGAGATTGGGCAGAAGGAATTGGGAAGTCTTGAAGTTATAAAGGAAATGTCGGAAAGGTTCGATCAAATCAAAGCTCGAATGAAGGCCGCCCAAGATCGTCAGAAATCCTATGCGGATAAACGACGAAGGCCTATTGAGTTTGATGTTAGGGACAGGGTAATGTTGAAAGTGTCCCCCTGGAAGGGAATCATTCGATTCAGAAAGAGAGGAAAGTTAAGTCCGAGGTTTGTCGGACCGTTCAGGATAATGGCGCGGGTTGGGGAAGTCGCTTATCGGTTGGAGTTGCCTGATGAGTAAAGTGGGATTCATCCTACCTTCCATGTATCACACTTGCGAAAGTGTTTGGCGGATGAATCGGCTCACGAACCACTTACTGACATCGAGGTTGACAACAGCCTTAATTACATCGAAGAACCCGTGGCCATCCTTGATCGGAAGGAGAAACGTTTACGTAATAAAGTTATCCAATTGGTTAAAGTCCAATCGAAGCATCGAAAGGGATCGGAAGCAACTTGGGAAACGGAGAAGGAAATGAGGGAGTCGTACCCACATCTATTTGACTTATGATAGGCTTCGGGGACGAAACCTATTGTAAGGGGGTAGACTTGTAACATCCCAAAAATAAAACGACAATTATAATAACGGAATAAACGAACGAGGCATGACGGTCGGGTCGGATGGGTCAGCAGGCTATAAATAGCCTATGCCACCCCTTTTCTCTCATTTGCAACTTCTAGAGAGAGAAACCGTAGAGATAGAAAGTTGGCGGATCGACCCGAGACTTCAGCAAAGTGTTACTCCATAACTCGTGAGAAGAACCTCCGGATTAGAAACTCGATTCAGGTAACAATCCGACCTAAATCTGAGTTTTTGTTCGTTTTTGGGTTTTTCGGGTTTTGGGTGAAAAGGTAAGGTTTGAACGGATGAAACTGAAAGATAATCATGGATTTGAGTTCCTTAATGGAAAACGAACGTTTTGAATACAACAGGTTCGGGATCTTGACATGATCAGACCCGAATGCGAAAGTTAGGGTTTTCGCGAAGAACAGGTCGTGCGCACTTGCTAAGTGCGCAGGAGGAGGGACCTGCGCACTTGCTAAGTGCGCAGGAAGAGGAACCTGCGTACTTGCTAAGTGCGCATGAAGGGAAGTCTGCGCACTTGCTAAGTGCGCAGGAAGCAGAGTCTGCGCACTTGCTAAGTGCGCAGACATCAGAACTGGTTAAGTGAAGTCAGTATGTTAGAATGGTTAAAACGTTAGAGTCGGGATTGGTCTGATTTGTATTTAACTAATCAATTCAGATCGGAAGTGACGTTGTTGGACCTTCGTTTAGGACAACCCATATTAGCGTATCAGGTGAGTTCTAGAAGCCCTATTTTAAATGTTTTTATATAATGTTTTCGGGTTGGTGTGTACACGTATGAAATGTTGTTTTATAAAATGATGTTTATGAAACTACGTTTACGAAAGGAAATGATTTGGAACGAAGGGTTTATGGAAAGAAAGTTTATGAACGGAAAGTTTACGAACGAATGTTATAAAGAAATGGTTTAAATGAAAAGGTAAAGGGTTTTGAAAGTGAAGAAAAGGTTTTATGAAAAGAAAACAAAAAGGGGCAATGGTTTTAAAGAAGTCATTACAAATCTAATCTGTCAAATGAATGGAATTGACGAATGAAGTCTGGGAATGTGATTCCCATCCTTGTGGTAGATTATGGACAGCGAGCCATAGTTGCCATAAGAACAACAGGGGTAGTGTCTTAGTGGCCTGCCAATGGTTTTGATGTTGTACAACTGGTAAGGGAGTAACGACGGTTACTCGGGTGATGACGATCATCCTAAGGGAAAGGGTAGCGGGAAATCAATGACGGCGATACGTAACGGTTGATTCCCAAAAGAAAGATGCGTGTTGGGCAATGACGACGATACGTAATGGTTGACCCCACGTAGTGTATGGTTGTGGCAATGACGGCGATACGTAGCGGTTGCCCACAACATTAAAGGTTCCTCCTGGAACATAAAGACGCATAACGATACAAATTTTAGATAATAATGTATGACTTAAATGAATGTTAATGTTTTAAACAAATGATCCGTTCAATGTGTTTAAATGTGCGAAGGTTTATGAATGAAAGGCCCTGTTTTCTTATACGTGATGTTAAACCCTAATGAATGTTTTGAATGATGAACCATTTCTTAAATCGAACGAAAACTAGAACTCACCAGCGTAGCTGACGTTTTAAGTGTGCACATTCAGGTTAAGACAGGTATGGACGATGGACGGTGATGCTTGGAAAGTGAGAAGAGTTACCCGGTCGATCATGAAGACTGGCATCCCGTTATGAGTCGTTTATGTTAAGTTTATGTATTTGACAATGTACGCTTCCGCATGTATGAACAAGTTTTTAGTTATGTTGAATGAATGATTTCGCTGCGTTATTTGATATTCGTGTTTAAGAACTGTTTGTGAATGAGTAAATCCAACAAGTGAGGCCTCCCGGGGTTGGGGCCTTACAAGTATACTTGGTCTCCTAGCGGTTAGTAGACGCGATGTCCTTGAACCAACCCCTTTTTTATGTAGACGTTTTTACACTTCGCACAATACCCTTCGTGGTCTGGTAAATATTTATTGTCGTGTCCGTTATGGTCATGAAACACTAGCCTGGTTCTGCTAGAGCTATAGGATTTTTGCCCCTATTCCATTAGTAGCGATCTCACTTCTCTCTCACATAGGTGAATTTAAATAAATCATTAAAAGCAATATGCTTAACCTCCTTTGATATCACTGATTTGTTATAGGAGAATTAAAAGCAACTCTATTTATATGTTGGGCTACACCCCCACAGTGACCTGAGTTCGTATAATTAGGTTGTCCTATTGAGCCTAGATCATGGGATCTCCAATCTTCTAGGATAAGTTTTCGTTTTTTCATACTTAGTCAAGGGGATTTAGTCCCATTCCTTTCGACAATTTATATATTGCCTCTTTTCTTAAGCTTTTTCTAAGTGGATCTGCAATGTTATCCTTTGACTTCATATAGTCAATCAAGATAACCTCCGTTGAGAGCAGTTGTCATACTGTGTTTTGTCTACGTCGTATATGCCTTGATTTGTCATTATACATTGCACTTTGAGCTTTACCAATAGCCGATTGGGAATCACAATGTATGCAAATAGCCGTCACTGGCTTTGGCCATCCGGAAACATATGCTAGGAATTGACGTAACCATTCTGCCTCTTCTGCAGCTTTGTCTAGAGCGATAAACTCATATTCCATGGTGTATCTAGCTATGAGAGTTTGCTTAGACGAATTCCATGATATATCCCCTCCTCCAAGGGTAAACACATAACCACTTGTGGATTTGGAGTCTTTTATATTAGATATCCGGTTAGCATCACTGTATCCTTCCATGAAAGCTAGATCTTGGCCATAATGCAGTCCATAATTCCTCGTGTATCTCAACTACCTTAGTAGTCTTGTCATACTCTTCCAATGCTTAGAATTAGGATTACTAGTATATTTGCTTAGCCTGCTCACAACATATGCCAAGTCTGGTCGAGTACATATCATGAGATACACAAGACTGATAATTATCCTTGAATACTCCAATTGAGCAACACCCTCGCCTCTATTCTTCGATAGATGGTGGGTAGTGTCAGTCGGAGTTTGAGCTACACTCGTGTCCTCATCATTGAACTTCTCAAGGATCTTGTCCACATAGTGAGTTTGATTTAACACAAGACCGTTTTGGGTTCTAATGATCTTCACACCAAGAATCACATCGGCTAGACCCATGTCTTTCATGTCAAATCTTGCTTTATACATGTCTTTAGTACATCTGATCATCTGATCATTACTCCCAATGATTAGCATATCATCTACATAAAGACATAAGATCACATAACCTCTAGATGTCGCTTTCGCATAGACACACTTTTGGCACTCATTTATTTTGAAACCATTGTCAAGAATAACTTGGTCAAACTTTTTGTGCCATTGTTTTGGAGCTTGCTTCAAGCCATATAATGATTTGACGAGTTTATGCACTTCGTTTTCCTGGCCAGGAGCGGAGAAACCCTCAGGTTGCTCCATGTATATTTCTTCATCTAAATCTTCGTTTAGAAATGCGGTTTTTATATCCATTTGATGTATTTCCAATTTTCTCACAGCTACAATTGCAAGCACCAATCTGATAGAGGTTATTCGAGTCACAAGTGAGTAAGTATCAAAATAGTCTAGATCCTCCTTTTTTCTATACCCTTTGATCACTAGTCTTGCCTTGTACTTATCAGTAGAGCCGTTAGATTTCATCTTCCTTTTGAATATCCAACGACATCAAGTGGTTTACAACCTGTTGGAAGATCCACAAGCTCCCAAGTATGATTCTGCAGGATAGAATCAATTTCATTCTTGATATCTTCTTTCCATTAAGGTCCTTCTGAATAGGTGATCGCTTCTCGGTAGGTTTTGGGTTCACCCTCAACCATATAAGTAAGAAAATCATGACCAAAAGATTTCTCAATCCTTTTTCTTTTGCTTCTTCTTGGCTCAACCTCTTCAGCCTCATATTGTTCTTGAGATTCATCATGAACAATCTCATCAACCGATGTTGATGAACTCGCATGTTCCTTTTCCAAACAAGGAAACACATCTTTAAAGAATGAAGCATTCCTTGATTCCATTATAGTATTCTTGTGTATTTCAGGATTTTTTGTTGGACAGGTATGCCCAAGTAACGACATCTGATAGTACTACTATCAAGGTAGGATCCAAAAGGTTGCACCACGAGCAACGAACAATGAGATTATTTAATAGGTTTAAATAATCTAATACGATCGCACTTAAGCGAGAAGGGAGACGTTTAATTATTTGTAATTGGAATGCGAATAATTAAAACGAATTAAATTAGTTAATTATAAAAGAATTGATAATTAGAGAACTCATTTAATAATTATCAAATTGTTTGATAATGACTGATTAGGTGAATTTACTAGATTTATTATTAATTGGATTAATAATTAATTAGTAAAAGTAATTTATTTATTTAATAATTAAATTGTTTAATTATTAAATACCCTAACTTAATCCCCAAGTTTAGGAGATTTATAAATAAGGGATTAAGAGTATGTAAGGCCCCAAACCCGGGAGGCCTCACTTGTTGGATTTACTCATTCACAAACAGTTCTTAAACTTGAATATCAAATAACGCAGCAGAAAATTTCATTTCAAACATAACATAACATTGTTCAACATGCGGAAGCGTAACATTGTTTTAAACATAAAACATAACAAAAATAAAACATAACGGGATGCCAGACTTCGTAGATGGACCGGGTAACTCTTCATCGCCAGCCAAGCATCACCGTCCATCATCCATACCTGTCCTTAACCTGAATGTGCATACTAAAAGTCAGCTACGCTGGTGAGCTCTAGTATTACATACAACTTTAACATTTACATTTGCCAAAAACATAACATTCATTCATTTAATAAAAGCGTACGTAAAAACATGCAGTAACTTAACATCATCAAAACCTCGTAATCATATCATCATAACATAAGTAAACATGAACCGAATCTTGTTAAGACATGTTTTGTAAATGTTGATAAAATTCTGTATAAGTTCGTAGAGAGTCGAACTTAACAAGTTCGTCTAAGCATCTTTAGAAGCGAACTTGTTAAGTTCGCCTAGCCTATTAGAGGCGAACTTAATAAGTTCGCCTAAGCATCTTTGAGGCGAACTTGTTAAGCTCGCCAGTAGCAGGTCTTGTGTCTATAAATAGGTGTTTACAGATTCAGTGAAAGGAAGCAGCGAGAGTAGTGAGACTGATCGAACAAGAATTCTGTAAACTCTGTGATTGTTGAAATACAAAGTGAATGTTATTTACCTGATTGTTTCTATTGTCTATTTCGTATGCAATTGTTGATTCGGTAGGATTCCGCACTCCGTGTTAACGATACGTCTTATCACGAGAACGATCTGTAGAAGAGCCATGTGCACCTACAAGTGGTATCAGAGCCTATGCTCGTGATTCTTGGTGATTTGTGTCACACCCCGACCGATGGCGGAATCATCGGGGCGGGACATGTAAGACTGTTCATAGCACAAGGTTGACTAAATCAAAATATATTAAAGTCAAATTTCCATTACACAAAATCCAAGTACAAAATCAAATTCAAACAAGAAACATAATTAGTTCATAAAATTCTTGATTCATATTGCTAAGTCCAAGTCCTATGTTGAACACGTCTTGTATCAATCTCACATATTGGGGCCTGAAACATGAATAAAATAAAGTCAACTAAAAAGTTGGTGAGTATAACACAAGTTTGTACATAGATAGCATATAGTTTGTAAACCAAAATCCTTTACATAACATGATAAATAAGGCATTTATGGGGAGCCGCTATTGTGTAACCAAGTACAATCTAACCTTAGTAACTAGTATGCAAATTGTGTTGTCGGTATCAATCACCTCCACTTGGGTGGGTTTGTCAGACTCAATAGATCTATCATTGAAAACCGTCGGCTTGAATAGTTAATGATTGTACATAATAGCATGCAGAAGTTAGCACAAATAGTCCTCGGGCATAAAGCTCAAATTGCACACATGAATGTTATAGGATTTGTAATTGTGTTGTTTGTGTAAATGTAAACATGTAATTTGTATATAGTTCATGTTTCACCCCAAAAGTGTAAAAGAGTAAAAGGGGTTGTGAATACTCACTTGGTATAGAAGTGAAGCTAACAAGGAATATAGATAGCAATAAGATCCTTGAAATACACACTTTAACCTAAAGAGTAATATGTATTGAATCACATAGGTGCATAAAGTTTAAGTCTAAAATGAAAGTTGAATTTGTATATAAAACCATTGATTTGCATTTAAAAAGTATTGGATAAAATATATAAAGTTTGAGGTAAAATATGTTTGAAACAATTTAATTAGGTTTGAATTAAATAAATAAGTGTATTACTATAGTTTATGAAATAATGTAAATATTAATTGTAATTAAGTATAAATAAATAAATGATTTTGCTTTAAAATGTAAATTGAATAAATCATCATTATTTATAAATTTTGTAACTTAATTATTTAAAATATCATTTAAGTGTAAGAATGATAAATATAAATTTAATTTTTATAAACTTTTCAATAAATTACATTTATGCCAAGATTAAACTTTTAATCTATTTTTAAATACAGAAAACATATTTTTATAAAATCTGAAACATTTACTGATTAAAATATAAAAATTTTAATTCTGTTAAAAGTTCTGAGTCTAGCACGACCGTGCCTCGGAAGGGCACGATCGCGCTCAAGCCACGGGCGCGACCGCGCTAGTCGGGGCGCGACCGGGTTGATCAACAGGAGCACAATCTAGACAAGTTTGACAGGCACGACCGTGCCTTAGCCCGGCACGGTCGTGTCTATGATCTTTAGACACAACAGGGATTAGCCCAGAGGGCATGACAAGGTCTGTTCAGGAGGCCACGACCGCGCTGCTAATCGGCACGACCGCGCTAAATGAGGCACGGCTGCGCTAGATGATTAGCGCGACCGTGTCTATTCCAAATCAGACACGAATTGACAGATTCTTGTATTTTAATTGGTGGAATTGTTAGGGCTTTTCATTTATGGGTTATTACGAGTGTTCTGAGATATTTTAATTGTATTAACAACATGATTAGGAGCGATTCCGATTAAATCATTTTTCTTATAAAAAGGATTCTGGTTCTGAACGATTTTTGTAATGAAAGCCCGAATTGACAGAGGGCTTTTGTTACATGGACCGAAACGAAAGAGAGGGATGATTCAATTAACCTGAACAGTAGCGAATCGATAGGGAATGGTAGAACTTAGTTCCGGCGACGGCAAGACTGGCTTCCGGCTACCTCTGCTGCGGTTCCGAATGCTTCAGCGGCTTCGGATGATTCAGAGATGCTTTGGGAAAACGCTTGACCGGATTTCTTGAGGTAATTCTGGTCGAAAGAGCTTGGGAGAATTTTCTTGAATTGAGAGAGTTTTTCTTGAATTAATGAAATGAACTGAGGCGTTTGGAATTTGAAAAGTGGTAATACAATTGTTAAGGGAAAAGGAAACGTACGACTGTTACGGATTCGAACGATCGGGTGATTAAAGTTGCAGTTACGTTTCAGCTGTACACAGGCGCGACCGTGCCAAGGAGAGGCGCGACCGTGCCTAGGCACCGGGCGCGATCGTTCCAGAGCAGGTCGCGCGACCGTGCCAAAGCACTTGGCGCGACCGTGCTAGAAAGAAGCACGACCGTGCTAACTAGGGTTTCTTGATATTTTTAAATTTTAGTCCTTGACTTTTCAGGTTTGATAAGTTTGTACCAAATAGTTTCTTGTATAGCGTTTAAATGTATATAATCTAGTAAAACTTGCGAATTTATATAGAATCATTGCATTAAATTTTACGGCGAAAGAAAAAAAATGATGAGACATTGCACGAGTATAGAACTTGAAATTGCGTTACATTGAATTGAAATAGGAATACTAAATTCCGAAATGTTACAGTCTCCCCATGTTGAGAGAATTTCGTCCCGAAATTTAGCTTGAGGAAACAACATTATTAGTAAAGAGGTGAGGGTAGTTGAGCTTCATTTGGTCTTCTCGTTCCCAAGTGAACTCAGGACCACGCTTAGATTCCCAACGAACTTTAACGATAGGTATACGACTTCGCTTGAGTTGCTTGACTTCACGATCCATAATTTCCACCGGTTTCTCAACGAAGTGCATCTTTTCATCAATGTGCACGTCGTCAAGCGGTATATGGAGATTTTCATCGGCGAGACACTTCTTTAGATTAGATATATGAAATGTAGGATGCACATTGCCAAGAGATGGAGGTAACTCGAGCTTGTAAGCCACTTTCCCAATCCTTTCAAGGATTTTGAACGGACCAACATAACGAGGCGATAACTTGCCTTTCTTTCCGAAACGGATCACACCCTTCCATGGAGATACCTTAAGAAGAACGAGATCACCGACTTGGAATTCCAAAGGTTTTCGACGCTTGTCGGCATAACTCTTTTGCCGACTCCTCGCTACTCGAATATTGTCACGGATTTGAATAATCTTGTCGGATGTTTCTTGAATTAACTCAGGACCGGTGATTTGTGCTTCACCAATCTCGTTCCAACAGATAGGAGAACGACACTTGCGACCATAGAGAGCTTCGAATGGAGCCATGTTGATACTTGTGTGGTAGCTATTGTTGTAAGAAAACTCAACGAGGGATAAATGTGAATCCCAATTGCCACCAAAATCGATTACACAAGCTCTAAGCATGTCTTCAAGAGTTTGGATTGTTCGCTCGGTTTGACCATCAGTTTGGGGATGGTAAGCCGTGCTCAAATCCAAACGAGTACCAAGAGCAGATTGGAGAGATTGCCAAAATCGAGAAGTGAACCGAGCGTCTCTATCGGATATTATGTTCAAGGGAATGCCATGACGGCTCATAATTTCATCAATGTAAATTCGGGCTAATTTCTCCACTTTGAAGTCTTCACGAATAGGCAAGAAGTGGGCAGATTTGGTGAGTCGATCAATGATCACCCAAATACTATCATAACCACTCGAGGTGTGAGGGAGCTTGGTAATGAAATCCATAGCTAAATTTTCCCATTTCCACACGGGAATTTCCGGTTGTTCAAGCAAACCAGAAGGACGTTGATGTTCAGCTTTGACTTTGGAGCAAGTTAAGCATTTGGCAACATAAAGAGCAATGTCCTTCTTCATACCGGACCACCAATAAAGTTGGCGAAGATCTTGGTACATTTTATCCGCACCAGGATGAATAGAATAACGAGTCTTATGAGCCTCGTTCATGAGAATAGCACGGAGATCATCACGATCGGGAACCCAAATACGGTTCAAATAATGTAGTAAGCCATTGGGTTTTGATTCAAGAAGAAGTTCAACACCACACGACATTTCTTCATACATGTTACCCTCGGTTACCGAGACGTGTTGAGCTTCCAAGATACGGGTTTGAATATCGGACTGAATATGGGCACAATGAAGCATAACATGGTCCTTTCGACTCAAAGCATCGGCTACAACATTCGCTTTGCCGGGATGGTAACGAATCTCGCAGTCGTAGTCGTTAAGGAGTTCGACCCATCGTCGTTGCCTCATATTGAGTTCTTTTTGGTTGAAGATATGTTGGAGACTTTTGTGGTCGGTGAATACCACACATTTCGTGCCATATAAGTAATGTCTCCAAATCTTTAACGCGAATACGACCGCACCCAACTCGAGATCGTGCGTCGTATAATTCTTTTCATGAATTTTGAGTTGTCTTGATGCATAAGCGATTACTTTTCCTCGTTGCATGAGGACACAACCAAGACCTTGATTAGAAGCATCACAATAGACAACTAGATCATCATTTCCATCGGGAAGAGTCAAAATGGGAGCATTGCACAACTTATGCTTTAGAGTTTGAAAAGCTTCTTCTTGTTTCGGTCCCCATTCATAAGTCTTACCCTTATGGGTCAAGGCGGTAAGAGGGACAGCAATCTTTGAGAAGTTTGAGATGAAACGACGATAATAACCCGCAAGACCAAGAAATGAACGAACTTCAGTAGGAGTCTTCGGGGCATTCCAATTCTTCACCGTTTCAATCTTAGCAGGATCAACATGAATACCCTTGTCGTTGACGATGTGACCAAGAAATTGAACTTCTTTTAACCAAAATTCACATTTGGAGAACTTGGCATATAGTTGTTCTTTCTTTAAAAGGTCCAAAACCAATCTAAGGTGTTCTTCATGGTCGGCTTTAGTCTTGGAATAGATTAAGATATCGTCAATGAAAACTATCACGAATTTATCAAGGTACGGTTTGCACACACGATTCATGAGATCCATGAAAACTGCGGGTGCATTGGTTAACCCGAAAGGCATAATCATGAACTCGTAATGACCATACCTTGTTCGAAAAGCAGTTTTAGGAATGTCATCTTCTTGAACACGAAGCTGATGATAACCGGATCGAAGATCGATCTTTGAGAAATAAGTAGAGCCTTGAAGTTGATCAAAGAGATCATCGATTCTAGGTAAGGGATAACGGTTCTTGATAGTAAGCTTGTTGAGTTCGCGGTAGTCAATACACATGCGAAATGATCCATCCTTCTTCTTAACAAATAAGACGGGTGCACCCCACGGTGAGTGACTCGGGCGAATGAACCCTTTGTCGGAGAGTTCTTGAAGTTGACTTGCGAGTTCTTGCATTTCAGAAGGTGCAAGACGATAAGGAGCTCTAGCAACGGGGTTAGCTCCGGGTATAAGATCAATACGGAATTCTACTTGACGAACGGGAGGAGGACCGGATAAATCCTTAGGAAAAACTTCGGGGAAATCCCGAACGATCGGAATGTCTTGGATACTTTTCTCCTTGATATCCTTTTGAACAATATGAGCTAGGAAAGCAATGTACTTCTTTCGTAAGTACTTTTGAGCGGTAGTACATGACATCAACTTAAGTCCTTTGCAAGGCTTTTCACCAAAAACCCTTAAGGTTTCTCCCGATGGTAGCGGAATTCGGATACACTTTTCAAAGCAAATGACTTCGACATGATGATTTGATAGCCAATCCATACCTATGATAACATCAAAGCTTCCTAGTGGCATTGGAACAAGGTTGATTGGGAACGCATGATCATTAAGTTCTAAAGAGCAATCATAGATAATAGACTCAATTGTAAGGGAGTCACCATTTGCTATTTCAACGGTCAAGGTTTTCTCTAATTGAGATCGTGTCTTTGCAAGTAAAGGCTCAAAATTAAGTGACACAAAACTTTTATCGGCACCGGTATCGAACAATATGGAGGCATAATGACTATTTACAAGGAACGTACCATTAACCACGTCATTGTTGGCTTGAGCTTCGTTGGCATTTATGTTGAACGCACGCCCACGAGCTCCACCTTGTGTAGCATTTGCATGTCTTGGACATAGATTACGAAAATGGTTCGGGTCACCACACTCATAACAAGCACGCGTATTAGTAATGGCGGGAGCACCTTGATTAGCCACTCGCGGGTTGAGTTGATTCGGTGGATTGACTTGACCCGCAAAAGCTTTAGCCCTACAAATATTAATAGTGTGGCCATATATCCCACAATGAGTGCAAAGGCGACATGGGATATTTTGAGGGTGGTGAAAATTGCAGGTGGCACAAAGAGGATAAATCCCAACATATGGCTTTTTAGCCGGTGCTTGAACTATGGGTGCAACTTGATTAACGGGCACAGCAGGAGTAACCACAACAAAGTTTCTAACCTTCCTCTTTTTGTTATTGCGAGAGGGTTCAGTTGTGGCTTCTTTGTTGTGGGTAGAAAGGGTTACGGCTTCAGCAGTTTTCTTAGAACCCTTTTTAGTAAGAGTTCCAGCTTTCACATGATTATCAGTCAAAGTTGCAGACAGGCGGATGGCATCTTCCAAGGTAGCAGAATTTCTACCTAAGACAGTATCTTGGATTTGTCTTGGTAGTCCACCAATATACTTCTCGATACAACGGGACAAAGGAGTGACCATGTGGGGCACAAGAAGACTCAACTCATGGAACCGAGTTGTATATGCTAAGCTTTCCCCACTATCTTAGGCAAGATCCCAAAATTCAGCTTCTAACTTTTTCACTTCATTTCGAGGACAGAACTCCTCGGTCATAAGCCTTTTGACCTCATCCCAAGGTAAGGCCATTGCTACCTCTATGCCCCTATTCCTTCTTTCCCCATTCCACCACGTGAGTGCCCGTTTTTGAAAGACACTTGTGGCATGACGAACACGGAGGTTATCGGGACAGTCACTATTCAGGAAGGTGCCCTCAATACTTTCAAACCATTGCAGTAATCCTGTGGCTCCCTCGTTACCATAGAACTTGAGAGGATTACACGAGTTGAAGTGTTTGAAGGTGCATTGTGGTGGGTTGGCACCACCACCACCATTAGTTCCAGGGTTTCCATGTGCGGCTCCATTAGCTTGAGTGAGTTGAGTTACTAGTTGAGTAAGGATAGCAGCGATATCGGTGTTGTTGTTGACCACTGGAGCGCGACGGGGAGGCATTCTACAGATTTTCACAAGACAAGAAAGATTGTAAGAACTCATGAGATTTGACAGGATTTAATAGAATGAGATAATAAAAATAGATATTCTTAGTTTGGATTGTACTCAAAAGTGACAAAATCACTTGAATACTATGGCATATTAAGGTTAATTTAAACTTATATAAATTTCAAGGAGACATGCTTTAGCCTATAAGTAAACACTCATCTCGGGAATTCCCAGGAAAGCATACGGGTCCCTCGGTTGATTGGGATTTATGCGAAATGCTTTCCTAGACAGAAAACCCAAAATACAGGTGTCACCCTTCCAGATTGCATGTGTCCTCAAATAATTTAACAAGTTTAAAAACCTTAACAAAGAAATAAAAATTTTTTTAAAGATTTTTTTTTTTTTTTTTTTTTTTGCTTCAAGAATTTTTTTGTCCACATGCTTAGAAAGAATAAAGATAGAAAAGAAGGTAGAAATATCATGGGATTTTAGAATATAGGAAAGGTATTATTTAAGAAGATCCTAATAAGTCATGAATTTCTAACAAGTAAGGTACCAAATATAATAAACAATTTATCATGGTAAGCATGTAGCACATAGCATGTAACACATAGCACAAAATCATGAAGCATAGTATAAGTGGGTGTCCTAAAGTTATAGTCTAGGTCAAGATGTCTAATAACCTAATTCCCTATAACCAAGGCTCTGATACCAATCTGTCACACCCCGACCGATGGCGGAATCATCGGGGCGGGACATGTAAGACTGTTCATAGCACAAGGTTGACTAAATCAAAATATATTAAAGTCAAATTTCCATTACACAAAATCCAAGTACAAAATCAAATTCAAACAAGAAACATAATTAGTTCATAAAATTCTTGATTCATATTGCTAAGTCCAAGTCCTATGTTGAACACGTCTTGTATCAATCTCACATATTGGGGCCTGAAACATGAATAAAATAAAGTCAACTAAAAAGTTGGTGAGTATAACACAAGTTTGTACATAGATAGCATATAGTTTGTAAACCAAAATCCTTTACATAACATGATAAATAAGGCATTTATGGGGAGCCGCTATTGTGTAACCAAGTACAATCAAACCTTAGTAACTAGTATGCAAATTGTGTTGTCGGTATCAATCACCTCCACTTGGGTGGGTTTGTCAGACTCAATAGATCTATCATTGAAAACCGTCGGCTTGAATAGTTAATGATTGTACATAATAGCATGCAGAAGTTAGCACAAATAGTCCTCGGGCATAAAGCTCAAATTGCACACATGAATGTTATAGGATTTGTAATTGTGTTGTTTGTGTAAATGTAAACATGTAATTTGTATATAGTTCATGTTTCACCCCAAAAGTGTAAAAGAGTAAAAGGGGTTGTGAATACTCACTTGGTATAGAAGTGAAGCTAACAAGGAATATAGATAGCAATAAGATCCTTGAAATACACACTTTAACCTAAAGAGTAATATGTATTGAATCACATAGGTGCATAAAGTTTAAGTCTAAAATGAAAGTTGAATTTGTATATAAAACCATTGATTTGCATTTAAAAAGTATTGGATAAAATATATAAAGTTTGAGGTAAAATATGTTTGAAACAATTTAATTAGGTTTGAATTAAATAAATAAGTGTATTACTATAGTTTATGAAATAATGTAAATATTAATTGTAATTAAGTATAAATAAATAAATGATTTTGCTTTAAAATGTAAATTGAATAAATCATCATTATTTATAAATTTTGTAACTTAATTATTTAAAATATCATTTAAGTGTAAGAATGATAAATATAAATTTAATTTTTATAAACTTTTCAATAAATTACATTTATGCCAAGATTAAACTTTTAATCTATTTTTAAATACAGAAAACATATTTTTATAAAATCTGAAACATTTACTGATTAAAATATAAAAATTTTAATTCTGTTAAAAGTTCTGAGTCTAGCACGACCGTGCCTCGGAAGGGTACGATCGTGCTCAAGCCACGGGCGCGACCGCGCTAGTCGGGGCGCGACCGGGTTGATCAACAGGAGCACAATCTAGACAAGTTTGACAGGCACGACCGTGCCTTAGCCCGGCACGGTCGTGTCTATGATCTTTAGACACAACAGGGACTAGCCCAGAGGGCATGACAAGGTCTGTTCAGGAGGCCACGACCGCGCTGCTAATCGGCACGACCACGCTAAATGAGGCACGGCCGCGCTAGATGATTAGCGCGACCGTGTCTATTCCAAATCAGACACGAATTGACAGATTCTTGTATTTTAATTGGTGGAATTGTTAGGGCTTTTCATTTATGGGTTATTACGAGTGTTCTGAGATATTTTAATTGTATTAACAACATGATTAGGAGCGATTCCGATTAAATCATTTTTCTTATAAAAAGGATTCTGGTTCTGAACGATTTCTGTAATGAAAGCCCGAATTGACAGAGGGCTTTTGTTACATGGACCGAAACGAAAGAGAGGGATGATTCAATTAACCTGAACAGTAGCGAATCGATAGGGAATGGTAGAACTTAGTTCCGGCGACGGCAAGACTGGCTTCCGGCTACCTCTGATGCGGTTCCGAATGCTTCAGCGGCTTCGGATGATTCAGAGATGCTTTGGGAAAACGCTTGACCGGATTTCTTGAGGTAATTCTGGTCGAAAGAGCTTGGGAGAATTTTCTTGAATTGAGAGAGTTTTTCTTGAATTAATGAAATGAACTGAGGCGTTTGGAATTTGAAAAGTGGTAATACAATTGTTAAGGGAAAAGGAAACGTACGACTGTTACGGATTCGAACGATCGGGTGATTAAAGTTGCAGTTACGTTTCAGCTGTACACAGGCGCGACCGTGCCAAGGAGAGGCGCGACCGTGCCTAGGCACCGGGCGCGATCGTTCCAGAGCAGGTCGCGCGACCGTGCCAAAGCACTTGGCGCGACCGTGCTAGAACGAAGCACGGCCGTGCTAACTAGGGTTTCTTGATATTTTTAAATTTTAGTCCTTGACTTTTCAGGTTTGATAAGTTTGTACCAAATAGTTTCTTGTATAGCGTTTAAATGTATATAATCTAGTAAAACTTGCGAATTTATATAGAATCATTGCATTAAATTTTACGGCGAAAGAAAAAAAATGATGAGACATTGCACGAGTATAGAACTTGAAATTGCGTTACATTGAATTGAAATAGGAATACTAAATTCCGAAATGTTACAATTTGAGACGGTTTTGTATGCAAATTGACAAGAAATTGATCATCTTTAAAAATTTTCATTTCCATGGAGTTTTACAAGTTCTTGAATCTTATTTTGCTGCTGATTTGGTGATTTTGAAGTGGATTTTGAGGAAATTCATCCGATAGAAGTGTTATAATTGATAAAATACATAATCCTACGGTTCAATTTTGTCTAATTCCTTCAAATCAGTGATATATGAAGATTTTTGGTAAATTTTTGTTCGTGTTTTTGAGTTGAAGCTGTTCTTGATTTTGATTCTGTTGAAGCAAGCGAACTTTCTGAATCTGTGTGTAAGCGAACTTAGTAGACGAACTTGTCAAGTTCGCTTCTCCCAATTCAGGAGAACTTAATTTTCTAGGCGAACTTACTGGATTTTCTGGATTTTTCTGATTTAAGCGAACTTATTAAGTTCGCTTGATATCAAATTCGCTTGGGGTTAAGTTCGCTCAGTGAAGTTCAGGTGAACTTATTAAGTTCGCTCAGGCAGTATCAGGCGAACTTAGCTAGTGTTCTTAAAAAATAAAAAATAAAAAAATTTGGCGGGAAATTTCTTCTTGTCCAAATTTTTTAGGGAAAGCTTGTATGGTTGTTTTGAATCAATTTTGAATTTTTGAAATTTTTAAAAAATCGTATTTTGGCGGGAAATTTTTTTCGGATATTTTCGCAAAAATTTCAAAATGTCAATTTCATGTAATGATAATGAGATTGGAACTATGCCACCAAGGCTTTTGTGCATATCAGATTACCGTAGCTGGAAAGTCCGGTTCGAACAGTTCGTATCAGAAACTGATGAAAATTTTTGGAGACCAATTACAGAAGGATATGTGCATCCTAATTTTGACTTTCTGGAATTTCGTGATGTTCCTAAACCCGTGACAGCTCTTACTAAAGTAGAAAAGCAGAAGTTTGATCGAGAGATGAAAACGTGTGAAACTTTAACGATGTCTTTACCAAAAGAAATCATTCATAGTCTTGGGAAGTGTCCAACTTCAAGAGATCAATGGGAAGCATTGAAGAAAAAGGCTGAAACAACTTCTCAAGCATTCGTGGTCTTGATCAAAGAAGTATTGGAGAAGCAGGGTGATTCTCAAAGTGATTCTTCTGCAGATTTAACTGATAGTGAGAGTATTCGTTCTGGTGAAAGTACTCAATCTACTGAGACGGATGTGATGACTGAAGCAAGCTTTCAGACAGTTGAAGATGATCTGAGTGTATCAGAAATTGATGCGGAGTCTGTCATTGTTGATCAAAAGGGTGAAGCTGATGATGATGTATTCATGGCTCCTGGTGCATCTTCTTCAGAAGTAAAACCTGAGGTAGTTTCTAACTCTGAAACGTTTTGTTCTAACTATATTTCAGTGAAGGATAAAATGATGAGGGTTATGGATGACAATGTAAACCTCATTTGTGATATGAAATCGATGCACACGGTAAACCAGAAATTAAAGGATAATGAGAATGTGTGTATTGAAAGGATAGAGTCACTGAAGAGGGATATAAATTCTCTGACTTTGAAGATCAAAGAGCAGACATATCACCAAAGGTAACTGACATGTTACTACAGAAAAGGTAAGCACTCATGGCAAGCCTTATGTTAACCCAAATGTGGTTAAACCTCATGATACACCAAAGGGTAACTCAAAATATGAGGTTAGGCTTTCTAGACCTCAAAGACGGAGGAGAAACAGAAGATTGAGAGAACTTTTAGAACAACAAGAGTTTTCACAATCTAAACATTTTTCAAATGAACGAAAATGTTCGAACACTTCACATTTTAAGCAAAAAGAACTTAATGAATAGAAGTATGTTTGGAAATCTAAAGTTTCTGTTTCTGAGTCGTCGGAACAATCTCCGAAAATTGATGAGAGATTCGATTGTGAATGGAGTGAGGTTTATTATTTTGATACAGATGGACGACCCATGACTACCATGGCTTGGGTCCCAATTTCAAATTAATGTTTCTTTTTAGTTGTG
Organism: Smallanthus sonchifolius; assembly: GCA_023525975.1. Classification (NCBI taxonomy): domain Eukaryota; kingdom Viridiplantae; phylum Streptophyta; class Magnoliopsida; order Asterales; family Asteraceae; genus Smallanthus; species Smallanthus sonchifolius. The sequence continues at coordinate 65,749,865 of CM042021.1, read as the reverse complement.
CAGGATTAACCAAGAGGGACTATTAATACAATTTTGGTTGTTGATAGTGGTGGTTCTAAGCACATGACAGGGAATGACATCTGCAAGAGTAAAGAGTTGTTCATAATTGGAAATCTATTTGATTCAACGACTTGATGCTCAAGGGGGAGAATATGTCACACACAATGTTTTGGAAAGAGTTTTACAAAGTCCAAATGATAACCTGAAACTTAGGATGACAATGGTGAGCATAAAGTCATTGATGCAACCATTTGACTAGTTGAGGGGGAGTCTACAGGACAGGGGGAGTACAGAACTGTGTTGGTGACAAAGGCAATGACATTCAATTATAGGATTACATCGGTTTGAGTTTTTAATTGATTGAATTGCTTAATCCTGAGTAACCAAGTAAAATGTTTTTTTCTTAAAATGTTTTCATGGAAGATTTTATTTTCGTATGTTTTACTTTCTTTGAAAAATCCAAACAAATTGAAAAAGTTAAAATCAACATTACTTGAAGTTAAAGAAGAGATGATAGTACATCAGTAGATGTTCTTTCACACATGACCTTAGATTGACTGGTTGGTGCTTTATGTTAATATATCTGAATTATATGTTTTGATCTAAACTTCAGAGACTGCACAAATAGGAAATGATAGTGTTGTGTATGCATATAATTTGAATTGTCAGTAGACTAAAAGCGTCACTGAACCATTAGTAGTGTGAAAACATAATTGCATATGTTACAACTATGATTTGAACCCATTTTATGCCTGGGTGTGTGTGTTAAAAGATCACTATCAGATAAAGAATATTAGCTTTTAATAAAGATTGTCCTATGAGATCAGTTTCGGGTTATGTCCTTAGCACTATTCATTCGATTTGCTTCAGTGCCCATGTCCCGAAAAGCATGCAATTTGAAGTATAATCAAGATATGTACTTGACAACATCTGTCAAACATATACTAGCTCTTGGATCATATCGATAAATCATCTTTACTAATTCTACTGAATTCATAATCCAGATAACAGTTGGATCCACGTACCTGAATCTTATGATTCCACATATATAATCCAAAACATTGAATCATTCGATTCTGAATCTCATTGATTCGTATACAATCCAATTTGGATTATGCTATTCATGTGCTAAGTGATGTCTCCTCATTCTGGAAATTTGGATAATCTTTAGTAAAATCTCATATGTCTTGAAGATAGTGCATTTACTTTCTGTTGGTATTTCATATTTAAATGGTACATTAACTCACAAGAAAGTGGGAATGAGATGCTTTAGTTTCAAATCTTATAATATTGATAGTTTGAATTTGTGTGTCATAGCCTGATCCTATTTTCTTTGAATGTTTATCGCGTATCATAAAATGCAATATGAAAGTCTTGAAAAGATAGAGTGTGATAATCTTGAAATAGTGGTTTGATTGGTCAAGGCTTGAAAGAATGACATAGGATACCATTTGATATTATATGGATTTTATATCGAAGATGTGTGATTGATATCTCATATATACTGATATGATCTTCTTACTCGTGATGTTCGACCAAAAAGATGTGATTTTGTATTTTACATTTCAGTTTATATAGAGAAAAACCAAAAAGATTTTGTGTTTCTTATGTTTGAAAAACCAAAAAGATTTTATTTTTCCAACTTCCATGGAAATCTTAATTGTTGGTTATTCTTGGTTGTTCTCCTTTGCAAAAAAATAAATATTGCAGACAGAAGTTGACAAGGGGTCCTTCTCCCAAGTTTTCTTCTAGATAGAAAGAGAAAGTGTAGATGAACAAGACGAAGACTACAATGTGTTTGATGATATATGAAGACGGATGACAATCTTCTAAAGCTGTTGTTAAGGGGGAGTCTGTTGGAGCATATTCTGGTGACAACGAGCTTGAAGATATTATGTCTTAGTCTTAGAGTCTTTGACTTGTAATTGATAGAATTGTTAGCAACAGTCAAAGGGGAGTCTGTTAGGACATGTTTTGTAACTGTTGATAAAATTCTGTATAAGTTCATAGAGAGGCGAACTTGTAAGCATCTTTAGAAGCGAACTTGTTAAGTTCGCCTAGCCTATTAGAGGCGAACTTAATAAGTTCACCTAAGCATCTTTTAAGTTCGCCTATAGCAGGTCTTGTGTCTATAAATAGGTGTTTACAGATTCAATGAAAGGAAGCAGCGAGAGTAGTGAGACTGATCGAACAAGAATTCTGTAAACTCTGTGATTGTTGAAATACAAAGTGAATGTTATTTACCTGATTATTTCTATTGTCTATTTCGTATGCAATCGTTGATTCGGTAGGATTATGCACTCCGTGTTAATGATACGTCTTATCACGAGAACGATCTGTAGAAGAGCCATGTGGACCTACAAATTTGCACCTTTTCGTAACCGTCAATTCCATTCATCGCACACTGGCTGAGAAACCCCGAGGCACGCCACCGCTAGGCCCTTCAACACCATACATTACTTGCAGGCGAAGAAACCTAGGGCCCGATACCCCAAAGCCGTTCAACACCAGAACCTTAGGAACGGTACCACAAGGATACACACACCTTCACCTTAAGCACGATGTCCGAAAGGATAGCACGTACCTTCACCTTAAGCACTGTTCCATCGCAGGGAATAGTAACTTCAATAGGGATCCTGGTAATCCCATGGTGACCGTTGTCACCCCTTTATCCACCTAGCTGTACAACAATTGGCCAGCCACAAAGGCCCCTAAAAGGTAAGGCCCATAACATACATGCATACCTTAGTTCTCGAAAGAACTAGTGGCAGATTCGTTCATTTCGTGACTTTTATAAAATAATCGTTACCGCCTTTACATCATTTCAGTTAAAGCATTCGTACATTTTATTATAAAACATTTTATTCATAAACCGCTCGTAAACCATTCATAAACTTCTTTAGCAAAACATTTCATAAACACATTTCAACTTTCCTTTCGTAAACATCAATTCATAAAACATCATTTCGTTAAACATCATTTCGTAAGTATGCACACAAGCCCAAAACATTAATAAAACATTTAAAAGAGGGCTCTAGAACTCACATGATAAGCTAATCTGGGTTGTCCAAAACAAAGGTCCAACAACGTCACTTCCGATCTAAATTGATTAGTTAAATACACATCCGACCTAATCCTAACTCTAACGGTTTAACCATTCTGAATTAGGCGAACATACTGACTTTACTAACCAGTCTGATTCCTACGCACTTAGCAAGTGCGCAAGGCCTTTTTCTTGCGTACTTAATAAGTGCGCAGACTTCGCTTCATGCGTAATTGATAAGTACCCAAGACCTGCTTCTTGCGTACTTGATAAGTACGCAGGAGCTTCTTCTTGCGTACTTGATAAGTACGCAGGACCTTCTTCCCCGTAAAAACCCTAACTGTTTGCATGTAGATCTAATCACGTCAAGATCCCGACTTTTTTCTTTCAAAACGTTCGTTTTTCTTTCTAGATTCAAGATCTATGTTCATTCTCAAGTTTTATGCGTAAAAACGTTACCTTTTCATCCAAAACCCGAAAACCCCAAAACGAACAAAAATGTTAGAAACTTGTTTCTAACAAACCCTTGATGATCAAAACACTGAAACAAACAAGAAAAAGGTCGGATTTTGTCGGATTTTTGCTTTTAAAATAGCGCACAAGAGCTACCTCTATTTTTATCACAAAAATCAACAAAATCAGTCACTTTTCCTTGTAGAAAGGCTGTAGATTGTGTTGAAAATGCTCCTACAACACTCACAACACTCGAAATCAAGAGCAAAAGCTCTGATACCACTTGTAGGTCCCTCGGGTATCTCGGATCGTCACATGCAAGTGTGTTCCTAGTCGAACCGGGTGCGGAATGCTCGTGACTAGGTGGAGTACCAATCAACACAAATTAAAACGACAACAAAGACACAAGATACTTTCAAACTTCGTGTATTGATAATCACAGGTGGTTATAGAGAGAATGAGTGCATATATACATTCTGTCACTAACAGCTATATATACTAGACCTGTTGCCTACGCACTTAGCAAGTGCGCAGGGTTTAGCTCATGCGTACTTAGCAAGTACGCAGAATTTGTTCTTGCGTACTTGCTAAGTACACATGATATACATCCTGCACACTTACTAAGTGCGTACAACACTTAACAGAAACAGGCAAGACTAAGTACATACATATGTGATTACAACTCGATAATCAATACATAAAGATACTTTAATACAAGTACAAATACATAAAGACAAGTACATAAGCTAAGACAACATCCAGAGTGTCTGTCACACAATCTTGCTTCAACAAACTCCCGCTTGAAAGCAGCTCTGGATTATCTTCAGTCTATAAACTCCACCAGCTTTAGCTTCCATCTTCAGCTTGTAGTCAAGGCAGAACTTGACCAACTTGTTGTATCTTGATACTTGAAGTTTTGTCCATTCGTCCGCATGGATGCAGAATTTGTCATGTAGGACCGTCAGATCTTTCACAGAGAAATTAATGAAAGTGATTTCATTAAAGACTCTGATCAGTTCCTTTGGCACCAAGCTTCCACTTTCGGACCTAATCTTTCCCATTACCACTGCCTCGCCCGTCTTTGGGTCTACGTGCCAGTACCACATGTTACCAAGGATATCCTGAGATAACTTGCTCAGGGAATCCTGGTTTCACATAACACTGGGTTGTAGACCAGTTTCTTTAGTCTTCTTTTAGTCATGGGATGTCTGAAGTTCTTGTCCCGGACTCTCTTGGGAATCTGAGGCTTAAACATCTCAAAGTTCCCCGATCTTCCCTTTTTCTGTGGTGTTCTCCACAAACCCATTGCTGATGCATGACTAGTGTCACACAGGTACTCATGGTTTACGAGGTTCACCAGATCATACTTCGGCAGGGAGCTGAACGCTTCACTGGTAGGTTTCAAGTATTGAACCCCACCAGCCCGTTTAATAGTGAACAACTTCTTATCGTCGTCGAACCTGACAGACAAGATCATACATGTAGCTCCCTGTTTGTCTATGATGGATGTCTTCTGCCAGACAGGAGCTTGATCCTTTGTAAACCAACCAGGCGGATATTTACTTTTCCACGCCTCTGGATTAACAGGTTTAGGAACGGTGGGAGATGATTCAGTCGAAGCCTCAGAAGTACTTTCGGGCTCGACTGAACCTGTGTTAAAATCAACTTCAAAGGCTGGAGCTTCAAATATCTCTCCATCCTCAAGCTCGTAAACACTTTCACCATCCCCTTTGGGAAACTCTACCATAACATCGTCATCTTCTACATCCCATTCATCATCAGACTTGATCTCTCCTTCCTTCATATTGCTAAGGGCATCGATCTAATCTTATTTGGAATAGTCTGGCTCAATCAGTAGAATGACTTCATCAGATAGGTCGTTTAGCACCTCAGCCGCAGACTTTACTTTATCACCTCCACTACAGAAGCAACACCGCCTTCATTTTGAGTGGACACCCTCAGCTATAGGCACGACAAAATAAGGAACAATCGCCCATGCTAATAATTGCTGCTCACTTCCACTAGGACCGGCTTCAGGATCCTTGTCCTGGTCATCACCATTAGAGAGATCATCTAGGTGACAAGCCTCATCACTACTTGGCTTTGTCGATTTCTCCTTCTCCTTTAGCAACTCCTTAATCTTCTCCCTCTGAGGAGCAAGAGTTGTGGTCATATCACAGACCAATTTGACCATCATATCGTGCTCTTTACGCTGCAACTCATCAACCGCCCTTTCCTTTTTCAAGGCCGCTACTTCATCAACCAAAGAGTTAATCTGACCTTGTTGCTTCTCAGACTCCTCCCTTGATTTCCGTACCCTCTCTAGTAAACCAGCAACTTGAGACTCCAGGGTAGCAATCCTTGCATCCCATGGATCTGGATCCCTATATGTAGAGACACCGACTGTATGAGTGGGAAAAGTGAAGATGTTATCAAAGTCGAACCCATGGGTGAAATCACCATATCAAAAGGGTTCACTGATTGGTTGAAGGGTGGTAGTTGGAATAGTGTTTGGGATGGAAGTTGGTATGGTGGATGTTGCAATGGTGGTTGGGGTGATAGTGACCGACTCGTGAGGATTGGAGTCGCCACCGTCACCTGGACAAGTTGTAGTGGGAGGAATACTATCACAGGAACCTCCTCTGTGACAGTAGCAGCAGTTACTTGACTTGTCACATGTGACCTCCTCCTTGTCCTTTGATATAGCTAGGTGGAAGTTGACGTAGAGGTTGAAGCAGTGAAAAACTTTTCATCAGATGCAAAGTCAGCCTTACTTGAGGAATCATCCTTTTTAGAGGAATCATCCTGACTTGAGGACTCATCAAGGCAAGACAAGTCAATATCAATTAAGCCGTTGGCAAATTTTTCACTTACTGGTGGAGGAATGGCATTAGTACCCAACCCTAAGTCATTCACTTGTCTCACTACTGATTCATAATGTTCCACCACAAAGCGAGAATTTTTCAACTTCTCAATTTTACTATTTAACTGCAAGACCTCATTCTGCAGCTTGGTAATTTCATTATTTCTCTTTTCTAACCCCTTGTACGCAACATCCAAATGAAACTGTTTTTTGCTGATTTTAAGTGAAAAATCACGTTTTTATTTCTTTAAAGTTTCAATTGAATCTTTGTAACGTTTTTCATTTTCTTTGTAACTTAAAGATGCAATACGAAGGGGTTCGACTTTTTCCTGAAGCTTTGAATTTTCTTCTTTCAAGCCAAGACATTTGGAACATGAAATGACAGCAAAAGAATCAGAGTCTACCTCAGTTGACGAACTTGATGCCTCCCCAATAGCAATGAGGGCAAATGTAGTTGTAGACTCCTCTTGGTCAGATACAGACGCTTCCCGTTCTTCTGCTTCCATTATCTCTACTATCTCAGCCATTAGACCAACTTGTGTTTGAGCAATAAGGGCATCCTCCAAATGAACACCCCAATCAAAGCTTTCGTCCTATTGAGCTAAGCGTTTGACGTTCCACCTTGACCTTGATTGCGGTTGTTAAAATTGTTGTACGCTTGATTATTTCTGTTGAAGCACTTTCCTATGACAAACACTCTGGATAGAGTCTTAGTTTGTATTTTCCTATGACAAACACTCTGGATAGAGTCTTAGGTTGTTAAAATTGTATGTAATAGTCTTTATGTATTAGTTTATCGAGTTGTATTTACTTTTACATATTGTATGTTGCAAAATTCTCTAAGTGTTTTGCGCACTTGTAAGTGCGCAGGAGAAAACTCCTGCGTACTTAGCAACTACGCAAGAATATCTTTGCTTCTGCTTCCATTATCTCTACTATCTCAGCCATTAGACCAACTTGTGTTTGAGCAATAAGGGCATCCTCCAAATGAACACCCCAATCAAAGCTTTCGTCCTATTGAGCTCAGCGTTTGATGTTCCACCTTGACCTTGATTGCGGTTGTTAAAATTGTTGTACGCTTGATTATTTCTGTTGAAGCACTTTCCTATGACAAACACTCTGGATAGAGTCTTAGTTTGTATTTTCCTATGACAAACACTCTGGATAGAGTCTTAGGTTGTTAAAATTGTATGTAATAGTCTTTATGTATTAGTTTATCGAGTTGTATTTACTTTTACATATTGTATGTTGCAAAATTCTCTAAGTGTTTTGCGCACTTGTAAGTGCGCAGGAGAAAACTCCTGCGTACTTAGCAACTACGCAAGAATATCTTTGCGTACTTGTATAAATAGGATAGGTTGACAGAAGTTAAGTACGCAGGCATAATAGCAAATACACAAATTGTAATCTCAGTGCTTCTCTCTGTAACCTTCAAGTGTTTTTATTACAAAGAACGTTTAAAGTGTTTTTCTCTTGTCGGTTTACTTTGTTTAGTTTGACTCTCCGCCTAGTCACGGGTATTCCACACCCGGTCCGACTAGTAGACCCACTTGCATGTGACGATCCGCCACACCCGAGGGACCTACAAGTGGTATCAGAGCTTTGCTCCTGATTTCGAGTGTTGTGAGTGAGTTTGGAGAGTTTCTACCGAGTTTTTGCAAGCAAAAAGAGGTATTTTTGTTGATTTTTGTGATAAAATAGGGGTAGCTCTTGAGCACTATTTTAGAAGCAAAAATCACTCAAAAACTGATTTTTGATGTGTATTTGAGTGTTTTGAGCATAAAAGGTTGGTTAGAAACAAGTTTCTGACCCTTTGGCTCATTTGCATTGATCATCAGTTCAATTTTTACCACCTCCGGCGACTTTCAGGTGACCGGAATAGTTTGGTGAGAGTTGCTGAAAAGGTGTTGTGCGTACTTACCATTTCTGGCAAAAAGTACAGTTCTGTGCATAATTACTAAATACGCAAGACTTATCTCCTGCGTACTTACAAGTACGCAAGACTGATCTTCTACGAACTTAAGTTATATCCTGCGTACTTATCATTTACTCCTGCGTACTTATCAAGTACGCAAGAGCAAATCTAAGTACGCAAGACCATTTCTGAAGTGCGCAAGGCCAAAATCAAGTGCGTAACTGTGACTGATTTTTTTTTGAAATTTGACTAAGTGTTCACTATGTTGAATCTTCAGAATCTTGGAAACATGTTAAATTATGATAATGAGATCGGTACACCACAGAAACCGCCAAAGTTGCTGAACGTAAACGATTATTCTAATTGGAAAGCACGTTTTGAGTACTACATTTCTTATACCGACTCATCGCTATGGATACCAATCCTTGAGCGATATAAGCATCCCAAACACATCTATCTTGATGAAGCCATGCCCAAACCTATCTCTAAACTTTCTGATGAAGAAAAAAAAGCTTATGATCGGGAAAAGAAGGCACTTGGTTCGATCACTATGGCATTAACTCAAGAATTGTTCCACAGTTTCCGAGGTTATGAAAATTCTAAGGATCTTTGGAAAGCTTTACAGAAAAATTTTAAAGGAAATAGTGACATCAAGAAGAGTAAGCGGGATCTACTCCGGAAGCAGTATGAATGCTTCAGATTTTTAGAGAACGAATCTTTAGATGACCTCATCTCTAGATTCTATCATCTACAGACTAAGTTGAAGGCTTTTGAACTTAGGTATCTAGATGAAGAGATGGTGGAAAAGTTTTTGGATGCTTTGCCACCCAAATTTGAGATGTACACAACCCTGATGAGGGAAATCCAAAGTTCTATGAGTTGACAGTGGAGGAGGCAATAGGAAAGGTTCAAACTCATGACATGAACCTAAAAAGAAAGGAGAGCTCAGGAAGACCTCAGATACAAGACCCTTCTATGTATCATGGGACGACTTCTACATCAAAGCCATCGAGCTCTGGAATTGCCCTTTTCACTGGAAACCCTACTGAAGAAGACAACTCAAATGGTTGTGGTGTTCATGCATGCTAGGCATCTGGATCAGGGTTGGGGTCTCATCATCAACATACCTCAAGAAATCCTCCTGCTGCGTCTTCAGCTAACCAATCAGCTATAGACAGAATAGCTGAAGATCATGTAGCACTATTCTCATATTGTATGCTTGCGTATGAGATTTTCATAGGTGGCAAGCTTACAGATCCCGAGACGATTGAAGAAGATTTTAATCAAGTGGATCCTGATGACATGGAGGACATGGATATTCAATGGAATATGGCCATGCTATTGAGGAGAGCCAAGCGTTTCCTAAACAGAACAGGAAGAAAGTTTATTGGCGGGCATCCTAATGCCAAGGTCGGGTTTTACAAATCTAAGGCCAAATGCTATAAGTGTCTAAATTTTGGACACTTTGCTCGTGAGTGTCAGAAAGACAAAGCACCGGCCTCTGGTTTTACCAGACCTAGCCAAGGAAACAACCATGGCCACAACAACCCAAACCACCACAATCAAAGCCAAGGTGGAACGTCCAATGCACTGGTAGCTCAACAGGACGAAAGCTTTGATTGGGGTGTTCATCTGGAGGATGCCATCATCGTACAAACACAGGTTGGTCTCATGGCTGAGATCATGGAGATGATGGAAGCAGAGAAAAGGGAAGCTTCTATGGCTAACCTAGAAGAGTCTACTACTGCTGCTACAGATGAAGAGATGGAAGCTGAAGAAAAGGAAGCTTCTATAGCTGATAAAGAGGAATCGACTACTGCTGTTGCTCTCATGGCCATTGGAGAAGCAACAAGTTCATCTTCTGAGGTAGATTCTAACCCCTTTTCTGTTATTTCATGTTCTAAATGTCTAGGGCTAAAACTTGAAAATTCTAGGCTTCAAGACAAAATCGAACCCCTAAGTATGGCAGCTCTAAACTATAAAGAAAAAGAAAAACTTTTTAAAGATTCTATTGAAACGTTGAAAAAAGAAAATTGTGAATATTCTTTAAAAATAAGCGATCAACAGCTTCACTTAGATGTGGCATACAGAGGGTTGGAAAAACGGAACAATGAAATCAACAAACTGCAAAATGAGATCTTGCCGTTAAACTGTTCTAATGAAAAGTTGAAAAACTCTCGTTTTGTGGTGGAACACTACGAATCTGTAGTAAGACAAATGAATGGGTTAGGGCTAGGTACTAATGCCATTCCTCCACCAGTAAGCGGGAAGTTTGTCAATAGCTTAATAGACATTGATCTCACTTGTCTAGATTAGTCCTCTGATAAGGATGATTCCCCTAAAAAGGATGAATCCTCAAGTAAGGCTAACTCCACATCTAGTGAGGAGTTCTTTACTGCTTCTGATGATGGGTCGGTTAACACTTGCCCTGAAGGAGTAGTATCTGAGGAGTTGTTAACTGAACAGAAAGTAAAGAAAAACATTATCACTAATGGTGATAATTGCATTTTACTGAACCCGATATCATTGAAACAAATGATAAACTAAAGGTAATGCTTTATGGGGGTTATAAAAGTCTTAACTAAGTAAAGAAAGAGGCTTTTTCTACTCCCAAAAACCAAACTGCAAAGGTTCAGAATCCTGTTCACAAACCAACTCCTCCTGCTCATAATGTTGAGTTATCTAAGGCCAGATCTAATGAGCCTTACAGGAGAACTTATGTAGACAAGAGGAATTGTTTTCACTGTGGCTTAGTTGGTCACATTCTTGTGAACTGTCCTTCAAAGAACCAAGGAAAACGGCCTGTAGTTTCACAACCAGCTGTTATCCCTAAGTCGCCATCAGTGACCCCTCCCAAATGTCCAAAGCAAAATGTTGTGAAACCACCAGTCAAACCAATGGTAAAGCCTAAGATCATATCTGAAGCTAAACCATCAGTTTCAAGAAAGGTAACGCAACCTGCTATACCTCGTGTATCTACCTCTGGTAGTACACGTACTGGTGAGAAACCTATGGTAAGACTCTCTAAACCACAGAGAAGAAGAAGGAACAAGAGGTTGAGAAAGCTAGAACAGCTGACTTCAGTTCAATCAGGTGAAGCTTCCACTAGTTCACCTGCTGTTGTTGAACCAAAGTCTCCTGTTCCGGTTAAGAAACAGAAGAGATCCTGGGCTGCCAAATCCAAAACTTCTCAATATCCTAGTCCTAATTCTTTAAAAGATTCATCCTTTTGAACAGTCATCACGACTGTGAGTTAAAGGAAGTAGTTTATTTTGAAAAGGATAGACGACCCAAGACCACAATGGCTTGGGTCTCCAAATCTAACTAATTCTTTTGTTACTCGTGCAGGGACGTCCGAAGGGTACTATCTCTAACCGCTGGTATGTAGATAGTGGATGCTCCCAGCACATGACAGGAAACATGGCCTTGCTTCAAGACGTGAAACCATTCAGAGGCGGCTATGTGGCCTTTGCTGGAGAAAAAGGCGGCAGTATCACGTGTCAAGGCGTGGTTTCGAACGGTTGTGTCAACTTTGACAATGTCAACTTTTACGGGCAGCTGAAGCATAACCTGTTGAGTGTCTCCCAAATGTGTGACAAGGAGTACTCGGTGATGTTTGACAAGTCAGAATTCCTGATTCTCAAACATGGTTTTGAAGTTCCCGAAGATTGGATCCTAATGAGAGCGCCAAGAACAAATGACACCTATCAGATCGATATGAGCGTGGCAACAACCACCTCATCAGTTGCTACTTGCTTGCTTACCAAAGCGACAGAGCTTGACTCTATCTTGTGGCATAGGAAACTCGGACATATTTCGTATCGTAAAATGAACCATCTTGTCCGAAACGGTTTGGTAACAGGGGTTCCTAAGCTGAGATTTACCGTTGCAGATGAATGTACGCCTTGTAAAAAGGGCAAACAGCAACGAAAGTCTCACAAGCCCAAGCTCCAAAACTCCATTGATATCCCTTTGGAGCTATTATACATGGATTTGTTTGGCCCCATAAGTATCAGGAGTATTGGAGGTAAGTCGTTCTGTCTGGTTGTAACTGATGATTTCTCACGTTTTTCTTGGGTGCACTTTTTAGGTACTAAAGACGAGACTGCTGATATTCTTTAATACTTGATCCTGAGCTTGGAATCTCTTTGCAAGCTGAAAGTTAGAAGAATAAGGAGTGACAACGGAACTGAGTTCAAGAATAATTTGATGGAACTTTTCTATCTCAAGAAGGGGACCCGTCACGAATTCAGCGCCCCGTACACACCGCAGCAGAATGGAGTAGCAGAACGGAAGAACAGAACACTGATTGAGACTGCAAGGACTATGCTGTCGGATGCAAAGCTTCCTGTCACTTTCTGGGCAGAAGCAGTTAATACAGCTTGTCACGTCTTAAACAGAGTTCTGGTTGTGAAGAGGCACAACAAGACCTGTTACGAGTTGATCAACAATCGACTTCCCAATCTAGATTACCTAGTTCCTTTTGGTAGGCCTTGTTCCTTGTTGCTACAGTACAAAGACCGCCAGTCTAAGTTTCATGCAAAAGCGGTGGAAGGCATCTTCTTAGGATATGTTGCCAACTCGCCTTGCAAGAGAGTGTACAACATAGGAACTCGTACTGTCGAGGAATGGTTCTAAGTGGATTGTAGTAAACACAACATTCCACCAGAACCAACAGGTCCAGCTTGGGGTTTTGATTATGATGCGCTATTCAAGTCATTCAATCTTCCTGATCTATCTGCAGTTGACGCCTCAAATGTTTATGAATTAATGGGTGGCGGAGATGACTCCATTTTCTCTACTCGTGCTACTATACCAATTATAACTCCTGATTCCAATGCTGTATCTGCATCTGGAACTTATGACAGTGATAACAGTGAAGATGTTCATGGTGATGGAGATGACGCTCAAGCTAATCCTAACATAACTGTAGGAAATGAAGCTCCAGCTGATCCAATTACCATTGAATCCTCTTCCTCTGGTACACCGGAAATGGGGGAGTTAAGCACGAATCTCGATTCAGAAATTCAGGAACCGATTTTACCGGAGACGAGAGTGCATAGGAATCATCCAATCGACAACATTATTGGTGATCCTTATGCAGGTGTTCAGACTCGTCATCGAACCATCACTGAGAACACCAGTCTTTACACAGAGATACTTGACACTGGTGTCATGGATACATGTCTGGATGCTGCATTCGTGTCCCAGTTAGAGCCGAAGAATGTGAAGGAGGCTCTCACTGACAACTGCTGGATTGAGGCGATGCAAGATGAATTGTCTCAATTCCAAAAGTTGCATGTGTGGGATTTGTTTGACTTGCCAAAAGGCTTTCAGCCAATTGGAACCAGATGGGTGTTCAAATGCAAGACGGATGATCGTCATGTTGTTGTGAAGAACAAAGCAAGATTGGTTGTTCAGGGTTTTTATCAACAAGAGGGCTTGGATTACACAGAAGTATATGCCTCAGTTGCTAGAATTGAGGCCATTCGACTGTTCTTGGCTTATACCACATATGTCGGCTTCAAGGTTTATCAACATGATGTGAAGAGTGCTTTCCTTTATGGTAAAGTTCATGAAGAAGTCTATGTCACTCAACCTCCCGGCTTTGAAGATCCGCATAATATCAATAAAGTGTATAAGCTAGACAAAGCACTTTATGGTCTTCATCAAGCACCGCGGGCATGGTATGAGACATTATCTAATCATTTACTGTCTAATGGTTTTGACCATGGACAGATTGACTCGACTCTCTTCATTAGGAAAGCAGGAGGTGACATTCTTCTTGTACAAGTATACATCGATGACATTATTTTTGGATCTACCAATGAAGGGATGTGTAGGGAATTCGAAAAGGTGATGAAGTCCAAGTTCGAAATGAGTAACATGGGTGAATTATCAATCTTCCTGGGTCTGCAAGTCAGTTAAAGAGAGGATGGCATTTATCTACATCAAACAAAGTATGTGCAGGACATCTTGTCAAAATACAAGATGAATGATAGCAGTACTTATGGCACACCTATCACAGTCAATCATGGTCTACATCCTGACAAAGATGGAAAGGATGTAGATAGCAGATTGTACCGTGGGATGATCAGATCACTTATGTATCTCACAGCTTCAAGACCCGATATAATGTTTGCTGTGTGCTTGTGCTCAAGGTTTCAGTCTCAACCGAAGGAGTCACATATGATAGCCGTGAAGAGAATTTTCAGATACTTGAAAGGAAAACCTCGATTGGGTCTTTGGTACTCTAAGCAGCCGTCATTCGACTTCAAAACCTACACTGATTCAGATTATGGCGGTTGTAACCTTGACAGAAAGTCAACTTCTGGTGGATGTCAATTCTTAGGAGACAGACTGGTCTCCTAGCAGTGCAAGAAGCAGTCAACGGTTTCTGTCTCAACTTGTGAAGCAGAATACATTGCTGCGGTGAGTGGTTGTTCTCAGATATTGTGGATTCAGCAGCAATTGAGAGACTACGGCTTAAACTTCACTGGAACTCCTTTATTCATTGACAACAATGCCACCATGTCCATCACAAATAACCCGGTGAAACATTCCAAAACTAAACATATAGAGATTCGCCATCATTTCATCCGTGATTGTGCTGAAAAGCATTTAATTGAACTTGTAAAAGTTTACACGGATGACAATCTTGCTGACCTTTTTCACAAAGGCATTTGATCGATCCCGTTTTGAGCATCTTGTCAACTTGATAGGAATGTTCAATCTTGAGTGAAAATTATTTTTTCTTAAATCAATTCAATTCATGGAAGTTAATTTTTTTTTCCTTTTAAATTTTCTGTATAGTTCTTTTAATTTTCAAAATATTTTACAAAATAAAAAAAAAATAGAAAATGGAGAAAATTTTAAAGTTAACTTGAGAAAAGAGGAAATGATAGTACATCAGAAATGATCTAACCGTCACAGACTGCTCATATAGGAAATGATTGCGTCATACTTACTTAATTGTTTAAATTATTATGTTTTTAATCTGCTTATTTACAAGTAAATTGAATTGTCAGTAGGCTGTAGGCGTCTTTGAATCACTAGTAGTGTGGAAACTAAATCTAAATTACAACTGTGATTTGAACCTATGTCTGCAAGTGTGTGTGCGTAAAAGAATAGAAAAGATCATTATCAGATAGAGGACGTTAGATTTTGGCAATAATTTTCTTTTGAGGTCAGTTTCGGGTTATGTCGTTAGCATAATTAATGCGGTTCATCTCACTGCCCATACTCACAAGTATGCAAGGAGAGATTGAATCAAGACATGTCTCTACATCAACCGTTGAGCATGTATTCACCCTTGAATCACTCCTGATTCATTGAAATCAAATCCAGATAAAAGTTGGATCCCCTTACCTTATTCAAACACCATATATATTATCCTGAACCATCATACCGATATTCAATGAAGAAAATCAAATGAAACCAAGACTAATGAATCACTTGATTCTGAATCTTATGATTCCTGATAATCCTTATGGATTCTGCTTGATTTTTCCTGTGCTAATAGATGTAACTTCATTCTGAAAATTTAGAAAATCATTGGGAAAATCTTAGATGCCTTGAGATAATGCAATTTACATTATTGTAGCATATCAGTGGGGTACACGTTGTATATATTATAATTAATACCTTAATACACAAGAATGTGATACAAAGATGCTTATAGTTTCAAATCTTATAATATTGTCAACTTGAATTACTTGTTTATGTGCCTATTACGTATGAATAAATAGTAATTCATGACATGATCCCATATTATTTGATGTTTATATTGTATCGTTTTTGCTAAAAGATAGCCTGATATGATCATTTGCTCGTGTCTTTGATCAAAAATAGTTTGTGTGAATTCCTGTATATTTTTATTAGAAAAGATCAAAAAGATTTTAAGTTTATGCATAGTTCAATTTTATTCAGAAAAGCCAAAAATATTTGTGTTTAACCTTCCTGAATTGTATTTGAATCCTCCTGATTGAATATTTTTATCTTGTTCGTTATTTGACTTGAAAAACTTAATAAATTTGAGTTGAAAGTTTGCGCACTTAAGGGTTTGTGCGTACTTGTAAGTGCGCATGAAGTAAGCCCTGCGTACTTAACAAGTACACAAGAGTTAAGTCTTGCGCACTTGTAAGTACGCAGGAGTTAAAGCTTGCGCACTTGTAAGTACGCACGAGTTAAAACATGCACACTTGCTAAGTACGCACGTCCTTTTAGTGTTGAGTATAAAAGGGGGACTTAGAAATTTTCTGAGTTTTTCATCACATTCAAACTGACTTTTTCCCTCTGCAAACTTACTCAAAAATTCATGTGATCCAATCCGATTTTTCGTCCCATTACAAGTCTCATCATCTTATAACATCGATTTGGTGAGAATCTAGGCTCATTCCATCCACAGAAAGTCATGATTTTGGACCGATTCATCTAGGTTTATTTGGTGATTTTTGGGAAATTTTGGGTTGTTTGGGTAACCTCTTATCACTAAAACATGATTAGATAACATAATCGACCCTTAATCTTCCTTTTTAGTCTTTGATTTTGTCCCTTTGGTTGAAGTTGAACCGACAATGTCGTCATTCGACTGTTAGGTCAAAATCGGTCAAGTTTAGTAGGTATTTGGTGTTGTTGTTGGTCCCATAGGCTAGAATCTTCGATTCCGATCTAGTGGCGACCCAATACACACCGATTTTTGAACATCAGTTGAATTTCAAACTTTTGGAATTTTCACCAAGTATAGTTCTTGCGCACTTAGCAAGTACGCAAGAAGTAATTCTTGCGTACTTGTTAAGTACGCATGAGGAAAATCCTGCGTACTTGCTAAGTACGCAGGACCAACACTTGGCAAAAATTCTAAGTCTGAAATTTCCGTTCA
The DNA here is from genome assembly GCA_023525975.1 of Smallanthus sonchifolius. Taxonomy (NCBI): domain Eukaryota; kingdom Viridiplantae; phylum Streptophyta; class Magnoliopsida; order Asterales; family Asteraceae; genus Smallanthus; species Smallanthus sonchifolius. Next base: position 65,732,710 of record CM042021.1, on the reverse strand, counting down.
AAGAGTAACTGCTATACTGAGTCGTGTTTATCCATTTCCAATGATACGTGTTGTTCTGATTCTGTTTTCTGTGTGTTTTTGCAGATCATGGCTCGGGCGTTTACTAACGAATTCAACTTGTTAGCTAATACTGAACCAGAATGGAAGGGTGCAGCACTGCAGTACAGAGACATAGTTGATTTCTTGAACCGTTCAAGAATCAGCTACGCCATTTCTGTTGACCCGATAGTGTCAAGACCCTACCTCGAGCAAGACCGCGGAGCATGATTGCACAGTAACCCCCAACGTTATAAGGGCTACCGTTGCTGGTCATGCTATCGCTTTCTCTGAAGATACTATAAGAAGGGTCCTTCAATTCAGAGATCTCTCGACCGACCAGACAGCCTATCCAGACTACTTTGTGGACGGCTGTTGGAGACAAAGAATGGGCTATGTCGGTGCGAGGGACTATCCTTCATACAAGAAGATGTGGGTGTTAGACCAATGGAGATACTTCGCCCATGTCATGATCATGTGCATCTCATCAAGGAAAGCGGGTAAAGATGCCATGGGTCATGACCTTGCAGCAGCCATGGTCGGCCTTTTCTCAATAAGGGCTACAACTTCTCCCGCTACATTTTCAAAGCCATCAATGACCAGATCAACACAACAGAGAGGTTTAGGTTCTTATTATACCCTAGGTTTGTGCAACTATTGATTAATGACGCGTTGCCAGACCTACCTGCTATAGGGGAGAGACTACAAGTAAAGAGAGTGGACAAAAGAGTATTCGCACAATTCCTAAAGCCAGGCAGTGTAGATCCTACCCCTGTGCATACAGAACTCTTTGGCCACCTCATCAATGAAGCATATGTGGCCCCAGGTGACTGGAGATGGTACAGTCACGACTCGGAGCCTGAATTGAGTGAACACTCCGACTAACAACAATAACAACAGGAGGAAATGGAGAGTGATGATGGATCGTCTGATGATGGAGACGACGAAGGAGGAAATGATGGTGCTGAGGGATCCGACTCGGAAGCGACTGAGTCAGATTCTTCTGATTCCGATGATGCACCGTCGCAGGTACACCCGAGGAGAATGGCTAAGGTAACCCTACTTGAGTCGTCTTCCAAGAGAAAGCGACATTCTTCTAGCAGCGAATACGAGCCAGACTCTGACTCTGACGCTGCTATACAAAGACAAAGACAGGAAAGCATTCACAAGAACAGGGGCGATAGGCAACAGCCTGCTATCCCCAGTGAGGTGGAGGCTCAACAGCAAGTACAAGTTTCAGCTGTTAGTCCTGATTCAGCCTCCACCCCACCTTCACAGCAACTGTATCGTAGGAGGAGGCCACAAGTGCAACGTGAAGTGGCCGTCACTACAATCACAGAGGTGATTCCTATGATTGTGACCCTCCCTACCACAACTACTCAGGTGGCGGTGACTACTCCAATTCTCACGGAGTCAGTCACCATCACCCCTACCATTACCCCTACAACACTCATCACATCCTCAATCCCAACCACCACCACTGAGCCTTTAAGTCAACACTTCAATTATGGAGATTTCACACAAGGGTTTGACTTTGATACTATATTCACCTCCCCCATTCACAATGCCGAGGCATCATCATCCAGACATCCTGATCCGAATGATGCAAGGATAGATGTTCTGGAAACCCAAGTTGCTGAACTACTAGAGACTATTCAGAAATCAAAGGAGGAGTCTGACGCTCAACAAGCACATATCAATTCTTTGGTAGACAAAGTCAGAATCCTTCGTAGCAAGAGAACGGGGACTGATGAAAGATTGAAGAACGTCATGGCCCAGAACGAGCTCCTAATCAAGACGAAAGAAATGATTCTGGGTTACAGGACGTCCTTGGAGCTGAGGTTTGATACTCAAAGGAAGGAGCATGAGCTGATGGTCAAACTAATTGCTGACCTGACCAAGAAGCTTGATGTAACATTCCTAATTTTCTTGTTTTCCTATTTATTTTATGTCATGCAATAAAAGACGATTTCCGATTCCAACCTTACATGCATTGTTCATGTGCAATAACAAATATACACGCGTTTATTATATTACAATATTAACTAAAACCATCTTGCAAACCTCGAGGACCAAACTTGACCAAAACTCAAAACAACATCAATATTACAAAACTGCAAGGACTAGTCTTGAAACTTCCAGAAACCTACACAAGCACGGTCGTGCTTAGTCCTAAGCACGGTCGCACTTGTGCCATGACCACGGTCGTGCTTAACTTTAAGCACGGTCGCGCTTGTTATACAGTTTGACTCCGTGAAAGTCAAACCAACTCAATCTTGTCCAAAAATAGATCGTAAACACGTTTGGAAGTTCGCGAAACTTGCAGAAGAAGGTATTCGACGAATTGAGACTAAAACACGACCAAATACACATCCAATCGATCGATTCTCGCGAACTTTTACCAAACTTTCCTTTTTAAAAATCGAATCACGTAATTATGACCAAATCAAACGAATCAAACCACATTAACAATTTTATACGACTCCTATAAATTTCCTTCAACCTTAACATCATCAGAATAACATCTCTATCTCTCTGTCGACCTTCTAAAAGCCGGGATATCCCTCCCGTAGCCGACAGCACTTGTTGCCCATTCAAAACAGGTTAGTAATAGTCCATTCATTTCGTTTCTTCGTTCTAAACAAAAGCCCTAACCTAATTCGGATTCATAAAACACGATTTTACCGAATTAAAATCTAAGTTTTGTTTTAACAAAGTTTTAATCGAACTACACCATAAACGCGATATAAGTCCAATCAAACTATGTGGTTAGATTCGTAATCAACCACTTAGTAAAAGCCCCATGAATCCAACAGCTTTTAATATAAGAACAATCGAAATTGCTTCTGGAATTGACCAGACACGGTCGCGCTAACCTATGAGCGCGGTCGTGCCTGACCAAGCACAATCGTGCCCCGAGAATGGCCCGGTCGTGCCTGCCGACCAAACAAGGTCCTGACCTAAACAAACCCAAGACGCGGTCGTGCCGGATACGATCACGGTCGTGCTCTATGTTTCAGACCCTTTTGTAGCCTCCTGACTCAACCACGGGCGCGCTTCAGACCCCACAATCACGCCCGGTAACGAGCGCGGTCGTGCCCTGCATGAGCGCGGTCGTGCTCAGTCTTAAAACAGAATCTTTTAAACAGTTTAATATATATTTTATCCTTCAATCAGTTTAAAGTTACAAATAATTATTTTATAAAATATCCAGAACCGAGTATTGTTTATCAAAGATCGATTATTTAATCTTTCTTTTAAATCAATAAAATACTACAAGTTTATATAATTATTTTATAAACACCAATATATTCCATACGTTTGTCTTTAACAAATATTATTTATTTAAACTTATAATTAAATAAATATATATATAAATGTTATCTAGTGAACATTCTAAACAAATGGTGTATTTTATTTAAACAAACCTTAAACTTAATCCACTTCCAACACCGAATAACGCAACTCAATAATACGTAATCATATATTATTCAATAGGTCGAACCTAGCAATCTACAACACACCGCTGTTTTCCAATTGATTGTGCAATCTACACTCTGCATAACATGTGAGTTACATAGCCCCTCTTTTACTCTATTTTACAAACTTTTGGGGGTGGAACATGCGTTCTATTTACATGTTTTCAATTATACACATATACAGTTCCATCCTATGCATATACAATTTTGCGCTTTGTGCTTGAGTACTAGGTGTGTAGACCAATTATTATGCTCTTCATGTACAATCATTAACTATCAGCCGACAGTAAACAGTGGTAGATCTATTGAGTCTGACAAACCCACCCAGGTAGGGTGACTGTTACTGACAACACAAATTTTGAGTGCAAGTTACAAAGGTTTGATTGTATAGGTCACCCGATAGTTTCTCTCCATAATTGCCTTAATTGTCATGTTGTATTGAACTGTATGCACACAACACGTATTTTGCTATCACACAATAAAACCTATGTATTCTCACCAACTTTTTAGTTGACTTTGTTTTAACCATGTTTCAGGTACCAATGTTTGAAGTAATCAAGATATGCTACACATAGGATTTTTGGACCTAGAATTCAATTAAACCAGTTTATTCCATGTAATTTACATTTTTTGTTTATGGATTGGTTGTGTTTTGATTGAACTTATTGATTGCAATGAAAACAATGATTAAATATTTCAACTTTAGCAAACCATGAGCAATGGACAATCTGCACGCTTCAACTCTTATTGTGTCTAAATCTGTAGAATGCCTCCCCGTCGCGACAACAGCAACAACAGCAATAACACTGACCTGGCTGCTTTACTCACACAGTTGGTGAATCAAGTTACCCAAGCCAACAACAACACTAATGGTCATGCCAGTGGGAGTGCTAACACTGGGGTGGTGGTGGTGCCAACCCGCCACAATGCACCTTCAAACACTTCAACTCCTGTAATCCCCTCAAATTCTATGGCAACGAAGGAGCCACGGGACTCCTTCAATGGTTTGAAAGCATTGAGAGCACTTTCCTCAATAGCGACTGTCCCGACAACCTCCGTGTTCGTCATGCTACTAGTGTCTTTCAAAAAAGGGCGCTTACTTGGTGGAATGGTGAGAAAAGGACTAGGGGAATGGATGTAGCAATGGCACTGCCGTGGGATGAGTTGAAGAGGATCATGACTGAGGAATTCTGTCCTCGAAATGAGATGAAAAAGCTGGAAGCGGAATTTTGGGATCTTGCTCAAGATAGTGGTGAAAGCTTAGCATACACCACCCGTTTCCACGAACTGAGTCTACTTGTGCCACACATGGTTACACCTCTGTCTAGGTGTATTGAAAAGTACATTGGTGGTCTACCTAGACAAATTCAAGATACTGTGGTAGGAGGAAATCCTGCTACTCTGGAGGATGCTATCCGCTTGTCAGCCACACTTACTGACAACCATGTTAAAGCGGGTACACTTATAAGAAAGGGTGCCAAGAAAGTTTCTGACACAACAACACCTCCCGCTCATGTCAAAGAAGTCTAAACTGAACCATACCGCAACACTAGGAAGAGAAAGGTCAAGAACTGTGCTGTAATCACTCCGGCTGCTCCAGTAAATCAAGTTGCACCCATGACTCAAAACCCAGCAAAGAAACCCTATGGGGGCAGCCACCTACCTTGCAACACCTGCAACTATCATCACCCTCCAGGCATACCTTGTCGTCTTTGCAACCACTGCGGGAAACATGGCCACACAGCTAATATTTGTCGAGCCAAGGCACTTGCCAACCAAACCAACCTAGCAAATCAAGCCAATAATCAAGCAACTAACCAAGCCATCCCAGCCATTGCAAATGGACGTGCTTGCTTCGAATGTGGCGACCCGAACCACTTCCGTAACCAGTGCCCAAGACTGGTCAATGTTAATCAAGGCGGAGCTCGTGGGCGTGCTTTCAACATCAACGCCAATGAGGCTCAGGCCAACACTGATGTGGTTAACGGTACGTTCCTTATGAATAATCGTTATGCTTCTATACTATTTGATACCGGAGCCGATAAAAGTTTTGTGTCACTAGACTTCGAACCGTTACTTGCAAAAACCCGGTCTAAACTAGAGAAAACCCTTACCGTTGAGGTAGCCGATGGTAACACCGTTACAATTGACACCATCATTCATGATTGCTCCCTAGAACTAAATAAACACACCTTTCCAATCAACCTCGTACCAATGCCATTAGGGAGTTTTGACGTGTTGTCGAAGCACCATGCCGAAGTCATGTGCTTTGAAAAATGCATCCGTCTACCACTCCCATCCGGTGAAACGTTGAAGGTCTTTGGTGAGAAACCTTGCAAAGGACTTAAACTAATGTCATGCATTACCGTCCAAAAGTATATACGAAAGAAGTGCATGGTTTTCCTAGCCCATATTATCCAAAAAGAAAACAAAAAGAGGAGTGTACAAGACATCCCCATCGTTCGGGATTTTCCCGAAGTTTTCCCTGATGACTTACCAGGTCTTCCACCTGTTCGGCAAGTGGAATTTCGCATCGATCTTGTACCTGGAGCAAACCCGGTGGCTAAAGCTCCATACCGGCTTGCACCTTCCGAGATGCAAGAACTTGCAAGCCAACTTCAAGAACTCGCCGACAAAGGGTTCATACGCCCGAGTCATTCACCGTGGGGTGCGCCGGTCTTATTTGTTAAAAAGAAGGACGGTTCATTCCGCATGTGTATTGACTATCGAGAACTCAACAAGCTTACAATCAAAAACCGCTACCCTTTACCTAGGATTGACGATCTCTTCGATCAACTCCAAGGTTCTACCTACTTCTCGAAGATTGATCTTCGATCTGGTTATCATCAACTCCGTGTGCAAGAGGAGGACATTCCCAAGACCGCCTTCCGAACGAGATATGGTCACTACGAGTTCATGGTTATGCCTTTTGGGCTAACCAATGCACCTGCTGTTTTCATGGACCTCATGAATCGCATGTGCAAACCATATCTTGATAAATTTGTGATCGTGTTCATCGACGACATCTTGATCTATTCCAAGACTAAGGAAGATCATGAACAACACCTTAGGTTGATTTTGGATCTCTTGAAAACCGAATAGCTATACGCCAAGTTCTCCAAGTGTGATTTTTGGCTAAAAGAAGTGCAATTTTTGGGTCACGTTGTCAATGAAAAGGGAATTCATGTTGACCCCGCCAAAATTGAAGCTGTTAAGAATTGGAAAGCTCCTAAAACCCCTACCGAAGTTCGTTCATTTCTTGGTTTAGCGGGTTATTACCGAAGGTTTATTTCTAATTTCTCCAAGATCGCTGTTCCCCTCACTACCTTAACCCAAAAAGGTAAACCTTATGAGTGGGGACCGAAGCAAGAAGAAGCCTTTCAAATTCTCAAGCAAAAGTTATGCAATGCTCCTATCCTCACCCTTCCTGAAGGTGAAGATGATCTAGTTGTTTACTGTGATGCTTCAAACCAAGGTCTTGGTTGTGTTCTCATGCAACGAGGCAAGGTAATCGCTTATGCATCAAGACAACTCAAAATCCATGAGAAGAATTATACGACGCATGATCTGGAGTTGGGTGCTGTCATATTCGCGTTGAAGATCTGGAGACATTATCTCTATGGCACGAAATTTGTGGTGTTCACTGACCACAAAAGCCTCCAACATATCTTCAACCAAAAGGAACTCAACATGAGACAACGACGTTGGGTTGAACTCCTCAACGATTACGATTGCGAGATTCGTTATCATCCCGGCAAGGCTAATGTTGTAGCCGATGCTCTAAGCCGCAAGGAACATGTCATGCTTCAAAGTGTCAAAATCCATTCCGATATTCAAGTTCGTATTCTAGAAGCTCAGCATGTCTCGGTTACCGAGGGCAATATGTATATGGAAATGTCTTGTGGTGCTGAATTCCAATTAGAGACTAAAACCAATGGCTTGCTTTACTTTCTAAATCGTCTTTGGGTTCCCGACCGTGACGATCTCCGAGCATTCATCATGACCGAAGCACACAAGTCTCGATATTCTATCCATCCTGGTGCGGATAAAATGTACCAAAATCTTCGTCCACAATATTGGTGGCCTGGTATGAAGAAAGACATTGCCTTGTTCGTAGCAAAATGTCTCACATGTTCTAAAGTCAAAGCTGAGCATCAACGTGCTTCTGGTTTACTTGAACAACCGGAAATCCCCGTGTGGAAATGGGAGAATCTAGCTATGGATTTCATCACTAAACTCCCTCGCACCTCGAGCGGTTATGACAGCATCTGGGTGATCATTGACCGTCTCACTAAGTCCGCACACTTCTTGCCTATCCGTGAAGACTATAAGGTTGAGAAATTGGCCAGAATTTACATTGACGAGATCGTGAGTCGTCAAGGTGTTCCTTTGAACATAATCTCCGATAGAGATGCTCGTTTCACTTCTCGGTTTTGGCAATCTCTTCAAAAGGCACTTGGTACACGACTGGATTTGAGCACGGCCTACCATCCCCAAACTGATGGTCAGACCGAGCGAACAATCTAAACCCTGGAAGACATGCTGAGAGCCTGTGTCATCGACTTTGGTGGCAATTGGGATTCACATTTGACACTTATTGAATTTTCCTACAACAATAGTTACCACACCAGCATCGACATGGCTCCGTTTGAAGCTCTCTACGGTCGTAAGTGTCGTTCTCCCATCTGTTGGAACGAGATTGGTGAAGCACAAATCACCGGTCCCGAGTTAATTGAAGAAACCTCTGACAAGATTATTCAAATCCGTGACAACATTCGAGTTGCGAGGAGTCGGCAAAAGAGCTATGCCGACAAACGACGCAAACCCTTAGAATTCCAACTCGGTGATCTTGTACTTCTAAAGGTGTCTCCTTGGAAGGGGGTGATCCGTTTTGGGAAGAAAGGAAAGCTAGCACCTCGCTATGTGGGTCCATTCAAGATCCTTGAAAGGGTTGGAAAAGTGGCTTACAAGCTCGAGTTACCTCCATTACTTGGCAACGTACATCCTACATTCCACGTATCCAACCTCAAGAAGTTCCTTGCTGATGAAAACCTTCATGTACCTCTTGACGATGTGCACATTGATGAGATGATGCACGTCGTTGAAAAACCAGTCAAGATTATGGATCGTGAGATAAAACGACTCAAGCGCAGCCGTATTCCTATTGTCAAGGTTCGTTGGGAATCTAAACGAGGACCCGAGTTTACTTGGGAACGAGAAGACCAAATGAAGCTCAAGTACCCACATCTTTTTGCTGAAGCAGTAGCCTCAACTAGTTGAATTTCGGGACGAAATTCCCTCAACATGGGGATACTGTAACATTCCTAATTTTCTTGTTTTCCTATTTATTTTATGTCATGCAATAAAAGACGATTTCCGATTCCAACCTTACATGCATTGTTCATGTGCAATAACAAATATACACGCGTTTATTATATTACAATATTAACTAAAACCATCTTGCAAACCTCGAGGACCAAACTTGACCAAAACTCAAAACAACATCAATATTACAAAACTGCAAGGACTAGTCTTGAAACTTCCAGAAACCTACACAAGCACGGTCGTGCTTAGTCCTAAGCACGGTCGCGCTTGTGCCATGACCACGGTCGTGCTTAACTTTAAGCACGGTCGCGCTTGTTATACAGTTTGACTCCGTGAAAGTCAAACCAACTCAATCTTGTCCAAAAATAGATCGTAAACACGTTTGGAAGTTCGTGAAACTTGCAGAAGAAGGTATTCGACGAATTGAGACTAAAACACGACCAAATACACATCCAATCGATCGATTCTCGCGAACTTTTACCAAACTTTCCTTTTTAAAAATCGAATCACGTAATTATGACCAAATCAAACGAATCAAACCACATTAATAATTTTATACGACTCCTATAAACTTCCTTCAACCTTAACATCATCAGAATAACATCTCTATCTCTCTGTCGACCTTCTAAAAGCCGCGATATCCCTCCCGTAGCCGACAGCACTTGTTGCCCATTCAAAACAGGTTAGTAATAGTCCATTCGTTTCGTTTCTTCGTTCTAAACAAAAGCCCTAACCTAATTCGGATTCATAAAACACGATTTTACCGAATTAAAATCTAAGTTTTGTTTTAACAAAGTTTTAATCGAACTACACCATAAACGCGATATAAGTCCAATCAAACTATGTGGTTAGATTCGTAATCAACCACTTAGTAAAAGCCCCATGAATCCAACAGCTTTTAATATAAGAACAATCGAAATTGCTTCTGGAATTGACCAGACACGGTCGCGCTAACCTATGAGCGCGGTCGTGCCTGACCAAGCACAATCGTGCCCCGAGAATGGCCCGGTCGTGCCTGCCGACCAAACAAGGTCCTGACCTAAACAAACCCAAGACGCGGTCGTGCCGGATACGAGCACGGTCGTGCTCTATGTTTCAGACCCTTTTGTAGCCTCCTGACTCAACCACGGGCGTGCTTCAGACCCCACGATCACGCCCGGTAACGAGCGCGGTCGTGCCCTGCATGAGCGCGGTCGTGCCCAGTCTTAAAACAGAATCTTTTAAACAGTTTAATATATATTTTATCCTTCAATCAGTTTAAAGTTACAAATAATTATTTTATAAAATATCCAGAACCGAGTATTGTTTATCAAAGATCGATTATTTAATCTTTCTTTTAAATCAATAAAATACTACAAGTTTATATAATTATTTTATAAACAACAATATATTCCATACGTTTGTCTTTAACAAATATTATTTATTTAAAATTATAATTAAATAAATATATATATATATATATATATAAATGCTATCTAGTGAACATTCTAAACAAATGGTGTATTTTATTTAAACAAACCTTAAACTTAATCCACTTCCAACACCGAATAACGCAACTCAATAATACGTAATCATATATTGTTCAATAGGTCGAACCTAGCAATCTACAACACACCGCTGTTTTCCAATTGGTTGTACAATCTACACTCTGCATAACATGTGAGTTACATAGCCCCTCTTTTACTCTATTTTACAAACTTTTGGGGGTGGAACATGCGTTCTATTTACATGTTTTCAATTATACACATATACAGTTCCATCCTATGCATATACAATTTTGCGCTTTGTGCTTGAGTACTAGGTGTGTAGACCAGTTATTATGCTCTTCATGTACAATCATTAACTATCAGCCGACAGTAAACAGTGGTAGATCTATTGAGTCTGACAAACCCACCCAGGTAGGGTGACTGTTACTGACAACACAAATTTTGAGTGCAAGTTACAAAGGTTTGATTGTATAGGTCACCCGATAGTTTCTCTCCATAATTTCCTTAATTGTCATGTTGTATTGAACTGTATGCACACAACATGTATTTTGCTATCACACAATAAAACCTATGTATTCTCACCAACTTTTTAGTTGACTCTGTTTTAACCATGTTTCAGGTACCAATGTTTGAAGTAATCAAGATATGCTACACATAGGATTTTTGGACCTAGAATTCAATTAAACCAGTTTATTCTATGTAATTTACATTTTTTGTTTATGGATTGGTTGTGTTTTGATTGAACTTATTGATTGCAATGAAAACAATGATTAAATATTTCAACTTTAGCAAACCATGAGCAATGGACAATCTGCACGCTTCACGCCCCGACGTTTCCGCCATCGGTTGGGGTGTGACACTTGATGCTCAGGGGGAGAAAGAGAAAGAAAAGAGGACTACTGGTGATGAGGTGTGTCATCCTGTCTACTTGACTAAGGATGACGACAAGGACAAGGATCCCGAAGTCGGTCCTAGTGGAGATGAGCACCAAGCTTTAGCAGTCGTGCCCATCTCTGCTGTTCCAATGGCTCAGGAGGAGTCTACTCATCAAGAGGGTGGTGATACCTCTGGTGGTGGTGGTGGTGGTGACAAAGGAAAGTCAGTGGCTGAAGTGCTTAAGGACTTATCTGATGATGAGATCCTATATCTAGAGCCTGACTATTCCAAAGAAGCACAGATCGATGCTCTCTTTAATCTAGAAGAAGGAGAGATCGACTCTGGTGATGATTGGGATGATGATGATGAAGACGTTGTGATCGAAATTCCCAAGGGTGACGGGGAAGGAGAGTATGAGCTAGAGAATGGAGAGATCTTTGAATTTCCATCCTTCGAAGCTCCGCTCGACACAGATTCAGTCGAGCATGCTGGTAATGTGGAAGCCTTGACTAAAGCCTCCCCAGTTGACCCTGCACCTGTGGACCCAGAGGCACCAAAAGAAACATATATGCCTTCTACTTCATCAAAGGGTCCAGCTCCTGTGTGGCAAAAGACATTTATAATAGACAAACACGGAGCAACATGGATGATCTTGGCTGTAAGGTTCGAGGAGGATAAGCAGTTGTTCGCTATCAAAAGATCTAGCGGGGTTCAATACTTGAAACCCACCAGTGAAGCGTTCAGCTCCTTACCCAAATACGACCTTGTGAACCTAGCAAACCGAGAGCTGCTGGGTCATTCCAATCACGCAGTGGCGATGGGTTTGTGGGTGGTTCTGCAGCGAGAAGCAAGATCTGGAAAATTCGAGATGTTCAAGCCTCAAGTGCCCAAGAGAGTCAAGGATAAGCACGCTAGACATCCTGTGACTAAGAAGAACTTATAGAAATTGGTATACAAGCCAGTGCGATGTGAAACTAAGATTCCCCTGAGCAAGTTATCTCAGGATATTCTTGGTGACATGTGGTACTGGTACGTAGATCCAAAGACAGGCGAGGCTGTGATCATGGGGAAAGTACGTGCAGAGAGTGGGAACATAGTGCCAAAGGAACTGATCAGAATCTTTGAAGAAGTCTGCTTCATCAACTTTTCTGTGAAAGATCCGGAGGTACTAGCAGACAGGTATTGTGTGCACACTGATGAATGGACAAAGCTCCTTGCTTCTAAATATGAAAAGGTGATTAAGTTCTGCCTTGAATACAAGAAGATGATGGAAGCAAAAGATCAAGTGCTGTGAAGACTGAGGATGTGAAGACTGAAGAATGAAGACCGAAGACGATGATAATCTAGAGCTGTTGTCAAGGGGGATTTTGTTGAAGCACTTTCCTATGACAAACACTCTGGATAGAGTCTTAGTTTGTATTTTCTTGTTTGTAATTGTCTTTGTATGTAAGAGTCTTTATGTATTAGTTTATCGAGTTGTATTTACTTTTACATATTGTATGCTGCAAAATTCTCTAAGTGTTTTGCGCACTTGTATGTGCGCAGGAGAAAGCTCCTACGTACTTAGCAAGTACGCAAGAATATCTTTGCGTACTTGCTAAGTACGCAAGAGCATTTTGCCCTACGCATTTGCTAAGTGCGCAGGCATCAGGTCTTGTATAAGTAGGATAGGTTGACAGAAGTTAAGTACGCATGCATAATAGCAAATACGCAAATTGTAATCTCAGTGCTTCTCTCTGTAACCTTCAAGTGTTTATAATACAAAGAACGTTTAAAGTGTTTTTCTCTTGTCGGTTTACTTTGTTTAGTTTGACTCTCCGCCTAGTCACGATTATTCCGCACCCGGTCCGACTAGTAGAACCACTTGCATGTGACGATCCACCACACCCGAGGGACCAACAATTTCCTTGGTTGTTTCCCTGGCTTGGTCTAGTGAATCCTGAGGAAAGTGCTTTATCCTTCTGATATTCACGAGCAAAGTGTCCAAAGTTCTTACACTTGTTGCACTTGGCCATGGATTTATCAAAACCCACCTTAGCATTTGAATGCCAACCAATAAACTTCCTGCCAGTTCAATTTAAGAAACGCTTTGCCCTTCTCAAGATCATGGCCATACTCCATTGAATATCCATGTCCTCCATGTCATCTAGATCCACATGATTAAAATCTTCTTCAATTGTTTCCGGATCTGAAAGGTTGCCACCAATGAAGTTCTCATAGGCAAGCATACACGATGAAAACAATGCTACATGATCTTAAGCTATCTAGGCTATTGTAGTCTGGTTAGCTGAAGATGTGGAGGTAGGATTTAATGAGGAATGTTGGTGGAGAGAACTAGAACCAGAACCAGAACTAGATCCACATTCTGTATAGCAAGCATGACCACCACAAACTTTTGAATTATTTTCTCGTGAGAGTTCCCCGAGAAAAGGGCAATTTCAGAACCCGATGACTTGGCTGTGGAAGACGTCTCAAAATACATAGAAGGGTCTTGTATTTGAGGTCTCCCTGAGCTCTCTTTTCATTTTAGGTTCATATCGTGTGCTTGAACCTTACCGATTGCTTCTTTAATCGTCATCTCATAGAACTTGGGGTTCTCTCTCAGCAAGGTGGTATACATCTCAAACTTTGGTGGTAACGCATCCAGAAATTTTTCAACTAATTCCTCACTATGATACTTCCGCTCAAAAGCTTTTAACTCAGTTTGAAGAAGATAGAATCTAGATATAAGTTCATCTGTAGAGTCATTCTGTAAGTATCTGAAGCACTCATACTGTTTTCTCAGGAGATCTCTTTTGCTCTTCTTGATGTCACTGGTCCCCTCAAATATTTTCTGCAATGCCTTCCAGAGATCTTTCTAATTATCATATCCTCTAAAGCTGTGAAAGAATTCTCTAGTTAGGGCCATTGTGATAGATCCATGTGCCTTCTTTTCTCTATCATAAACTTTCTTTTCTTCTTCATCTAGCATAGATATAGGCTTGGGAACAATTTCATCAAGATATGTATAAGTAGGATGCTTATAACCCTCAAGTATAGGTATCCACAAAGAAGAATCAGTGCATGAGATATAATGCTCAAAGCGTGCTTTCCAATTCGAATAATCATTAACATTAAGCAGCTTTGGCGGTTTTTGCGAAGTACCTATCTCGTTATCATAGTTAAGGAGGTTTCCAAGATTCTGAAGATTTTCCATAGGGTAAAACTTAGTCAAAAACTTAGAAAGTCAATTCAACTTGCGCACTTAAGAAACTGTTCTTGCGCACTTGATATTTCCTCTTGCGTACTTAGTAAGTACGCAGGAGTAAATGTTAAGTACGCACAAGAATGGTCTTGCGTATTTTGTCAAGTACGCACGAAGACTCTCCCTTTAGCCAAAAAGGGTAAGTACGCAGGTCACTTTTTCACCTGCTCTCACCAACTTTTTCCGATCGCCGAAAATACCTCAGATCTTCAAATTTGGAAGATATGAACAAATTGATCGAGCCAAAAGGTTAGAAACTTGTTTCTAACAAACCCTTGATGATCAAAACACTCAAACAAACAAGAAAAAGGTAGGATTTTGAAGGATTTTTGCTTTTAAAATAGCGCGCAAGAGCTAATTCTATTTTTATCACAAAAATCACCAAAATCAGTCAATTTTCCTTATAGAAAGGCTGTAGATTGTGTCGAAAATGCTCCTAGCACATTCACAACACCCGAAATCAATAGAAAAAGCTCTGATACCACTTGTAGGTCCCTCGGGTGTCTCGGATCGTCACATGCAAGTGTGTTCCTAGTCGAACCGGGTGCGGAATGCCCGTGACTAGGTGGAGTATCAATCAACACAAAGTAAACCGACAACAAAGACACAAGATACTTTCAAACTTCGTGTATTGATAATCACAGCCGGTTATAGAAAGAATGAGTGCGTACATACATTCTGTCACTAACAGCTATATATACTAGACCTGTTGCCTGCGCATTTAGCAAGTGCGCAGGGTTTAGCTCATGCGTACTTAGGAAGTACGTAGACTTTGTTCTTGCGTACTTGCTAAGTACGCAGAATATACATCCTGCGCACTTACTAAGTGCGCACAACACTTAACAAAAACAGACAAGACTAAGTACATACATATGTGATTACAACTCGATAATCAATACATACAAATACTTAAATACAAATACAAATACAAATACATAAAGACAAGTACATAAGCTAAGATAGCATCCAGAGTGTCTGTCACACAAACTTGCTTCAACAAACTCCCCCTTGACAACAACTCTGGATTATCTTCGGTCTTCAAACTCCACCAGCCTTAGCTTCCATCTTCAGCTTGTAGTCACGGCAGAACTTGACCAACTTGTTGTATCTTGATGCTTGAAGTTTTGTCCATTCATCTGTGAGGATGCAGAATTTGTCATGTAGGACCGTCAGATCTTTCACAGGAAAATTAATGAAAGTGATTTCATCAAAGACTCTGATCAGTTCCTTTGGCACCAAGCTTCCACTTTCGGACTTAATCTTTCCCATTACCACTGCCTCGCCCGTCTTTGGGTGCAAGTGCCAGTACCACATGTTACCAAGGATATCCTGAGATAACTTGCTCAGGGGAATCCTGGTTTCACATAGCACTGGGTTATAGACTAGTTTCTTTAGGCTTCTGTTAGTCACAGGATGTCTGAAGTTCTTGTCCCGGACTCTCTTGGGCATCTGAGGCTTAAACATATCAAAGTTCCCAGATCTTCCCTCTTTCTGTAGTGTTCTCCATAAACCCATTGCTGATGCATGACTAGTGTCACACAGCAGCTCACGATTTGCGAGGTTCACCAGATCATACTTCGGCAGGGAGCTGAATGCTTCACTGGTAGGTTTCAAGTATTGAACCCCACCATCCCGTTTAATAGCGAACAACTTCTTGTCTTCGTCGAACCTGACAGACAAGATCATACCTTTAGCTCCACGTTTGTCTATGATGGATGTCTTCTGCCAGACAGGAGCTTGATCCTTTGTAAACCAACTAGGCGGATATTTACTTTTCCACGCCTCTGGATCAACAGGTTTAGGAACGGTGGGAGATGCTTCAGTCGAAGCCTCAGAAGAACTTTCGGGATCGACTGAACATGTGTTAAAATCGTCTTCAAAGAGTGGAGCTTCAAATATCTCTCCATCCTCAAGCTCATAAACTCTTTCACCATCCCCTTTGGGAAACTCTACCATAACATCCTTATCTTCTACATACCATTCATCATCAGACTCGATCTCTCCTTCCTCTAGATTGCTGAGGGCATCGATCTAAGCTTCTTTGGAATAGTCTGGCTCAATCAGTAGAATGACCTCATCAGATAGGTCATTTAGCATCTCAGCCGCAGACTTTCCTTTATCACCTCCACTACCAGAAGCAACACCGCCTTAATTTTGAGTGGACTCCCCCCAGCCATAGGCAAGACAGAATAAGGAACAATCGCCCATGCTAACGATTGCTGCTCACTTCCACTGGGACTGGCTTCAGGATCCTTATCCTGGTCGTCACCATTAGAGAGATCATCTAGGTGACAAGTCTCATCACTACTTGGCTTTGTCGGTTTCTCCTTCTCCTTCAGCAACTCCTTAATCTTCTCCCCCTGAGCAGCAAGAGTTGTGGTCATATCACAGACCAATTTGACCATCATATCGTTCTCTTTACGCTGCAACTCATCAACCGCCCTTTCCTTTTTCAAGGCTGCTACTTCATAAACCAAAGAGTTAATCTGACCTTGTTTCTTATCAGACTCCTCCCTTGATTTTTGTACCGTCTCTAGTAAACCAGCAACTTGAGACTCTAGGGTAGCAATCCTTGCATCCTGTGGATCTGGATCCCTAGATGTAGACGCACTGGCTGTGTGAGTGGGAAAAGTGAAGATGTCATCAAAGTCGAACCCATATGTTAAATCACCATATGAAAAGGGTTCACTGATTGGTTGATGGGTGGTAGTTGGAATAGTGTTTGGGATGGAAGTTGGTACGGTAGATGTTGCAATGGTGGTTGGGTGATAGTGACCAACTCGTGAGGATTGGAGTCGTCACCGTCACCTAGACAGGTTGTAGTGGGAGGGATACTATCACATGAACCTCCTCTATGACAGTAGCAGCAGTTACTTGACTTGTTACACGTGACCTCCTCCCTGTCCTTTGATATAACTGGGTGGAAGTTGACGTAGAGGTTGAAGCAGTGAAAAACTCTTCATCAGATGCGGAGTCAGCCTTACTTGAGGAATCATCCTTGTTAGAGGAATCATCCTGACTTGAGGACTCATCAAGGCAAGACAAGTCAATATCAATTAAGCCGTTGACAAATTTTCCGCTTACTGGTGGAGGAATGGCATTAGTACCCAACCCTAAGCCATTCACATGTATCACTACTGATTCATAATGTTCCATCACAAAGCGAGAATTTTTCAACTTCTCAATTTTACCATTTAACTGCAAGACCTCATTCTGCAGCTTGGTAATTTCATTATTTCTCTTTTCTAACCCGTTGTACGCAACATCCAAATGAAACTGTTTTTCGCTGATTTTAAGTGAAAAATCACGTTTTTATTTCTTTAAAGTTTCAATTGAATCTTTGTAACGTTTTTCATTTTCTTTGTAACTTAAAGATGCAATACGAAGGGGTTCGACTTTGTCCTGAAGCTTAGAATTTTTTTCTTTCAAGCCAAGACATTTGGAACATGAAATGACAGCAAAAGAATTAGAGTCTACCTCAGTTGACGAACTTGATGCCTCCCCAATAGCCATGAGGGCAAATGCAGTTGTAGACTCCTCTTTGTCAGCTACAGACGCTTCCCGTTCTTCTGCTTCCATCATCTCTACTATATCAGCCATTAGACCAACTTGAGTTTGAGCAATAAGGGCATCCTACAAATGAACACCCCAATCAAAGCTTTCGTCCTGTTGAGCTACCAAAGCATTGGACGTTCCACCTTGACCTTGATTGCGGTTGTTAAAATTGTTGTACCCTTGATTATTTCCTTGGTTGTTTCCCTGGCTTGGTCTAGTGAATCCTGATGCAGGTGCTTTATCCTTCTGACATTCACGAGCAAAGTGTCCAAAGTTCTGACACTTGTAGCACTTGGCCTTGGATTTATCAAAACCCACCTTGGCATTTTAATGCCAACCAATAAACTTCCTGCCAGTTCTATTCAAGAAACGCTTGGCCCTTCTCAAAATCATGGCCATACTCCATTGAATATCCATGTCCTCCATGTCATCTGGATCCACCTAATTAAAATCTTCTTTAATTGTTTCATGATCTGAAATGTTGCCACCAGTGAAGTTCTCATAGGCAAGCATACAAGATGAAAACAATGCTACATGATCTTCAGCTATCTAGGCTATTGCAGTCTGGTTAGCTGAAGATGTGGAGGTAGGATTTCATGAAGGATGTTGGTGGAGAGAACCAGAACCAGAAACAGAACCAGAACCAGATCCAGATCCACATGATGTATAGAAAGCATGACCACCACAAACTTTTGAATTATTTTCTCGTGAGAGTTCCCCGAGAAAAGGGAAATTTCAGAACCCGATGACTTGGCTATGGAAGACGTCCCAAAATACATAGAAGGGTCTTGTATTGGAGGTCTCCCTGAGCTCTCTTTTTGTTTTAGGTTCATATCGTGTGCTTGAACCTTACCGATTACTTCTTCAATCGTCATCTCATAGAACTTGGGGTTCTCTCTCAGCAGAGTGGTATACATCTCAAACTTTGGTGGTAACGCATCCAGAAAATTTTCAACTAATTCCTCACCAGGATACTTCCGCTCAAAAGCTTTTAACTCAGTTTGCAGATGATAGAATCTAGATATAAGTTCATCTGTAGAGTCATTCTCCAGTTATCTGAAGCACTAATATTGCTTTCTTAGGAGATCTCTTTTGCTCTTCTTGATGTCACTGTTCCCCTCAAGTCTTTTCTGCTATGCCTTCCAGAGATCTTTCGAATTATCATATCCTCTGAAGCTGTTAAAGAGTTCTCTAGTTAGGGCCATTGTGATAGATCCATGTGTCTTCTTTTCTCTGTCATAAAATTTCTTTTCTTCTTCATCTAGCTTAAATATAGGCTTGGGAACAATTTCATCAAGATATGTATAAGTAGGATGCTTATAACCCTCAAGTATAGGTATCCACAAAGAAGAATCAGTGTATGAGATATAATGCTCAAAGCGTGCTTTCCAATTCGAATAATCATTAACATTAAGCAGCTTTGGCGGTTTTCGCGGAGTACCTATCTCGTTATCATAGTTAAGCAGGTTACCAAGATTCTTAAGATTTGCCATAGGGTAAAACTTAGTCAAAAACTCAGAAAGTCAATACAACTTGCGAATTTAAGAACGGCCTTGCGCACTTAAGAAACTGTTCTTGAGCACTTGATATTTCCTCTTGCGTACTTAGTAAGTACGCATGAGTAAATGTTAAGTATGCACGAGGCAAAGTTAAGTATGCACAAGAATGGTCTTGCGTACTTGTCAAGCACGCACGAAGACTGTCCTTTTAGCCAAAAAGGGTAAGTACGCATGTCACTTTTTCACCTGCTCTCACCAACTTTTTTCGATCACCGGAAATACCTCAGATCTTAAAATTTTGAAGATATGAACAAAATGATCATGCCAAAAGGTTTGAAACTTATTTCTAACAAACCCTTGATGATCAAAACACTCAAACAAACAAGAAAAAGGTAGGATTTTGATGGATTTTTGCTTTTAAAATAGCGCGCAAGAGCTACCTCTGTTTTTATCACAAAAATCACCAAAATCAGTCACTTTTCCTTGTAGAAAGGCTGTAGATTGTGTCGAAAATGCTCCTAGCACACTCACAATAATCGAAATCAAGAGAAAAAGCTTTGATACCACTTGTAGATCCCTCGGGTGTTTTTGATCGTCACATGCAAGTGTGTTCCTAGTCGAACCGGGTGCGGAATGCCCTGACTAGGTGGAGTATCAATCAACACAAAGTAAACCGACAACAAAGACACAAGATACTTTCAAACTTCGTGTATTGATAATCACAGCCGGTTACAGAGAGAATGAGTGCGTACATACATTCTGTCACTAACAGCTATATATACTAGACCTGTTGCTTGCGCACTTAGCAAGTGCGCAGGGTTTAGCTCATGCGTACTTATCAAGTACCCAAACTTTGTTCTTGCTTACTTGCTAAGTACGCATGATATACATCCTATGCACTTACTAAGTGCACACAACACTTCAAAGAAACAGACAAGACTAAGTACATACATATGTGATTACAACTCGATAATCAATACATACAGATACTTAAATACAAGTACAAATACTTAAAGACAAGTACATAAGCTAAGACAGCATCCAGAGTGTCTGTCACACAAACTTGCTTCAACAAACGCTTATGTTACCAATGAATCTACGGATAAACTAAATCCCCATGGCGATAAAGTTGATTATGATGAAATCTTCTCGGCAATAGTCATGCTTAAGTCGATTAGGATCTTACTTGCCATTGCAGCGTATTATGACTACGAAATATGGCAAATGGATGTCAAAACTGCGTTCCTAAATTGACACTTACTGAAGATGTCTATATGGTTCAACCATAAGGTTTTGAAGATCCAAAGAGTCCTAATAAGGTTTGCAAGTTAAATAAATCCATTTATGGATTAAAACAGGCATCCATAAGCTGGAATCTTCGCTTTGACTAGAAAATAAAAGAGATTGGTTTTGTGAAGAACGAAGATGAGTCGTGTGTCTACATGTAAGGCCCCAAACCGGGCCCCTACAGTTGGGTCACATCATGGTGTATTATTTTAAAAACACGTATCTCTTTATAAAAGCATACAACGGAAGTCTTATCTCAAAACAATATTTGTATTTTAAAATCATTATTTTGTTTCACCTTACCGTAGGAATGCATGCACACCAACCCGAGTATCACCGCTCCCAAGCCAAGATACATCAACCCTGAGCTCACCTACAAAACAGTCTAATGTACATACAAAGTCAGGTACGCTGAGTGAGTTCTAACAGTTTATTTTAAATAGAAACCTTCTCATCACAATTATCATTTATTCCAATTCAGGACATTCCAATAAAGGTCCAACATACCAGGACTCAACTCATGGGCATAACCCAGTAAGTCTCAACGACATGGATCGAGCTTACTACACTACTAATTTGTGTTCCACCATACGCAACAACACGAAATCCGGATATCTCAACCAACCCCTAGACTTAGACCTGACAAGCCCTAACCAAGAATCTCACAAGGTATACTAACACACAAGTCATAAACACGACATCTTTCGAACCCGGCAGTCAATCTAATGCTTAACACTGAAGAAATAGCATCATAACACAATGAATATCAATTAATATTTGCATGCAATTAAACCAAACATGTATATACACCACAATTACCTTCGAAGGATTTAATCGGTCTCACCACAACTGCCCTCATCAGGGTTATCGCCGTCGGGATATTTGTATCATCTCCGAGAACCCCCTTTCGGGTCTCAATATTGCCCTCACAGGACCCCGTCACATGACATAGTGACACACTCGTCATCTACGATGACTACCCAACCACCCACATGGTGACTGCTACATCCATCACTTCGAGACAGCCATGTCACCACATGGTGACAACACCCGAAAGACCGACTCCTTCCTATCACTGTTGACCGTATACATGGACAACAACGCAAGCACACAAATCAACAAGTTAAACACACATGACACTACATGGACACGTACCACCACCCACTACCCTTACATGGATAACCCACATGTGTAACCAAACACATCCTCTAGACGTACCCTCATA
Organism: Smallanthus sonchifolius; assembly: GCA_023525975.1. Lineage (NCBI taxonomy): Eukaryota > Viridiplantae > Streptophyta > Magnoliopsida > Asterales > Asteraceae > Smallanthus > Smallanthus sonchifolius. The sequence continues at coordinate 65,710,697 of CM042021.1, read as the reverse complement.
ACATCTAAACCTAACCATCCGACCCAATCTAAGGACACCACCTTGACCCTTAGTTTTATTTTAAAAAAAGTATAGTTAACTCGTAAAGCTCGACAGTTTAACCCGTTCCCATAACACCTTTTTTATAACAAAAAAAACATACAAGTATAAAAACAGTAAAGAGGGTATTAGAAACTCATTGGTTATAGAGATCCAAGTCCTGCTCTTCAACCGTCCACTAGCTCCAACCACGAACCTGTCAAACGTATGATCACATGATCAGATTACGTTTAAACCCTACGCTGTGTAACACATAGTTATAATTAAACCCCGACACCCGTCTCGTCAGCTCAACATCCCTTCCCCATGAAACCCTAGTCTCACAAGTATACAAACCAGATTGTTCTTGACGCTGTTAGGAGTTGTGTAACCGGACCGGGTTCTATGCATACACTTACACGTGCCATGCAAACCTTAATTCCGACGAAACACGTGTACTCGATTCGGACTCCCTTACGTGCATGCACGCCATGCAACTCTAGCCGAAAACATCAACAACGCCGTACTCCGCAAATCATCGTCGTTGTGCACCACCACAGACGCCGCCATGGCAGCTGTCTCTGCCCCCTCTTTCTCTTTCCTACTACAGCTGACCACCATCCTGACGGTTGCTACTGCCTCGCTACCCCGTCACCTCCGATTACCACCCTTACCGCGCCTTGGCCCTAACACCGAGCACCACCCTTTTCTCGTCATGCTCCACCCGTGGCCTTCACCGCCGTCGTGTACGGCTGTCACCGGTACCATCGTGTTCGTCTTCTTCTACGACCACCATAAACAAGAACCAAAACTTCAATCTCTTCTACTCAAGCAAACTGAATACCAAAAGAGAAGAATGAGAACGGAGGTTACCTTAATGTGATATGGAGTCGCACGGTTGAAACACCTCTTCGAGCTCCTCCATCGCCAGCTCCTTCGATCCTGGCATTTCTCTCTCTCCCTCTCTCCCTCGGTGCTTCTCTCTTCTGCCACAGGTCCACCCTAGGTCACAATGACCTAGTATTTTCCCCATAATGGTGTATTTATACTCCGACATATTCACTTTGGGTCCTAGAGTTTCTTTCTCGTGCGTTTCGAACTCAATTGTTCACTAATTGGCTAACCGGGTCCCTTAGTTCATATTTTTTGCTCCATAAATGCTAAACGAGTCTTTCACTAGGGGTTGGGGTCGCTCACTAGCCCGACCCATTAACTCATGAATTTTCGGATGTTAGACTACAGGAAGGCAAGTGGGAGCTATATCACTTTCTTGATTCTGTATGTAGATAACATACTGCTCATTAGAAACAATGTACCTATGCTACAAGATGTAAAGTCTTGGCTAGATAAATGTTTCGCGATGAAAGATCTTGGTGAAGCCGCGTATATTCTGGGAATAAAGATTTATAGAGATAGATCAATGCGGCATATAGGTTTAAGTCAAAGTACATATGTTGATAAGGTCATCCGATGCTTTTCAATGCAAGATTCCAAGAGAGGATTGTTTCACGTAGCAAGTGGAACCATACTGAACAATAAGCAGTGCCCTCAGTCTGACGATGAAAAGAAGAAAATGGAAAAGGTTCCATATGCTTCTGCTATTGGTTCTATCATGTATGCCATGCTATGTACTAGACCCTACGTATCATATATGTTAAGCATGACTAGTAGATTTCAACAGAATCTAGGTGAGAGTCACTAGACAGCTATGAAGAAATCCTAAAGTACTTGAGAAGAACTAAGGATATATTCTTGGTATACGGAGGACTGGAAGAACTAGCTATTAAATCTTACACTAATGGTAGCTTCCAGATGGATCGAGATGATTCTCGATCTCATACGGGATATGTGTTTATTCTGAAGGGTGGTGCCGTTACTTGGAAGAGTATTAAGCAGAGCGTTGTTGCTCAATCCAACACCAAAATCAAATACGTTGCCGCTTCAGAAGCTGCAAGGAGGCTACTTGGATGAAGAAGTTCATTGCAGATCTCGGGGTAATGCCAAGCATTAAGAAACCAATCAAGATATTGTGTGACAATACTGGTGGCATAGCTTAAGCTAAGGAACCAAGGTCAAACACAACACGAAACACATACTCAGGAGATTTCATTATATCAGAGATATACTGCAACGGGGAGACTTCGTATTAAACAAAGTTCACACAGATCCTAATCTACCGGACCCGTTCACTAAGCATATGCCTCAATCTAAACATGAGGAGCACGCTAATAAGATAGGGCTTAGATTTGCTAGACAATGGGTTTGTTCTGTAATTTAGTATTTGGTGCTTTCGAACTATATTTTGATTTAATTTTTAAATGCATTATAAATAGATGTTTCTATATTCTATATTTTATACGTTTTAGAATCCTTGAATATTGTATTCTAAATGTTCGTAGTCGATCAGATTCATTAGAATCAATCTGAATGTAAGACTATTGTGAATCAGATGGTTAGTTCATTTTAAATGAAAATCCAAAGAGTTGGAGATCATATTCACAGATATTCATTAGAGAATGAATATTAGACGTAACTCTATTCAAAACTATCTTCATGGATCAAGGTCTTAAGAAGTTTTCAATATGGTAAAGATTTGTCGATCCTTCGACCCGAGGCACATATTTGAACTAACTTTAACTAAAGTTTGTTCTTTGACCATATCTAACCATGTTCCGTGAAAGACAATAATAAGGGTATGATTGGGAATAAATCTGAAGTTAAGTGCGAGTTGTATGTGACTAAATGAGATATGTTCTCCTTTGATCAGGAGTTGGACATTCTGGCGTCGTCATCAATTCGAACTAGTATAAACCGCGTGGCCACGCTAAAACTAAGAGTAGTTTGCTTAGACCACTTTGAATTGGACACGAGAACAAGAATACTTCAACAACATATGAAAAATTACTTACATCCATGTCTCATGTTCAATGGATTCCCTACACAGAAAAGATATATAGATATGTTTACCATGGCTTTTGTACTTGGTCAAGTAAGAGTTACTTGTACACAAGGAAACAGTTAACGATTGTAATACGTCATACCCTGCTAGGGGCAGTGAGATGCAACTATTCGTCCACCACTGTCTACGTTGATATGACTAATCAATGAATCGTCCAAATAGGAGATTTTTGGACATATGATGTCCGATCGTAGATTATATCAACGTTACTATCGAGGTGCGATCCAAAGAGTTACACTTTGGGCACCGAGCAAATTAATAATGTTTAGTCGTAAGCATTATGGTTCACGAAAAGGGTTTAATTATTTGGCGAGTAAATATTTAATGAAATATTTATTGGTGTGTTTGCTAATTAATTATTTAGAGAAATAATTAAATACAGAGGAGTAAATATTTAATGTTAAACATTAAATTATTAAGTTTTACTGATTATTTGTAATGAGTAAACTCTATGGATCAAATATAATTAATAGTTGAGTACAAGGGATTAAAGGTTAATAACCCCGGCGAGGGGGGCAGGGGGGGGTTAATGTGTAATTGGGGTGGTTATAAATATAACCTTTAGTTTAAACCCTAATTAACCTTTTTGCCTCGATCACACTCTGCACAAACCCCTAGCCGTCGACGGCCCTCCCCTCACCGCCAGCCACCGTCGCAAGCCACTGGAGGTCCACCGCACACCACCAGCACCGGCCGCCGACTAGCCGCCGTCGTCGTTCCACGTTAAACCGTGAGACGGTTTCCGTTTGTTGCGGGTTTTCGTGTTCTGTCACTAGGGAGACGCTCGTTGAACCAAAGTGAGAATCTTTCGGTTAATCGTCTAAGGTATAATTTTTTACCCGCTATGGTTGGATTTTATTTTTTTGTTTGTACGCGTGTATTCAGATAACTGACGGGATCCTGGTTTAGAACCGTTAACTTGTACAACTGCTTCCGCTCAATAAATATGATTTGTTTATTTAATAACATTAAATTAATATTGTTTTAAAAGTAAAACTGGTACAAGGAATCCCAACAGAAGGTTCTTCGGTCAGCACTCACGTGTTGAATATGAAGGTTACGTTGATCATTTAGCACGTCTTGGCTCTCCCTTGAGCAATGAGCCGGCTGGGGATATAATCCTCAAATCATTACCTATCAAACCCCGACCGATGGCGGAATCATCGAGGCGGACAATGGGTGATTGTTCAAAAGCACATGATAGCTAAAATGTTGTATAATTCATTAATTTAATTAAAGGTAACAAATATTCAAGTACAATACAATTCAAATAACCTAATCTATTTCAAAACATTGATTTAATTAATTAGGTCCATAAGTTCTTAAGTGGAAGAATCTTCAGCAAGCAATCACATATCCAAACCTGAAACATTAGTTAAATCAAGTGTCAACTATAAAGTTAGTGAGTACATAGGTTTTGTGGACTCGATAAATAGTAGATAAAAACGTTTTGTAAACTCATTGTTTAACTTGTTAGACATAGCATATATGGTTGAGTCCTTCATGTTTATCTAAGTACAAATCAAACCTTGATTGACGCGATTGAACATAACACAACAGCTAGGCCCGGTATGATTGAATATAGTTATCCACTATATCCGATATGTTTGAATATAACACACGGCTATACCCTAGTATGCAGTAATAAACACCCTACCCGGGTGGGCTGGTCAGGCACAATAGATCTATTAATATTACTGTTGGTTCTCTTTGTGTTTACAGTTAATGAATGTACACCCTAGATAATTCATGATGAACAAGCATATAATCCACATGTATAACACGTATAAACAATTTGATGAGTAGCATGAAGTGTATAGGTAATAATGTTTCACCCCAAAGCATGTAAAAAGGTAAAATAGGGCTATGTAACTCACCTTGCTAGCGAATGTTTTAATCCACGTGTGTAGGTGATGAGGATATTGGTATCTAAGCACGTTGAAACCCTATGTAGATGAATATGTATTATTGTATGTTTGTATATGTGTATTCGTGTTTAAACGTGTATGGGTTTATAAATAAAAACATTCCTTAAAATTATTTGTATAAAATAATGTAGTAGAAAACTAACGATTTTTGTAAAATTTAACATTTAAAAATATATTTTAATCTTGTTAAAATATTATATTTTTAAATAAGTAGCTACTATGTTTATTGCATTTATAAAAATTTCTATTTGTTTATTTATATTATTTATTTTTATATATATTTTTTTTGTGAGTTAAAACTATTTAAACAAGTTTATAAAAATATTGGGCTTATTATTTTATAAAAATTTGACGGGTTAAATACGTGTAAACAGTCGTTTAAAGGTTTCCAAAATAAATGAACGAGTCTACCGGTTCGTAATAGTTTTTAGTGTGTAGAGAAAATAATAAAATGAGATAAATAAAATAATATAAATAAAATGAAAAATGGTTGGGCCTGAGGCCAACAAGGATCGAACCCGAGACCTCGGACATAACACACACACGCATGACTAGCCGGGCTATCGCCAATCGCTGGTTATGTGTGGGATGTTTAATTGATAACTACTAAGAGGGTTTGGTCCGGGTTCTCGGCAACTGGCGAATCGATGTCCGAGAACACTGGTTTGCCCGGTAATCGATGGTCTGAGGCCGAGTTTTCGTTTGGTACAGATGGCCAGACGATGACCGAAGGTAAAGGAACGAATTTGAGGCTTCTTACTTGGTCGCAAAGGGTCGAGACGGCTGGTTCGTTATTCCGAAAATACCAAGAATGGGGAATTACGACTCGGGATGAATTGGGCTCTGAGACTCTGGTCACAACTTCACACAAAGGCGACGAACACAATGACAGCTTCAATTTGCAGTGAGAGTGAGTGATGAAGGGAGAGTGAGCTCGAGATGGTCCGGTAATGGCTATTTATAGTCGAACCTGATCCCGATAATGAAACATGAAATTGAGTATGTCTAGACACTCGTCTGCGAAAGCCGAAGCTATCGAGCCGTCTTGCAGGCGTGGAGGTCTCTTTACAAGGCCAATTTCGCGGCGTTGACTTTCGGTCACAAACACGAGCAGGCTTTTCGTATGTTAAAAGACAAATTGGTCGGGGGCTTAGGTTCGCGTGAGACGACGAGGTCAGGGAGCCCCTTTTCGTCTGTCTAGGGGCAGGGAAACAAGTGTGTCGGGGTTCGCCGAAAAAGAGCTTGGACCGCCGGACAATGGAAGAGATGACCGGATTTGCGATTTGGAAGATGGCAAGAATGGTCCCTGGAGTTTTTTTTTTGAATTATAATAGTCCCTGTGATTTATACCTGTTAGTCCTTGTGGTTTAGTTTGTCCACAAATAGACCCTTAACTTGTTTTTATTTTAAAACCTTCTAGTTTAAAATTTTTCAAAATAGACCCCTTAACTTTTATAAAAATAAAGTAATTAATTTTTTTTAATTTAAATTACATTTAAGTGGTTTTATAAACTTATTTTATTATTATATATATATATTTATATATATTTTATAAAGGTTAATTATTTTATTTAAATAAATTATCTTATTTATTTATATATGAATCTTTTAAATTTAGATTTTTATATAAAAATTTTATATAAGTTTAAAACTTATAAAATTTTAATCATTTTAAATCCATAAATTAAAAATATATACTTTGTACAATATATATATACAAAAATTAAATAAATACCCTTGTATTTCACTGAATAGAAATTGTTTACATGACATATATTATAAGAGTGTGTATATAAACCCGAAATGTCGCATTACCTAAGTCATATGACCAGTTTACCTTGAACTATAATATGAATGCTTGGGACAAGACCATCCCGGAGTTGCATATGATGTTCAAAACTGCTGAGATGAATATACTGACTTCTAGCAAGTCTGGTCCAGTGTTGATGTTAAAGGAGGGTTGTGTTAGGAAATCTAACTTCAAATGTAAAGGCAAGAAGAGTTACAAGGGCAAAGACAAGGCTATTTCCAAGAAGAAGCCTCTGAAGGATGCCAAATGCTTTCATTATGATGAAGCTGGGCACTGGAAGAGAAACTGCCCAAAATATCTGGTTGAGCTTAAACAGAAGAAAACTTCTGGACGAGAGTCCTCATGTGTGTACGTTATTAAGATCTCATTGTCTAGAAAATCTTGGGTGCTTCACACAGGATGTGGTTCTCACATTTTTAATGATTTGCAGGGACTAAGGAAAGTTAGAAAGTTGAAACAAGGCGACATGACGCTCCATGTTGGCAATGGACAAAAAGTCGCAGTGAAGGCTGTGGGAGAATTTGTTCTTTTACTTCATAAGGGTTTTGAACTTGTTTTGAACAATGTTTGCTACATACCTAGTTTAACTAGGAATATTGTTTTAGTTTCTGCTTTGCGTGAACAAGGTTTTGAATACGCTTTCAATGGTGATTTTATTTCTTCATATTTGAATGGTTTGTTTTACTTTATTGTAAAGCCTCCTAATGGAATCCATGAGATAAAAGTCCATAACAATAACGCGTCATACAATATCTCATCTAAATGTGTGAAATTAGATTTCAATGATACGTATTTATGGCATTATCGACTAGGACACATAAACAAGAATCAGATAAGGAAGCTCCAAACTGCAGGAATTTTGAAATCCACCGGTCAAGAGTCTTTTGATGAATGTGAATCTTGTTTAAGTGGTCAAAAGACCTAAGGATCTGTTGGGACTCGTACATACTGATGTGTGTGGTCCATTCAAAACAATGTCTAGGAATGTATAGAGATACTTCGTTACGTTAATTGATGACTTCAGTAGATATGGTTATGTTTATCTTATGAAGCATACACATAAAATGTTTGAAATGTTCAAACAATACCAGAACGAAGTATAGAATCAGCTAAGTAAGACGATTAACATGACTCGATAAGATCGAGAATTGAATATCTTAGTATAGATTTTGACTAACATCTAAAGTAATGTGGGATCATTTCACAACTTACTCCACCTGGAACACCGTAGCTTAATGGTGTGTCTCAGACGAGAAATCGAACTCTATTAGATATAGTTCGATCTAAGATGTGTCATATAAACCTCACACACTCCTTCTGGAGTTTTTCTCTTGACACTACTATAAGAATCATTAATCTAGCTCCAACAAAGAAGTTGGACAAAACGCCTTATGAGATATGGCATGGGGAGAAATCCAAAGTGTCCTACCTTAGGGTCTGGGGATGTAACGCTTATGTTACTAGTGAATCTTCCGATAAACTGGATCCCCGTGGCGATATAGTTGTTTTCGTCGGATACCCTTAAACAATTGGTTACTACTTCTACAATCCCACTGAAAACCGGGTTTTTATAAAACGTAGAGCTACGTTGTAGAAGGAACTGCTTGCGCGAATGATTGGAGAAAACCATGTGGATCTGGAAGAAGTCCGAGAACCATAAGTAACTGAACCTCAAGTTGAAACTGTCGATCAACATGAGATTGTTGAAACTGAATCTAAAAGAGTTCAAGATTCAATAGTAACACCAAACATATGCAGAAGTACTAGGGATCGTCATGAACCCGACAGGTATATCGGGATTCACGAAAATGACAACATCTTGATGATTGATCAAGCTGAACCAACTAGTTACAAGTCTACGATTCTAGATTCTGAATCTAAGAAATGGCTAGAATCCATTAGCGCCGAGATACAATCCATGTATGACAACCATGTATGGGACTTGGTTGATCTTCTTCCCGAGTGTCGGACAGTAGGAAACAAGTGGATTTTTAATTAGAAAACCAACATGGATGGAAACGTGCAAACCTACAAAGCTAGGCTAGTAGCGAAAGGATTTACTCAGACTTAAGGAATTGATTATGAGGAAATCTTCTCGCTTGTAGCCTTGTTTAAGTCTATTAGGATATTTCTTGCCATTGTTGCATATTATAACTATGAGATATGGCCAATGTAGGTCCTGAGCAGACATGAGAGAACAGATCTACGGAGAAATCTTCAAACAGTCCGTTTCGAGAGGCGGAATCTCTGGATCCGGTATCACTCTTGAATTAGAAAAAGGGTAGAGACTGGTGCGAGAATCACATACAAGGACATAAATATATAAAAGTGAAAAAGAACAAATAATTGAAAGCATAAAACGTATGATTCTTTGATTGATATGAAAATTAAAAAGCTCCTAACACACTCTACAATTTGTCTCACCCCAGGGTGAGCTCCCCATGGGGTGGTGATTCCCTCTACAGACACACACTCCTCCTATGAGGTATTCTAGTATATATAGGAGGGCAAGAACATGTGCCTTGTTTTCCAAGCCACCGCCCAAACTGGCCTGAAAAACAGGTATCGAAACTACCTAGTTTCGATTGAACAAATGTTCAACCGAAACTAGTAGTTTCGATTTAACAAAAGTTCAACTAAAACTAGTAGTTTCGATACTGTAATTTCAATTGATAGCATCAGTCTCAATTTTATACCCAACAACCAATCGTTGTCAAAACAATGTTCCTAAACGGACACCTTTCTGAAGATGTCTATATGGTTCAACCTGAAGGTTTTAAGGATCCAAAGAATCCTAATATGGTGTGAAAGTTGAACAAATACATTTATGGATTGAAATAGGAATCTCAAAGCTGGAATCTTCGATTTGACTAGAAAATCAAAGAGCTTGGTTTTTGTCAAAAACAATGATGAATAGTGTGTTTACAAGAAGGCAAGTGGGAGCTTCATTACTTTTCTGATTTTGTATATAGATGAAACAATGCTCATTGGAAACCATGTTCCTATAATGCAAGATGTAGAGTCTTGGCTAGGGAAATTTTTCCGATGAAAGATCTTGGCGAAGCTGCTTATAATCTTGGAATAAAGATCTATAGACATAGATCGAAGCAGCTTATAGGTTTAAGCCAAGGTACATATATTGATAAGGTCATTCGACGCTTTTCAATGCAAGATTCCAAGAAGGGATCGTTGCCCATGGCACACGGAACCATTGTAGAGATAAAGACTGATGTCTAAAAAATTCTCTAAGTAAGATTATTGTATACTCCACAAATTTGCTGCTGACTTACAAGTTGCTACACATAAGGCTAAGTGCTGCAGATAGTTGTGTTCTCCTGCTGATGAACAAGTTTCCTGCTGATAGCCTTATCTGCTGAAGTCCAAAGTTGCTGCTGATAGGCTTCTCAGCAACATCAAACATTTGATGTTGCTGATAGGCAAATCATCAGCAGCTTTGACTTTGCCACTGACACCTCTGCTATAACAATAACACACCTATCAGCAGAAGGAATGTTATTGGTGCAGATGACAAAAGACAATGCTCCTATTCTGATCTATCCTGCAATGATTTCTGAGAAGACCTTAGTTTTACTGTTGTGTTTCAGTGAAGAAGTCTTTTCACTGCAGTTGCCTTTTAGCTACTTGTCTTTTAGTTGTCTACCAATAGTAGTGTAAGTTGTAACTATTAAAGATCAACGGCTTTTGTTTGATCTGATCCTTAGAATCAAGGGTCTGTCTTGATTCTAAGTTCCTTTATATGTATTGTATCTTTTCATTTTACAATGTGTGCTTCCTTAGAGATTTCTCTGTAAACTTGTAAACATTGAAGATTAATACACTTTGCATTTATCAGTATTATCCTTGTTTTCTTGTTTACATTGATTATTTGTTATTGTTTTCGCCAATCTCAACTAAGAACGGAATCATCTTGTAAACATCGATCCTACAAGTGGTATCAGAGCTTTGCCTCTCAGATTAAACAAACTAACACTTGTTTAATCACTATCTGGTTCTGTTATCTCTTTGATGCTGAACCATCTATCCATAGTATGGCACATAATACTGGATTTGAAGATGTTGGAAGCTTTCAAAGAGCACCAAGACTGGTGTCTAGAGAAGATTATGATATGTGGAAGAAAAGAATGAAAAGTTTCTTCTGCTACCAAGAATATGGAATGTGGAGATCCATAGTTGATGGTCCATATGTGCCTATGGTGGCTTCTGCTGATTCCGGAGGTCCATCAGTCCCTAAAGAAGCCTCAAAGTACTCAGAGGAAGACATCAAGAAGATGGAGGTAGATTTCAAAGCTTTGGGAGCCATTCAGATGTGCTTGCCAAATGAAGTTTTCCATAACTTCAGAGAATACAAGACTGCTAAGGAGCTATGGGAAGCTCTTGAGAAGATGTTTGTCAGTTTTGAGGAGGTGAAGGAGAATAGAAGAGACATTCTGAAGAAAAAATATGATAACTTTGTCTGGAAGGAAGGTGAGTCTCTTATTGTTTTATTCAACATGTACACCTATTTGGTGGGAGAGCTACAGTGCTCTAAGGTGAAGCTGGAGAATGAAGACATTCTCAAAAAGTTTATTAGATCTCTTCCAAGCTGCTGGACACTCTATACAGTGTCAATTAGAAGAATTGAAAACTTGAAAACTCTAAAAATGACTGAGATGTATGGCATGCTAAAGACATATGAATTAGAAATGATTCAAGCCAAAGAAAGAAGCGCAGGTCATTCAACAGTTTCATCAACAACCACCATTTCATCTGCACTACACTCTGATCACTCAGTTCCAAGTTCTAGTAACTATTATCCTCCTATTGTCACCCACCCTCAGACTCCCAACTCACAAACAAACAACTCACCATTTCTTCTTGAAGCGACACCTCAACCAAACTCAGTTGCGTTTGTCTCCGAAAATTCTAGCAACATGTCCTTTATCAAAGAAGATCTGGAATACTTTCATCCAGATGACTTAGAAGAAATGAACATACAACACTCCTATGCCATGCTTTCTCTCAGAGCAAAACGGTTCTACTCTAGGACTGGGAGACCAATTCCAAGCAACAACTCTAACACTAGAGTTGGCTTGGACAAGAGCAAGTGAAGATCTTACAACTGTAGCCAACTTGGCCACTTTGCCAGAGAATGCAAGGCACCAAAGGCAGACCCAGCTGCGACACAGCCTAGACAGACCCATTATAGTCAAGCAAGTCAAGGAAACACCTCTCCTGCTCAAACTGCAGCTTGTGCAGCTATTGTAACGGCTTATTTTGATTGGAGCTTCCAGTATGAAGATCTTCCTACCAACAACCAAGCACTCATGGCAGACACAACAGAGATACCACCTCAGGTATATGAACATCTTTGTACTCAAGCTTGCATTGATAAGGTTCTAGGATACTGGAAACATAACCAAAACCTTATAGATCAAAATGAAGAGTTTCACCAAATGAAATCTGAATTTAAAAAGGTTGAAAATAGTTATAAAGAAAAGATTAACTGCCTAAAGAAAGAGATTTCATCACTAAAACATGAACAAACAAATCTTTAAACTCAGATTGATGATCTATTGGTTAAGTTAAAAGCTACAAGAGCTGAGTTGGCAGACCAAAAAGTTCATTTTAACAAATATGAGTTTGCATCCAAAAAGCTGCAAAGACTTTTGGATGCTCAAATTCATGAAAAGGTGACTGCTGGCCATGGGTTTCAAGCTGAAAAGCCCTACAACACCGTCCCCCTACCAGCTTCAAGGATCAAAGCTGACTATGTAACCATCCATGAACCAAACTTCAATCTCACAAATCTTGACCATGCAAACCGAAACCTTGATCCTTCCAAGGAAGAATCATCTGTGCAAGACTGCAATACCCCCTCTGAATCTGAATCCACATGCTCATAATCCACTCAAACAAGTGAAGCTCCATTACTCCCTACCAATGAAGTAAAAACCACCAAAATCTGGTAAAGTAATCCAAACCAATGGTCCAAGTGCTTTTATTCCCTCTATAGTAGTAACTCCTCCCACCAAACAAATCAAAATTAGCTATCCTCCTGAAGGAATAAAGTTAAAAGTTGAACAGGACAATCTTCAACCTCCACCATTCCTCAATCAAAATCCAATCAACCCATGAAGGTGTTTGACATTTGTCATGCACCTAGAGAGAGACCTCCGTATGTTTAGAAAACATTAGAGGAAGCCACTTTAGAACACAACAAAGCTCATCCCTAGAACTTCAAAGATCTATTCAAAAGAAAAGATTATGTATACTTTCAAAGAGATAAATCAGCTAAATCCTGTTTTGTCTGTAGCAAATACAATCACACTTCAAGCACATGCTTCTACTACCTTCAGCAGCAAAGAAACCTCAAACAAAATGCTTTTGAGAAGACAAACAGAAACAAGAAGGTAAGAAGCTATGAAGCCAAAACAACTCAATTCAGAAAGTCTCTCTCCTCCAAGAAAGTAGCTCCAAAAACCTCAACAATCCTGCATGATATGTGGTGAATCAGACCACTTTGCTGCTGATTGTAAATTCAATCCTTTCATCCAGATTTTTCAACCAGCCTCTATAGCAGTTCATGCTACTCCAAAACAGAAGCCTATCTATAGAAGAACTCCCATACAGAAACCTACTTTTAATAAAAAGGTAAAATAGGAGAAGCATGTATCTGTTGAACCATCAGCAGCCAGCAAAAATGCTGCTAATCATGTAAAGTTAAAGAAGCCCAAGAACAAGCCATCAACGGCAACCAAGTTTGCCGCTGATCAGCTAATGCCATCAGCACCAAAAGCTACATCAGCCGCTGATAGAGTAAAAGGGTCTGGAAAATCACTTCCTCAACAATGGAAAGCCAAGTCCACTACTTCCATCTCTCAAAGCATCATCATAGGATCCATTGAATGCAAGCATACCGATGCTATTGGCTCAAAGCCACACTTACCCAAGTTTACAAGTTCTTGGGTTCCTCCTTCTAACTAGATCTCTATCATGTGTAGGGACAACCAGGTCACAAGGATAACACCTGGGTTGTAGACAATAACACCTGGGTTGTAGACAGTGGTTGTTCAAGGCACATAACCGGCAACAGGTCCATTCTCTGTAATTTCAGACATTTCAATGGAGGATATGTTGCCTTTGGGGGTGATTCAAAGGGAGGATATATAACTGGACAAGGAACCGTGTCCAACGATAGAATGAGTATTGAAAGGGTAAACTTTGTCAAAGAATTGGACTTCAATCTCATGAGTATGTCTCAGATCTGTGATAAAAGCAATGGATGCTTTTCACAAACAAAGAATGCTTTGTGCTCTCCCCTGGTTTAAGCAAACCTCCTCCAGAGAAGATTTTATTAACTACCCAAAGAAAAGATAACCTATATGTTCTTGACATGAATGAGGTCACTCCATCCGGCAGTATATCTTGTTTTTTGTCCAAGGCACCAGTTGATAAATCAGCTCTCTAGCATAGAAGATTAAGCCATGTTAATGTAAAAACCATCAAAAAGTTAGTGAAGAGAAATCTTGTCAGAGGCCTTCTAACAAGGAATTCCAACTTGAAGATTATTGCATAGCATGCCTGAAGGGGAAGCAACACAAAAGTTCTCACAAGCCCAAGACATTGAATACAAATGACACTCCCCTACAGTTGTTGCATATGGATCTTTTTGGTCCTACAAATATCATGTCAATGGGAAAGAAGTCATACTGTCTGGTGATAACTGATGACTATACCGGATTCTTATAGGTATACATCTTGAGAACAAAAGATAAAACTGCTGAGATCCTTAAATCCTACATTCTTAGGGTGGAGAATCAAAGCAATCAGAAAGTCAAAGCCATAAGGTGTGAACAAGGTACTGAGTTTAAAAACCACACCCTGAACTGTTTTTGTGAGAGCAAGGGTATAGAAAGACAATACAGTGCTCCAAGAACTCCTCAACAAAATGGGGTTGCTGAAATGAGAAACAGAACTCTAATTGAATCAGCAAGATCAATGTTGGCTGATACAAAACTGCCTCTAACATTCTGGGCAGAAGCAGTAAGCACATCTTGCTATGTGCAAAATAGAGTTCTCATTGTCAAGTCTCTCAACAAAACACCTTATGAGCTTTGGTTCAAAAGAGTTCCCTACATTGGATTCTTGAAACCCTTTGGATGTCCATGTACCATTCTTATCACTAATGGAAGTCTTCCAAAGTTTGGTGCAAAATCAAATGAAGGATACTTTGTGGGCTATTCCTCTCAATCCAAGGATTATAGAGTATTCAACTCCAGAATAAGAATAGTTGAAGAATCAACAAATGTGGAATGTAGGGAACACATTCCATGTGAAAAGGGTAATGGACCAGACTGGCTTTTTGATATTGACTCCTTTTCACAAGTATTTGAGCCTCTCATCTTCACATATATGGAATCTACCTCTTCCAAAAAGCAAGCATCTACATCATTTTATGACTACAGAGTGGGTCTCAATGGTCCATCTATAAGAATCAAAAGACCATCCATTAATCCTCGATCTGTTGTTGATGTTATTAAAGCCAGTGAAGCTAGAACAAACAACTCTAATGTTACCAACAACAATCTCTCTGACAATGAAGATCAAGATGAGGGTATTGCATCTGATGCTGCTGATACTGCTGATGCGGCTGATGTTGCTGATGCTGCTGACAACTCACCTACAGATGTTTTTGCCGTTGAAGAAATTTCTACAAACAACCCTCTTGACAATCATCATCTTCCTGACCAAAATCAAAGCAATCTTGACCATGGAATACAATTGTAAGTTGTTCCTACACAAAGAATCAACAAAGAACACCCCTTAGAAAATGTCATTAGTCAAGTTCAACAAGGAGTTCAAACTAGAAGAAAGACTCGTGAAGCTAATATCTGCCTATACTCTTGTTTTCTGTCTCAAGTTGAACCAAATAAGATTGATGAAGCTTTGCAACACAGTAGTTGGATTAAAGCAATGCAAGAAGAGTTGCTGCAATTCAAAAGACAAGAGGTGTGGACCCTAGTTGATCTCCCACCTTGCCAGACTGCTATTGGCATAAGTTGGGTCTTCAAGAGCAAGCATGATGAAAGAGGGAATGTAATCAAGAACAAAGCCAGACTTGTGGCGTATGGATACACTCAGGAAGAAGGAATTGACTATGATGAAGTCTTTGCTCCTGTTGCTAGACTGGAGGCTATTCGAATCTTCCTAGCATATGATGCATCCAAAAGCTTTACTGTTTATCAGATGGATGTCAAACGTGCTTTTCTATATGGGAAGATTGGTGAGGAAGTGTATGTCCGACATCTTCCACGCTTTGTAGATCCCTCACATCCAAACCATGTATTCAAACTAGACAAGGCTCTATATGGACTACACCAAGACCCAAGAGCATGGTATGAGACTTTCTCAGGATATCTACTAAGCAACAATTTCGAAAGAGGTGCCATTGATCAGACATTGTTTATCAAAGATGAAGGGGGAGAAATTCTATTGGTGCAAATCTATGTAGATTACATCATCTTTGGATCAACAAAGAAGAAATTATGCAAGGACTTTGAGATTCTAATGCACTCAAAATTTGAAATGAGTTCAATGGGTGAACTAAATTTTTTTTTGGGTCTCCAAGTCAAACAAGTTCCAAATGGAATCTTCATCAGCCAATCCAAATATGTCAAAAGTATCTTGGAAAGATTCAAACTGGTTGACTGCTCTGCTGTAAGAACCCCCATGCAAGTGCACCATCAACTGACTCCAGATAAAGATGGAAAAGACAATGATCAACATCATTACCGTGTAATGATTGGATCACTCATGTATCTAACTGCCTCAAGGCCAGATATCATGTTTGTAGTATGCCTGTGTGCAAGATTCCAAGCAGCTCCAAAGAATACACACTTTCAAGCTGTCAAGAGAATTTTTAGATACCTAAAGGGAGCCCCAAGACTTGGGCTATGGTATTCTAAAAATGACAAGTTCAATCTATATGCATACACTGATAGTGACTATGGAGGATGGAACTTGGACAAGAAGTCTGCTTCAGGGGGATGTCAATTTCTGGGAGGAAGACTGATTTCATGGCAATGCAAAAAGCAAACTTGTGTATCAACCTCTACAGCAGAAGCAGGATACATTGCAGCTTCCAGTTGCTGTGCACAAGTCATCTGGATACAAAATCAAATGATGGATTATGGGATGACTTTCATGGCAACTCCCATTCACATTGACAACATAAGTGCTATATCAATTACAAACAATCCTGTACAGCACTCCAAGACAAAGCACATTAACATCAGGTATCATTTCATAAGAGATCAAACTGAGAAAAAGAGAATCATTTTAACCAAAGTTCATACCAATGAACAGTATGTTGACTTATTCACAAAAGCCTTTGATGAAGCTAGATTCAGATATGTAGTTGAATCCATTGGCATGATGAACTTTGATTAAAATCTTTCTCTAAAAACTTTAAAATATATGTGTCTGTCTCTCTCTTGTTTTAAATAAAGTTTTCTGAAAATTAAATGATCATCAACAAACATTTTTGCTGCCTATAGTTTTAGTCATTGACAGTAAAGTATTTACCGCTGACTGCCTTAATTTATCAGCAGGAACAAGTTTGCTGCCGATAGCTTCAAGGCAATCAACAACAATATCTTTGCTATAGACCAGTACATCCATCAGCAGCAATCAAGTTTTACAACTGATATACTTAACCTTCCTCAACAACCAAGTTTGCTGTGGATGGGTAAAAATGGTTAAAAATAACTTTTACCCGCTGTAAAAACCACATTCAGTCTTTACCATGGCTGCTACAGTGTGTTACAGTCGTAAAATAGTGAAAAGTAAATGGGTTGTACAGTACAAGTAAATCTGTTATTTCCCACTGTTGCCGTTATAACACAAATCAAATTTCTTCCTTCACCACTTCACATTCAATTCTGACCTAACCCTCATCATTTTCTCTCAAACATTCAAAGCTTTCCATACTTAACCACCTTTCAAAATCTTCCTCCTTCCCTCCAAACCTAACAAAAATGGCAGAAGTTGATATCAACAACCCCAATGACAAGTTCTCAACCTACCATAATCTCACTTCTTATCTTGTTAAAGTGAAAGTCCCTGTTACATCTTCGAAGGAGCAAGACGATCACGATCACAAAGAATTACTCGATGATTCGCATTGAGACAGAATCACGAAGTGAATCAAACATAAAACCGAATACAGAACAGAGATGAAACAGAAACGATTCGTATATATAATCGATAACGCACTTGTAATCACAGATTACAATACCGAAGAAGTGTACATCTCTACATTTAAGCTCCAATTGCAATCCCTAGGTGAGCTCTACCTAGGGATTGTTACTCACTTCACACATAGAATCACTCCCTCTCTATGTATGCTAACTCTAGCTTTGCTTGCTACAAATAAACAACTTAATGTCCTATTTATAGGCAAACTGAGTCTGCAGGCGAACTTAACAAGTTCGCCTAAACATTCCCTTAGGCGAACTTAACATGTTCGCTACATTTACACTTAGAATTTTTGCTACAGATACAAATTTATACTCTAACAGATTCCCTCTTAGCTGTTGCAAACAATTCTATACAAAATACTAATAAATCATCAGTCACAAAAACATGTCTCAACAGACTCCCCCTTGACTGATGATCCTGGGTCTTCACTTTACCTGGTAAGACTTGATCTTTGGAATTGCACTTTGATCTTCAACCAGCAATGCTTCAATCTTGAGGCAACAGGCTCCCTCTAAACTAATGCATCCGGTTTAGAACAACTTTGTTTGACCTCTTCATGAAAACTGACGAATCCAACACCTTTCATTGTAGTCCATCCTCTCAATGTTAACCACCTCCTCATTGATTCAAGAATCTAAGCCACACTGCTTAGACATCAATAAACCAACCGGCATAAGATAGAGATTCCAAATTTCCAACAATCATCATCAAACTAATCAACTTTTGCAAAGACAAGAATCCCAGTTTGAAGCAAACTGAAACTCTAAGATAATGTGCAAAAACCAATCTTTTCTTTGATCTTCATCTTCACCAGAAGTTTTTGACTTTGTCTCGTACCTTTTCCACTTAACCAGTTACCCGAAGTCTTTCATATCTGATCTTCCCTGCATGACACAAGCATTTCCGCATTAAACCCGAAACAGAAGGACGTTTCTTATTTAACCAACATATAATAAAGGTTCCATCTTCAACTAGTTAACAACAAATAACCAGCTTCATTTGAAACATACTTGACTGTCTCACACAAACATTTGGTAGTAATCATCGTGAATCCGACAATCTTCAATCTGATTTTCATTCCGGGTTAACACCTCCTACTAATCACAATAGGTTGTCTATCTGGATTCCGCCCAGATTCCAAATGAGAAATCAAACCATAATCAAATCATGTCGAATCATTTTGATGATCTTCATCACTTGAACCGTTTTTGCAAAGAAACAAAACATCTGAAAGTTTTATCTCCCTCTTTTCTTTGCAAATACCCAAACTGTACTTCATTGCGAACAATTTGAGATCTTAAGTCAATGATAACCCATATTCAAACTGCTTCAGCATTCATTCCCTAATAAAGAAGTATCACAGATACTCGTAGCCCAAATTTTCAGTTTTAAATACCTAGACAATAAGATTCTTTAGTCAAAAGTCATCATCCAACTCACAAATCTCACCCTTGTTTCACCAGGCGACGCATAAAATGTGAATTCTGGTCCCGAAACTAATCAAAATCACTATCTTCTCAAAAATGGCCCGAAACAAGCATACAAATGATCCCTCAAAATTTTGAACAACAAAAGTTTTCCCAACAAAAAACTCTTTTTTTAATATCACTCATCCAACAAGTTCGCTTATAACAGTGTGAGCGAACATAACAAGTTCGCCTGAACAGTACAACGAACATACCATCTTCGTCTCCGAACAACCTCTAGCGAACTTAACAAGTTCGCCTGAGAATCTTCCAGCGAACATAATAAGTTCGCCCGTAACCGTTCACTAGACAACAAGTTCGCCCGTAACCGTTCAGTAGACAACAAGTTCGCCTGACGCGATGTTACAACAAAAATTGCCGAATCTTCTTGTTTTGGCTGTAAAACCTTCATCTCTTCAAGCTCTAACACCTCTGGAATCATCAAACTCATAAAATACTTCAAATTTGACAAATTCCACCATAAAAACTCATTCTTTTAACGTCTCAATGATGAATATGCGGAATTAAACATCAAATCACAAGTAATTTTGAACCGACAGGCGATTAGTCCCTCGGTTCTGAGCCGTAGCTCTGATACCAACTAAAAGTCCCTCGGTTCTGAGCTGTAGCTCTGATACCAACTAAAAGTCCTTGTGACATCTTCTAAGGAGCAAGACGATCACGATCACAACGAATTACTCGATGATTCTCATTGAGACGGAAGCACGAAATGAATCAAACATAAAACCGAATACAGAATAGAGATGAAACAGAAACGATTCGTATGTATAATCGATAACGAACTCGTTATCACAAATTACAATACCGAAGAAGTGTACATCTCTACATTTAAGCTCAAATTGCAATCCCTAGGTGAGCTCTACCTAGGGATTGTGACTCACTTCACATAGAGAATCACTCCCTCTCTATGTATGCTAACTCTAGCATTGCTTGCTACAAATGAACAACTTAATGTCCTATTTATAGGCAAACTGAGTCTGCAGGCGAACTTAACAAGTTCGCCCATAACTCTATAGGCGAACTTAGTAAGTTTGCTTGTTAAGTTCGTGAAAACATTCCCTTAGGCGAACTTAACCTGTTCGCTACATATAAACTTAGAATTTTTTATACAGATACAAATTTATGCTCTAACACAAAGGAAAGAAATCTAAAGGGTTTTACGACATGATTAACTTCCTCTGTTGATCGAAAATCCACTTTGCACTAACAGTCAACCCCACAATCTATATCCCTCACATGGAGGATTTCTGGAACACTATCATCTACTCTACTGAACAGGGGACTCCCCAAATCAAAGCCACGGTAGACGGAAAAGACATCACCATCACTGAAGCCACACTTAGAAAACACCTCAAGCTTCAGGACAAGGGGGCCGCCATCTCATACACCAAAGACACATATATGAGGACCTTTGCATCCATAGGGTACACTAGAAATCATGACAAATACACGATTAAGAAGGCACTGATGGGTCCTCCTTGGAAGTTCTTATGCCACACTCTGCTTCCCTTGATCGAACCCATGTGCATTCTATTAAGTGTGCACAGGCACAACAAATACTTAACCCGGTCCTTGAAGCCCAACTAGAAGACAGGGCCCCAGTTGAGGCAAGTTATACTAGAAAACGAAAAAGGAGCAAGAAGACTCCTTCTATGCTTGTCTCACAGGCCCAATCCCAACCCAAAAGCCCACATTCAGAATCCCAACATTCTGATGAGAATACCAAAAGGGATAGCCACATTATTAGGGAGACTTCTTTGGAAGTCCCTCTATTAGGATCAGGATCACATCCCGGATCCATAGAACAACCCTTTGAGCCTATACAATCTTCCTTTTCTTTGAACATAAGTACAGAGGCACCATGTCAAGATGATGTACCTTCTCCAGCTGCCACTATCTTGAAGGTACTGATTGACTTGGCTGCCAAAGTACCCAGTCCAAGTTCATCACCTAAGAAGGTTCACTCCAGAAGTACTGAAAGAGTGAATGTAGAAAGGGCTATCACTACTACTGGTTCATCCATTGACCAGGAGGACTGTGATAACATCATTAAGTCCCCAACCACGGTAACTCACGGTGCGGATGTTTCTTTTGAAACACTTTTCACTGAGAGGAATCCCAGGCGCCAAGAAAACCAGGGTGATGGGGATGAAGAGGCTAGGCCTAAGGCCCCATCTAGTTCCAAGGACTTGACAACTATGGATGAGGACAGACTGAAACTGGAAAATCTGGAATTGACGTCCAGGGTGGCTATGCTAGAGGCTGAAGTGTCCAAACTAAGGCACCAAGTCTATATGCATGAAGCCCATCAATGCCCAAGTGTGACTTCTCCCTCCCTTGTATCAGTGGGAACCCAAACAGACGCAACCCTATGCACTGATGCAACCAAAAAGGGGGAGATAGTTACTACTGAAGATGACAGAGATAGCTTGGAGGATTGGATACAAGAGCAGATTGCCTTTCAAAGAACACTATTTCAGCCCGCCTTTGTTTAAGTCCATGATTTGATGCCTCCTAGAGATGAAGAGGAAGAGATATCTGAGGAATGGAAGTTAGTGACCAGGGCTGTAGATGAAGTATTCCATAAGGAGATGTAAATTGAAGATGAAGATGAAGAAATGCCTCTCTTAGTCACTATACTTCCAGCTGCTGCTTCTATCTCAAGACAAGCCATATCCCCTCATTTCCCACTAACTGCTCACAACCTGGAGTTTGATTCCATTCTGTCATGGGGATATGATGACCTTATCTAAAAGATTCTGGATGAGCTGGGAATTTGCTGGAATCAAAGAGTTTATCTTGGATAACTTAAATCTGCTGGAAATCCTTACCCTGCATCTAACTAAATGTATCAATACATCTGATAATCTATCGGTCATGCTTGCCATTGAACACTTCAATGACATATGTGAAGATAACATGCCCAGATTTAAGAGCTTTCTTAATCTTGCTAAGAAAGTGGCATACAAAAAGTTTGAGGATGAAGTAGCAGAGTCCTCCCAAGCAGCTCAACAACGACAGACTCAAAGGTCTGAATTAATAAGAAGCAGGGTGTTGACAGAAGACCAAGTTCTATGCCTAAGAAGATTCTTGTATAATGAAGTTGTCAGGGGTTTGGAAGTGCATGGATGGGCAAGCACCGGGTCTTCTGGATTTCAGTTCTTTCTATGTGATGGATCATACTTTATTATCAACAATATTCAAGAAATCCTTCTCCTCAACCCACACTTCCTGTGCAAGGTCTTTGAACTCAGGACATATATCTGCAACATCAACTCCTTAGAAAGTGAAGAAATGATCAAAAATGTCAAAGCTTTTCTTGAAAAGCAGGGATGGATTGCAATGGATGATTCTAGCTCAGACCTATCCACTCCTTCCTCACCAACTGTCATTCTAAATATAGCAGAAGAATAAAAAAGAATGGCTGCACAGAATATTAAAGAGGCATATATGACTGCATATGGAAATGAATGGGAGAAGGATGAGAATGAAGAAGTACCTTCCTCTTTGTGTGTTCCTCAAATTGCCAATGAAGCTGAAGCTGATATCTCAACAGCATCTCTCACATCTGCGGTTGTGATCCATGAAGCTGAAGCAGAGGCATCCAATAAAGACAAAGGGAAGGGTATCGTGACAAAAGAAGAAGAAGAAGAAGAAGAAAAGAGGATAGAGCAAGAAAAGAAGGAGGTGGAAAGAAGAAGAAGAAGAAGAAGAAGAAGAAGAAGAAGAAGAAGAGGAAGAGAATGAGAAGAGGAGGAGATGGCTGAGATTAGAAAGGCTCAAGAAAGAAAAACTGCCATGCTCCTCAGAGAACAACAAATCCAGTTACATGCTAGGCAACTGGATAAAACAAGAGTTCAAGTTACTGCAGCTTCACAAATAAAAGAAGATGAAGCCTTTGCTCTTTAGCTGAAAGAACAGCAAACTAAAGAAGATGAAGAAAGGGGGAGGAAGAGAAAAGAAGAAGCCAAGTTCAGAATCACTGATTCTGAACTTGCTAAAGAAATGAGGGAAGAATGGGCAGAGGCTTTGATTTCTCAAGGTGAGGATGCTGACTACCTTGAGAAGTTATCAAATAAATAAATATACAGAGCCTTCATGTGACAACAAGGTAAACTGCCATCTAAGAAAAGGGCTGAAGAAGAAGAAAAGGCCAGACAAAAATCTAGAAAAACCATTGCATTCAATGTCAGATCCCATGAAGAAAGGAAGGTCATGAACTTCCTAAAGGCTAGAGGAGAAAGTGGAAAGAGGCTGGGGCCCATGAGCTTCATGAACCTGCAAGCCTTATATGTCAAAATTAAGAAGGAAGAGAGATTGGGGAAGACAGGCTCAAAAAGAATGGTAAACACTCAAACTGATGAAAGAAAACAAAAGAAATCCAAGCCTACTCTCTCATCCACTCCTTCCTCTGTCCAATAACCTTCCACTCTCCTTCCTAGACCTCCCTCCTCTCCTCCCAAAGAGTCCAAATCCTCTCACCCAGCTCCTCCTCATCAACAGCCTCCAAAGAAGAAAACCAAACCTACTACAACACTAGAAGATTCAAGAGAAATTATAGTATGGTTCTACAGCAATCAAGACCAATGGTTTGAAGTTTTTAGGGGAAGGGCAGAGTTAAAAAGATCAATCTACAGATCGGTTGATGAGGTGATGCAGCTTCCAGATTCTGATCTTCAGAGAATGATGGAGCTGAGTGAAGCTCATGAGCCTGAAAATAATAGTGGAAGACATCTGTTGCTGGTGATTAAGCATCACTTCAACCCCAGCAAAGATGTGGATATTGATGTTAAACCTCTTCAATCCCACTATCCATTTGTCAGTTGGTCCTACAATGCTGCTCAAGATGAGTACACTTTGATAGATGTCAAAGGTCAGAAGATGAGATGCTCAAGAAAGACCATCTTTAGCATGCCAAGCAAGGACATCAAGACTCAATCTGAACTCCCTCTTGACAATCCAAGCATGGACCCAAAAGGCTATGAGACAGCAAGGATTGTTGCTCACATGCAAAAGCTTCAGCAACAAAGGCAATAAGAGACTTTTGGTAGCATCAGTCTAGGGGGAGTTTGTAGAGATAAAGACTGATGGCTACAAAATTCTCTAAGTGGGATTGTTGCGGACTCCACAATTTTGCTACTGACTTTCAAGTTGCTGCAGATAAGGCTAAGTGCTACACATAGTTATGTTCTCCTGCTGATGAACAAGTTTCCTGCTGATAGCCTTATCTGCTGAAGTCCAAAGTTGCTGGTGATAGGCTTCTCAACAACATCAAACATTTGATATTGCTGATAGGCAAATCATCAGCAGCTTTGACTTTGCCACTGACACCTCTGCTGTAACACTGACACACCTATCAGCAGAAGAAATGTTATTGGTGGAGATAACAAAATACAATGCTCCTATTCTGATCTGTCCTGCAATGATTTCTGAGAAGACCTTAGTTTTGTTGTTGTCTTTTCAGTGCAGAAGTCTTTTCACTGCAGTTGTCTTTTAGCTACTTGTCTTTTAGTTGTCTACCAATAGTAGTGTAACTTGTAACTGTTAAAGATTAACGGCTTGTGTTTGATCTGATCCTCAGAATCAAGGGTCTGTCTTGATTCTATGTTCCTTTATATGTATTGTATCTTTTTTATTTTACAATGTGTGCTTCCTTAGAGCTTTCTCTGTAAACTTGTAAACATTGAAGATTAATACACTTTGCATTTATCAGTATTATCCTTGTTTTCTTGTTTACATTGATTAGTTGTTATTGTTTCCGCCAATCTCAACTAAGAAGAAAATCATCTTGTAAACACCGATCCTACAACCATACTGAGTAATAAGTAATGCCCTTAATCGGACGTGGAAAAGAAGAAGATGGAAAGAGTTCCATATGTTTCTGCTATTGGTTCCATCATGTATGCGATGTTATGTACTAGACCAGAAGTGTCATACGCGTAAAGCATGACAACTAGATATCAAAAGAATCCTAGTCAGAGTCACTTGACAGCTGTGAATAACATACTTAAGTACTTGAGAAGGACTCAGGATATGTTCTTGATGTATGGAGGACTAGAAGAAGAACTAGCAGTTAATGTTATACTGTTGTTAGCTTCCAAACAGATCGAGATGATTCTCGATATCAGACGGGATATATGTTTATTCTGAACGATGGAGCTATTACTTGGAAGAGTACCAAGCAGAGCGTTGTTGCTCAATCCACCATCGAGTCAGAATACATTGTCGCTTCAGATGCGGCAAAAGAGGCTGCTTGGTTGAAGAAGTTCATTGCTGAACTTGATGTGATGCCTAGAATTAAAAAACCGATCGAGATACTGTGTGACAATATAGGTGCCATAGCTCAGGCAAAGGAACCAAGTTCACTCAACAGCACGAAGCACACACTCAGGAGATTTCATTATATTAGAGATATATTGAAACAGGAAGATATCGTGTTAAACAAAGTTCACACATATCAAAAATCTAGCTGACCCGTTCACTAAGCCTATGCCTCAAGCTAATCATGAGGAGCATGCTCATATGATAGGCCTTAGATTTGCTAGACAGTGGGCTTGATTTGTAATTTAGTATTTGGTGCTTTCGAACATTATAGTTACATTGGTATTTTATTTTTATTTAATGGTTAAATGCATTATAAATAAATGTTTCTATGTTCGATATTTTATACTTTTTAGTATCCTTCAATATTGTATTCTAAATATCCATAGTCAATCAAATTCATGGGAATCAATCTAAATGTAAGACTATTATGAATGGTTGGTTAGCTCACAAATGAAATCTCAAGGTGTAGAGAACCAAGATTCATAGATATTCATTAGAGAATGATATCAGGTGTAACTCGTTTCAAAACTATCTTCATGGATCTATGTCATAAGAAGTTTTGAATATGGTAATATCAATCTATCCTTCGACCCAAGGTACATATTTGAACTAACTTTAACTAAAGTTTGTTCTTTGACCATATCTAACGTTGTTCCGTGAAAGGCATTAATAAGGGTTTGATTAGGAATAAATCTGAAGTTAAGTGGGAGTTGTATGTGGCCAAAGAAATTTTGTTCTCCTTTAATTAGGAGTTGGACATTCTGCCGCCCTCGTTAATTCGAACTGATGTAAAATGTGTGGCCACGCTCAAACTAAGTGAAGTTTGTTAGACCACTTTGAATTAGAGACGAGAACAAGAATGGTTGAACAACTTATGAGAAATGATCAGTATCCATGTCTCATGTTCAACAGATGCCCTAAACAGAAAGGATAAATAGATAAGTTTACCATGACTTTTATACTTGTTAAGTAATGGTTACTTGAATAGAAGGAAGTAGTTGACGATTGTTATACGTCATACCTTGCTAGGGAGAGTCAGATGCATCTAGGCGTCCCCCACTGTTTACGTTGAAACAATTAATCTATGAATCGTCCAAGTGGGAGAATGTTGGATATTGGATGCCCGATCATCGATAATATCAATGTTACTATCGAGGTACGATCCAAATAGTTACACTTTGGACAGCGAGCAATTAATAGCGTTTAGTCATAATCGTTATAGTTCATGAAACGCGGATTTATTATTCGGTGGATAAATATTTAGTGAAGTATTTAACGGTTTAGTTCGTTAATTAATTATTTAGTAATATAATTAAAGGAAGAATGTTTAAACGGTTTTAAAGTTTTAGAGTGAAATGTTAAATGGTTGTGGTTTACAAATTATTTGTAATTAGAAAAGTGCGAGGATTAACTGTTAATAATAAAGGGAATTAACTGTTAATTACCTGGGGTGTGGTTTGTAATTATGGGGGTTATAAATACCAAATTAATCAAAACCATAAACTAATTTTTTACCTCCCCCTCGCGCAAACCTAAACAAGCCCCCCTCTTCCCGTCCGCCGAGCGGCTCCCGGAAACCACCATACCATCTAGGGTCATGTATTTTGTAAGCTATGTCAACAGTGTAACTCTGAACATATGTCCTTTATGTCTTTTGTTTATTTCCCATGTATTTCAGTCATTTCAGTTTCATGTAATTTACTGTTTTATTAGACTAAGTCTGGGCCATCAAAACTACCGACTTTCAGTTGAGTTTGTTCAACCGAAACTAGTAGTTTCGATCGATAAGTAGTTTCGACCGGAGGTTCTTGTTTCTATTGTAAATGCTCAATTGAAATTAGTAATTTAGACGAGCATAGTTTCGATGACCTGTCAGCTGCCTATAAATAGCCTAGTTATGAGAATTTTAGGGTGTGAGTGACGGTTGTAACCTTGCATCCCATTTTCACAGTTTTATCTGAAACAATACAATCTTTGAGTTTATTCATTGTGTTCTTGCACTTTCATATCCTTTTGTATTGTGATTCTTGAGTGGTTAGCCTGTTATCATCACCATCTATTGTTGTATGCATCTATTTCACTACTATACACACCTATTCCGTTGGTGTGTGTGTGTGTAATCGATCAGTTTATTGATATTTGGATAAAATCAGGACCTACAATTGGTATCAGAGCATTATGCTCTTGATTTCTAAGTATTATCAGGTTATTGTGATTGATTTTTGGTGTTATTTCACAGCCTGACTACTGTTTCATTAGTTTTAAACACTGTTTCATCAATTTCTGGGTTATTTCTTCGAATTTCTCGGTTTGATGATTGGATTTGTGTTCAGAAACATATTTGGAAGATTTTCACTGGATTGGATTGCTATTTTATTACCTTTGATTTCTGAAGCTTTTCATCAATAAAGTCTGCTGAAGCTTGAAGAAGAAGGTGTCGAAATAACTGGGGGACATATTCTGTTTTTAGTTGATCATCGAAACTTCTTGTCTGTATTTGTTTTCTGAGATAAGGTATCATCGAAACTAGTGTTTTTGTCTTATCTATTATCAAAACTAACTCTTGCAGCGAAACATCTGGCCTATCGAAACTAGTTTACTTTGAAACTTCTAGTTTCTGGTGTTTTCCTCATCATCGAAACTAGTAGTTTTGATCAAGTTGTTCCCTATCAAAATTAGGAGTTTCGGGCAGTCTGTTCTCTATCGAAGCTAGTTTCTCAATCAAAACTAGTAGTTTCGATCATAGTTTCTATCCATCGAAACTAGCTACTGTTCAAGTGTTTATTTCTGAGAAATGACATCTTCAAGCACCAATGAGTATGTTGGGAGAAACAAACCACCTGTCCTGGTGTCAACTATAGATTTTAATGATTGGACCAAAAAGATGAAGAACTTCTTTCAATTCTATGACCATACTCTCCTGCAATTAAAAATTGATGGTCCACACAAGCAAGTTACTACTACTACTACTACAGAAGTTCAGCGTCCCAAGACTGTTCCTGAATATGATGAGACGGATATTGCTTTAATTGCAAGAGACAACAAAGCTTATAGATCTATTGCCATGGCTCTTCTCATGGATGTGTTTAACATAACTGCTGAGTATACCACCGCCAAAGATCTTTGGGTGGCTTTATGTACTAGATATGAAGGAAGTGCTGAGGTAAGGGAAAGCAAGAGAGATTTGATCAAGAAGAAGTGTGAGATGTTTAGCAGTGTTTCCGGAGAGCCTAAGTCTGAATTAATCAACCGGTTCTCAAGCATTTTATCTAAGTTGAAAGTTTTGGGAACTAAGTATCCAACAGTTGAATTGAACAAGAAGCGACTTGATTCACTTCCTGAGGAATGGAATGTGTACATAATTATGATAAAAAAAACTGAGAAGCTAAGTGATTTGTCACAGTAAGAACTCTACAGCATTTTGGAGTCTTATGAGTTAGAAATAAATAAAGGTGCAGTCACTCCAACAAATCAGTCAAGAAATACCACTTTTCTTGCTAGTCAAAGTTCTTCTACTCAGTACAGCAAAACTACTATGGCATACTTTCAGACTGATGTTCCACCTTCTGCATCTGGGATCCAGCCTTCCAGCTCCTCTACCACACAGAAGCAGTCTCCTATGATCCCTGATGACTATCTGCCTATTATAACTGACTTTATGTTATGCTATGATGTATTGATTTCAGGAAACCTGACATCGGTCAGTTTCCAACCTGATGACTTGGAGCAGATTAATTCTGATGATTTAGAGAATATGGACATTGAATGGTGTATGGAAATGCTAGCTTTGAGGACTAAGAGATTCATCAAAAGAACTAGGATGGATATATTCAGAATGGGGAAGACTTTGTGATTTGACATCAAGAAGGTGAGATGCTACAACTGTGATCAGTTTGGTCACTTTGCTAGGAACTGCAAGGAGCCTTCTTCCAAGGAGCGGCAAGAGTAGAAGAACTCAAACAGAAAACAAGCTGCTATTTCTCCCAACACCACTACAACTTCTAGCTCTAAAGCTTTGGTCTGTCAAGCTGGTGGGCATTATCATTGGGGAGATCAAGAGGAGGAAGCAGCTGACAAGGCACTGATGGCTGACATTGAGGAAAAGGATAAGCTTGTTTTTATCCAACCAACTAAGGATCTCACTGCTATTCCATCTGAGGTAATATCTATAAATTTGTAAATCTCAATCTTGTTTAAATGAAATTCAAAAATATAGATTTATCAACCAAGCCTTCGTCGATGAATGTGATCATATAAAAGTCATGTATGATTTTCTGGCTAAAAATGAGAAAGTATATTTAAAGAAAATTCATGACATTTTTGCTGAAAATCGATCTTTAATTGTGAAAATTACCACCCAAACCAGTAATAATCAAATTCTAACTGAAAGACTTCAAAAGGCCGAAAAAGCAAATTTTCAAGTTGAAAACATGGGTATAGATCAGAAAATTTTGTTTGGAATCCTTGATAAGCAAATCCATAAGAAAGCCACAGAAGGTATTGGATATAACACACATCCATCGCCGTATTCCAAGTCAGGTAGATTCGCTGATATGTCAGACCCTCATGTTCCCACATCATTTGTTTGCACTTTATCTACTAATGATTATATTAAAACTTCAGATTCTGACAATTTTGCTTCTTGTGTAGAGTCAGAGTTTGTAAGTTCTGAAGATGATTGTGATGAGAGTACTAGTAAGTGAAGTAATTTAAATGAACATGAGTCAGATGATTGTAATAGTATGTCCGTGTCAAAACCTGATATTTGTGAACACGTTGAAAACTTGTATTTTGATTCCGTGCCCTCTGAGCATGATTATTTGAGGAATGACATTTCTAAGTTTAAAAATGCTTTACATTTTGTTCCTAAATCTATAAATGCTATGAGTTGTCTTGCCAATTTTAAATGTGCAGGAACTGTTATGACTAATCTTCCTCAAGAAACAATGAGCAATCAATGGTTTTTCAGATTAAAGAAAGATTAAACATTTGAAAAAAGAATTGAAGAAGAAAGAGTTGCTTCTAATTCTGATGCCTCAACATCACAATCATCTTCATCATCTTGTGATGACAATTATCAGGCTAAGCAGTCTTGTAATAAAACATGTTTCAGTTGTGGAGAACCTAGTCATGTTTTCAAAAGTTGTAATTTATCCACATATCAGTTTAATGAAGAAAGTGTGTCATCCTCTATCTTAAATTCAAATTAATGTGATTCAAATGGTTTACTGAATTATAAAAAAATTTCTAAATCAAAACATAGGAGAGATTTGAGATGTAAAAGGATAAAGAATTTTAAGAATAGTTTGAGAAGAACTTGGAATGACCTTTTTCATGACCATAATTCTTTAAAGAGGGATTCTGATTATGACTTCCGAGAAGTATCTTGTGATGTTAAGAAGTTCCAAGTCAGCAATGGATTGGGTACCAAACTCTGATTGAATTGGTCTGTGTAGGGGCAATCGAGGAGGACTGGGGACAACATCTAGCATGTCGACAGTGGTTGCTCAAGGCACATGACTGGCCAATTTTCGTTACTATAAGATTATCAACCAATAGATGGAGAGTTTGTTGCCTTTGCAGGTAATCCAAGAGGAGGAAAGATTGAAGGACAAGGAACCATGTCCAATGGTGTAAATAGTTTGGAAAGAGTCCACTTCGTCCCGCAACTAAAGTACAATCTGATGAGTGTGTCCCAGATTTGTGACAAAGACTTCAGTGCTCTCTTCAACTCAAGGGAGTGTTTGATTCTGAAACGTGGAGTGGTTATTCCTAAGGATTTGATTCTTATGCTTATTCCTCAAATATTCAACACGTACAGTCTGGACATGAATAATCCATCAGGAATCGAAACCTGCTTTCTCTCAAAAGCTTAAGAAGATAAGTCCTTCTTATGCCATAGAAGACTGGGACACGTCAACTTTAAAACTATGAATAATCTTGTTCGAGGAAACCTTGTCACTGGTTTTCCTCTTAAAGACTTCTCTCCTGTAGAACACTGTATTTCATGTTCCAAAGGCAAGCAACACAAATCCTCTCACAAACCCAAGACCATTAACTCCATTGACTCTCCTCTCCAATTGCTTCACATGGATCTCTTTGGTTCTGCGAGTGTCATGAGTCATCGTAGAAAGTCCTACTGTTTGGTAGTAACCGATGACTTCCCTCAGTTTACGTGGGTATTTTTTCTAGCTAGAAAAGATGAGACGCCAAAAACTCTGAAGATTCATCTACTGCAGATCGAGAAT
The DNA here is from genome assembly GCA_023525975.1 of Smallanthus sonchifolius. NCBI lineage: Eukaryota > Viridiplantae > Streptophyta > Magnoliopsida > Asterales > Asteraceae > Smallanthus > Smallanthus sonchifolius. The sequence continues at coordinate 65,678,664 of CM042021.1, read as the reverse complement.
TTGTTCAATTTAAGGGTGAAGACTATCAGAAGTGATCACGACACTGAATTCAAGAATGACATTATGTATTCTTTTTGTGTAAGTAAAGGTATCTCCTGTCAGTTTAGTGCACCTCGTACTCCACAACAAAATGGTGTAGCTGAACGAAGAAATCGTACATTGATCGAAGCAGCAAGAACAATGATCGTTGATTCTAAGCTTCCTGTCACCTGTTGAGTTGAGGCAGTCAATACCGCTTGTTTCGTTCAAAACCGTGTCCTTATTACCAAAAGCTGCAACAAGACCCCCTATGAGATTATGTATAAGCAGAAGCATGTTCTTGATTTCTTTAGAAAATTTGGTTGTGTTTACACCATGCTGAACTCTTCGGACCAGATGAACAAGTTTGAATTTAAAGCGGATGAGTGCTACTTTGTGGGTTATTCCTCTAAGCAAAGAGCTTATCGGGTCTACAACAAGAGAAGAAGAATTGTGTTGGAATCCGTTGACATCAACTAGCATGAAAGCAATCACTCAGACTTAGGGGACGTTCCTGATTGGCTTTTTGATGTCGAATCTTTGTTTAAATCATTTAATCTTCCTGTGTTTACTAATATATATGTCTCAGCTATTTCTCTCTTGTCTATGAATAACCGAGGTCCCATAAATGATCCAAGCTTATCCTCAACTAGTCAAAATGTGGATATTCCTCCTGCAATTTCTGTCGAATCCACTTCGGGTTCCTCGGTCTATGTTGCAACAAGTGAAAGTGTTGAAGAACAAACTCCTTCAATAGTGTATGTTGGTCAACAGTCATCTACTGCAGATCCTGAAGTAGAAGAAGTAGTGGTTCCTAACAACAATATCACAAATTTGGATGACAATCTGGAAGAGGATGTAATTCCACAGTTACGGGTTCACAAAGATCATCCCACCGAAAACATCATTGGCCCTCTCAACGTGGGAGTTCAAACTTGAAGTGCCATAGAAGCAATGAATGACGGTCTCTTCACATGCTTCATCTCTCAAGTTGAACCAACTTGTCATCCAAAGCTGCTTTACTTGAGAAGAATTGGGTGGAAGCAATGCAGGAAGAGTTGTAGCAATTCATAAAGCTACAAGTTTAGAATTTTGTAGATCTCCCAAGGAACAAAGTCCCAATAGGCACTCGTTGGGTATTCCGTAACAAGAAGGATGAAGGAGGAATTGTGGTTCGAAACAAAGCCCGCTTGGTAGTTTAGGGGTTTTATCAAGAGGAAGGGGTTGATTTTGAGGAAGTCTTTGCACCAGTGGCACGCTTGGAAGCCATCAGAATGTTTCTCGCCTACGCAGCGTACATGGACTTCACAGTCTATCAAATGGATGTTAAAAGAGCATTTCTATATGGAAAAGTCTAAAAAGAAGTTTACGTCAAGCAACCATCGGGTTTCATTGATCCAACTTATCCAGACCGTGTCTACAAATTGGACAAGGCATTTTACGATCTTCATCAAGCACCTCGTGCGTGGTAAGAAACCATATCCAAGCACTTGCTTGATAATGGTTTTACACGACGAGCTATTGACCAAACTTAGTTTAAACGGAAGGATGGTGCGAATACCATTTTGGTGCAGATTTAATTTGATGATATCATTTTCGTATCCACCAATCCAATGTTGTGCAAAGAATTTGAGGAGGTGATGTGTTTTAAGTTCGAAATGAGCTCCATGGGGGAAATGAAGTTCTTTCTTGGATTGCAAGTTGATCAGTCGGAGTCAGGGATTCTCCTTCATCAAGAGAAATACGTTAAAGAGATTCTGACCAAGTTCAAAATGACTGATTCTCATCCATTCAAAACTCCCGTGGAATTTGACATTCTCTATCTCCTGATATGGATGGGTAAAGTGTTGATCAGCACCTCTATCTCTCCATGATAGGATCACTCATGTATCTCACTGCTAGTAGACCAGACATCATGTTTGCAGTGTGCTTGTGTGCACGCTTTCAGGCTAATCCTAAACTTTCCCATTTAACTGCTGTTAAATGTATTTTAAGATATTTAAAGTATAAGCCAAAACTTGGACTTTCGTATCCTAAAATAACTTGTTTAAACTTGTTGCTTATTCAGATTCAGACTATGGGGGATGCAACTTACACCGCAAACCCACTTCTGGGGGTTGTTAATTTCTTGGCAATCGACTTGTGTCCTGGCAATGTAAGAAACAGACCACCATTTCTCAATTCACAGCAGAAGCTAACTACATTGCTGCATCCCTGTGTTGTTCACAAGTCCGGTGGATACACCATCAGATGCTTGATTATGGCATCACCTTTCATGAAACCTCTATCCTCTGTGACAACATTGTAATTCCTCACATCGCCAAAAATCCCGTTCAGCACTCCAAAACCAAAGACATTGAAATCAAACACCATTTCATCAGTGACTGTGTCGAGAAGAAGCATATCAAAATTGTTGAGGTCAAAACAGACAAGCAAACTGCTTACATCTTCACAAAAGCATTCGATTCTACCAGATTTGAGAAACTGGTGGAAATGCTTGGAATGCTCAATTTTCAGTAACCTTTGTGCATAAGTCTTATCTATTTAAACTTGTTAATCGGGAAGATTTTCAAAAATATTTTACATTATGTACAGTTATTATTTATTTTTTTTTGTTTATCTGTGTCCTAAAGCAAATCTTTTGGGGGAGAAATTGGAATTTTGTCAAGAAAGAAAAAGAATTGCTTTGTATATATCTGTTTGCTTATGAAAAAGTTCTTATCCTCGATCTCACTATTGGTATTGAAATTTTTTCAGGAAAATTTGATTCAACCCTGTGAGAAGTGATTGATTTTGATCATACCTCTATCCTCTGTGACAACACTGTAATTCCTCACATCGCCAAAAATCCCGTTCAGCACTCCAAAACCAAAGACATTGAAATCAAACACCATTTCATCAGTGACTGTGTCGAGAAGAAGCATATCAAAATTGTTGAGGTCAAAACAGACAAGCAAACTGCTTACATCTTCACAAAAGCATTCGATTCTACCAGATTTGAGAAACTGGTGGAAATGCTTGGAATGCTCAATTTTCAGTAACCTTTGTGCATAAGTCTTATCTATTTAAACTTGTTAATCGGGAAGATTTTCAAAAATATTTTACATTATGTACAGTTATTATTTATTTTTTTTTGTTTATCTGTGTCCTAAAGCAAATCTTTTGGGGGAGAAATTGGAATTTTGTCAAGAAAGAAAAAGAATTGCTTTGTATATATCTGTTTGCTTATGAAAAAGTTCTTATCCTCGATCTCACTATTGGTATTGAAATTTTTTCAGGAAAATTTGATTCGACCCTGTGAGAAGTGATTGATTTTGATCATACCTCCTGAAGCATGGAATGGACCATAAGTGATGGTGCTTACTGATGTATAGCCGGTAGGCCCAACATATGGTTATAGCTCTTAAGTAGTGTGAAAATCTAAATCTCAATCTTACATGTGTGTTGGACCCATTTTTGGAACATCTAACCCATTTTTATATATAAAGAAAACTGATTCAATCAGATACAGTCTTACGTGTTGGACTCTGATTCATGCGCCAGGTGACCGTCAAAGTAACGAAAGTTACCGTCGATGACCCCGTCTGTTTTGCTTATGCAAACATCTCGGGTGTTCATCTTTTTCCCATCCACTTGGATGATTTAACCCCGTCTGTTTTGCTTACGCAAAGATCTCGAGTGATCAATATTTTCCTATCCGCTTGGATAATTTTACGACTTCTTATGTTTTGCTTACGCAAAGACCTAGATTGCTCGTACTTTTTAATATCCACTAGGATATTTTTCGTTTTACACCCTCTCAATCCATTTGGAACTTATTTTATTTTGGAGGTAAATTTGACTTACCGAGATGGTACCATGGTTAATCGGAAAGAGATGATCAGATGAATGCGGGTATTTCTTAAGGACTGATAGGCTTTCAAAACAATTTATTTTAAAACATGGGGTACGCCGTGTTTCGTGCTTAAATGGTACCTTATAATCACATGAAATCTTGTACAAACAAATGCTCGGGTTTTCCTTGCACAAATATCGGGTATCTTCAGGGATTCACAGTAGATAAGTGCAAAACGAAGTGTTTCAAGAGTTTGATTCGGACATGATCTCACGTTGGATCTTTTTCAAGGCTAAATGTTTATATCCGTTTATTTGGTTTTAGCTTGTATTTTTCCAAATGAAAATCTAATCTTCCTTATCGCTTATTTAAATAGTTTTACATTCCTTTGTTTTTATTTTTCAAAGTTTCTCAGGTCAAATGAATCTTCTAAGGTATCGAAACTCACTTGGTCAACCGAAACTACTATGGTATCGAAACTACTCAGCCCTATCAAAACTACCTAGTTTTGATAGGGGCATTTTGGTCTTTTGTCAGCCTTTAAATCAAAATTCTTCACAGACAAGTCTCACTTCATGCTTTGTTATCCGAAACTCTCACACACCATCATTTCACACACAAGAATCCTTTGTTTGAAGTGGTCTAAGTTGTAACAATCGGTTTATATTTTCTGATTGCCCTCATCGTCTTTAGTCTTAGGTATGAAGGTTTTTCTCTTTTTGTTTTAGTCTCGTGATGAAGCTAGGGTTTTATTCTTGAACCTTTTACGACTGAAAATGTGTTTTTGGGATTGTTTCTTGTTTATATCTTGTCTATAAGTTCAGCATTGCCCATCACTTACATGTTTGGTGTATATACATGCAGATTTTCTCAAGCTTTTCGGTAATATGGAGTTTCAACACAACTCACAAGCCTTTCTTAACCTTTTTCTGTTTATACTTAGTTCTTATACTTTGCGAATATCTTGTGTATATATATTTGTCTTAGTTTTTCTGCTTTTTGAACGATTATGTACATATTCAGGGTTTGGGTATCGAAACTATATGTTTTGGGAAAAAGGATCTTCTTATTAAAATATTATTTTTATAAATTTGAACAAGTGTTGTCAACGGAAACTAGTTGTTTTGATACCCCTCTGTTGCTCAACCGAAACTTGTTGTTTCGATAGGTTTCATTCAATCGAAACTAGTAGTTTCGATAGGGTGTCTTTCTACCGAAACTAAGTAGTTTCGATCAGCTCTTTCTGAAATTTTTCTAAGTGTTTATTCTCATATTCTGTTTACTTTATAATTTGCGGAATGGATCTATTATTTGTCAAGAAACACAATATCTGTGCATTTCTGAATGCAGCTGAGCCTAAGAGTGAAGGATTTGTACCGGTGCTGAACTTTCTGGCCAACTCAAATGTGAGCTTTGCAATAAGCCACAATCTACCCATCTTTGAGTCTACCATCAGGCAATTTTGGGCAACTGTTGCTAGAGTGGCGATAAACAATCAGGATCACCTACTGAATACTCAAGCTTCTTTATTCGTGAGGTTCTCATCTCTAAGGCTATTAGAAGACAAGTTCTGATGTTCAATGACAACCATGAAGCACGTACTGAATACTCAACCTCCTTTATTCGTGAAAGCTTTAGAAGGATGGGCAAGTTCCTAGTTTATCCAAGGTTCCTTAAGATCATCATTAATCATCTTCATCCCAACCTACCCCAGGAAGGAAACCTGCTGGTTCTGGATAATATGATTGCAAAAACCTTAAGCTACATGAAAAGTACAAGCTCAATGAACAACAGGATCATTGTTAACATGCCTCTCTTTGGAAACAATATTGGTGAAGATGAGCCTGAAGTTCTAGATGTTAACCCTAATGAAATTATTGTCTCATCATCAGAAGAAGAAGAGGTACAAGGGGAAGGAGATCAGGAACCAGAAGTTGAAGTCGAGGTTCATAAAGCTCACCAAGAACAAGGAGCTGATGAGCCTATTCAAGTGGCTCATTTCCATGATTTGGACATTGAACATTTGGACCCTTTGAAATTTTAAGCACAGCAAAATGTCCAGGTTGAAAACCCTGAAGCTGAGGGACACGTTGAGGGAGAAGAAGAGTCTGAAAGTGAGACTCTTGATGAGGCAATTTATGAATTGGAAGAAACTGAGTCTGAAGAGTTGGTTGAACCTCCTCCTTCCTCTTTTAAAAGGCCATCCGACACCCACTCTGATTATGAGCTTGAAGAGCCACTAACCAAGAAGATAAAGACTGGATTGGAGTCAGTAACAACTTCATCAGAATCCGTCTTCGCTTCACCAAAACAGCCAACACCTCCATCATCACCCATACATACAGCCACATCTCCCTCACCTAAACAACCCACACCACAGCCTTCATCTCCCCAATCACCTGTAGAAACCTCACTCACTGAAGAAACATCTTCATCATATACCAATGTCAAGAAGCTAAGTTTAAATGTCTAGAAGCTGAATGACCAACTTTCCCAAAAGGATGAGGAAATCAAGATATTGAAGTCTGACCTGTGGGAGTAGAAAGAGGAAGCTAAGGACCTGAAGATTGAATTTGAAACCTTAAAGAACCAACTAGAGATCCATCAATCACAGCTTGCAGAGTAGCAAGAGCAGCTTCTGAAGCAACAACAAGACCTTTTGGATGTTACTGCTCTTGTGAATCAAATGAAAAGCTCAATGGTTCAATCCTCTCATCAAGCTGGCACCCAAAAGTAACCTGCTTCTACTGCTCAGGGGGAGTCAACCACAACACCTGTTACAGCTGCTATTGGTCCCTCCTCTCCTGCCTTTGTGACTAACCATGAATCTGTTGTAATTATTTACTCAGGTGAAGCTGGAACACCAAAGGAGACAGTAGAAGTGAAGGTTGAAGAGAAAGAATATGACCTTCCTTCCCTAAGCCAAAGACGAGCTGGTCGAGGCAAAGGGAAGGCAAAGGAATCTAAAGCTGAGTTGGTGGTACTATATAACGAAGAAATTACCTCTGATCATGAACTAGATGAGTTGCTGAGATAGATTGATGACTATGGAAGAAATGATGATTTTCCAGAAATAGTAGCCCTTGGAGAAGAACATGAAGAGAAAGTCTGTTACTTCGCTGACGCCGGAGATGAGATTCAAGCCTTATCTGACAATGATGAAGACGACCCCTCTGTTCAAGTTAATTTTGCTAAGCCTGAAACCACTACCGAGCCAGCAAGCACAACACATGAAGCAACAATAGCAACAACAGAAACAATTCAAGAGACTACACCCTCCTCCTAAGCCTCAGACCCTAGGAGGTCTTGGTTTAAGAAAGTAGTACCTGAAGAACTGCCAAAGCATTTATGAATGGTTCATTGAATACCAAGAATTGAAGAGGCCACCGGTTGGCTGGAAATATGACAAGGAGAGATCCTTGTTTATTGTAAGTAGGTACAAGGGAGGTGTGGAGCATTTCAAGACACCAAATGACTTCAGCACCCTTCCAAGATATGATCTTATAGCATTACCAAAGTTACCTCTACAAAATCCAAGAAATGATAGGATGGCAATAGAGTTTGAAAGTTTTCTTCCAAGGCAAACATTCAATGACTTCAAGAACATGAAGACCCCTCAACCCAAAAGGATCATATCCAAGAAAAAAATTCATCCCCGGACTCAAAGGCAATGGGTAAGTCTGAGGTACAAACCGGCCACAACTGTCAAAACTATTCAATTGCCAAGATCAGTACCTGTTAAGCTATAGAATTTCAGAAGATGGTTCTATAACTCAACCGTTGGTAGTGTAGTAATAGAATGTGAAGGAAAAGAAGACATTCTAATCATTGAGCCCATGGAACTGCTGAAATTTCAACCTGAAGACCTGGAAGTTATGTTCAACCACCCCATCTAGGTTTCCAATGATGTTGAGGAGGCTGATGCCAAAGCATACCGAAGGGTTGCGATTGTGAATGTGAAGCCTTTCTTGCCAAGAGCTGAACATGCACCTGTTGCATGAAGACCTTGAAGACATTGATGCAATAGCTTAGGGGAGATTGTAGGGTCATGTATTTTGTAAGCTATGTCATTAATGTAACTCTGAACATATGTCCTTTATGTCTTTTGTTTATTTCCCTTGTATTTTAGTCATTTCGGTTTCATGTAATTTACTATTTTATTAGACTAAGTCTGGGCCATCGAAACTACCTAGTTTCGGTTGAGTTTGTTCAACTCAAACTAGTAGTTTCGATAGATAGGTAGTTTCAACAGGAAGTTCTTGTTTCTGTTGTAAATGCTCAATCAAAACTAGTAGTTTCGATAAGCATAGTTTCAATGACCTGTCAGCTGCCTATAAATAGCCTACTTATGAGAATGTTTAGGGTGTGAGTGACGGCTGTAACCCTTGCATTCCATTTTCATAGTTTTCTCTGAATCAATACAAGCTTTGAGTTTATTCATTGTGTTCTTGCACTTTCATATCCTTTTGTATTGTGATTCTTGAGTGGTTAGCCTATTATCTTCACCATCTATTGTTGTGTGCATCAGTTTCACCACCATAGACACCTATTCCGCGGGTGTGTGTCTTTAATCGACCACCACCACCGTGCCACTCCACCGCCGTCAGCCACCACCATCGTCGCCGTCGGACCAGCGAACCCGAGCCCCCCCTCCGTGAGTCATTGGAGCCGTGAACCGGGTTCATCTCGAATCGGTTTTGTGCAAACCGTTACGGTTTTCGTTGCTTGCGGGTTTTTGTGTTCATGTCAGTAGCGAGACACTAGTTGATTCAAAGTGCGAGTCTTTGGAAATCATCAAAGGTATAACTTTCTAACCCGCTATGGTTGGTTAATTTAATTGTCTCTTCGTGTATAATCGGATGACTGACGGGATCTCGGTTTAGAACAACTAATGTGTACTAATCGCTTCCGCTAAAACGCAAATATGATTTTGTTAAATTAATTTCATTAACAAATCCGTTTTTAAAAAAGTTAAAAACAAGTACACGGATTACCAACACCACCATCTTCCCACCTCATATTTTTATCTTTCATCAACCGTTCAATTTTCAATTTCTAGAGAGAGAGAATTCTCTAGTGAGAAAAACATATGGAACATGGTGGAGGTTTCCATGGCTACAAAAGGCTCCACATCCACCCTACATCTACCCTACATCTAGTACTTCACTCTACAATCAATATATACGCACACCGCAACCAGTTTTGATGGACAAGGTGACGGAGATGACGTCTTTAGTGTAGAAGACGAAGCTATGGCGGTGGTGGTGGCGTTGATGTCCCAAAGATGGAGTTCTCTTTCCCAGGTAGGGATGAGATTGGTACCGAAAATACCGATACCGAATTTTTGGAAAAGTGGGTATCGAATACCGTACCGAATTTATCGTTATGGTACCTGTAATCGTATCTAAGCTTGATATTACTTGTCTTGCTACCCCAAACCGAGAATTGTGTAGTTGACACAATCGGTAATCGTTACCTACCTACATAGTCATGCCAGTGGAGAGTGCTTCAACCATTCACTGAGCAATGGTGAACCAAGATCTCATTCCTAATTTTATGTTAAGCATGAATATACTAAAAAATTTATCTTAAATTTTGTAGATGTCTAACGAAATCAATCCCAACTCCTCTTTCTCACTTAAGTCAATCCTTGAGAAGGATAAACTCAACAAATCCAACTTCATGGATAGGTACTGTATCCTGAAAATTGTTCTCAGGGCGGAGAACAAAATGTATGTTCTCGAAGAACCAATTCCTGAAGAACCTGATATTGCTACGGGCGTTGCTCGTAAGACCTAGGATAAACATGTGGATGTATCCATCAAGGTCTCCTGCTTAATTGTAGCATCCATGTTCAGAAGAATTATGTTGACCTGCCAGCATACGACATGATCAGGTAGCTGGACGAAATGTTCCAACGGCAAGCTTGTCATGAACGCTTTGAAGTGATGAGATCGCTTATCGGTTTTCGCATGTAGGAAGGTGTTGGACATATGATGTCCGATCGTCGATTATATCAACGTTACTATCGAGGTACGATCCAAATAGTTACACTTTGGGCAACAAGCAAATTAATAATGTTTAGTCGTAAGCATTATGGTTCACGAAACACGATTTTATTATTCGACGAGTAAATATTTAATGAAATATTTATCGGTGTGTTCGGTAATTAATTATTTAGAGAAATAATTAAATACGGAGGAGTAAATGTTTAAATGTTAAACATTAAATTGTTAAGTTTTACTGATTATTTGTAATTAGTAAACTCTAGGGATCAAATGTAATTAATAGTTAATTACAATGGATTAAAGATTAATACCCCGGGGGTTTAATATGTAAATGGGGTGGTTATAAATATAACCTTTAGTCTAAACCCTAATTAACCTTTTTGCCTCCATCACTCCCTACGTAAATCCCAAGCCGTCGGGCCCCCTCGCATCGCGCCGACCATCGTTGCAAGCCACCGAAGATTCGCCGCACGCCACCGCCAGCCGCCGACTAGCCGTCATCGTCATTCCGCTTCAAACCGTGAGACGGTTTCCATTTTTTGCGGGTTTTCGTGTTATGTCACTTGCGAGACGCTCGTTGAACCAAAGTGAGAATCTTTCGGTTAATCATCTATGGTATAATTTTTTACCCGCTATGGTTGGATTTTATTGTATTGTTTATACGCGTGTAATCGGATCACTGACGGGATCTCGGTTTAGAACCGTTAACTTGAACAACAAATCTGATTTTGTCTGTTTAGTACCGATTGTTACAGTACCGGTACGGTATCGGTACGGTACGGGTACTCCTTACAAAATGTCCATATCTAGATGGTATCCAGTACGTACGGTACCGGTAACGAAAATACGATACTGATTTTTTTGAAAAGTGGGTATCGAATATTGTACCGAATCTATCGGTACGATATCCGTACCAAATGCTCATCCCATGTCCCAGGAGTTGAGTTTTTTGAATCTTCACAACGTTGAATCTCATCTCTCGTCTAGCAAGGTAGACTCCACTAGAGTTATGATTAGGGTTTCATCTTCATCATCTTCATCAACGATCATGGATTGAACTGAAACCATTTTCGATGGAGAAAGCAACGGAGATAACGTCTTTGGTGTGGCTGACGAAGCGACAGTCGGTGGTGGTGTTGATGTCCTAGAGATGGAGTTCTCTGTCCCATGAATTGAGCCTCTTGAATCCTCACAACATTGAATCTCATCTCTCGTCTAGAAAGGTAGACACCACTAAAGTCCCGGTTAGGGTTTCATCTTCATCAACGATCCTGAATTGAACTGAAATGCCATTTACATATCGATTAGGGGCTAAAATAAAGGAAGGTGGGGGCGATTATTAACGAAATCAGGGGGTTTTAAATTATATTTGTACTAAAATATCCTTATAAAAAAATAAAATAAAAAATAGTTAGAAATTATATGATTGGTTGAAATTGGTTTTCACGGTTTTCGTATAAAAACATGGTTTTCATTTGATCCATTCTCTATCTCTCTCTCTCTTTATATATATATATAGGTATGATCCCATAAAAAAGGGTACTTTGCCTAAGTAGCAAAAAAATGATTTTTAACAACTTAATATTCGGCTTAAACAAATTCTGATTGAACTCAATTCAGCGACGTTGGAACTAGCTCGTCGAACCTTAAACCCTAAAGCTAAACCCTAAAAGCTAAACCCTAAAGCTAAAACCTAATTACTAAAACCTAAAGCTAAACCTTAAAACTAAACGTTAAAAACTAAACCCTAAAAACTAAACTCTAAAACCTAAAAAAATAAACCCTAAATGCTAAAACTTAAAATCTAAACCCTACAAGCTAAGATAGCAAAGCTCGACGAGCCGGTTTCAATGCCGTTGGAATGAGTTCAATCCGAATATTAAATTTTTAAAAATCCTTCTTACGCTACTTAGGGTACTAGGGGCACAACCCTAAGTACCCTAATGAATCTGTCTAATGAGAGAGTGCTACCTTATTTTTACTTAAATCCAACCTTAAGTACCATAAGTGATGGGGTCACAACCCTAAGTATTCTAAGTCTTTATTTCTTTTTTAATTTTTTAAATTAATTCTATATTATTATTTTTATTTTTTAAATTAATTCTTTATTAAAAATAACTTCATTAATTTAAAAAAAACTTCATTAGTTTAAAAAAAGGTACATGCCAATAAATAAAAATATACAATAAATAAAAAAATCACATAAAAATAAATCTAGAAATAATATGGCCATCCATACCGCTTCACTATTTCACGTTTTCGTTTAACAATTATTTCCAACATCGGTCCGGTCACATGGTCGTGCAAATCCTTAAACATCTTTAAATCTAGGTGCATACGATCCTCCCAGATAGCCTCATGTTGCTCCTCCGCCAAGTTAATAATTTGTTCATCTTTTTTCTTTCTTGATTGCACTAGCTCTTTCAAAATATCCTCCATCGTTTTGTATTGTGCAACTGCTTCGGCCAAACTTCCTTTGCTTGACGACTCGCCTGATTTCTTTGCTTTTCGTGTTGGCTTGTCGTGGTTTTGTTTTTGTTAAGGTCAGGTGCCCAATTAGTGAAGGGGTTGTCATTTGAATAGTTGCCGGAATCCGAACACTTTCTTTTTTGTTTAGATTGACCCGAAAACTCCTCACCCATCAACGGAACTTTGTTCCATTTGTCATGAAACCGTATAATCTCCCAACACTCTACGTGACCAAAAGGTTTTTTGTGCTTATTTTGGTAGTCCATTAACGCATTCTTCATTATATCAACGTCGTCGGCTCCACTCGCACGTAGAAGGTCCTATATAGTTATAATAAATTAAAAAAACTAGTAATATAAACTTAAACATAAATATAAAAAAAAGTAATAGAAATATACCGCTTAAACCTAACAACCGTTGAACCAACACATTTAGGTATTTAAAGACGTCAATTTTGATTTTAGTTGGTGAATAGTTCGTTTGCTTCCACCAACTTGTTCGTTATAATGCTGAAGCACTCGATTCCAAAACCCTTCTTTCTTTTGTTGATTTCCGATTACCAGGTCTTCGAAAATATGGACCCAAGCCTTACACAAAGCATTATTTTGTTTATCAGCCCACTGTCGACGTAGCGCACATGTGTGGAATTTAATTTCCTTTTTTCCGGGTTGTTTTTCGACCTCTTGTTCTTCAACCTTTACTTCTTCTTCAACCTCTACTTCCTCAACTTCGTCATTTTGTTCTTCAATTTCGTCATAAAAAATCGGAGTGGTTGTTCTTCATTATGGGTTGGGTTACTCTATAATAGGTTTTGGTAGCGGGGTGCAAAAGTGTCAAACGTAAGTTGATGTTGTAAGCGATATGTGTATTGATCGGGTGCAATTTGAGTAGACATGGTTGACATTTAAGAATATGAATATGATTTGTATTGAAACGGTTGTTGTATTGGTTGATCTTGGCTAGAACCAGCCTTTGTTTTTTTACGATTACCGGCGTTTGATTTTTTGGAATCCATAGAGAGTAAAAAGAGTATATTTTTCTGTGTGTAAAAATATAGTAGAAATAATGTAGTTTTTTAGTGTAAAAAATATTAATGCAAGAATATGTATTTATAAGTTAAAATTAATTAATTATTATTTTTTTTACTTTCAACGGCTATGTAGCCGTTACCCAACGGCTCCAACATTCAATTCACACCATTGTCGAACACACAAACACATTGGAATGATAACCCGATGCATGAACCCACCATGGGTGCCCATAAGGTATGCGACGGTGTACCTGATGGCTGAACCCGAAGATGCCCTGACACCCTTAGACAAAGTTCTCTTTTTATTTGATTATATATATACATGGTTGATTGACAAGCATGCCTATCATACTAAATACAAAAAAAAGGGATGTGCTACCAATTACTATTCCCGTTGACTTTGTTGATACCTTTTAAAACTAAAAAAAAAAGTAACAAAAACTAAGATATGTTAAAGTATAGTCTTTTGTAAGGAAAAATAGTTATTCAAACAACTTATAACTACAATTAATAAATATTATATGATTATTAACTTTAATTTTTTTAACTATAAACTAATTATTAATCATAATTATAAGAAAAAATTCCAAAAATTACTGAAATTTGGTGTTACCTTATAAATTATTGTTATCATTTTTCTTATAAAATAATAATTATTGTTATTATAGTTAAATTGATAAACGTTTTCTTTCATCAACTTTAATCATTCGTGTCGTATTACTTTTCCATTCTGATATAAAAATAATGTTCTCCAACTATGAGACAATTCGTTTTCTTGACTGGTGGTAATTAGAGAGGCAAATCTTTTCCATTTTTTATAAACATAAAATAATTCGAAATTGCATATGCATAATTGACGTAACTATTTATTGGATCTTGGATTTAGTTTAACTAGAAGATTGGTTTTTAATGGTTATAAGATAAACCCGTCGTAGAATCAGTGACGGATAATGCCATGGCCTTGTGGCCTAGTAGAATTGACGATTGCTCCCACAAAGATGGTGTGATTATGTGAGTTTAAATCTGTCAAAAAAATTTAATTTAAAGAAAATAAATTTTAAATTTTACTTCGTTAAAAAGATTTAGAATTTAAAAGAATTGAAATCTATCAAAAGAATTTAGATTTCTGATGTGTTTAAATTACAAAATAATCATAAAAAAATTATAATCTATCACACTGACCAGCAACAGATCATTGCCGCTATCACTCACCCCCGCACCGACCACCCTCGTCAGCGCCATCCCTCGCCATTAACCACCCCTGTCAGCGTCACATCCCCTCCTCTGCCACCACTTCAGCTCACCCCTAGCCGTCCTCTCGTCTCACCGGCGACGGCGACGATGCTCACCAATGATGGTGGGGCCTTTGATATCGGCGTCAAAGGAAAGAAGTAGAGGGGATGTTGGTGCTGGTCAACGGTGACGGTGGCGGTGCTCACCCGTGATGGTGGCGGGCATCTCTCTCCCTCTCTCTTGTCTTTGATCTGATCTGTGTACTGTGATGGCACAAGAAGTAATAAAGTAGGATTGTACCCGACGCAAAAAGAGTTGTAAATCCCTGTAGATACTATTCATCTCAATCGGAATTAAATAAGTTGGTAATGTTTTCCAACTATGAGACAATTCGTTTTCTTGACCGGTGGTAATTAGAGAGGCAAATCTTTTTCATTTTTTATAAAAATAAAATAATTCGAAATTGCATATGCATAATTGACGTAACTATTTATTGGATCTTGGATTTAGTTTAACTAAAAGATTGATTTTTAATGGTTATAATATAAACCCGTCGTAGAATCAGTGACGGACAATGTCTTGGCCTTGTGGCCTACTAGAATTGGTGATTGCTCCCACAAAGATGGTGTGATTATGTGAGTTTAAATTTGCCAAAAAAATTTAATTTGAAGGAAATAAATTTTAAATTTCACTTCGTTAAAAAGATTTAGAATTTAAAAAAATTGAAATCTATCAAAAGAATTTAAATTTCTGATGTGTTTAAATTACAAAATAATCATAAAGAAATTATAATCTATCACACAAACCAGCAACCAATCATTGCCGCCATCGCTCACCCCCGCACTGACCACCCTCGTCAGCGCCATCCCTCGACATTAACCACCCCTGTCAGCGTCACAGCCCCTCCTCTGCCACCACTTCAGCTCACCCCTAGCCGTCGCCGACCACCACCACCACTACCACCCCAACCTCGTTGACCACACCCCCTCCTTCGCCGCCACTGCCATCTACCCACCGTTTGTGCCGGTGGCACGGGACGATACGGGTGACAGTGGTGAAAGCTGCAAGGGTGGCGGCGATAGAGGGCGCGCTGGCGGTGACGGGTAGGGTGGTCAGTGGCAGATGGGTGGTGACGTGAGGTCACCACGAGGCGGGGGGCCGGGCGGGGACGCTCGGGGAGTGCGGATGTATGGACGGTGTGTGGTCGAAGATTGAAATTCCTTTTCGTTGAAGTGACCCGACATACCAGCATAAAATTAATCATGGATCATATATATGTTTAAAATTATTTTTTGTAATAATTAAATTATCTTCGTGTATTCGCTTTGAAACATTTGGTAATGGTACATTGGTACTCGATTATGACCCCACCTAAAAGTATGGAAATTTTTGGCTTCATAAAATATTTTTGTGATAATTAATTTTTTTGGACTGACTTTTCTTTTCTTTTTTTTTCATTTTTGTATCATTTTAGAAAATAACTATACTTAGTTGATTATTTCTCTGCATAATGATTTTAATAAACTTTCTTTATTTGAGACTTCTATTTCTTTGTGAAATTATTAGCATATTAGTTAATAATTTCTGAGTGTGATGTTTATAAAATATTTCTTTGTGTTCAGAAGTCGTATGCCTTCTATAAAATGTTGTGTTGAATAATAGCTTTTGCATCAAAGATCATTGTTCTCAAACTAAACAAGAGAATTGGGTTGAAGATGATATTTATCAAATATGAGATTGAAAAAGTGTCTTGTGTGTTGTCACACGGGTGTATCATTAAAATGTCAAATGTATTTATCTTAAAGCAATATAGACTTAAATTTAAATAATCTATAAAAATGATTGTATTTATGTAAAAAGAAAAATAAAACAGGACAACTCTAAGGTGTTGGGGGAAAGAAGGACAAAGTTTGGATTAATATTGAATATTAATATAAAAATGGAATTAAAGAAAATACAGGTAGACATGACCATGCTACCCCTTGAAATAACAGCCTGGCTGTAAATATATATAATTTTTTGTATGTATACCAAATGCGCCTTTCTCCTCCGATTCCAACCCACCTACATTTTAATATATCAAACACTAATCTCCATGCCATGCCATGCCTTGCCTATGGGGGTGCCATCAATGTGTTTTATTTGACAACCTTCTTTACACCCACGCCCCTTTGTTAAAAGTATGTACTCATTTACAAAAAAAAATCATTAAGATAATTATTTTTAAAATATGTATTTATATATCAGTACATAAGAAACTCCTTCGTAAAATTAATATAAAAGCATTTGAAAATAAATTACTAATATGAAAAAGAAATTAATAGAATGCTGGTTACAAAAGAAATAACAAGAATGAGGAATATGAGGTGGTGGCTCAAGATTTGTGTTTAACAGAGGTCACTTAAAATATATTGTATGTCTCTCTTAAAGAACATATCTATTTCTAGAATACAACAGGCGAAACAATGTGTACTAAAGTAAAGACCTTAGCGCCCGATACACACTCAAAATAAGCAGTAGGAAAGACCTCTTGATTTGCTGGAACGATGTGTACTTACTGTGAATTTTTTGTATTTCTTCTACTAAGGTAGCACACTAGTTTTATAAAGAAAACAAGTAAGAAACAGTTTATAACATTTAACCTAAGTGTTAAGTTGCAGTAACTTGTTAGTTAAGTGCCAAATGTACCATCAAAACGTTAAATTACATCCATCATCGACAGTGAAAGCGCGTGCGCGATGATGCTTTGCACCCTTTAGGGTCCCAACTTATTCCTTATTGCTAAGGAAATAGTATCCAAGGAAGACTGACTTATATATCATTATCAGATTCCATCCTCCTCCTATGTAAGACAAATTCCTAGCCATTAGCTTCGCTTTGGACACACTTTCATTAATTGTTAAGCACTCATCAAGGAAAAAAGCGAACCTATTAAATAATAATCATATTAACTGTAATTAAATATAATTGTTTGTGTTAATAGTTAATGAAAAACCATATTTTATAGTTACACGTAGTTTTAAGATCTTCCATTTCACTATTTTTCCAACAAGCCCCGACGTAAATCGAGATCGATCCATATATATATATATATATATATATATATATATATATATATATATATATGTGTGTGTGTGTGTGTGTGTGTGTGTATATATA
The DNA here is from genome assembly GCA_023525975.1 of Smallanthus sonchifolius. NCBI lineage: Eukaryota > Viridiplantae > Streptophyta > Magnoliopsida > Asterales > Asteraceae > Smallanthus > Smallanthus sonchifolius. The sequence continues at coordinate 65,660,912 of CM042021.1, read as the reverse complement.
CTAGGTTAAAATCTCGTGTATTACACGGGTTGATAAAATGTAATATTATATACTTAGTAATAAAAAATTTGTATTTTAAAAAACCCGTGTTGATAAAGTGTAATGTCATATACTTAGTAATAAAAAGTTTATATCTTAAAAAACCCATATATTACACGGTTTGAATACATTAATTTCTATTTAATATAATTTAACTTATATCACTATTTAGTTAAAAACAAAAGTTACATGATTAAATTTTAAAGTTTCTTAAAATAAGAGATAATTTAAAATAAATGTGTTTTATTAGTATAATTATTATTTTTCTTTAAATATAAATCATTATTAAAAAAAAGAGAGGTGTATTTATTAAGAGAGAGAGGTAGGAAAAAAATGGTGAGAAGAGATGTGTAAGCAACACATGACATAAATGATTTATATTTATTATATAATATATATATATATATAGGATTAGGTTCAAGTAAAAATAATTCTAATTCTAAGAAGGGTGAGAAGGATTTAGGGCCATTATATCAAATTGTAGAAAAGATTTAATGGTTGAGATTAAATTGTAGGAGAAAAAGTAGTTGCAATGGTATTTGTAACACTCTATTTGCCATTATACTACCTATCACTTGCATATCACCTTACAAGTTTCATTCTTTTCAATTAAAATTCATAATTAACGCATTTCCACTTCCACCTTGGCACATAGGCCATAACTTCATCACCACATTTTCATTATGATTCTTAGATCATAACTTCATATCCACATATCCATTATGGTACTTAGACCATAACTCCATATCCACATATTCATTATAATATTAAAACTATAACTACATTCATTCAGTTATTCGTACACCTCTATACACATTCATATCACACGACACATTATGCAACTTAACACATTATGAATACAACATTGCATATAACACCATTTTTATCAATTACTAAGTAAGTGCAAAAGCACTTAACTTGTGGATTTGAAGGTCTCAATTCCACTTCACGTTTTGCAATTCGATTACCTAAACACATTCATTTAGTTTAGTAATCTAACATATATCAAAATCACATTTTAATTGGGTTCACAACCCAATTTCCCATTTTTAACCTAAACTGACCCGTTTGAGTTATACTCATATCCAAACACCCTCTTTCACCCCAAAACTCACCTACTTGAGCTCCATTATCCTTACATTAACACTAATTTTTCATTCAATAATTATTATTAGGTTAATTTGGTGTTTGTTCAAGTGTCTAACATCATATAAGCACTTAATCATCATTAATTCAACATTCTATCATCATAATCCAAACACCCCCAAATTTCTCCATATGAACCCTAACTTCTCGTAATCATAATCAAAGGGTTCTAGGATGTTAATCACCATTCTTTACCTTTAGTTTAGCTAGATTATCAACAAACTAACACTAATTAACCACATGCATTATAAATTTCGGATTTCACCCAAAACCCACCAAGAACACATCAATGGTGAAATCAAAACGAAGATAATCACTTACTTGATGTTAGGAAGGTGACGAGTGAGCCAAAACCTTCACAAAACAAGCCTTAAATGCACGATTTAAGCTTCAATTAGCTTTCTCCTGTTTCTCCTTTGCTCAAGAACGACCTCTTTCACCAAATGAAGATAATTTTGACTTTCACTAGTCAAATATGGCAGATTTTTCCATTTTACACTTTTAACCCCTCAACTTCCATTTCATCCATTTCATTTCATAATTAGTTAAAAACTAATATAACCCTATTACTAACTTGAAACCCACTTGTTTCAACTTATTTATAAAATATTATTTTTACCATAATATTTATTACAATATTTATTTATTTATAACGAAAAACCCGGATTTTGGTTCGTTATAGTATTTTAGTCTTGTCCACGTTTGTTGACTTTTTATCAAGTTTCCCCCTCATTTTTAAACGTTCATAACTTTTACATACGACATTATTTTTTCAAAAAAATTACACCATAAAAACGAGCGTTTTTTATCTTTAAAACGAGTATAGTGTCGTTATAAACAAAAACGAAGAATTTTTTTTTACGTTTTCCAACTCATTGTGTAATTAGTCAGGTCAATGTTTAATACAAGTTCATTGTGTAATACAAGTTCATTGTGTAATTCAAGTTCATTGTGTTATATGTATTTATCATTGTGTTTTATGTTTTCCAGCTCATTGTGTAATTAGTCAGGTCATTGTGTAATACAAGTTCATCGTGTAATACCACGTCTGATCATTGTGTAATATCTGATCATTGTGTAATTAGTCAGGTCATTGTGTAATACAAGTTCATTGTGTAATTAGTCAGGTCATTGTGTAATGCAAGTTCATTGTGTAATTAGTTAGGTTATTGTGTAATACAAGTTTGTTGTGTAATACAAGTTCATTGTGTAATACCACGTCTGGTCATTGTGTAATTAGTCAGATCCTTGTGTAATACAAGTTCATTATGTAATTAGTCAGGTCATTGTGTAATACAAGTTCATTATGTAATACAAGTTCATTATGTATTGACCTGGTATATTACATAATGACCATTATGCCCTCCCTTTAAAAACAATAAAATGACACATGTCAAGCCCAAAATCCTTCTTACCCTTCTTATTTTCAAAACCCTTTTTACTATAACCTAACCCTATATATATATAGATATATATAGGTGAGGGTTATTCTACAAAGTCAAAAAAGTGTAAAAAGTTATTTAAAAACCCCACCACCACCCCCCACCCCACCCCGAAAAACCTAAAACCCCCCATCCCACCCACCAAAACACACCACCACCCCCCCCCCCCAAAAAAACCTAAACCCCCAACCCAATCCCCCAAAAACCTAACGACTTCTAACAAGAAGCAAATCCTCTAGAAAATATATGGCCAAGTTCACAAGGTACCAACACAGAGGATCAAAAAGGAACATCCTCTGGAAAATATTATTGGCCATGTTCACCAAGGAGTTCTAACAAGAAGCAAATCTCATGAGGCCAATATATGTTTGTTTTCATGTTTTCTATCTCAGGTGGAACCCAAGAAGATAGATGAAGCTCTGAAACACAACAGTTGGATTGAGGCAATGCATGAAGAATTGCTGCAATTCAAGAGACAGGATGGCTGGAAACTTGTTGATCTTCCACCTGGTCAATCTGCCATTGGCACAAGATGGGTATTCAGGAACAAGCAAGATGAGAGAGGCATTGTAGTCAAGAACAAAGCCAGACTTGTAGCTCAAGGCTACACTCAGGAAGAGGGAATTGACTATGATGAAGTCTTTGCTCTTGTTACCAGGCTGGAGGCCATCAAAATCTTCCTAGCATATGTTGCATCAAAGAATTTCATGGTCTATCAAATGAATGTCAAGAGTGCCTTTCTGTATGGTAAGATTGGTGAAGAAGTATATGTCAAACAGCCTCTAGGCTTTGTAGATCCCGCACATCCTAACCAAGTGTTCAAACTAGACAAAGCTCTGTATGGCTTACATCAAGCCCCAAGAGCCTAGTATGAAACTTTGTCTGGATATCTACTAAGCAACAACTTCAGAAGAGATGCCATTGACCAGACCTTGTTTATCAAAGATGAAAGGGGAGAAATCTTACTAGTACAAATCTACGTTGATGATATCATCTTTGGATCAACAAGGAAGAAGTTGTGAAAAGACTTTGAGATCCTGATGCACTCAAAGTTTGAAATGAGTTCAACGGGTGAACTAAATTTCTCTCTGGGTCTTCAAGTCAAACAAGTTCCAAATGGAATCTTCATCAGCCAATCCAAATATGTCAAGAGCATTTTAGAAAGATTCAAGATGGCTGACTGCTCTGCTGCAAGAACCCCTATGCAAGTGCACCATCAACTGACTCCAGCCAAAGATGGTCAAGACACTAATCAACATCAGTACCGTGCAATGATAGGGTCTCTCATGTATCTCACTGCCTCAAGGACAGATATCATGTTTGCAGTATGTCTCTGTGCAAGATTCCAAGTAGCTCCAAAGAATTCACATCTTCAAGCTGTCAAGAGAAATTTTAGATACCTAAAGGGAGCCCCAAGACTTGGGCTATGGTACTCTAAAAATGATAAGTTCAATCTGTATGCATACACTAACAATGATTATGGGGGATGCAACTTGGACAAAAAGTTCACATCAGGGGGATGTCAGTTTCAGGGAGGGAGACTGATTTCATAGCAGTGCAAGAAGCAAACATGTGTCTCAACTTCTACAGTAGAAGTAGAATACATTGCAGCTTCAAGTTGCTGTACACAAGTCATCTGGACACAAAACCAAATGCTGGATTATGGGATGACTTTCATGGCAACTCCCATTCACATTGACAACATGAGTGCTATATCAATCACAAACAATCTGGTGCAGCACTCCAAGACAAAGCACATTGACATCAGGTATCACTTCATAAGAGATCATGCTGAGAAAAAGAGAATTATTTTAACCAAAGTTCATACCATTGAGCAATATGCTGATTTGTTTACAAAACTTTTGATGAACCTAGATTTAGATATTTAGTTGAATCTATTGGTATGATAAACTTTGATTAAAATCTGTCTCTACAATTTTGTTTTGTAAATGTGTTTGTCCTTTGTTGAAAATAAAAGTTATAAGTCAGCAGCAACTTTTTTTGCTGCTGACAGGTTTAATCATCAGCAACAAAGAATTTGCCACTGACTGCTTTAAGTTATCAGCAGGAACAACTTTCCTGCGGATAGCTTTAAGGCTGTCAGCAGCAACATCCTTGCTGCGGATTATTGCATCCATCGGCAGCAATTGAGTTTGCTGCTGACAGACTTAACCATCCACAGCAACCAAGCTTGCAGCGGATAAGCTTAACAATCTGCAGCAACCAACTCTGCTGCTGATGAGTAAATCTAAGTCCAAATTAACCTTTACCCGCTGTAAAAACCTTCAGTCTTTACCATGACTGCTTTAGTGTATTACAGCTGTAACAGTAAAAAGTCAACAAGGTTGTACTGTACAAGTATTTTTGCTTTTTCTCTCATCTGTCATTATAACACAAATCAAATTTCTTCACCACCTCTTCACATTCAATTTCACCCTAACTCCCATCACTTTCTCTCAAGCCTCCACAACATTCAAAGCTTTCCATCCTTAACCACCCTTCAAAAACCTTCCTCTTTCCCTCCAAACCCAACAAAATGGCAGTGGTAGACATAAACCATCCCGATGATAAGTTCTCTCCATATCACAACCTCATGGCATACTTAATCAAAGGAAAGAAGTCTGAGGGATTCAATGACATGATCGACTTTCTCTGTCGATCAAAGATACACCATGCACTTACTGTAAACCCAACCATTTACATCCCTCACATGGAGGACTTCTGGAACTCTGCCGTCTACTCTACCGAACAGGGGATACCCCAAATCCAAGCCAATGTAGATGGCAGAGACATTACCATCACTGAAGCTACTCTATGAAAACATCTAAAGCTTCAAGACGAGGGGGCCGCTATTTCATACTCGAAGGAAGAATACATGAGGACCTTTGTATCCATAGGGTACATTGGAAATCAGAACGAGTACACAATCGAAAAGGCGTTGATGGGCCCTCCATGGAAGTTTCTATGCCACACTCTTCTACAATGCATATCCTAGAAGAGAAGTGGATGGCATCAAGTGAGCTCTACACTTGCCTCTGTTGTTCATGGTACGGTTTCTTGCCAGGGTTTCAACTTTGCACATCTCATCTTTGAAGGTTTGAGATATAACCTTCAAGAAGGTGCAAAGCAATCATTTTATATGTACCCAAGATTCTTGCAGGAGGTTTTCAATAACGAATTAAAAGATCTTTCAAAATCTGTAAAAATGTATCTTATGATGGGACATATAAATAACATTTTTCAAAGTATTAGAACTGTTTCCAAAAAGTTCTTAGGGGTCAATGTTCCATTGTTATCTACAATGATGAACATACAAAGCACCCAGGGTGACAGTTCAGCAATCCCAGCTGATACTGATCCCACACCCTCATCTTCACATCATGAACAACAATCTGCTTCCACTATTCCAACCCGTGTGCATACTACTAAGGATGCACAGGCATAGAAATTACTTACACCTGTTTTGGATGTTATCGTTCAACTGGAACAAAGGGCCCCAGTTGCGGAAAAATATAATAGAAAAAGGAGCAAGAAGACTCCTTCTCTTCTTGTCTCAAAGGCCCAATCCCAACCTAAAAGCCCTCATTCAGAATCCCAAAATTATGATGAGAATATCAAAAGGGATAGCCACATCATTAGAGAGACTTCCTTGGAAGCTTCTCTATTAGGATCAGGATCACATCCCGAATCCATAGAACAACCCACTGAGCCATTCCATTATTTTTCTTCTCTGAACTTAAGTGTAGAGGCACCTTATCAAGATGATATACCTTCTCAAACAACTACAATCTCAGAGGTATTGATTGACTTGGCTGCTAGTGCACCTAACCCAAGTTCATCGCCCAAGAAGGTTCACTCTGGAAGTACTGATAGAGTGAATGTGGAAAGGGCCGTCACTACTCCTGATACATCAACTAACCAGGAGGACAGTGATAACATCACTAAGACCCTAACCACGGCAACTCACAATGAGGATGTTTCCTTTGAAACACTCTTCACTGAGAGGAATCCCAGGTGCCAAGAAAACCAGGGTGATAGGGATGCAGAGGCTAGGCCTAAGACCCCATCCAGCTCCAAGGATTCCACAACTGTGGATGAGGACAGTCTGAAACTCAAAAATATGGAATTGACAGCCAGGGTGGCTATGCTAGAGGCTGAAGTGTCCAAACTAAGGCGCCAAGTCTCTATACATGAATCCCATCAATGCCCAACTGTGCCTACTCCTTCCCTTGTATCAGTGGGAACTCAAACAGATGCAACCCTTTACACTGATGCAACCAAAAAGGGGGAGATAGTCACAGTAGAAGATGAAGCTGACAGCCTTGAGGACTGGATACCCGAGCACGCTGCATTTCAAAATTCCTTATTCAAACCTGCCTTTGTTCAAGTTCATGACTTGCCAGACTCAGTAAATGAAGAGGAAGAAATCAATGAGGATTAGAAGTTGGTTGTTCGAGCCTGTGATGAGGTGTTGACAAATACAAGTCACCATGAAGACACACCTCCATCAGTCAGCATTCTTCCAAAAGCAGCGGCCATAATAAGTCTAACCACTGCCCCCAAATTCACACTGACTGCAGACAAGATAGATTTTAACTCCATACTAGCTTGGGGGTATGATGGTCAATCTGAGAGATTCTGGATTGGGAAAGTGTCCAGGGAAGTAGAAGAGCTGAACTTGGATACACTAAATCCTCTTCAAGTGCTTGAACTGTATTTATCCAGCTGCATCAACATTTCTTCAGATCTCTCAGCAAAACTAGTAATCTGCAGGTTCCAAGACTTAATGGAGGAAAATCTTCCCTGGTTTGAAGCACTATTAGAAGAAGCAAACAGGGTGGCATATCCTAAAGACCGCGCATAATCTTCTACAGCAGCAGCACTAAGAGTGGTTCCAAGTAGACATGACCTAATCAGGAGTAGTACTTTAACTGACGAAGAAACTGTTTGCTGGAGAAGCTTCATACACAATGAGATGGTCAGGGGACTGGCAGTGCTAAGATGGTCGTGCACTGGGCCCTCTAGCTTCACCTTCTTTCTGAGTGATAGATCACCTGTCTTCTTCAACCACATCAATGAGATCCTACTCCTCAACTCAGACTTCCTATACAACATTTTTGAGCTTAGAACACATAACTACAATGTCAACTCCTTAGAGAGCCAAGCAATGATCAAGACTATCAAAGCTCGTCTTGAAAAGGAGGGACACCTTGCAGAAGATGCCTCCTCTGACTCGGATTTCTCTTTTTTCTCCTCACTAACCGCCACTCTAAACACTGAAACAGAATCTAGAAGAACAGAGTTGGAGGATGTACGAAAAGTTGGAAGGAAGTAACTGGGTGTGAATGGGAAGAAGATGAAGCAAGAAACCTTCCCCCATCCACTCCCAAACTGCCAATGAAGCTGAAGCAGAGATCCCAACAGTATCTAAAACATTTGTTGTTGTGATCCATGAAGCTGAAGCAGAGGCATCAACCAAAGCTAAGGGGAAGGGAGAAATGACAGAAGAGGTGGAAGAAAGACTGATGAAAGAGCAAAGGGAAAGGGAGGAAAGAAGAAGAAGAAGAAGAAGAAGAGATGGCAGAGCTAAGAAAAATTCAGAAAAGAAAAGTTGCCATGCTCTTCAGAGAACAACAAATCCAGCTGTATGATCCCAAAGCCAGATTTCCTGCATCTTCTCAATTACAAGAAGATGAAGCCCCAGCTCTTCAGCTGCAGGGACAGTTTAATAAAGAAGAAGAAGACAGGGAGAAGAAGAAAACGGAAGAGGCTAAGTTCAGAATAACTGATTCTGAACTAGCCAATGAAATGAGAGAAGAATGGTTAGCGGCTCTGATTTCTCAAGATGAGGATGTAGACTACCTTGAGAAACTATCAAATAAAGAAATCTACTGAGCCTCATGGGTCAGCAAGGTCAATTGGCAAATAAGAAAAGGGATGAAAAAGAAGAAAAAGCCAAGCAAAAATCCAAGAAGACCATTGCATTCAACATAAGGACCCATGAAGAAAGGAAGGTCATGACTGACTTCCTGAAGGCCAGAGGAGAAAGTGGAAGAAGGCTAGGCCCCATGAGTTTCATGATCTTGCAAGCCTTGTACTCCAAAGTCAAGAAGGAAGAGGAAGAAAGATTGGGGAAGACAGGCTCCAAGAAAAGGGTGATAACTCAAACTGCTGAACACAAATCAAAGAAACCCAAGCCTTCTCCCTTATCCACTACTTCCTCCATCCACCATACTTCCACTCCCCAGCCTAGACCACATTCCTCTCTTCCCACAAAGTCCAAATCCCTCCACCTAGCTCCTCCTCATCAGCAGCCTTCCAAGAAGAAAACCAAACCTACCATCACACCAGAAGACTCAAGAGAAATAGTTGTCTGGTTCTACAACACTCAAGACAAATGGTTTAAAGTCTTCAGGGGAAAGGAAGAACTGAAAATATCTATCTATAAATATGTTGATGAGGTACTGCAACTCCCAGACTCAGATCTAAGTAGAATATTGGAGTTGGGTGAAGCCCATAAGCCAGAGAATGAAGGTGGGAGACATCTTTTGCTAGCAATCAAACATCACTTCAACCCTAGTAAAGATGTAATCATTGATGCCAAACCTCTTCAATCCCATTCACCATTCACCAGTTGGTCCTTCAAGGCTGATACCAACGAGTTTATCTTGATTGATGTTAAAGGACAGAAGATGATATGTTCAAGCAAGGCCATCTTCAAAATTCAAAGCAAAGACATAAAGGCTCTATCTGAGCTTCCTCTAAACAATCCAGTTAGGACCCAAGAGGCTATGAGGTAGAAAGGATAGTCTGCAACATGGAAAAGCTTCAGCAGCAAAAGCAGTAAGAGAGTTTTGGTAGCATCAGTCTAGGGGGAGTTTGTAGAAATAAAGACTGATGGCTACAAAATTCTCTAAGTACAACTGCTGTAGACCTCAGAGTTTCTGCTGATCGACAAACTACTGTGGATAAGCTTATCTGCTGTGGATACTTGTTCTTCTGCTGAAGAACAAATCTGCTGCGGACAACCTTATCTGCTGAAGACCAAAGTTGCCGCTGATAGGCAAATCATCAGCAGTTGTGGACAGTTGTGTCTTGCTGCTGTTCTACAACATTTTTGCTGATAGCCATTCCCTCTAAAGATCAAACGTTGCAGCTGACTGGCTTCGATAAAGCAACCATTACCACTGACAACTTTTTGCTGCAACACTGACACACTCCACGCAGAAAGAATGTTATTGGTGCAAGACAATAAAAGACAACGACGCTCTTCTTCCAAGGACTCAATCAATGATGCCTAAGAAGACGTTTGAGTAAAGATAACTTTTGTAGTATTTATTGTCGTTAAATGTAGAATAGCTTCAATACAAGATCAACGGCTTGTGCTAGATCTGATCCTTAGAATCATGGGTCTGTCTTGATTCTAAGTTACTAAATAAGTAGTACTTAGAGTCATTGTATAAGTGTGCTTTTTCTTAAGAGTTTTCTCTGTAATCTTGTAAGCTTTGAAGCTTAATACAAATTTCATTTATCAGTATTCTTCTTGTTTACTTGTTTACATTACTTAGTTGTGATTATTTCTGCCAATCTCAACTAGAATAGAACCATCTTCTATTCACCGATCCTACAAGTGGTATCAGAGCTTTGGCTCATAGATTAAACAAACTCACACTTGTTTAATCATTCTTTGGTTCTATTCAAAACTATCCCTTTGCTAAAGTCACCCATTATCACAAATCAAAAATGGCACAAAACAATGGAGTTGAAGACATTGGAAGCATCAGCAGACCACCAAGACTGGTGTCTGGAGAAGACTATGATATATGGAAGAACAAAATGGAAAGCTTCTTCTGCTATCAAGAATATGGAATATAGAAATCCATTAATGATGGACCATACATACCCATGGTGGCCTCCGCTGATTCCGGAGGTACACTGGTTCCCAAAGAATCCTCCAAATACTCTGATGAAGACATCAAGAAAATGGAGGTAGATTTCAAGCCCTTGGGAGCCATCCAGATGTGCTTACCAAATGAAGTTTTTCACAACTTCAGAGGATACAAAACTGCAAAGGAGCCATGGGAGGCCCTTGAGAAGATTTTGCTGGTTCAGAGGAAGTAAAAGAAAACAGAAGAGACATCCTGACGCAGCAATATGAAAACATCGTCTGGAAGGAAGGTGAGTCTTTAACTGTTTTATTTAACAGATATACTTATCTTGTTGGTGAGCTGTAGTGCTCAAAAGTGAAGCTGGAGAATGAAGATATTCTCAAGAAGTTCATCAGGTCTCTACCCAGTTGCTGGACACTCTACAAAGTGTCCATCAGAAGAACTGAGAATCTGAAGACTCTACAGATGACTGAGCTTTTCGGTATGCTAAAGACCTATGAATTAGAGATGATTCAGGCCAAGGAAAGAAGCTCAAGCTACCAAACAACCTCAACATCCACCACCACCTCTTCTGCCCTCCACTCTGACCACTCAGGTCCTAGTTCAAGCAACTATTATCCTCCCATTGTCACTCATCCCCAAACTCCAACCTCTCAATCAAACAACTCACCATTTCTTCTTGAAGCTCCACCTCAAACATCAACCTATGCTGCTTTTGTCTCTGAAAACTCAAGCAATATTTTCTTTATTAAGGAAGATCTGGAATGTTTTCATCCAGATGATCTAGAAGAAATGGATATACAACACTCCTATGCCATGCTCTCTGTAAGAGCAAAAAGGTTCTACTCAAGAACAGGAAGACCCGTTCCAAGCAACAACTTTAACACTAGGGTTGGCTTGGACAAAAGTAAATTGAGGTGTTACAACTGTAACCAACTTGGTTATTTTGCTAGAGAATGCAAGGTACCAAAGGCAAACCCAGTTGTTGCTCATACCAGACAAGCTCACCAAGCTCAGCTAAGCTAGCAACAACAACAGGCCACTCCTCCTGCACAAACTGCAACTTGTGCAGCTGTTGGAACTGCTAACTTTGACTGGAGCTTCCAGTATGAGAATATTCCTGCCAACAATCAAGCTCTCATGGCAGACACATCAGAGGTACCACCTCAGGTATATGAAAATCTTTGTACTCAAGCTTGTATTGATAAGGTCCTTGGACACATGAAACATAACCAGAATCTCATAGATCAAAATGAAGAATTTCACCAAATGAAATATGAATTTAAAAAGGTTGAAAACAGTTACAAGGAAAAGATTGATTGTTTAAAGAAAGAAATTTCATAATTAAAACATGAACAAACAAACCTTGAAACTCAATTGATGATCTTCTGGTTATGTTAAAAGCTACAAGGGCCGAATTAGCAGACCAAAAGGTCCATGTGGAAAAATATGAGTTTGCATCTAAAAAGCTGTAAAGACTTTTGGATGCTCAAATTCATGAAAAAGGTAACTGCTGGTCTTGGATTCCAAGCTGAACAACCCTACAATGTTACTCGTTGACTATGTAGCCATTCATGAACCAAGTTTCAATCTTCCTAACCTTGACATAGCCAACCGAAATCTTGACCCTGTTGTCCAAGAAGCCCCTGTGCAAGAATGCACTACCTCATCCGAGTCTGAGTCAACATGCTCAGACTCCACTGAAACCAATAAAGTTTCATCTCCACCTACATATGAAGTTAATAAAGCAAAAATCCAAGCCCTTTCATCCATTCAAAAACAGTACCAGTTTCTCAACCAACCAAACAAATCAGAATCAGCTATCCTCCAGAAGGAAGAAAGCTAACTGTTGAAAAAGGGACAGTCTTCAACCTCCACCAACTCAAACCCTCAATCCAAATCAATCCAATAAAGGAAGGTGTTTGACATATGTCATGCGCATGGAGAGAGAGCTCCATATGTTCAAAAGACATTGGAAGAAGCCACCTTTGAGCACAACAAAGCTCACCCCTGGAACTTCAAAGACTTGTTCAAAATAAAGGACTATGTGTACTTTCAAAGGGACAAACTGGCTAAATCATGCTTTCTGTGTGGGAAATACAATCATACTATCAGCACCTGCTTCTATTACCTTCAACAACAAAGAAACCTAAAGCAACACGCTTTTGAGAAAACAAACAAGAATAAAAAGGTAAGAAGCTTTGAAGCCAAAGCAACTCAGTTCAGAAACTCTCTATCACCACCAAGAAAGCATCTGCCAAAACCACAACAATCTTGCATCATCTGTGGTGAATCAGACCACTTTGCTACAAATTGTAAGTTTAATCCTCTCAACCAGGTTCTTCATCAAATTCCTCTTCAACAAAAGCCTATTAGTAAGATAAAGAAGGGTAGGCATACTTCGGAGATTAAACCATCAGCAGCAAACAAAACTGCTGCTGATCAAGTAAGACTCAAGCAACCAAAGGAAAAGCCTTCATCAGCAACCAAGATTGTTGCTGCCCAAGTTAAACCATCAGCAGCCAACAAAAATGTTGCTGATCAGTTAAAGCCCAAGCGACCCAAAGACAAGTCTTTAGCAGCAACCAAGATTGCTGCTGCTCAAGTAAAACCATCAGCATCAACAAAATCTGCTACTGATAAGCCAAAGTCCTCAGTTGCAACATCTGCTGCTGACAAAGCAAAAAGAGCTGGAAATCCATCAATTCAGCATTGGAATGCCAAAATTCCTCCAATAATCATCATTGGTTCCGTAGAATGCACACATGCTGATACTGATAATCCGAGAACCCTTTTTTAAAAGGATGCAAGATCTTGGATTCCTCCCACTAACTAGATCTCTCTCATGTGAAGGGACAACCAATGTGACACCGGGCATTTCAGGTCAATATCCATATTTCATAAATGCACGTTCATAACATATACTTTCCTAAAGTTTTATTTTGACTAAGTAAAGTCAAGGAGTCTAGCAAAGGAACTTATATCAAAATAGTAATTTTTAAGAATTACTAGGAAAATAAACAGTTATAACCCGCAAGATACGGTCGTTGGTGTTTAAAAGGATGTTATTTCAGAAAATTCTAGAGACACGTTTGAATGTAAAAACATAAATATTGGTGACTAAACTTTTATAAAACGTTAACACATAAATAATTGTTACATGACTCTATGTTATATTATGTGTATTCATGTATAATACAGCTATAGTAATAATCTATGTCGAGTTAACTAATAAATTATTGAGACTAGTCAAACCACACAAAAACATATAAGTAACGAATCATTTAAAAGTCTTACACCGGGTATTAGATCACGCGATCACCTAGGGGGTTTATACCACCAAAGAACCCACTATCTAGCTATTAATGGATTTGACAACACCCAACCCCCCACCCCATACCCCTCTCGGCCGAAAGTGGGTATAGCCACCCACTATCTCATTAATGCTTGCATACATGGCTTGCATGCACACCCTCTTCCACACTTGATGATTACATGAATTCCAATCAATCATAAGTAGTAATAATGAATAGGTAGTCAAACACTCAACTCTCATCCCATCTATATACGTATATACAACTCACACATGCACACACATACACACACTCTTTCAAAAAGAAAAATCCAAGATCAAAATCTTTGAGAGATTAGCTAGAAGTTGGTAGATTCAAGGAGTTCTTGAAGAATCAAGGATCGGTTGTAGCTAGGGAACCAAGCCATTCTCACCTTCTACTCGTGATTCTTCACCTAGCTTGTCTAGCGGTATGAAACCAACATCAATCTCTAAAATCCTCTTTATTTCTTGAATAAAGCACGTTGTTCACCATGAAAAATCAAAGAATTTAAAAGATTAAAGAGTTTGTATAAAAGTTTAACTTGGTTTTGAAATATATAGATATATATACATGTAGACGAAGTTTAGTATATTTATGGGTGTATTCTTGATGGTTGATTGATTATGATAATGGGTTGAAAACTAAAAGTTCTATAAATATATACATAAAGGGCCAAAATTTGTATGCATGGGTATATATGTTGTTGTTTTGATTATATATGATAAGTTATAGTTGTTGAATTAAAAGCATGATTTATAATCTACAAAGGATTGTTAATACTTGGTTAAGTGAAGTATATATTTGTATATATATATATTTATATAATCGTAATTTATATATGCATATATAAGTGTGTTTAAAGTTTATACATGTGAAGATCTTGATAAATATATGTACGGGTGTACGTTTATTTTGTTAACTTGGACAAGTTGCTAGGTATATGTATGTATATATGAGAAACATGTATGTGCATAGTTAAGGTTAATAATCATGGAAATGCTTATATTAAATAATGAAACGTATTAATGTCTTAAAAATAAAGCATGAAAAGTGTTAGACAAAACACTCAAGAGATTTAGAACTTGCAAGATATACGTATGTGTTTGACATGAAAGTTGATATGATTAAAATGTCTAAGACACGTAAAAATTATAAAGATCATATATGTATATATTATGATGGATTAGTCATAGAGGAATTATATGTATGAAATTAAAAAGACGTTTCGGTATAAGTATATATATGAACACATGTTATTGTGAAACACAGCTAAATATATGTTGAATTAATAAGTATACTTTTGGGAATATATGGGTAAAGATATAAGTACATGACAAGATAATAAATATCGTTCGGAACAAGTAATTATATGTGGACGTGTTAACATGAATTATGTGCACATAGAGATAGACATACATAGAAAATACTTGAACGATACTTGTATAATTATTGGAAAGAAGTAATTATGTGTTTATACGTGACCATAATGTGAAATATTACAAGTTATTGCAAAAATAGTATTTATTAATTGGGTCCATATGATAAGTCACCAATATGGAAATATAATATTTTTCTAGAAAATAAGTAAAGCGTCTAGACTTGAATAATATTCACCAACGAGTCGTTACGAGAAAACATTATTTTAAATAAACAAAGACGTACTTAACAGGAATAGTTAAGTCGGGTGAATAACTTGCGTTTAAGACGGGTAGTCTTAACGTGTTTAGTATCCTTGTGTAAATAGGATACGGATAGGCGGGTCTGCTTTTATTCAAATATTTGATAGCATATACTTATATCGAGGTGAGTTTCACTAACCCCTTTTTCTAAGTTTTTAAAATGTTTTGGGGTGGAAACATACTTGTAAAGAATTTTCGTATGTAAATGAATGAACAAATGATCAGACCGTATGTGTGCATTGAGGGAAAAATAAAGCGCTTAAAGTCCTCAGAATAAAAACTTAGTAACCATTAGCTGTGGACTTAGCCAGAGATTCTATGGATAGTACTATTGGGGGTGACGCCTCCGGTCATGGTTAGTCGCGCTAACCAGGGGTCCAAATGACCGAATGACCGCATATTGTCTTACTCGCATAAAGGCGAGGGGAGCCACAAAAAGTTGGGGTTTGGTTACGGTCTTGTGTATTACATATTATTTTGTATTCCTTGCAAGCTTACAAATGGGGTCAATTGGTCATGGTAATGTTCAGATTCATTGGTTATACATACAAAGAGTTTTGATCGGAAAATGATCATGTTTAAACGCTGGATTTATGATAACTCTTGATAATGACTTGTGATCTCACCAACCTCGTGTTGACACTTTTTAAGTATGTTTTCAGGAAATTGAACGTGGTCTTCAGGTTAGCAATGAAGGTTACATGCATGCATGTGGATACGGCTTTTGGAGGATTTCTCTCGTATAACTCATGGTCTAGAGTCATAATTGCGAAATCTTAAACTTTTGTAAACTCAAGTTGATATTTTGTGATGTAAATATTTTAAACTCGATTATGTATCCAACTACATGTATCTGTTTGCGATAATCATATAATTTGGAAACCATGAATGTTACGCCTTGGCGGGGTGTGACAGGTCACAAGAATATAACCTGGGTGGTAGACAGTGGTTGTTCTAGGCACAAGACAAGCAACAGATCCATCCTCTCCAACTTTAGACATTTCAATGGAGGATATGTTGCCTTTGTAAGTGACTCAAAAGGAGGATCTATTACTGGACAAGGAACTGTGTCCAATGAAAGAATGAGTATTGAAAAGGTAAACTATGTCAAAGAATTGGACTTCAATCTCATGAGTATTTACCAGGTCTGTGATCAAAAGCATTGGATGCTCTTCACAGATAAAGAATACTTTGTACTGTCTCCTGGCTTATCCAAACCTTCTCGAGAAAAGATTTTATTAACTTCTCAGAGAAAAGAAAATCTTTATGTGCTTGACATGAATGAGGTCACTCCATGTGGCAGTGTATCCTGTTTTCTGTCAAAAGCTTCAGTTGATGAATAAGTCCTCTGGCACAGGAGATTAAGCCATGTTAACATCAAAACCATCAACAAATTGGTGAAGGATAATCTTGTCAGATGGTTTCCTGACAAAGAATTCCAGCTAGAAGATCATTGCATTGCTTGTTTGAAGGGGAAGCAACACAAGAGTTCTCACAAGCCCAAGACTTTGAATTCAAATGACACTCCACTACAGCTGCTGCATATGGATCTCTTTGGTCCTACAAATATTATGTCAATGGGTAAGAAGTCATACTGTCTGCTGATAACTGATGACTACACCAGATTCTCATGGGTATACTTCTTGAGAACTAAAGATGAAACTACTGAGATTCTCAAATCTTACATTCTTAGGATAGAGAATCAAAGCAATCAGAAGGTAAAGATCATAAGGTGTGATCAGGGCACAGAGTTCAAGAACCACACCTTGAACTATTTTTTTGTGAAAGCAAGGGAATAGAAAGACAATACAGTGCTCCAAGAACTCCTCAACAAAATGGAGTTGCTGAAAGAAGAAATAGAACACTAATTGAGTCAGCAAGATCTATGTTGGCTGACTCAAAACTGCCTCTCACATTCTAGGCAGAAGTAGTAAGCACAACCTACTATATGCAAAATAGAGTTCTCATAGTCAAGCCTCTCAACAAGACACCTTATGAACTATGGTTCCAAAGACCATCCATTGATCATGCATCTGTTATGGAAGCCATTGAAGCAAGTGAAGCCGGAACCAGACTCTCCAATGTCACCATTAGCAGCCTGTCTGAAAATGAAAATTTGAATGAAGACTCTTCGGTAAATGCTGTAGATGCTGCAAATACTATTGCTGATAATACTGATGTAGCTGTTGATATTGAAGAATCTTCCACCATGAATTAAGAAATCCCTGATCAAAATCAAAGCAATCTTGAGCAAGGGATACAACTGGAGGTGGTACCAGCACAGAGGATAAACAAGGAACATCCTCTGGAAAATATTATTGGCCAAGTTCACCAAGGAGTTCTAACAAGAAGCAAATCTCATGAGGCCAATATATGTTTGTTTTCATGTTTTCTATCTCAGGTGGAACCCAAGAAGATAGATGAGGCTCTGAAACGCAGCAGTTGGATTGAGGCAATGTAGGAAGAGTTGTTGCAATTCAAGAGACAGGATGTCTGGAAACTTGTTGATCTTCCACCCGGTCAATTTGCCATTGGCACAAGATGAGTATTTAGGAACAAGCAAGATGAGAGAGGCATTGTAGTCAAGAACAAAGCCAGACTTGTAGCTCAAGGCTACACTCAGGAAGAGGGAATTAACTATGATGAAGTCTTTGCTCTTGTTGCCAGGCTGGAGGCCATCAAAATCTTCCTAGCATATGCTGCATCAAAGAATTTCATGGTCTATCAAATGGATGTCAAGAGTGCCTTTCTGTATGGTAAGATTGGTGAAGAAGTATATGTCAAACAGCCTCCAGGCTTTGTAGATCCCGCACATCCTAACCAAGTGTTCAAACTAGACAAAGCTCTGTATGGCTTACATCAAGCCCCAAGAGCCTGGTATGAAACTTTGTCTGGATATCTACTAAGCAACAACTTCAGAAGAGGTGCCATTGACCTGGCCTTGTTTATCAAAGATGAAGGGGGAGAAATCTTATTGGTACAAATCTACGTTGATGATATCATTTTTGGATCAACAAGGAAGAAGTTGTGTAAAGACTTTGAGATCCTGATGCACTCAAAGTTTGAAATGAGTTCAACGGGTGAATTAAATTTCTTTCTAGGTCTTCAAGTCAAACAAGTTCCAAATGGAATCTTCATCAGCCAATCCAAATATGTCAATAGCATTATGGAAAGATTCAAGATGGCTGACTGCTCTGCTGTAAGAACCCATATACAAGTGCACCATCAACTGACTCCAGACAAACATGGTCAAGACACTGATCAACATTAGTACCGTGCAATGATAGGGTCTCTCATGTATCTCACTACCTCAAGGCCAGATGTCATGTTTGAAGTATGTCTATGTGCAAGATTCCAAGCAGCTCCAAAGAATTCACATCTTCAAGCTATCAAGAGAATTTTTAGATACCTAAAGGGAGCCCCAATACTTGAGCTATGGTACTCTAAAAATGATAAGTTCAATCTGTATGCATACACTGACAGTGATTATACGGGATGCAACTTGGACAAAAATTCCACATCAGGGGGACGTCAGTTTCTGGGAGGGAGACTGATTTCATGGCAGTACAAGAAGCAAACATGTGTCTCAACTTCTACAGCAGAAGCAGAATACATTTCAGCTTCAAGTTACTATGCACAAGTCATCTGGATACAAAACCAAATGCTGGATTATGGGATGACTTTCCTGGCAACTCCCATTCACATTGACAACATGAGTGCTATATCAATCACAAACTATCCGGTGCGGCACTCCAAGACAAAGCACATTGACATCAGGTATCACTTCATAAGAGATCAAGCTGAGAAAAAGAGAATCATTTTAACCAAAGTTCATACCAATGAGCAATATGCTGATTTGTTTACAAAACCTTTTGATGAAGCTAGATTTAGATATTTAGTTGAATCTATTGGTATGCTGAACTTTGATAAAAATTTGTCTATAAATTTTTGTTTTGTAAATGTGTTTGTCCTTTGTTGAAAATAAAAGTTATAAGTCAACAGCAAGTTTTTTCACTACTGACAGGTTTAATCATCAGCAGCAAAGAATTTGTCACTGACTGCTTTAAGTTATCAGCAGGAACAAGTTTCCTACGGATAGCTTTAAGGCTGTCAGCAGCAACATCCTTGCTGTGGATTATTGCATCCATCAGCAGCGATTGAGTTTGCTGCTGACAGACTTAACTATCCACAGCAACTAAGCTTGCAGCGGATAGGCTTAACCATCCGCAGCAACCAAGTCTGCTACTGATGGGTAAATCTAAGTCCAAATTAACCTTTACCCGCTGTAAAAACTTTCAGTCTTTACCATGACTGCTTTAGTGTATTACAGCTGTAACAGTAAAAAGTGAACAAGGTTGTACTGTATAAGTATTTTTTTCTTTTTCTCTCCTCTGCCGTTATAACACAAATCAAATTTCTTCACCACCTTTTCACATTCAATTTCACCCTAAATCTCATCACTTTCTCTCA
Organism: Smallanthus sonchifolius; assembly: GCA_023525975.1. Taxonomy (NCBI): domain Eukaryota; kingdom Viridiplantae; phylum Streptophyta; class Magnoliopsida; order Asterales; family Asteraceae; genus Smallanthus; species Smallanthus sonchifolius. Next base: position 65,640,912 of record CM042021.1, on the reverse strand, counting down.
AGCCTCCACAACATTCAAAGCTTTCCATCCTTAACCACCCTTCAAAAACTTTCCTCTTTCTTTCCAAACCCAACAAAATGGCAGAGGTAGACATAAACCATCCCGATGATAAGTTCTCTCCATATCACAACCTCACGGCATACTTAATCAAAGGAAAGAAGTCCGAGGGATTCAATGACATGAACGATTTTCTATGTCGATCAAAGATACCCCATGCACTCACTGTAAACCCAACCATTTACATCCCTCACATGGAGGACTTCTAGAACTCTGTCGTCTACTCTACAGAACAGAGGATACCCCAAATCCAGGCCAAGGTAGATGGCAAAGACATCACCATCACTGAAGCTACTCTACAAAAACATCTAAAGCTTCAAGACGAGGGGGCCGCCATTTCATACTCGAAGGAAGAATACATGAGGACCTTTGTATCCATAGGGTACACTGGAAATCAGAACAAGTACACAATCGAAAAGGCGCTGATGGGCCCTCCATGGAAGTTACTTACACCTGTTTTGGATGATATCGTTCAACTGGAACAAAGGGCCCCATTTGCAGCAAAATATACTAGAAAAAGGAGCAAGAAGATTCCTTCTCTTATTGTCTCATAGGCCCAATCCCAACCTAAAAGCCCTCATTCAGAATCCCAAAATTCTAATGAGAATGTCAAAAGGGATAGCCACATCATTAGAAAGACTTCCTTGGAAGCTTCTCTATTAGGATCAGGATGACATCCCGGATCCATAGAACAACCCACTGAGCCATTCCATTATTTTTTGTTCTCTGAACTTAAGTGCAGAGGCACCTTGTGAAGTTGATATACCTTCTCAAAAAACCACTATCTCAGAGGTATTGATTGACTTGGCTGCTAGTGCACTTAACCCAAGTTCATCACCCAAGAAGGTTCACTCTGGGAGTACTGATAGAGTGAATGTGGAAAGGGGTGTCACTACTCCTGGTACATCAACTAACCAGGAGGACAATGATAACATCACTAAGACCCTAACCACGGCAACTCACAGTGAGGATGTTTCCTTTGAAACACTCTTCATTGAGAGGAATCCTAGGTGCCAAGAAAAACAGGGTGATGAGGATGCAGATGCTAGGCCTAAGATCCCATCCAACTCCAAGGATTCCACAACTATGGATGAGGACAGTCTGAAACTCAAAAATATGGAATTGACGACCAGGGTGGCTATGCTAGAGGCTGAAGTGTCCAAACTAAGGCACCAAGTCTCTATGCATGAAGCCCATCAATGCCCAACTGTGCCTACTCCTTCCCTTGTATCAGTGGGAACTCAAACAGATGCAACCCTTTACACTGATGCAACCAAAAAGGGGGGAGATAGTCGCAGTAGAAGATGATGCTGACAGCCTTGAGGACTGGATACAAGAGCAGGCTGCATTTCAAAGTTCCTTATTCAAACCTGCCTTTGTTCAAGTTCATGACTTTCCAGACTTAGTAGATGAAGAGGAGGAAATCACGGAGGATTGGAAGTTGGTTGTTCGAGCCTGTGATGAGGTGTTGACAAATACAAGTCAACATGAAGATACACCTCCATCAGTCAGCATTCTTCCTGAAGCAGCGGCCATAATAAGTCTAACCACTGCCCCCAAATTCACACTGAATGCAGACAAGCTAGATTTTGCCTCCATACTAGCTTGGGGTATGATGGTCAATCTAAGAGATTCTGGATTGGGAAAGAGTTTAGCAGAGTAGAAGAGGTGAACTGGGATGCACTAAATCCTCTTCAAGTGCTTGAACTGTATTTATCCAGCTGCATCAACACCTCTTTAGATCTCTCAGCAAAACTTGCAATCTGCAGGTTCCAAGACTTAATGGAGGAAAATCTTCCCTGGTTTGAAGCACTATTAGAAGAAGCAAACAGGGTGGCATATCCTAAAGACCGCGCATAATCTTCTACAGCAGCAGCACTAAGAGTGGTTCCAAGTAGACTTGACCTAATCAGGAGCAGTACTTTGACTGACAAAGAAAATGTTTGCTGGAGAAGCTTCATACACAATGAGATGGTCAGGGGACTAGCAGTGCTAGGATGGTCGTGCACTGGGCCCTCTAGCTTCACCTTCTTTCTGAGTGATGGATCACCTGTCTTCTTCAACCACATCAATGAGATCCTACTCCTCAACTCATACTTCCTATACAACATTTTTGATCAATACTATCAAAGCTCGTCTTGAAAAGGAGGGACGCCTTGCAGAAGATGCCTCCTCTGACTCAGATTTCTCTTTTCTCTCCTCACCAACCGCCGCTCTGAACACTACAACAGAATGAAGAAGAACATAGTTGGAGGATGTAAGGAAAAGTTGGAAGGAAGTAACTAGGTGTGAATGGGAAGAAGATGAAGCAAGAAACCTTCCCCCATCCACTCCCCAAACTGCCAATGAAGCTGAAGCAGAGATCCCAACAGTATCTAAAACATCTACTGTTGTGATCCATGAAGTTGAAGCAGAGGCATCAACCGAAGCCAAGGGGAAGGGAGAAATGACTGAAGAGGTGGAAGAAAGACTAATGAAAGAGCAAAGGGAAAGGGAGGAAAGAAGAAGAAGAGGAGATGGCAGAGCAAAGAAAAATTCAAGAAAGAAAAGTTGCCATGCTCTTCAGAGTACAACAAATCAAGCTGTATGCTAAACAGCTGAATGATCTCAATGCCAGATTTCCTGCAGCTTCTCAATTACAAGAAGATGAAGCCCTAACTCTTCAGCTACAGGAACAATTTAATAAAGAAGAATAAGAAAGGGGGAAGAAGAAAAGGGAAGAGGCTAAGCTCAGAATAACTGATTCTGAACTAGCCAAAGAAATTAGAGAAGAATGGATAGCGACTCTGATTTCTCAAGGTGAGGATGCAGAATACCTTGAGAAACTATCAAATAAAGAAATCTACAGAACCTTCATGGGTCAGCAAGGTCAATTGGCAAATAAGAAAAGGGATGACGAAGAAGAAAAAGCTAAGAAAAAATCCAAGAAGACCATTGCATTCAACATAAGGACCCATGAAGAAAGGAAAGTCATGACTGACTTCCTGAAGGCCAGAGGAGAAAGTTGAAAAAGGCTAGGCCCCATGAGTTTCATGAACTTTCAAGCCTTGTACTCCAAAGTCAAGAAGGAAGAGGAAGAAAGATTGGGGAAGACAGGCTCCAAGAAAAGGGTGATAACTCAAACTGCTGAACACAAATCAAAGAAACCCAAGCCTTCTCCCTCATCCACTACTTCCTCCTCCCACCATATTTCCACTCTCCAGCCTAGACCTCATTCCTCTCTTCCCACAAAGTCCAAATCCCTCCACCCAGGTCCTCCTCATCAGTAGCCTTCCAAGAAGAAAACCAAACCTAGCATCACACCAGAAGACTCGAGAGAAATAGTTGTCTGGTTCTACAACACTCAAGACAAATGGTTTGAAGTCTTTAGGGGAAAGGAAGACCTGAAAAGATCTATCTATAAATCTGTTGATGAGGTACTGCAACTCCAAGACTCAGATCTAAGAAGAATATTGGAGTTGGTTGAAGCCCATAAGCCAGAGAATGAAGGTGGGAGACATATTTTGCTAGCAATCAAACATCACTTCAACCCTAGTGAAGATGTAATCATTGATGCCAAACCTCTTCAATCCCATTCTCCATTCACCGGTTGGTCCTTCAAGGCTGATGCCAACGAGTTTATCTTGATTGATGTTAAAGGATAGAAGATGATATGTTCAAGCAAGGCCGTCTTCAAAATACCAAGCAAAGACATAAAGACTCTATCTGAGCTTCCTTTAAACAATCCCAGCCAGGACCCAAGAGGCTATGAGGTAGAAAGGATAGTCTGCAACATGGAAAAGCTTCAGCAACAAAAGCAGTAAAAGAGTTTTGGTAGCATCAGTCTAGGGGGAGTTTATAGAAATAAAGACTGATGGCTACAAAATTCACTAAATACAACTGCTGTGGACCTCAGAGTTTGCTGTTGATCGATAAATTGCGGCGGATACTTGTTCTTCTGTTGAAGAACAAATCTGCTGCGGACAGCCTTATCTGCTGAAGACCAAAGTTGCTGCTGATAGGCAAATCATCAGAAGCTGTGGACAGTTGTGTCTTGCTACTGATCAACAACATTGCTGCCGATAGCCATTCCCTCTGAAGATCAAACGTTGCAACTGACTGGCTTCGATAAAGCAACCATTACCACTGACAACTTTCTGCTGCAACACTGACACACTCCATGCAGAAAGAATGTTACTAGTGCAAGACTATAAAAGACAACGACGCTCTTCTTCCAAGGACTCAAGCATTGATGCCTAAGAAGTCGTTTGAGTAAAGATAACTTTTGTAGTATTTATTGTGGTTGCATGTAGAATAGCTTCAATACAAGATCAACGACTTGTGTTAGTTATGATCCTTAGAATCAAGGGTCTGTCTTGATTCTAAGTTACTATATAAGTAGTACGTAGAGTCATTGTATAAATGTGCTTTTTCTTAAGAGTTTTCTCTATAATCTTGTAATCTTTGAAGCTTAATACAAATTGCATTTATTAGTATTCTTCTTGTTTACTTGTTTACATTGCTTAGTTGTGATTATTTCCGCCAATCTCAACTAGAATAGAACCATCTTGTATTCACCGATCATACAAATACTTACTTATATACCATTCTGAGATTCCATCCTCCTCCTATGTAAGACAATTCCTAGCCATTAGCTTCACTTTGGACACACTTTCATTAATTGTTAAGTACCCATAAGGAAAAAAGCAAACCTATTAAATAATAATCATATTAACTGTAATTACATATAATTGTTTGTGTTAATAGTTAATGAAAAACCATATTTTATAGTTACACGTAGTTTTATGATCTTCCATTTCACTATTTTTCCAACAAGCCCTGACGTAAATCGAGATCGATCCATATATATATATATATATATATATATATATATATATATATATATATATATATATATATACATACTAGGTTAAAATCACGTGTATTACGCGGGTTGATAAAATGTAATATTATATACTTAGTAATAAAATATTTATATTTTAAAAAACCCGTGTTGATAAAGTGTAATGTTATATACTTAGTAATAAAAATTTTATATCTTAAAAAACTCATATATTACACGGTTTGAATACATTAATTTCTATTTAATATAACTTAACTTACATCACTATTTAGTTAAAAACAAAAGTTACATGATTAAATTTCAAAATTTCTTAAAATAAGAGATAATTTAAAATAAATGTGTTTTATTAGTATAATTATTATTTTTCTTTAAATATAAATCATTATTAAAAAAATAGAGGTGTATTTAATAAGAGAGAGGTAGAAAAAAAATGGTGAGAAGAGATGTTTAAGCAACACATGATATAAATTATTTTTATTTATTATATAGTATAGATATATATATATATATATATATATATAATATAGGATTAGGTTCAAGCAAAAATGATTCTAATTCTAAGAAGGGTGAGAAGGATTTAGGGCCATTTGATCAAATTGTAGAAAATATTTAATGGTTGAGATTAAATTGTAGGAGAAAAAGTAGTTGCAAGGGTATTTGTAACACTCTATTTGCCATTATATTACCTATCACATGTATATCACCTTACAAGTTTCATTCTTTTCAATTAAAATTCACAATTAACGCATTTCCACTTCCACCTTGGCACATAGGCCATAACTTCATCACCACATTTTCATTATGATTCTTATATCATAACTTCATATCCACTTATCCATTATGGTACTTAGACCATAACACCATATCCACATATCCATTATAGTATTAAAACTATAACTACATTCATTCACTTATTCGTACACCTCTATACACATTCATATCACACGACACATTATGCAACTTAACACCTTATGAATACAACATTGCATATAACACCATTTTTATCAATTACTAAGTAAGTGCAAAAGCACTTACCTTGTGGATTTGAAGGTCTCGATTCCACTTCACGTTTTGCAATTCGATTACCTAAACACATTCATCTAGTTTAGTAATCTAACATATATCAAAATCACATTTTAATTGGGTTCACAACCCAATTTCCCATTTCCAACCCAAACTGACCAGTTTGAGTTATACTCATATCCAAACACTCTCTTTCACCCCAAACTCACCTACTTGAGTTTCATTATCCTTACATTAACACTAATTTTTCATTCATAATTATTATTAGGTTAATTTGGTGTTTGTTCAAGTGTCTAACATCATATAAACACTTAATCATCATTAATTCAACATTCTATCATCATAATCCAAACACCCCCAAATTTCTCCATATGAACCCTAACTTCTCATAATCATAATCAAAGGGTTCTAGGATGTTAATCACCATTCTTTACCTTTAGTGCAGCTAGATTATCAACAAACTAACACTAATTAACCACATGCATTATAAATTTTGGATTTCACCCAAAACCCACCAAGAACACATCAATGGTGAAATCAAAATGAAGATAATCACTTACTTGATGTTAGGAAGGTGACGTGTGAGCCAAAACCTTCACAAAACAAAGCTCAAATGCACGATTTAAGCTTCAATTAGCTTTCTCCTGTTTCTCCTTTGCTCAAGAACGACCTCTTTCACCAAATGAAGATAATTTTGACTTTCACTAGTTAAATATGACAGATTTTGTCATTTTACACTTTTAACTCCTCAACTTTCATTTCATTCCATAATTAGTTAAAAACTAATATAACCTCATTACTAACTTGAAACCCACTTGTTTCAACATATTTCTAAAATATTATTTTCACCATAATATTTATTACAATATTTATTTATTTATAATGAAAAACCCGGATTTTGGTTCGTTACAGTATTTTAGTCTTGGCCATGTTTGTTGACTTTTTATCAAGTTCCCTCTTCATTTTTAAACGTTCATAACTTTTACATACGACATTATTTTTTCAAAAAAAATTACACCATAAAAACGAGCTTTTTTATTTTTAAAACGAGTATAGTGTCGTTATAAACAAAAATGAATTTTTTTTACGTTTTCCAACTCATTGTGTAATTAGTTAGCTCAATGTTTAATACAAGTTCATTGTGTAATACAAGTTCATTGTGTAATACAAGTTCATTGTGTTATATGTATTTATCATTGTGTTTTACGTTTTTCAGCTCATTGTGTAATTAGTCAGGTCATTGTGTAATACAAGTTTATCGTGTAATACAAATTCATTGTGTAATACCACGTCTGATCATTGTGTAATATCTTGTCATTGTGTAATTAGTTAGGTCATTGTGTAATACAAGTTCGTTGTTTAATTAGTCAGGTCATTGTGTAATACAAGTTCATTGTGTAATTAGTCATGTCATTGTGTAATTAGTCAGGTCATTGTGTAATACAAGTTTATTGTGTAATACAAGTTCATTGTGTAATACCACGTCTGGTCATTATGTAATTAGTCAGATCCTTGTGTAATACAAGTTCATTATGTAATTAGTCAGGTCATTGTGTAATACATGTTCATTGTGTAATTAGTCAGGTCATTGCGTAATACAAGTTCATTGTGTAATACAAGTTCATTGTGTAGTACCACGTCTGTTTATTATGTATTGACCTGGTATATTACACAATGACCATTATGTTCTCCCTTTAAAAACAATAAAAGGACACATGTCAAGCCCAGAATCCTTCTTACCCTTCTTTTTTTTAAAACCCTTTTTACTATAACCTAACCCTATATATATATATATATATATATATATATATATATATATATATATATATATATAAAAGTGAGGGTTATTCTACAAAGTAAAAAAAATATAAAAAGTGTAAAAAGTCGTTTAAAAACCCCACCACCACCCCCAACCCCCCAAAACCTAACCCCCACCCACCCCGAAAAACCTAAAACCCCTCATCCCACCTACCAAAAACACCACCACCACCCTCCAAAAACCTAAACCCCCAAAAACCTAACTCCCACCCCACCCCCAAAAACCTAAAACCCCCACCCCCCAAAAGTCTAAATCTGAAAAGCTAAATCTTAAGGCAAAAACTAAACCCTAAAAGCTAATATCGTAGAGTTCGACGAGACGGTTCCAACGCCGCCGAAATGAGTGAAATCGGAGTTCGTATGAGTCGGTTATAAGCATTTTAAAAGACTTTTTACACTTTTTTTACTTTATAGCGAAACCTCACACTATATACATATAATATATATATATATATATATAGGGTTGGATTCAAATACTAAACAACATTTTATTTGATAACCATACTAACGGATCAAAACTTTTGCTTTATCATTTTTTATTTTTTATATAAAAGGTTAATATAGTAATTTTAACACCCTTTTTAGTATTTTTTTTAAATTCCTGATTTCTCTCCTAAAACATTCAAACCACCGATTTCCTCACCAAAATTGGGTTACGGAAATCTTATCTTATCAGTTAAGAACAAATGGAAATTGACAAGAGCTTTACCTGTGCGCTGAAGCAACCGGGTAATATCATTTCTGGTCTTGCCCAACAACCAATCAAATTCCAAAGTCAACCTTAAACCCAAACTACGTCTATGAAATTTAGGCCCTTTGACTACACGTACATGATTTATCCAAGGAGAACCCAACTTAGCCAACCCCCAGAATACTGTTCCTGAGATATTATTATTTGCAAACTAATGTTATCCCATGATAGCAAAAATGATGTTATGTAAAATTCACAATTTAGAGAAAGTAATCGCAACTATTTATCTCTCACTCAGTTAAATAAATGAATGCGGGTATCATATGAGATTATAATCGTGACTAATTAAATAAAACTAACGACTTTAACATGCTTTGATAAAATTAATTAAAATACAATATGTTCAGTGGTCTCAAAACTTGGTAGTCAGGTTTCAAAAACATAACGGTTTACGTCTATTTTTCTAACGTCGTTAGATTTAGCTGTTAACCTTTTTTAAAATGACCAAAACAACTAAAATAGCCTCAGGTTTAACTGACTCACACATAAACAAATAGACCAAAATTACATATATAACGTATATACATGTCTGAGGAAATAAGAACAAGGGGATAAATAATTCGAGCAATGTTGGAAACAAGAGTTGACCAAAACACCCTCAATCGTCTTCCGCACCGTGTTTCTCCTTAATTAAGACTCTTTCGCCCGGCTGCTACTATAGTCGTTGACCCGCCAACACCACGGCAACCGCTAGTGCAGATAAACCTTGTAATCCTTACCTTGACACATCAGATACAAAATACTAGGGCTATTGTTCACTTGATACATATATGTATAAATGTTTTCATACCTGTGTACACCTAAATGATTTCATACCTATGTACACCTATTATTAACTTGATACATATAGATGATTTTATACCTCATACATATATGTATAAATGATTTCATACCTGTATAAATGATTTTATACCTGCTACATATATGTAAAAATGACTCCATACCTGTATAAATGATTTCTTACCTGATATATATATGTATAAATGATTTCATACCTTGATACATCAGATACAAAATACCATGTTTAGGACTCTATTTTTAACCTTTTTATACATATACGTATGAGAGTTGTATACTCCATATTTAAAAACAAACTATAATACTTCAAAAACCTTGTAATCCTTACCTTGATACATCAGATACAAAATAAGAATCCCCATTGATGGCCAATGACATATGTTTACATAAATGGATCAGCTACTATATGAGAAAATGATTTTTAATTCCTTTGTACATATATGTATCAATATTGTACACATCTGCAAAACCAAGTGACTATTAACATTTTCTATTACCAGGTTGTATACACCTATAAAACCAAATTAGTAACAAAATATAAAAGAATATAAGGTGTTTAATTCCTTTATACATATACATATCAATAGTGTCTACGTCCACAACACACAACAAACTATCAACACTCTCTATTATTCAAATATGCATATATGTATCACGTTTTATACATATATAAAACCACATCAAAAACAAAATAAAGAAAATAGCATTTATGGTATCATAATCATAACCAGAGAACACTAAATCACATTTATCTCAATGTTCTTCACAAACGACCTAGAAATTAAAATTCCCAAAACGCATGAAAATAGAGATTAAGATTATTGCTTACCTATCGGTGAAACATACCACTTCTATCATAAAAAAATCAAATAATCAAAACGATTTTGGAAGAATTACCTTTCGTCCCTTGTTCGCCCCTTTTTCTCTCATGCTTGATTCCAAATATTTCGATGAGAAAGGTTCAATTTTTGGCTCTAAATATAGTGTAACACTCTAATTTCAAACATCGATTATTTAATCATTAAAACACGCGGAAGCATTCGTCCCAAAAAAAGATTTTTTTTAAACAAATTTCTGTCATGGTAGTGTTCAGATGAACACTACTATGTTCCCCTGAAGCCTGAACACAACTGTGTTCAGATGAACACAATTTTCTTCATATTCAGCTCTAGAAAAGAAACAAGGTTGCTGTCATTGCTGTGTTTAGATGAACACAACCATGTTCCCTGACAGCATCTTCCATTCTCAACATTTTTACAATTTTCAACACTTAGCCAATTTTTCCAACATTAACCCTTTTTGCCATAAAATTTTCCCAACACTTAGGTTTGGGTTCTATCATTCAAAAGACCACACTTATTAAAAAAAGTTACAATTTCAAGCATCGATTTACAACTATTAGATGGACTTCTAATTTCACCCGAAATCACCAAAAAGTGCATACGAGAATCCAACATTTGCCATAGACTTGACCTTGATCATACCGGAGCTTTTCCTATATGTCACCACATATTAATCACCATTAGTAATGAAGACAAATCATAACAACAAGGTAAAGTATTGTCATTTTCACCCATTCACCCATTTGACCCGTTTCCACCCAATTGCCCCTTTAAAATCATCCCATATTTTACAACATTTCATTTCTATTAAGGCACAAGACCATAACTCCTTTACATTTCCATCATGGTACTTAGACCATAACTTCACCACATTTCCATTATGATACTTAGACCATAAATTCATAACGTTTCAATTATGATACTTAGACCATAAATTCCATTACATTTCCATCATGATACTTAGACCATAACTTCATTACATTTCCATCATGGTACTTAGACCATAACTTCATAACATTTCCATCATGGTACTTACACCATAACTTCATTATATTTCCATCATGGTACTTAGACAATAACTTCAGCACGTTTCCATTATAGTATTTTAACTATAACTACATTCATACACGTAATCATACCACATTCATACAACAATCATACCACATTATTTAAGGTTCTTAGACCATTCTAAAATTTTCTACCAATTTATGGTTCTTAGACCATATCCATAACTTTCCATCATTTTATGGTTCTTAGACCATATCCACAACTTTCCATCATTTTATGGTTCTTAGATCATATCCACAATTGTCCACCCAATTTATGGTTCTTAGACCATATCCACTTTTCAACATATCATTCATTCTTAAACATAATATCGTTCACACATATACACATACTTTATCGACTTATTCAATATGCATATATTCAATTAACAACCATTGCCTAACATTACCAAGTAAACGCAACGCACTTACTTACTATCACCCTTATTATTATGCAAATAATATTTTCATAATTACCTACGAACATCTTTGTAACCTATTGGTTACTTCCACATATTTGGGATTCAAGAATCCGAAATCCTATTTCCACCCTTTTTCCACATATATGACATATGCTAATCAACTTTACCAACATACACATATAATTACACATAAGATAAACTACCTATCCATATGAATAACTTACACGTATAACTACCGTCATCTAATATTACTAAGTAAGTGCAACGCACTTACCTTTTAGCTAGAGAGCATCCCGCTTGATCCTCCAAGCTAGCCTCTTTTCCACTTTGATTACCTATACAACTCATTTAGAATTAGTAATCTGTTAATTACCAATTGACACCCAACATGCCTTTATGATCTTAAAGATCAACATTCTATCTTAGTTGGGTTGTTACACCATTGGCCAAACCTCAAACACCCCATTTACCATATTTTTATTCACTTAGGCATTTCGTCGAACACCTTATGGGCACAATTAAATCTCACTACTATCATACCCATATGAACTCTCCATTTTCATCATTCATCAAAACAAATGAGTTTTCTTCCAATTGTTTTGTCTTCACTCATCTTTAGACACTTACAATTCTCCCATTTAACATTTAGACAACTTTAAAATAAAAACTCCTTAACATCCTCAAGAACATCAATTCTCGAATCGTTGAATTAAATGTTTAGATGATATTATTTACCTCCCTTTACCTTTATTCAAGCTACATTAACACTTAACTAGCCTCAATTTCATCAATTAAACTCTCATTTTTGTTTTAATCATAAAACCCACCAAGAACATAAAACCATGGAGTTTTAGAGATGAAGAACTACTTACTTGTTGCCTTGATGAAGATGGATGCTCCTAATCCCATTGATTTCACATGCAACTCATCAATCTATGATATTGAGCTTGTTTAATCATCACCATTTTCTCCCTCTCTTATTTCTCTCATCCACGACACACACCACACACACTTTTTGTATGTAGGTTGATTTTTATTAACTAAACATGTGATTTTTAATAGTTTCTTTCAGCCTACTGCACTTTGGTTTTTGACTCCTTCATCTCAAACTAGTATTTAACTAGTTAAAACCATTGTTTACAATAAACTTCCATTTATCATTCTATTTATTTAAACCCCATTATAATATGTTTAACATATTATATTGCGAACCCAAAAATGGTTCGTTTCAAATCTCTCCCCATTATTTGGGTTTCGTCTGTAGGTCCTCATGGCGCTTCTACGGATCGATCTCATGATAAGATGTGACGTTAACTCGGAGTGCGGAATCCAACGAATCACCGTTTATATGCATAAAAGGTAATGTAAACAATCACGTAAATAACATTCTCAAGTGTATTCCAAATCACAGTAAAGTTTACAGACTCAATCAGACTTATCGATAATTCTCTGTTCTATGCGTATCAACTGACTCTGTAACATACATATCGCCGTCTGACCTGATATAAGCGAACTTATTAAGTTCGCCTCTAACAGACTAAGCGAACTTAACAAATTCGCCTCAGATAGACTTAAGCGAACTTATTAAGTTCGCATCTGATAGACCAGGCGAACTTAACAAGCTTTTCGCCTCTAGGTAAACTAGAATAAACACTTAGTGACTTTTTACATAACAAAAACATAAAGACATAATATCTAACTATTACAAGCTTTTGTCATTACAAACTATGTCCTAACAGACTCCCCCTTGACAATAGCTTGATCTTCAGTCTTTTGTCTTCATGATGAGCTTTTCCAGTTATCCGGTAGTCTGCTGCCAGCATGCACTCCATATCTTCTGCATATCTCCAAAACTCTCTTGTACTGTAATCCTTGTTCTTTCCATTCATCAGTGAACATCATTTCATTTTTTCGCAACGTCCTCTAATCTTTCTTTGAAAAATTTATAAGATTCATTGCATCATAGAAACATACAATGACCTTATGTCTTTATCTTCAATCCTTGCTTCACCAGTATTGACATCGACATACCACCATTTCATATTCCCTGTATTTCTATACATCACAGGTTCTTCATTAACCTTCGGAGACTCAGTGTGAGTAGTTTCAGTTTCAGCATCTTTATTGGATTGAATATTTTCATCATCAGTATCTATCTTTGAATCAGCTGTACCATCAGGCAGTGTGACGTCTTCAACAGAGTCCATAGAATCTGTTACTCCTTCATAAGTGAATTCAGGAATAACATCATCTTGGATGAAGTTATACGGCACTTTAAGACCATCACAGCCTTCATAAGTAACATTATCTTTATCTTTCTATATCTCTATCTCTACTATCTCTCCTTATTCTATTTCATTATTAGACACTTCATCATCCATGTCATTGAATAAATCATCAATGTCATCAAGACATGCAATATTTTCAGCTTCTTCTTCTTCAGAATCTGTAAAGAACTCCAATAATAGAATTTCTTCTTCATTAGCACCAGAAGTATCTTTGTTTCCTTCAAGTGATTGTGATGTCGACTCCCCCTGAACCTTTGATATAGGATTAGTGTCAGTGTATTGACGATCACCCTTAACATTTCCAGCAGGATCATTGTCTTCATCATCACGTCTTTGAATAGACTCTGTGTGACATGTATCGTGTATCTTCAACTCCCCTTGAGCGTCAAGACGCTGAACGAGTTTAGACACCAGAGCTTGCATGTCAGCTATCTGTTGAGCTTGAGTCTGAATCACCAGCTGTCGTTGTGAATCAGTAGACACCAGAATCAGAAGGCTTTGACGGACCAGCTGACGATTGTGGAATCGAAGGACTTGTAGTAGGAGTAATTATTGGAGGAACATGAGTTATAACCGGAGATGTATCTTTAGATCTTGGAGGAGTAACAATCAAGGAAGCAACAAAAGTAGCATCCTCTACTCCATGCGAAGACTGAGCAGCAGCTATTGAAGCAGACATTAACTTTTGAGTCTTTGGATCTGGATTAAAGTCACTATCAGACTCAGTACTCTCATCAACCAAGGATCTTTTTCCAAGTACTGTACCGGAAGGAGGATCCCGAACAGACTTTCTTCTTGGTCGTCTGGCTTGAGATTTAATGCGTTTTCCAGCATTAAATCACAAGTCCAAATACCCTCTGACCCCTAGGCGAACTTAATAAGTTCGCTTAGTGTTGCAAGAGGAGAACTTATTAAGTTCGTCTGGACAAGTTCGCTTCAAACAAGTTCGCTTGGAACAAGTTTGTCTGAACCTGTGACGATTCAAATCCAAACTCAGAATTTTAAAATTTGGCAAATCTGTGATAAAATCTCGAATTAACCATTGTAAACCCAACGACTAGCACCACTAAGTCATTAACAATGAACAATTTCAAGATTTAAGTCTGGAAAATCCATAATTTTAGGGCAAACAAATACGGAATGAAAACCGGACCAAAAACCTTGATTTTCTCACAAATGAACGGACAATAATCAGTGAAATTACCGTAGTTGTGATCGCAAATCAATTTGGAATATGATAGAACCAACAAACAACCCTAACAACACAGATTAAAAATTTCGAAGAAAATATCCAGATAAATTCGCTTGAAAAATGAAGACGATGATTGTTAAGTTCGCTTAGTCAAGAGCCTTAAACACATTAAGTGCGTTTATTTAGGCGAACTTGTTAAGTTCGCTTAACAAGATTTCGGCGAACATGCTAAGTTCGCTTCACCATCCACAGACAAATAGATTAAGTTCGCTTCACTGTACACAGGAGAATATAATATCAATTCACTTTTGCCTTGAACAAAATTTACCAACTTCAACCTTTCAAGTCTTGAACTTTCGTCAGCATCATGTATCCGATCCAATCCCGAACAATTTTAATAAAAGTTAGAATTTTCATGGAAAATAAAAATCAAAATCTTTTTGAGTTTTATCTATACAAACGGAATCACATATTTTTGGATTTTATCTGTACAAACTGAAACACATATTTTTGGATTTTTATCTGAATAAACTGAAATCACATATTTTTTACTAAACATCATGAGCAAGAAGATCATATCAGTATCCAATTAATTCATCACACATTTTAGCAATAATAAAGGGTAACCTATAATATGAAACCATTCAACTCAGTTTTGTGCACTTTGCACCTTTTTCATTTTGAAACTTATTCAATGTGAATAATATTTGAAATGATACGCGATAAATTTCAAAGTAAATAAGATCAGGTTATAAAATTCTCTTTTATTTATACCGAATTTGAAATATAATGCATGAATTCTTAAATTTGTCAATATTATAAAATTTGAAACTATAAGCATTTATTCTCCAAATTCATGTGATTTAGTACTATTTAGATGAAAAACATCGTGTACCCCACATATATGTCAAACAGAAATATAAATTGCACTACCTTCAAGACATATACAGTTTATGTTAAGATTAGATCAATTTCCAAGATGAAATTATCTCTTTTAGCACAAGTATAAAAGCATATCACAAAGAATATAAGAATCATGATGATTCAGAATCAGAAGATTCTAATGGATTGGCTGTATAATGAGAATCAACTGATTCAGGTATGAGGATCCAACTATTATCTGGATAAAATTCAATGGAGTAAGACTAGATGATGTATCTAACTGATCCAAGGGCGAATATATGTTTCAACAGATTTTGAAAGCATATCTTAGTTCAACAACACCTTGCATGTTTTTCGGGGCATGGGCAGTGAAGTGAACTGAAATCAATTTGTGCTAAAGATATAATTCGATATTGGTCTCATGAAATTCTTTAAAACCATATATTCTTTATCTGATAATGATCTTTTACACACACACAGGCATATAATGGATTTAAATCACAGATGTAATCGTATTATATTTAATTTTCACACTACTATTATTTCAAAACGCTTTTAGTCTATTGACAATTTAAGTTTCAAAACTCATACACAAATTTGAAAAACAAATTATCAAGATTAGAGCATTCTCAACACTATCATTTCTCATTTATGCAGACTTTGAAATTTAGATCAAATCAACTCAGTTTAATCAATCATATATTAAAGGTCTACTAAGGTCGTGTGAAATGAACTAATCACTGATGTACTATCATTTCTTCTCTAACCTCAAATGATGTCAAATTTTATATTTTTCAATTTGTTTTTACTTTTTATAAATTAAAACTTTTTGACTGAAAATGTAAATGCAGAAATGTAATAAAGCAATAAAGAAATTAAAAAACAAAATTTTCATGAAATTCTGATTTTGAAAAGCTTTTATTCGGGATTGATCATACCAATCATTTTAATTAGGAATTCAAACCTGGTACGATCAAATGCCTTGGTAAACAAATCAGCAAAATTATCTTCAGTGTGTACCTTGACCAGCTCAATCAACCTTTTCTCTGCACAATCACGAATAAAATGATATCGAATCTCGATGTGCTTAGTTTTACTATGTTTAATAGGATCATTTGTTATGGACATAGTAGCATTATTATCAATAAGCATAGGGGTTCCTGTGAAATTTAAACCGTAATCTCTCAATTGCTGTTGTATCCACATGATTTGTGAACAACAACTCGCAGCAGCGATATATTCTACTTCGCATGTTGAAATCGAGGTTGTGGTTTGCTTTTTGCATTGCCAGGACACAAGTCGATTACCTAAGAACTGGCAACCACCTGTTGTAGATTTCCTGTCCAAACAACAACCACCAAAATCAGAATCAGTATAAGCATTGAAATCAAAGTTAGAACCATGAGGATACCATAGCCCCAAACGTTGTTTTCTTTTCAAATATCAAAAGATTCTTTTCACAGCAATTAAGTGAGATTCTTTTGGCTTTGCCTGGAATCTGGAACAGATGCACACAGCAAACATTATATCTGGCCTTGAAGCGGTTAAGTACATGAGGGATCCAATCATAGCTCTATAAAGTCGACAATCCACATCTTTTCCATCCGGGTCAGAATTCAACTTATGATTGACCGGAATTGGAGTATCATATGGGGTACAGTCCTCCATCTTGAACCGACTCAAGATGTCTTTGACATACTTGGACTGATGAATAAAGAAACCATCTTCCTTTTGATTTACTTGCAAACCTAAGAAAAACGATAACTCTCCCATAGCTGACATTTCAAATTTCGATTTCATAACACCCTCAAAATCTTTACATAACCCTTCGTTTGTTAAGCCAAAAATAATATCGTCCACATAAATCTGCACCAGTAGGTAATCTCCCCCTGATTTCTTTATGAATAAGGTCGAGTCTATCTTTCCACGAACAAAGTCATTTGCCAAAAGATGTGTGGATAATGTTTTATACCACGCACGAGGAGCCTGATGAAGACCATAGAGGGCCTTATCAAGCTTGAAAACCATATTCGGATTCAGTGGATCTTCAAACCCCGGCGGCTGACAAACATACACTTCCTCCTTGACCTTTCCATATAAAAACGCACTTTTGACGTCTAATTGAAACACCTTAAAACCTTTAAAATAAGCAAAAGCTAGAAACAGCCTTATAGCTTCGAGACTCGCAACAGGCGCATAAACCTCGGTGTAATCAATTCCTTCTTGTTGATTGAAGCCCTGGACAACTAATCTTGCCTTGTTGCGTACCACGACACCTCGATCGTCTTTCTTACATTTAAACACCCATTTTGTTCCTATCGGATACGCACCCTTCGGAAGATCAACAAGATTCCAAACATTAAGTTTATCAAATTGAGCAAGTTCTTCCTGCATAGCTTCTATCCAATTGTTGTCATTTAAAGCCATCTAAACATTCTTGGGTTCAACCTGCGAAATAAAGCATGAATGTGAGCACTCATCAAGAACACCAGAATCTTTAATGCAGGTATACAAACAAGTATTGTCAACAAGAGAACGTGTTTTCACTCCATCCTGTAAATTTCCAATTATATTCATCACTGGATGATCTTTGAGTTCCTTGATGGATGCAACCTCAGAAACTGGCAAACGTCAACTTGAGTAGATTCAGATTGATAAGAATAATCTTGATTAATTGGAATATCCGAGTCTAAATTTGTAGGAATCTCCCCCTGAGCCTGTGTTGAAGGTAATGGATCATCACCCAACAACGGTTCAGCAGAAGAATCTTGAAAAATAGCATTATCCTCCTCACTCTCTGAATCTTGTGGACCTGAACAAGAAGCAACATTTTGATCGGGAGCAGAAGTAGATGGAATCGATGAATTTGGAATTGCATTTGGTAGAAATCCATTGTGCTGTGCATCATGAAAAGAATCGTAAAGAACAGCAGCATCTTCAGCAGAAATATCAGAAGGTAAATGAAAAGACTTGAATAAGTTTTCATAATCAAATGCCCAATCCGGACCCATCGCCATTTGTGGTAAAGACCGATTTGAACAGTCAATATAGAACCATTCTTCAACTTGGCGCGTCTCTTTGTTATAAACCCTCTTGGTTGTTGAATTAGCCACATACCCCAGAAAAATCCCTTCAATAGCCTTCACACTGAATTTTGTTGGGACATCTCGAACTTTCAATAGGGTGCAAGGATTACCAAAAGGTAGTAAATAATCCAGATTCAGCTTTCGATTATTCTGCAATTCGTAGCAAGTCTTGTTATGTCGCTTGACGGTAAAGACCCTGTTCAAAACATGACATGCAGTATTCACAGCTTTAGCCCAAAAGGTGACTGGAAGCTTAGAATCCGCAAGCATCGTGCGAGCTGTTTCGACCAAAGTTATGTTCTTTCGTTCAGCGACACCGTTTTGTTGAGGAACATATGGCGCACTGAATTCATGATGAATTCCTTTTTGTAGACAGAATAAGCCCATTTTGCTATTCTTAAATTCGCTGCCATTGTCACTCCTGATTGTTCTGACTTTCAGATTGAATAAATTTTCCAAACCCAGGATTAAGTATTGTACCAACTCAGTGGTTTCAACTTTAGAGGAAAGAAACTTAACCCGTGAAAATCTTGAGTAATCATCAGTTACTACCAAGCAGTACGATTTTCCACCAATGCTCCTGATACTGATAGGACCGAACAAATCCATATGCAGCAACTCCAAAGGAGTTACGATAGAATTCGTCGATTTAGATTTGTGAGATTTATTTCTTTGCTTCCCCTTCTTGCAAGGAATACAATCATCAGGAACTGAGAATTTCATCTTTGGAATACCAAGAACCAGATCATTCCTAACAATGTAGTTCATTTTCCTATAGTTAATGTGAGCTAGCTTCCTGTGCCACAATATTGAATCAGATTCTGACGCCTTGGAGAGTAAACATGTTGGAATTGAATCCGTTGTAGTGGCGACACTCATGTCAAGGACATACGTGTCATTTCTCCTCGGAGCCTTAATAAGAATCCATTCATCAGGAATCACGAAGCCCGGTTTCAAAATATAGCATTCAGCCTCGTTGAAATGGAACGAAAACTTCTTGTCACAAACATGTGATACACTTAAAAGATTGTGTTCCAGCTGCTCAACATAATTCACCTTCTCAAATTTGACTTTGTCATTCTTTAACGTACCCTGTCCAGTTATGTACCTGCCTTTATTACCCGCAAAAGCAACATAACCTCCATCAATTTGTTTTACATCCTCAAGCAATCTAACATTCCCTGTCATATGTCGAGAGCAACCACTATCCACATACCATGTATTGTTGATAGTCCTCCTTTGTTGTCCCTACATAAACAACGAGAATCAGTTAGAAATAGGAACCCAAGCCATCGTGGTCTTGGGTCGTCCAGATTGATCAAATTAAATAACCTCTTGTAATTTACAATCAATCTTATCATTCACTTTTGGAACAGAAGTTTGACAATCAGACTTTTTAAAAGAAGTTCCATTTTTATTATTTTGAAAAACATTATTTGATATATTATTGTCAGATTCGGATGTTTCCAAAATTTTCTTCAAATTTCTGTTTCTTCTTCTCCTTTGAGGTCTAGACAATTTAACATTCTGCTGAGAATCTTTTGAAATTCCAACATTAGGAATCTCAAGTTTCTCTTTGCATACAAAAGATTTAGAATTCAATTTATCTTGTTGTTTAAATCCAGAGGATTTAACAAAAGATCGACCAGGCAAATTTTTCTCCAAACTAGAAGACGACTTTCCCTCATCTTTTCTTTTCAGAATCTTCACCACTTTTGGTTGTGAAGGAACAGTCTTCATTTTACCTTGGTTCTTGTAAGGACAATTGATCAGAATGTGACCAGCCTCGTTGCAATGAAAACACACTCTTCTTTCTTGATAAGTTCTGAAATAAGGAGTTTTATTTGAATTTGAGGATCCATCAGAGGAATATGCTTCAGAGGAATGTTCAGAATAGTTTATCGGCTTCTTTGGAACATAAGCCTGTGTTGGCACCTTTGAAGAATACACTTTTTGATAACCAGCAGCGACAAAACCACTCGACTGTAAAATTGGAGAAAGCTTAGATGTACCAACTTTCACCTCTTCAGGTTCAGTCAGAATGCATCTATCCCGGGTAACAGATTTAACAACTGTTGGGTCATCAATTTTGACCTCTTTTGGAATGCCCTCGACCTTCTTCTCATCAAACACCTCATCTTCAGAATCATACTCATACACCATATCCTCCCCAGTTACCGGATTCACCTTTAACACAGTCTTTGGATCTATCTCCTCTTCATGTATAATTTCAGGTTCCACCACATAATTTGCATTAAACGGTGGAGGAATAAATCCAATTCCAGCAACACGCTTAGTAGGATCAGCATTTGAGTTGAAATAATCCAAAACAACCGAAGAATTTTCAAATTTTTCCATCTTTCTATGAAGTTTGATCACTTCAGACTCTTTGTCAGATATTTCTTTATTCTTTTGAGCAACAACTTCATTACGTTTTTCTATCTCAGCATAAGCCATATCTAGATGATAACCCTGCTCTTTGTATTTTAGCCCAAGAGAATTTAAGTCTCTTTTCAAAGACTCAATTCTATCAATGCACAATTTATCATTATCTTTCAGTTTCTGATTAACAGTATGCATCGATTTCATGTCACAAATCAAGTTTGTGTTATCATCCATGACCTTTTGCAATTTATCTTTAAAAGAAATGCAGTTAGAACAGTAAATATGACAAACAGAGTCTTTTACCTTAGACGGATCAGACATGTCTGCCATGAATACTTTTGCGATGAGAATATTTTCTGAATCAGCACCATCAGAAGCATTTTGAGTAAGAACAATATCCTCCTCAGCAACACCTGATGCAACATCAGATGAATGCCCCAGTCATAGTTTTCGTCGTTCTGAGCAACCGATGCCGATGAAGCAGATGCATGATTTGTATTACCAGATGAACCATGTGACTGATTCCTATTATGCTGAAAATTAGGTTGCTTCTTTTGAGAATCAAACTCGACCTTTCGCTTCACACATTCCTTTGAAAAGTGACCATATTCTTGACAGTTGTAACACCAAACTTTGCTTTTATCAAAACCCATACGAGATCGACTATTTGAGCCAATATATTTTCTACCAGTTTTCTTCAAGAAATCTTTAGCTTGACGCATCAACATGGCCATATTCCATTGGATATTCATTTCTTCCAGATCAACAGGGTCAATCTGTCTGAAATCTTCTTCTATAACCTCAGGATCATGTATTTTACTTCCAATAAAATTTTCATATGATGCCATGAATGAAGAAAACATAGCAAGATAGTCATCAGCAACCTTCTGATTCAAATGAGATCCAGATGAAGTAGAAGTTGTAGTCGCAGAAAATCCAGAATGGCTTGAATGACCAGAATGAATTGGAACTCCAGAACACTAATCATTTGAAGAATCTTGAGCATCACCAGAAAAGAATGCCACTCCATTACTAGATTTACCGGTAGATTTGGCAAAATACATTGAGGGATCATGGATATTCTCCAAGTTAGTCTCTTTCTTCTTCATATTCATGTCATGCGACTGAATCTTCCCTAGAACTTCTTCAAGAGACATGGTTTTATACTTAATATTCTCTTTGATTAAAACCGTGTACACATCAAATTTTGATGGTAAAGCCTCCAAGAATTTATCATTGATTTCCTCAGTCTCATACACCACAGAAGCACTTGCCAGTTCACTAAGAAGATGATAGAATCTTGTAGCAAGATCATCTAAGGATTCATTTTGAAAATGCTTAAAGTCCAAGAACTGCTTCTTTAATAGCTCCTTTTTACTCTTCTTCACATCCAAACTTCCTTCACACGTTTTCTGTAATGCTTCCCACAGTTGTTGAGAAGACTTGAACTGTTTGAAACTGTGATATATTTCCTTCGGAAGAGACATCGAAATACTAGCCATCGCTTTCTTTTCCCTGTCAAATAGTAGCTTCTCTTCAGTAGTTAACGCTGACACCGGCTTTGGAACATTATCCTGTCCCATCCAAGAATAAGTCGGATGCGTGTAACCTTCCAAAATCGGAATCCACAAACTGGTATCGGTAAAAGATACAAACTGGTCAAACCGATCTTTCCAATTTGAATAATCAGCTAGATTCAATAACTTCGGAGGTTTTTGAGATGTACTGATCTCATTGTCATAATTGAACATATTCGTGACTTGAACCATATTTGCCATTTTTTCTGAAAAATTTTCCAAGTGTTGAACTTCTTTACCCTTAGGCGAAGATAATAAGTTCGCATGCTAAGACACCCAAGCGAACTTAATGAGAAGCGAACTTAATAAGTTCGCTTAAACCAGAATTCAAAAAATCTGATTAAGTTCGCCTAAAATAAGTTCGCTTAATCCTGTGAAAAGCGAACTTTTGCTAAGTTCGCCTGCACACAAATCAGCAAGTTCGCTTGCAGCAACAGAATCAAGATCAAGAACACTTCAGACCAAATTCGCGAACCAGAGATAGACTGAAATCATCATTAATCACTGATTTGAAGGAATTAATCAAAATTGGACCATAGGATTATGTAATTTCTCTATTAGAAGATTTCTATCGGATCAATTTCGTCAAAATCCTCTTCAAAAACACCAAATCAGATCTGAATCAGTCTTGAAAACTCCATGGAAATGAAAAACTCAAAAATGTCAAATTTTATGTCAATTTGCATATAAAACCGTCTAGAATCAACAAGAATCACGAGCAATAGCTCTGATACCACTTGTAGGTCCTCATGGCGCTTCTACGGATCGATCTCGTGATAAGACGTGACGTTAACTCGGAGTGCGGAATCCAACGAATCACCGTTTATAAGCATAAAAGACAATGTAGACAATCACGTAAATAACATTCTCAAGTGTATTCCAAATCACAGTAAAGTTTACAGACTCAATCAGACTTATCGATAATTCTCTGTTCTATGCGTATCAACTGACTCTGTAAACATACATATATATAGCCGTCTGACATGATATAAGCGAACTTATTAAGTTCGCCTCTAACAGACTAAGCGAACTTAACAAGTTCGCCTCAGATAGACTTAAGTGAACTTATTAAGTTCGCCTCTGATAGACCAGGCGAACTTAACAAGTTTGCCTCTAGGTAAACTAGAATAAACACTTAGTGACTTTTTACATAACAAAAACATAAAGACATAAGATCTAACTATTACAAGCTTTTGTCATTACAAACTATGTCCTAACATCGTCCCCGAAACCCGTCACCGCATACTTCACTTAATGTAGTAACTCTATCCGCCCTTGTAACTACGTCAAGGTTATCTCCGTCTTTAATGGTTCCTTCATCTGAATAGCTCCAAACATTAATCTACTCAACAATAAAGTCCCTATGTTAGACAACCCAACTAAACGTGGACTTATCCTCCCATGATTTCAAACCCGAATCACCACTTTTCAAAGGAAGACTTTTATAACGTCAAGTTTCCCACTTGAATTTCAACACTCCTAACCATTGGATACTTGGATTTTTGAACCACTTTATACTAGTAGTCAACACGATTGACAACTAAGGAATCCAAGTTCTAATCCCACATCACCCACCTCTTAATTGGAAGTTTCAAAAATACCTCACCAATCCACCCATTGAGACTCAAGGTCTCAAGTTCATACCGCTTGGGATTCGAGGATCCCAACACCCATACATAACACCCCTTGAAGCTCGAGTCTTCAACTCAACCATTCTTAACCGATAAAGCATGCGACCTCCTCAAGTAAGGATACGACAACTACCTTACTTGAATCCTCTTTTACAACACTGGAAGGAAGATCCCTCATGACCCAAACACCCTAAGTATCTCCATTGACTTAATCATAACTAATCATTTGAGATTCAATGATCTCAATCACCGAATCCACCTTTGAAGTTCGAAAACTTCGTTTTCAAACACCGTTTGTGAAGTCCAAAAGACTTCCAACATCATTTATGAAGTTCTAAGATTTCAACCACCATTTATGTACACCTTCCACCTATGTACATTTCACCCCTTTATATA
Source organism: Smallanthus sonchifolius (assembly GCA_023525975.1). Taxonomy (NCBI): domain Eukaryota; kingdom Viridiplantae; phylum Streptophyta; class Magnoliopsida; order Asterales; family Asteraceae; genus Smallanthus; species Smallanthus sonchifolius. The sequence continues at coordinate 65,615,875 of CM042021.1, read as the reverse complement.
CATATTTCACCTATGTATATCACCGTTTACGTACAATATACATTTTAACATTTACCCCTTAACCATTCAATATATAACGGGTTCACAAGGATTTCTTCCGAATTCACCACTCCATCCAAAAATTGGATTTCACCAAAGTCAAAATGGAATACCCAACCATTCCAAAGAATGACCTTTTCTTTCTAGGACTTCTCAATATGTTCATGATGAAATTGAGTATAAACAACATTAGTTCGGAGATATAAACGACTATCTTCGATTAATCGACCACCTGTGACCAGTTAATGCCCTACACACCTGAACCATAAAGCCCACAAACCGCGAGACCTTTAGTTAGTTTTTATCCTACCACCAACCGTGTAGGATCGTGAATGTACAAGATGGTCCTGTTCTTAGTTGAAATTGGCAGAAACAATAACAACTACACAAGTATAATCGAGTAAACAGAAAGAATACTTTTAAGAACACTGTCGTATTAAGCTTTTGCAAATAAACGATTACAAATGAAAACTCAATCAAAAAGCACACTTATAATGAAGTGTTTACACAGTATTTATACTCACTTAGAATCAAGACAAACCCTTGATTCTAAGGATCAGATCTAACACAGACCGTTGATCTTTTGTATATAGCTAACTATTACACGTTTAGTCTAAAACTAGTTAACTTTATTGAAACGTCTTCTTTATGCATCATTGCTTGCATGCTTGGAGAAGAGCATTGTTGTCTATCATTGGTTGTGCCATTGAGGTTCCTTCTGCTTTGAGTGTGTCAGTGGCTTTTGCAGAAAGTTGTCAGTGACGCTTGGTATGGATAGTCAGCTGCAATGATTTGTCTTCAAGGCACAAGGCTGTCAGCAGCAAAGATGATGATCAGCAGCAAGATGTAACCATCCAAAGCTGCTGATGATTTGCCTATCAGCAGCATCAAGTGTTGATTTTGCTGAGAAGCCTATCCGCAGCAACTTTGGTCTTCAGCAGATAAGGCTATCCACAGCAGATAAGCTTTTCCGCAGCAGTTTGTTGGTCAGCAGGAAACTCTGAGATCAGCAGTATTTGTACTTAGAGAATTTTGTAGCCATCAGTCTTTGTTTCTACAAACTTCCCCTAGACTGATGCTACCAAAATTCTCTTACTGCCTTTGTTGCTGAAGCTTTTGCATGTTTCTGACTATCCTTTCAACCTCATATCCTCTTTGGTCCATGTTGGGATTGTTAAGAGGAAGCTTAGATAGAGTCTTGATGTCTTTGCTTGCCATTTTGAAGATAGCTTTGCTTGAACACCTCATCTTCTGTCCTTTAACATCTGTCAGAGTGAATTCATTATTCTCAGCATTGTAGGACCACCTGATGAATGGAGAGTGGGATTGGAGAGGTTTGGCATCAATGATTTCATTTTTGCTGGGTTGAAGTTATGTCTGATTGCCAGCAATAGATGTCTCCCACCTTCATTCTCAGGCTCAGAGGATTCACCCAGCTCCATCATTCTTCTTAGATCAGAATCTGGAAGCTGCAGTACCTCATCAACAGATATATAGATTGATCTTTTAGGTTCTGTCCTCCTGCTAAACACTTCAAACCATTGGTCTTCAGGACTGTATGACCATCTAATTATTTCTCTTGAGTCTTCTGGTTTGGAAGTGGGTTTGTTTTTCTTTTTGGGAGGTTGTAGATGAGTAGGAGCTGGGTGTGAGGATTTAGACTTTGAGGGAGGAGAGGAGGGAGTCTAGGAAGGAGAGTAGAAGGTTGTTGGATTGAGGAAGTGTTGGGTGAGAGAGAAGGCTTGGGTTTCTTTGATTTCTTTTCTTCTTCGTGAATGATTACCCTTTTCTTGGAGCCTTTCTTCTCCAATCTCTGTTCCTCATCCTTCTTTACTTTGAAATAGAGGGCTTGCAGGTTCATAAAATTCATGGGACCTAGCCTCTTTCCACTCTCTCCTCTAGCCTTAAGGAAGTCAGTCATAATCTTCCTTTCTTCACGGGTCCTTTTATTAAAGGCAATGGTCTTTTTGGACTTTTGTTTGGCTTTTTCTTCTTCTTCAGCCTTTTTCTTCTTTTCTAATTGACCTTGCTGACCCATGAAGGCTCTGTAGATTTCTTTATTTGATAGTTTCTCAAGATAGTCTGCATCCTCACCTTGAGAAACTAGAGCCTTTACCCACTCCTCTCTCATTTCTTTGGCTAGTTCAGAATCAGTTATTCTGAACTTAGCCTCTTCCTTCTTCTTCTTCTCTATCTCTTCTTCTTTATCAAATTTTTCCTACAGTTGAAGAGCAAGAGCTTCATCTTCTTCAATCTGATAAACTGCAGGAATCTTTACTTTGAGCTCATCCAGCTGTTTTGCATAAAGCTGGATTTGTTGCTCTCTGAGGAGAATGGCTGTGAGTCTATCTTGAGCTTTCTTTGTTTCAGCCATCTCCTCTTCTTTTCTTCTTTTTCTTCTTTCTTCCTTCTCTATCTTTTCTCTTAGAAACCTCTCTTCATCTTCTTTGGTCATAATTCCCTTTCCCTTATCTTTGTTGGATGCCTCTGCTTCGGCTTCACTGATCACAGCAGCAGATGATTGTGCTGCTGTTGGAATCTCAGCCTCAGCTTCATTGGCAATTTGAGAGGTTGATAAGGGAAGGTCATTAGCTTCATCTGATTTGCACGCAGGACTTGCAAATTCTATCAGCATTTCTTTGACGGTGGATCTTGATTCATATGCAGCAGCAAAGATGTCTACTCAAGGGGAAGCTGAGTCAGAATCAGTGTCAGAATTTGACACATATACTGCCTCAGCAATCTTTCCTTCTTGTTCAAGATGGGCTCTGACAGTAGCTATCATTGCCTGGCTTTCGAGGGAGTTGACATTACAGATATTTGCTCTGAGTTGAAAGATCTTGTAAAGAAAGTCTGTAGGTAGTAGCAGTATGTTCCTGGTGTTGATGGTGAGAGAGGAGCCATTGCTTAGCAGAAAGGTGTGGTCAAGAGACTTAGTGCTTACCCATCCTAGCACATCTAAGTCCTTGACAATGGAGTTGTACATAAATCTTCTTAAGCACAGAACTTCTTCTTCACTGAGAAGACTGCTCCTTATTATTTCAAGTCTTCTAGGAGTCAGTCTTCTTTGTACTGCTGTTGAAGATTCAGGATAGGCTACCCTTTTTGCTTCCTGTATTTGTCTTTCAAAGTTGGGTAGATTATCCTCCATCAAGTCATAGAACCTGCCAATAGCAAGTTCTGCTGAGAGGTCCGTTGAGTTGTTGATGCATTGTAGATGGTATAGGTGAAGGACTTGGATGCTGTTGAGAAAGTCCCAGTTTAGCTCTTCTACTCCGCCAAACTCCCATCCAATCCAGAACCTATGACTTTCCATCATACCCCCAAGCTAGTATTGTATCAAACTCTAGCTGTGTTGAAGTCAGTGGAAATTGGGGGGCAGTGGATTGACTTATGATGGCTGCTGCTTTTGGGATGATGCTGAAAGATGTATATGTTTGTTCTGTGTCTTCAGCATCATTCAGCATCTCATCAACAGCCCTGATGACTAACTTTTAGTCTTCAGATGTCTCTTCTTCTTCGTTATCTGAAGCTGGCAAGTCATGAACCTGTACAAAGCTGTCTTGTAAAGTGTGCTTTGAAATGCAGCCTGCTCTTGAATCCAGTCGTCAAGACTGTTCGAGTCTTCCTCCATTGGGACCATCTCCCCCTTTTTGGTTGCATCAGTGGACAAATAAGCATCAGTTTGGGTGCCCACTGATACAAGAGAGGGAGTAGCTACAGTTGGGCATTGATGGGCTTCATGCTTTGGACACTTCAGCCTCTAGCATAGCCACCCTGACCGTCAATTCCAAGTTATGAAGTTTCAGTCTGTCCTCATCCATAGTTGTGGAATCCTTGGATCCAGATGGGGCCTTATGCCTAGCCTCTTCATCCCCATCACCCATGGTTTCTTGGCACCTGGGATTCCTCTCAGTGAGGGGATTTTCCAAGGAAGCATCGTCACTATGAGTTGCCATGGTTGAGGTCTTAGCAATGTTGTCATTGTCCTCCTGGTCATTTGATGGACCAGCAGTAGTGACAGCCTCTTCCGCATCCACTCTTTCATAACTCCTAGAGTGGACCTTCAGGGTAAAAGAACTTGGGTTGGGTGTGTTGGAAGCAAGATCAATTAGTACCTCCGAGATAGTGGTAGTTGGAGAAGGTACATCATCTTGATCATGTTCCTCAACACTTAAGTTCAGAAGAGAAAGGAAAGGCTCAGGGGGCTGTTCTATGGACCCGGGAAGTGATCCTGATCCTAATAGAGAGACATCCAAAGGAGTCTCCCTAATAATGTGGCTGTCCCTTATGATATTCTCACCAGAATGTTGTGATTCTGAGTGAGGGCTATTAGGTTGGGTTTGGGCCTTGGAGGCAAGAGAAGAAGGAGTTCTCTTGCCCCTTTTCCTAGTATATGTCGTTGCAACCGGGGCCCTGTTTTCTGGTTGAACGATAACATCCAAAAGAGGTGTAAGTAATTTTTGTGCCTGTACATCCTTAGTAGTATGCACAGGGGTTTGAATGGTAGAAGCAGACTGTTGTTCAGGATGTGAGGTGGAGGGTGTGGGATCAATATCAGTTGGGATTGCTGAACTGTCACCCGGGGTACTCTGTATGTTCTGCATTGTAGATAACAATGGAACATTGACCCCTGAGAACTTTTTGGAAACAGTTCGCATGCTTTGAAAAATATTATTTTTATGTCCCAACATGATGTAGATTCTTGCAAGTTTTGAAAGTTCTTTTAGTTCTTGATTGAAAACTTCCTGCAAGAACCTTGGGTACATAAAAAATTGTTGCTTTGCACCCTCTTGAAGGTTATATCTCAAACCCTGAAAGATGAGGTGTGCAAAGTTGAAGCCTTGGTTAGTGACCATTCAATGGAAGGCGGAGGCAAGTGCGGAGCTCACCTGATGCCATCCACTCCTCTTCTGGGATATGCATTGGAGAAGAGTGTGGCAAAGATACTTCCATGGAGGGCCCATCAGCGCCGTCTCGATCGTATACTCGGTCTGATTTCCAGTGTATCCAATGGATACAAACGTCCTCATGTATTCGTCCTTCGAGTATGAGATGGCTGCTCCCTCATCTTGAAGCTTAAGATGTTTTCTGAGTGTGGCCTCCAAGATGGTGATATCTTTGCCGTCTACTTTGGATTTAATTTAGGCAATCCCCTGTTCGGTTGAGTAGACGGCGGTACTCCAAAAATCCTCCATATGAGGGATATATATGGCAGGGTTGGTTGTGAGGGCAAAGTAGATTTTTGATCGACATAAGAAGTAGATCATATCATTAAATCCTTTGGATTTCTTTCCTTTGGTAAGATATGCTGTAAGGTTGTAGTATGGGGAGAACTTATCATCAGGGTTATTGATGTCTGCCATTGTTGTTTGACTTGGAGGGAAGGTTAGAATATGGGAGGCTTGGAATGTGGTGGGGACTTGAGAGAAAGTGATGGGTTTAGGGTGAAATTGAAGGTGAAGAGGTGGTAAGGAAATTTGATTTGTTCTTATAACGGCAAAGGAGAGAAAAAGCAAAATGACTTGTACAGTACAACCTAATTCACCTTTTACTGTTACAGCTATAAAACACCGAGGAAGTCATGGTAAAGACTGACGTTGATTTTTACAGCGGTTAAAAGTTAATTTGGACTTAAATTTACCCATCAGCAGCAAACTTGGTTGCTGTGGATGAATAGGCCCGTCCGCTGCAACCTTGGTTGCTGCGGAAGGTTAAGTCTGTCAGCAGCAAACTTAATTGCTGCTGATGGATGTAATGATCTGCAGCAAGGATGTTGCTGCTGACAGCCTTAAAGCTATCCGCGGGGAACTTGTTCCTGCTGAGAAGTTAAAGCAGTCAGGGGCAAATTCTTTGCTGCTGAAGATCAGACCTGTCAGCAGCCAAAAAGGATGCTGCTGACTTATAACTTTTATTTACAACAAAGGACAGACACATTTAGAACAAAGGATAGACGCATTCAACTGAACCAATGATTATGCTCGGTGGTTTCTTTGCCTTCCATTGTTGAGTTGGTGGTTTTCCTGCTCTCTTTGCCTTTTCAGCAGCAGAAGCTGCATCTGAGGACTTTGGCTTATTAGCAGCATATTTTGTTGCTGCTGATGGTTTTACTTGAGCAGCTGCAGACTTTGTTGCTGCTGAAGGCTTTCCTTTTGGTTGCTTGGGCTTTACTCGATCAGCAGCAGTTTTGTTGGCTGCTGATGGTGTAAGAACAGACGTATGCCTATCCTTCTTGACCTTACTGATAGGCTTTTGTATAATTGGGGTTGGAAGAAGAATCTGATTGAAAGGATTAAACTTACAACTTGCAGCAAAGTGGTCTGATTCACCACAGATGATGCAAGATTGTTGAGGTTTTGACAACTGCTCCCTTGGTGGAGAAAGAGAGTTTCTGAATTGAGTTGTCTTGGCTTCAAACCTTCTTACCTGTTTGTTCTTCTTTGTCTTCTCAAAAGCATGTTGCTTGAGGTTTCTTTGCTGCTGAAGGTAGTAGAAGCAGTTGCTGGCAGTGTGGTTGTATTTTCCACAGACAAAGCATGATTTCGCCAGTTTGTCCCTTTGAAAGTACATATAGTCCTTTCTTTTGAACAAGTCTTTGAAGTTCCAGGGGTGAGCTTTGTTATGCTCAAAGGTGGCTTCTTCCAATGTCTTTTGAACATATGGAACTCTTTCTCCAGGCTCATGACAGATGTCAAACACCTTCCTTGGTTGGGTTGAAGTTGAGGACTGGCCCTTTTCAATATTTAGCTTCCTACCTTCTGGAGGATAGCCAATTTTGATTTGTTTGAATGGTGTAGGAACTGGTACTGAAATGGATGGTACTGGTGCTGAATGGATAATGGGGACTTCATCTTTAGTCAGAATAACTTGAGGGGCAGGAGGAGACGAAGCTTCACTTGTTTCAGTGGAGTCTGAGCAAGTTGATTCAGACTCTGATGAGGTAGTGCATTCTTGCACCAAAGGTTCATCCTTAGAAGGATCAAGATTTATGTTGGCCATATCAAGATTTGCAAGATTGAAGCTTGGTTCATGGATGGCAACGTAGTCAGCAGGAGGTGCAACGGTATTGTATTGTTCGGCATGGTACCCCAGACCAGTTTTTACCTTGTCATGAACTTGAGCATCTAAAAGTCTTTGCAGTTTTTTTGATGCAAATTCATATTTGTCAACATGGACTTTCTGTTCTGCCAATTCTGATCTGGTAGCTTTTAATCTAACCAGTAGATCATCAATCTGAGTTTCAAGATTGGTTTGTTCATCTCTTTCTTTAGGCAGTTAATTTTTTCTTTATAACTGTCTTCGACCTTTTTGAATTCAGATTTCATTTGATGAAACTCTTCATTTTGATCTATAAGATTTTGATTGTGCTTTCTGTAGCCTAACACCTTATCAATACAAGCATGGGAACAAAGATGTTCATATACCTGAGGCGGTATCTCAGTTGTGTCTGCCATAAGAGCTTGGTTGTTAGCAGGCAGATCTTCATACTGGAAGCTCCAGTCAAAGTCAGATGTTCCAACAGCTGCACAAGCTGCAGTTTGAGCTGGAGGAGTAGCTTGTTGCTGTTGTTGTCTTGGTTGGGCTTGGTGAGCTGCTGGGTTTGCCCTAGGTGCCTTGCATTCTCTAGCAAAATGACCCAGTTGGTTACAATTATAACATCTTAGTTTGCTTTTATCCAAGCCAACTCTGGTGTTGGAGTTATTACTTGGAATGGGTCTTCCAGTTCTAGAGTAGAACCTTTTTGCTCTAATAGATAACATGGCATACGAGTACTGTATGTCCATTTCTTCTAAGTCATCTGGATGGAAGCATTCCAGATCCTTCTTGATAAAGGACATGTTGCTTGAGTTTTTAGAAACAAAAGCAGCAGAGGTTGAGGTTTGAGGAGGGGCTTCTAGGAGGAATGGAGATGTGTTTGTTTGAGAGGTTGGAGTTTCAGGATGAGTGATGATGGGAGGATAATAGTTGCTTGAACTAGGACCTGAGTGCTCAGAATGGAGGGCAGAGGAGGTGGTGGTGGATGTTGAGGCTGTTTGGTAGCTTGAGCTTCTTTCTTTTGCCTGAATCATCTCTAGCTCATAGGTTTTTATCATTCCAAAGAGCTCAGTCATCTGGAGAGTCTTCAGATTCTCAGTTCTTCTGATTGACACTGTGTAAAGTGTCCAGCAGCTTGCTAGAGACCTAATGAACTTTTTGAGAATATCTTCATTCTCTAGCTTCACCTTTGAGCACTGCAGCTCACCTACAAGATAGGTAAATCTGTTGTATAAAATAGTTAGAGACTCACCTTCCTTCCAGACGAAGTTTTCATACTGCTGCTTCAGGATGTCTCTTCTGTTTTCTTTGACTTCCTCAGAGCCAGTAAACATCTTCTCAAGAGCCTCCCAGAGCTCTTTAGCAGTTTTGTAACTTCTGAAGTTATGAAAAACTTCATTTGGAAGGCACATTTGGATAGCTCCTAGTGCCTTGAAGTCCACTTCCATCTTCTTTATGTCCTCTTCTGAGTACTTGGAGGGCTCCTTTGGAACGGGTGGTTCTCCAGAGTCAGCAGAGGCCACCATGGGAGTGTAGGGTCCATCCCTGATGGATTTCCACATTCCGTACTCCTAATAACAGAAAAAGCTTTCCATGCGATTCTACCACGTGTCGTAGTCTTCCCCAGATACCAATCTTGGTGGTCGGTTGATGCTGCCGATGTCTTCAAATCCATTGCTCTGTGCCATCTTTCTTTTTGGTTACTTGATGAAAGAGAGAGTTTAGAATAGAACTAGAAGTGATTAAACAAGTGTGAGTTTGTTTAATCTAAGCCAAAGCTCTAATACCACTTGTAGGATCGTGAAAGTACAAGATGGTTCTGTTCTTAGTTGAAATTGAAACAATAACAACTACACAAGTATAATCGAGTAAACAGAAAGAATACTTTTAAGAACACTGTTGTATTAAGCTTTTGCAAATAAACGATTACAAATGAAAACTCAAACAAAAAGCACACTTACAATGAAGGGTTTACACAGTATTTATACTCACTTAGAATCAAGACAGACCCTTGATTCTAAGGATCATATCTAACACAGACCGTTGATCTTTTGTATATAGCTAACTATTACACGTTTAGTCTAAAACTAGTTAACTTTATTGAAACGTCTTCTTTATGCATCATTGCTTGCATGCTTGGAGAAGAGCATTGTTGTATGTCATTGGTTGTGCCATTGAGGTTCCTTCTGCTTTGAGTGTGTCAGTGGCTTTTGCAGAAAGTTGTCAGTGATGCTTGGTATGGATAGTCAGCTGCAACGATTTGTCTAAAAGGCATAAGGCTGTGAGCAGCAAAGATGATGATCAGCAGCAAGATGTAACCATCCAAAGCTGCTGATGATTTGCCTGTTAGCAGCATCAAGTGTTGATGCTGCTGAGAAGCCTATCCGCAGCAACTTTGGTCTTCAGCAGATAAGGCTATCCGCAGCAGATTTGTTCTTCAGCAGGAGAACAAGTATCCGCAGCAGATAAGCTTGTCCGCAGCAGTTTGTTGGTCAGCAGCAAACTCGGAGATCAGCAGCATTTGTACTTAGAGAATTTTGTAGCCATCAGTCTTTGTTTCTACAGACTGTCAGTGCCAATACGCACTCTTCCATTTTTCTTTTCCACTGAAAAGTTTATGTGCTTTAGAACAAAGCACACGGGTGCAATGACCCTTATCAAACCCTCTTTCTCAACCGGAATACTAAGTATCCCTTTACATCCCCGGTTGATGTCGATGGCACAAGCCATGTATACACCAATTCGTATACCTCGTGCTTCGCTGTCTCTAATGAGCACAGATTAACACGCCACCCCTTTGTCACACTTGACATCAATATGGTTACTAAGTAACCGAACACCTCTTTCACAATCGTCAGATTAAGATCCATGCGACTGTTTCGTCCACAACCTCTTGCATTTAAATCATATAAACATCAACATTATAACACCCTTAATGTTGATGGTCCATCTCCACTGATCTGTTTAGCATTTCATCCAACATAACGACCGAAAAGCTTCAGTCACGCCTATGCTGATTAGAAATGCACGATCCCTAGGCCCATAAAATTTCTACTGTCTTCCCATTTGTATTATCCTCCACACATTCAGCAATATCCGACATTGCTTCCCGTAAAGGGTAGGCTAGAATGTTTCGGCTTTCATGAAGCCACTTCTCATTTGCTCCTTGGTTTCCACTAATCTCATGTGGTCGACCTTCCCTTACGCATTTATTGATCAACTCCACCCGAGTTATACTCTCATATGCAAGGATCCACTGTATAAAGTCACCAAATAGGACCTAGAAACCCGATCTATCTACATCTCTTCCATGATTCCAAGATTTGAGGAAGACCACGACTAGTCATAAAAACTTACCCAAAATCTTGTTGATCACCTCTACTGTACACTGTACATGAAGGAACTCTTCCACTATGCCACCAACCATGGCTTGCAATCGATGGTATTTCAACGTTATCTCTTGAATGCCCCTGATGCATGTGCCTTCACGTCCTTATGCCTTTCTCCTCACGAAGAATAATCCACCAATCCTGCGTCATGTCCCGGAGTTGACACATCGTGAGTAATACGCCATCTAGACTCTATCACACCTGAGTCCTTAAGACGACATTAATCCACAATTTCTTCTACTTACACATGTGCCCCTCAGACACACTCGATCGAATTTTAACCAAGTCGTAGATGTTCTACCTACTTATAGGTCTTTTATCTACTCACTTATTAAGGCACTATATCATATATATGTATATATGTATTACCCCCATCTAATCATCCATACATACATACACACACATATAACCACCTTCACCTACTCCTTGCAAATGTTCATTGTTATATGGTTATCATAAAGACCCTTACACATATTGTCTCTTTAATCATATTGGTCACACATGTTTAATAATACAATATGCCCAATTGAAATTATCATATCCATACAACAAATCAAAAGACAAGTTTCGCCACACATAACACCTTGTCATTCACAAATATACATATACATAACCACAATATTCATAACATTACTAACCTTTCACTTCCAAAAGCTCCGAGTCTCGGTCAAGTCCTTCTTGGATTCTCGTATTATTCCCCCATATCAAGAGCATCCGGTTTGAGTTTGATGCCACGCACACCAAATCCCTCAAACCATTGCTCTGATAGCAACTTGTAACACTCTAATTTCAAACACCGATTATTTAATCATTAAAACACGCGGAAGCATTCGTCCCTAGAAAAGATTTTTTTTTAACAAATTTTTGTCATGGTAGTATTCAGATGAACACTACCATGTTCCCCTAAGCCTTAACACAACTGTGTTCAGATGAACACAACCGTGTTCATATTCAGCTCTAGAAAAGAAACAAGGTTGCTGTCATGGATGTGTTCAGATAAACAAAACCATGTTCCCTGACAGCATGTTCCATTCTCACCATTTTTTTAATTTTCAACACTTAGCCAATTTTTTCAACATTAACCCTTTTTGCCATAAAATTTTCCCAACACTTAGGTTTGGGTTCTATCATTCAAAAGCCCACACTTACGAACAAAAGTTACAATTTCAAGCATCGATTTACAACTATTAGATGGACTTCTAATTTCACCCAAAATCACCAAAAAGTGCATACGAGAATCCAACATTTGCCATAGACTTGACCTTGATCATACCGGAGCTTTTCCTACATGTCACCACATATTAATCACCATTAGTAATGAAGACAAATCATAACAACAAGGTAAAGTATTACTATTTTCACCCATTCACCCATTTGACCTGTTTCCACCCAATTGCCCCTTTAGACAACTTGTCACATGCATAACACCATACAAGTTCCTATCTTTCCTTAAAATCATCCCATATTTTACAACATTTCATTTCCATTATGGCACAAGACCATAACTCCTTTACATTTCCATCATGGTACTTAGACCATAACTTCACCACATTTCCATTATGATACTTAGACCATAAATTCACCAGGTTTCCATTATGATACTTAGACCATAAATTCAATTACATTTCCATCATGATACTTAGACCATAACTTCATTACATTTCCATCATGGTACTTAGACCATAACTTCATAACATTTCCATCATGGTACTTACACCATAACTTCATTACATTTCCATCATGGTACTTAGACAATAACTTCACCATGTTTCCATTATAGTATTTTAACTATAACTACATTTATACACGTATTCATACCACATTCATACAACAATCATACTACATTATTTAAGGTTCTTAGACCATTCTAAAATTTTCTACCAATTTATGGTTCTTAGACCATATCCACTACTTTCCATCATTTTAAGGTTCTTAGACCATATCCACAATTTTCCACCCAATTTATGGTTCTTAAACCATATCCACAACTTTCCATCATTTTATGGTTCTTAGACCATATCCACAATTTTCCACCCAATTTATGGTACTTAGACCATATCCACATTTCAACATACCATTCATTCTTAAACATAATATCATTCACACATATACACATAATTTATCGACCTATTCAATATGCACATATTCAATTAACAACCATTGCCTAACATTACCAACTAAACGCAACGCACTTACTTACTATCACCCTTATTATTATGCAAATAATATTTTCATAACTAGTTACGAACATCTTTGTAACCTATTGGTTACTTCCACATATTTAGGATTCAAGAATCCCAAATCCTATTTCCACCCTTTTTCCACATATATGACATATGCTAATCAACTTTACCAACATACATGTATAATTACACATAGGATAAACTACCTATCCATATGCATAACTTACACGTATAACTACCGTCATTTAATATTACAATGTAAGTGCAACGCACTTACCTTTTAGCTAGAGAGCATCCCGCCTGATCCTCCAAGCTAGCCTCTTTTCCACTTTGATTACCTATACAACTCATTTAGAATTAGTAATCCGTTGATTACCAATTGACACCCAACATGCCTTTAAGATCTTAAAGATCAACATTTTATCTTAGTTTGGTTGTTACACCTTTGGCCAAACCTCAAACACCCCATTTACCATCTTTTTATTCACTTAGGCATTTCATTGAACACCTTATGGGCACAATTAAATCTCACTACTATCATAACCATATGAACTCTCCAATTTCACCATTTTCAACATTCATCAAAACAAATGAGTTTTCTTCCAATTGTTTTGTCTTCTCTCATCTTTAGACACTTACAATTCTCCCATTTAACATTTAGACAACTTTAAAATAAAAAATCCTTAACATCCTCAAGAACACCAATTCTCGAATCGTTGAATTAAATGTTTAGATGATATTATTTACCTCCCTTTACCTTTATTAAAGCTACATTAACACTTAACTAGCCTCAATTTCATCAATTAAACTCTCATTATCGTTTTCATCATAAAACCAACCAAGAACTTAAAACCATGGAGTTTTAGAGATGAAGAACTACTTACTTGTTGCCTTGATGAAGATGGATGCTCCTAATCCCATTGATTTCACATGCAACTCATCAATCTATGATCTTGAGCTTGTTTAATCATCACCATCTTCTCCCTCGACACACACCACACACACTTAGTGTGTGGAGGTTGATTTTTGTTAACTAGAAATCTGATTTTTAATTTTCAGCCCCCTGCACTTTGGTTTTTAACTCCTTCTTCTCAAACTAGTAGTTAACTAGTTAAAACCATTGTTTACAATAAACTTTCATTTATCATTCTATTTATTTAAACCCCACCAAAAATGGTTCGTTACATATAGTCTCCAACAAGAATTCGCTGCAATCTTCAAAATGCTAAATAGAGTGAGTTTTTTTAGGGATTTTGTTGTAGTTACTGAAACAAAATAAAAATTGATTACCCAAAGTACCCTTTCTCATTAAATTTAATTGATTTTTAGTAAATATAATTATAGATTTGCCACTCTACAATTTTAGCCATTGATTAATCTTAATCAACGGCTAAGATTTAGTTTACATGGTTAGCATCTAAAATGTGGTTAGCATTTGAACCCTACCATATATATATATATATATATATATATATATGTATGTATGTATATATATCTGTGTGTGTGTCAACAACTGAGTGTTGCAGGATAAGTACGTGTTACCTTTGAAACTTCCTTTATGAAGTATACTTAGTCTACTGGTTATTACTAGATGTGGTGTGCTTGAACCAACTACTGTGCTAGATCAGTGTTTCTTCAAATTTAGTGCAAGTGGTGGAATAATATGACAAATGGGTAGCTTGTAATATGGAGATGCTCATCCAACCCAATTGATAATCATGTGTACAATGTGATAATAAGCTCATCCAGGAATTAGTGGGGTCCATCCTGGACCAGCTGGACAGAGAAAAACAGGGTAAAAAATGTTCAAACTTGAAACGGTCATAACTTGAGTTACATTTGGAGTTAGAGGGCCCCCGACCAGGGGACGAAATGGTTTTGACGAGCGGGATCATAGTTTATTGACATATTCAATATGCGTATATTCAATTAACAACAATTTCCTAACATTACCAAGTAAACGCAACGCACTTACTTATTATCACCCTTATTATTATGCAAATAATATTTTCATAATTACCTACGAATATCTTTGTAACCTATTGGTTACTTCCACATATTTGGGATTCAAGAATCCCAAATCCTATTTCCACCCTTTTTCCACATATATGACATATGCTAATCAACTTTACCAACATACACGTATAATTACACATAAGATAAACTACCTATCCATATGCATAACTTACACGTATAACTACCGTCATCTAATAATACTAAGTAAGTGCAACGCACTTACCTTTTAGCTAGAGAGCATCCCGCTTGATCCTCCAAGCTAGCCTCTTTTCCACTTTGATTACCTATACAACTCATTTAGAATTAGTAATCAGTTGATTACCAATTGATACCCAACATGCCTTTATGATCTTAAAGATCAACATTCTATCTTAGTTTGGTTGTTACACCCTTGGCCAAACCTCAAACACCCCATTTACCATCTTTTTATTCACTTAGGCATTTCATCGAACACCTTATGGGCACAATTAAATCTCACTACTATTATACCCATATGAACTCTCCAATTTCACCATTTTCATCATTCATCAAAACAAATGAGTTTTCTTCCAATTGTTTTGTCTTCTATCATCTTTAGACACTTACAATTCTCCCATTTAACATTTAGACAACTTTAAAATAAAAACTCCTTAACATCCTCAAGAACACCAATTCTCAAGTCGTTGAAATAAATGTCTAGATGATATTATTTACCTCCCTTTACCTTTATTCAATCTTGATTAACACTTAGCTAGCCTCAATTTATCAATTAAACTCTCATTTTCGTTTTCATCATAAAACTCACCAAGAACATAAAACTATGAACTTTTAGAGATGAAGAACTACTTACTTGTTGCCTTGATGAAGATGGATGCTCCTAATCCCATTGATTTCACATGCAACTCATCAATCTATGATCTTGAGCTTGTTTAATCATCACCATCTTCTCCCTCTCTTCTTTCTCTCATCCACGACACACACCACACACACTTAGTGTGTGTAGGTTGATTTTTATTAAATAAAAATCTAATTTTTATTAGTTACTTTCAGCCCCCTACAATTTGGTTTTTGACTCCTTCATCTCAAACTAATAGTTAACTAGTTAAAACCATTGTTTACAATAAACTTCCATTTATTATCCTATTTATGTAAACCCCATTATAATATGTTAAACATATTATATTGCGAACCCAAAAATGGTTCGTTACATATAGTCTCCAACAAGAGTTCGTTGCAATCTTCAAAATGCTAAATAGAGTGAGTGTTTTTAGGGATTTTGTTGCAGTTACTGAAACAAAATAAAAATTGATTACCCAAAGTACCATTTCTTATTAAATTTAATTAATTTTTAGTAAATATAATTACATATTTGCCACTCTACTATTTTAGCCATTGATTAATCTTAATCAAAGGCAAAGATTTAGTTTACATGGTTAGCATCTAAAATGCTGTTAGTATTTGAACCCTACCAAATATGTATATATATATATATGTGTGTGTGTGTGTGTCAACAACTGAGTGTTGCAGGATAAGTACGTGTTACCTTTGAAACTTCCTTTATGAAGTATACTTAGTCTACTGGTTATTACTAGATGTGGTGTCCTTGAACCAACTACTGTGCTGCATCATTCTTTCTTCAAATTTAGTGCAGGTGGTGGAATAATACGACAAATGGGTAGCTTGTAATATGGAGATGCTCATCCAACCCAATTGATAATCATGTGTACAATGTGATAATAAGTTGATACAGGAATTAGTGGAGTCCATCCTGGACCAGCTAGACAGAGAAAAACAGGGTAAAGAGTGTTCAAACTTGAAACGATCATAACTTGAGCTACGTTTGGAGTTAGAGGGCCCCTTACCAGGGGACGAGAAGGTTTTGACGAGTCAGATCATAATTTATCGACTTATTCAATATGCACATATTCAATTAACAACCATGCCTAACATTACCAAGTAAACGCAACGCACTTACTTACTATCACCCTTATTATTATGCAAATAATATTTTCATAATTACCTACGAACATGTTTGTAACCTATTGGTTACTTCCACATATTTGGGATTCAAGAATCCCAAATCCTATTTCCACCCTTTTTCCACATATATGACATATGCTAATCAACTTTACCAACATACACGTATAATTACACATAAGATAAACTACCTATCCATATGCATAACTTACACGTATAACTACCGTCATCTAATATTACTAAGTAAGTGCAATGCACTTACCTTTTAGTTAGAGAGCATCCCGCTTGATCCTCCAAGCTAGCCTTATTTCAACTTTGATTACCTATACAACTCATTTAGAATTAGTAATCCGTTGATTATCAATTGATACCCAACATTCCATTATTATCTTAAAGATCAACATTCTATCTTAGTTTGGTTGTTACAACCTTGGCCAAACCTCAAACACCCCATTGACTATCTTTTTATTCACTTAGGCATTTCATCGAACACCTCTGGGCACAATTAAATCTCACTACTATCATACCCATATGAACTCTTCAATTTCACCATTTTCATTATTCATCAAAACAAATGAGTTTTCTTCCAATTGTTTTGTTTTCTCTCATCTTTAGACACTTACAATTCTCCCATTTAACATTTAGACAACTTTAAAATAAAAAGTCCTTAACATCCTCAAGAACACCAATTCTCGAATCATTGAATTAAATTATTTACCTCCCTTTACCTTTATTCAAGCTAGATTACCACTTAACTAGCCTCAATTTCATTAATTAAACTCTCATTTTTGTTTTCATCATAAAACTCACCAAGAACATAAAACCATGGACTTTTAGAGATGAAGAACTACTTACTTGTTGCCTTGATGAAGATGGATGCTCCTAATCCCATTGATTTCACATGCAACTCATCAATCTATGATCTTGAGCTTGTTTAATCATCACCATCTTCTCCCTCTCTTCTTTCTCTCATCCACGACACACACCACACACACTTATTGTGTGTAGGTTGATTTTTATTAACTAAAAATCTGATTTTTAATAGTTACTTTCAGCCCCATGCTCCTTGGTTTTTGACTCCTTCATCTCAAACTAGTAGTTAACTAGTTAAAACCATTGTTTACAATAAACTTCCATGTATCATTCTACTTATTTAAACCCCATTATAATATGTTAAACATATTATATTGCGAACCCAAAAATGGTTTGTTACATATAGTCTCCAACAAGAGTTCGCTGCAATTTTCAAAATGCTAAATAGAGTGAGTTTTTTTAGGGATTTTGTTGTAGTTACTGAAACAAAATAAAAATTGATTACCCAAAGTACCCTTTCTGCGTAAATTTAATTGATTTTTAGTAAATATAATTACAGATTTGCCACTCTACTATTTTAGCCATTGATTAATCTTAATCAATGGCTAAGATTTAGTTTACATGGTTAGCATCTAAAATGAGGTTAGCATTTGTAAGGCCCCAAACTCGGGAGGCCTCACTCGTTGGATTTACTCATTCACAAACAGTTATTAAACTTGAATATCAAATAACGCAGCGAAATTATTCATTCGTCATAATTAAAACTTTTTCAAACATGCGAAAGTGTAACATAGTCTAATACATAAAAATAACCTAAACTAATCATAACGGGATGTCAGTCTTCATAACATCCGGGTAACTCTTCTCGCTAGCCAAGCATCACTGTCCATCATCATAACCTGCCCTTAACCTGAATGTGCATACTAAAAAGTCAGCTACGCTGGTGAGTTCCAGTTTTTCATTCGATTTAAGAAATGGTTCATCATTCAATAATTCATTAGGGTTTAACATAATGTATAAGTAAATAGGGCCTTTCGTTCATCATTAAAAAATTTGAAACACTTATCATCATCATAAACACGTTGAACGGATCGTTCGTTTAAAACATTTAACATTCATTTAAGTCATACATTACTATCTAAATATGTGTTACCATTCATCCCGTCATTTAGTATTGTATTGCCCCTAAGGCTTAACTGCACGAAGACCGACAATACAACACATTCCGTCAATTCCCTATTGTATTGCCCCTAAGGCTTAACTACACGAAGACCGAAAATACAATACATTCCATCAATTCCCTCTTGTATTGCCCCCAAGTCTTAACTGCACGATGACCGAAAATACTCATTTAGTTGCTCCTATGGCTCTCATGTCCATAAACCGACAACTTCCATCGACAGCTATGGCTCACGGCCATAACACCGTCGGATCATAATTTAACCTTCATGGGGTCACGTTAACCCCTGAGTAACCGTCGTTACACCCTTACCAGTTTTACAACATCATAACCATTGGCAGGCCACCAAGACACTGCCCTTGTTGTTCTTATGGCAACTATGGCTCGCTGTCCATAATCTACCAAAAGGCTGAGAATTACATTCCCAGACTTCATTCGTCAATTCCATTCATTCGACAGATTAGATTTGTAATGACTTCTTTAAAACCTTTGCCCTTTTCTTTTCTTTTCATAAAACCTTTCATTCATTTTCAAAACCCTTTACCTTTAGTTTAAACCATTTCTTTATAAAATATTTCGTTCATAAAACTTCTTTCCATAAACCGTTCATTCCAAATCATTTCATTTCGTAAACATAGTTTCATAAGCATCATTTCGTAAACATCATTTCGTATGTATGCACACCAGCCCGAAAATATTATATAAAACTTTTAAAAGAGGGCTTCTAGAACTCACCTGATAAGCTAATCTGGGTTGTCCTAAACAAGGTCCCACAACGTCACTTCCGATATGAATTGATTAGTTAAATACACATCAGACCTAATCCCGAATCTAACGGTTTAACCTTCTAAACATACTCACTTTATCTAAACAGCTTGATGCCTGCGCACTTAGCAAGTGCGCAACACCTTGCTCTTGCGTACTTAATAAATGTGCAAACCTTGCTTCATGCGTACTTGATAAGTACGCAGGACCCTCTTCATGCGTACTTGATAAGTACGCAGGATCCTCTTCATGCGTACTTGATAAGTACGCAGGATCTGCTTCCCCGCAAAAACCCTAACTTTCGCATTCGGGTCTGATCAAGTCAAGATCCCAAACTTGTTTACATTCAAAACATTTGCTTTTCATTAAGGAACTAAAATCTATGTTTTTCTTCCAGTTTCATCCTTAAAAATGTCACATTTTCATCTAAAACCCGAAAAACCCAAAAACAAACAAAAACTCAGATCTAGGTTGGATCGTTACTTGTGTCGAGCTTCTGATTCGGAGGTTCTTCTCACGAGCTATGGAGCAACGTACTTCTTTAATCTCGGGTTGATCCGCCAACTTTCTCTCTCTATGGTTTCTCTCTCTAGAACTTGCAAATGAGAGAAATGTGGAGTGACTTAGGCTATTTATAGGGGAAGGGACTCCTCCCCTCAAGTTCGCCGGCCCGGCCCGTCACGCCTCGGTCATTTATTCCTTTCGTCTTACGTATAACCCGTTATTTTAATCGTCGTCTTATTTTTGGGATGTTACAACATTTGAACCCTACCATATATATATATATATATATATATATATATGTATATATAACTGTGTGTGTGTGCAACAACTGAGTGTTGTAGGATAAGTACGTGTTACCTTTGAACCTTCCTTTATGAAGTATACTTAGTCTACTGGTTATTACTAGATGTGGTGTTATTGAACCAACTACTGTGCTGCATCAGTCTTTCTTCAAATTTAGTGCAAGTGGTGGAATAATATGACAAATGGGTAGCTTGTAATCTGGAGATGCTCATCCAACCCAATTGATAATCATGTGTAAAATGTGAAAATAAGCTGATCTAGGAATTAGTGGAGTCCATCCTGGACTAGCTGGACAGAGAAAAACAGGGTAAAGAGTGTTCAAACTTGAAACGGTCATAACTTGAGCTACGTTTAGAGTTAGAGGGCCCTCAACCAGGAGACAGAAAAGGTTTTGACGAGCCGGATCATAATTTATCGACTTATTCAATATGCATATATTCAATTAACAACCATTGCCTAACATTACCAAGTAAACGCAACGCACTTACTTACTATCACCCTTATTATTATGCAAATAATATTTTCATAATTACCTACGAACATCTTTGTAACCTATTGGTTACTTCCACATATTTTGGATTCAAGAATCCCAAATCCTATTTCCACCATTTTTCCACATATATGACATATGCTAATCAACTTTACCAACATACACGTATAATTACACATAAGATAAACTACTTATCCATATGCATAACTTACACGTATAACTACCGTCATCTAATATTACTTAGTAAGTGCAACGCACTTACCTTTTAGCTAGAGAGCATTCCGCTTGATCCTCCAAGCTAGCCTCTTTTCCACTTTGATTACCTATACAACTCATTTAGAATTAGTAATCCGTTGATTACCAATTGATACCCAACATGCCTTTATGATCTTAAAGATCAACATTCTATCTTAGTTTGGTTGTTACACCCTTGGCCAAACCTCAAACACCCAATTTACCATCTTTTTATTCACTTAGGCATTTCATCGAACACCTTATGGGCACAATTAAATCTCACTACTATCATACCCATATGAACTCTCCAATTTTACCATTTTCATCATTCATCAAAACAAATGAGGTTTCTTCCAATTGTTTTGTCTTCTCTCATCTTTAAACACTTACAATTCTCCCATTTAACATTTAGACAACTTTAAAATAAAAACTCCTTAACATCCACAAGAACACCAATTCTTGAATCGTTAAATTAAATGTTTAGATGATATTATTTACCTCCCTTTACCTTTATTCAAGCTAGATTAACACGTAACTAGCCTCAATTTCATCAATTAAACTCTCATTTTCGTTTTCATCATAAAACTCACCAAGAACATAAAATCATGGACTTTTAGAGATGAAGAACTACTTACTTGTTGCCTTGATAAAGATGGATGCTCCTAATCCCATTGATTTCACATGCAACTCATCAATCTATGATATATCACCATCTTCTCCCTCTCTTCTTTCTCTCATCCACGACACACACCACACACACTTAGTGTGTGTAGGTTGATTTTTATTAACTAAAAAACTGATTTTTAATAGTTACTTTCAGCCCCCCTGCACTTTGGTTTTTGACTCCTTCATCTCAAACTAGTAGTTAACTAGTTAAAACCATTGTTTACAATAAACTTTCATTTATTATTCTATTTATTTAAACCCCATTATAGTATGTTAAACATATTATATTGCGAACCAATACATATAGTCTCCAACAAGAGTTCGCTGCAATCTTCAAAATGCTAAATAGAGTGAGTGTTTTCAGGGATTTTGTTGTAGTTACTAAAAGAAAATAAAAATTGATTACCCAAAGTACCCTTTCTCATTAAATTTAATTGATTTTTAGTAAATATAATTACAGATTTGCCACTCTACTATTTTAGCCATTGATTAATTTTAATCAATGGCTAAGATTTAGTTTACATGGTTAGCATCTAAAATGGGGTAAGCATTTGAACCCTTATATATATATATATATCTGTGTGTGTATGACAACAACTGAGTGTTGCAGGATAAGTACGTGTTACCTTTGAACCTTCCTTTATGAAGTATACTTAGTCTACTGGTTTTAGACACTAGCTTGGTTATGTGGGAGTTCTAGGAATTACGGATCCTACAATTCCTTTCAAAGAGACCCAACTTCTCTCTCACATATGTTATTTCCATAAATCTTTAAAAGTTGCATGCTTAACCTCTTTGATATCACTAATATACTATAGACTGGACTAGAAAGTGTATACCTCTCTTTATAGTTTGGGGTACTCCCCCTCTATGAAAACCTTAGTTTATATAAGTAGGTTGTCTTATTGAAACAAGATCTTGGAATATCTAATCTTCTAAGTTTGGTTTCCTTTGTATTAACTTACTCCACATGTTTTAGTCTCATTCCTCTTGACAACTTATGAACTAACTCTATGTTTAAGCCTTTTATAAGGGGACTCACAATGTTTTCTCTTTAACCCACATAGTCAATCATGATAACTCCCAATAAGAGTAGTTGTGGTATAGTATTATGTCTACATCAAATGTGCCTTGACTTCTCATTGTACATTCAGCTCTGAGCTATACTAATCATTGATTAACTGTCTAAGTTTATATAAATAACTGTCATTGGTTTTGGCCATGTTGGAATATATTCCCCGAATTGGCATAGCCACTTTGCATATTTTCTAGATTTCTCTAAAGTTATAAACTAAGACTCCATCATGGATGTTAGTTTTCATGACTTCCATGCTATAGTTGTATCCCCAAGTGGTAACACATACCTACATTTTGATTTACATTATTTTATACTCGATATCCATTTAGCATCATTGTATCCCTCAATAACAGCTAGATCCCCGTTATGATGGCGTGCATAATCTCCTATGTATCTAAAGTATCTTAGTAACCTTGTCATACATTTCCAATATTCAATACTCTAATTACTAGTATATTTACTTTCTCTACTAACAACATGTACTAATTCTATCCTGGAACACATCATAATATACATTATTCTGCCAATTATCCTTTGATTGAATCTCAAGATTCCATATTCTCCTTTGGTTAATAGTTTCTGTTTTCCTACCATCTTTTCCTTCTTAATATTTTCATCTTTCAATGCTTCAGATTGGAATTCTTTAATTTGTTCCATCCAATCTACCCTTATATCCAATCTCAAAGCCTTCACCCTAATTGCTTTACTTCTTTCTTTCCGACTTAAGGCGTCTTTTACTACATTTACTTTCCTAGGATGGTATTTGATCTCACACTCAAAATCATTTATGAGTTCCATCCACCTCTTTTGTCTCATATTTAAATCCTTCTGATTAAAATATGTTGGAGGCTCATGTGGTCTGAATATAACACGTACTTGGTATCGTACAAACAATGGGTGCAAAATTTTAGAGCAAACACTATGGCACCAAGTTCTAAATCATGTGTGGTATAGTTCTTCTCATGAACTTTTAGTTAGCGTGATGCATAGGCAATAACCCTATCTTGCTGTATCAACACACAACCTAGACCAACTCGGGAATCATCGCAGTAGATTACGAAATCATCGTTTTCTTCAGGTAATGTCAAAATCGATGCACTACTGAGCTTCTTCTTAAGAATGGTGAATGCTTCTTCTTGTTTCTAACCCCATTCAAACTTTACTGCTTTCTGTGTTAAAGCAGCCAATGGGGTAGCAATCTTTAAGAAGTCTTGAATGAATCTCTGATAATAACCTGCTAATCTAAGGATGCTTTTGACTTCAGTAGGAGTTTCCTATTTTATAATGGCGTCAATCTTGATCGGATCCACTTGTATTCCTCTTTCGTTTATTAAATGCTGACGTGTCATGTGATAAGAATATATATATATATATATATATATATATATAAATATATATATTTGCTTTTGAAATGGTTTCACGAGATCAGGTTTTAAATTTATAAAATGATAAATACTCAAACTTAAAACACACACAATAGGCAAGTGTACCTATCGCAGCGTAGTATAGTTTAGGTAAGAACCAAGTATCGAACCAATGGACACGGTCAAATTTCAATACTCAAGTTTTGTTATCGTTTAGCCTGTTTAATTATTGAGTGAGTTTTGTGTGCTTGTGGAGCAGAAAAGTAAATGACAGAAAAGTAAATGAAAGAAAAGTAAATGACGGTAAAGTAAATAACAAAAAGTAAAAACGTGCGTGAAGTGTGTAATAGAAACATAACGAACAAAATATTAAACAACAGGAAAGTAAATATGTCGGGAATGATAAGGTTATGAATAGTATTGCTTTGGGTTTCGAATCCGCTTGGTACGTGATAATGTTAAGTTGACTAATCCAGTGATATGACTACTACAAACGTGTGACCCGGGTCACCGCTAGAGCCTCGTCCTCACGACATTTGATTTGCAAATTTGAAAGCTTTAACAAGTGTTAGTGCCTCCCGTTAAGGACAACAATTACCCTCAACCCTTCGAATGGTCATCTCCGGGTTGGTTTAAGATATCAAACGTAAAATGCTTTATATTAAAGTTAAATAGGTGATTATATTTTGCTCACCGGGAGGTGGTGTAACAATCGGACCATGTATAAAGACATACCATTCCCAACATGAGTTCACCAATTCTTGGTCGCATAATAAGTTCGTATAAAGACGTACGACCTTACTAGTTTTGACCAAGCCTTGGCTTATCAATCTCTGCATGTATAAAGACGTACAAGTTTCAAAAGAAGTTTGATTAAAAAGGTTTTACGATCTTACACTTTAAAATCAAGAACACTCACGAATATAAAGATGGATTTAGACATAAATAAAAACCCACCAAAATGGTGGTTTTAAGGACAAATAGTTAAAGACATAAACATATCACTTGGATTAATACGTTAAACATTAACATGCACCAAACTTCATCTTCAACCTAGCAATACAAAGATTTTAGCCACGAATGACCATACTAACTAGTATAACGCTGAGTTTCGTAGGCTCCCCTATTGCGGAACAAGAAGGAAGAGCCCCTCCACTCACTACTCTCTACTATAACTATGAAATACGCTCTCCAATGAGGTCTGGATGGCTGTTGTAAGATATGTATGGGTGTGGGAAACCAAGAACCCAAGCCCTCTATTTATAGGCCTCAGAATAAGCAGTGCACGACAGTGCATTTGAATACACGGGCGTACAAACACCTCGGGAATCAAACAGGTTACAAAGTACACTGTACTAGGCTCTGGGGAGCAGAGTGGGGCAATGCACGGGCGTACATTGGGATGCACGGCCGTGCATCCCCCCTCTGCTGCCCAGTTTTGTCTTTTAGCTGCTGGTTGACTTCCTGTGGTCCAATTTTGACTTCTTGGGGGTCAATGCTCGGGTTTGGTCTTCCAAAAGCTTAATTTCTTCATGTTTTAAGCTGATTTTTGCTCTGTTCGTCTTTGGGATACCGAATAACCTGCAATTGCGAAATGTTAACATTTTAAGTATCAATTGCAAGGTTATTAATCAATTAGTACCATAATATGAGGATTATTATGCATGCATAACATGTATAATTTAGGATATATTATAATACCCTACACTTAAACTTTGCTTGTACTCAAGCAAACTCATGCATGATCATACTCACAACTAAAAATTTTACAAGGGGAAATGGAGCTCCATGTATTTGGAAACTCCGGGATAACTCTTGAGCTGCTTATTCTATTTTTGTATTTTTCTATGATGGAATTCATGATAAGCCTACTAGAACTTCAATTATGCATAAACTTTCACTCCTCATAATGTTCACTCAACTCTAGGGTTATATATGTATGGATAATATAAGTTAAGTGGAACACTCAAGTTCGAATTGAATTATGCAATGGTCATAAGGTTGTGTGCAAATCAAGTCTCCACCAATTAACTAAGTAGTATGCATGAATCAAGAGGACTTTAGAAGGGGTTGTAATGTGGCTAAAAAAAATAAAGGGGTGAAGATGAAAATCATTTTGGGTTTTTAGGGATTTAACAGGTTTGAAGGGCTGCAGTTATCGTGAAACACACAGCTACAGCTTCATGGCTTAAAATGGAAAATACTAACAGGTCCCTTCACAGTGCTATGATCATGAGGGTATAACTAATCTGAGGGCTCGTTTATGGTCAGATTGCCAAGAACAAGATCTCTCATTAGTGCCAACTCTTTCCTTACTGCGTAGTACACATTACTGCCTCTCCGTATGGAACTTTCGGCTTGTAGCCTAACAGCTCCTACTTTGTAGCCCAATCCATTTACAAAGACCTTATGCACACCCCCTTTGTCAGCCATTGAAAATTATTTTTTTATAATTTTTTTTAACTATCTCATTTTTTTCAAAATCAGCGCTAAACATAGCTCCAAACATCCTCTAAAAATTTTGAACAAGAAAGTTTTTCCCGCCAATTTTTTTTTTATTTAATTTTTTTTCAACATTTTTTGACCGAAAACTTTAAGAATTCGGGCAGGACTTTTCGACCGAAAAGTAAGATTTCGATCAGGAGGGATTTCGGGCAAAATTTAAGATTTCGATCAAAGGATTTTGGTCAGACTTTTCGGTCTTGTAGAGGAAACTTTTCGACCGAAAACCCTTGAGATGAGACTTTTCGACCGAAAACTTGAGATGAGACTTTTCAACCAAAAACTTGAGATGAGACTTTTCGACCAAAAAGTCAAGATTTCGACCCCTTCAACAGAGATTTTAGGCGATTCAACTGAAACTCGAAAAATTTCAACCTGCAACTTCTGAACCTCAAATTAAGCCCCGAAATCCCAAACTTCATCTCCACTGTATTGCATGCTAAATACTCAAAAATGGCAATGAAAACGATCCAATTTGATGACTTTTGAATCTTGAAAAGGTGAAAACTTTAAAAAAAAAACTTTGAAACATGCTTGAATCTCCCAAAACCGAGCACCGAAAGCTCGGATACGACTTGTGAAAACCGTTTATTCGAGCAAATCAAGCAATCGATTGGTAGAGACAAAAATCGAGTAGGATAATCAAGATATAAGATTTGATCAAAAACACATAGTTAAAAGTGTAACTCTATCTATTGTATTGATATATCAAATGAAGTCCCTCTTACAAAAGTCAAACTAAACAAGTATTTATACTAAGAAGAAAAAGAATGAGTTCGTCCGAAATAAATTTCGGTCGAAATGTATTTCGTCTGAAAACTATAAGATTTCGGTCGAAATCTTTTAACTTCAAAGAATTCTTCCGTCTTCAGACTGTTTTATATGTGATGGCCTAAAAATAGTTCCAACAGTCAAAGACATAAACACATCACTTGGATTAATACGTTAAACATTAACATGCACCAAACTTCATCTTCACCCTAACAATACAAAGAGTTTAGCCATGAATGACCATACTAACTAGCATAACGCTGAGTTTCGTAGGCTCCCCTATTGTGGAACAAGAAGGAAGAGCCCCTCCATTCACTACTCTCCACTCTAACTATGAAATATGCTCTCAAATGAGGTATGGATGGCTGTTGTAAGATATGTATGGGTGTGTGAAACCAAGAACCCAAGCCCTCTATTTATAGGCCTCAGAATGAGCAATGCACGGCCGTGCATTGGATTGCACGGGCGTGCAAACACCTCAGGAATCAAACAGGGTACAAAGTACACTGTACTGGGCTCTGGGAGCAGAGTGGGGCAATGCACGGGCGTGCATTGAGATGCACGCCCGTGCATCCCCCCTCTGCTGCCCAGTTTTGTCTTTTAGCTGTTGGTTGACTTCCTGTGGTCCAATTTTGACTTCTTGGGGGTCAATGCTCGGGTTTGGTCTTCCAAAAGCTTAATTTCTTCATGTTTTAAGTTGATTTTTGCTCTATTCATCTTTGGGATACCGAATAACCTGCAATTGTGAAATATTAACGTTTTAAGTATCAATTGCAAGGTTATTAATCAATTAGTACCATAATATGGGGATTATTATCCATGCAAAACATATATAATTTAGGACATATCACATGCCCATGGAATTTTACTTCTCATTTCCAAAACTCGCATTTGGAAAATTTTGCGTACAATTTCTTTTGCCTCATAGTTTCCAAGATTATCCCGAGGTGATTAGCATGCTCTTCTGGATAGGTTTTTTGGCGGGGGTGGGGTGGGGGGTTTAGGTTTTTGGGGGCTGGGGGTGGTGGTTTTAGGCTTTTTAGGATGGGGTTGGAGGGGGTTTAGGTTTTTGGGGTTGCGGGTTGGGGGGTTTAGGTTTTTGGGTCCGGGTTAGGTTTCGATGAGACGGTTCCAACGCCGCTGGAATGAGCTCAATCGGAGTTCGTTTGACCCACTTCTTAGGATTTTTTAGTGAAAAATCATTTTTTAGTGTAAGCGTCACCTATATATATATATATATATGTATATATATTTGAATGGAGACGGCAATTGGACTCGGAAGCGACGGCAATTAGGGTGTGCCTTGTGCATAATTTTCGAGGTGAAGTTTGTACAAGAATTTGGGATTGTGGTTGTTTTGGTCGAATAGAAAAAGAAAAAGTAACAAAACCTTTGATCGTGAATTGGAATTCGAACCTAGCTAGCACACAGGTAGGTAAAAATTAATTAAAGCAGGCAGACAGATGAATTAATTAAGCTAGCAGGCACGTGAATTAATTTAATCTAGCAGGCAGCTTAATTATATTATGTTTTACGATGAACCATATGATTGATTGTTTGGGTTCTGTTTTTCTAATGATTGGCTAAATTTGTTTGCTACCTAGATTTTGATGATTATTGACGTGGTTTGAATGTTTTTCGGTTTTAATTACTCGTATGACGAATGTTATTGTCAAGGTTACTGTTTTATTGATTATGAATGTGTATGAATGCTGAGATTTTAATAATCTTCCATGAACTTGTTTTGCTTCTCATCTTGTTCGTTTCCTTTGTGTGTTTCGAGTAGGGTTTCGAGTTTGGATCATTACTTGGTGTTTTTGATCTAAACGATTCGATCGGTCGTAAGATCAGTTGTGTGAGTCTTTAAAAATCAGTGTTTTACCAACCTTGAGTCTGAGAGGAGATAGGTTATCGGGGTTGTCTCTTGGTTTTGGTGATTTGGGTAGCAATTGCATGAGATTGAGTTGTCCTGGTTAGCTTTATGACTTGCAATTTCGTGTCATAGTTGGTATTTTACTGCTTACTCCTTGCCCTTAGGTCTGTTTAGGATAGTCTCTGGGTATAGTAACGGTTGAGACTGAGATGTGAAGCTGTTTTCGAGTACTTGGTGTTCTAGGGAGTGGTGAGTCTGAGAGGAGATCCACTTTCTTACCAGTGAGCTTATCTTGACCCTTAGGATAGTTAGGGCGTGTAGGTGAGTCTGAGAGGATATCATGCGTGTCTTAGTGGTTCCTGAGTCGGTCTATCTTTAGAGTCGGTTTCGTACGGTTAGTTTTTCCCGAAAGCATTTAAACTATTCAATAGGATTCCTTGTCTAGGTAGTGTTTGTCTCATACTTGGTCTCCGCTTCGTGTCTTAGTTAGTTTGGTCTTTTTAGTTTCTCATTTTTGTCTATTTCTTTCTAGTGTCTTGTTCGTTTCTAAGTCAGTTTGTTTATTAGTTCAGTCTTATCTATTTTCGTTTAATTATATGTTTTAAAAATAGTAAAAATAAAATCATCACTTGCTTTCCATCGGTTAGGAGTCGATAAAGGTATAGTATTGAGGGCCGCCTCCTTTTGTGCCCACGGTTCGATAACTCGGGCTTACTGTCTTTACTACGCACGACTGGTACACTTGTCATAACGTGTGAATTAGTCGTGAGTCCATTTCTTAATTAAAACTTGGTAAAGTAATTATTATATATATATATATATATTTATATTCACACAACATCAAGTTTTTGGCACCATTGTCGGGTACACTACATTGGCGACTTCGAGAACGACCGAGTCGGGGATCTTGCCGTTTTTGTACATATTTATGTGATTTTTTATTTTCTATGATTAGTTTATTTTTCTTCTATTCTATTTTTATTTTATTTAGGATTATATTTTGTGTGATTTTGTGTTTCTAGGATTTGTTTAGGATTATTTTCTTTTATTTTATTTTTATTTGTTTTCATCTCACCTGCTACTTTGAGAAACATGTACAGACAGCAGGTTGGACGTTTCGAGGAGGAGTGTGTTCCCTTGTGGGAGACTGAGTTTGGAGATGAGTTGGCGGATAATCTAATCGCCGACGGAGGAGTATGTGACCCTTTTGGTTATCTTGCTGAGTAAGAGATATTACTGTCCGGGAAGCCAAAGAAGGAGATCAAGGAAGTAGGAGAGACAGAGGAAGTGGCTAAGGAACCGGACCAACCACTTCACATTGGATTTAACCGACTTGTGGAGGATGTAGATGGTGGATCACCACCTTTATTAGAGATACCACGAGAGATGGCACAGAGACGTATGGACCAACAGACCTTGAGGGTAGTCGGATGGTCACATAGGAACCATAGGATTACACCATACTATAGAGATGACCGGTTCCCTCATTACATGCCTTACATTAGGTTTGGTCCATGTAGGTTTAAGGACCGGTGGATCGACTCGGATACATCTGCCCGAGTCCGTTTGAGCCCTACTACAGCATCCTTCCCAGTTGACGGTAGGAGGCGGAGACTGATCCAGGTGAATGGGAAGAGAATAAAGGAGAAGCCAACGGATTGAGATGGTAGTTTGAGTCCGGCTGAAGACTCGTCTGTAAACTTAGCGCTTCGAGGTGGTAACCCGATGGTGAGTTTTTTATTTTGTTTTGTTTTCTGTTATTTTTAATCTTTGTGCAGGTTTTTCATTCCGATGATCTTAGAGGTTGCTGATTCTGATAATTGCTTGTTCGAGGTCGCGTCGTATTATGGTGGATTGGTTGCTACATCCGGAAGGGAGTCCCGTTCTATCCCTTTTACTGTTAAGCATTTGCATTTTTTACCTTACATTATTTCCATGTGCACATTGAGGGCAATGTGTTGTTTAAGTGTGGGGATGGGAACGTGATTGATATACAGTTTATGGATTATTATTCCTTTCTTTAGACACATCATGGACAATGTGTGTTTCAAGTGTGAGGATGTCAGCTTGTGTTTGAGAAAAAAATGGAAATTTTGAAAAAAAATAATAATAATAAAAGAGTGTTTTTGCAAGTGATGAGTTAACACATTTTTTGAGTTCTAAGGCACACAAAAGACCGGTTTTTATTCAATGTAAATCGAAAGCAAAAGGCGAGTCGAGTGCGGGCTTGCGTTTCCTTAATTTGGTTTTCCTTAAGTTTCGGGATTAAGTAGGCCCAACAGAGTTGTTTTTAAGTAATAAAATTGTTTGGGATACTTGGTATAGGGTAGCAAGCTGGATAGTGATAATTGTGCATGGCTTTTATCGGTAACCCAATGCCACACGTTTTCGATGAGATTTTGAGATTTTATATTTTCATATATATTCACTGTTTCGTTTGTTGATTGTATACCTACATGTTATGTTTTGTTAGAACTTAAACATTTTGATGTATTTTGAGACCATAGGCAGAGATGATTCATAGATATGATAGAGGCATTAGGATTTAGCCCATTCGTTAACCTTTTTCGTTTGTTTTACCTACCCGAACATTATCACTTAGTGAACCAAGTTTGAGCCTTATTCCCTTTCGTTTTATTAACCCACATATTACCCCTTAGCATTTTAGCCTTTTTATTTTTAAACCCGTGTTATTAATCCAGTTCGAGTTAGTGTCTGCGTTTGTGTTAGTAATTATTTGTGAGTGCGGCATTGTAGCTTATGTCATAGGCACAAGTAGCTGAACAGTGTGTGAAAGAAAATATAAAAAAGAGAAAAAAAATTATATATGTGTTTAGTTAAATGAAAATAAAATATAGGAAAAAATGAAAAAAAAAGAAAGAAAACGTGAAGAAAATGAAAAAAAAATAATATACGTAAAAGAATAAGTGCGAGTATCAAAGATCCTCAAATATTTAGTTTGTTTGTTTATTAGTTTGTTCCTAGCCTAGCGAGTCCGGATTATGATCACTTTAGCCACTTTTATATCCTTTATCCATACCCTAAACCTAGCCTTACATTACAATCTGTTAAAGTCTTTTTGATCAGTTTATTTGTCTTATGCATTTGGCTGGAGATTTGATTAATGTTCAAGCCTATCACATTAATGTTTCACTGTTAGGTTTTGAGATTGTATAGATTAGATACTGACACATCTTTTGCTAGTTACAGATACAAATCGAGTGGAGAGTACTATTGTGAGAAGTATGAGCTGTGTATGATTAGATCATAAAAGTAGGTGAAACTTGAATAGGTATGCCCATATTTTTCAAAACTTAGCATCATCTTGACCTGTTGGGTCGTAAAGCTATTGATCGTGTAAATCTTGGGGAATTAACTGTGTGTTTGGACTTCGTGGCTTGTATTTGATTTTGCTTGATGTGATCGTGTTTGTTTGATTACATTGTTAGATGTGTTGCATGGGGCTTTGCTTAGGGACAAGCAAAGTGTAAGTGTGAGGATGTTTGATACGTGCTATTTTATATATATAATTCATGCATATTAAACCCTCGTTTTAGACATTTTATTATTAAATTCAGGTGAATCGATACTTAATTAGTTTATACGTGAATTTTGTAGGTATTGAATGAAAACGGGCTCAAACAAAGAAAAAAAGTTTAATTAGCTCAAACGGATCAAGGTTGGAATTTTATTGGGCCATGAGTGGGCTGGGTCTAAAAATAATAAAAGAATAATATATATATATATATATATATGTGTGTGTGTGTGTGTGTGTGGAGTTTCAAATAAAAAGTAGTTTTTCGCTAAAAATCTAAGAAATGACAAAAACCTTAAAAATAATGATATCAAACGAACTCCGATTGAGTACATTTCAGCGGCGTTGGAACCGTCTCGTTGAACTCTACCATCTTAGCTTTTAGGGTTTAGCTTTTAAGGTTTAGATTTTATGTTTGAATTTTAGGGTTTTAGCCTTATGGTTTAGCCTTAGGGCTCAGATTTTATGGTTTAAGTTTTTTTTTTAGAGGTGGGGGTGGGGGGTTTAGGTTTTTGGGGGTGGTTAGGGGTGGGTTTAGGTTTTTTTTTTTTGGGGGGGGGAGGGTTGGATGCGGGGGTTTAGGTTTTTAAGGGGTGGAGGTGGTGGTTTTAGGCTTTTCGGGGTGGTGTTGGAGGGGGGTTTAGGTTTTTGGGTACGAGATGGGTTTGATAAGATGATTCCAACGCCGCTGGAATAAGCTCAATCGGAGTTCGTTTGACCTACTTCTTAGGATTTTTTAGCGAAAAACCACTTTTTAGTGGAATCGTCCTATATATATATAAATATATATATATATATATATATATATATATATATATATATATTTGAATGGAGACGGCAATTGTACTCGGAAGGGACGGCAATTAGGGTGTGCCTTGTGCATAATTTTCGAGGTGAAGTTTGTACAAGAATTTGGGATTGTGGTTGTTTTGGTCGAACAGAAAAAGAAAAAGTAACAAAACATTTGATCGTGAATTGGAATTCGAACCTAGCTAGTATACACCTCTAATTTATGACAAAAGTTTTGCAAGCTAGCACACAGGTAGGTAAAAATTAATTGAAGCAGTCAGGCAGTTGAATTAATTAAGCTAGCAAGCATGTGAATTAATTTAAGCAAACATGCAGCTTAATTATATTATGTTTTACTATTGATTTGGGTAAACTTGTTTGCTACCTAGATTAATATGATTATTGATTGTGGTTTGAATGTTTTTCGGTTTTAATTACTCGTAAGACGAATGTTATTGCTAAGGTTACTATTTTATTGATTATGAATGTGTATGAATGCTGAGTTTTTAATAATCTTTCATGAACTTGTTTCGCTTGTCATCTTGTTCGTTTCCTTTGTGTGTTTCGAGTAGGGTTTCGAGTTTGGGTCATTTACTTGGTGTTTTTGGTCTAAACAATTCGATTGGTCGTAAGAGCAGTTGTGTAGGTCTTTAAAAATCAGTGTTTTACCAACCTTGAGTCTGAGAGGAGATAGGTTGTCGGGTTTTCTCTTGGTTTTGGTGATTTGGGTAGCAATTGCATGAGAGTGAGTTGTCAATGTTAGCTTTATCACTTGCAATTTCGTGTCATAGTCAGTATTTTAGTGCTTACTCCTTGCCCTTAGGTCTGTCTAGGATAGTATCTGGGTATAGTAACGGTGGAGACTGAGAGGTGAAGCTGTTTTTGAGTATTTGGTGTTCTAGGGAGTGGTGAGTCTGAGAGGACATACACTTTCTTACCGGTGAGCTTATCTTGACCCTTAGAATAGTTAGGGCGTGTAGGTGAGTCTGAGAGAAGATCCTACATGTCTTAGTGGTTCCTGAGTCAGTCTATCTTTAGAGTCGGTGTCGTACGGTTATTTGTTCCCTAAAGCATTTAAACTAGTCAATAGGATTCATTGTCTAGGTAGTGTTTGTCTCATACTTGGTTTCCGCTTCGTGTCTTAGTTCGTTTAGTCTTTTTAGTTTCTCATCTTTGTATATTTCTTTCCAGTGTCTTGTTCGTTTCTATGTCAGTTTGTTTATTTAGTTCAGTCTTATTTGTTTTCATTTAATTATAAGTTTTAAAAAATAATAAAAATAAAATCATCACTTGTTTTACATCCGTTAGGAGTCTATAAAGGTCTAGTATCGAGGGCCGTCGTCTTTTGTGTCCACGGTTCGACAACTCGGGCTTACTGTCTTTACTACGCACGACCGGTACACTTGCCGTATCGTGTAAATTAGTGTGAGTCCATTTCTTAATTAAAACTTGGTAAAGTAATTATATATATATATATATATATATATATATATATATATATATATATATTCACACAACATCCAGTTTTTGGTAAAGTCCATTTCTTATTTCCAGCCCTAAACTTATATACCACATTTTCATGTTTTCTTTTAAATTCCATCTTCTTTGGTTCTTTACTAGCTACCTCATCATATATTACCGCACTAAGTTCCAAAGTTGTGTCCATTGTTTGCGGTGAGACGGTTTTTACTAACGTGTGAACTTTAGAGGGTAACCCTTGCATGTAGCATTTAATCATTTTGGATTCGGGTGTTACTAAATGTGGCACTAATCTAGCCATCTCATTGAATTTGGTGGTATACTCACGATGTGTGAGATTTCCTGCTTCCAAACGGTGAAATTCTGCTTCAATTTTATCCATCTCATTTTAGGGACAAAACTTCTTAATCACCAAATTCTTAAGGTCGTCCCGTTTCATTTAATATATGGCCTTCTCTCCTTTTGATTGTTTGACCATTTCCCACCAACTGAGTGCTTCTTCTTTAAAAGAATGTGTAGTGAATTTCGCTGCCGCATTGCTCTTACACTCGTTAAGTTTAATAACGGCATCCATTGAAGTTAGCCATTGCGTAGCAGCTATGGCATCTTTCTTGTCGTTAAAAGGCTTCGGGTTACATCCATTGAAGGATTTGTATGAGCATCCTTCTTTGTGCTTATTTCTTGTTTCCATACTGTTGTTCATAGTACAACCAGTTCCGCCTTGGTTTATACCGCTGGCAGTTCCTACTCTAGTGGTGTGATTCATATTTTCCAGTTGTGCATTAGCACCATTATTTGTTCCTCCATTATTGGGTCCCTAACTTCCCGGGCCCATTCTCCTTTGAATCACTTCATCAAGGATTCCAGGTAGCGTTGTTTGTAGCACTCTAGACACTTCATTTGCAACTTCTCTTTGGAATTAGCTTTAACCATAAGTACCTCATCAACATTATTTTCCGTTATAGGGTCCGTACTGATGTCCGTGTTAGTATTATCATGTGTTCGTGATCTCGTAGTGGGTCCTCGGCCCCTACCTCTACCTCTACCTCATCCTCTACCTGCCATTTTGTACCTATATATATGTATAATAATCAGAATTTGCATAATCGGTCATAAGCCAGAAATTCAGCATTACTTATAAAATCATTGATTAACGTTGGCTAAGTGTTAATAAATCATTTACTTTTTCTGTTGTTTTCTAGGTATTACCCGTTATGTGGCGTACTGAATGTACACATCTAACTTATCTTATCATGATTGGAATAGTGAATTACGCCCAATGGAGTAAAAGGGGCCACAATCGTTTCAAGATACCAAATGTTGTAAACACATGGAGCTCACCTCGAAATGGTTATTCATTCATGTCCCAATGAAATAGCACAACCAACTCTCCTTAGGATCCTAGATTATATTAATATATCCAAAGTAAATGCCTAACTTAGTGATAGATAAACGAATCTTAAATGTTTAGTCGGAACCTGACCTCGATATTATCTACTGTTTTGTGGTCAGATTGTTGGCTAATCACACTCACGGCACGTACCGGGCTTGGGTAGTATATTAGAATGTTTTGTGTGATTTTGTGGGTGTGTTTGTTGTGAAATGAGCATACACTTGATTTTTTTTTATAGGCAAACTTTCATGCGGTGACGGACCGTTACGGGGTGGTGACGGTCCGTCACCCCCTTGGCGGGCACGCACTTCCTGACCACGTAATGGATCGTTACGTGCTGTTGACAGTCCGTCACGAGTCTGAATCATGAGCCACGTGTCATCTCCTTAGAAAACCCTAGACCGCCCCTGACTTTTGCGGCACGGACCGTTACCACCGTGTGATGGTCCGTTGTGAGCGACACAGACCGTTATCAAAAGGTGACGGTTCGTTACGGGTAGTTTTTCATAATTTTCCATTTTTAGCCCCTGAAGTTTGAGCTACTTACTACTCGAGCCCTTGTAGTTTTGTTTCCTTGGATTTTTGAAGTGTTACATTATGGTTTGGCCTTTCCTAGTCTAGTCTCATGGTTCATACTGTACGACTACAGGGTGATACCATATAATCAAAAAACTTGATGAAGCAATTATTTCCACCTATTGTGGGTATAGATTTTAATTCATACACATCCATGTGAATAATATTAAGGGTCCAATTATTCTTTCAAGTGATTTGACTAATGATCTTGTTACTTTGGCTTCAACAAACGTTATGCATTTTGAGTATGATTCAAAATGGAATGTAGGTATGTTTTTTAATTTAATCAAAAGAAGAATTTAATTAAAGTTTATATGGCCAATAAATCATGCCAAAGACAAGAAAAATCACGCATATAAACAGAAGTAGTAGCAAATTTTCTCATATCGTTCTTGACAACCATTACATTTAACTTAAACATCCCATTAAGAGCATGGCCCTTACCTACAAACATTCCACATTTGGTCAAAAAGACCTTTTCATACTCAAACACTAAATGAAAATCAAACTTATTTTGCAACCAACCTGACACAAGTTTCTTGAGAATCTCGAGAAGATAAATCATGTTGCTTGATGTGTTGTAAAACACATATCTTTTATCCTATTGTTTTGTGTGTTTTAGCTAATTTCATATTCGTTTTTGTTCGTTTTTGGTTCGTTCTGAGTTCGAGGTGTGTTTGCAGGTGCTCGTGTGCTAAAGTAGCAGAATTCAAGTGTTAAAACCTAGAGAAATCAAGCACACGAGGAGAGAAGAAGAAAAGAATAAAAGAAAAATAAAAATTCTGAGAAATTAAGTCTTCGCGCCACGCGAAGAGGCTGCCCTATCATGTTCGCGACACGCGAAGACCATGGAAAAGGGCCCCCGACTGTTTTGGTCTTCGCGCCACTCGAAGGACCCCGGATGCTGGTTCGCGACACGCAAAAAGCATAAAAATCCGGAAAAACCCTAATTTTGAATATTAAAAGATTTTGATTACCGTTATTCGAGGAGTTCGACTTTTAGCCGTCTAGATACAGTTCTTGGGCGATTTCTAGATTAGGGGAAGCAATTGGAGCCATAGTTTGAAGCTGGTGAGATCGAATCGGTTTGACATCAATCGTTCGGTGTCGAGATTTCATTCTTTTGTATTCAATCAGTTGTTTGATACCATGATTATGCCTTTTGCTACTGGTTTCATAGTTTTAAACATGATTTTTGTCTAAACTCTTAGTAACTGCCTAGATTGGATGAATATTTGTTGAAAGATCGGATTTTTATCGGTTTTGGTTATCGTATGATGATTTGATACTATTATAAAGAATCTTTGCATAATTGATCTGATGTGTTTGCATGTTTAGTTCTGATTTGTTATCAATTTATATTTCGCATGCTTCTTGTTGAATGTCTTTCAGTTATAGGTGCATGTTTAGGTTGCTTACTGTGTGTTTGTGACTGTGTATGGTATTGCTAGACGTAGTAATCCATAGGAATATATGTTGGTGAGTTATTAGATCTGAATATTCTACCTGTCTCAATAGCTGAAAGGTGAGAGATAGTCGGTTAGTCTCTGGTTTTAGGTGTCTAGGTGTGAGGGCTCTGAAAGGAGGTTTCCCTAGGTGGCTTAGGATCTTTGCTATTCCATGTCAAATCAGTTGTCTTTGATTACCCCTTGCATTCCTTGAGTGTATTGGGATAGTGAGACTGAAAGGTGATCTGTCTTTAGGGTACTTCAGTATCATTAGTGAGACCAAAAGGTAAACCGACTGTCTAGTGACCGTTATACATTCCTTAGAGTTGCCTTCTGGTCACATCCTAAGATTGATTAGGAATCCACTAGGTTGTTGTGAGGGTGTCATACTTAGAATCCAGTTTCATCATCGTTTCCATATATGAGAGTAGTCTGAGTTTCACAAATAGGATTCTTGTCTAGGTAGTGCTTCCCCAATTCTTGAATTCACCCAGTTCTTTGGTGTGATAGCTAGTTGTCATTAGTAGTCTTCTTCATTCACTTACTTTTGAGTTTAGTTAGTTAATCTTAATTTGTAGATTCCCCCCCCCAAACCAAACCAAATAAAATATTTAAGTTCCGTGTCGGAGTCTAGTTTTAGTTAGAGTCTGTGTCTCATGATATCTGGACTTCCATTAGGCTGTGTTACAATTGATAGGTACACTTGTCTGTCTTTGTGGTCTAGTTTGTAGGAGTGTCTAGAGTTTAACTAGAGTGTGTAGGTTAGTTTTGTGTTTAGTTTTTATAAACCATTCAACCGACATCAAGTTTTTGTCGTCGTTGCCGTAGACACTTGGCAATAGCAAAATTAGCTTCGATTAGTTCTTTATTTGGTTATTTGTTTTTATTTTCTCTTATGTGTTTAGTTTAATTTACTAGTTTATTTCTTTCTATCTTAAGTCTTAATTGTTTTCTTTGTCTTATTTGCTATTTGTGTGTGTCGTAGTTAGAGTCTTTCTTTTGTCGTTAGTCATTCTTCCTTTTTTTTCTTCTCAAGTTTATGCAACACACTCGTTCACAGGGATCACCCCACTTTGATGCTTATTTAGAACCCGAGCGAGAGCTTCACGAGCATAGCCGGAAGTTTCGCAATCGTTTGAGTGATTTCTATGGGAAAAAGGTACGTATTCCTATTCCTATTTCTATCACCCGCCCTAATGTGCCAAACACTAATAACTGGCAGATTCCATCTCATGTTATGAACACCATCACTAACTCAACTCAGTTCCACGGCCTCGAGGATAAGGATGCACCAGGACAACTGTCCCGCTTTGCGTGTATTTGCGATACCTTTCGCATTACTAGTGTCACTGAGGACGCAATCTATCTGCGTCTGTTCCCATTCATGCTTTCTTGTCGTTCTGCCATGTGGTTGGATACCCTACTCCAAGACTCCATTACCCCTTGGGAAGATTTGCAGTCCAAGTTCTTAAAAAATTACTATCCTCCGTTTAAGGCCGCCCGTCTAAGGGACCAGATCCACTCTTTCCGCATGGACCCCGATAAGCCATACCACATGGCTTGGGAGCGGGTCAACACTCTACTGAGTAGATGCCCTCAACATGGCCTTTTCGATTGGGAACTTGTTGAGAAGTTCTGTAATGGCCTAACTTTTGAGAAGCAACGGATGTTCAATACTGCTGCAGGAGGTCACATCATGGATAAGAAGGAGCCGAGCGAATGTGAGGAGATGTTTGAGAGCTTTGCTTTGGCCGAGCAACAACAGCCTTGCTCTAGGAATTCCAAATACTAACACTAGGGCCACCCTCTCGTCTACTAGGGGTGTTCATCATGTCACCACTGAAACTAGTGTGGTTACTGCACTCGCAGCTATAGCTAAGGAGATCAAGGAACAGGTGGACTTCTTGGGGAATCAAAAACTCCCTTTGTTTAACTCGGGAAGGAGATACCACCCCAACTTCAGTTGGAGATCTGGTAGGAACCCACCTGGGTTTCAACCCCGCCAGAATTAGTATGGTGGTGGAGATGGAGGCCAGAATTCTAGTAGTAGTGGGAGTGAGAAGAAGATAGAGGAGATGATGGCTACATAGACTCATATGCTTGCTCAGCTAGTGAGTAGAGATCAGGAGACTCAAAACAAGCTGAAGGGGCATGATACATTGTTGAGAAGTCAGCAATCTGTATTCTTAGGTATTGTCACACCCCCGCCAGCGGCGGAAACACGGGAGTGTGACGAAATTGATTAAGAGAACACAAGGCAATAAAGAAAATTACTATTAAGATTTCATAAACATTAAATTGATTACATGTGTCTCAAAATAACCAAAGATAACAATCTTGATCAAACAAAACAACTTTAACATAAATCATAAGTCTTCAATTGATAATTAGGCCATCCTACGTGAGCAAAACCAAAGTCTATCCTTACGCGGTATTTCCTGAAACATGTAATAAAACAAGTCAACAAACAAAGTTGGTGAGATGCATAGGTTTTTTTAAAATAAACATACAAAGATGTATACAATTCATGGCAATACTTAACATACTCACATTAGTAAAACGTCACAACATGAAGCCACAACCAAACCTAATGACATGCCCTCTCCGGTTCAACCCCCCACGGGTTAACCTAAGCCTATGTGTCGGATTTCAATCACCCAAACCCCTAACTGGGAATATGGGTGGGTTTGTCACACCAATAGCGCTATAATTGTACTACCGTCGCTTGTAACAAGTTAATGATTGTGTATGTGTTTGAAAAAGAGGGCCTTAATGTGTTTATGCAGTCATGTTGTCCATAGTTAAATAATGTTTTAACGTCGAGTATGAAAACCTTTGACAATTGTTTGAATTGTACTAAAAATGTTTTTTTGTTATTGCTTGTTACATGTTCCACCCCAAAGAATAAAGAAAAAGGGGACTATGATCTCACCTTGATGATTAGAGAGGAGGCGGGTGTATCAACCTCAGTGAACGTGCCCTATAGAATTTAAGAATTGAATAAGTTTAAGAAATTATTGTTATACGGAGAGAAAGTTTGAATGGGAACAATGAACGAGGATAGGTGGTTGCATAATAGAACATGATATTCCACCTAGGGTAGTACATCCAATGAAAAGATTCCCAGGAAAGAGGGGTCGGTGGCAAAGGACTCGTTTAGATTACCACGTCTTTCCTAGCCAGAACTGTTCATTTGTCATATACGTACATCGTAGGTTTGGATAGGGTTTTAATGCATGCAACACCTTAGATTATGAATAAAATATTTTTAAGAAAAAAAGTCAAAGAATTAAGGATACTTAAATGTTAGAAGATTAGGGTTAGTTTTGTAAAATTCAGATTTTGATAGATTGTATTGCTGAATTTAGGCATGTTTTAAAAATATTAAACAATTTTAAAAAATTCTAAGATTCTCCAGATCTTTAATTTAAGTTATAAGGTAAAAAATTTCTTAAGAAATCCTTTTAATTTAGGCAACTTAAATATCCCAAAATCGTGACACAAGATCAGAGGTCCAGAATAGACCTTTCTGTCTTCATTTGTCATTTTAGGGAGTATTACAAAGAGTTAGAATGTCAATTATACATGGTTTTAAATAATATTCAATAAAATTTGATTTACAAGAAGATTGAACATGATCGGAGTTGTAGAATGGGAGATATGGTCCCGGAAAGTAATGTCAAATATTTTGTCAAAAAGTCAGAATTGACCTTTACCTCTAAAAAAATACGTTCGAAAGCCTTAAACTTGTCGAAAAATTACGAGGTCAGATTTTGTGGAAAGAAAACTCTTTGAATTAGATTTTGGTTTAAAAACAACCCTTTTTTGGATTAAGAATAACCAAGATATGGGTGTCACAATTTGACACAAGTATTCTGTCCAGAATCCAGACTTGCACTTGTGCAACTTTTTAGGGTTTTAAAGTGAGTTTTCGGTTATGAAACATTAATGTAAGCTCATTTAAAAGTTAAATAATGAAGATTTAGGGTTTATGAGACTGAGGTATTATGCTCATAAAACCACAAAAGAAAAAGAAAGAGATTAGAGGTGTAGAGATGATAAAATCAAAGAACGAAAGAAACCGAAACGAAAAGGGTGATGCGACTTACTTGTTTGCTTATTTCTTGATCCTTGCTTGCTAATTGTGAAATCCAAGAGTGATAGGGCAGGGATTTTTGAAATTGAAGGCTTGGAGGAGTTTTGGAAGTGGTTTAGCAAAGAATTCAAGCAAGCACCCTAAGGCCTCTATTTATACTATAGATTGAAGGGTTGTATATTAGGAAAGAACTTGAAGTATAAGCCAAGGGTTTCTAACCCTAATGCATCCTCCAACCACCCCTTACCAGCCAAAATTTCAAAATTATGGTTTAGTAATGTACAACTAGGTCCCTCAAGTATACAAGTGGTGCATCGGTGCACAAAACGTTCGGTTTTCGCAATTCAGAGTTAAATTAAGGAAAGTTTTGCAAATGAAAGTTGTTTTATTTAATGAAATGGATGTGTTTGTCATTTTAAAACATAATTTAGTGTCATAAAGGATGTATTTTTTGGTTGTGGACGGTACGGAGTCAAACTGCGGTTTAGATGGCGAACGGATACGCATAGGCACTAACTAACGTACTTGGGCATCAATTTGATTTATATGAAAACTTGACTGAGTTAAATAACTATGATAGGTGCATATGGTTGATAAATTGCCTTTGAATTAGTAGTGGGTGAGTTTTCGTGTCGGTAAACGAGTTTTTAAATGGTTTAACGGTCCAAGTTGCAATTTAAGGCAATTCCATGCATTGCAGTCAACATGTGACCATGTAATAAGTATAATGTGCATGAAATAGGTATGTTTCAAGTATGATGTGAACACGAGCTATGAGGAGTGATGTGGTCTAAACGGTCTATAAAAACTAACAAATAAATATAACCTAGACTCCTAAGTAATAAAAGGAGTACCTTACACTAAAGCGCACTGACAGGAAAGTATACCTATCGAGTGTAGCACAGCTTAATGGTAAACAAAAATATCGAACCCTAGAGACACTACGAATAACAAAACAAGACTCTGACTTGGACTAAAGATGAATTGGTTTGGGGGGTTGACTACACTAAAGGTTAACTAAGAATGCAGGAAACTAATGTCGACTCAACTATCAAGACAAGTACCAAGGTGAAATCAGAAGATGGGAAGAATACTACATTTGTCGGAATCCTACTTGCAAAGCACAACTTCTACCAGTTCTGGAAACTATGATGGATATGGGTTTCTAAAGATGGCAAGTAAAGATTACCTAGTAGATCCCTAATCACTCTCAGGGTGTCACCAACTAAGGAACCTAAAACATACTAACTCACTAGATGGTTGGATCACCTCTCGGGTATTTCCAACTATGATAAAGTACCCTAATAGACAGATTACCTCTCAGTCTCACTGTCCACCAATACACTCAAAGAATGCATGGGGTAATCTCAAGATAACAACTATAACACAACTAGCAACAACCACTAGACACCTATTACCGACTTCCTCTCAGACAGTTGACACTCAGATTCCTAATGACGAAGACTAAACGACTAATTCTCACCTCTCA
This sequence comes from Smallanthus sonchifolius, assembly GCA_023525975.1. Classification (NCBI taxonomy): domain Eukaryota; kingdom Viridiplantae; phylum Streptophyta; class Magnoliopsida; order Asterales; family Asteraceae; genus Smallanthus; species Smallanthus sonchifolius. The sequence goes on along the minus strand of CM042021.1, from coordinate 65,571,909 downwards.
CATATTGAACTAGGATACACACTCAACTCTAATCAAGGATTAACCAACACTCCTATGGATTACTACGTCTAGCAAAGCACTCAGGTCATAAGCAATATGCAAACAACCTAAACATGCATCTATTAATGAAAGACATTCAACAAGACAACATGAGGAACATAAATCAAACCATAGATCAGATCTAAGCATGCACTAACATCATAATTATTAACTCAAGATCGGTTACAAAATCATTAACCCATTAACTGAATCCAAAACCGATAAAAACTAAAACTTTAACAAGTATTCATCAATTGACCTAGGAAATATTTGAGTTTTAGCCTAGGATCATACTCAAAACAACTAAAATAGAAGTATTAAGCAAGAACATGGTATCAAACAATCAAATCAAAGATAAAAATCAAAGCTTGAAACCTAGAACGCTAGAATTAACGAACCCGGAAGCAAAGTCTTCAACTTTCGACCTCTAATCTCTTCTCCATCCTCAAAATCGCCTCTAAACCCTTCTCTAGATGGCAAAATATCGAACTCGCCAAAGAACGGGCATAAAAATCTATTTAAAATCAAAATCTAGGGTTTTGCGGAAATTAAGTCCCTCGCGTACCGCGAGAAATAATCCTAAGTCCTTCGCGTAACGCGAAGGACAACTTAGTCGCGCCCGGTTTCTGGTTCCCTCTCGTACCGCGAGAACTTTCATTCTCTTGTCTCACGTACCGCGAGAGGCATAAATTTCCCATTTTCTTCTTTTGAATTCCTGGCTTCATTCTCTAGCTCAGTTTCTTTACGTATTCATTTGTAATCTTAACGAGCACCTGGAAATATACAATAGACTCAAATACAGACTTAAACGAATAAAAACAAACACAAAACTAATCAAAAACGCACAAAACACAAGGAATAAAGATGTGTGCTATGCACTACATCAAACATCTCAACACTTAACCTTTTTTCGTCCTCAAAAAATCTGCAATGGAATCATAACTAGGATCTACTTAATAAACATCAATTACCAATTAGCAAAGTATTTCTGTCCGATTAAACCCAACACCAAATTTCAAGCTCCCGTAATGTGTTCTAACTCATTTTACCAAGCATATCAATCAATCTATGTGGCTCACACTTAACAGTTACAACTCTACCTAATCCTGTCTCACGGTCATATCTAGGAATGGATCAAATCAAATAGATTTACCCTACCACGTTAAACTAAAATTTACAGGTTTTTAGAAATCAGATGATCAATGAATGAATGGATGAAATATGAGCAATAATCAAATGTATGAATCAACCTCACCTAGTGGTGCTTCTCTCAGTTTACCATCCTAGAAGGTAGCACATAGGATGCAGTTTATCAATTAAGCACATAAGAATCACTTAGAGGCGTTTTCTCCAAGTGGCCATCCCGAAGGGTAACACATAAGCAACACTCAGTATTCTAATCAAATAAGCTCATGAATTATGGAATTTATGAATGCGGGCGCCACCGAAACTCGGATTTATTCTCATAAAAAGAGAGTGGTGTGCCATGAAATTTCAAAAACCTCTAAATTTTAACTTAACTTGGTACCTATCAACCTATGTTGACAGTTTCAGTATTACCATTACCCTAAGATGAGTACCTACAAGATTTCATGATTTTATTCAATTATTTCCTAAGTAACACTCACAGGATATTTAAGCTATTCAATTGGTTGGGTCTACCAAAACATCACTAATTAAACACGTTTTCTATTATTTAAACATTTAAACTCAACAAGCAGATATAGTTCTACTATCATTTTCCATTTATTTTGCAGTTATTTCCAAGGACATTTTTCAAAATTTTTAATTTTTTTTTGTATTTTTGAATTTTTATAAACAAGACAAACTAGTTAAACTAGACAATCACATCCCCACATTTGAAAGACACATTGTCTACAAATGTAAAGGAAAACACAACTAAAAATAAAAATGCAAAAATAAAACAAAAACGGGAAGCGACTTAGCTGGTAATGTAGATGCAAACAAATGTGCAGATTCGTTCTTCCATGTGTGCACCATATAGCATTTCGGTCGTGGTTGCACATCAGCTGTCGGGTTGCCTTTACAAATTGTATATAAGTGATAATCAATCCTGCCCGAATAGAGATTGAGTACGGGCGGAATGACAAAACCTGCAAAATAAACCTCACAACAAACCCGCAACATTAAACTGACTCAAATAAAATAAAATAAAAACTCGACTGACTCAAACTAACTCACTAAAAATTTAAAAGACTCAAGATAGATAGATATGCAGAGAACTGTACTCGATGGGTGGCAAACACATAGACATGAAAGCCACAGCAAGGTCGATCATCGGTCACGAACGGTTTCAAATTCCCATGGTAATGGTGGTCGGTGAATATGGATGCTGTGAATGGATGATGGATAGAGGTGGTATAGGATGGCTATGGTGGGTGATGGTTGTGATGGTGATAGTGGTGGATGGTGGACGGTGGTGGAAAACTATGGGAAACAAGGGAATAAGGGCAAAAGCAAGAAGGCCCCGCGTACCACGAAGGATCAGGAGCCACTCCTCGCGTACCGCGAGGAGATGAAAATGAATCCGACTCATTCCTAAACCTCTCGCGTACCGCGAGAAACCACAGAAAAAAATCCTCGCGCACCGCGAGGGACCCCTAGTTATAGAAAGTTTTGAGGGTTTTTGTACCTAGAAAATTTTTGAACCCTTAAACTTTATTCACCCAAATTCCATAAAAAACCTATTTCAAGCATAAAAACATATGTAAAAATACCTGGAACTTCATTCTCGATGATTTTCCTCACCTAATCAAGCGCAAATGCCTGCAAAACATGACACAAACAGAACACACAAACCGAAAAACACAAAAAATTGCACGAAATTAACCGAAAAGACTCGTACAAACTCTACACCCGGGCACTTTCCCGAGACTCACGCAAGCATATCAGGAGGCTTTTCCTTAATCCTAACCGGTACCGCCTTCATCCTTCGCTGCCTACCGATTCTCCACAATCTTAGCATACCCTTACTCCTATCAAACACTGAACCTCTATTACTTAGATCTTTCCACCAAAATTTAAACCTACCAGGTCCGAAGATAACACGGTTCAAATATCCTAGGAAGTTATCATTTCTAAACATCCCCACACTTGGGGTTTTCATTCTCATCAAACTAGAGGAATCCATCAAAGCACGGTTTCTCTCATGAGGCGGCCTAGATTTAGGGGATGACTCGGCTGCTATCCCCTCAGTATGAACAATAGAAAAGGTCAAAGGCTCAATGTGTGGTATCATTAAAGGTGTGGCCTCTAACCTCTCACCCGGATCCTCATGATCCTCAACAACCTCCACGGGTGCCTCACAAACTATTTGCTCCACTTGTGCTAATATCTCACTCAGACTGTAATCATCATCGTCAGCACTTAGGAACGAGGACCTTAGCAACTTCCTTTCAAATCCTCCAACCAATCCGAAGGCTTATCTAACATTCCTTTATCCAAATCATCCTCTAATGGATTTGAGTCCCGATGATCGTCCATGGAGGCATCAAGCATGCACACGGAGTGGCTATGCTCGCCAACATCCTCCACAGATTTTGTAGCATCGAATGTAATAAAATCACCCCCACACGAAGTGTGAGTTTCCCGTCAAGGACATCAAGCATCTCCTTGGCGGTACGTAGGAACGGGCGTCCTAGGATGAGTGGGACTCTATCATCCACTTCGATGTCTAGAAAACAAAATCCACGGGGAATACAAACTTGCCTACTTTCACTAAATTCCACGTGGATACTTGACTAAGCGGTCAGCCAAGGAAATGCTCATGCGTGTTGGTTGCGGTTCACCTAGGTCCAACTGCTTATATAACGAATAGGGCATCAGATTGATGCTAGAACCCAGGTCAACCAACGCGTAGTGCAAGGGCAAACTGCCTAGGAGACACGAAATCATGAAACGACCCGAATCTCCCAATTTCTCGGGCAGTTGCTCTGCACCACAGCAGGACAATGCTCAGTAAGTGAGACTTTAGAGATCCCTCCTAGTTTCTTCTTGTTGAAAAGAAGATCTTTGAGAAACTTGCCATCCTTAGGCATATGCTGGAGGACCTCAATAAATGGGAGATTGACCTTGAGTTGTTTGAACACATCAAGGAAAGTACCGTATTCCCTAGCATTCTTATAAGGCAGCAAGCGCGCTGGATAGGGAACACGACTCGGGTCAATCTCGGGGGACTTCATCTCCTCCCCCTTCTTCTTCTCCGCTGCCTTCTCGACAGGCTTCTCCATCTCTATCTCTTCGTCCATCGGCTTTTCTTCTTCTACAATCGGTGGGGTTTCCTTCTCTGCCCTATGACTTCTTGTCGACACAGCTTTTCACTCAGACTCCTCTAGCATCCTAGCATCGATCTCAGCAAATCGAGCTCTCTAGTCTACCTTCTTCACTTCCTGTACCGAAGGTATGCTATACTCAATGGAGTGGGAGTCATCCTCTACAACCTCTTTCTTCTCCACACTCGTCACTGACACGGCCATCACTGAAGCATTTGGGCCCGAAGATGGGCCTCCTTGTCTACCCTTCAGGCTCTGAGCGATGTCTCCTACCGTGCGTTGCAAATCCTGGAATGCCGACTGCTGATTCTTCAATAGAGTGTCGTGGCTATCCAGTCACTGTCGAGCATCCATATCATTTTGCACTAACTAAGCAAGCAACTATGTCTGATTCTCTATCATCACTTCAATCTTCCTTGTGTTGACACTGCTTCCTGAACTTGCTCCCCTTTCAGCTCCTCCATACTGCTGCTGGCGACCATTAAACCCAGGCGGGTTATTTCCAGATCTACATCCCAAGCCAAAAGAATTGTAGTTGGTGTACCCTCGGTTCTGGTTCTGGTTGCCAGCATAGCTCACATGCTCCTGATTATTTACGGGGCAATCTCGGGTGTCGTGGCCTCCTCTGCACACTTGACACCGCTGAGCACTGAGCTTCAGATCCTCAATCTCGTTAGCCATTAAGGTGAGTGCAGCAGCCACGCTAGTCTCAGGAGTGACCTCATGCACATCTCTAGGAGAAGAGGCGGGTGCTCTAGTACTAGGAATGGAAATCCTAGTAGATGGATACTGCTGTTCGGCTTGAGCGAAGCCCTCGAACATTTCCTCGCCCTCATCAGGCTCGAGTCTCTCCATGATATCGCCTCCCGTAGCTGTATTGAACATTTTCTGCGTCTCAAAGGTGAGAACATTGTAGAACTTTTACACTAGCGCCCAGTCGGAAAGACCGTGCTGGGACATCGACTCAACGGCGCGTTGAACCGCTCACAGGCCATGTGATAAGGCTCATCGGGATCCATCCGGAAGGAGTGGATCTGATCCCCAAGGTGAGCGGCCCTGGAAGGTGGATAATACTTCTTGAAGCACTTGGCTTCGAGATCATCCCATGTGGTGATTGAGTTATCTGGGAGAGTGTCGAGCCAAGTAGATGCACGACCATACAGGGAGAATGGGAAGAGACGCAAGTAGATTTCGTCTTTAGATACACCCGTGAGATTGAAAGTATCACATATGCGCGCAAAGCGGGACACATGTCCAGGTGCATCCTCATCCTCGAGGCCATGGAATTGGGTTGCATGAGTGATCGTACTCATGACATGTGATGGGAACTGCCAAAAAATGGTGTTCGGTATAGTGGGGCGTGTGATCGAAGATCTCGCGCCCGTGACCCCATCACTGGCCCTCTGGTGTACTGTACGCCTCGCTGGTGGGTCAGCGTTGCCCATTTATGGAAAGGGGATAGGGCTAGTAGGGCGTACCTGGGTGCTGCACAATGCTTTCAAATGGTCCCGGAAGTCGCAGGGGCGCTCGTGTAGCTCTCGCTCGGGCTCTATGACAGCTGAATAAGGTGGTGATCCCTGCTAGCGAGTATGGTGCATAAACAGAAAGATTCTAGAGGGAAACAGAACAAAGACTCAAAGACACACAGAAAGACTCGATTCTGAACTAGACACTCAGATAAGACTCACAAGTAGCACACAAGACTCAACAGAAAACAAAATAAACTAAAAATCACTAGAAGAACTAGTCAAAGCTAATATTGCTATTGCCAAGTGTCCCCGGCAATGGCGCCAAAAACTTGATGTGGTCCAGACGGTCTATAAAAACTAGCAAATAAACCTAACCTAGACTCCTAAGTAATAAAATGAGTACCTTCAACTAAACCGCACTGACAGGTAAGTGTACATATCTAGTGTAGCAGAACTTAATGATAAACCGGAATATCGAACCCTAGAGACACTACGAATAACAAAACTAGACTCTGACTCGGACTAAAGATGAATTGGTTTGGGGGGTTGACTACACTAAAGGTTAACTAAGAGTGCAACAAACTAATGTCGATTCAACTATCAAGACAAGTACTATGGTAAAATCAGAAGATGGGAAGAATACTACCTAGGTCGGAATCCTATTTACAAAGCACAACTTCTACCGGTTCTGGAAACTATGATGGATCTAGGTTTCTAAAGATGGCAACAAAAAAATTACCAAGTGGATCCCTAATCACTCTCAGGGTGTCACCAACTAAGGAACCTAAAGCGTATTAACTCACCAGATGGTTGGATCACCTCTCAGTCTCACTGTCCACCAATATACTCAAAGAATGCACGAGGTAATCTCAAGATAACAACTATGACACGATTAGCAACAATCACTAGACACCTAATATCGGCTTCTTCTCAGACAGTTGACACTCGGATTCCTAATGACGAAGACTAAACAACTAATTCTCACCTCTCAGGTATTGAACTAGAATACACACCCAACTCTAATCAAGGATTAACCAACACTCCTATGGATTACTACGTCTAGCAAACCACTCGGGTCACAAGCAATATGCAAATAACCTAAACATGCATCTATTAATGAAAGACATTCAACAAGACAACATGAGGAACATAAATTAGACCATAGATCAGATCTAAGCATGCACTAACATCATAATTATTAACTCGACCGGTTACAAAATCATTAACCCATTACATGAATCCAAAACTGATAAAACTGAAACTTTAACAAGTATTCATCAATTGACCAAGGCAATATTAGAGTTTTAGCCTAGTATCATACTCAAAACAACTAAAACAGAAGTATTAAGCAAGAACATGGTATCAAACAATCAAATCAAAGATAAAAATCAAAGCTTGAAACCTAGAACGCTAGAATTAACGAACCCAGAAGCAAAGTCTTCAACTTTCGACCTCTAATCTCTTCTCCAGCCTCAAAATCGTCTCTAAACCCTTCTCTGGACGGCAAAAGATTGAACTCGCAAAAGAATGGGCATAAAAATCTATTTAAAATCAAAATCTAGGGTTTTGTCGAAATTAGGTCCCTCGCGTAGCGCGAGAAATAATCCCAAGTCCTTCGCATACCGTGAAGGAAAATTTAGTCGCGCCCGATTTCTGGTTCCCTCGCGTACCGCGAGAACTTTCCTTCTCCTCTCTCGCTTACCGTGAGAGGCATAAATTTCCAATTTTCTACTTTTAAATTCCCGACTTCATTCTCTAGCTCGGTTTCTTCACGTATTCACTTGTAATCTTCACGAGCACCTGCAAATATACAATAGACTCAAATACAGACTTAAATGAATAAAAACAAACACAAAACTAATCAAAAACGCACAAAACACTAGGAATAAAGATGTGTGATTTGCACTACATCATTGAGGGTTTCAAGCTTCATTGATTCATGAATATGGTAAGCGTTACAAGTACGTGAAAAGCAGAAATGTTACAGTCTCCCCTAGTTAAGGGAATTTCGTCCCCAAAATTCAACTAGTAGAGACAATGATAACTAGGAAAGGATAGGTTATGATATACGTTGACTAGGGCTAGTCCTTGATCCGACGCCTAGTCCCACTTCCAATGCACCATCAATGTTTATATATATGGTGTACCGCAGCTAACCCACCACACTTTTAGCGTCTTGGAAGCGTACTAGCCACATATCAAGACTACCACTAACACGGATAATGTTGGGTGGCATGACTCGAGTTTAGGAATTGGTTATGGGTAGCAACATTGTAGAATTTCACTTCACACCAATGTACCTGTAAATTCACGATTACGTTCGCTACCGCAATCGTCAATTTACCTTACACGGGTGTGATATGTCTTTCTACCATGTACCTATAAAGTGATGAGAGTAATGTAGACGGAGGTTACGAATATTATCAAAGGGCAGTAAAAACATGTTTTGAGACTTAAGAATCATGATTAAATATGTATCTTATGCATATTTAGCAGTAGTGTATAAAGTGTGACATTCACATAACAATCCACAAAATGAATCTTGAATAATAATATATCCAAACATAGTGTAAATTTATGAGCAAACATGATTCAATGATAAAAGAAATCAACCTAAGTCTCATGATAGAGTCATCCAAACAAATATAGAATTTAAGTTTTGATGAACCAAGGTAACAAATTAAGAAATCAAATAAGTAACATAGTTATCATGTCTCCCCTAGTTAAGGGGATTTCCTCCCAAAACATAACTAGTGGGGTTTGCGTTGTCTTGGGTGGTAGGGTCTTCACGTGCCTCAGTTGTTCCCATGACAAAAGTGCGAGCACGAGCCCCTTGATTGTTGTTAAGCTTGGGACAACGGTGCTTGAAGTGATCGGTTGCACCACACTCAAAGCAAGACCTACCATTGGTATTAGAAGGGACTATGGCATTGTTGGCAGCAGCATGAGTAGGCATGCGACAAGAGGTGTCTAGATGCCCATTTCTTCCGCACTTGGTGCACTTATGTAACATCTATGATTTTCTCATGCTTTGATTTGTGCAATAATATCATTTCAATTTCAAGTTTTGGATCATTTCATTTTGTCACATTAATTACAAGTTATACATTCATGTTATAGTATCACCGTAGATATATATATAATAATATATCTACATACATATATATTTATTTCATTTATTTAAGAATGTAATTTATGTAGTTTCACTCTAAACATATAGATGTAAATATATATATGAATGATTAATTATAACTACATGACAAAATATTATTGATGAACCACATAAAAATATTTGTTTAATTTCCACTCTTTTATAAACGTATAGATATATATATTTATATATGAGTTATTTAAATTCTAAATATATATATTTTACAAATCATGACAAATTATAGTTTTATAAATTTTATAGAAATAAAATTGTATATATATATTTGCAAGAGTTAAAAACAAATAAAATCGGTTTGCCCCCCCCCCCCCAACGAGCACGTTGAACCCCCTTGAGCACATTGAACCCCTCAATTTGACCCCCCTTATGGTCTTGAACCCTATTTTCACAGGTTTGACTTTGGAAAGTCAAACAGGGCAAATTTCTCACGATTTCAGTTATGAATTCCTTGAATTCGAGTGTTAAACTCTAATCAATCACAAACAAACCAACGTATGACTATTCTAATCATATATAACGAACTAATTACATCAAAAATCAATGAATTTAAGCGTAAACGACTCGTAACCGTTCCTAATCAAACTCAACATCAATTCGAGCATTAAACGTGAAATTAGCCTAAAACATCTGATCCCATACCTTCACGACACTCACTACAAACTTTCTAAACACCCGTTAGCATCACATTTCATCTCCAAAGCCCTGTCGAGCCCAAAGAACACCGATTCGGACACCTCGGCCGTTCGTCCTCCACACGCAATCATTCGAGGTAAATCTTGCGTCATTAGACTCGTCTCAACCCCATGATCAAAAGCCCTATGGTCGGTGGATCGATCGTTGCGAAATTTAGACGATTGGGTGGCTAGGGTTTGGATTACGGGTTGTGGAAGAAGACGAGTGAGGGTTGTGTGTTAAAATGATTTCACATCAGATAATGAACAAGGCATACGCCCAGGTTCACCGGTTAAAGCACTTGACTCACAGGTATAAGGTCGCGGGTTCGACCCCAGCCCTATACCTTATTTCTCTTTTTGCATGCCCCAGCACCCGGATCCACTGCTCCTTTTGTTTAAAACATTTCAATCAGACCCTATTACCACTATCGGACCACTAGTCCAGTGGTTAGTCCTCTTGGCCTTTATCAAATAGACCCGAGTTCAAGTTCCGTGGTCAGTTTTTGTTTTTAAATTCATTTTAAAACTTATTTTTTTACCCAAATTTCTTTATAAAAATTATTTTATAAAACTTCCAAGGCTCAGGAATATTTTATGAACCAAACTATTAACTTATCAAATATAAACATTTATTTAACCGTTTAGAGATTAAAACATAATAAAACTTAAATTAAAAACTCACATAATTATTTATTTAAAAACCTCTACGTGATACAAGGTATTTTGTTACCCAGTTATTTTGTACAGTTTATATTTTTTTTATATCTCATAATTTTAATTAATAGTTAATCTAATTATTAAATTAAGTATAACATTTTATCTCAAAATAGGATTTATCAAATCCAAATTACCTACTTATTCAAATTAAATATTATTTAACCACTTATTCATTTATTTGTAAACAAATTAAAGTTATCCATATATATATATATAAATATATATATATATATATATATATATATATATATATATAGGGGAGGGTTCTAGAGAAAACCACAAGTTAGGCGAAAACCGAGAAAACCACTAAAAAACCAATTTTAACCAATCATATAATAATATTTATTTTTTATTTTATTTTATTTATAAGAGTATCAATATAATATTAAACATTTTTACCAAAAAACATTTTTACACATAGTGTTACGTATACGTAAACAAAAAACAAAAAAATTGCAGTTACGTATACGTAAATCAAAAAAATTTCTTTTGGATACGTATACATAAATAAAAAAATTGCCTGAAATTATGTGGTTTTCTCGGTTTTCGCCTAACTTTGTGGTTTTCTCTTGATCCTTCCCCTATATATATATGTATATAAGTATTCAATTACTTACAAAAAAGGCAAATGAAACTATATAAACGTACCTATTTTTTATAACAAACAAGTGCATACTCACCCAAACCAGCCCAATTCCTTTATTCATTAGTCTCTTGAGCATACCATTGATACATGTATATTATTCAATCATAGTTTAACCTTGTGGTTAGATAATCACTCGTGCAAACAACTGTTCGTGTGATTTTAAGCTACATATTTTAATGTGAGTTTACATAGCCCTTTTTTTTCATTTTTACATCTTTGAGGTTAAATATGATTATATTCAAACTATTTGCAATTTATACAGTTCAAACATTATGATCATGTGTGTAATTTGTGGCTTATGCTTGAACACTATGAGTTTCAAACTACATTTACATACTTTAGTGCATAGTGCAAGTACAATAATTAACTCCGTACAAGCCGACGGTAACAATGATAGATCTATTGTATCTGACCAATCCACCCGGGTAGGGTGATTGTTGCCGACATCACTTAAGGCTAACATTGAGTGTTATGCGTATCAGTCACAAGGTTTGATTGTGCGCCCCAGTTTTAACTATAGTGGTTATCCATAATTGCCTTATTAAAACATGTTTCATATGAGTTGTACACAAAATCTTGATAGCATTTGTTGTGCCAAAACCTATGTATGCTCACCAACTATTATTAGTTGACTTTGTTTTCATCATATTTCAGGTGCTATTAATTGAGAATCATGTTCAAGGTGCTTCACATAGGATTTGCAGACTTAGTTAAATAAGACAATTGAATTTTGCTGAAGTACTTTATTTCTTGTTTGTCTATGTTTTGAGGAATCAATTGTTATGGAATTTGAGTTTAATTAAATATGAAACTTTAGTTTGATCATGTGTTTATGAACAGTCAATATGTCCCACCCCGACGTATTCCGTCGTCGGTTGGGGTGTGACCACTTACGACACGGTTGTGCAGAAGGGTGATGATATTGGCACTTTGTGTCACACCCCGCCAAGGCGGAATACGCGAGGTGTCACACATATAGTACATAGCACAAGGTATAAAGACAAATACTAAGGCATTACAAAATTTTTTTAATTTCATAATTGATTGTTCAATACATGTTAAAATAAATAAACAAAATCCCAAACAAAACATTGTAATTATTTCTTTAACTAGGTCCATAAGCAATCCTACATGATCCTCTCTCTCTTAGTTATTATTTCCTGAAACATGAAAGAAAATGGGTCAACATAAAGTTGGTGAGAGACATAGGTTTAAAATGTTATAAAGATAAATTGTCATAAAAGATATAAACAAATTCAAACCAAGTTCAAACAAATGTACAAGCATATTAACACAAACGTTTTGCAATCAACCCTAAATGTTATATGTTATAAGCATCCACAATCCACGATTGTGCCGTAAAAAGTTATATGCATCCACAATCCCTAAGATTGTGCCGTTGTTATATCGGTTTCCCCCATATGGCCATACTAGTACTTCCTTAGGCTTATGATCAAGTTAATGATTGCAATTTGTTATAAGTGTTCAAATATCAAGCACATAATTGAAATTACCTGTTTGAGAATTTGTTTTGGTAAATAAAGTTTAAGTTATCAAGCCATAAAAAATATATACATGTTTCACACCAAAAGTTAAAAAGAAAAAGGGGCTATGATCTCACCTTGATAAGTAGGGGGATTTATCTTGCAACTTGTATAAATCCGAAGTTTAAGGAAGTCCTAAATAATAATTATACATATTTTAATATGTAGAAACGATTAAGAGAAAACAAGAACGGAATGATTGGGACTCCAGGATTTTGGAACGAACGAGAATACGAATAAAGTTTATGAATGATGTTTTATAAACTTTACTTATAAAAGAAAACTATGTGTTAATAAGTATTATTTGCAAGATATTAAATGTCTTAATGCAATATTTACATTACTAAGACAAAGTCGAAGGTGATAAAAAAATTAGGTGAAATAAAGTAATCATCTCTTTTAATATTTGTAAATCTATTAATAGGACGGGGCCATTAACGATCAAAATTAATTTGTTAATACGTAATAGTCACGTTTAAAATTTATTATTTGTATGTAAAACCCTAACCGATCCTAAGGAATATGATCGTGACGTTTAATATAAAACGTTTAGGTTAATAAAATATTTTTAGAAGTGATTCATAATTCCCATATAAATTAACAGGAAAATATATATTTATGGCCCTTTTTGTTTAATAAAACTCCTAACTTTTAAAAATAAATAACGATTATATTTATACTTTTTAAGAATTACATTATACTACTAATCATTAAACGGTCTAAAACCTCACACAAAACATAAATCGTTTTTGCTATGGTAAAATACATGATTTCAATAACTTTTAAAAAGTATACATTTTATTTTTAATCAAAATGAACATTATACATAACATCTTGAGATTTCAGAAAATGTTTATAATTTATTTATTTAGAAAATCAGATTATTAATTATATAAAAAAAAATGTATCACTGTGTGAATGAAATGTGTTAAAACTCAAAAAGGGCAAGGGAGGAGGGAAAGGCGCAGGTGCCAGGTCTAGAACCTGCGACCTGTCCTTTGTTGCACAAGGGTTTACCACCGGACCAAGTCCCCATCATGTGCAAAGTTTAGAAAATTAAATAGTAAACTCGAATGAGCCTGAGTCATCTTCCCCAAACACAACTCAGATTAAAAACCCTAACCCCAAAACAGATTTGTAAATCTCAAAATCAGTCTTTCGCGGGTATTGTTTGCGATCAGAAGTTTGGGGCTATTGTTTAGAAGATCAAAACGAGTAGAAAGATGGTTAACATACCTTGATTCGCTGCCGATTGAAGGGTTCGAACTCCCTGTCGCCGAAAGTGAACCGAGAGGAACAAAAGATGGAACTTGAGGATGATTTCGAGCATTAGATGGTAAGGGATATATATAGGATGTTTAGGAACGCGTTTTACAGCTACAATGGGATGAGATTCGCGAGATTTGGACTTGATTTGTGGGTTTCGAAACCCACGACCGAGATATTTGTTCATCTCCAAAGAATTCGTTTTTTTTTGTAATGATTTGTCAATTAAAGGCTTGATTCACGGTCCTTATCGATTAGAAAAGATTTAATCCGAGGAAGGAAACTTTTCTTTAAGGATTTAGAGGGATTTGAGGTCGATTCATATGATTTTGACTTATCAAAGTCAAACTTGAGATGTAATGTTTATTCAAGGGTTCACAAGTGAAGAAAGGGGTTCAAGGTTTATTTCCATTATGTTATAAAATTTATTTTATAACACTTATCAAACTTAAACTTATATATCATTATTTATTTTCTTATGATTAACTTTTATAAAAAAATAATAATACTAATATAGAATCTCATTTTTATCAATACATATATACATATATATATATGTATAAAAAATGAAATTTTGAAACTACGGATCGTTTACACGTTTGCAATAATAATTGGTACGACAAAACGTACATACGAGATAACGAGATTGAACTAATATGGCGGTCATAAATGTTATTAAGGTACAAAATGAAATAAAATATTACATGAAAAAGTCACGGATGTTACAGTATCCCCAAGTTGAAGGAATTTCGTCCCCGAAATTCAACTAGTGGAGGCTACTGAATTAGAAAAGAGATGAGGGTACTTAAGTTTCATTTGGTCTTCACGCTCCCAAGTGAACTCAGGGCCGCGCTTAGAATTCCATCGGACTTTCACGATAGGTATACGGCTACGCTTGAGTTGTTTAACATTACGGTCCATGATCTCAACGGGTTGTTCAATGAAGTTCAACTTGTCATCAACACGGACTTCATCTAGTGGGATATGAAGAGTGTCGTCAACCAGAAACTTCTTGATATTCGACACGTGAAAAGTGTCATGTACTCCATTGAGTTCGGCCGGCAGCTTGAGCTTGTAAGCTACAGGGCCAATCCTTTCAAGGATTTCAAAAGGACCCACATATCTTGGTGCCAATTTCCCCTTCTTCCCGAAACGGACCACGCCCTTCCAAGGGGAAACTTTGAGTAAGACTTTATCCCCGACTTGGAATTCGAGGGGTTTCCTTCGATTATCAGCATAACTCTTTTGGCGAGCACGGGTAGCCTTAAGTCTTTCTTGAATCTTGAAGATCTTATCGGAAGTCTCTTGAATAAGCTCGGGTCCGGTTATTTGAGCGTCACCGATCTCGGTCCAACATACCGAGGAGCGGCGTTTTCTACCATATAAGGCTTCGAAAGGAGCACATTTAATGCTAGCATGGTAGCTGTTGTTGTAAGAGAAATCCATGAGAGGCAAATGGTTATCCCAATTTCCACCGAAATCGATCACACAAGTGCGAAGCATATCCTCCAGGGTTTGGATAGTCCTTTCGCTTTGGCCATCAGTTTGAGGATGATAAGCCGTGCTAAGGTCCAAACGAGTCCCTAAGGATTTTTGTAAGGATCGCCAGAAGTTGGAAGTAAAACGGCCGTCACGATCGGAGATAATGGACAAGGGCACACCGTGACGAGTCACGATTTCACTGATATAGAGATTTGACAGCTTTTCCATCTTGAAATCTTCACGAATAGGGATAAAATGAGCGGATTTGGTCAAGCGATCAACTATGACCCAAATCGAATCGTGCCCACGAGGAGTTCTTGGGA
This sequence comes from Smallanthus sonchifolius, assembly GCA_023525975.1. Classification (NCBI taxonomy): domain Eukaryota; kingdom Viridiplantae; phylum Streptophyta; class Magnoliopsida; order Asterales; family Asteraceae; genus Smallanthus; species Smallanthus sonchifolius. Next base: position 65,556,288 of record CM042021.1, on the reverse strand, counting down.
GTTTGGTGATAAAATCCATAGAGATTTGCTCCCATTTCCAAATAGGGATCTCGGGTTGTTGGAGAAGACACGAGGGTTTTTGATGTTCGGCTTTAACCTTTAGGCACGTAAGGCACTTACTCACAAATAAAGCTATATCCTTCTTCATTCCGGGCCACCAATAAAATTCCTTGAGATCGTGATACATTTTATCGGCACCGGGATGAATAGAATACCGGGTTTTGTGTGCCTCATCGAGGATAAGCTTGCGGAGGGGTTGAGAGTCAGGAATCCACATACGTCCCATGAAATAAAGAATTTCGTCGGACTTGGGCTGTAAATGTTTTTCGGCGCCACAATCTAACTGTTGCTTTAACTCACCCTTGGCAAGAACCTCTTTTTGAGCTTGAAGAACCATGGCTTTGAGGCTAGTTTGGACGATCATTCCCATGGCCTGAATGCGAGAGGGTTTGATCCGATCTTTCCGGCTAAGGGCGTCAGCAACCACATTGGCTTTTCCCGGGTAATAGCGAATTTCACAATCATAATCGCTTAAAAGTTCAACCCAACGCCGTTGCCTCATGTTGAGATCCTTTTGATCAAGGATATGTTGAAGGCTTTTATGATCAGTGAAGATGACACATTTTGTACCATAGAGGTAGTGTCTCCAGATTTTCAAAGCAAAGACCACTGCACCTAACTCGAGGTCATGTGTAGTGTAGTTTCTTTCATGGACCTTGAGTTGTCTTGATGCGTAGGCAATGACTTTGCCGCGTTGCATCAACACGCAACCGAGACCTTGATTTGAGGCGTCACAATAAACGACGAAGTCATCGTTGCCATCTGGAAGACTTAGGATAGGAGAGTCACACAATTTCTGCTTAAGGAGTTGGAAAGCATCTTCTTATTTCTGCTCCCAAACGAACGGTTTATCCTTTTGGGTTAGAGTTGTGAGTGGTAGGGCGACCTTTGAAAAGTTCGAGATGAACCTTCGATAGTAGCCGGCTAAACCCAGAAAGGAACGGATTTATGAGGGAGTCTTGGGCGTACTCCAGTTCTTGATAGCTTCGATTTTGGATGGGTCAACATGAATACCCTTCTCGTTGATAACATGACCCAAGAAATGGACTTCTTTTAGCCAAAACTCGCATTTGGAGAATTTCGCATAAAGATTTTCCTTCTTCAAAAGCTCCAAGATTTGTCTTAGGTGATTCTCATGTTCTTTGGCAGTTCGAGAGTAGATCAATATGTCGTCAATGAAGACAATGACAAATTGATCTAAGTAGGGTCTACAAACCCGGTTCATAAGATCCATGAATACTGCGGGTGCATTGGTTAACCCGAAAGGCATAACCACGAACTCATAGTGTCCATATCGAGTTCTGAAAGTGGTCTTCGGGATGTCATCGTCATGGACTCGTAATTGGTGATAACCGGATCGGAGATCAATCTTTGAGAAACAAGTTGCTCCTTGCAATTGATCGAATAAGTCATCAATTCTCGGAAGAGGATATCGGTTCTTGGTAGTCAGCTTGTTGAGCTCACGATAATCAATGCACATCCTAAAGGTTCCATCTTTCTTCTTGACAAAAAGGACCGGGGCTCCCCAAGGTGAGAAGCTCGGTCTAATGAAACCTTTGTCTAGTAGCTCTTGCAATTGACTAGACAATTCTTGCAATTCGGATGGTGCGAGACGGTAAGGAGACTTAGCAATAGGATTTGCTCCAGGAACAAGATCAATACGGAATTCAACTTATCGAACAGGTGGGAGTCCGGGCAGATCGTCAGGGAATACTTCGGGAAAGTCTCGAATAACGGGTATGTCTTGAATGGTTCTATTCTCGGGTTTCTTTTCAACAATGTGAGCCAAGAAAGCACAGCATTGCTTCCTTAAGTAGCTACGAGCCTTCATGCAAGAAATAATCTTTAGGCCACTACAAGGCTTGTCTCCAAGGATTTCCAAGATTTCACCGGCAAGTAGAGGAATACGAATAAGTTTCTCCGAGCATACGATTTCGGCATTGTTGCCGGATAGCCAGTCCATACCTACAACTATGTCAAAGCTTCCAAGAGTCATAGGAATAAGGTCGATGATGAACGGGTGATCGTTGAGAGTTAAGGTACAACCGCGAACAACCGTACGAACATAGGTTAGTTTGCCATCGGCTATTTCAACCGTGTAAGGAGGTTCTAACACACTAGCGCATTTACCAAGCAAAGGTTCTAATTTGGTGGAAACAAAACTCTTGTCGGCACCGGTGTCAAATAAAATTGATGCATAGACATTATTGACAAGAAAAGTACCTGTAACGACAGCAGGTTCCTCAAGTGCTTCAGTGGTACCAATAACAAAAGCCCGACCACGTGCCCCTTGTGTGTTAGCCAATTTGGGGCAACGATTCCTGAGATGGTCGGTAGCACCACACTGGTAGCAAGCTCTACCATTTGCAATTGCGGGGACCGTAGTAGGAGTAGCATTAACGACACGGCAAGTAGCTGCCAAGTGACCTCCTTTACCACACTTAGTGCATATGCGGCAAGGGTAGGTAGCATCATGATGATATTGGCACTTAGCACACCAAGGGTAAGACCCGCCATAAGATTTCTTTGTCGAAGCTTGTGCTTGCGTTGGTGCCACTTGGGTAGTTGGAGTAGCAGGGGTTACCATAGCGAAGTTCTTTGCCACCTTCTGTTTCTTGAAGTGGCGTTCAGGCTTCTTGGTTTCCTCAACCCGACCTTTCTTTCCACCCTTTTGTGTCAGAATACCTTCTTTCACGAGATCATCCATGAGGGACGCAGCTAGACGGATGGCAGCCTCAAGAGTAGCAGGGTTGCTGCCCATGACGGTACCCCTAACTTGATGAGGTAGGCCGCCAATGTAACGGTCAATTTGGTGACTCAACGGGGTGACCATGTGCGGGACCAATGTGCTCAGTTCATGAAAACGGTTGTTGTATGCTTCATTTTCACCGCTATCTTGAACAAGATCCCACATTTCCACCTCAAGCTTTTTCATTTCATTCTTTGGGCAGAATTCCTCAACCATGAGCTCCTTAAGTTGATCCCATGTCAAGGCCAAGGCTGCGGCTAATCCCCAAGTTCGCTTCTCGCCATTCCACCAAGTAAGCGCCCTCTTTTGGAAGGCACTTGAAGCATACTTCACTTTCAGGTCATCGGGGCATTCACTCATTACCAGGGTTGACTCCATGCTTTCAAACCACTGAAGTAAGCCAGTGGCACCCTCAGATCCATTGTACTTTAGAGGGTTGCACGAGTTGAAGTGCTTGTACGTGCAAGTGGTTCCTTCGGTATTTTTCATAGTGTTTGTGAGTCGAGTAACCATATCAGGTAACACAGCAGCAAGTTGCTGAGTTAGGAGTGTGGCTATGGCAGTGGTATCCATAGTTGGAGCAGTCAAGGTGGTATCACTGGTTCCAGAATTGGTGGCGTTAGTGGTTTCACGTCTAGGAGGCATTCTACGAAGACAAGATTATTAATCGAGTTAGAGATAGACATATAAATAATAGAAGTGATATATTCATAAAATAGAAATTCACTTGCATTAATGTCATACAAAGGTAGAATTGAAATAGATAAACACTAGCTTATATAATGCTTAGTGTTAAGTACAAATGAATTTTAAATTTTGACTAATCATAACACCGAGTTCTCACAATAGCGTGTTAGAAGTATACTTGACCTATAAGTAGTGCAGCCACCAAAAGGATTCCCAGGAAAGAGAGGTGGGTCACAAGGGACACACTTAAGTACCAAGTCTTTCCTTAGTCAGAACCTTTTATGGGCCTACACCCACTCTTCCAGCCATCATATACTACTAACATCTATCACTTGAACCCATGGTTATGATGAGAATAATGGATTGGGCTTTGAGGCCCAAGAGTGAGATCCATCTTCTCGAGCAAGCTTCCTTTTCTTGAGTGGTAAGTGGTTAGAGGAAGATCCGAGTGGACATACGTGTGATGACATGGCTAAGAAGAGATAAGGTTAGCACATAAATCACATATAGTTCCTATGAAAGTGTAAGGGAGTCTTAGGTTATAGTCTAGGTCTTTCTAAGCCTAATTCTCTATAACCAAGGCTCTGATACCAATCTGTCACACCCCGCTAAGGCGGAATACGCGAGGTGTCACACATATAGTACATAGCACAAGGTATAAAGACAAATACTAAGGCATTACAAAATTTTATTAATTTCATAATTGATTGTTCAATACATGTTAAAATAAATAAACAAAATCCCAAACAAAACATTGTAATTATTTCTTTAACTAGGTCCATAAGCAATCCTACATGATCCTCTCTCTCTTAGTTATTATTTCCTGAAACATGTAAGAAAATGGGTCAACATAAAGTTGGTGAGAGACATAGGTTTAAAATGTTATAAAGATAAATTGTCATAAAAGATATAAACAAATTCAAACCAAGTTCAAACAAATGTACAAGAATATTAACACAAACGTTTTGCAATCAACCCTAAATGTTATATGTTATAAGCATCCACAATCCACGATTGTGCCATAAAAAGTTATATGCATCCACAATCCCTAAGATTGTGCCGTTGTTATATCGGTTTCCCCCATATGGCCATACTAGTACTTCCTTAGGCTTATGATCAAGTTAATGATTGCAATTTGTTATAAGTGTTCAAATATCAAGCACATAATTGAAATTACCTGTTTGAGAATTTGTTTTGGTAAATAAAGTTTAAGTTATCAAGCCATAAAAAAAATATACATGTTTCACCCCAAAAGTTAAAAAGAAAAAGGGGCTATGATCTCACCTTGATAAGTAGGGGGATTTATCTTGCAACTTGTATAAATCCGAAGTTTAAGGAAGTCCTAAATAATAATTATACATATTTTAATACGTAGAAACGATTAAGAGAAAACAAGAACGGAATGATTGGGACTCCAGGATTTTGGAACGAACGAGAATACGAATAAAGTTTATGAATGATGTTTTATAAACTTTACTTATAAAAGAAAACTATGTGTTAATAAGTATTATTTGCAAGATAATAAATGTCTTAATGCAATATTTACATTACTAAGACAAAGTCGAAGGTGATAAAAAAATTAGGTGAAATAAAGTAATCATCTCTTTTAATATTTGTAAATCAATTAATAGGACGGGGCCATTAACGATCAAAATTAATTTGTTAATACGTAATAGTCACGTTTAAAATTTATTATTTGTATGTAAAACCCTAACCGATCCTAAGGAATATGATCGTGACGTTTAATATAAAACGTTTAGGTTAATAAAATATTTTTAGAAGTGATTCATAATTCCCATATAAATTAACAGGAAAATATATATTTATGTCCTTTTTTGTTTAATAAAACTCCTAACTTTTAAAAATAAATAACGATTATATTTATACTTTTTAAGAATTACATTATACTACTAATCATTAAACGGTCTAAAACCTCACACAAAACATAAATCGTTTTTGATATGGTAAAATACATGATTTCAATAACTTTTAAAAAGTATACATTTTATTTTTAATCAAAATGAACATTATACATAACATCTTGAGATTTCAGAAAATGTTTATAATTTATTTATTTAGAAAATCAGATTATTAATTATATAAAAAAAATGTATTACTGTGTGAATGAAATGTGTTAAAACTCAAAAAGGGCAAGGGAGGAGGGAAAGGCGCAGGTGCCAGGTCTAGAACCTGCGACCTGTCCTTTGTTGCACAAGGGTTTACCACCGGACCAAGTCCCCATCATGTGCAAAGTTTAGAAAATTAAATAGTAAACTCGAATGAGCCTGAGTCATCTTCCCCAAACACAACTCAGATTAAAAACCCTAACCCCAAAACAGATTTGTAAATCTCAAAATCAGTCTTTCGCGGGTATTGTTTGCGATCAGAAGTTTGGGGCTATTGTTTAGAAGATCAAAACGAGTAGAAAGATGGTTAACATACCTTGATTCGCTGCCGATTGAAGGGTTCGAACTCCCTGTCGCCGAAAGTGAACCGAGAGGAACAAAAGATGGAACTTGAGGATGATTTCGAGCATTAGATGGTAAGGGATATATATAGGATGTTTAGGAACGCGTTTTACAGCTACAATGGGATGAGATTCGCGAGATTTGGACTTGATTTGTGGGTTCCGAAACCCACGACCGAGATATTTGTTCATCTCCAAAGAATTTGTTTTTTTTTTTGTAATGATTTGTCAATTAAAGGCTTGATTCACGGTCCTTATCGATTAGAAAAGATTTAATCCGAGGAAGGAAACTTTTCTTTACGGATTTAGAGGGATTTGAGGTCGATTCATATGATTTTGACTTATCAAAGTCAAAATTGAGATGTAATGTTTATTCAAGGGTTCACAAGTGAAGAAAGGGGTTCAAGGTTTATTTCCATTAAGTTATAAAATTTATTTTATAACACTTATCAAACTTAAACTTATATATCATTATTTATTTTCTTATGATTAACTTTTATAAAAAAATAATAATACTAATATAGAATCTCATTTTTATCAATACATATATACATATATATATATATATATATGTATAAAAAATGAAATTTTGAAACTACGGATCGTTTACACGTTTGCAATAATAATTGGTACGACAAAACGTACATACGAGATAACGAGATTGAACTAATATGGCGGTCATAAATGTTATTAAGGTACAAAATGAAATAAAATATTACATGAAAAAGTCACGGATGTTACACTTTGCACACAGAGGGTAAGGTCCATTGTATGGCTTCTTGCCAGAAACAGGGGCAACTTGGGTAATAGGAGTGGCAGGAGTAACTATAGGAAAGCCCTTGGATGTCTTTTGTTTCTTGTGATGGTACTCAAGCTCCTTCACTACTTCTTCGTTGGTCCTCTTGTCACTTTTCCTGAACAAGATCCCAGACTTAACTAGATCGTTCGTTAAGGACGCAGACAAACGAATAGCAGCTTCAAGTGTTGTGGGGCTACTTCCCATGACGGTACCCCCGAATTTGAGGCGGAAGGTCACACTGTCCTTTGTACCCTGTTTTATTCCGAGGTGTTTGCACGCCCGTGCAATCCAATGCACGGCCGTGCATTGCTCATTTTGAGGCCTATAAATAGATGGCTTGTTCTTCATTGAGTCATCCCTTATACACCCATCCATACCTTAAAAACACACTAGAGAGAGCTTATTTCGTAGTTTAGAGTAGAGGGGCTCTTCCTCCTTGTTCCGCAATAGGGGAGCATACAAAACTCAGCGTAATGCTAGTTAGTATGGCCATTCGTGGCTACACTCTTTGTATTGCTAAGGTGAAGATGAAGTTTGGTGCATGTTAATGTTTAACGTATTAATCCAAGTGATGTGTTTATGTCTTTAACTATTCGTCCTTAAAACCACCATTTTGGTGGGATTTTATTATTGTCTAAATCCGTCTTTATATTTGTGAGTGTTCTTGATTTTTAAAGTGTAAAACCTTTTTAATCAAACTTCTCTTGAAGCTTGTACGTCTTTATACAAGTAGAGATTGATAAGCTAAAGCTTGGTTAACACTATTAAGGTCGTACGTCTTTATACGAACTTATTATGCAACCAAGAATTAGTGAACTCATGTTGGGAACGGTACGTCTTTATAATTAGTCCCATTGTTACACCGCCTCCCGGTGAGCAAAATATAATCACCTATTTAACTCTAATACAAAGCATTTTACGTTCGATGTCTTAAACCAACCCGGAGATGACCATTCGAAGGGTTGAGGGTAATTTTTGTCCTTAATGGGAGGCACTACTACTTGTTAAAGCTTTTAAATTTGCAAATCAAATGTCGTGAGGACGTGGCTCTAGCGGTGACCCGGGTCACACGTTTGTAGTAGTCATATCACTGGATTAGTTAACCTAACATTTTCATGTACCAAGGGGATTCGAAACCCAAAGCAACACTATTCGTAACATGATCATTTCTGACATATTTACTTTCCTGTTATTTACTATTATGTTCGTTACATTTCTGTTACACACTTCACACACATTTTTATTTTACCGACATTTACTTTTCTGTCATTTACTTTCCTGTTCCACAAGCATATAAAACTCACTCACTAATTAAACCCACTAAACGTTAACAAAAGTTGAGTATTGGAATTTGACCGTGTCTGTTGGTTCGATACTTGGTTTTTACATAAACTATATTACGCTGCGATAGGTACACTTTCGTATTGTGTGTGTTTTTAAGTTAAAGTAATTATCATTTTATAAATTTAAAACATACTCTCGTGAAACCATAATATCTAAATATTAGTAGATAATATTTAAATACATCAAAATTCACTCATCAATTTTTTGGCGACGTTGCCGGGGACACGGTGATTTAAAGAAAATTTTAAATTAACGAATTAACCTATCAATTTCCATATGTTCTTATGTTACGTTTGTTGCAGGTAGTGTTTGATCCATAGCTCTACTACTGGTTTATATCAACCTTTAGAAGAGCCCGAAAGATTCTTTCACCGCCGAATACGAGAAAACCGTACTAGAAGAATGGCCGTTGAAAATCGCATTATTTTCGATTTTGCAAGACCATCACTAGAGGCTTTGGGGTCTAGTATCACAAGGCCAACGGTTGACGCTAACAACTTTAAGATCAAATCTCATGTGATCCACATGATCTAGTCATCATGCACTTTCCATGGATTACCCGATGAGGATCCATATGCCCACGTTGCAAATTTCCTTGAAATTTGTGACACTTTCAAACTGAACGGAGTGTCGAATGACGCAATTCGCCTCCGGGTGTTTCCCTTTTTCCTTAAGGGAACGAGCTAAGCCATGGCTGAACTCTCTTCTTACCCGGTCAATCACTACATGGGATGATCTAGCTCATAAATTCATGTCGAAATACTTCCCGCCAGCTAAAACTGCTAAACTAAGAAATGATATCACCACTTTCACCCAGGATGATGGTGAATCACTATATGAGGCATGGGAACGCTTTAAGGACATGTTAAGGAAATGTCCTCACCATGGGCTAGAAGTTTGGTTACAAGTATCATCATTCTATAATGGGTTGCATAATCAAGCTCGCAAGACACTCGAAGCTACTACGGGTGGTATTTTTGGAAACAAGAGGCCACAAGAAGCTTACAACCTAATTGAGGAAATAGATATGAACAGCTATCAATGGTAAAGTCCAAGAAACACCAGGGGAGCCAGGCAAGGAGTTCATTCTGTCGATACTGTCACATCACTTTCTGCTCAAGTAGACACCTTCACCACTCAACTCAATCAACTTAGTAAGGGCAAGACCGCTGCTGAGGCTACTGAAGAAGTGAAGAGTATCACCACTAATACCAAGCAGGTTGACTTTATCGTAACAAATCTCCTACAAAACAACCCTTATAGTAATACCTACAATCCTGGTTGGAGGAGCCATCCAAACTTCAGCTAGAAGGATAACAACAGTCAGGGACAATCTGGCTTTGGACAACAACAGCAACAGTTTCAACAAAGACCACTTCAAAACTATCAGCCTAGTCAACAATTTCAAGGAACTAGCAAACCAAGCAACGGGTTAAGCTTAGAGGACGCAGTAACTAAGTTAATCTCTACAACTGAAAGTCAAGCCCTTCTAGCGGATTCCCGTCACAAACAATATGAGGAGAAGTTTAGTCTTCACGAAGCTGAGATTAGGACACAGAAAGCAACTCTACAGTCCATTGAAACACAATTAGGGAAAATTGCAAAAATTCTATCCGAAAGACAACCAGGATGTCTCCCGAGTAATACTGAAACCAATCCAAAAGCAAATGTAAGTGTTATCACTCTGAGAAACAGCAAGGTTTATCGAGAGCCACCAATGCCAGAAGAAGAAGTTCAATCAACAAGGAGAGAGGTATTCACTGGAATACCGCTTCGTCCACATATCGCAGAAACTACTACCCAAGAACCACAATCAAAGATAACTCCACCTCCTGCACAAGGGGATACTCCTCCAAAAGTTTCGACAAAGAGAACGTTACATTCCCATATACCATACCCAGGAAGGTTAGTAAAGCAGAAGACTGGCGAACAATATGAGAAATTCATCGAACTATTAAGCTAGATCAATGTCAATCTTCCTTTCCTGGATATCATACAACAAATGCCTAAGTATGGAAGTTTCTTGAAAGATTTCCTTACAAACAAAAGAAACATGGAGGAAGCAATAAAAAGGACTAATCATTGTGTCGCTCTCATTGAAAGATACCTTCCAAAGAAACCTTCAGATCCTGGAAAGTTCTCTCCACCTTGTTCTATCGGACCATTACCAATAACCTTTGCGCTCGCTGACCTAGGAGCAAGTGTGAATGTAATGCCTTATGTCATGTTTAAAAGGATAAATATTGGGAATCCACGACCTGTCAATCCAACTATCGAACTCGTAGATGGATCAGTCAAATCACCCATAGGAATCATTGAGAACTTACTAGTAAAAGTCGGAAAGTTTGTCTTCCCTGCCGATTTCATGGTTTTAGAAATGGGACTCGACTATTATGTACCTCTGATTTTGGGTCGCCCATTCTTAGCCATTGCTCGAGCCGTTATTGATATGAATGAAGGAATCTTGACACTTTGTGTCGGAAAACAATCAGTGACCTACAACATAGGGGGAATGAATGCCTATCTAATGATCCATTTGAAATTCCCAAATTCATCGATACTAATCTGGACTACCAACTGAAGAAAGCTAAGGAATTCAACAAAGGAAAGAAACTGAATCTTGGAAAGGATTTTGAAAACACTGACTGGATAGATGAGTACTTTAACAAGCTACCAAAACTGAAGGACTTAAATGAAGGAACAGGAGATACGGTGGAAATCGATGGCTCCCACCCAAAGAAAGACTGATGAAACACGTACGGGTCGGGCTAAAGACCCTTAAATAAACGTAGCGCTTCGGGGAGGCAACCCGATGATCATGAATAAATTGAGAGGTTGGTGGATACGGCATAATCATGGATCTCAGGTTTGACTTTTCAAATTTAAGTTTCTCATACTTCAGCCCTAGGTATGCCCTCTTGATACTAGGACCTTAGTAGCTTAACTACCACCTTTTATTTTCCTTGTCTGCTTTTATGTTTTCCCTTATGTGTCAGGTAGAATAGCATCACCAGATAGTCTCTCTACTTCTTTGAGGAATCACACTCCATCTCTACAACGTGAGGAATCGGGAACCATACCAAATTTATGTGAAATTCTATGAAATCTTTGAAGCAAAGTGTTGACAGCACCAATAAGTTTTGGCATTACTGAATTGACCGAGGGAGTACCAGTTTCTTTTCCCTTAAAACTTCATGCATTTAAATTTCTGCATAGCATTTCATTACATGCATTTGTACATTGAGGGCAATGCACAATTTTAAGTGTGGGGGTGGGGAATTAAGAGATTAAATGCACGATTCGCAAAAACCCTATCCCATCCGTTTTCATGTGAGGAAAATCAAGCCTATTACACGACATCAAATTTTTGGCGCAGTATATAATTATTCGCATGCTCTTGCGTTTGGCATTACTGAGTGTTTTTCGATTGAATTTTATGCATAATTAGAACTTGTGTGTCTTATACATATCAAGACCATGAACTAGTAAAACTATGAAAGTGATTGAGGCACCTACGATTTTATTACCCTTATCCTTAAATCCAAAAATTCCAAAAATGTAATCCGCTTAGATAGCCCTTTGAGCCTTAGCCTTTTCTTTTCTACTACCTACAATTATCACCCAAACTAGCTTTTCGTAAATACCGGTAATTGGCTAACTGCCTTCAAAATGGAAAAATTATCGTATGTCGTTATTTCAAGTTTATTACCATTGAGTCAACTTTGAAAAGAATCTGTTTCACTCAAAGGAATTGGAATATACAAAAAGGTGGATGTATTAGGAAGAAACAGCCGAACTATCTGCAAGGAATTTATGAAAATATTGAGGAAAAAGAATTACTGAAGAAATTGTCTTGATACAAAAAAAATATAGAAAAAGGAGAAAAGGAAAAGAAAGAAGTTGGTTTTTTACCGGTTAGACCTTAAAGAGCTGGATATGCATTCATTTGATTTTAATTTGCTTTTCTGCCTTCATTTCGCAAAGCCTGAATTACCGCCCGAACTCTGAGAGAAAGTTTTCAAAGCAACTAGTGATGTAAGAAAATGGTGGCGCAAGCAAGAACAACTGCCACCATTCTGCGACATGTCAAAAAGTGCCACCAAAAGAAGAGCCAAAAGATACAAAAAATGTGTTAAGTGTGGCAACTGGAGCCACAATGGAAAATGTAGCAAGAATCAAACTCATTCCCAAAGTGAGTATACGCATTTGATCAAAGTTGGAGCTGTTCGTCTACAAGCCGAAAGTTCCATACGGAGAGGCAGCATTGTGTACTACGTAGTAAGGAAAGAGTTGGCACTAATGAGAGATCTTGGTCTTGGCAATCTGACCATAAATGAGCCTTCGAATTAGTTATACCCACATGATCCGAGTACTATAAAGGGACCTGTTAGTATTTTGCATTTTAAGCCATGAAGCCGTAGATGTGTGTTTCACGATAGCTGTAGCCCTTAAAACCTTTTAAATCCCTAAAAACCCAAAAAGATTTTCATCTTCACCCCTTTATTTTTATTTTAGCCACATTACAACCCTTTTAAAATCCTCTTGATTCATGCATACTACTTAGTTAATCGGTGGAGACTTGATTTGCATACAAGCTTATGATCATTGCATATTTCGATTCGAACTTGAGTGTTCCACTTAACTGACATTATCCATACATATATAACCCTAGAGTTGAGTGAACATTGTAAGGAGTGAAAGTTTATGCATTATTGAAGTTCTAGTAGGCTTATCATGGATTCCATCATAGAAAAATAAAAATAAAATATATAATAAGCAACTCAAGAGTTATCCCGGAATTTCAAACTACTTGGAGTTTCATTTCCCTTGTAAAGTTTTTAGTTATGGGTATCATCATGCATGAGTTTGCTTGAGGAAAAGCAAAGTCTAAGTGTGGGGTATTATGATATGTCCTAAATTATACATGTATTGCATGCATAATAATCCCCATATTATGGTACTAATTGATTAATAACCTTGCAATTGATACTTAAAATATTAATATTTCACAATTGCAGGTTATTCGGTGTTGCAAGATAAACAAAGCAAAAACCAGCCTAAAACATGAAGAAATCAAGCTTTTGGAGGACCAAACCCGAGCATTGACCCCGAAGAAGTCAAACCAGGTCAACGTAAGTCAAACCAGCAGCTAAAAGATGAATCTGGAAGGTAGTGGGGCATTGCACGGTCGTGCAATGCCATGCACGGCCGTACAAAGGCTTTCCTGTTCTCCTAGACTTCGGTACACTGTCCTTTGTACCCTGTTTTATTCCGAGGTGTTTGCACGCCCGTGCAATCCAATGCATGACCGTGCATTGCTCATTTTGAGGCCTATAAATAGATGGCTTGAGTTCTTCATTGAGGCATCCCTTATACACCCATCTATACTGTGACACTTCTGATTTTCACTACTTGTACTCATTCTATACTTATCAATGAAAATCCGCATGACATTTCATTTTACTTGAAATCCTATTCATACGTTGTTACAATACTAGTTCACATGTGAAACATTACGTTTATGCTTGATTTCAAAGACTTATACTTATCTGTGATTGATTCATGGATCGCACGTAGACTTAATTGATCTTTATGACACATTAAATACACATGAACCACCCCCATGCATCTCAAACATGTTCTTACAACCCATTCAATGTGAATTGATGCTTAAAAGTACTAGTTAGTACTTTCGTGCGATCGTTCGCCTTTTAAACCGTCGTTAACTACGTACCGTCCACGACCGACAAATCTTTTAACATGACATTAATTTATGTTTTAAATGTTTAAAATATTCATTTCTTTAATTCAAACAAAGTTGGTTTGCAAAACTTTCCTTAAATAAATCCTGAAATTCGAAAAACGATCAAAAAGTCCGTTTTCTCGCCCACCGATCGCCAACTATTATACGCGAATAATGTAACTTTAACTTAAATGTTTTTAGCTAAACATACTCTTTTGTTATGACAATCAACTTTAAAGTTGAAAACATTTGCCAATTTCGCTTAGAAATGCTTAAAATCGTAATTTTTGAATGCGCGCACTCAACCGGATCAAGCTAGGACCCAACCCACCTACTCTAGGACCTAGCCCAAGCAAGAAATCACAAAAAACCCAGCCCCATTGAGGAAAATTTCACATATTTGAGGGCCCTAAAACCCTAAATTGCTTTCCAATACATTCCATATTTACACCCCTTCTACCATTAGTATAAATAGGAGGCTTAGGATCTTGTTTTCTTTGCTAATTCTCCCTCAAACACTCCCAGCCCCTCCTAAGTTGTGAAATCCCTTCCCAACCTTGAAGATTTCGAAAATCCCTTAGAGGATTACAAGGGTTTGAAGATCAAACAAGTAAGTAACCCTCCGAAGTTGAATACCGTCTTTTTATTTTATTCTTTTTTCATCCCCTCAATCTTTTTCTATTTTCTATCCATGATCACTTGATCATGTGAAACCTCAGCCCTAAAAACCCTCTAATAATCTTAATCAAACTAATAAATCAAGCTAACATCACCAACTAACAAACAAAGGATCCCGTTTGCAATGGCGGCTATGTCGTCGCATTCTGCGAATCCTCAAGACAACTATTGCAAAAGTGGCTCTGCCGATGCTTTAGTATGTTCTTGCTAACTTAAAACATATTATTTATTCTATATTATCACTTATATGAACTCACACGCTAATTAAATATAGAATCCGCTTGCTCGTGTCGGCTATGCCGATTGCTTTCTGTGATTCTCCAAAACGCTTCTGTGAATATCATGGCTAGACCGGTGACACGGGATGTTTTGGCTAACCTAATATGATTATATTATGTATTATAATAACATTCGTCTAATTTTTATTTGCGCGTTCGGTAATCTTAAAACCCTAAACGGACCACTTAAGTGCAACCATTGATTTTGGACAGAAACTGTGCTGAATTTAACTGAGCGTAACTTGACCATAATTAATCTAAACTGAGCAAACTCAATTTCCACGACGTAGTTCGTCGAATTTACTTTCCAACCATAATTGGATCGTTTTCTAATTCAAAAGTATGACTCCGTAGTAGCCAAAATGGGACAGAAACCTTTTTCAGTACCTTCTGTCTTGTTGGACTATTTTGAGATGTAATGTTTATTCAAGGGTTCACAAGTGAAGAAAGGGGTTCAAGGTTTATTTCCATTAAGTTATAAAATTTATTTTATAACACTTATCAAACTTAAACTTATATATCATTATTTATTTTCTTATGATTAACTTTTATAAAAAAATAATAATACTAATATAGAATCTCATTTTTATCAATACATATATACATATATATATATATATATATATATGTATAAAAAATGAAATTTTGAAACTACGGATCGTTTACACGTTTGCAATAATAATTGGTACGACAAAACGTACATACGAGATAACGAGATTGAACTAATATGGCGGTCATAAATGTTATTAAGGTACAAAATGAAATAAAATATTACATGAAAAAGTCACGGATGTTACACTTTGCACACAGAGGGTAAGGTCCATTGTATGGCTTCTTGCCAGAAACAGGGGCAACTTGGGTAATAGGAGTGGCAGGAGTAACTATAGGAAAGCCCTTGGATGTCTTTTGTTTCTTGTGATGGTACTCAAGCTCCTTCACTACTTCTTCGTTGGTCCTCTTGTCACTTTTCCTGAACAAGATCCCAGACTTAACTAGATCGTTCGTTAAGGACGCAGACAAACGAATAGCAGCTTCAAGTGTTGTGGGGCTACTTCCCATGACGGTACCCCGAATTTGAGGCGGAAGGTCACACTGTCCTTTGTACCCTGTTTTATTCCGAGGTGTTTGCACGCCCGTGCAATCCAATGCACGGCCGTGCATTGCTCATTTTGAGGCCTATAAATAGATGGCTTGTTCTTCATTGAGTCATCCCTTATACACCCATCCATACCTTAAAAACACACTAGAGAGAGCTTATTTCGTAGTTTAGAGTAGAGGGGCTCTTCCTCCTTGTTCCGCAATAGGGGAGCATACAAAACTCAGCGTAATGCTAGTTAGTATGGCCATTCGTGGCTACACTCTTTGTATTGCTAAGGTGAAGATGAAGTTTGGTGCATGTTAATGTTTAACGTATTAATCCAAGTGATGTGTTTATGTCTTTAACTATTCGTCCTTAAAACCACCATTTTGGTGGGATTTTATTATTGTCTAAATCCGTCTTTATATTTGTGAGTGTTCTTGATTTTTAAAGTGTAAAACCTTTTTAATCAAACTTCTCTTGAAGCTTGTACGTCTTTATACAAGTAGAGATTGATAAGCTAAAGCTTGGTTAACACTATTAAGGTCGTACGTCTTTATACGAACTTATTATGCAACCAAGAATTAGTGAACTCATGTTGGGAACGATACGTCTTTATAATTAGTCCCATTGTTACACCGCCTCCCGGTGAGCAAAATATAATCACCTATTTAACTCTAATACAAAGCATTTTACGTTCGATGTCTTAAACCAACCCGGAGATGACCATTCGAAGGGTTGAGGGTAATTTTTGTCCTTAACGGGAGGCACTACTACTTGTTAAAGCTTTTAAATTTGCAAATCAAATGTCGTGAGGACGTGGCTCTAGCGGTGACCCTGGTCACACGTTTGTAGTAGTCATATCACTGGATTAGTTAACCTAACATTTTCATGTACCAAGGGGATTCGAAACCCAAAGCAACACTATTCGTAACATGATCATTTCTGACATATTTACTTTCCTGTTATTTACTATTATGTTCGTTACATTTCTGTTACACACTTCACACACATTTTTATTTTACCGACATTTACTTTTCTGTCATTTACTTTCCTGTTCCACAAGCATATAAAACTCACTCACTAATTAAACCCACTAAACGTTAACAAAAGTTGAGTATTGGAATTTGACCGTGTCTGTTGGTTCGATACTTGGTTTTTACATAAACTATATTACGCTGCGATAGGTACACTTTCGTATTGTGTGTGTTTTTAAGTTAAAGTAATTATCATTTTATAAATTTAAAACATACTCTCGTGAAACCATAATATCTAAATATTAGTAGATAATATTTAAATACATCAAAATTCACTCATCAATTTTTTGGCGACGTTGCCGGGGACACGGTGATTTAAAGAAAATTTTAAATTAACGAATTAACCTATCAATTTCCATATGTTCTTATGCTACGTTTGTTGCAGGTAGTGTTTGATCCATAGCTCTACTACTGGTTTATATCAACCTTTAGAAGAGCCCGAAAGATTCTTTCACCGCCGAATACAAGAAAACCGTACTAGAAGAATGGCCGTTGAAAATCGCATTATTTTCGATTTTGCAAGACCATCACTAGAGGCTTTGGGGTCTAGTATCACAAGGCCAACGGTTGACGCTAACAACTTTAAGATCAAATCTCATGTGATCCACATGATCTAGTCATCATGCACTTTCCATGGATTACCCGATGAGGATCCATATGCCCACGTTGCAAATTTCCTTGAAATTTGTGACACTTTCAAACTGAACGGAGTGTCGAATGACGCAATTCGCCTCCGGGTGTTTCCCTTTTTCCTTAAGGGAACGAGCTAAGCCATGGCTGAACTCTCTTCTTACCCGGTCAATCACTACATGGGATGATCTAGCTCATAAATTCATGTCGAAATACTTCCCGCCAGCTAAAACTGCTAAACTAAGAAATGATATCACCACTTTCACCCAGGATGATGGTGAATCACTATATGAGGCATGGGAACGCTTTAAGGACATGTTAAGGAAATGTCCTCACCATGGGCTAGAAGTTTGGTTACAAGTATCATCATTCTATAATGGGTTGCATAATCAAGCTCGCAAGACACTCGAAGCTACTACGGGTGGTATTTTTGGAAACAAGAGGCCACAAGAAGCTTACAACCTAATTGAGGAAATAGATATGAACAGCTATCAATGGTAAAGTCCAAGAAACACCAGGGGAGCCAGGCAAGGAGTTCATTCTGTCGATACTGTCACATCACTTTCTGCTCAAGTAGACACCTTCACCACTCAACTCAATCAACTTAGTAAGGGCAAGACCGCTGCTGAGGCTACTGAAGAAGTGAAGAGTATCACCACTAATACCAAGCAGGTTGACTTTATCGTAACAAATCTCCTACAAAACAACCCTTATAGTAATACCTACAATCCTGGTTGGAGGAGCCATCCAAACTTCAGCTAGAAGGATAACAACAGTCAGGGACAATCTGGCTTTGGACAACAACAGCAACAGTTTCAACAAAGACCACTTCAAAACTATCAGCCTAGTCAACAATTTCAAGGAACTAGCAAACCAAGCAACGGGTTAAGCTTAGAGGACGCAGTAACTAAGTTAATCTCTACAACTGAAAGTCAAGCCCTTCTAGCGGATTCCCGTCACAAACAATATGAGGAGAAGTTTAGTCTTCACGAAGCTGAGATTAGGACACAGAAAGCAACTCTACAGTCCATTGAAACACAATTAGGGAAAATTGCAAAAATTCTATCCGAAAGACAACCAGGATGTCTCCCGAGTAATACCGAAACCAATCCAAAAGCAAATGTAAGTGTTATCACTCTGAGAAACAGCAAGGTTTATCGAGAGCCACCAATGCCAGAAGAAGAAGTTCAATCAACAAGGAGAGAGGTATTCACTGGAATACCGCTTCGTCCACATATCGCAGAAACTACTACCCAAGAACCACAATCAAAGATAACTCCACCTCCTGCACAAGGGGATACTCCTCCAAAAGTTTCGACAAAGAGAACGTTATATTCCCATATACCATACCCAGGAAGGTTAGTAAAGCAGAAGACTGGCGAACAATATGAGAAATTCATCGAACTATTAAGCCAGATCAATGTCAATCTTCCTTTCCTGGATATCATACAACAAATGCCTAAGTATGGAAGTTTCTTGAAAGATTTCCTTACAAACAAAAGAAACATGGAGGAAGCAATAAAAAGGACTAATCATTGTGTCGCTCTCATTGAAAGATACCTTCCAAAGAAACCTTCAGATCCTGGAAAGTTCTCTCCACCTTGTTCTATCGGACCATTACCAATAACCTTTGCGCTCGCTGACCTAGGAGCAAGTGTGAATGTAATGCCTTATGTCATGTTTAAAAGGATAAATATTGGGAATCCACGACCTGTCAATCCAACTATCGAACTCGTAGATGGATCAGTCAAATCACCCATAGGAATCATTGAGAACTTACTAGTAAAAGTCGGAAAGTTTGTCTTCCCTGCCGATTTCATGGTTTTAGAAATGGGACTCGACTATTCTGTACCTCTGATTTTGGGTCGCCCATTCTTAGCCATTGCTCGAGCCGTTATTGATATGAATGAAGGAATCTTGACACTTTGTGTCGGAAAACAATCAGTGACCTACAACATAGGGGGAATGAATGCCTATCTAATGATCCATTTGAAATTCCCAAATTCATCGATACTAATCTGGACTACCAACTGAAGAAAGCTAAGGAATTCAACAAAGGAAAGAAACTGAATCTTGGAAAGGATTTTGAAAACACTGACTGGATAGATGAGTACTTTAACAAGCTACCAAAACTGAAGGACTTAAATGAAGGAACAGGAGATACGGTGGAAGTCGATGGCTCCCACCCAAAGAAAGACTGATGAAACACGTACGGGTCGGGCTAAAGACCCTTAAATAAACGTAGCGCTTCGGGGAGGCAACCCGATGATCATGAATAAATTGAGAGGTTGGTGGATACGGCATAATCATGGATCTCAGGTTTGACTTTTCAAATTTAAGTTTCTCATACTTCAGCCCTAGGTATGCCCTCTTGATACTAGGACCTTAGTAGCTTAACTACCACCTTTTATTTTCCTTGTCTGCTTTTATGTTTTCCCTTATGTGTCAGGTAGAATAGCATCACCAGATAGTCTCTCTACTTCTTTGAAGAATCACACTCCATCTCTACAACGTGAGGAATCGGGAACCATACCAAATTTATGTGAAATTCTATGAAATCTTTGAAGCAAAGTGTTGACAGCACCAATAAGTTTTGGCATTACTGAATTGACCGAGGGAGTACCAGTTTCTTTTCCCTTAAAACTTCATGCATTTAAATTTCTGCATAGCATTTCATTACATGCATTTGTACATTGAGGGCAATGCACAATTTTAAGTGTGGGGGTGAGGAATTAAGAGATTAAATGCACGATTCGCAAAAACCCTATCCCATCCGTTTTCATGTGAGGAAAATCAAGCCTATTACACGACATCAAATTTTTGGCGCAGTATATAATTATTCGCATGCTCTTGCGTTTGGCATTACTGAGTGTTTTTCGATTGAATTTTATGCATAATTAGAACTTGTGTGTCTTATACATATCAAGACCATGAACTAGTAAAACTATGAAAGTGATTGAGGCACCTACGATTTTATTACCCTTATCCTTAAATCCAAAAATTCCAAAAATGTAATCCGCTTAGATAGCCCTTTGAGCCTTAGCCTTTTCTTTTCTACTACCTACAATTATCACCCAAACTAGCTTTTCGTAAATACCGGTAATTGGCTAACTGCCTTCAAAATGGAAAAAATTATCGTATGTCGTTATTTCAAGTTTATTACCATTGAGTCAACTTTGAAAAGAATCTGTTTCACTCAAAGGAATTGGAATATACAAAAAGGTGGATGTATTAGGAAGAAACAGCCGAACTATCTGCAAGGAATTTATGAAAATATTGAGGAAAAAGAATTACTGAAGAAATTGTCTTGATACAAAAAAAATATAGAAAAAGGAGAAAAGGAAAAGAAAGAAGTTGGTTTTTTACCGGTTAGAATTTAAAGAGCTGGATATGCATTCATTTGATTTTAATTTGCTTTTCTGCCTTCATTTCGCAAAGCCTGAATTACCGCCCGAACTCTGAGAGAAAGTTTTCAAAGCAACTAGTGATGTAAGAAAATGGTGGCGCAAGCAAGAACAACTGCCACCATTCTGCGACATGTCAAAAAGTGCCACCAAAAGAAGAGCCAAAAGATACAAAAAATGTGTTAAGTGTGGCAACTGGAGCCACAATGGAAAATGTAGCAAGAATCAAACTCATTCCCAAAGTGAGTATACGCATTTGATCAAAGTTGGAGCTGTTCGTCTACAAGCCGAAAGTTCCATACGGAGAGGCAGCATTGTGTACTACGTAGTAAGGAAAGAGTTGGCACTAATGAGAGATCTTGGTCTTGGCAATCTGACCATAAATGAGCCTTCGAATTAGTTATACCCACATGATCCGAGTACTATAAAGGGACCTGTTAGTATTTTCCATTTTAAGCCATGAAGCCGTAGATGTGTGTTTCAAGATAGCTGTAGCCCTTAAAACCTTTTAAATCCCTAAAAACCCAAAAAGATTTTCATCTTCACCCCTTTATTTTTATTTTAGCCACATTACAACCCTTTTAAAATCCTCTTGATTCATGCATACTACTTAGTTAATCGGTGGAGACTTGATTTGCATACAAGCTTATGATCATTGCATATTTCGATTCGAACTTGAGTGTTCCACTTAACTGACATTATCCATACATATATAACCCTAGAGTTGAGTGAACATTGTAAGGAGTGAAAGTTTATGCATTATTGAAGTTCTAGTAGGCTTATCATGGATTCCATCATAGAAAAATAAAAATAAAATATATAATAAGCAACTCAAGAGTTATCCCGGAATTTCAAACTACTTGGAGTTTCATTTCCCTTGTAAAGTTTTTAGTTATGGGTATCATCATGCATGAGTTTGCTTGAGGAAAAGCAAAGTCTAAGTGTGGGGTATTATGATATGTCCTAAATTATACATGTATTGCATGCATAATAATCCCCATATTATGGTACTAATTGATTAATAACCTTGCAATTGATACTTAAAACATTAATATTTCACAATTGCAGGTTATTCGGTGTTGCAAGATAAACAAAGCAAAAACCAGCCTAAAACATGAAGAAATCAAGCTTTTGGAGGACCAAACCCGAGCATTGACCCCGAAGAAGTCAAACCAGGTCAACGTAAGTCAAACCAGTAGCTAAAAGATGAATCTGGAAGGTAGTGGGGCATTGCACGGTCGTGCAATGCCATGCACGGCCGTACAAAGGCTTTCCTGTTCTCCTAGACTTCGGTACACTGTCCTTTGTACCCTGTTTTATTCCGAGGTGTTTGCACGCCCGTGCAATCCAATGCATGACCGTGCATTGCTCATTTTGAGGCCTATAAATAGATGGCTTGAGTTCTTCATTGAGGCATCCCTTATACACCCATCTATACTGTGACACTTCTGATTTTCACTACTTGTACTCATTCTAGACTTATCAATGAAAATCCGCATGACATTTCATTTTACTTGAAATCCTATTCATACGTTGTTACAATACTAGTTCACATGTGAAACATTACGTTTATGCTTGATTTCAAAGACTTATACTTATCTGTGATTGATTCATGGATCGCACGTAGACTTAATTGATCTTTATGACACATTAAATACACATGAACCACCCCCATGCATCTCAAACATGTTCTTACAACCCATTCAATGTGAATTGATGCTTAAAAGTACTAGTTAGTACTTTCGTGCGATCGTTCGCCTTTTAAACCGTCGTTAACTACGTACCGTCCACGACCGACAAATCTTTTAACATGACATTAATTTATGTTTTAAATGTTTAAAATATTCATTTCTTTAATTCAAACAAAGTTGGTTTGCAAAACTTTCCTTAAATAAATCCTGAAATTCGAAAAACGATCAAAAAGTCCGTTTTCTCGCCCACCGATCGCCAACTATTATACGCGAATAATGTAACTTTAACTTAAATGTTTTTAGCTAAACATACTCTTTTGTTATGACAATCAACTTTAATGTTGAAAACATTTGTCAATTTCTCTTAGAAATGCTTAAAATCGTAATTTTCGAATGCGCGCACTCAACCGGATCAAGCTAGGACCCAACCCACCTACTCTAGGACCTAGCCCAAGCAAGAAATCACAAAAAACCCAGCCCCATTGAGGAAAATTTCACATATTTGAGGGCCCTAAAACCCTAAATTGCTTTCCAATACATTCCATATTTACATCCCTTCAACCATTAGTATAAATAGGAGGCTTAGGATCTTGTTTTCTTTGCTAATTCTCCCTCAAACACTCCCAGCCCCTCCTAAGTTGTGAAATCCCTTCCCAACCTTGAAGATTTCGAAAATCCCTTAGAGGATTACAAGGGTTTGAAGATCAAACAAGTAAGTAACCCTCCGAAGTTGAATACCGTCTTTTTATTTTATTCTTTTTTCATCCCCTCAATCTTTTTCTATTTTCTATCCATGATCACTTGATCATGTGAAACCTCAGCCCTAAAAACCCTCTAATAATCTTAATCAAACTAATAAATCAAGCTAACATCACCAACTAACAAACAAAGGATCCCGTTTGCAATGGCGGCTATGTCGTCGCATTCTGCGAATCCTCAAGACAACTATTGCAAAAGTGGCTCTGCCGATGCTTTAGTATGTTCTTGCTAACTTAAAACATATTATTTATTCTATATTATCACTTATATGAACTCACACGCTAATTAAATATAGAATCCGCTTGCTCGTGTCGGCTATGCCGATTGCTTTCTGTGATTCTCCAAAACGCTTCTGTGAATATCATGGCTAGACCGGTGACACGGGACGTTTTGGCTAACCTAATATGATTATATTATGTATTATAATAACATTCGTCTAATTTTTATTTGCGCGTTCGGTAATCTTAAAACCCTAAACGGACCACTTAAGTGCAACCATTGATTTTGGACAGAAACTGTGCTGAATTTAACTGAGCGTAACTTGACCATAATTAATCTAAACTGAGCAAACTCAATTTCCACGACGTAGTTCGTCGAATTTATTTTCCAACCATAATTGGATCGTTTTCTAATTCAAAAGTATGACTCCGTAGTAGCCAAAATGGGACAGAAACCTTTTTCAGTACCTTCTGTCTTGTTGGACTATTTTGGCTATGATCCGAGTCTCAAATGGAAAAACTTTCTAAACGAAACTTCTTCAGAACGACTTAAAATAATTCCCTGTAAAATTTCATAATTTTTAGACATCTTTTGATATTTTTAACAATCCCGTTTCTGTTCCGCTACTTTGCTGTCCAAATCTGAAAATCAACTAAAACTCTATTTTTGTAACTAATTCTTAATCTTATGACCCGAACCGCCTATCTAACACTCGTAACCATCGAACCTACCCTAAAAATAGTTTATTTATTTGTTTAGGGTCTGGTCCGTGATTCATCTCGTCTATTCGTTCAAGTTTCTTATCTCGTCTAGCTTTCAAGGTGAGACTTCATAGCCCCACTTTATTCAAATCGTTTTGGGGGAAACATGTACACGTTGGCACGCATTAAAACATGTTTTCAAACAATTCTAAAACAAGCGAATCATATATGTATGTGAGTAAATGAACACAACATGATAAACGTTAAACTTGCAAATCCTTAACTTGAAACTTTCAAGCCAACGGTGGTACAGATATGGGCCATAGGATGGAAACCGCATATACTTTATGGACAACTTTTGGTTGGACATCTTATTCGTTATTAGTGCAACTTGCGAGTTGTACCACTTATTCGTTACTCATCATTTTAGGTTGGATTTGCTAATCATGTGTTTGTTTTATTACGTGCTATATGATGATCTTGGAATATGAATTGTCACCTTTGCCAAACTTATACTTTTATTAAACCTGTGATTTCTCACCAACTATTTTTAGTTGACACTTGTTTTTCGTACTTGTTTCAGGTGATTAAGCTCGTGATAGGTCAAGTCAATATCACATAGGATTTGCCTAGATATCAATTGAAGAATCTTATTTTAAGTTGCTTGTCTTTTGAACATGTTATCTGTTTGGTTTAATTCGAAACTTATGTAATTGGGATATTTTTTAATATTATGAAACTTTAATAGTAAATGTCTTTATTCCATTGTGTTCTTTTGTCAATTAAGTCGCACCCGTGGTTAAGATGCACGGTTGGGGTGTGACATATACCTCAAAAACACACTAGAGAGAGCTTATTTCGTAGTTTAGAGTAGAGAGTAGTGAGTAGTGGGGATCTTCCTCCTTGTTCCGCAATAGGGGAGCATACAAAACTCAGTGTTATGCTAGTTAGTATGGTCATTCGTGGCTAGACTCTTTGTATTGCTAAGGTGAAGATGAAGTTTGGTGCATGTTAACGTTTAACGTATTAATCCAAGTGATGTGTTTATGTCTTTAACTATTCGTCCTTAAAACCACCATTTTGGTGGGCTTTTACTATTGCCTAAATCCGTCTTTATATTTGTAAGTGTTCTTGATTTTTAAAGTGTAAAACCTTTTTAGTCAAACTTTTCTTGAAGCTTGTACGTCTTTATACAAGTAGAGATTGATAAAGCCAAGGCTTGGTTAACACTATTAAGGTCGCACGTCTTTATAAGAACTTATTATGCAACCAAGAATTGGTGAACTTATGTTGGGAACGGTACGTCTTTATACTTGGTCCCATTTTTACACCTGGTCCCATTTTTACACCGCCTCCCGGTGAGCAAAATATAATCACCTATTTAACTCTAATACAAAGCATTTTACGTTCGTTGTCTTAAACCAACCCGGAGATGACCATTCAAAGGGTTGGGGGTAATTGTTGCCCTTAACGGGAGGCACTACCACTTGTTAAAGCTTTTAAATTTGCAAATCAAATATTGTGAGGACGAGGCTCTAGCGGTGACCCGGGTCACACGTTTGTAGTAGTCAATCACTGGATTAGTCAACCTAACATTATCATGTAGCAAGAGGATTCGAAACCCAAAGCAATACTATTCGTAACCTGATCATTTCCGACATATTTACTTTACTGTTCTTTAATCTTCTGTTCGTTACATTTATGTTACACATTTCAAGCTCATTTTTACTTTTCTGCTATTTACTTTACCGCCATTTACTTTTCTATCATTTACTTTCCTGTTCCACAAGCACATAAAACTCACTCACTAATTAAACCGGCTAAACGTTGACAAAATTTGAGTATTGGAATTCGACCGTGTCCGTTGGTTCGATACTTGGTTCTTACCTAAACTATATTACGTTGCGATAGGTACACTTGCCTATTGTGTGTGTTTTTAAGTTAAAGTAATTATCATTTTATAAATTTAAAACCTAATCTCGTGAAACCATAATCTCTAAATATTATTATATAATATTTAAGTACATCAAAATTCACACATCAATGATGCCACAAGGAAGAATCACTTCCCTCTTCCTTTTATTGGCCAGATGTTGGAGTGCCTATCAGGGCAGCAGTTCTACTGTTTCATTGATGGCTTCTCGGGTTATTTCCAGATCCCTATTTCACCAGAGGATCAGGAGAAAACCACATTTACATGCCCACACGATACCTTCTCGTACCGGCGTATGCCATTTGGGTTGTGTATTGCTCCAGCTACCTTTCAGAGGTGCATGGTTGCCATCTTTCAGGACATGATCGAGACTTCCAAGTAGGTTTTCATAGATGATTTTTCTGTGTTTGGAAGTTCATTCGATCATTGTTTGCAGAATCTAGAGAAGTTGATGAGGAGATGCATCGAGACACAATTGATGCTGAATTGGAGAAGTGTCACTTCATGGTGACTGAGGGGAATGTGCATGGGCACAAGGCACATGCCGGTATAGAAGTGGATAGAGCTAAGATTAAGACGATTAGTAAGCTACCACCACCGACTAGAGTGAAAGGGAGTTTCTTGGGCCATGTGGGTTTCTATCGTCGTTTCATTAAAGACTTTTCAAAGATTACCCGGCCCATGACACGCCTTCTTGAGAAAGACGTCCAGTTTGAGTTTGATGCGGACTATCTTAAGGCGTTTGAGTTCTTGAAGGAGCAGTTCGTTTGTGCTCCCATCTTGATAGCCCCCAGCTAGTGATTATGCAGTCGGGGTTGTTCTAGGCCAAAGGAGAGATAAGCACTTCCACCCGATCTACTACGCGAGTAAAACTCTTAATGATGCTCAATAGAATTACACAATTACCGAGAAGGAGTTGTTAGCGGTGGTTTTTGCGTTTGATAAATTCCGATCCTATTTAGTGCTATCTAAGACCATCGTTTATACTGATCATGCGGCATTGTGATACCTGTTCGCAAAGAAAGATGCCAAACCTAGATTGATTCGATGGATTCTCCTTGCTTTCTGAGTTTGATATTGAGATCAAGGATAAAAAGGGAGCGGAGAATATGGCGGCTGACCATTTGTCACGATTAGAGGATCCCGGTAGGGAAGAGACCCGGGAGGAGGCCATAGGGGACATATTTCCCCATGAGTCGTTTAATGATGTTGAGTTTGGGGCCGGACAAGGAGTCGGTGTTCTATATGAGTGTTGAGGAGCAGGGTTTGCCATGGTTTTCTAACATAGCAAACTACTTAGCTGGCGGTTTGTGGTTAAGGGCATGACATCCCAACAGAGACGCAAATTCTTTGCCAAAACCACTACATTTGGGATGCTCCACATCTGTTTCGAGTGGGAGCTGATAGAGTTCTAAGGAGAAGTGTGAGTATGGAGGAAGAAGTTAAGATCCTAAAACACTGTCATTTGGGATGCTCATGGGTTTTTATTGGCCGATAGTGTTTAAGGATGCTCATGAGTTAGTGAAACGGTGTGACACGTGTCAACGCACCGGTAATATCTCATCCCGGAATGAGATGCCTCAGAACCCTATCCAGGTAGTTGAAGTATTTGATATTTGGGGCATTAACTTCATGGGTCCGTTTCCTTTATCATGTGGGAACCGGTACATTCTTGTGGCTATAGACTACGTTTCTAAGTGGGTTGAGGCACAAGCCTTACCTACTAATGACGCCCGAGTAGTGGTGGGATTTCTGAAGAGGCTGTTTAGCAGGTTTGGGAGTCCTAAAGCCCTAATTAGTGATAGGGGCATGCATTTCTATAATGGCCAGATGTAGAAGGTCTTGTCACACTATGGGATCACCCATCGGCTGTCAACTGCCTATCATCCACAAACCAATGGGCAAGTAGAAAATGCAAACAGGGGAGTGAAGAGGATTTTGGAGAAGATGGTCGGGAGAAGTAGAAAGGATTGGTCCGGCAAGCTAGATGACGCGCTTTGGTCCTTCAGAACAGCATTCAAAACACCTATTGCGACCTCACCCTTTAGGATGGTTTATGGAAAGGCGTGTCACTTACCGGTAGACCTAGAACACAAGGCTTATTGGGCATTAAAGGCAGTCAATCTTGACTTGCCTCAAGCAGCAAGAAACCGGTTTCTCCAATTTCATGAGTTAGCAGAGTTGAGGGACGATGTGTATGCACGATCTTGGAGTTACAAAGAATGCACAAAGGCATTGCATGATCGTCGGTTAAAGGGAGTGAAAGAGTTTAAGTGTGGGGATAGAGTATTGGTTTATAACTCTAGGTTGAAACTATTCCTAGGAAAGCTTAAATCCATGTGGACAGGACCATACATGGTGAAGGAAGCATTTCCATATGGTACGATAGAGCTACAAGATGAGAAGGGGAGTTCGTGGAAGGTGAACGGACATAGATTGAAGCATTATATCAGAGGACCGATTGAAAATGTCGATGGGGATGAGGTTCTTCTCGACACACCAGGTGTAGGTCCCTCGGGTGTGGTAGATCGTCACATGCAAGTGGTCTACTAGTCGGACCGGGTGCGGAATATCCGTGACTAGGTGGAGAGTCTAACTGAACAAAGTAAACCGAACACAAGAGTCACAATAAATGTTCTTTGTATTATAAACACTCGACGGTTACAGAGAGAATACAAGCTGCGTACTTAGCAAAACTGAGTTCGTATGAACAAATGGTTCTGCGCACTTAGCTTCTGTGAACCTATCCTATTTATACTGACCTGATGCCTGCGCACTTAGCAAGTGCGCAGGACCAATTACTCCTGCGTACTTAACAAGTACGCATAGGTATTCCTGCGTACTTACTAAGTACGCAGGAGCATTCTCCTGCGCACATACAAGTGCACAAAACACTTAGAAGAAATCAACAAAACATTAAGTAAAAGTAAATACAACTCGATAAACTTTTACATAATGACTCTTACATACAAAGACAAAATACAGACATTAGACATACAAACCTAGACTCTATCCAGAGTGTTGTCACAAGAAAGTGCATCAACAAACTCCCCCTTGACAACAGTTCGGGATCTTCATCGTCTTCAGTCTTCAATCTTCAGTCTTCATAGCACTGCTTCCTTAGCTTCCATCTTCTTTTTGTAATCAAGACAGAACTTGATTAACTTGTCGTATTTGGCCGAGAGAAGCTTTGTCCATTCGTCAGTGTGGATGCAGAATTTGTCTGCTAGTACCTCCAGATCGTTCACAGAGAAATTGATGAAGCAGACTTCATCAAAAACCCTGATCACTTCCTTTGGCACTGTGTTTCCACTATCTGACTTACCTTTACCCATGATCACAGCCTCGCCCGTTTTTGGATCAACGTACCAGTACCACATGTCACCAAGAATATCCTGAGGTATGTTGCTCAGGGGAATCTTGGTTTCACATCGCACTGGCTTGTATACCAATCTCTTTAACGGCTTCTTAGTCACAGGATGCACAGCGTGCTTATCCTTGACTCTTCTAGGCACTTGAGGCTTGAGATACTCATACTTTCCCGATCTTGCTTCACGCTGTAGTATACTCCACAAACCCATTGCTACTGCATGATTCGAATGATTCAGCAGGTCGCGGTTTGCAAGGTTAACTAGGTCGTACCTGGGCAAAGAGTTGAACGCCTCACTGGTTGGTTTCAAGTATTGAACCCCTCCAGATCTTTTGATGGCGAACAACTGCTTGTCCTCCTCAAACCTGACAGCTAAGATCATACCTGTCGCTCCATACTTGTCTTTGATAGACGTCTTTTTCCACACTGGAGCTGGACCTTTTGTAGATGCAGAAGGCATGTCTTTCTCTTTTTGTGCCTCGGGGTCCGCAGGTATAGGGTCGACCGGGGGGGCATCAGTTGTAGCTTCAACATTACTTGCTGTATCAACTGAGCCTGTGTCTGTTTCGAGCAGAGATTCGAGCGATGGTATTTCAAAGATCTCACCATCCTCTAACTCATACTCTAGATCCCCGTCGCCCTTGGGAATCTCGATTATCACATCATCATCATCATCATTCCAATCATCACCAGAGTCGATCTCTCCTTCTTCCATATTAAGGAGAGCATCGATCTGTGCTTCTTTAGAATAGTCAGTCTCGAGACATAGAATCTCACCAGCCACTGACTTCCCTTTATCACCGCCACCACCACCTGCTGAGGTATCACCACCCTCTTGCGTAGTAGACTCCCCCTCAGCCATTGACGTAGTAGAGATGGGCACAATTGCCGAAGCATGGTGCTCACATCCACTAGGACCGACTTCAGGATCCTTGCCTTTGTCATCATCCTTAGTCAAATCGACTGGATGACAGACCTCTGCACCGGTGGATTTTTCTTTTTCCTTCTCCCCCTGAGCACCTAGCTTCTCGGTCAGTTCAGCAATCAATTTGACCATAGTAGCGTGCTCCTGCCTTTGAGCATCCATCCTTAGCTCAATTGAAGTTCTGTGGGCCAGAATCATTTCATTCGTCTTCATTAATAGTTCATTCTGTGCCATCACATTCTTCAGCCGTTCATCAGTCCCCGTTCTCTGGCTACGCAGAATCCTAACTTCATCTGCCAGAGAGTTTATCTGTGCTTGTTGAGCATCAGACTCCTCCTTTGACGTTTGAATAGTCTTCAACAAGCCAGCAACTTGGGTTTCTAGCACATCGATCCTAGTTTCATTTGGATCCGGATGCCTAGATGATGAGGCTTCGGCATTGTGGATGGGGGAAGAGAAGATTGTGTCAAAGTCGAACCCCTGTGAGAAATCACCGTAGTTGAAGGGTTGACCTGACGGCTCTTTGGTGGGTGCTGGGGTTGGGGATGGTATGATTTGAGTGGGTGTTATTGTTGGGGTGACTGTGACTGACTCCATGAGAAGTGGAGCAGTCACCGTCACCTGGACGGTTGGAATAGGGAGGGTCACCGTCACAAGAATCACCTCTGTGACCGCCGTGACCGCCACATCTGCTTGTACCAGTGGCCTTCTCCTCCTACTAAACAGTTGCCGTGCTAGCATGGTAGATTCTGGAATGGAAGCCTC
This sequence comes from Smallanthus sonchifolius, assembly GCA_023525975.1. NCBI lineage: Eukaryota > Viridiplantae > Streptophyta > Magnoliopsida > Asterales > Asteraceae > Smallanthus > Smallanthus sonchifolius. The sequence goes on along the minus strand of CM042021.1, from coordinate 65,524,971 downwards.
AACTTGTACTGGTTGCACAGTTGGAATCTCTTCAACCCTAGGGATGGCAACCTCTTGCCTATCGCCCCTTTTCTTATTGGTGCTCTCATGCCTCTGTCTTTGTAAAGCAGCGTCAGAGTCGGAATCCGGCTCATATTCGCTGCTGGAGCTTTGTCTCTTTCTTTTTGAAGACGACGCAGGCTGGGTTACCTGTGCCTGTCTCCTCGGATGTGCCTGTGATGGTGCATCATCGGAATCAGAAGAATCTGATTCTGTAGCCTCCGAATCGGATTCCTCAGCACCACCAACACCACCTTCATCATCACCCTCATCATTACCTTCATCATTACCTTCATCATCCTCATTCTCTTCATCTTGTTCTTCATCAGAGTGATCACTCATCTCTGGTCCCGAGTTGGGACTATACCAGTTCCAATCCTCCGGAGCGACGTATGCTTCATTCAATAGGTGGCCAAAGAGTTCAGTGTGCTCAGGGGTAGGATCTACACTGCCTGGCTTTAGAAACTGTGCAAAAACTCTCTTGGCCACTCTCTTCACTTGCAGTCTCTCCCCGATCGCACGCAGGTTTGGCAACGCATCATCGATCAAAAGTTGCACAAACCTCGGGTATAAAAGGAACCTAAACCTCTCCGCCGTATTTATCTGGTCATTGATTGCTTTGAAAATAAAGCGGGAGAAGTTGTAGCCCCGATTGAGAGACAAGCCCACCATGGCTGCGGCAAGGTCATGACCCATGGCATCCTTCCCTGCTTTCCTTGATGAGATGCACATGATCATGATGTGGGCAAAGTAACGCCATTGATCTAGAACCCACATTTTCTTGTATGAAGCATAGTCCCTTTCCCCGACATATCCCATTCTCTGCCTCCAACACCCATCCACGTAGTAATCTGGATAGGATGTCGGGTCGGTGGGAAGGTCTCCAAACTGCAGTACTCTCCTTATTGTATCCTCAGAGATGGCAATAGCCCGACCGTCAACGGTAGCCCTTATGACATTTGGAGATACCGTGCAATCGTGCTCTGCTGTCTCCCAGAATTGCTCTAAGTAAGGTCTTGAGACTGTTGGATTAGCCGAGATTGCATAACTTATTTTAGATCTGTTCAGGAAGTCCACAATCTCTCTATATTGTAAGGCTGCCCCTTTCCATTCTGGTTCAGTGTGCGCCAACAGATTGAATTCGTCAGTGAATGCACGAGCCATTATCTGCAAACACACACAGAAAACATAATTAGATCAATTAATAACAATGGAAGTAGACTCACATGACATAGAATAGTAGTTACACTTTGTAAAAAATTTCAGACTTTGAAAAATTTTCTAAGTGTTGGTCCTGCGCACTTAGCAAGTGCGCAGGATTTTACTCTTGCGTACTTAACAAGTACGCAGGAATTACTTCTTGCGTACTTGCTAAGTGCGCAAGAACAACCCTTAGCAAAAATTTCAAAGATTTAAATTCGTTCAAAAAGCGGGTTGATTAGGTAGCCACTAGGTCGGAATCAGGGATTCGAACCTATGGTACCATGATCAACACCATTAACCACTACGACACGATCAAATTTTGACCTAGGTCAGTGATCGACCCACTAACGGTTCGACTTCAACCCGTCGGATCAATCGATGACCAAAGGGGAAATGTATGATCGATTAGGCAATCTAATAGCTTGTTAGTGACATTAGTTACCCAAACAACCCATTTTACCCCAAAAATTCTACGGATTTAACCTAAAAATTCTAAGTCAAAAATCGGTCCAAAATTTCACGAATTTACGGATGAAATCGGTCTAAAATCTCACCAAGGAGATGAAATACGAAGATGATAATGTGGAAGGGATGAAAAACGGGTTTGAACACACTCGATTTTGAGAGAAAATTGCAGGGGGAAAAATTTCGGTTTGAAAGCTTAACCTGAAAATTTTTCTAAGTGTTGAACTTATACCCCACTGATAATGTTCGTGCGTACTTGCTAAGTGTGCACGAATTAACTCTTGCGTACTTAACAAGTACGCAGGAATTAACTCTTGCGTACTTGCTAAGTGCGCAAGTCTTACTTCGTGCGTACTTGACAAGTGCGCAGAAACTTTAAGTGCGCAATTTTCAACTCAGAATTATGAAGATTTTCAAGTCAAATAACGAACAAGATAAAAATATTCAATCGGGAGGATTCAAATACAATTCATGAAGGTTAAACATAAAATATTTTTGGCCTTTTCTGAATTAAACTTAAACAATGCATAAACTTAAAATCTTTTTGTTCTTTTCAAAATAGATATGTATAAGTATTCACACAAGCTATTTTTGATCAAAGACACGAGCAGAGGATCATATCAGGCTAACTTATAGCAAAAATGATACAATATAAACATCAAAGAATATGGGATCATGTCATGTATTACTCTTTATTCTTACGTAATAAGCAAATAAACAAGTAATTCAAGTTGACAATATTATAAGATTTGAAACTATAAGCATCTTTGTATCATGTTCTTGTGTATTAAGTTATTAATTATAAAATATACAACGTGTACCCCACTTAAATGCTATGATATTTTGCACTATCTCAAGGCATCTAAGATTTTTCCAATGATATTCTTAATTTTCAGAATGAAGTTACATCAATTAGCACAGAAAAATCAAGCAGAATCCATGAGGATGATCAAGAATCATAAGATTCAGAATCGAGTGATTCAATTGTCTTGGTTTCATGTGATTTTCTTCTTTGAATATCGGTATGATGATTCGGGATAAGGAACATGGTGTTTGATTATAAGGTAACGGGATCCAACTTTTATCTGGATTTGATTTCAATGAACCAGGAATGATTCAAGGGTGAATACATGCTCAACGGTTGATGTAGAGACATGTCTTGATTCAATCTCTCCTTGCATACTTGTGAGTATGGGCAGTGAGATGAACCGCATTAATTGTGCTAACAACATAACCCGAAACTGATCGCAAAAGAAAATTACTGCCAAAATCTAACATCCTTTATCTGATAATGATCTTTTCTATTCTTTTACACACACACACTTGCAAATATGGGTTCAAATCACAGTTGTAATTTAGATTTAGTTTCCACACTACTAGTGATTCAAAGACGCATACAGCCTACTGACAATTCAAATTACTTGTAAGTAAACAGATTAAAAACATAATAATTTAAACAATTAAGTAAACATGACGCAATCATTTCCCATGAGGAGTCTATGATGGTTAGATCATTTCAGATGTACTATCATTTCCTCGTTTCTCAAGTGAACTTTTGAAATTTTCTCCATTTTCTAATATTTCAGATGTACAAACATTTTTTATTATTATTATTTTTTTATTTTAAACTAACAGAACTATACAAAAAAAAATTTTAAAAGAAATAAAATTTAACTTCCATGAATTGATTTAAGAAAATTAATTTTTCACTCGGGATTGAACATTCCTATCAAGTTGACAAGATGCTCAAAACGGGACCGATCAAATGCCTTTGTGAAAAGGTCAGCAAGATTGTCATCCGTGTGAACCTTTACAAGTTCAATTAAATGCTTTTCAGCACAATCACGGATGAAATGATGGCGAATTTTAATATGCTTAGTTTTGGAATGTTTCACCGGGTTATTTGTGATGGACATGGTGGCATTGTTGTCAATGAACAAAGGAGTTCCAGTGAAGTTCAAGCCGTAGTCTCGCAATTGCTGCTGAATCCACAATATCTGAGAACAACCGCTAGCTGCAGCAATGTATTCTGCTTCACAAGTTGAGACAGAAACCGTTGACTGCTTCTTGCACTGCCAGGAGACCAGTCTGTCTCCCAAGAATTGACATCCGCCAGAAGTTGACTTTCTGTCAAGGTTACAACCGCCATAATCTGAATCAGTGTAGGCTTTGAAGTCGAATGACTGCTGCTTGGAGTACCAAAGACCCAATCGGGGTTTCCCTTTCAGGTATCTGAAAATCCTCTTCACGGCTATCATATGTGACTCCTTCGGTTGAGACTGAAACCTTGAGCACAAGCATACAGCAAACATAATATCGGGTCTTGAAGCTGTGAGATACATAAGTGATCCGATCATCCCACGGTACAACCTGCTGTCTACATCCTTCCCATCTTTGTCAGGATGCAAACCATGATTGACTGGGATTGGTGTGCCATAAGTAGTGCTATCACTCATCTTGTATTTTGACAGGATGTCTTGCACGTACTTAGTTTGATGTAGATAAATGCCATCCTCTCTTTGACTGACTTGCAGACCCAGGAAGAACGACAGTTCACCCATATTACTCATTTCAAACTTGGACTTCATCACCTTCTCGAATTCCCTACACATCCCTTCATTGGTCGACCCAAAGATGATGTCGTCGACATATACTTGCACAAGTAGAATGTCACCTCCTGCTTTCCTTATGAAGAGAGTCGAGTCAATCTGTCCACGGTCGAAACCATTAGACAGTAAATGCTTTGATAGTGTCTCATACCATGCCCGCGGTGCTTGATGAAGACCATAAAGTGCTTTGTCGAGCTTGTACACTTTATTGATATTATGCGGATCTTCAAAACCGGGAGGTTGAGTGACATAGACTTCTTCATGAACTTTACCATAAAGGAAATCACTCTTCACATCAAGTTGGTAGACCTTGAAGCCGACATATGTGGCATAAGCCAAGAACAGTCGAATGGCCTCAATTCTAGCAACTGGGGCATATACTTCCGTGTAATCCAAGCCCTCTTGTTGATAAAAACCCTGAACAACCAATCTTGCCTTGTTCTTCACAACTACATGACGATCATCCGTCTTGCATTTGAACACCCATCTGGTTCCAATTGGCTGAAAGCCTTTTGGCAAGTCAACCAAATCCCATACATGCAACTTTTGGAATTGGGACAATTCATCTTGCATCGCCTCAATCCAGCAGTTGTCAGTGAGAGCCTCCTTCACATTCTTCGGCTCTATCTGGGACACGAATGCAGCATGCAGACATGTTTCCATGACACTAGTGTCAAATATCTCTGTGTAAAGACTGGTGTTCTCAGTGATGGTTCTATGACGAGTCTGAACACCGGCATAAGGATCACCAATAATGTTGTCGATTGGATGATTCCTATGCACTCTCGTCTCCGGTACAATTGGTTCTTGAATTTCTGGATCTAAATTTGTGCTCAACTCCCCCATTTCCTGTGTTTCAGCAGAAGAAGATTCAATGTTAATTGGATCAGCTGGAGCTTCATTTCCTACAGTTGTGTTAGGATTGGCTTGAGCGTCATCTCCAACAACATGAACACTTTCACTGTTATCACTGTTATCACTGTCATGAGTTCCAGATGCAGATGCAGCATTGGAATCAGGAGTTATAATTGGTACAGGAGCACGAGTAGAAAAACTGCCGCCATTCAATAGATTATAAACATTTTCGGCGTCTTCTGCAGATAGCTCAGGAAGATTGAAAGACTTGAATAGCGCATCATAATCAAAACCCCAAGCTGGACCTTTTGGTTCTGGTGGAATGCTGTGTTTACTACAATCCACTTCGAACCATTCCTCGACAGTACGAGTTCCTATGTTGTACACTCTCTTGCAGGGCGAATTGGCAACATATCCTAAGAAGATGCCTTCCACCGCTTTCGCATGAAATTTAGATTTACGATCTTTATACTGTAGCAACAAGGAACAAGGACTACCAAAAGGAACTAGGTAATCAAGATTGGGAAGTCGATTGTTGATCAACTCATAACAAGTCTTGTTGTGTCTTTTCACCACCAAAACTCTGTTTAAGACGTGACAAGCTGTATTTACTGCTTCTGCCTAGAAAGTGACAGGAAGCTTTGCATCTGACAGCATAGTCCTTGCAGTCTCAATCAGTGTTCTGTTCTTCCGTTCAGCAACTCCATTCTGCTGAGGCGTGTACGGCGCGCTGAATTCGTGACGGATCCCTTTCTTGAGACAGAAAAGTTCCATCAAATTATTCTTGAACTCAGTTCCGTTGTCACTCCTTATTCTTCTAACTTTCAGCTTGCAAAGAGATTCCAAGCTCAGGATCAAGTATTGAAGAATATCAGCAGTCTCATCTTTTGTACCTAAAAAATGCACCCAAGAAAAACGTGAGAAATCATCAGTTACAACTAGACAGAATGACTTACCTCCAATACTCCTGATACTTATGGGGCCAAACAGATCCATGTGTAATAGCTCCAAAGGGGTATCGATAGAGTTTTGGAGCTTGGGCTTGTGAGACTTCTGTTGCTGTTTGCCCTTTTTACAAGGCATACAGTCATCTGCAACGGTAAATCTCAGCTTAGGAACCCCGGTTACCAAACCGTTTCGGACAAGATGATTCATTTTACGATAAGAAATATGTCCGAGTTTCCTATGCCACAAGATGGAGTCAAGCTCTGTCGCTTTTGTAAGCAAACAAGTAGCAACTGATGAGGTGGTTTTTGCCACGCTCATATCAATCTGATAAGTGTCGTTTGTTCTTGGTGCTCTCATCAGAATCCAGTCATCAGGAACTTTGAAACCGGGTTTGAGAATCAGACATTCTGACTTGTCAAACATCACTAAGTACTCCTTGTCACACATTTGTGAGACACTCAACAGGTTATGCTTCAGCTGCTCGCAGAAGTTGACATTATCAAAGCTAACACAACCGTTCGAAACCACGCCTTGACACGTGATACTGCCGCCTTTTTCTCCGGTAAAGGCCACATAGCCGCCTCTAAATGGTTTAACGTCTTGAAGCAAGGCCATGTTTCCTGTCATGTGCTGGGAGCATCCACTATCTACATACCAGCGGTTAGAGATAGTACCCTTTGGACGTCCCTGCACGAGTAACAAAAGAATTAGTTAGATTTGGAGACCCAAGCCATTGTGGTCTTGGGTCGTCCATCCTTCTCAAAATAAACTACTTCTTTCAACTCACAGTCATGATGACTGTCCAAAATTGGTGAATCTTTGGAGGAATTGGGAACATGAGATTGAGAATCTTTAACTTTCTTGTTCCAGGATCTCTTTTGAATCTTAACCAGAACAGAAGACTTTGGTTCAATCACAGCCGGTGAACTTGTGGAAGCTTCACCTGATTGAGCTTTAGTCAGCTGTTCCAGCTTTCTCAACCTCTTATTCCTTCTTCTTCTCTGTGGCTTAGAGAGTCTAGCCACAGGTTTCTCACCAGTGCGTGTACTACCAGATGTAGACACACGAGGTACAGCAGGTTGCTTTACCTTTCTTACAACAGATGGCTTGGCCTCAGATTTGATCTTTGGCTTAGCTATCGGTTGCACTGGTGGTTTCACCACATTTAGCTTTGGTCTGATAGGAGCTTTCACTACTGGCGACTTAGGGATAACAGCTGGTCGTGAAACAACATGCCGTTTCCCTGGGTTCTTAGAAGGACAGTTCACAACAATGTGACCAACCAAGCCACAGTGAAAGCAATTCCTCTTGTCAACATAAGTTCTCATGTAAGGCTCTTTAGTTCTGGCCTTAGAAAACTCACCATTGTGAGAAGGAAGAGTTGGTTTATGAACAGAAGTTTGAACTTTTACAGTTTGATGTTTGGGGGTATAATACTTTTGCAAATTTTCTTTGTAACCCAGCCCATAATGAGATGAAAAAGCCTCTTTCTTAGCTTGGTTAATATTTTTAAAACCCCCGTAAAGCATTCCCTTAAGTTTATCATTTGTTTCAATGATATCAGGTTCAGTTAAAATGCAATTATCACCATTAGTGATAATGTTTTTCTAGACTTTCTGTTCAGTCAACAACTCCTTAGACACTACTCCTTCAGGTCAAGTGTTAACCGACCCATCCTCAGAAGCAGTAACATACTCCTCACTAGATGTGGAGTTAGCCTTACTTGAGGATTCATCCTTTTTAGGGGAATCATCCTTATCAGAGGGCTCATCTAGACAAGTGAGATCAATGTCTATCAAGCTATTGAAAAACTGCCCACTTATTGGTGGAGGAATGGCATTGGTACCAAGTCCTAGGCCATTCATTTTTCTCACCACGGATTCGTAGTGTTCCACCACAAAGCGAGAGTTTTTCAATTTCTCGTTAGTGCATTTGAGCTGCAAGATCTCATTTTGCAGTTTGTTAATTTCATTGTTCTTCTTTTCCAAAGCCCTATACGCAATGTCCAAATGAACCTGTTGGTCGCTTATTTTTAAAGAATAGTCTTGTTTTTCGTTCTGTAGCATTTCAACTGATTCTTTAAAACGTGATTCATTCATTTTGTAATTTTTAGCTGCCAACTTTAGGGGTTCAATTATGTCTTGGAAATCAGAAATTTCATTTTTTAGCCCTAGACATTTAGAACAAGAAACAACAGAGAAAGGGTTAGAATCTACCTCAGATGATGAACTTTGTCCTTCTCCAATTGCCATGAGAGCGACAGCAGTGGTAGACTCCTTTTCATCAGCTACAGAAGCTTCCTCTTCTTCAGATTCAGAAGATTCCTCTCCTTCAGTTTCAGAAGATTCCTCTTCTTCAGCTTCCTTCCTCTCGGCCTCCTTCCTCTCAGCCTCCATCAGCTCCATGATTTCTGCCATGAGACCAACCTGTGCTTGAGCAATGATGGCGTCTTCTAGATGCACACCCCAATCAAAATTTTCGTCATTCTGTGCGACCAGTGCATTGGACTGATTACTTTGGGTGTGATTGTGGTGACTTTGGTTGTTTTGGCCATGGCTGTTTCCCTGGCTAGATCTGGTAAAACCAGAGGCAGGTGCTCTGTCCTTTTGACATTCACGAGCAAAGTGTCCATAGTTTTGACACTTGTAGCACTTGGCCTTGGATTTGTCAAATCCAACCTTGGCATTAGAATGCCCGCCAATATACTTTCTTCCTGTTCTGTTCAGGAAACGCTTGGCCCTCCTCAGTAACATGGCCATATTCCACTGAATATCCATGTCTTCAATATCATCAGGATCCACTTGATTGAAGTCCTCTTCAATAGTCTCAGGATCCGTTAGCTTTCCACCAATGAAATTCTCATATGCCAGCATGCAAGATGAGAATAGTGCTACATGATCTTCAGCTATCTTGGCAATAGCTGACTGGTTGGCTGAGCACGTATTCTGAGGAGTCTTTGAGTTTTGTTGATTTTGTTGATGAGATCCAAACCCTGATCCTGATGTATAACATGCATGACCACCACAACCATTAGAGTGGTCTTCTTCAATGGATTTCCCAGTAAAGAGTGCAATCCCAGAGCCGGAAGACATTGACGTGGAAGTCGTCCCGTGATACATGGAAGGGTCCTGTATCTGAGGTCTTCCAGAATTCTCCCTTTTTATAAGATTCATGTTATGAGCCTGAATCTTACCGACTGCCTCATCTACTGTCATCTCGTAGAACTTTGAACTTTCCCTCATCAGGGTTGTATACATCTCATATCTCGGTGGCAGAGCATCTAAAAACTTTTCCACCATTTCCTCTTCTGGATATTTAAGCTCAAACGATTTCAACTCCGTTTGTAGGTGATAGAATCTAGAGATATGATCATCTAAAGATTCATTTTCTATAAATCTGAAGCACTCGTATTGCTTCCGGAGAAGATCCCTCTTGCTTTTCTTGATGTCACTATTTCCTTCGAATCTTTTCTGTAAAGCTTTCCAAAGATCCTTAGAAGATTCATATCCTCGGAAACTGTGGAACAAATCCCGAGTTAATGACATAGTGATTGAACCCAATGCCTTCTTCTCTCGATCATAAATTTTCTTTTCTTCTGCATCCAGCTTAGAGATAGGCTTAGGTACGTTTTCATCAAGATACAAGTGGGTTGGATGCTTATATCCCTCAAGAATAGGTATCCATAACGATGAATCGGTGTATGAAATATAGTGCTCAAAGCGGGCTTTCCAATTGGAATAATCGTTTACATTGAGCAACTTGGGAGGTTTCTGTGGAGTACCGATTTCATTATCATAATTTAACATACTACTAAGGTTCTGAAGGTTTGACATGGTGAACACTTGGTCAAAAATAAGAAAAGTCAGTAGCTATTGCGCACTTAGGATTGGCCTTGCGCACTTATGAATGGTCTTGCGTATTTAATATTTGCCCTTGCGTACTTGTAAGTACGCAGGAGTAAATTGTTAAGTACGCAGGATAAGTCTTAAGTTCGCAGTTCAGTCTTGCGCACTTGTAAGTACGCAGGAGATAACTCTTGCGTATTTAGCAAGTTCGCATAAAACTGTACTTTTTGCCAAAAATGGTAAGTACGCAGGACACCTTTTCAGCAACTCTCACCAAACCTTTCCGGTGACCTGAAACTCGTCGGAGTTGGTAAAAAAATGGTCTGATGATCAATGCAATTGAGTCAAAGGGTCAGAAACAAGTTTCTAACCAACCTATGATGCTCAAAACACACAAACACACAACAAAGATCGGTTTTTGAGAGATTTTTGCTTCTAAAAAAGTGCTCAAGAGCTACCCCTTTTTTATCACAAAAATCAACAAAATAACCTCTCTTTGCTTGTAAAACTCAGTAAAAACGTCTCCAAACTCACTTACAACACTCGAATTCAAGAGCAATGCTCTGATACCACTTGTAGGTCCCTCGGGTGTGGTGGATCGTCACATGCAAGTGGACTACTAGTCGGACCGGGTGCGGAATACCCGTGACTAGGTGGAGAGTCTAACTGAACAAAGTAAACCGAACACAAGAGTCACAATAAACGTTCTTTGTATTATAAACACTTGACGGTTACAGAGAGAATACAAGCTGCGTACTTAGCAAAACTGAGTTCGTATGAACAAATGGTTCTGCGCACTTAGCTTCTGTGAACCTATCCTATTTATACTGACCTGATGCCTGCGCACTTAGCAAGTGCGCAGGACCAATTACTCCTGCGTACTTAACAAGTACGCATAGGTATTCCTGCGTACTTACTAAGTACGCAGGACCTGATGTTGATGCACTTTCTTGTGACAACACTCTGGATAGAGTCTAGGTTTGTATGTCTTATGTCTGTATTTTGTCTTTGTATGTAAGAGTCATTATGTAAAAGTTTATCGAGTTGTATTTACTTTTACTTAATGTTTTGTTGATTTCTTCCAAGTGTTTTGCGCACTTGTATGTGCGCAGGAGAATGCTCCTGCGTACTTAGTAAGTACGCAGGAATACCTATGCGTACTTGTTAAGTACGCAGGAGTAATTGGTCCTGCGCACTTGCTAAGTGCGCAGGCATCAGGTCAGTATAAATAGGATAGGTTCACAGAAGCTAAGTGCGCAGAACCATTTGTTCATACGAACTCAGTTTTGCTAAGTACGCAGCTTGTATTCTCTCTGTAACCGTCGAGTGTTTATAATACAAAGAACGTTTATTGTGACTCTTGTGTTCGGTTTACTTTGTTCAGTTAGGCTCTCCACCTAGTCACGGGTATTCCGCACCCGGTCCGACTAGTAGTCCACTTGCATGTGACGATCCACCACACCCGAGGGACCTACACTAGGGAAGCATAAGTGAGTGAGAGTAAATCCTTGGGTTAGAGCCCGAGTGTAGAGTTTATATAATTCATTGTGTTTATTTTCATTTTAGCTTTTGTGTTTTCGGTTTGTGTGGTTTCGTGACTATCTTGGCAAGCAAAATCAACAAAACTATGTTCAAGGTATGTTTACACTCAATCTGAAGGTTGGAACGGGTTTTTAGAGGGTTTGGGTGAAAAAGAATTTTAGAGATCAAATTTTTTTCTAAGTAAAAACAGGGAAAACTTTCTGTGAATGAGTGGTTTTGACGCCACGCGAACTCCAAGGGTTACATCTTCGCCACACGCCAGGAACAAACAAGGATTCCAGAAACTTTTGTTCCTCGCGACACGCGAAGTTTCCCACAGTCTTCTTTCGCGCCACGTGAGGAACTCAAGGGACATTTCAAAAAACCACCCCCTCGCGCCACGCGAAGAGGTGGGTACCTATCTTCGCGACACGCGAAAAGGTACTGAACTCAGAAAAAATATGTATATATATGCTTTTTTTTATTGAGTTGTCTTCCCCACCAAGCTATCACCACCACACCCACACTCCGACGAACCCCACCTCCATCACCTCAATTCACCCACCACCGTCTAACACCTTTGATTTTCCACCTCCCTCCTACAATTGCCACCATCTCCGAACCCCACCACCGTCTACCACCATACCAGCATCCTCCCCCACAAATCTGGCCATCCCACCCTAATTCACCACCACCACTACCAACCTACATCACTACAGGCACTCCATCACCCAAGACTTCATCACCCGATGTCACACCCCGCCAAGGCAAAATGGCGAGGCGTAACGTTCATGGTTTCCAAAGCATATGATTATCGCAAATACATAAATACAAACTGAATACATAGTTTAAAGTTAAATTTACAGCCAAAATATTTGTTCAAGTCACAAAATAGTAAGATTTTGCAAATATAACCCATGTGTAATGGGTTATACAAGAAAATTCTTCAAAAGTTGTATCCATCGTGTATGCATGAACCCTACAAGTATTACCCTTGCAACCACGTTTAACTTCCTGAAAAATATACTTAAAAGTGTCAACACGAGGTTGGTGATTTTACAGGTTTAGTTATAACAAGTACATGATAGCAAGTGTTCACAAAATCAAGTCTCAAGTATACGTTAAACGAAACCAAGTAATCGTATCAAGTTTGACCTATCTAGTTTACCCATCATATCTAGCTAGGCATATGAAGTTTATTTTACATAAGTGTTAACCAAACCAAACACGGGTGTTTCGCCCCTCACCCATTCTCCACGGGCTCAAGAGTTAAGATAATGTGCAGCCATTGGGCCGTACGGACCCTCGGTTAGCGCGACTAACCATGACTGGGAGTATCAATCCTAATAGTACTATTCATATTATCCCAGCTAATTAAGTTAATGGTTAATAAACTGTGACAGGGGACTTCGAGATCTCAACAAATGTCTCATGTAAACATAATTGGTCGGTCCAGATTGCTTATTTCGAACGTATAAATCAAGTTTGTTTCATGTTTTATCAAGGATGTCAAGAAAGTATGTTTCTCCCCCGATGTTTCTAAAACATTTATAAGTAAAAAGGGGGCAGTGAACTCACCTTGTGAGCTTTCGGTATGAATGTGCTAGCGAATAGTCCAAGTGGATGCAAGACCGTTCTAACCGTGACCTAAATAGTGAAGGTTATCTTATGACCTTAATATTTTGGTGTCATCATACAAGTCGGTCATGTACAAACTCCATCCAATATGGTAGATTCAAAAATGTAAGTGTTATGTTTAGAAAAATGTGACACGACGAATCGTTGGTGATTTGACTTTGAGTTTCATGATAGGTATACTTGTTTACTCATGAAATATATAAAAGTTTGATGTTACATGTATAAATATGTCCAAAAGTTGTTATATATATCTTGTGCTAAGTTTTTGACAGGCATTTCTCTTATACCGTGTTATCAAGATATCCTTAGTTTGTCTGAATTTCCAGAATTTTAGGTCGTTCGTACGTTGTCCTTTTGATTAATCAAACGAACTCGTTTAGTCACGAAATTTAATACCAATATACCTACATGTATTATGGTTACAGGAATGTATGAATCAACAACTTATGACATGTTTAAGTATTTTAAAAAATTCATTTGGATAGAAGAGGTCAGCAGTGTTCTTTCCTGGAGTACCTTGGGAATTTCTTTTTAGTTGACTGGCTTAATCCCATTTTCATGATCCAAGACCTTACGAATTTGGTTTTATACTTAAAATACTTACTCTGGGAAGTGGAATAAACTTATTTGGACTTGTTATGATCAAGTTATGACCCTCCAAAGTGATATGAAATTACTGCCAAAAATAACAGCTTTGATACCTTTTCTCGTACGACCATTTTGAGGCATCAAAACTCAACGAAATTTTGTGAAACCACTTGGGTTGGATTACTGATCTTTATATTTGATTTTAGAATAAAACTTCGGCATGTTTGAGTGAGTATAGTTCGAGTTATGGCCTTGTAAAGTTGGTTTAAAAATTCTGCCAGCACACTGTTTGCATAATCCTTTACCCTTTTAACATTTTTTTTCCTCTTTATGTGTACTTGCTTAACACTTGAATAAATCTTTTGGTGATTTTTATAATATGTCTAATATAGTTATAAGTCTAAAAGTCCATATTTGTCCAATAATAATAGGTCTTAGATCCATTGGCTCATATGTCCATTTAATCCTAAGTACCCTTTATTTATTTATTTTTTTTGTAGGTCTTTACCGTATATATGTTTTTGTGTTAATTTTTAAGATTTTAAACTTTATGTCAAGTTCATGTCATAATAACTAAATATATATTTTTCATGATCATAAATCCTTACATGATTTTTATATGCATTTTTAGGTTTATAACTTAAAGTTTACTTCATTCTTTTTTTTTGTTGTTTTGAAGACTTTTTGTGAACATCACGACATATAATCGATCATACACATTACATGTATAAAATACTAAAACCATCACATTTTATGTCTTTGTTTAGTTGTTATAAAAGCTTCATAAAAACATTTAACTTTGGATGGACATTATGCATTTTTAAGCCATGATTTAAAGAAAATAACATGAGTATATAAAGATGTGAAGGATCAAGTTTTTACCTCTACACAAGCTAGGGAAGACAACAAGTTAGATGATGATTTTTGAGATAGAAAGAGGAAGATCTTGAACTCCTTAGCTTGAATCCTTGATAAAACACTTGAAAGGTTCGTAGATCATCAAAATATGGAGGTTTTTAGTCTTCAAGGTGGGTGGATGATTGAAATGGGATGAGGATGATGTTGGTATTGTTGTTGCCGTGAGAAAAGAGAAAGAAATAGAGAAATGAGTAGTTATGATTTTGAAATGTGATAGACAGGAAAGACATGAAGACTTTATGGAAAAGTTTTGGAAAGACTAGGCATGGGATATTACATAAAGAATTAGATTGGAAGAAAATAAGGTCTTGGGTGGGGCCCCCAAGGGTTCACGGTTCTAGCAAGAGGGGTTAGGGGGGTTGGGTAGATTAGTTGGTCAAGTGTGTTTAGGTGTTAGATATTTAGGTAGTTAGGTGCTTAATCTCGATTAGGATTCGTAACGGTGTTTTAGCTTTGTTTTTGGTTCCTAATGACATTTAAATTAGTAAATAATTAACTAGTGACTAGTTTGGGGAAAAACATTTAAATCACATGCTATATAGGTTGTAGATACGATTAATCATATGTATAGGTGTTTAAGGGAGACGGTACGCGATAACTCTCGAAAGGTGTCGTTATGGAACGTTTTTATGAAATGTGGACTTTAAAATATATATTTGAAGGTATAAACATATATTTTATTTATTATGGATCTTGAACATTACTTTGGACATTTAGGTTAGTCACCAACGTTCGTATTAGTCGGGTTATACATATACGTGACCTGGTAATTTCTAAAATTACCTCAACATGAATTGAACTAACGTGCGACCTTTGCTAGACTTAATGACCTAATTCATGCAAGTAAGTGAATCAGGAAACTTAAAAATGTAAAGGCATTTATGTTATGTACAGATATTGAGCTGAAATGTCGGGTGTCACACCCGACCCACACCACACACCAGGGAAGCACCGATTGATGTCCAAGGACCTCAGGGGCTGAATTTCACTCTCCACCATCTTTAGTCACCGACTTTTATCATCCTTGAGGTATCGTTCCCTGTTACATGTTGTATGTAGACTCGATTTGAGTTAAAGTAAGTCGTTTGTCTTGTGCTTTGAGTCAATTGTAATTAATTCGAGTAATCTAACTTAGGTAGGGTCATTTTAGTTTAATTTTTTATTCAGTTCATTGGATTTTGAATTTGGTAGGGTTGATTAGGGCCACATTGGGGCACTTAGAAATTAACTAGAATCAAAAAATAAATTTTGTGCCCCGAGACATTGGTTTCATTTGCTTATGATTGGGCGTGGTTTGTGTTTGTCGTCACCTAGACGTTTTGGTTATGAGTGGGCTAATTTGAGATTATATTTTGGTCATTAGTGTACCGAAAACCCTAAATGAAACTTGTTTGGTTAAACTGACATTGGATGGGCTTGTAATTGCAGGATTTTAAATGGTCAATTACCATTTGCTAAGGACAGTTTTTCAAATTATTTTGAAAATTCTTAATTGCAAAATGGTTATTTTTAGTCCAGGGGACTTAGTGAATTTGTGACACGATAGCATCACATGAATTGTTTTGTAAAATGAGTCTTAGTCGAGTCTTGTACCTGGTTAAATGTTTAGTTATCGTCTTGAGTTCAATCTTGAATCAAGTCATTTGAGTCTTTTGTTCATGTTTTAAGTTTTCATTTAATTTAGATCGAGTCATCGGGGCTCTGCATTGTGTGATGTTTGTAGGTTTAGACCACCTCGCCCGTACTCAATCTTCATTCGGGCGAGGTTGTCCGGTTTATATTTAACTAAAAAGGGTACCTCGAATTTTTTAATTTTTTAATTTTATTTGTTTTATTTTAGTTTATTATGGTAAGAATACTTAGGACGTCTGCGAAGGAAATGCTATACAGTCGTCCTGCCTTCTAGGAATGCCTTATTATTGTATATATGTGTCAAACTTTGTTTTGCAGGCATGTCCGATGCGGGAGCTTATCAAGTGTGGCCGTTCCTTAGGGCCGCGCACAGGATTCGATATGTAGTTCTTGAGGTTCGTCCGGCAGCTGATGCGGAGCCGATTCCACTGGACGACGGGATCTTGCTTCATCATACTTTGCTCCGCTTCAAGCTAGCGACCGAGGAGTCCATGTGGTGTGAGAAGTTCGTTGATATGGAGATGCCGTAGCATTGTAGTATCAATTGGGAGCTGATAGTCCAGTTAGGGCAGCGTGCCAGGTTGGAGGAGATGCTGGGAGCCCGTTGGATAGTGGTCTTTGCATTTGATGCCGTTCAGTTCAGAGAGCTTATGGTACAGTTCCACTCGACACTGAGTTATACGGTTAGGCAGTTTGAGGAGCCGGTGGCAGTATCGTTTGCATTTGGATGACAAATCTACGAGATGTCGGTCCCCCAGTTTGCGGTGGCGACTGGATTCTACACCGAGGCTGAGGTGGCTGAGCAGGCTTTTATAGAGAGTTTGAGAGGATGCTTTAGGAGGCGTCATGTGACATCCAACATTTCAGGTCAATATCCATATCCATAATTACACGTTCATATTTTATATTTCCTAGTTTATTATTTTGAAATAGTATTGTCAAGGAGGTTAGCAAAGGAACACACATATTGTTTTAGTAATTTTAAGAATTACTGAGAAATAAACAATGATAACCCGCAAGGTACGTTCGTTGGTGATTAGCAAAATTTTATTTAAATAAGTCTAGGGATGCTTTATGATGTAAGAACATAAATATTAGTGACAAAACTATTAAAAACGGACACAAAAATGTTTATTTCATAGCGACAAGTTTTTTTTGTGTGTATACATATATATTATAGTTAAGATATTAACTATGACGAGTTTAATTGGTAGACTATTAAAACATAGTCAAGATACAAAAATATATAGAGTTTGAATCCTAAAAAGTTATACACCGAGTATATGATCACAGGATCACCTACCGGGCTGACACCACCTAAGTACAATGTATTTAGACACTGTAATGATTACCATTGACATGACAAGACCAACCCCCCCCCCCCCAACCCTCTTCTCGGCCTAACCCAACAAACCACCATTAATTTTTTTACACATTGTCATACTAACCCAAGCTTCATCATCCTAATTTCATGCAAAGGTCAAATCAACATCTAAATTATTATGATTGTAATGATGATGGAGTATTCCACACACCAACTCCTTCATGAATTCATATATATAGACATATGCATACATACATACACATTTTACTCTTTCAAATCCAAGAACACAAATCTAGAAAGTTAAGTTAGAAGATTAGAGATTCAAGGAAGATTGGAGCTTAAGTCGGGTCTTGATAGCAAAAGAGCATCCATCATCTTCTACTAATAGATCTTCACCTAGCTTGACTAGTGGTGAGAACCCGACACAAATCCTTTCTTTTCATCTTTATATTCTTGATTAAAACATGTTGTTCATCCTAAAAATCAAGGAGATCTAAAGAGTTAATAAGTTTTTATAAAGCCTAACTTTATTAAGTTTAAAAACTCTGTTTTATATAAATATATGTATATGGGCTGAAAATAATGAGATTTTATGCATAATTAGTCGTTTTGATCATTTATGTCGAGTTGTTGATTTATTCTTATGATGATGAGATTTAAGACATGAAAAACTAAAATATGCATACATATATATATAAAAGCCGAGATATGCATGCCTATATATACATCTTTGACTTGATTAATGATTTGGGAATGATCAAATGTATGGATACATGAATAAGAATGTTAATTTGGTATATATATATATATATATGTATGGATGTATTCATTATGTTGAGATATTATGTTAATAAATTATAGATTAGTAAAAGTCTAAAGTAATACTTGATGAAAAAGTAAAATTTATGATATATATAATTGTATGAAATATATATATATATATATATATATATATATATATATATGTGTGTGTGTGTGTGTGTGTGTTTAAGTTTGGTAACTTGGAAACTTGTTAAGCATGAAAGTATGTGTTCATATAAAAGGGTTAAATGTATATCTGGATGAATGATCTAGTGTTTGTATACATGTTTAGAAACCAAAACATATAGATATATGAGATTATGATCATAAGTGGTAGAACATAGAAAATTGTTAACTCGGAATGAGTTATGAAATGACTAAATAATGGAAAACATATATATATATATATATATATGTTCTTATAACTTGTTTATAATTGATAACATAGAACGTGTACATGAGTACATGAAATTTAAAGACGTTCGGTTTAAAATAAATGATCGTATGTTATCATGAAACATATTTAAGTGCATGTTGAATAAAAACAAGTTAATAAATGTCGTTCGGAACAAGTATTTGCATGCGGACGTGTTAACATAATTTATGTGCACGTAGGAAAATAGACATGCGTAGAACGATATTTGCGATTTTATATAATTATTGGTAAGAAATAATTATATGTTCATACGTGATCATAATATAAATATATTATGAGTTATCGCGAAAATAATATTTATTTTTGATAAACGTAACAAGTCACCAATATGGAAACCTAATATTTTCTCGGAAAATATATAAGCGTCTAGACTAAAATAATAATCACCAACGAGTCGTCACATGAAAACATTGTTTTATTAAACAAAGATGTACTTAACGGAAATCGTTAAATCGGGTGAACAACTTGCGTCTAAGACGGTTAAGTCTTAACACGTAAGGTATCCTTGTGTAATTAGGATACGGATAGGTGGGGCCTACAGTTATTCAAATTTTTGCTAGCGTGCACTAATGAAGAGGTGAGTTTCACTGTCCCCTTTTTCTATCTTTTGGGGAGAAAACATACTTGTAACTATTTTTATATATAAATGAATGAACAAAGACCAGACCTTTATGTGTGCATTGAGTGAACAATTATAGAGATCGTAAAGTCCTCTGAAACAAACACTTGGTAACCATTAACTAAGGACTTAGCCTGGGATTCTATGGATAGTACTATTGGGGGTGACGCCCCCGGTCATGGTTAGTCGCGCTAGCCACGGGTCCACATGGTCGAATGACCGCATAATGTCTTAACATATACTCGCAAGGGGGCGAGGGAGGGGCATACATCTGTCATGGTTTGGTTACGGTCTCATGCATTACATATTATTTGTATTCCTTGCAAGCTTACAAATGGGGTCAATTGGTCAGGAAATGTTTAATTCATTGGTTATATATATACTATTTGATCGGAAAAACTTATTCAATTGATGATTTGTAAACGTTGGAACTACAAGAATAGTTGATCAAAACTTGTGAAACCAACCTCGTGTTGACACTTTTTAAGTATGTTTTTCAGGAAATTGAGCGTGGTCGCAATGGTTAGCAGTGTAGGTTACATGCATGCATGACGTATACGGCTTTTGGAGGCTTTTGGAGGATTTCTCTTGTATTACTCATTATAACTTTTGGAGGATTTCTCTTGTATAAACTCAAAGATATTTTGGGATGTAAAACTTTAAATTTGATTATGTATCCAATCATTATGTATGTGTTTGCGGTAATCATATGCTTTGGAAACCAGTGAATGTTACGCCTCGCGTTTCCGCCTTGGCAGGGTGTGACATGTCATGACCAGGGGGTCTACGGATTTTTGGTGCTATTGCCGATGGCCCATACTCCACGTCTATCGTGGAGTCTACTATTAGTGATCCAGTTATTCGCTATATTCACAGGATCCTTGCTTGCACTCTCATCGGACGCAAGTCCGGTACTGAGAAGTGCAATCAAGTTGATCTTTTCTGCTTGTACTGCATAGTTGGCCGCCGAGAGGCCAACCTGGCTACTATCTCGCTTTCGTCTTTAACCAGGGGTCGTCGAGGAGGGCCTGAGGAGAGGTTGGACTAAGGATCATACATCAGCAGGATTGCCGAGAGATTAGGTGTGTTTGATCATTATCCGGGCCATCTACTGACATCCGGCCCGAATACGATATGTTATGGACTTCAGGAGTTGAGATTGGCAGGCATAGTTGCCATTGATGAGCCGCCTAGATGGATAGAGGCGAGAGAGGGTCCGCAGGTACCACCACCCGTCGGGACGCCTGCAGCAGAGGCCATCAAGATGGGGGAGCCCACCGCCCGCTAGAGAGTTTCGCATCATATAGAGCGCCCCTAGCACCAGCATCCACTTCCCTAGAGGACGCCAGCACCACTTACACTTGAGGTGCTGAGAGATCAAATATTAAATAGATTGGATAGGCAAGATGATGCTATCCGTTATATGATGACGCAGCAGGGCGTCAAATTCCCACCATTTTTCCAAGTCCCGGATCAGGCAGATCCAGATGACACTACAGGTGGAGATCAGGGTTGATTAGTAGCGTTGTTCAGCCGGGTTGTATTTTGTTTCCTTGTATTTATTTTTCTTTATATCTGTTTTTTTTATCATGGCCTGTACTGAATACTGATATATTATATGTTTGTACAGGGGCTCGGCTTGGTGGTTGTTTGCATATATTCATTATTACTGTTTGGTTGTTTGACTTGGTTGCTAGAATATTGTTAGCATTTGCCACTTACAAGGAATACCGTCAACTAAACCAGGGAAGTCTTTTCCGATTTTTGTGCATTTTATATTTATTTATTTTTCTTCTTTATCTTTGTTTTTATTTTCCGTCGTTTCTCGGTTCACATTGGGGACAATGATGGGAGACTACGTCTATCTAAGATTAGTTAGTTTGTTTAGTTTTTAAGTTCTAAAAAAAAATTCAAAAATGTCCTTGAATTAGAGTTTTTACAACTAAATGGAAGATGAAAGGTAGAACTAGAATCTAGTTGTTGAACTTAATTGAAATAATTATAATAATAGAAAACGCGTCTAATCTGTTATGTATTGGTAGACCCATCCGACTTTGAAAAACTTAAATATCCTGAAAGTGTTAAACATATTAAATAATTAATTAAATCAGTTTATCTTATGGGTTTTCATCTTAGGGGACACGGTAAAGCTAAAACGGCCAATATAAGGTGATAGGTACCACATTAGGCTTAAGAATTCACATGTTTTAAAAATTCATTGGCACGCCACTTTCTTTATATGAAAATAAATCCGAGAGTTGGTGGCGGCCGCATTCCATAATTTCAATTACATGAGCTTAATTAATTCAGAAATCTAAGTTTCGCCTACGTGTCATACATCGGGTTCCACCCTGATTGAAACACCACTAAGTTAGATTCTTAAGTACTTCATTTGCTAGAACTGCAGCCTATGTGGCACACGCCGAGTTACAGCTTGGTTGAAGTACCACTAGATAAGGTTCAATCATATTATTAATAAATGCTCATATCATTATACCATTCATCCATAATCCTGTAGGATCAATGTATTACAAGATAGTTCTGTTTAGTTGATATTGGCGGAAACAATAACAACTATGCAATGCAACAAGCAACAATGAAAATACTGATAAATGCAAATTGTATTACTCTTCAATGTTAACAAGTTACAAAGAAAACTCTAAGGAAGCACACTTGCAAAATGAAGAGTATCAATACATATAAAGGAACTAAGAATCAAGATAGACCCTTGATTCTAAGGATCAGATCAAACACAAGCCGTTAAGCTTGAACTGATGAGAAGCTACACTACAATTGGTTTACAACAAAAAGACAAGTAGCAAAAAGACAACTGCAATGAAAAGACTTCTGCAATGAAAAGACAACTGCAAAACAAAGGTCTTCTTAGTAATTATTGCAGGACTGATCAGAATAGGAGCATTGTCTTTTGCCATCTGCACCATTAACATTCCTTCTGCTCATAGGTGTGTCAGTGTTGCAGAAGAGATGTCAGTAGTAAAGTCAAAGCTGCTGATGATTTGCCTATCAGCAGCATCAATGTATGATACTGCTGAGAAGCCTATCAGCAGCAACCTTAAACTTCAGCAGATAAAGCCTATCAGCAACATACTTGTTGATCAGCAGCAAAGTATAACTATCCACATCATAGGCACTTATCAGCAGCAACTTCATTAATGTCAAAATTGTGGAGTCTGCAGCATTTACACTTAAAGAATTTTGTGGTCATCAGTCTTTATCTCTACAAACTCCCCCTAGACTGATGCTACCAAAACTCTTTACTTCCTTTGTTCCTGAAGCTTTTGCATGTTCAGGACAATCCTTGTTGTCTCATAGCCTCTAGGATCCTTGCTGGGATTGTCAAAGGGGATTTCAAATAGAGATTTAATGTCCCTTCTTTGCAAGATGAAAATAGCCTTGCTGGAACACCTCATCTTGTATCCTTTGACATCTTCCAGTGTGTATTCATTTTTGGCAGCATTGTAGGACAACTTGACAAGAGGGAAGTGGGATTGGAGAGGTTTTGCATCAATGACAACATCTTTTCTAGGATTGAAGTAATGTTTTATTATTAGCAAGAGATGCCTCCCTCTTTCATTGTCCGGCTCATGAGCTTCACCCAACTCCAAAATTTTCTTCAGATCATAATCTGGAAGTTGCATCACCTCATCAACAGATTTGTAGATTGATCTGCTCTTTTCTACCTCTCCTCTAAACACTTCAAACCATTGATTTGGATCACTGTAAATCCATTGCACAATCATACTTGAATCATCAGATATGGTAGGAGGTTTGATTTTCTTTTTTGGAGGCTGTTGATGAGAGGGAGATGGCTGAGAGGATTTGGACTTTTTGGGAGTGGAGGAGGGAAGTGAGGGGGAAGTTGTTGGGCAGGAGGAGGAAGGACTAAGGGATTAGATTTGGGCTTCTTTGTTTTTCTTTCTTCAGCAGTGGTATCGTCTTCAATAGATTAGTCTTCTTCAGTCTTTCCTCTCCTTCCTTTCTCACTTGTGTGTATAGGGCTTGAAGGTTTATGAATTTCATGGAACCTAGCCTCTTTCCACTCAAACCTCTTGCCTTTAGAAAGTCTATCATAACCTTTCTTTCTACATGAGTTCTCTTATTGAAGGCAATGGCTTTCCTAGACTTTTGTCTTGCCTTTTCTTGTTCTTCTGCCCTTTTCTTATTGGTAAGTTCTCCTTGTTGACCCATAAAGGCCCTGTAGATCTCTTTATTTGATAGTTTCTCAAGGTAGTCTGCATCCTCACCTTGAGAAATAATAACTGCTATCCACTCCTCCCTCGTTTCCTTTGGTAGTTGAGTGTCAGTTATTCTGAATTTGGCTTCTTCAGCCTTCTGCTTCTCTCCCTCTTCATCTTCTCTATTTAGTTGTTCCTGTAGTTGGAGCGCTAAAGCTTCATCTTCTTCTACTTGTGAAGCTACAGGAACTTGAACTTTTGTTGCGTCCAGAGATTTTGCAGCTAGTTGAATTTGTTGTTCTCTGAAGACCATGGTAGCTTTTCTCTCTTGATCCCTTTTAAGTTGTGCCATCTCTTCTGCTTCTTCTCTCTACCTTCTTCTTCTTTCTATTTCTCTCTTTTCTTCCTCAATCCTTGTCTTTTCCTCCTCTATCATGATGCCCTTCCCCTTATTTTTGTTGGATGTCTCTACTTCTGCTTCTTAAACCACAATAGCAGATGAGGAGGTTGCTATTGGAGTCTCAGCATGAGCTTTATTGGCAATTTATGGAGTAGATAAGGGAGGAGCATCTTCTTCTTCATCTTCACCCATTAAATATTTCCACTATGTCATAACTTTTAATTTAGCAGTCTTTGCAGAAAGCTCTTCATTATTTAGCATGACTCTGGGGGAAGAAGGAAATGACAGTTCTGAGTCAGAGTCTTCACCCATTGGAGGTGACAGGTCTGAGTCTGAGTCTTCTATTGCTATCAACCCACCATCTTGTAAGTAGTTTTTGACAATAGTCATCATTTCTTGACTTCTTGGTGAGTTGACATTGAAGATATGGGATCTAAGTTCAAAGACTTTATTGAGAAAGTCTGGTTTTAGCAGTAGGATTTCTTGTATATTGTTAATTTCAAAGGACCCATCACACAAGAAAATTTGAACCCTGAAGGAGCAGTGTTGGACCACCCATGGACTTCCAGACCTCTGACCACTTCATTATACAAATATCTCCTTAGATTTAGAACTTGGTCTTCAGTCAGAACTCTTCTTTGCACTATCTCTAGGCCTTTACCTATTCTTCTAAGGGCCGCTCTTAAGGACTCTGATTTTTCTTCCTCAAGGCAGGGATAGGCAACCTTCTTGGCTTCTTGAAGGAATCTCTCAAACCAAGGCATGTTATCTTCCATTAGATCATGGGAATGGTCAATAGCAAGCCTTGCAGAGAGAGCCTTGGATGTATTGATGCATTCAGTAGTATGCAAGGCCAAGATTTCAAAGGCACTTAGGTTGTCCCGGTCCATTTCTTCAAACCCAGAGAACTCCCATCAAATCCAAAATCTCTTAGATAGGCCATCATACCCCCATGCTAGGATTGAGTCAAACTCCAAGTTGTTTGCTGATAGTGAGTATTGAGGGGATATGACCTGCCTGGAGATACTTGCAGCAGCTTGAAGTATTTGGAATGTAGGGATTTCCTCTTCCTCTTCTTCATCAATCTCCATCTCCTCAGTGAACGCTTCATCTACATCCCTGGAAACTAACCTCCATTCCTCAAAGACCTCTTCTTCATCTCTGGTGCCCATCAGTTCATGAACTTGGACAAAGGCAGGCTGGAAGATTGTTCTTTGAAATTCTTCCTAATCATTGAACCAAGTATCCATGATTTCATCATCATCTTCAGACATTTTCTCCCCCTTTTTGGTTGCATCAGTGCATATGGATGAGTCCGTTTGAGTGCCAAATGATACAAGGGAAGGAGGTGTCAATGTTGGGCATTAATGGGACTTATGCAAAGAAACTTGGTGTCTTCGTTTAGACACTTCAGCCTCTAGCAGAGCAACCCTAGCCGTCAATTCCAAGTTTTTAAGTTTCAGACTGTCCTCATCCACAGATGTGGAATCCTTGGAACTAGATGGAGCCTTAGGCCTAGCCTCTGCCTCCCCATCACCCTTGTTTTCTTGGCACATGGGATTCCTCTTATTGAAGAATGTTTCAAAAGAAACATCCTCACCATGAGTTGCCATGGTTGAGGACTTAGTAATGTTGTTACTGTCCTCCTGGTCAATACCAGAAGTAGTGGCAGCCCCTTCCATATCCACTCTATCAGAACTTCCAGAGTGGACCTTCTCAGGAGATGAACTTGGGCTGGGTACTTTGGCAGCCAAGTCAAGCAGTACCTCATTGATAGTGGCATTTGAAGAAGGTATATTATCTTGACTAGGTGCCTCTGTATTTAAGTTCAAAGAGGAAACAAAATGTATGGGTTCAGAGGGGATTTCTATGGACCCGGGATGTGGTCCTGATCCTAATAGGGATCCTTCCAAGGAAGCTTCCCTAGTGATGTGGCTATCTCTTTTTATATTCTCACTAGAGTGTTGTGAATCTAGACGAGGGCTTTCAGGTTGGGATTGGGCCATTGAGTCAAGAATAGAAGGATTCTTCTTGCTCTTCTTTTTCTTTCTTTTATAACTAACCTCAACTGGGGCCCTTTGTTCCAGTTGGGCTTGAAGGATGGGGGTGAGTATTTGTTATGCCTGTGCACCATCAGTAGTTTGCATATGGGTTCATTCAATGGATGCAGGTGTTGTAGTGTCAGGCTTTGAGGTGGAGGGTGTGGGATCAGTATCATCTGAGACTACTGAACTATCAACCTGGGTACTTTGTATGTTCGCCATTGTTGAAACAATGGCACATTAACCCCTGAAAATTTTTCTGAAACTTTATTCATGTTTTTAAATATGTCATTTTTGTGTGACCTAATCATGTAGATTCTTGAAGTTTTTGAAATATCTTTTATTTCACAGTTAAAAACTTCCTGCATTAATCTAGGGTACATGTAAAAGGCTTGTTTTGCCCCTTCTTGAAGGTTGTATCTCAAACCTTCAAAAATTAAATTGTGGCAATCCGGACTTTTTGAGGTTAAGTTTGTTAACCAAATCCAATTAAATATTAACCTATTTAACCTAAACCCAAACTCTAGGGACTGTTTCTGTCAATATTCAAACTCAAACCACAAGGACTAATTGTGTAATTAACCTAAACCCAATTCTATTTGACTTTGTAAAGTCAAAATCCAATATTTAAGTCTCGTTGACTTTTGAAAGTCAACTAACCATGTGTTTAACTCAATTAAAACCTCAAGGACTATTTCTGCCATTTTCTAAACTCCAACACAGATAACTAGAGGAACTAAATCTGTAATTAAACCATAATCAATTTCTGTTAACTTTTGAAAGTCAACCCGAATGTTCTTGAGCCCAAATCGCAGACTATAATCGATTTCTGTTTGAAATTGTAACGGTTACACACGTTCAAGGCATTAACGTTCATCATTAAGACTTTAATCATCGATTTTACTGCGATTCAAGCCCAATAATGGACATATATGTCATAACCGTAGACACCATGGCCTCAAATCAAAGAATCCGACCAATTTCGATTATCAACTCACAAATTTACACTCTGCGCACTTCAAGCGACCCCCACTGAAGTTTTTGCACACTTCTGTTTCTCCGGAGAAGCAGGTAGGATCGCCGGAGACTAAAGCCGCCGTGGTCGGGACACGTTTTATTCGAACTCCATCAATTCATCATCTATTATGGTAATTACTTACATCATCACCTTCGTTTTTACTCACTTACTGAAAGCCCTATGTTAATTAGGGCTTACAATATCGAATTGAACTCAATCCGTAATCTAAGGTTCATCCTTATTCGATTTGGGGGTTTTGATCCTAGACTTAACCAAAATGAAATTAAATCATATGGGCAGATTCGCAACCTTTTACTAATCAAAAGCCCTATGATAATTTAACCTTCCATTATCGAATTCTCCCAAATCTGGAATCTAGGGTTCATCACACTTTGGGTTTAATCGAATATTGATCTAGACACAACTTCAATGCAATTAAACTATATGGGTGATATCTGTAGGTCCACATGACTCATCTACAGATCGATCTCGTGACAGGACGTCTCGATAACACGGAGTGCGGAATCCTACCGTGTTAACGTTTGTATATCAATTGGCAATAGAAACTACAGGTAAATAAAATTTTCTTTTTATATCATCAAACGCATAGAGTTTACAGAATATATTCGTTCAACTCTCTGCTCTCTGTTTCACTGAATCTGTAAACTCCTATTTATAGACACATGCTCTACAATAGGCGAACTTTACAAGTTCGCTTCAAAAAGTTCGCCTCTAATAGACTAGGCGAACTTATGAAGTTCGCCTCTAATAGACTAGGCGAACCTATCATGTTCGCCTCTAGCAGAACTTGTTCTATCACTTTAGACAAAATCTATACAATTACATAAAAACATAAAGACAATAAGACCTAAACTATTACAAAGCTTTTGTCATACATTCTATTTCCTAACAGACTCCCCCTTGACAATAGCTTGATCTTCTATCTTCAGTCTTTATGAGCTCTTCCAGTTATATGGTAATCTGCTTCCTGCGTGCACTTCATATCTCTAACAGATCTCCAACACTCTTTTAGATTGCAATCCTTGTTCTCTCTATTCATCAGTAAACATAATCTCATTCTTTCTTAACATCCAATGATCTTTCTTTGAGAAGTTAATAAGATTCATTGCATCATAAAAACTAACAATGACCTTATTATCTTTATCATCATTCCTAGCTTCACCAGTATTCACATCACGTACCACCATTTCATATTCCCCAGAAAATCTTGTGGTATTTTCTTCAATGGTATCTTCTGTACAACACGTACTGGCTTGAAAATATACTTCCAAGTCACAATCTCAGTCTTTTTATCTAAAATCTTCACTCTTTTTCCTTTCTATGGCTTTCATCTGTCATACTTCCCTGATCTACCTTCTCTTTTAATCAGGTTAGCAATCACATCGGCTAATCCACACTTTGATCTATTAATCATTGGTTTCGTAGCTAGACCATTCATTTCACACCTTGGCAAGGTATTGAAATACTTGATCCTAGGCTTTAAGTATTGAACACCATCAGATCTTTTAAAAGCAAACAATTTCGTGTCATCATCATAAAACCAACTGATGATTCTTCCAATACACCTCCCTTTATTCACATATCTTCCTTTCTGAGTAGGTTGTATAGGTGACTTTGGTATTACTTTCATCCAACTATTAACTAGTTCACTCCACTGTTCTCTAGTAATTCCTGTATTTCTATACATCACAGGTTCTTCATTCAGCTTAGGAGACACAATATGAGTAGTATCAACATAAGAATCTATCTTGGATTGAGCAGTATCATCCGGTGTAGTGATATCTTCAACAGAGTCCATAGAATCTGTTACTCCCTCATAAGAAAACTCAGGAATAACATCATCTTGGATGAAGTTATATGGAACATTCAGACCATCACTTCATTCATATGTAACGTTATCTTTACTCTTTTCTATCTCAGTTTCTACAAACTCTCCTTCTTCAACTTCATTATCCATCACATCCTCTTCAACATCATCAAATAATTCGTCAATATCATCCAGACATTCTAACTTCTCAGCTTCTTCTTCTTCGGAATCAGCAAAGAATTCCAATAGTAAAATATTTTCATTCACTCCAGAATCATTCTTGGTTCCTTCAATAGTATGTGATGTCGACTCCCCCCTGAGCTCTTGATATTGGATTCACGTCAGCGTATTGACAATCACCCTCAATATTTCCAATAGGATTATTGTCATCATCATCCTTTCTTTGAACAGAATCAGCATGACAAGTATCATGTATCCTTAACTCCCCCTAAGCGTCAAGACGCTCAACAAGTTTGGACACCAATAACTACATGTCAGCAATCTGTGTAGCTTGAGCTTGAATGACCAACTGTCTCTGAGTATCAGTAGACACAAGAGTATCGACCTGAGTCTGCAAAGCAAGCACCTGTGATTCAAGGAAGGTAATCCTTTCAGAATCAGACTGCTTTGAAGGACCAGCATCAGATGAATGTGGAACATGTGGAGAAATTACCGGAGATGGATGTTTAGAAGCAGGAGGTGTAATCAGTAAGGATGCAACAAAACTAGTGTCCTCAACACCTTGAGATAAATGAGCAGCAGCAATAGAAGCAGACATAAGCTTCTGAGCTTTGTAACTGGAATAACATCACTATCCGAGTCAGAACTCACATTAATTAAAGTTCTCTTACCAAGTACTGATCCAGAAGGAGGATTCCGAACAGACTAACGCCTCGGTTTTCTAGCTTTAGATTTAATATGTTTCCCCGCATATGCCAATGGTAACGTAGCCAACCTCTAATAATGATCTGAGCTAAAATATCTAGACGAATCAGAATCAGTAGCTTCAGAATCAGGTAAAATAGTATCACCGGAACTCGTATCTACAACAATTCCTTCAGCTTCATGAATAGGTGAGTTCACATCTTCATTATCAAAATCATCCATATTCATACCCAAATCTTGTTCATTATCTTGAGCAATCTCTTCTTGAACTGGTTCATTAACAGGAATGTGAACCTGTTCTTGTGGAATAGGAACTTGTTCTTGTTGTTGTTGAATAGGAACTTGTTCTTGTTGTTGAGGTTGTTGTACTTGATTCTGGACTTGGCCTTGAAGTAACTCCTCAGGATGAAACCAATTATCATTAGGTGGCTCAACATATGTAGGATCGTGAGAATACAAGATGGTTCTGTTCTTAGTTGAGGTTGGCGGAAACAAAATCAACTACACAATTTATAATCAAGTAAACAGAAAGAATACTGATAAACATTGTTGTATTAAGCTTTTGTGAATGCAAAGATTACAAGTGAGAAACTCAATGAATAAGTATGACAAGCACTACAAGCACACTTACAATGAAGTGGCAACTCAGTATTTATAGTAACTTAGAATCAAGACAGACCCTTGATTCTAAGGATCAGATCGAACACAAGCCGTTGATCTTGTTTATTAATTTACATTACACGTAAAGGCTAATCTAGTTAACTTTACTGAAACGTTTTCTTTATTCATGATTGTTTGCATGCTTGGAGAAGTGTATTGTTGTCCGTCATTGGTTGACCATAGCGGTTCCTTCTGCTTTGAGTCTGTCAGTTGCTTTTGCAGAAAGGTGTCAGAGACGCTTGGCCTGGATAGTCAGCTGCAGCGTTTGGTATTCAGTGAATAGAGTTATCAGCTGCAAAGAGTGAAGGTTGCTACTGGTAAGCCTATCAGCAGCAAACATGGATGACCGCTGCTGATAAGCCTATCAGCAGCAACTTGTGCTGAATGCTGCTGATAAGCCTATCAATAGCAACTTGTGCTGAATGCTGCTGATAAGCCTATCAGCAGCATTTGTACTTAGAATAATTTTGTAACAATCAGTCTTTGGTTCTACAAACTCCCCCTAGACTGATGCTACCAAAATTCTTCTAGTCCCTTTGGTGCTGAAGCTTTTGCATATGGCTGACTATTCTTTCCACCTCATAGCCTCTTTGATCCTTGCTGGGATTATTCAATGGAAGTTCAGACAGATTCTTGATGTCTTTGTGTGGCATTTTGTAGATAGCTTTGCTTGAACATCTCATCTGCTGCTTCTTTACATCAATCAAAGTGAATTCATCCAAATCAGCATTATAGGACCAAGATACAAAATGGAGAGTGAGACTTGAGTGGTTTGATATTCATGACCACATCTTTGCTAGGATTGAAGTAGTGTCTGATAGCTAGCATAAGATGTTTCCCACTCTCATTTGTAGGCTTATGTGTTTCACCTAGCTCTAAAATTCTTTGAAGATCGGAATCAGGTAATTGCAGAACCTCATCAACAGACCTGTAAGTGGATCTTCTTCTCTCAGTTCTCCCCCTAAAGATCTCAAACACTTGATCTTGTGAATTGTAGAACCAGTTAACTATATTTCTTGAGTCTTCTGGTTTAGGAGTGGGTTTGGGTATCTTCAAGGGAGGCTGTTGATGAGTGGGAGCTGGGTGGGATGACTTGGACTTTTTGGGTGGAGGAGTGGAAGGCTTGGGGATGTTTGTGGATGGTGTTTGGAGAGAGGAAGTAGTTTCTGGTGCAGAGGTTCTTTGTTTCTTGACTGGTCTCTTTTCCAGTCTTTCTTCCTCTTCCTTTTTCACTATTGTATACAGGGCTTGCAGGTTCATGAAGGACATGGGACCTAACCTTTTTCCACTTTCTCCCCTTGCCTTAAGGAAGTCAGTCATCTTCTTCCTTTCTTCATGGGTCCTTAGATTAAGGGCAATGGCTTTCTTTGACTTCTGTTGAGCTTTTTCTTTCTCTTCATCTTTCTTTTTCCTTGCCAATTCCCCCTGCTGACCCATGAAGGCTCTATAGATCTCTTTGTTTGACAGTTTTTCAAGGTAGTCTGCATCCACACCTTGAGAGATCAGAGTTTCAGTCCACTCCTCCCTTAATTCTTTTGCTAATTTAGAATCAGTGATTCTAAACTTAGCATCTTCCTTCCTTTTCTTTTTAGCTTCTTCTTCTTCTTCTTTTGCAAACTGTTCCTGCAGCTGTCTAGCAAGTTGTTCATCTTCCTCAACTTGAGACCCTGCATGGACTTTTACCTTCATTTCATCCAGCTGTTTGGCATACAGCTGGATTGTCTGTTGTCTGAGAAGTATGGCTGCCTTTCTATCTTCATGCCTTTGTTTTTGAGCCATCTCTTCAGCCAAATCTTCTTCTTCTCTTTTCCTTCTTCTCTCTTCTTTCTCTTTCTTTTCCTTTTGCAACCTCTCTTCATCCTCTTTTGTCATGATACCCTTCCCTTTATTAACATTGGATGCCTCTGCTCTGGCTTCACTGATCACAGAAACAGCTGATTGTTGTGATGTTGGGATCTCTGCCTCGGCTTCATTGGCATGTTGAGGGGTAGATAAGGGAAGGTCTTCAGTTTGGCACTCAGGATCTGTAAGTTCTAGCAGCCTTTCTCTCACAGAGGATCTTGCTTCATAAGCTGCAGCGCAGATGTTAACTGGAGGGGAATCTGAGTTGGAGTCAGTGTCAGAGGATGACACATCTTCTTCCTCATCAATCCTTCCTTCCTTCTCAAGGTGAGCTTTGATAATTGCTATCATCGCCTGGCTTTCAAGGGAGTTGACATTGCAGATGATGGCTTTTAGTAGATAGATCTTGTGGAGGAAATTTGTTGGTAGCTGAAGGATGTTCCCGGTGTTGATGATGAGAGCAGAACCGTTGCTTAGGAAGAAAGCGTGGTCAAGGAGCCTAGTGCTTACCCATCCTAGCACGTCCGAGTCCTTGACCAGGAAGGCATACAGAAATCTTTGAAGGCCCAGAACTCCTTCTTCAGTGAGAAGACGGCTCCTTGTTATTGCAAGATTGTTGGGAGACAGTCTTCTTTCTGCGGCCGACGAAGATTCAGGATAAGCTACCCGTCTTGCTGTTTGTAGGAGTCTTCTGAACTTGAATAGATTATCCTCCATCAGGTCATAGAACCTGCCAATGGCAAGTTCTGCTGAGAGATCCGTTGAAGAGTTGATGCAGTTAGATAGATATAGTTGTAGGACTTGGAGGGCATTGAGTGAGTTCCAGTTTAGCTCTTCTACTCCGCTGAACTCCCATCCAGTCCAGAACCTCTCAGCTGATCCATCATACCCCCAAGCTAGAATAGAGTCAAACTCTAGCTTCTTTGAAGATTTGAAGATTTGGGGGGTAGTGGATTGACCTATGATGGCTGCTGCTTCAGGGATGATGCTGACCAATGTAGATGTTTGATCTTTGCCTTCAACATCAGTCAGCACTTCATCCACAGCCCTGACAACCAACTTCCAGTCTTCAGAGATCTCTTCTTCTTCATCTTCTGATACTGGCAAGTCGTAGACCTGTAAAAAAGCTGGCCTGTAACGTGAGCTTTGGAAGGCAGCCTGCTCCTGTATCCAGTCGTCAAGACTGTCTGTATCATCTTCCATAGAAACCATCTCCCCCTTTTTGGTTGCATCAGCAGACAGGTAAGCATCAGTTTGGGTGCCTACTGATACAAGAGAGGGAGAGGCTAAAGTTGGGCATTTATGGGCTTCATGCATAGCGACTTGGTGTCTTAGTTTGGACATTTCAGCCTCTAGCATAGCCACCCTGGCCGTCAATTCCATGTTATGAAGTTTCAGTCTGTCCTCATCCACAGTTGTGGAATCCTTGGACCCAGATGGGGCCGTAGGCCTAGCCTCAGCATCCCCATCACCCGTGGTTTCTTGGCTCCAGGGATTCCTCTCAGTGAGGGGAGTTTCCAGGGAAACACCCTCACCATGAGTTGCCGTGGTCGAGGTCTTAAAGATGTTGTCACTGTCCTCCTGGTCATTTGATGGACCTGCAGTAGTGACAGCCTCTTCTACATCCACTCTTTCAATACTCCCAGAGTGGACCTTCAAGGGTGAAGAACTTGGGCTGGGTGTGTCGGAAGCAAGACCAATCAGTAACTCCTTGATAGTGGTAGTTGGAGAAGGTGCATCACTTTGGTCGGGTTCCTCAACACTTAAGTTCAAGGAAGACAGGAATGGCTCAACGGGCTGTTCTATGGATCCGGGAAGTGATCCTAATCCTAATAGAGAGACTTCCGAAGGAGTCTCCCTAGCAATGTGGCTTTCCCTTATGATATTCTCACTAGAATGTTGTGATTCTGAGTGAGGGATGTTGGCTTGGGTTTGGGCCTTGGAGGCAAGAGAAGAAGGAGTTCTCTTGCCCCTCTTCCTTGTATACTTGGCTGCAACCGGGGCCCTGTGTTCCGGTTGAGCAATCAAACTGGGGTTGAGTAATGTATGTGCCTGTGCATCTTCAGTAGAATGCACAGGGGTTCGATCAAGGGAAACAGTAGTTTGAGTTTGTGGCAGTGAGGTGGAGGGTGTGGGATCAGTATCAGCTGGGTTTGCTGAACTGTCACCCTGGGCACTTTGCGTGTTCAACATTGTAGACAACAATGGAACATCAGCCCCTGAGAACTTTGATGAAACTGTTCTCATGCTTTGAAAAATGTTGTTCTTGTGTCCCAAAATTGAGTAGATTCTTGCAGTTTTTGAAAGATCTTGGTGCTCAATGTTGAACACATCCTGCAAGAATCTTGGGTACATGAAGAACTGTGATTTCACCCCTTCTTGAAGGTTGTATCTCAAACCGTCAAGAATGAGGTGGGAAAAATTGAAACCTGCTCCAGTTATCATATCGTGAATTGCCGACGCAAGTCCGGAGCTTAGTTGGTTCCAACCACTCCTCTTTTGAGATATGCATTGGAGAAGAGTGTGGCAGAGATACTTCCATTTGGGGCCCATGTGTGCCTTCTCTATCGTATACTCTGTTTGATTCCCAGTGTACCCTATGGATACAAAGGTCCTCATGTATACGTCTCTTGGGTAAGAGAGGGCGTCCCCTTCATCCTGAAGCTTGAGGTGTTGGCGGAGCTTTGCTTCAGTGATGATAATTTCCTTACCGTCTACTGTGCCTCTGATTTGAGGAGTGCCCTGTTCAGTAGAATACACGGCTGAGCTCCAAAAATCTTCCATGTGTGAAGTATATATGGTTGGGTTGACGGTTAGGGCATGGTAAATTTTGGACCGACAGAGGAAGTCGATCATATCATCGAAACCTTCGGATTTCTTGCCTTTTATTAGGTATGCGGTGAGGTTGTGATATGGGGAAAACTTGTCGTTTGGGTTGTTTATATCTGCGCCTACCATTGTTATGGATTTGGAGGGAAAAGAGAAGGGTGTTTGAATGGCGGTTGATTATGGAAGGCTTTGAATGCTGTGGGGACGGGAGAGAAAGTGATGGAAGGTTAGGGTTTGAAATTGAAAATGAAGAGGTGGTGGGAACGTTTGTGATTGTGATATAACGGCAGACGAAGAAAAAGCAACCTTACTTGTACAGTACAACCTGTTTCACTTTTCGTTGTTACAGCTGTAATACACCAAGGCAGTCATGGAAGGGACTGACGGTAAATTTACAGCGGGTAAAAGTTAATTTAGACTCATGTTTACCCATCAGCAGCAAACTTGGTTGCTGCTGAAAGATAAGAGTATCCGCAGCAAAATTGGTTGCAGCTGATGGATAAGCCTATCCGCTGCAAACTTGGTTGCTGCGGAAAAATAAGTCTGTCAGCAGCAGATTTTGCTGCTGAAAGGTTTAAAGATCTGCAGCAAAGGAATTGCTGCTGAAAGCCTTAAAGCTATCCGCAGGAAACATGTACCTGCTGATAACTTAAAGCTATCAGTGGCAAAACTTTTGCTGCTGATGCTTTTACCTGTCAGCAGCTGAAGGACAAAAATGTTGCTGACCCATAACTTTTATTTACAACAAGGGACAAAAAGACATATTTTAAGGAGAAACTTGAGATGGATTTTAATCAAAGTTCATCATACCAATTGATTCAACTAAATATCTGAATCTAGCTTCATCAAAAGGTTTTGTAAACAGATCAGCATATTGCTGATTTGTATGAACTTTGGTTAAAATAATTCTCCTTTTCTCAGCTTGATCTCTTATGAAATGGTACCTGATGTCGATGTGCTTTATCTTTGAGTGCCGCACCGGATTGTTTGTGATAGAGATAACACTCATGTTGTCAATGTGAATTGGAGTCTGCATGAAGGTCATTCCATAGTCAAGCATTTGATTTTGGATCCAGATGACCTGTGCACAGCAGCTTGAAGCTGCAATGTATTCTGCTTCAGCTGTTGAAGTAGAAACACATGTTTGCTTTTTGCATTGCCATGAGATGAGCCTTCCTCCAAGAAATTGACATCCCCCAGATGTGGACTTTTTGTCCAAGTTACAACCCCCATAGTCACTGTCAGTGTAGGCATAGAGATTGACATTTTCATTCTTTGGATACCATAGCCCAAGTTTTGGAGCTCCCTTTAGGTATCTAAGGATCCTTTTGACAGCTTGAAGATGAGACACTTTTGGAGCTGCTTGAAATCTTGCACAGAGACAAACTGCAAACATGATATCTGGTCTTGAGGCAGTGAGGTACATGAGAGACCCTATCATTGCTCGGTACTGATGTTGATCAGTGTCTTGTCCTTCTTTATCCGGAGATAATTGATGGTGCACTTGCATAGGAGTTCTTGCAGCAGAGCAGTCAGTCATTTTGAACCTCTCCAAGATGCTTTTGACATACTTGGATTGACTTATGAAGATTCCAGTTGGTACCTGTTTGACTTGAAGTCCTAAAAAGATATTTAGTTCACCCATTGAACTCATTTCAAATTTGGAATGCATCAGAACTTCAAAGTCTTTGCAGAGCTTCTTTCTTGTAGATCCAAAGATAATGTCATCAACATAAATCTGGACCAACAAAATTTCGCCCCCTTCATCTTTGATGAAAAGCGTCTGATCAATGGCCCCCCTTCTGAAGTTGTTGCTAAGTAGATATCCAGATAAAGTTTCATACCAGGCTCTTGGGGCTTGGTGTAAGCCATAGAGAGCTTTGTCCAGTTTTAAGACCTTATTTGGATGTGCAGGATCTACAAAGCCTGGAGGCTGTTTGACATAGACCTCTTCATCAATCGTGCCATACAGAAAGGCACTCTTCACATCCATTTGATAGACCATAAAGTTTTTGGATGCTGCATAAGCCAGAAAAATTCTAATGGCTTCCAGACGGACAACAAGAGCAAAAACTTCATCATAGTCAATGCCTTCTTCTTGAGTGTAACCTTGAGCTACCAGTCTGGCTTTGTTCTTGACTACGATGCCCCTCTCATCTTGCTTGTTTCTGAAGACCCATCTTGTTCCAATGGCTGTTTGACCAGGTGGAAGATCAACAAGCTTCCAAACATCTTGTCTTTTGAATTGCAGTAATTCTTCCTGCATTGCTTCAATCCAGCTGTTGTGCTTGAGAGCTTCATCAATCCTTTTGGGTTCCACCTGTGATAGAAAGCAAGAGAACAAACAAATGTTGGCTTCGTGAGACTTACTTCTTGTCTGGATGCCTGTGTGGACTTGGCCAATGATGTTTTCCAGAGGATGCTCTTTATTTATTCTCTGTGCAGGTATCACATCCAGCCGTATTCCCTCTTCAAGATTACTGTGGTTTAGATCAGTATTGTCTTCAGATGTGTGGAGAGGAGCTTGGAGGATCTGATCATTGTGTTCCACATAGTCAGCAGCATTAGCATCAGAGGCCTCTTCAGCATGAATTGAGGAGGCTTCATTTAGGATTTCATTGTCAGAGAGATTGCTGCTTGTGGTGTTGGATGTACCAGCTTCACCTAAACTGGCTTCAATAGCTTCTGCCACTGATGGAGGATCAATGGATGGCCTTTTCATCCTGATGTAGGGACTGGGAAACTCCAGTCTGTAGTCAGAAGAAGAGGTTGAGGTAGAAGGTGTTGAGTTTGAAGACGGAGGCTCCATATTTGAGAATATGAGGGGCTCAAATATCTGGGTGAAGGAGTCTATATCAAAAAGCCAGTTGGGACCTTTGCCTTGTTCACAGACAACGTGTTCCATGCATTCCACATTAGCAGATTCTTCCATAATCCGAGTCCTAGAATTGAACACTCGGTAGGCCTTCGATTAAGGGAGTAACCCACAAAGTAACCTTCATCAGACTTTGCAACGAATTTAGGAAGAACTCCATGTGTGATGAGGATGGTACATGGACATCCAAAGGGCTTCAGGAAGCCAATGTAGGGAACTCTTTTGAGCCAGAGTTCATAGGGAGTTTTCTGGAGAGGCTTAACAATAAGGACTCTATTCTGCACATAACAATCTGTGCTTACTGCTTCTGCCCAGAAAGTAAGGGGCAGCTTTGAGTCAGCCAGCATAGATCTTGCTGATTCAATCAGAGTCCTGTTTCTTCTTTCAGCAACCCCATTTTGTTGAGGAGTTCTTGGAGCACTGTACTGCCTTTCAATGCCCTTGCTCTCACAGAAACTGTTCAAAGTGTGATTTTTGAACTCTGTTCCCTGATCACACCTTATGATCTTTACCTTCAGATTGCTTTGATTATCTACCGTGAGAATATAGGATTTGAGAATCTCAGCAGTTTCATCTTTTGTTCTTAGGAAGAATACCCAAGAGAATCTGGAGAAGTCATCAGTGATCACCAGACAGTAGGACTTTTTGCCCATTGACATGACATTTGTAGGACCAAAGAGATCCATATGCAGTAGCTGGAGAGGAGTGTCATTTGTGTTCAATGTCTTGTGCTTATGGGAACTCTTATGTTGTTTTCCCTTCAAGCAGGCAATGCAGTGATCGTTTAGCTGGAATTCTTTGTCAGGAAGCCCTCTGACAAGATTGTCTTTCACTAATTTATTGATTGTTTTGATGTTAACATGGCTTAACCTCCTGTGCCAGAGAGCGGATTCATCAACTGAGGCCTTTGACAGAAAACATGAAACACTACCAGATGGAGTGACTTCATTCATGTCAAGCACATATAAGTTGTCCTTTCTTTGAGCAGTTAGGAGAATCTTCTCTGGCGGGGGTTTAGATAGGCCAGGAGCTAACACAAAGCATTCTTTGTCAGTGAAGAGCATCCAATGCTTTTGATCACATACTTGGGAAACACTCATGAGATTGAAGTCAAGTTCTTTAACATAGTTGACTCTTTCAATGCTCATCCTTTCATTGGACACAGTGCCTTGTCCAGTGATAGATCCACCTTTGGAGTCACTCCCAAAGGCAACATATCCTCCATTGAAATGTCTGAAGTTGGAGAGGATGGACCTGTTGCCTTTCATGTGCCTGGAACAGCCGCTATCTACCACCCAGGTGTTGTTCTTGTTACCTGGCTGTCCCTGCACATGAAAGAGATTTAGTTAGTGGGAGTGGTCCAAGAGCTCTCCTTTTTGAAGAAAAGAGTTCTTGGACTTTCTGATTCATCATGCGTGCATTCAACAGCACCGATGATGATTTTGCTGACAGGAGCAGAGATTTTGGCTTTCCATTGCTTAAGTAGTGGTTTTCCAGTTCTCTTTTCTTTATCGGCTGCGGATTTGGCTTTGGCAGCTGATGAATTTGCTCTATCAGCATCTGATTTTCCTGCTTGAGGTTTTGGCGTGTCAGCAGCGGCAGGTTTTGCTGCTAATGGCTTCAGCTTATCAGCTGCAGATGTTGCTGCTGATGGCCTTGGCCTTTCAGCAGCAGATTTTGCTTTTGCTGCTGAAGGCTTAGTTGGAGCAGCAGCAGATTTAATTTTTTGCTGCTGACTGCTTTGTTTGAGCAGCAGCAGATTTGGTGGCTGCTGAAGGCTTTGCCTTTTGCTGCTGCTTGTGTTTTTCTGCAGTTTCAACTCTTCTACTGGCTGCAGATGGCCTATCAACTGAAGTATGCTGATCCTTCTTTTTTTTATGCGCTGATTGAAGAAGGATCTGGTTGAAGGGGTTAAACTGACATTTTGCAGCAAAGTGGTTTGATTCCCCACATATGATGCAGGACTGCTGAACTTTGGGCTGCTGCTTCCTTGGTGGAGAAGAAGAGTTTCTGAACTGAGTTTTCTTGGTCGTAACTCTTCTAACCTGTTGTTGATTCTTCTGATTTGGCATGAACTGAGGCTTGGAGTTTGTGGGTCCTGATGTCTGTCCCTTTTCAATGTTTAGCTTTCTTCCACCTGGAGGATAGCTGATCCTGATCTGTTTGAATGGTACAAGGGCTGGAACAGCTGGGAGAACAGTAGGGACTGGGACTCTATTCAGAACAGCTTCAGATGAGGCTGTACTAGTTTCATCATGGTTTGAGAAGGTTAACTCAGATTCTGATGAGGTAGTGCAGTCTTTAACAAGGGGTTCATCCATTTGAGGATCAAGATTTCTGTTTGCAGGGTCGAGTTTTGCAACATCGAAGCTTGGTTCATAGATGGCAACATAGTCAGCTGGATGAGGAACAGTATTGTACTGTTCCTTACCATATCCAAGTCCTCCAAGCTTTACCTTTTCATGGACTTGAATATCTAGAAGTCTCTGTAGCTTTTTAGAAGAAAATTCATATTTTTCAACATGAACTTTCTGTTTTGCCAGATCAGCTCTGGTTGATTTAAGTTTTACTAATAGATCATCAATCTGAGTTTCAAGATTGGTTTGTTCATGTTTTAGAGATGAAATCTCTTTCTTAAGGCATTCAATTTTTTCTTTGTAAGTGATTTCAACCTTTTTGAACTCGGATTTCATTTGAAGAAACTCTTCATTTTGATCTATAAGGTTTTGGTTATGTTTTCTATAACCTAAAACTTTATCAATGCAAGCTTGAGAGCATAGATGTTCAAATACCTGAGGTGGTATCTCTACAGTGTCTACCATAAGTGCTTGGTTGGAGACAGGAACATCTTCATATTGAAAACTCTAGTCGAATTCTGCAGTTCCAACATTTGCACAGGCTGCAGTTTATGCTGGGGAAGTTTGTTGCTGCTGCTTTTGTCTGGGCTGACTTTGGTAGGCTTGTCTTTAATGGCCGGCACCCTGATTGGCTTTAGGTGCCTTGCACTCCCTAGCAAAGTGACCCATTTGGTTACAGTTGTAACAACGAATCTTGCTTTTACCAAGCCCAACTCTGCTGTTTGAGTTGTTGCTTGGAAATGATCTTCCGGTTCTAGAATAGAACCTTTTTTCTCTGAGGGAGAGCATGGCATATGAGTGCTGAATATCCATTTCTTCAAGATCATCTGGATGAAAGCATTCCAGATCCTCTTTTATGAAGTACATGCTGCTTGAGTTGTCAGAGACAAAAGCAGTAGAGGTTGGCTGTTGAGGAGGTGCCTCAAGAAGAAATGGTGATGAGTTAGATTGTGAAGCGGTTGGGGTCTGAGGGTGAGTAACAATGGGAGGATAGTAGCTGCTTGCACTAGGACCGGAATGATCAGAGTGAAGCGCTGAGGAGGTAGTGGAGGAAGTGGTAGCTGATTGATAACTAGAGCTCCTTTATTTAGCTTGAATCATTTCTAATTCATAGGTTTTGAGCATGCCAAAGAGCTCAGTCATCTAAAGAGTCTTCAGATTCTCTGTTCTTCTGATGGAAACAGTGTATAATGTCCAACAACTAGGAAGAGATCTTATGAACTTCTTGAGAATGTCTTCATTCTCCAGCTTTACCTTGGAGCACTGCAGTTCACCTACAAGATAGGTAAATCTTTTATATAAAATAGTTAAGGACTCACCTTCCCTCCAGACGAAGTTCTCATACTGCTGCTTCAGTATGTCCCTTCTGTTCTCTTTGACTTCTTCAGAGCCAGCAAACATCTTCTCCAGCGCCTCCCAGAGCACCTTGGCAGTTTTGTAACTTCTGAAGTTGTGAAAAACTTCATTTGGAAGGCACATTTGGATGGCTCCTAGTGCCTTGAAGTCCACCTCCATTTTCTTGATGTCCTCTTCAAAGTACTTGGAGGTTTCCTTCGGGACTTGTAGCCCTCCACCATCAGCAGAGGCCACCATGGGAATATATGGACCCTCCTTGATGGATCTCCATATTCCGTATTCCTGGTAACAGAAGAAGCTTTCCATGCGATTTTTCCACATGTCATAGTCTTCTCCCGATACCAACCTTGGTGGTCGGTTGATGCTGCCAATATCTTCAAAGCCATTGCTCTGTGCCATTTTTGTTTTGATTTTGGGTGACTTGATCAAAGAGAGAGTTTAGAATAGAACCAGAGATGATTAGACAAATGTTAGTTTGTTTAATCTGAGCCAAATCTCTGATACCACTTGTAGGATTATGAGAATACAAGATGGTTCTGTTCTTAGTTGAGGTTGGCAGAAACAAAATCAACTACACAATTTATAATCAAGTAAACACAAAGAATACTGATAAACACTGTTGTATTAAGCTTTTGTGAATGCAAATATTACAAGTGAGAAACTCAATGAATAAGTATGACAAGCACTACAAGCACACTTACAATGAAGTGGCAACTCAGTATTTATAGTAACTTAGAATCAAGACAGACCCTTGATTCTAAGGATCAGATCGAACACAAGCCGTTGATCTTGTTTATTAATTTACATTACACGTAAAGGCTAATCTAGTTAACTTTACTGAAACGTTTTCTTTATTCATGATTGTTTGCATGCTTGGAGAAGTGTATTGTTGTCCGTCATTGGTTGACCATAGCGGTTCCTTCTGCTTTGAGTCTGTCAGTTGCTTTTGCAGAAAGGTGTCAGAGACGCTTGGCCTGGATAGTCAGCTGCAGCGTTTGGTATTCAGTGAATAGAGCTATCAGCTGCAAAGAGTGAAGGTTGCTGCTGGTAAGCCTATCAGCAGCAACTTGTGCTGAATGCTGCTGATAAGCCTATCAGCAGCAACTTGTGCTGAATGCTGCTGATAAGCCTATCAGCAGCAACTTGTGCTGAATGCTGCTGATAAGCCTATCAGCAGCATTTGTACTTAGACTAATTTTTAACAATCAGTCTTTGGTTCTACAACATAATCAGGATTGATTAAGTGACCAAACAAAGGAGTGGAACAAGAATCAAAGCAACATTTTGTTGTTTAACCTTAGTACAATCAGTAAAGATTCTTTTAGACATAGGAGTCAAGGTCAAACGGATTGGATGATGAGGTAAATCTGGAATTAAATGGTTCAGAATCATTTGCACGAACCTAGGGTACATAAGAAACTCTTGACCTTCTAGAGGATTGATTTGCATGACCAACTCACATTAGATATATAAAGTAAAGTTAAACCGTTTGTTTAGGGTCAATGCAACCATTGCAGCTTGTAATGCACTCTTGAAACCATCAGTACCAGCCTTTCTTGGAGACAAACATTGTATGATGACGTGCATAAAATACCTCCATTCTCCAACCAAACCACCTTTTCGGGCTTGAGTATCATTTGGTCTTCTCTGTAACCCATCCTTTGAAAACACCCCATAATCAGTGTTCCAGGATAAGACATAGGATCATCATTAGCACCTGCCAATGCCAAAGCAGCATGAATAGTTTCCACTGAAATAGCTACCTCCGTATTATTCACCATAGCACAAAGTACGTGAGGTTCAACATCTGTATCTTGATGTACGGTATCCCAGAATTGTTGAATATACGGTAAACTGATGTAAGGAAAGTTGATAAGGCCACAAGCAAACGTGAACGATTCAGAAAGTTGATAATTCCTTGAAAATGAACAGCTTCAGACATATTTGGATCTAACAACGCCACTTGATTATGTTTGTATTCAACACGACGAGCCATCTGTTAATGTATTGGACAAACAAACACACATTAGTTATATAACAAACAAACAAAAAAATAAAAAAAATTCCCACACAAATTTTTTTTTTTCAAAAAATTACAGGTCCAAACACTACTGAGCCGTTAGGCGAACTTAACAAGTTCGCTTAGTGTTGCAAGAGGCGAACATAATAAGTTCGTCTAAACAAGTTCATTTGAACAAGTTCGCCTGAACCAGTTTGTCGATACAATTTCTTCAGCAGAATCTCAAAAAGTCCAAATCGTCATTTTTGTTCAAACTAAACATATCATATACATCGATTAACAACAACTAAACAATATTAAGCTTCAATTTCAAGATTTAAGTCCAGATAACCTTGATTTACTCAGAAAACCGAAAAAAATTCAAAAGCCGATAAACACAGGTTAAAAAAACAGATTCCTATCGATTTAACGGATAAAAATCTTCGAAATTACCTTAGAAAGATTCGCAATCAAAAACCGATCCAGACACAAACACAAAAATTTCAAATCGAAAACCCTAGATCAGAAAATCACAAGTTCGCTATAAAACCGTAAGTTCGCTCGGTAAGTTCGCTCTCACAGTGAATGAAGATCATACGGATAAGTTCGCCAGAACTAAATATTTAATCACAATTAAGTTCGCTTCATTAGGCGAACTTGTTAAGTTCGCTTAACAAGCCTCAGGCGAACATATTAAGTTCGCTTAATCAGAACCAGGCGAACATATTAAGTTCGCTCAAAACCTTTGCCATGAACAATTTCTTCACTTTCAACACGTCACATTCTTGTGAACTTCCGTCTGTAGCATGTATCCGATCCAATCCCGAATCATTTTAATAAAAATAAAATTCTCATGGAAGATAGAAACAAAATATTTTTGGATTTTATCTATATAAACAGAATCACATATTTTTATTTTATTTTATCTAAGCAAACTGAAACACATATTTTTGGATTTTATATGAGCAAACTAAAATACATATTTTTGGATGAACATCATGAGTAAGAAGATCATATCAGTATATGAGCAATTCATCACACATTCTATTATCAACAAAGAAAATTAGTTCGAAATTGGAACCCA
Organism: Smallanthus sonchifolius; assembly: GCA_023525975.1. Classification (NCBI taxonomy): domain Eukaryota; kingdom Viridiplantae; phylum Streptophyta; class Magnoliopsida; order Asterales; family Asteraceae; genus Smallanthus; species Smallanthus sonchifolius. Next base: position 65,480,159 of record CM042021.1, on the reverse strand, counting down.
AGCCATTGTGGTCTTGGGTCGTCCGGATGGATTAAAATAAACAACTTCAAGCAATTCATAATCAAAATTGTCATCAATCTTTGAAACATAAGATTCACAATTAGACCTTCTCAATGAAGACATAGTATGATGAATTGGAAAAACATTATTAGATTTATGATTATCAGATTCAAGTATTTCCAAAAATTTCTTTAGTTTTCTGTTACGTCTTCTTCGTTGAGGTCTAGAAAGTTTGATCTCAGGTTGAGAACCTTTTGGAATTCCAACATGTGGAATCTCAAACTTTTTTTGAAAAAAAACTGGTTTAAAAATACGCTTATCATGTTGCTTAAATCCCGAAGATTTAGCAAATGATTGACAAGGTATATTCTTTACAACACTAGACGTAGGCTTTTCCCCATTTTGTCTTTTCAGAATCGTCACCACTCGTTTTTGTGAGGGATCACTCTTTTATTTGTCTTGATTCTTATAAGGACAGTGAATCAGAATATCACCAGCCTCATTAAAGTGAAAACAAACTCTTCTATCTTGATGGTTTCTGATATAAAGATTTTTTTCTCGAATTTGATGACCTATCCGATGAACAATCTTCAGAAGATTTTACTGAACAGTTGACTGGCTTATTTTGAACAAAAACTTGTTTTGTCACCGTTGATAAATTCTTCTTCTGATGACCAGCAGCAACAAAACCACTTGATTGTAACATTTTGGAAATTTTAGTTTGATCAACTTTCACCTCATCAGGTTCTATTAACATGCATCTATCACGGGTAACATTTTTCACTACCTTTGGTTCATCAAGTTGCATTTCCTTAGGAATGCCTTCAACCTTTTTATCATCAAACACCCCATAATCAGTGTTCCAGGATAAGACATAGGATCATCATTAGCACCTCCCAATGCCAAAGCAGCACGAATAGTTTTCACTAAAATAGCTACCTCCGTATTATTCACCGTAGCACGAAGTACGTGAGGTTCAACATCTGTATCTTGATGTACGGTATCCCAGAATTGTTGAATATACGGTAAACTGATGTACGGAAAGTTATAAGGCCACATGCAAAGGTGAACGATTCAGAAAGTTGATAATTCCTTGAAAATGAACAGCTTAAGACATATTTGGATCTAACAACGCTACTTGATTATGTTTGTACTCAACACGACGAGCCATAGGTAAATGTATTGGACAAACAAACACACATTAGTCATATAACAAACAAAAGAAAAAATAAAAAAATTTCCCACACAATTTTTTTTTTTAAATCACAAGTCCAAACACTACTGAGCCCTTAGGCGAACTTAATAAGTTCGCTTAGTGTTGCAAGAGACGAACATAATAAGTTCGCCTAAACAAGTTCGCCTGAACAAGTTCGCATGAACAAGTTCTCCTGAACCTGTTTGTCGATACAATTTCTTCAGCAGAATCTCAAAAAGTCCAAATCGTCAATTTTGTTCAAATTAAACATATCATATACATCGATTAATAACAACTAAACAATATTAAGCTTCAATTTCAAGATTTAAGTCCAGAAAACCTTGATTTTCTCAGAAAACCGTAAAAAATTCATATGCCGATAAACATAGGTTAAAAAAAATAGATTCCTATCGATTTAACGGATAAAAATCTTCGAAATTACCTTAGAAAGATTCGCAATCAAAAACCGATCCAGAAACAAACACAAAAATTTCAAATCGAAAACCCTAGATCAGAAAATCACAAGTTCGCTATAAAACCGTAAGTTCGCTCGGTAAGTTCGCTCTCACAGTGAAAGAAGAACATACGGATAAGTTCGCTTGAACAAAATATTTAATCAGAATTAAGTTCGCTTCATTAGGCGAACTTGTTAAGTTCGCTTAACAAGCCTCAGGCGAACATATTAAGTTCGCTTAATCAGAACAAGACGAACATATTAAGTTCGCTCAAAACCTTTGCCATGAACAATTTCTTCACTTTCAACACGTCACATTCTTGTGAACTTCCATCTGTAGCATCTATCCGATCCAATCCCGAATCATTTTAATAAAAATAAAATTCTCATGGAAGATAGAAACAAAATATTTTTGGATTTTATCTATACAAACGGAATCACATATTTTTGGTTTTTTTTATCTGAGCAAACTGAAACACATATTTTTGGATTTTATATGAGCAAACTAAAATACATATTTTTGGATGAACATCATGAGCAAGAAGATCATATCAGTATATGAGCAATTCATCACAAAGTCTATTATCAACTATGGGTAACCGATGATATGACAAAAAAAATGATATGAAACAACCAAACTCATTCTTATGTAACTCAAATCTTTTTCAATTTTATGTAACTTTTGCAATCAATTTGAATAATAATTGAAATGATACGCGATAAATTTAAATGTAAACAAGATCAGGTTATGAAATGCTCAATTTTTCATACCAAATTTGCAATACAAAGCATGAATTTTTTAATTTGTCAATATTATATAATTTGAAACTATAAGCATTTTTCTTCCAAATTCATGTGAGTTAGTACCATTTAGATGAAAAACATCGTGTACCCCACATATATGCCAACAAAAATTTGCACTATCTTCAAGACATACACAGTTTATTGCAAGATTAGATCAATCTCCACGATGAAATTATCTCTATTAGCACAAATATAGAATAGCAGATCCCAAAGAATATAAGAATCAGAATGATTCAGAATCAAAAGATAATGAATTGGCTTTATAATGAGAATCAATAGATTCAAATAGGAGGATCCAACTATTATCTGGATAAATTTCAATGAAATCAGAATAGATGATGTATCTAACTGATCCAAGGGTGAATATATGTTCTAACAGATGTTGTTAGAAACATATCTTAGTTCAGCAACACATTGCATGTTTTTCGGGGCATGGGCAGAGAAGTGAACTGAAAGAGATTGTGTTAAAGACATAATTCGATATTGGTCTCATGAAATTCTTAAAACCATATATTCTTTATCTGATAATGATCTTTTACACACACACCCAGGCATATAATGGATTCAAATCACAGATGTAATCATATCATATTTAATTTTCACACTACTATTAATTCAAAAATGCTTCTAGTCTATTGACAATTCAAGTTTCAAACTTATATTCAAATTAAAACGTATTATCAAGATTAGAGCATTCAAAACACTATCATTTCTCATTTATGTAGACTTTGAAATTTAGATCAAATCAAATTACTTTAAACTATCATATACCAAAGGTCCACTATGGTCATGTGTAATGAACTATTCACTAATGTACTATAATTTCTTCTCTAACTTCAAATGATGTCAATTTTATATTTTTTATTTTGTTTTGAATTTTTATAAATAACAATTTTTGACTGAAATTTAAAATACAGAAATGTAATAAAGAAATAAAAGAAATTTAAAAACAAAATCTCACATGAAAGTTTGGTTTTGAAAAACTTTTATTCGGGATTGATCATACCTGTCATTTTGATCAAAAATTCAAACCTGGTACGATCAAATGCCTTGGTAAAAAGATCAGCAAAATTATCATCTGTATGTACCTTTACCAGCTCAATCAACTTCTTATCTGCACAATCATGAATAAAATGATATCTAATTTCAATGTGCTTTGTTTTACTGTGCTTAACATGATTATTTGTAATAGACATTGTAGCATTATTATCGATAAACATGGGGTTCCTGTAAATTCAAACCGTAGTCTCTTAATTTTTGTTGAATCCACAAGATATGTGAACAACAACTTGCAGCAGCAATGTATTCTGCTTCACATGTTGAAATGGAGACCGTAGTTTTCTTTTTCCATTGCAAGGAAACTAGACGATTACCCAAGAACTGGCACCACCTGTAGTAGATTTCCTGTCTAAACAACAACCACCAAAATCAGAATCAGTGTATGTATTCAATTCAAAGTTAGAACCATGTGGAAACCATAGTCCCAATCTTTGTTTTCCTTTCAAATATCGAAAGATTCTCTTTACTGGTATCAAATGAGACTCTTTTGGTTTTGCAAGGAACCTGGAATAAATACACACATCGAACATTATGTCTGGCCTTGAACCGGTTAAGTACATGAGAGATCCAATCATTGCAAGGTAGAGTTGGCAATCAACTTCTTTTCCATCCGGGTCAGAATTCAATTTATGATTGATCAGAATTGGAGTATCATATGGGGTACATTCCTCCATCTTGAACCGGCTCAAGATGTCCTTTATATACTTGGACTGATGAATAAATAAACCATCTTCCTTCTGATTAACTTGAAGACCTAGGAAAAATGATAACTCTCCCATAGCTGACATCTCAAACTTCAATTTCATAATACTCTCAAACTCTTTACACAACCCTTCATTTGTAGAGCCAAAAATAATATCATCTACATATATCTGTACCAGTAGATATTCTCCCCCTGCTTTCTTAATGAATAAAGTCAAGTCAATATGTCCACGAACAAAATCATTTTCCATAAGATGTGTAGACAACGTTTCATACCACGCTCGAGGAGCTTGATGAAGACCATATAGAGCTTTATCAAGCTTAAAAACTTTAGACCGATTAATTGGATCTTCAAACCCCGGTGGCTGACATACATAAACTTCCTCCTTGACTTTACCATATAAGAAAGCACTTTTTACATCTAATTGAAACACCTTAAACCCTTTGTATAAAGCAAAAGCAAGAAAAAACCGCACAGCTTCAAGCCTAGCAATAGGAGCATAAACCTCGGTGTAATCAGTTCCCTCTTGTTGATTGAAACCTTGTACAACTAATCTTTCCTTATTTCTCACCACAACACCTCTATCGTCTTTCGTTCATTTAAACACCCACTTCGTACCAATTGGATACACACCCTTTGGAAGATCTACAAGATTCCAAACTTTGAGTTTGTAAAAGTGAGCAAGTTATTCCTGCATGGCCTCTATCCAATTGTTATCACGTAACGTCATTTCGACATTCTTTGGTTCAAAAACAGGAATGTGAGCATAAATCAAAAACACCAGTATCCTTAAAACCTGTATACAAGCAAGTGTTGTCAATAATAGAACGCGTTTGCACTCCATCACGCAAATTCCCAATGATATTTGAAATCGGATGAGCTTTGAGTTCCTTGATTGATGCAACCTCAGGAACTGGCAACACATCAACTTGAGTTGTATCAGAATGATAGGACAGATCTTGATTAACTGGTATCTCCGAGTCCAAATTTGTAGGAATCTCCCCATGATCCTGTGTCATATTAGAAGGTTCATCAACTATCAAAGGTTCAGCAGAAGAATCTTGAAAAATAACATTTTCATGCTCACTGTCAGACTCTTGTGTTCCGGAACAAGAAGCAACATTAGGATCTGAAAAAGATGTAAAAGGAACAAATGATTGTGGAACCGCAGTTGGTAGAAAACCACTATTCTGTGCATCCTGACATGAATCATATAATACAACAGCTTCCTCAGGAGAAATATAAGAAGGTAAATGAAAAGGCTGTAACAAATTGTCATAATCAAAAGCCCAGTCTGGTCCAATCGCCTTTTGAGGTAAAGACCGTTAGAACAGTCAATATGAAACCATTCTTCAAACTGACGAGTCTCTTTGTTATAAACCCTCTTGGTAGTAGAATTTGCAACATACCCCAGAAAGATCTCTTCAATAGCCTTAGCACTGAACTTGCTTGGGATATCTCGAACTTTTAACAGGGTGCATGGATTACCAAAAGGTAGTAAATATTCCAGATTCGGCGTACGATTATTAAGCAACTCATAGCATGTCTTGTTGTGTCGCTTAACGGTCAAGACTCTGTTCAAAACATGACGCGCAGTATTCACAGCCTCAGCCCAAAAAGTTACTGGAAGCTTAGAATCTGCAAGCATTGTACGTGTCGTTTCAACCAAAGTCCTGTTCTTTCGTTCAGCAACACCATTTTGTTGAGGAACATATGGCGCACTGAATTCATGATGAATTCCCTTTTGAAGACAAAATAAACCCATTTTGCTATTCTTAAACACGCTGCCATTGTCACTCCTAATTCTTTTGACTTTCTGTTTGAACAAATTCTCTAAACCCAGGATTAAGAATTGTACCAACTCTGTGGTTTCGGCTTTAGAAGCAAGGAACTTAACCCATGAAAATCTAGAGAAATCATCTGTTACTACCAGACAGTAAGATTTACCGCCAATGATACTAATCGGTCCGAACAAATCCTTATGCAGTAGCTCCAAAGGAGTCACAATGGAATTCTTTGATTTAGATTTGTGGGACTTCTTGTGTTGTTTCCCTTTCTTGCAAGGAATACATTCATCGGGAACTGAAAAATTTCATTTCGGAACACCAAAAACCAGATCATTCTTCATGAGATAATTCATTTTCCGATAATTGATGTGAGCAAGTTTCCTGTGCGACAAAATAGAATCCGACTCAGACGCCTTCGAGAGTAGACAAGTAGGAATTGAATCCGTTGTAGTAGCAACACTCATGTCTAGGACATATGTGTCATTTCTCCTCGGAGCCTTCATTAGAATCCATTTGCCAGGAATCACAAAGCCCGGTTTCAAGATATAACACTCAGAATCATTGAAATGAAATGAAAATTTCTTGCCACACACTTGAGATACACTCAAAAGATTGTGTTCAAGTTGCTCCACATAGTTCACTTTCTCAAATTTGACTTTATCGTTCTTCAAAGTACCCTGACCAGTTATGTACCCGCCTTTATTTCCAGCAAAAGCGACATAACCACCATAAATTTGAATAACATCTTCCAGCAAATGAATATTCCCTGTCATATGTCGAGAACAACCACTATCCACATACCACGTAGTGTTGATAGTCCTCTTTGGTTGTCCCTACATAAACAAAGAAAATTAGTTAGAAATTGGAACCCAAGCCATTGTGGTCTTGGGTCGTCCAGATGAATCAAAATAAACAACTTCAAGCAATTCACAATCAACATTGTCATCAACCTTTGGAACATAAGATTCACAATTAGACCTTCTCAATGAAGACATAGTATGATTAATTGGAAAAACATTATTAGATTTATGATTATCAGATTCATATATTTCCAAAAATTTCTTTAGTTTTCTGTTACGTCTTCTTCGTTGTGGTCTAGAAAGTTTGATCTCAGGTTGAGAACCTTTTGGAATTCCAACATGTGGAATCTCAAACTTCTTTTGAAAAACAACTAGTTTAGAAATATGCTTATCATGTTGCTTAAATCCCGAAGATTTAACAAATGATTGACAAGGCACATTCTTTTCAACACTAGACGTAGGCTTTCCCACATTTTGTCTTTTCAGAATCGGCACCACTCGTTGTTGTGAGGAAACACTCTTTAATTTGCCTTGATTCTTATAAGGACAGTGAATCAGAATATGACCAGCCTCATTACAGTGAAAGCAAACTCTTCTATCTTGATATTTTTTTTATAAGGAGTTTTTCTTGAATTTGATGACCCTTCCGATGAACAATCTTCAGAAGATTTTACTAAACAGTTGACTGAGTTCTTTTGAACAAAAACTTGTTTAGTCACCGTTAATAAATTCTTCTTCTGATGACCAGCAGCAACAAAACCACTTGATTGTAATATTTTGGAAAGTTTAGGTTGATTAACTTTCACCTCATCAGGTTCTGTTAAAATGCATCTATCACGGGTAACATTTTTCACTACCTTTGATTCATCAAGTTGCACTTCCTTAGGTATGCCTTCAACCATTTTATCATCAAAAACTTCATCTTTTGAATCAGAATCATAGATCATATCTTCACCAGTTACTGGATTTACTTTCAACACCGTCTTTGGATCAATTTCCTCTTCATGAATAATTTTTGGTTCAACCACATAATTTGCATTGAATGGTGGAGGAACAAATCCAATTCCAGCAACCCTCTTTGTAGGATCAGCCTTAGCATTAAAGTAATCCAATACCACAGATGAACTTTCAAAATTTTCCAGCTTTCTATGTAATTTGATCACTTCAGATTCTTTATCAGAAATTTCTTTGTTCTTCTAAGCGACAATTTCATTTGGCTTCTCAATCTCAGCATAAGCCATATCCAGATGATATGCTTGTTCCTTATATTTCAATCCCAAAGAGTTCAAATCTCTTTTTAAAGCCTCAATTCTATCTATACACAATTTATCAATATCTTTCAATTTTTGATTAACTGAATGCATCGATTTCATATCATAAATTAAATTTGTGTTATCATCCATTACTTTTTGCATTTTATCTTTTATACTTATGCAATTTGAGCAATAAATGCGATAGACAGAATCTTTTACCTTTGAAGAATCTAACATATCTGCCATGAAGACTTTTGCAATCGGAATATTTTTAGAATAATCACCATCAGAAAAATTTTGAGTTAATACAATATCATCTTCAGATACACCAGATGCAATATCAGACTCAACATTATGTACTTGATCACGCTCTTCATCAGCACTAGGCAAACTCTCACCATCACTTGAGCTATCATCATCAGTTGACTCTTCAGGTTTTGTAGAATGAATCTCAGTTACAAACGCTTGACTTAAAGTGCCAACCAAATCTTCAAGATGAATACCCCAGTCATAATTTTCATCATTCTGAGCAACCAAAGCATATGATGCAGATGCATGATTAGAATTTCCAGAGCCATGTGACTGATTACGATTGTTCTGAAAGTTATTAGACTTCTTCTGAGAATCAAATTCAACTTTTGGTTTCATACATTCTTTGGCAAAATGACCAGACTCCTGACAATTATAGCAACGAACTTTGGTTTTATCAAATCCCATACGTGAACGACTGTTAGAACCGATATACTTTCTTCCAGTCTTCTTCAAAAAATCCTTTGCCTGTCTCATCAACATAGCCATATTCCATTGAATGTTCATCTCTTCCAGATCAACAAGATCAATCTGTTTGAAATCATTCTCAATAACATCTGGATCATGAATCTTTCCTCCAATAAAATTTTCATAAGATGCCATAAAGGAAGAAAACATCGATAAATAATCATCAGCAACTCTGTGATTCATATTATGTGTTCCATATGATGAAGAAGCTGTATTTGCAGAGAAACCAGAATGACTTGGAACCCAGAACAATGATCATTAGAAATATCTTGAGTATCACCAGAAAAGAACGCAACCCTTGCACCAGTTTTGCTAGAAGACTTAGCAAAATACATTGAAGAATCTTGAATATGCTCCATATTGGTTTCCTTCTTCTTCATATTCAAATAATCTGATTGAATCTTGCCAAGAACCTCTTCAAGAGACATAGTTTTATACTTGACATTCTCTTTTATCAAAACCGTATACACATCAAATTTAGATGGTAATGCCTCCAAAAACTTATCATTTATCTCTTCAGTCTCATAAACCACTGAAGCACTTGACAACTCACTCAGCAAATGACAGAATCTCGTTGCAAGATCATCTAAAGATTCATTTTGAAAGTGCTTGAATACTAAGAAATGCTTCTTATTAATTCTTTTCTGCTTTTCTTAACATCCAAACTATCTTCACACGGCTTTTGTAACGCTTCCCACAATTGTTGAGAAGTCCCGAATTGTTTAAAGCTATGATAAATTTCTTTAGGAAGAGACATTGAGATACTAGCCATTGCCTTCTTTTCCCTATCAAACAATAATTTTTCTTCTGTGGTTAATGCAGATACTGATTTAGGAACATCATCCTTTCCCATCCAAGTATATGTCGGATGTGTATAACCTTCCAAGATTGGAATCCATAAACTTGTATCAGTAAAAGATACGAACTGATCAAACCGATCTTTCCAGTTAGAATAATCTGCAAGACTTAACAATTTGGGTGGTTTCTGAGATGTACCAATCTCGTTATCATAATTTAACATATTAGTCACTTGCACCATATTTGCCGTTTTCAGAAAAAATTTCCAAGTGTTGAACAAGTACTCCCCTTAGGCGAAGATAATAAGTTCGCTTCAAATCCAAACAAGCGAATTTGATATCAAGAGAACTTAATAAGTTCGCTTAACCAAGAAACTCTGGTAAGTTCGCCTACTGATTAAGTTCGCTTACTAAGTTCGCTTAAACTGAGAGAAGCGAACTTAATATGTTCGCTTACTAAGTTCGCCTGCAACAAATTTCAGCAAGTTCGCTTACTGCAGCTGAAACAAACTCAGCAAGAACTTTAACCCAAACACGAACAAACATCACCAAAAATCATCATTTCTCACAGATTAGAAGGAATTTGAAGAAATTGGACCGTAGGATTTAGTATTTTTTGAATTAGAACACTTCTATCGGATTAATTTCACCAAAATCCACTTCAAATCCACGAATTCAGTAGCAAAATCAATTTCAAGAACTTGAAAACTCCATGGATACAATAAAAATGATAAATTTCTTGTCAAATTATACACAAAAACGTCTCTAATCAATAAGAATCAAACACAAATCACGAGCAAAAGCTCTGATACCACTTATAGGTCCACATGACTCATCTACAGATCGATCTCGTGACAGGACGTCTCGATAACTCGGAGTGCGGAATCCTACCGTGTTAACGTTTGTATATCAATTGACAATAGAAATAGCAGGTAAATAAACTTTTCTTTTTATATCATCAAACACATATAGTTTACAGAATATACTCGTTCAACTCTCTGCTCTCTGTTTCATTGAATCTGTAAACTCCTATTTATAGACACACGCTCTGCAATAGGCGAACTTAAAAAGTTCGCTTCAAAAATTCTTAAGAGAACTTAACAAGTTCGCCTCTAATAGACTAGGCGAACTTATCAAGTTCGCCCCTAGCAGAACTTGTTCTATCACTTAGACAAAATCTATACAATTACATAAAAACACAAAAGACAATAAGACCTAAACTATTACAAAGCTTTTGTCATACATTCTATATCCTAACAATATCACAATACCTCAATCTGTAATAGCCCTATGAATCCAACCCTAGTCATTATAAGATTTAATCGATTAGATTCTAAGATCAACCTAGGGTTTTCGAGTTCTAAATAAGGAATTAAACTACCTAAAACTCGATAATTTTTACAATTACTTACACCCATAGATTCACAATTCACCACGATAATTTTTACATGACAAGACCAAACCCTCCCCCCCCAACCCTCTTCTCGGCCTAACCCAACAAACCACCATTAATTTTTTTACACATTGTCATACTAACCCAAGCTTCATCATCCTAATTTCATGCAAAGGTCAAATCAACATCTAAATTATTATGATTGTAATGATGATGGAGTATTCCACACACCAACTCCTTCATGAATTCATATATATAGACATATGCATACATACATACACATTTTACTCTTTCAAATCCAAGAACACAAATCTAGAAAGTTAAGTTAGAAGATTAGAGATTCAAGGAAGATTGGAGCTTAAGTCGGGTCTTGATGGCAAAAGAGCATCCATCATCTTCTACTAATAGATCTTCACCTAGCTTGACTAGTGGTGAGAACCCGACACAAATCCTTTCTTTTCATCTTTATATTCTTGATTAAAACATGTTGTTCATCCTAAAAATCAAGGAAATCTAAAGAGTTAATAAGTTTTTATAAAGCCTAACTTTATTAAGTTTAAAAACTCTGTTTTATATAAATATATGTATATGGGCTGAAAATAATGAGATTTTATGCATAATTAGTCGTTTTGATCATTTATGTCGAGTTGTTGATTTATTCTTATGATGATGAGATTCAAGACATGAAAAACTAAAATATGCATACATATATATATAAAAGCCGAGATATGCATGCCTATATATACATCTTTGACTTGATTAATGATTTGGGAATGATCAAATGTATGGATACATGAATAAGAATGTTAATTTGGTATATATATATATATATATATGTATGGATGTATTCATGATGTTGAGATATTATGTTAATAAATTATAGATTAGTAAAAGTCTAAAGTAATACTTGATGAAAAAGTAAAATATATGTGTATATATATAATTGTATGAAATATATATATATATATATATATATATATATATATATATATATATATATGTGTGTGTGTGTGTGTGTGTGTTTAAGTTTGGTAACTTGGAAACTTGTTAAGCATGAAAGTATGTGTTCATATAAAGGGGTTAAATGTATATCTGGATGAATGATCTAGTGTTTGTATACATGTTTAGAAACCAAAACATATAGATATATGGGATTATGATCATAAGTGGTAGAACATAGAAAATTGTTAACTCAGAATGAGTTATGAAATGACTAAATAATGGAAAATATATATATATATATATATATATATATATATATATATATATATGTTCTTATAACTTGTTTATAATTGATAACATAGAACGTGTACATGAGTACATGAAATTTAAAGACGTTCGGTTTAAAATAAATGATCGTATGTTATCATGAAACATATTTAAGTGCATGTTGAATAAAAACAAGTTAATAAATGTCGTTCGGAACAAGTATTTGCATGCGGACGTGTTAACATAATTTATGTGCACGTAGGAAAATAGACATGCGTAGAACGATATTTGCGATTTTATATAATTATTGGTAAGAAATAATTATATCTTCATACGTGATCATAATATAAATATATTATGAGTTATCGTGAAAATAATATTTATTTTTGATAAACGTAACAAGTCACCAATATGGAAATCTAATATTTTCTCGGAAAATATATAAGCGTCTAGACTAAAATAATAATCACCAACGAGTCGTCACATGAAAACATTGTTTTATTAAACAAAGATGTACTTAACGGAATTCGTTAAATCAGGTGAACAACTTGCGTCTAAGACGGTTAAGTCTTAGCACGTAAGGTATCCTTGTGTAATTAGGATACGGATAGGTGGGGCCTACAGTTATTCAAATTTTTGCTAGCGTGCACTAATGAAGAGGTGAGTTTCACTGTCCCCTTTTTCTATGTTTTGGGGAGAAAACATACTTGTAACTATTTTTATATATAAATGAATGAACAAAGACCAGACCTTTATGTGTGCATTGAGTGAACAATTATAGAGATCGTAAAGTCCTCTGAAACAAACACTTGGTAACCATTAGCTAAGGACTTAGCCTGGGATTCTATGGATAGTACTATTGGGGGTGACGCCCCCGGTCATGGTTAGTCGCGCTAGCCACGGGTCCACATGGTCAAAAGACCGCATAATGTCTTAACATATACTCGCAAGGGGGCGAGGGAGGGGCATACATCTGTCATGGTTTGGTTAAGGTCTCATGCATTACATATTATTTGTATTCCTTGCAAGCTTACAAATGGGGTCAATTGGTCAGGAAATGTTCAATTCATTGGTTATATATATACTATTTGATCGGAAAAACTTATTCAATTGATGATTTGTAAACGTTGGAACTACAAGAATAGTTGATCAAAACTTGTGAAACCAACCTCGTGTTGACACTTTTTAAGTATGTTTTTCAGGAAATTGAACGTGGTCGCAATGGTTAGCAGTGTAGGTTACATGCATGCATGATGTATACGGCTTTTGGAGGCTTTTGGAGGATTTCTCTTGTATAACTCATTATAACTTTTGGAGGATTTCTCTTGTATAAACTCAAAGATATTTTGGGATGTAAAACTTTAAATTTGATTATGTATCCAATCATTATGTATGTGTTTGCGGTAATCATACGCTTTGGAAACCAGTGAATGTTACGCCTCGCGTTTCCGCCTTGGCAGGGTGTGACACGTCATGACCAGAGGGTCAGTGATGGCCAACTACGGGATTTTTGGTGCTATTGCCGATGGCCCATACTCCACGTCTATCGTAGAGTCTACTATTAGTGATCTAGTTATTCGCTATATTCACAGGATCCTTGCTTGCACTCTCATCGGACGCAAGTCCGGTACTGAGAAGTGCAATCAAGTTGATCTTTTCTGCTTGTACTGCATAGTTGGCCGCCGAGAGGCCAACCTGGCTACTATCTCGCTTTCGTCTTTAACCGGGGGTCGTCGAGGAGGGCCTGAGGAGAGGTTGGACTAAGGATCATACATCAGCAGGATTGCCGAGAGATTAGGTGTGTTTGATCATTATCCGGGCCATCTACTGACATCCGGCCCGAATACGATATGTTATGGACTTCAGGAGTTGAGATTGGCAGGCATAGTTGCCATTGATGAGCCGCCTAGATGGATAGAGGCGAGAGAGGGTCCGCATGTACCACCACCCGTCGGGACGCCTGCAGCAGAGTCCATCAAGATGGGGGAGCCCACCGCCCGCTAGAGAGTTCCGCATCATATAGAGCGCCCCTAGCACCAGCATCCACTTCCCTAGACGACGCCAGCACCACTTACACTTGAGGTGCTGAGAGATCAGATATTCAATAGATTGGATAGGTAAGATGATGCTATCCGTTATATGATGACGCAGCATGGCGTCGAATTCCCACCATTTTTCCAAGTCCCGGATCAGGCAGATCCAGATGACACTACAGGTGGAGATCAGGGTTGATTAGTAGCGCTGATCAGCCGGGTTGTATTTTGTTTCCTTGTATTTATTTTTCTTTATATCTGTTTTTATTATCATGGCCTGTACTGAATACTGATATATTATATGTTTGTACAGGGGCTCGGCTGGGTGGTTGTTTGCATATATTCATTATTACTATTTGGTTGTTTGACTTGGTTGCTAGAATATTGTTAGCATTTGCCGCTTTCGATCGTGAGGAATTATTTTGGAAATTTGGTAAGTTGAGCGCGTTCGATTGAAGGGCTATGGAACACGACTTACAAGGAATACCGTCAACTTAACCAGGGAAGTCTTTTCCGATTTTTGTGCATTTATATTTATTTATTTTTCTTCTTTATCTTTGTTTTTATTTTCCGTCGTTTCTCGGTTCATATTGGGGACAATGATGGGAGACTACGTCTATCTAAGATCAGTTAGTTTGTTTAGTTTTTAAGTTCTAAAAAAAAATTCAAAAATGTCCTTGAATTAGAGTTTTTGCAACTAAATGGAAGATGAAAGGTAGAACTGGAATCTAGTTGTTGAACTTAATTGAAATAATAATAATAATAGAAAACGCGTCTAATCTGTTATGTATTGGTAGACCCATCCGACTTTGAAAAACTTAAATATCCTGAAAGTGTTAAACATATTAAATAATTAATTAAATCAGTTTATCTTATGGGTTTTCATCTTAGGGGACACGGTAAAGCTAAAACGGCCAATATAAGGTGATAGGTACCACATTAGGCTTAAGAATTTACATGTTTTAAAAATTCATTGGCACGCCACTTTCTTTATATGAAAATAAATCCGAGAGTTGGTGGCGGCCGCATTCCATAATTTCAATTACATGAGCTTAATTAATTCGGAAATCTAAGTTTCGCCTACGTGTCATACATCGGGTTCCAGCCTGATTGAAACACCACTAAGTTAGATTCTTAAGTACTTCATTTGCTAGAACTGCAGCCTATGTGGCACACGCCGAGTTACAGCTTGGTTGGAGTACCACTAGATAAGGTTCAATCATATTATTAATAAATGCTCATATCATTATACCATTCATCCATAATCCTGTAGGATCAATGTATTACAAGATAGTTCTGTTTAGTTGATATTGGCGGAAACAATAACAACTATGCAATGCAACAAGCAACAATGAAAATACTGATAAATGCAAATTGTATTACTCTTCAATGTTAACAAGTTACAAAGAAAACTCTAAGGAAGCACACTTGCAAAATGAAGAGTATCAATACATATAAAGGAACTAAGAATCAAGATAGACCCTTGATTCTAAGGATCAGATCAAACACAAACCGTTGATCTTGAACTGATGAGAAGCTACACTACAATTGGTTTACAACAAAAAGACAAGTAGCAAAAAGACAACTGCAATGAAAAGACTTCTGCAATGAAAAGACAACTGCAAAACAAAGGTCTTCTTAGTAATCATTGCAGGACTGATCAGAATAGTAGCATTGTCTTTTGCCATCTGCACCATTAACATTCCTTCTGCTCATAGGTGTGTCAGTGTTGCAGAAGAGATGTCAGTAGTAAAGTCAAAGCTGCTGATGATTTGCCTATCAGCAGCATCAATGTATGATGCTGCTGAGAAGCCTATCAGCAGCAACCTTAAACTTCAGCAGATAAAGCCTATCAGCAACATACTTGTTGATCAGCAGCAAAGTATAACTATCCACATCATAGGCACTTATCAGCAGCAACTTCATTAATGTCAAAATTGTGGAGTCTGCGGCATTTACACTTAAAGAATTTTGTGGTCATCAGTCTTTATCTCTACAAACTCCCCCTAGACTGATGCTACCAAAACTCTTTACTTCCTTTGTTCCTGAAGCTTTTGCATGTTCAGGACAATCCTTGTTGTCTCATAGCCTCTAGGATCCTTGCTGGGATTGTCAAAGGGGATTTCAAATAGAGATTTAATGTCCCTTCTTTGCAAGATGAAAATAGCCTTGCTGGAACACCTCATCTTGTATCCTTTGACATCTTCCAGTGTGTATTCATTTTTGGCAGCATTGTAGGACAACTTGACAAGAGGGAAGTGGGATTGGAGAGGTTTTGCATCAATGACAACATCTTTTCTAGGATTGAAGTAATGTTTTATTATTAGCAAGAGATGCCTCCCTCTTTCATTATCAGGCTCATGAGCTTCACCCAACTCCAAAATTTTCTTCAGATCATAATCTGGAAGTTGCATCACCTCATCAACAGATTTGTAGATTGATCTGTTCTTTTCTACCTCTCCTCTAAACACTTCAAACCATTGATTTGGATCACTGTAAATCCATTGCATAATCATACTTGAATCATCAGATATGGTAGGAGGTTTGATTTTCTTTTTTGGAGGCTGTTGATGAGAGGGAGATGGCTGAGAGGATTTGGACTCTTTGGGAGTGGAGGAGGGAAGTGAGGGAGAAGTTGTTGGGCAGGAGGAGGAAGGACTAAGGGATTAGTTTTGGGCTTCTTTGTTTTTCTTTCTTCAGCAGTGGTATCGTCTTCAATAGATTAGTCTTCTTCAGTCTTTCCTCTCCTTCCTTTCTCACTTGTGTGTATAGGGCTTGAAGGTTTATGAATTTCATGGGACCTAGCCTCTTTCCACTCAAACCTCTTGCCTTTAGAAAGTCTATCATAACCCTTCTTTCTACATGAGTTCTCTTATTGAAGGCAATGGCTTTCCTAGACTTTTGTCTTGCCTTTTCTTCTTCTTCTGCCCTTTTCTTATTGGTAAGTTCTCCTTGTTGACCCATAATGCCCCTGTAGATCTCTTTATTTGATAGTTTCTCAAGGTAGTCTGCATCCTCACCTTGAGAAATAATAACTGCTATCCACTCCTCCCTCGTTTCCTTTGGTAGTTGAGTGTCAGTTATTCTGAATTTGGCTTCTTCAGCCTTCTGCTTCTCTCCCTCTTCATCTTCTCTATTTAGTTGTTCCTGTAGTTGGAGCGCTAAAGCTTCATCTTCTTCTACTTGTGAAGCTACAGGAACTTGAACTTTTGTTGCGTCCAGAGATTTTGCAGCTAGTTGAATTTGTTGTTCTCTGAAGACCATGGTAGCTTTTCTCTCTTGATCCCTTTTAAGTTGTGCCATCTCTTCTGCTTCTTCTCTCTCCCTTCTTCTTCTTTCTATTTCTCTCTTTTCTTCCTCAATCCTTTTCTTTTCCTCCTCTATCATGATGCCCTTCCCCTTATTTTTGTTGGATGTCTCTGCTTCTGCTTCATAAACCACAATAGCAGATGAGGAGGTTGCCATTGGAGTCTCAGCATGAGCTTTATTGGCAATTTATGGAGTAGATAAGGGAGGAGCATCTTCTTCTTCATCTTCACCCATTAAATATTTCCACTATGTCATAACTTTTAATTTAGCAGTCTTTGCAGAAAGCTCTTCATTATTTAGCATGACTCTGGGGGAAGAAGGAAATGACAGTTCTGAGTCAGAGTCTTCACCCATTGGAGGTGATAGGTCTAAGTCTGAGTCTTCTATTGCTATCAACCCACCATCTTGTAAGTAGTTTTTGACAATAGTCATCATTTCTTGACTTCTTGGTGAGTTGACATTGAAGATATGGGATCTAAGTTCAAAGACTTTATTGAGAAAGTCTGGTTTTAGCAGTAGGATTTCTTGTATATTGTTAGTTTCAAAGGACCCATCACACAAGAAAATTTGAACCCTGAAGGAGCAGTGTTGGACCACCCATGGACTTCCAGACCTCTGACCACTTCATTATACAAATATCTCCTTAGATTTAGAACTTGGTCTTCAGTCAGAACTCTTCTTTGCACTATCTCTAGGCCTTTACCTATTCTTCTAAGGGCTGCTCTTAAGGACTCTGATTTTTCTTCCTCAAGGCAGGGATAGGCAACCTTCTTGGCTTCTTGAAGGAATCTCTCAAACCAAGGCATGTTATCTTCCATTATATCATGGGAACGGTCAATAGCAAGCCTTACAGAGAGAGCCTTGGATGTATTGATGCATTCAGTAGTATGCAAGGCCAAGATTTCAAAGTTACTTAGGTTGTCCCAGTCCATTTCTTCAAACCCAGAGAACTCCCATCCAATCCAAAATCTCTTAGATAGGCCATCATACCCCCATGCTAGGATTGAGTCAAACTCCAAGTTGTTTGTTGATAGTGAGTATTGAGGGGATATGACCTGCCTGGAGATACTTGCAGCAGCTTGAAGTATTTGGAATGTAGGGATTTCCTCTTCCTCTTCTTCATCAATCTCCATCTCCTCAGTGAACACTTCATCTACATCCCTGGAAACTAACCTCCATTCCTCAGAGACCTCTTCTTCATCTATGGTGCCCATCAGTTCATGAACTTGGACAAAGGCAGGCTGGAAGATTGTTCTTTGAAATTCTTCCTACTCTTTGAACCAAGTATCCATGATTTCATCATCATCTTCAGACATTTTCTCCCCCTTTTTGGTTGCATCAGTGCATATGGATGAGTCTGTTTGAGTGCCAACTGATACAAGGGAAGGAGGTGTCAATGTTGGGCATTGATGGGACTTATGCAAAGAAACTTGGTGTCTTCGTTTAGACACTTCAGCCTCTAGAAGAGCAACCCTAGCCGTCAATTCCAAGTTTTTAAGTTTCAGACTGTCCTCATCCACAGATGTGGAATCCTTGGAACTAGATGAAGCCTTAGGCCTAGCCTCTGCCTCCCCATCACCCTTGTTTTCTTGGCACATGGGATTCCTCTTATTGAAGAATGTTTCAAAAGAAACATCCTCACCATGAGTTGCCATGGTTGGGGACTTAGTAATGTTGTTACTGTCCTCCTGGTCAATTGATTGACCAGAAGTAGTGGCAGCCCCTTCCATATCCACTCTATCAGAACTTCCAGAGTGGACCTTCTCAAGAGATGAACTTGGGCTGGGTACTTTGGCAGCCAAGTCAAGCAGTACCTCATTGATAGTGGCATTTGAAGAAGGTACATTATCTTGACTAGGTGCCTCTGTATTTAAGTTCAAAGAAGAAACAAAATGTATGGGATCAGAGGGGATTTCTATGGACCCGGGATGTGGTCCTGATCCTAATAGGGATCCTTCCAAGGAAGCTTCCCTAGTGATGTGGCTATCTCTTTTTATATTCTCACTAGAGTGTTGTGAATCTAGATGAGGGCTTTCAGGTTGGGATTGGGCCATTGAGTCAAGAATAGAAGGATTCTTCTTGCTCTTCTTTTTCTTTCTTTTATAACTAACCTCAACTGGGGCCCTTTGTTCCAGTTGGGCTTGAAGGATGGGGGTGAGTATTTGTTATGCCTGTGCACCATCAGTAGTTTAAATATGGGTTCATTCAATGGAAGCAGGTGTTGTAGTGTCAGGCTTTGAGGTGGAGGGTGTGGGATCAGTATCATCTGAGACTACTGAACTATCAACCTGTGTACTTTGTATGTTCGTCATTGTTGAAAACAATGGCACATTAACCCCTGAAAATTTTTCTGAAACTTTATTCATGTTTTTAAATATGTCATTTTTGTGTGACCTAATCATGTAGATTCTTGAAGTTTTTGAAATATCTTTTATTTCACAGTTAAAAACTTCCTGCATTAATCTAGGGTACATGTAAAAGGCTTGTTTTGCCCCTTCTTGAAGGTTGTATCTCAAACCTTCAAAAATTAAATTGTGGCAATCCGGACTTTTTAGGTTAAGTCTGTTAACCAAATCCAGTTAAATATTAACCTATTTAACCTAAACCCAAACTCTAGGGACTGTTTCTGTCAATATTCAAACTCAAACCACAAGGACTAATTGTGTAATTAACCTAAATCCAATTCTATTTGACTTTGTAAAGTCAAAATCCAATATTTAAGTCTTGTTGACTTTTAAAAGTCAACTAACCATGTGTTTAACTCAATTAAAACCTCAAGGACTATTTCTGCCATTTTCTAAACTCCAACACAGAAAACTAGAGGAACTAAATCTGTAATTAAACCATAATCAATTTCTGTTAACTTTTGAAAGTCAACCCGAATGTTCTTGAGCCCAAATCGCAGACTATAATCGATTTCTGTTTGAAATTGTAACGGTTACACACGTTCAAGGCATTAACGTTCATCATTAAGACTTTAATCATCGATTTTACTGCGATTCAAGCCCAATAATGGACATAAATGTCATAACCGTAGACACCATGGCCTCAAATCAAAGAATCCAACCAATTTTGATTATCAACTCACAAATTTACACTCTACGCACTTCAAGCGACCCCCACTGAAGATTTTGCACACTTCTGTTTCTCCGGAGAAGCAGGTAGGATCGCCGGAGACTAAAGCCGCCGTGGTCGGGACACGTTTTATTCGAACTCCATCAATTCATCATCTATTATGGTAATTACTTACATCATCACCTTCGTTTTTACTCACTTACTGAAAGCCCTATGTTAATTAGGGCTTACAATATCGAATTGAACTCAATCCGTAATCTAAGGTTCATCCTTATTCGATTTGGGGGTTTTGATCCTAGACTTAACCAAAATGAAATTAAATCATATGGGCAGATTCACAACCTTTTACTAATCAAAATCCCTATGATAATTTGACCTTCCATTATCGAATTCTCCCAAATCTGGAATCTAGGGTTCATCACACTTTGGGTTTAATCGAATATTGATCTAGACACAACTTCAATGCAATTAAACTATATGGGTGATATCTGTAGGTCCACATGACTCATCTACAGTGTAACATTTCTGATTTTCATCATGTAATCGTTTGATTTCAATAAACAAACACATTTTAGTTTCGATTCGTGTACAAACAAACTACGATGCAGTTACATATACAAACTATTCTATTACAATAACAAATTAAACAAAAACACCATTATCTCACAAGCCACGAGGACCAAAACTGACAAAACTCAAAAACTACAAAACTAGGCAAGCACGGTCGCGCCTAGGACTAGGCACGGTCGCGCCTGCAGACCTAAGCACGGTCGCGCCTAAAGTAGGCACGGTCGCGCTGATGAACCCACTTGACTCTGCAGAAGTCAAATCATACCATAGCCGCTGAATTCGCGAAATTTAAAATGGAGAAAAGCCGGTCTTCGCGCGTCAGACCATACTCCACTGAATTCCGTCTGAAACACGCATCAAATGTCGTCCAATTTGCACAATTTTTTTAATCCCATTCACACCACAACCGAGTCTCCCGAATTCGTGAATATAAAGCAACTTGCACGATTTCTACGCCTTCATATAAGCCCACTCAGTCTCCCAAAACTCTCGTTCGACGCTCAAACAGTCTCTGGAGTCCAATCGATCGCCAAGAAGCTCGACTCTTTGACCCGTAGCCGACTGCATTAAATTGCCCATTGTTAACGAGTAAGTAACACTTCCTTAGCTTCGTATCTACCCCTAGGATGAAAGCCCTATACTAAATCGTAGTTATATCACACAATCAATTCGATTTTTAACCAAAGAGCCGAAAACTAAACTTTTACTCAAACTACCACTTAAACACGATATAAATGCAATCAAACTATGTAGATACATTCGCAAGCACCTAATCTATGAAAGCCCTAAGAATACAGAAGCATTTATTATAAGAATCGATCGAATTGTGTCTGAAAAAGACCCGACACGGTCGCGCTCATCACTGAGCGCGGTCGTGCCTAACCAAGCACAATCGTGCCCCAGGTGTGGCCCGGTCGTGCTTACCGAGCAAACAAGTCTTGATAAAAAACAAACACTAGACGCGGTCATGCCAGATACGAGCACAGTCGTGCTCTATGTCCAGAACCTATGAAGTACCTTCTGACTCGACCACGGGCGCGTTTCAGACCACCACGGTCACGCCCGGCAACGAGCGCGGTCGTGCCCTACTTGAGCACGGTCGTGCTCCTTGACCAGAATCAATTATTTTTCTGTTTTAAAGTCTATTTAACATATTTTAGAAAAAAAATTTCAAAATGTAATTATAAAAGTTACGTTATAAAATCCCAAGACCCGGGAATCATTTATAAACCAAATCTTTGATTTAGAAATTTAAAACGATTAATTCCCGATAGTTTCAAAACCGATGAAATCATGAGTTTATATAATCATTTTTATAAAACTATTTATACAAATATATATTTTGATTTAAACAAATATCGTTTATTTAAATTTTATTTAAATAAATATATATATATATATATATATCGCTACTAATTTATTATTCCAAAACCAACCCTAAACACACAAACCACCAACGAACCCACTTTGGACACAAAATAACACAAACAGTGACACGTGTTATACCCTCATTCGATAGGTCAAACGTAGCGACCTACAACACGCTTGGTATTTTTGTTGATCTGTGCAAACTACACGCTCCAACACAAGTGAGTTACATAGCCCCTCTTTTACTCTATTTACAAACTTTTGGGGTGGAACATGCGTTCTATTTACTATGTTTACAAACTACACAATATACAATTCCACCCTACAATCATGTGTTACAATTTTGAGCTTTGTGCTTGAGTACTAGGTGTGTAGACCAACACGCAGTTTGCTATTCACGTGCAATCATTAACTATTTTATAGCCTACAGTAAAAAGTGATAGATCTATTGAGTCTGACAAACCCACCCAGGTAGGGTGACTGTTACTGCCAACACGCGTTTGTTTTGCATGCTAGTTACAAAGGTTTGATTGTACTACCAGGTCACACGATGGTATCTCTCCATAAATGTCTTAATTGCCATGTTTGTATGAATTGTATGCACACGACACTATATTCTATTACATGACACGAAAACCTATGTATTCTCACCAACTTTTTAGTTGACTTTGTTTTTAACCATGTTTCAGGTGACAATGTTTGAAGTATTACAAGCTGCTACATATAGGATTTGGACCTAGCAATTAATCTAAACTATTTATATTTTGTAATCGCTACATTTGGTTCTTGTATGGTATGAACTTGCTACATGTAATGAAAATGAATGTTTAAATTATTCAAACTTTAGCAACCATGAGCTATGAACAGTCTGCACAGCTTCACGCCCCGACGTTTTCCGCCGTCGGTTGGGGTGTGACAGATTGGTATCAGAGCCTTGGTTATAGGGAATTAGGTTATTAGACACCATTGACCTAGACTATAACTTTAGGACACCCAACAATGCCATGCTACATGTTTTATGTGATACGTGCTATTTGCTATATGTCACATGCTTTATGTGTTAGTTATTTGATACTTAAAATGTTTAGACTACATGACTTAATAAGCATGCGTGAATAATAAATTAAATAAATCGTATCCATACCCGTATCCTAAGCCGCATATCCTCCTTAACTGCTTCTATGTCATCATCGCCTTAACTTGTGGAAAAACTCATACTCGTAGACATTAGTCTATCAAAAATATTTTTATATACCCGTAAGGTTTTAGACTCTGTTAATTATTAAAGGACATGTGCAATCTGGAAGGGTGACACCTGTATTCTGGGTTTTCTGTCTAGGAAAGCATTTCATATAAATCCCAATCAACCGAGGGATCCGTATGCTTTCATGGGAATTCCCGGGATGAGTGTTTACCTATAGGCTAAAGCACGTCTCCTTGAAAATTATATAAGTCTAATTAACCTTAATATGTCATTATGTTCAACTAGAAATGTGATTACTTGAAAACAATCCGAACTATGAAATAAATGTGTTATTTTTCCTCCTATCCTAAATTTCAACAGATTTTTATAAATTCTCACAACACTTTTGTATCATTCTCTTTTTATAGAATGCCTCCTCGTCGTAACATCAACCGCAACAACACCGACAACGCCAACAATAGCACCAACACCAATACCGGCAATGCCAACAACAACAATAATACCGACCTTGCTGCTCTCCTCACTCAGCTAGTAACTCAACTAACTCAAGCCAATAACAACAACAATGGGAACGCCAGTGGTAGTGCTAATACTGGTGGTGGCGGTGGTGCCAACCCGCCACAATGTACCTTCAAGCATTTCAACTCTTGCAATCCCCTGAAATTTTATGGTACCGAAGGAGCCACGGGACTCCTTCAATGGTTCAAAAATATTGAGGGCACCTTCCTCAATAGTGACTGTCCGGACAATCTGCGTGTTCGCCATGCCACTAGTGTCTTTCAAAAACGGGCACTAACCTGGTGGAATGGGGAAAAGAGAACAAGGGGAGTAGAAGTAGCAATGGCTCTGCCATGGGATGAACTGAAAAGGATCATGACCGAGGAATTCTGTCCTCGAAATGAGATGAAGAAACTGGAAGCGGAATTTTGGGATCTTACCCAAGATAGCGGTGAAAGCTTGGCGTACACCAACCGTTTTCACGAACTGAGCATGCTGGTACCTCACATGGTTACACCTTTGTCTAGGTGTATTGAAAAATATATCGGTGGCCTACCGAGACAAATCCAGGACACTGTTCTGGGAAGAAATCCTGCAAACCTAGAAGATGCTATTCGTCTAGCTGCCACACTGACCGATAATCACGTTAAAGCAGGTACTCTTACCAAAAAGGGGGCCAAGAAAGTTTCTGACACCACAACTCCTCCTACTCATGTCAAAGAAGTTCAAAACGAACAGTATCGAAACACCAGGAAGAGAAAGGCGAAAAATTTTGTAGTAGTCACTCCGGCCGCCCCAATTAATCAAGTTGCACCCTTGGCTCAAAATCCAGCCAAGAAAGCTTATGGAGGTACCTACCCACTCTGCAACAGCTGCAACTATCATCACCCACAAACTATCCCATGTCGCAATTGCAATCATTGTGGGAAACTTGGCCATACGGCCAATATCTGTCGACAAAAGGCACTTACTACTCAAGCCAACCCGGTTAATCAACCCGGAGCTAATCAAGTGGTTCCAATCAATGCAAATGGACGGGCTTGCTTTGAATGTGGTAACCCGAACCACTTCCGAAACCAATGTCCAAAACTTGTGAACAATAATCAGGGCGGAGCTCGTGGACGTGCTTTCAACATCAACGCCAATGAAGCTCAAGCCAACGATCATGTGGTCAACGGTACGTTTCTTGTAAATAAACAATTTGCATCTATACTATTTGATACCGGAGCCGATAAGAGTTTTGTGTCACTTAACTTTGAACCTTTACTAGCAAAAACACGATCCAAACTCGAGAAAACCTTCACCGTTGAAGTAGCGGATGGAAACTCCATCACTATTGACTCCATCATTCATGACTGCTCACTAGAACTCAATGGTCACACGTTTCCAGTCAACCTTATACCAATGCCGTTGGGAAGCTTTGACGTCATCATCGGCATGGATTGGTTATCTAAAAACCATGCCTAGGTCATGTGCTTTGAAAAGTACATCCGAGTACCTCTTCCACCGGGAGACATATTGAAAGTCTTTGGCGAGAAACCTTGCAAAGGACTCAAACTGATGACATGCATAACTGCCCAGAAATACATTCGAAAGAAGTGCATGGTTTTCCTAGCTCATGTGATTCAAAAAGAAGACAAGGAGAGAAGAATAGAAGATATTCCCGTCATTCGGGAGTTTCCCGAAGTCTTTCCCGACGACTTACCCGGTCTTCCACCTGTTCGGGAAGTAAAGTTTTGAATCGATCTTATACCCGGAGCAAACCCTGTGGCTAAAGCTCCATACCGGCTTGCACCTTCCGAATTGCAAGAACTTGCAAGTCAACTTCAAGAACTCGCTGACAAAGGTTTCATACGGCCAAGTCATTCACCGTGGGGTGCACCGGTATTGTTTGTTAAAAAGAAGGATGGTTCATTCCGCATGTGTATTGACTATCGAGAGCTCAACAAGCTTACAATAAAAAACCGCTACCCGTTACCTAGAATTGACGACCTCTTCGATCAACTCCAAGGTTCTACTTGTTTCTCGAAGATTGATCTTCGATCTGGTTATCACCAACTGCGTGTCTGAGAAGAAGATATTCCAAAGACCACCTTCCGAACAAGATATGGTCATTACGAGTTCACGGTTATGCCTTTTGGGTTGACCAATGCACCTGCTGTCTTTTTGGATCTCATGAACCGCATGTGCAAACCATACCTTGACAAATTCGTGATCGTTTTCATCGATGACATCTTGATCTATTCCAAGACTAAGGAAGAACATGAACAGCACCTTAGACTGATTTTGGATCTCCTGAGAACCGAACAATTATACGCCAAGTTATCCAAATGTGAATTTTGGCTAAAGGAGGTTCAATTTTTGGGTCATGTTGTCAATAAAAAGGGAATACATGTCGACCCTGCCAAGATCGAAGCTGTCAAGAATTGGAGTGCTCCTCAAACCCCTACCGAGGTTCGTTCGTTCCTTGGTTTAGCGGGTTATTACCGAAGATTCATTTCCAATTTCTCCAAGATTGCTGTTCCTCTCACCGCCTTGACACATAAAGGTAAACCTTATGAATGGGGGCCAAAACAAGAAGAAGCTTTCCAAACTCTTAAAAAGAAGTTATGTGATGCTCCTATTCTGACTCTTCCCGAAGGAAACGATGACCTAGTCGTCTACTGTGATGCCTCTAACCTAGGCCTTGGTTGTGTTCTCATGCAACGAGGCAAGGTAATCGCTTATGCATCGAGGCAACTCAAGATCCATGAAAAGAACTATACGACGCACGATCTGGAGCTAGGTGCAGTCATATTTGCCTTGAAGATTTGGAGACATTATCTATATGGCACGAAATGTGTGGTATTTACCGACCACAAAAGCCTCCAACACATCTTCAATCAAAAAGAACTCAACATGAGGCAACGACGTTGGGTTGAACTCCTCAATGATTACGATTGCGAGATTCGTTATCATCCCGGCAAGGCAAACGTAGTAGCCGATGCGCTGAGCCGTAAAGAACGTGTCATGCTCCAAAGTGTCAAGATTCATTCCGACATTCAAACCCGTATTCTAGCAGCTCAACACGTCTCGATTACCGAGGGCAATATGTATGAGGAAATGTCGTGTGGTGCTGAATTCCAACTAGAGACTAAAAACAATGGCTTGCTTTATTTCTTGGATCGTATTTGGGTTCCCAATCGCAATGATCTCCGGGAATTCCTCATGACTGAAGCACACAAGTCTCGGTATTCTATCCATCCCGGTGCGGATAAAATGTATCACAATCTTCGACCACAATATTGGTGGCCTGGTATGAAGAAAGACATTGAACTCTATGTTGCAAAATGTCTAACCTGCTCTAAAGTCAAAGCCGAACATCAACGTCCTTCCGGCTTACTTGAACAACCGGAAATCCCCGTGTGGAAATGGGAAAATCTAGCCATGGACTTCATTACTAAACTCCCCCGTACTTCAAACGGCTATGATAGCATTTGGGTAATCATCGACCGTCTCACAAAGTCCGCACACTTCCTGCCCATCCGTGAAGACTATCGGGTTGAGAAATTGGCCCGAATCTATATTGACGAAATTGTGAGTCGACACGGTATACCTTTGAACATAATCTCCGACAGAGATGCTCGTTTCACTTCCAGATTTTGGCAATCTCTGCAAAAGGCACTTGGCACACGATTGGATTTAAGCACAGCCTACCATCCCCAAACTGATGGCCAGACTGAACGAACAATCCAAACGCTCGAAGACATGCTGAGAGCCTGTGTCATAGACTTTGGTGGCAATTGGGATTCACACTTGACACTTATTGAATTCTCCTACAATAACAGCTACGACACCAGCATCAACATGGCTCCATTCGAAGCTCTTTATGGTCGCAAATGTCGTTCTCCCATCTGTTGGAACGAGATTGGTGAAGCACAAATCACCGGTCCCGAGTTAATTCAGGAAACATCCGACAAAATCCTTCAAATCCGTGACAACATCCGAGTAGCGAGAAGTCGACAAAAGAGCTATGCCGACAAGCGACGAAAACCCTTGGAATTCCAAGTGGGTGACCTTGTGCTTCTCAAAGTATCCCCTTGGAAGGGTGTGATCCGCTTTGGAAAGAAAGGCAAGCTAGCACCTCGTTACGTAGGCCCGTTCAAGATCCTTGAAAGAATCGGGAAAGTGGCTTACAAACTTGAGCTACCTCCAGCACTCAACAATGTTCATCCAACCTTCCACGTGTCCAACCTGAAGAAATGTCTTGCTGATGAGAACCTCCACATACCTCTTGACGACGTGCGCATTGATTAAACGATGCATTTCGTCGAGAAACCAGTGGAAATCATGGATCGTGAAATCAAGCAACTCAAGCGCAGCCGCATCCCTATAGTCAAAGTCCGTTGGGATTCAAAACGCGGTCCTGAGTTTACATGGGAACGCGAAGACCAAATGAAACTCAAGTATCCTCACCTATTCAACAATTCTGCAACCTCAACTAGTTGAATTTTGGGACGAAATCCCCTCAACAAGGGGAGACTGTAACATTTCTGATTTTCATCATGTAATCGTTTGATTTCAATAAACAAACACATTTCAGTTTCGATTCGTGTACAAACAAACTACGATGCAGTTACATATACAAACTATTCTATTACAATAACAAATTAAACAAAAACACCATTATCTCACAAGCCCCGAGGACCAAAACTGACAAAACTCAAAAACTACAAAACTAGGCAAGCACGGTCGCGCCTAGGACTAGGCACGGTCGCGCCTGCAGACCTAAGCACGGTCGCGCCTAAAGTAGGCACGGTCGCGCTGATGAACCCACTTGACTCTGCAGAAGTCAAATCATACCATACCCGCTGAATTCGCGAAATTTAAAATGGAGAAAAGCCGGTCTTCGCGCGTCAGACCATACTCCACTGAATTCGAAACACGCATCAAATGTCGTCCAATTTGCACAATTTTTTTAATCCCATTCACACCACAACCGAGTCTCCCGAATTCATGGATATAAAGCAACTTGCACGATTTATACGCCTTCATATAAGCCCACTCAGTCTCCCAAAACTCTCGTTCGACGCTCAAACAGTCTCTGGAGTCCAATCGATCGCCAAGAAGCTCGACTCTTTGACCCGTAGCCGACTGCATTAAATTGCCCATTGTTAACGAGTAAGTAACACTTCCTTAGCTTCGTATCTACCCCTAGGATGAAAGCCCTATACTAAATCGTAGTTATATCACACAATCAATTCGATTTTTAACCAAAGAGCCGAAAACTAAACTTTTACTCAAACTACCACTTAAACACGATATAAATACAATCAAACTATGTAGATACATTCACAAGCACCTAATCTATGAAAGCCCTAAGAATACAGAAGCATTTATTATAAGAATCGATCGAATTGTGTCTGAAAAAGACCCGACACGGTCGCGCTCATCACTGAGCGCGGTCGTGCCTGACCAAGCACAATCGTGCCCCAGGTGTGGCCCGGTCGTGCTTACCGAGCAAACAAGTCTTGATAAAAAACAAACACTAGACGCGGTCGTGCCAGATACGAGCACGCTCGTGCTCTATGTCCAGAACCTATGAAGTACCTTCTGACTCGACCACGGGCGCGTTTCAGACCACCACGGTCACGCCCGGCAACGAGCGCGGTCGTGCCCTACTTGAGCACGGTCGTGCTCCTTGACCAGAATCAATTATTTTTCTGTTTTAAAGTCTATTTAACATATTTTAGCAAAAAAATTTCAAAATGTAATTATAAAAGTTACGTTATAAAATCCCAAGACCCGGGAATCATTTATAAACCAAATCTTTGATTTAGAAATTTGAAACGATTAATTCCCGATAGTTTCAAAACCGATGAAATCATGAGTTTATATAATCATTTTTATAAAACTATTTATACAAATATATATTTTGATTTAAACAAATATCGTTTATTTAAATTTTATTTAAATAAATATATATATATATATATCGCTACTAATTTATTATTCCAAAACCAACCCTAAACACACAAACCACCAACGAACCCACTTTGGACACAAAATAACACAAACAGTGACACGTGTTATACCCTCATTCGATAGGTCAAACGTAGCGACTTACAACACGCTTGGTATTTTTGTTGATCTGTGCAAACTACACGCTCCAACACAAGTGAGTTACATAGCCCCTCTTTTACTCTATTTACAAACTTTTGGGGTGGAACATGCGTTCTATTTACTATGTTTACAAACTACACAATATACAATTCCACCCTACAATCATGTGTTACAATTTTAAGCTTTGTGCTTGAGTACTAGGTGTGTAGACCAACACGCAGTTTGCTATTCACGTGCAATCATTAACTATTTTATAGCCTACAGTAAACAGTGATAGATCTATTGAGTCTGACAAACCCACCCAGGTAGGGTGACTGTTACTGCCAACACGCGTTTGTTTTGCATGCTAGTTACAAAGGTTTGATTGTACTACCAGGTCACACGATGGTATCTCTCCATAAATGCCTTAATTGCCATGTTTGTATGAATTGTATGCACACGACACTATATTCTATTACATGACACGAAAACCTATGTATTCTCACCAACTTTTTAGTTGACTTTGTTTTTAACCATGTTTCAGGTGACAATGTTTGAAGTATTACAAGCTGCTACATATAGGATTTGGACCTAGCAATTAATCTAAACTATTTATATTTTGTAATCGCTACATTTGGTTCTTGTATGGTATGAACTTGCTACATGTAATGAAAATGAATGTTTAAATTATTCAAACTTTAGCAACCATGAGCTATGAACAGTCTGCACAGCTTCACGCCCCGACGTTTTCCGCCGTCGGTTGGGGTGTGACATACAGATCGATCTCGTGACAGGACGTCTCGATAACACGGAGTTCGGAATCCTACCGTGTTAACGTTTGTATATCAATTGGCAATAGAAACAACAGGTAAATAAAATTTTCTTTTTATATCATCAAACGCATAGAGTTTACAGAATATACTCGTTCAACTCTCTGCTCTCTGTTTCACTGAATCTGTAAACTCCTATTTATAGACACACGCTCTACAATAGGCGAACTTTACAAGTTTGCTTCAAAGATGCTTAGGCGAACTTAACAAGTTCGCCTCTAATAGACTAGGCGAACTTATGAAGTTCGCCTCTAATAGACTAGGCGAACTTATCATGTTCGCCTCTAGCAGAACTTGTTCTATCACCTAGACAAAATCTATACAATTACATAAAAACATAAAGACAATAAGACCTAAACTATTACAAAGCTTTTGTCATACATTCTATTTCCTAACAGACTCCCCCTTGACAATAGCTTGATCTTCTATCTTCAGTCTTTATGAGCTCTTCCAGTTATCTGGTAATCTGCTTCCTGCGTGCACTTCATATCTCTAACAGATCTCCAACACTCTTTTAGATTGCAATCCTTGTTCTCTCCATTCATCAGTAAACATAATCTCATTCTTTCTTAACGTCCTATGATCTTTCTTTGAGAAGTTAATAAGATTCATTGCATCATAAAAACTAACAATGACCTTATTATCTTTATCATCATTCCTAGCTTCACCAGTATTCACATCACGTACCACCATTTCATATTCCCCAGAAAATCTTGTGGTATTTTCTTCAATGGTATCTTCTGTACAACACGTACTGGCTTGAAAATATACTTCCAAGTCACAATCTCAGTCTTTTTATCTAAAATCTTCACTCTTTTTCCTTTCTATGGCTTTCATCTGTCATACTTCCCTGATCCATCTTCTCTTTTAATCAGGTTAGCAATCACATCGGCTAATCCACACTTTGATCTATTAATCATTGGTTTCGTAGCTAGGCCATTCATTTCACACCTTGGCAAGGTATTGAAATACTTGATCCTAGGCTTTAAGTATTGAACACCATCAGATCTTTTAAAAGCAAACAACTTCATGTCATCATCATAAAACCAACTGATGATTCTTCCAATACACCTCCCTTTATTCACATATCTTCCTTTCTGAGTAGGTTGTATAGGTGACTTTGGTATTACTTTCATCCAACTATTAACTACTTCACTCCACTGTTCTCTAGTAATTCCTGTATTTCTATACATCACAGGTTCTTCATTCAGCTTAGGACACACAATATGAGTAGTATCAACATCAGAATCTATCTTGGATTGAGCAGTATCATCCGGTGTAGTGATATCTTCAACAGAGTCCATAGAATCTGTTACTCCATCATAAGAAAACTCAGGAATAACATCATCTTGGATGAAGTTATATGGAACATTCAGACCATCACTTCATTCATATGTAACGTTATCTTTACTTTTTTTCTATCTCAGTTTCTACAAACTCTCCTTCTTCAACTTCATTATCCATCACATCCTCTTCAACATCATCAAATAATTCGTCAATATCATCCAGACATTCGAACTTCTCAGCTTCTTCTTCTTCGGAATCAGCAAAGAATTCCAATAGTAAAATATCTTCATTCACTCCAGAATCATTCTTGGTTCCTTCAATAGTATGTGATGTTGACTCCCCCCTGAGCTCTTGATATTGGATTCACTTCAGCGTATTGACAATCACCCTCAATATTTCCAATAGGATCATTGTCATCATCATCCTTTCTTTGAACAGAATCAGCATGACAAGTATCATGTATCCTTAACTCCCCCTAAGCGTCAAGACGCTCAACAAGTTTGGACACCAATAACTACATGTCAGCAATCTGTGTAGCTTGAGCTTGAATGACCAACTGTCTCTGAGTATCAGTAGACACAAGAGTATCGACCTGAGTCTGCAAAGCAAGCACCTGTGATTCAAGGAAGGTAATCCTTTCAGAATCAGACGGCTTTGAAGGACCAGCATCAGATGAATGTGGAACATGTGGAGAAATTACCGGAGATGGATGTTTATAAGCAGGAGGTGTAATCAGTAAGGATGCAACAAAACTAGATTCCTCAACACCTTGACATGAATGACTAGCAGCAATAGAAGCAGACATAAGCTTCTGAGCTTTGTAACTGGAATAACATCACTATCCGAGTCAGAACTCACATTAATTAAAGTTCTCTTACCAAGTACTGATCCAGAAGGAGGATTCCGCACAGACTAACGCCTCGGTTTTCTAGCTTTAGATTTAATACGTTTCCCCGCATATACCAATGGTAACGTAGCCAACCTCTCATAATGATCTGAGCTAAAATATCTAGACGAATCAGAATCAGTAGCTTCAGAATCAGGTAAAATAGTATCACCGGAACTCGTATCTACAACATTTCCTTCAGCTTCATGAATAGGTGAGTTCACAGCTTCATTATCAAAATCATCCATATTCATACCCAAATCTTGTTCATTATCTTGAGCAATCTCTTCTTGAACTGGTTCATTAACAAGAATGTGAACCTGTTCTTGTGGAATAGGAACTTGTTCTTGTTGTTGTTGAATAGGAACTTGTTGTTGTTGTTGAGGTTGTTGTACTTGATTCTGGACTTGGCCTTGAAGTAACTCCTCAGGATGAAACCAATTATCATTAGGTGGCTCAACATAATCAAGATTGATTAAGTGACCAAACAAAGGAGTTGGAACAAGAATCAAAGCAACATTTTGTTGTTTAACCTTAGTACAATCAGTAAAGATTCTTTTAGACATAGGAGTCAAGGTTAAACGGATTGGATGATGAGGTAATTCTGGAATTAAATGGTTCAGAATCATTTGCACGAACCTAGGGTACATAAGAAACCCTTGACCTTCTGGAGGATTGATTTGCATGACCAACTCACATTAGATATATAAAGTAAAGTTAAATCGTTTGTTTAGGGTCAATGCAACCATTGCAGCTTGTAATGCACTCTTGAAACCATCAGTACCAGCCTTTCTTGGAGACAAACATTGTATGATGACGTGCATAAAATACCTCCATTCTCCAACCAAACCACCTTTTCTGGCTTGAGTATCATTTGGTCTTCTCTGTAACCCATCCTTTGAAAACACCCCATAATCAGTGTTCCAGGATAAGACATAGGATCATCATTAGCACCTGCCAATGCCAAAGCAGCACGAATAGTTTCCACTGAAATAGCTACCTCCGTATTATTCACCGTAGCACGAAGTACGTGAGGTTCAACATCTGTATCTTGATGTACGGTATCCCAGAATTGTTGAATATACGATAAACTGATGTAAGGAAAGTTGATAAGGCCACAAGCAAACGTGAACGATTCAGAAAGTTGATAATTCCTTGAAAATGAACAGCTTTAGACATATTTGGATCTAACAACGCCACTTGATTATGTTTGTATTCAACACGACGAGCCATCTGTTAATGTATTGGACAAACAAACACACATTAGTTATATAACAAACAAAAAAAAATTAAAAAAAATTCCCAAACAAATTTTTTTTTAAAAAATCACAAGTCCAAACACTACTGAGCCGTTAGGCGAACTTAATAAGTTCGCTTAGTGTTGCAAGAGGCGAACATAATAAGTTCGTCTAAACAAGTTCATTTGAACAAGTTCGCCTGAACCAGTTTGTCGATACAATTTCTTCAGCAGAATCTCAAAAAGTCCAAATCGTCATTTTTGTTCAAACTAAACATATCATATACATCGATTAACAACAACTAAACAATATTAAGCTTCAATTTCAAGATTTAAGTCCAGATAACCTTGGTTTACTCAGAAAACCGAAAAAAATTCAAAAGCCGATGAACACAGGTTAAAAAAACAGATTCCTATCGATTTAACGGATAAAAATCTTCGAAATTACCTTAGAAAGATTCGCAATCAAAAACCGATCCAGAAACAAACACAAAAATTTCAAATCGAAAACCCTAGATCAGAAAATCACAAGTTCGCTATAAAACTGTAAGTTCGCTCGGTAAGTTCGCTCTCACAGTGAAAGAAGATCATACGGATAAGTTCGCCAGAACTAAATATTTAATCACAATTAAGTTCGCATCATTAGGCGAACTTGTTAAGTTCGCTTAACAAGCCTCAGGCGAACATATTAAGTTCGCTTAATCAGAACCAGGCGAACATATTTAGTTCGCTCAAAACCTTTGCCATGAACAATTTCTTCACTTTCAACACGTCACATTCTTGTGAACTTCCGTCTGTAGCATGTATCCGATCCAATCCCGAATCATTTTAATAAAAATAAAATTCTCATGGAAGATAGAAACAAAATATTTTTGGATTTTATCTGTACAAACGGAATCACATATTTTTATTTTATTTTATATGAGCAAACTGAAACACATATTTTTGGATTTTATATGAGCAAACTAAAATACATATTTTTGGATGAACATCATGAGTAAGAAGATCATATCAGTATATGAGCAATTCATCACACAGTCTATTATCAACAAAGAAAATTAGTTCGAAATTGGAACCCAAGCCATTGTGGTCTTGGGTCGTCCGGATGGATTAAAATAAACAACTTCAAGCAATTCACAATCAAAATTGTCATCAACCTTTGAAACATAAGATTCACAATTAGGCCTTCTCAATGAAGACATAGTATGATGAATTGGAAAAACATTATTAGATTTATGATTATCAGATTCAAGTATTTCCAAAAATTTCTTTAGTTTTCTGTTACGTCTTCTTCGTTGAGGTCTAGAAAGTTTGATCTCAGGTTGAGAACCTTTTGGAATTCCAACATGTGGAATCTCAAACTTTTTTTGAAAAAAAACTGGTTTAAAAATACGCTTATCATGTTGCTTAAATCCCGAAGATTTAGCAAATGATTGACAAGGTATATTCTTTACAACACTAGACGTAGGCTTTTCCCCATTTTGTCTTTTCAGAATCGTCACCACTCGTTTTTGTGAGGGATCACTCTTTTATTTGTCTTGATTCTTATAAGGACAGTGAATCAGAATATCACCAGCCTCATTAAAGTGAAAACAAACTCTTCTATCCTGATGGTTTCTAATATAAAGATTTTTTCTCGAATTTGATGACCTATCCGATGAACAATCTTCAGAAGATTTTACTGAACAGTTGACTGGCTTATTTTGAACAAAAACTTGTTTTGTCACCGTTGATAAATTCTTCTTCTGATGACCAGCAGCAACAAAACCACTTGATTGTAACATTTTGGAAATTTTAGTTTGATCAACTTCCACCTCATTAGGTTCTATTAAAATGCATCTATCACGGGTAACATTTTTCACTACCTTTGGTTCATCAAGTTGCACTTCCTTAGGAATGCCTTCAACCTTTTTATCATCAAACACCCCATAATCAGTGTTCCAGGATAAGACATAGGATCATCATTAGCACCTCCCAATGCCAAAGCAGCACGAATAGTTTTCACTGAAATAGCTACCTCCGTATTATTCACCGTAGCACGAAGTACGTGAGGTTCAACATCTGTATCTTGATGTACGGTATCCCAGAATTGTTGAATATACGGTAAACTGATGTACGGAAAGTTATAAGGCCACATGCAAAGGTGAACGATTCAGAAAGTTGATAATTCCTTGAAAATGAACAGCTTAAGACATATTTGGATCTAACAACGCTACTTGATTATGTTTGTACTCAACACGACGAGCCATAGGTAAATGTATTGGACAAACAAACACACATTAGTCATATAACAAACAAAAGAAAAAATAAAAAAATTTCCAACACAAATTTTTTTTTTTAAATCACAAGTCCAAACACTACTGAGCCCTTAGGCGAACTTAATAAGTTCGCTTAGTGTTGGAAGAGACGAACATAATAAGTTCGCCTAAACAAGTTCGCCTGAACAAGTTCGCATGAACAAGTTCGCATGAACAAGTTCGCCTGAACCTGTTTGTCGTTACAATTTCTTCAGCAGAATCTCAAAAAGTCCAAATCGTCAATTTTGTTCAAATTAAACATATCATATACATCGATTAATAACAACTAAACAATATTAAGCTTCAATTTCAAGATTTAAGTCCAGAAAACCTTGATTTTCTCAGAAAACCATAAAAAATTCAAATGCCGATAAACACAGGTTAAAAAAAACAGATTCCTATCGATTTAACGGATAAAAATCTTCGAAATTACCTTAGAAAGATTCGCAATCAAAAACCGATCCAGAAACAAACACAAGAATTTCAAATCTAAAACCCTAGATCAGAAAATCACAAGTTCGCTATAAAACCGTAAGTTCGCTCGGTAAGTTCGCTCTCACAGTGAAAGAAGAACATACGGATAAGTTCGCTTGAACAAAATATTTAATCAGAATTAAGTTCGCTTCATTAGGCGAACTTGTTAAGTTCGCTTAACAAGCCTCAGGCGAACATATTAAGTTCGCTTAATCAGAACAAGACGAACATATTAAGTTCGCTTAAAACCTTTGCCATGAACAATTTCTTCACTTTCAACACGTCACATTCTTGTGAACTTCCATCTGTAGCATCTATCCGATCCAATCCCGAATCATTTTAATAAAATTAAAATTCTCATGGAAGATAGAAACAAAATATTTTTGGATTTTATCTGTACAAACGGAATCACATATTTTTGTTTTTTTTATCTGAGCAAACTGAAACACATATTTTTGGATTTTATATGAGCAAACTAAAATACATATTTTTGGATGAACATCATGAGCAAGAAGATCATATCAGTATATGAGCAATTAATCACAAAGGCTATTATCAACTATGGGTAACCAATGATATGACAAAAAAAATGATATGAAACAACCAAACTCATTCTTATGTAACTCAAATCTTTTTCAATTTTATGTAACTTTTGCAATCAATTTGAATAATAATTGAAATGATACACAATAAATTTAAATGTAAACAAGTTCAGGTTATGAAATGCTCAATTTTTCATACCGAATTTGCAATACAAAACATGAATTTTTTAATTTGTCAATATTATATAATTTGAAACTATAAGCATTTTTCTTCCAAATTCATGTGAGTTAGTACCATTTAGATGAAAAACATCGTGTACCCCACATATATGCCAACAGAAATTTGCACTATCTTCAAGACATACACAGTTTATTGCAAGATTAGATCAATCTCCACGATGAAATTATCTCTATTAGCACAAATATAGAATAGCAGATCCCAAAGAATATAAGAATCAGAATGATTCAGAATCACAAGATTCTAATGAATTGGCTTTATAATGAGAATCAATAGATTCAGGTAGGAGGATCCAACTATTATCTGGATAAATTTCAATGAAATCAGAATAGATGATGTATCTAACTGATCCAAGGGTGAATATATGTTCTAACAGATGTTGTTAGAAACATATCTTAGTTCAGCAACACATTGCATGTTTTTCGGGGCATGGGCAGAGAAGTGAACTGAAAGAGATTGTGTTAAAGACATAATTCGATATTGGTCTCATGAAATTCTTAAAACCATATATTCTTTATCTGATAATGATCTTTTACACACACACCCAGGCATATAATGGATTCAAATCACAGATGTAATCATATCATATTTAATTTTCACACTATTATTAATTCAAAAATGCTTCTAGTCTATTGACAATTCAAGTTTCAAACTCATATTCAAATTAAAACGTATTATCAAGATTAGAGCATTCAAAACACTATCATTTCTCATTTATGTAGACTTTGAAATTTAGATCAAATCAAATTACTTTAAACTATCATATATCAAAGGTCCACTATGGTCATGTGTAATGAACTATTCACTAATGTACTATAATTTCTTCTCTAACTTCAAATGATGTCAATTTTATATTTTTCATTTTGTTTTGAATTTTTATAAATAACAATTTTTGACTGAAATTTAAAATGCAGAAATGTAATAAAGAAATAAAAGAAATTTAAAAACAAAATCTCCCATGAAAGTTTGGTTTTGAAAAACTTTTATTCGGGATTGATCATACCTATCATTTTGATCAAAAATTCAAACCTGGTACGATCAAATGCCTTGGTAAAAAGATCAGCAAAATTATCATCTGTATGTACCTTTACCAGCTCAATCAACTTCTTATCTCCACAATCATGAATAAAATGATATCTAATTTCAATGTGCTTTGATTTACTGTGCTTAACATGATTATTTGTAATAGACATTGTAGCATTATTATCGATAAACATGGGGTTCCTGTAAATTCAAACCGTAGTCTCTTAATTTTTGTTGAATCCACAAGATCTGTGAACAACAACTTGCAGCAGCAATGTATTCTGCTTCACATGTTGAAATGGAGACCGTAGTTTTCTTTTTCCATAGCAAGGAAACTAGACGATTACCCAAGAATTGGCAACCACCTGTAGTAGATTTCCTGTCCAAACAACAACCACCAAAATCAGAATCAGTGTATGTATTCAATTCAAAGTTAGAACCATGTGGAAACCATAGTCCCAATCTTTGTTTTCCTTTCAAATATCGAAAGATTCTCTTTACTGCTATCAAATAAGACTCTTTTGGTTTTGCAAGGAACCTGGAATAAATACACACATCGAACATTATGTCTGGCCTTGAACCGGTTAAGTACATGAGAGATCCAATCATTGCAAGGTAGAGTCGGCAATCAATTTCTTTTCCATCCGGGTCAGAATTCAATTTATGATTGACCGGAATTGGAGTATCATATGGGGTACATTCCTCCATCTTGAACCGGCTCAAGATGTCCTTTACATAGTTGGACTGATGAATAAATAAACCATCTTCCTTCTGATTAACTTGATAACTCTCCCATAGCTGACATCTCAAACTTCGATTTCATAATACTCTCAAACTCTTTACACAACCCTTCATTTGTAGAGCCAAAAATAATATCATCTACATATATCTGTACCAGTAGATATTCTCCCCCTGCTTTCTTAATGAATAAAGTCGAGTCAATATGTCCACGAACAAAATCATTTTCCATAAGATGTGTAGACAACGTTTCATACCACGCTCGAGGAGCTTGATGAAGACCATATAGAGCTTTATCATGCTTAAAAACTTTAGACCGATTAATTGGATCTTCAAACCCCGGTGGCTGACATACATAAACTTCCTCCTTGACTTTACCATATAAGAAAGCACTTTTTACATCTAATTGAAACACCTTAAACCCTTTGTATGAAGCAAAAGCAAGAAAAAACCGCACAGCTTCAAGCCTAGCAACAGGAGCATAAACCTCGGTGTAATCAGTTCCCTCTTGTTGATTGAAACCTTGTACAACTAATCTTTCCTTATTTCTCACCACAACACCTCGATCGTCTTTCGTGCATTTAAACACCCACTTCGTACCAATTGGATACACACCCTTTGGAAGATCTACATGATTCCAAACTTTGAGTTTGTAAAAGTGAGCAAGTTATTCCTGCATGGCCTCTATCCAATTGTTATCACATAACGTCATTTCGACATTCTTTGGTTCAAAAACAGGAATGTGAGCATAAATCAAAAACACCAGTATCCTTAAAACCTGTTTACAAGCAAGTGTTGTCAATAATAGAACGCGTTTGCACTCCATCACGCAAATTCCCAATGATATTTGAAATCGGATGAGCTTTGAGTTCCTTGATTGATGCAACCTCAGGAACTGGCAACACATCAACTTGAGTTGTATCAGAATGATAGGACAGATCTTGATTAACTGGTATCTCCGAGTCCAAATTTGTAGGAATCTCCCCATGATCCTATGTCATATTAGAAGGTTCATCAACTATCAAAGGTTGAGCAGAAGAATCTTGAAAAATAACATTTTCATGCTCACTATCAGACTCTTGTGTTCCCGAACAAGAAGCAACATTAGGATCTGAAAAAGATGTAAAAGGAACAAATGATTGTGGAACCGCAGTTGGTAGAAAACCACTATTCTGTGCATCCTGACATGAATCATATAATACAACAGCTTCCTCAGGAGAAATATAAGAAGGTAAATGAAAAGACTGTAACAAATTGTCATAATCAAAAGCCCAGTCTGGTCCAATCGCCTTTTGAGGTAAAGACCGTTAGAACAGTCAATATGAAACCATTCTTCAAACTGACGAGTCTCTTTGTTATAAACCCTCTTGGTAGTAGAATTTGCAACATACCCCAGAAAGATCTCTTCAATAGCCTTAGCACTGAACTTGCTTGGGATATCTCGAACTTTTAACAGGGTGCATGGATTACCAAAAGGTAGTAAATATTCCAGATTCGGCGTACGATTATTAAGAAACTCATAGCATGTCTTGTTGTGTCGCTTAACGGTCAAGACTCTGTTCAAAACATGACGCGCAGTATTCACAGCCTCAGCCCAAAAAGTTACTAGAACCTTAGAATCTGCAAGCATTGTACGTGTCGTTTCAACCAAAGTCCTGTTCTTTCGTTCAGCAACACCATTTTATTGAGGAACATATGGCGCACTGAATTCATGATGAATTCCCTTTTGAAGACAAAATAAACCCATTTTGCTATTCTTAAACACGCTGCCATTGTCACTCCTAATTCTTTTGACTTTCTGTTTGAACAAATTCTCTAAACCCAGGATTAAGAATTGTACCAACTCTGTTGTTTCGGCTTTAGAAGCAAGGAACTTAACCCATGAAAATCTAGAGAAATCATCTGTTACTACCAGACAGTAAGATTTACCGCCAATGATACTAATCGGTCCGAACAAATCCTTATGCAGTAGCTCCAAAGGAGTCACAATTGAATTCTTTGATTTAGATTTGTGGGACTTCTTGTGTTGTTTCCCCTTCTTGCAAGGAATACAGTCATCGGGAACTGAAAATTTCATTTCGGAACACCAAAAACCAGATCATTCTTCATGAGATAATTCATTTTCCGATAATTGATGTGAGCAAGTTTCCTGTGCCACAAAATAGAATCCGACTCAGACGCCTTCGAGAGTAGACAAGTAGGAATTGAATCCGTTGTAGTAGCAACACTCATGTCTAGGACATATGTGTCATTTCTCCTCGGAGCCTTCATTAGAATCCATTTGTTAGGAATCACAAAGCCCGGTTTCAAGATATAACACTCAGAATCATTGAAATGAAATGAAAATTTCTTGCCACACACTTGAGATACACTCAAAAGATTGTGTTCAAGTTGCTCCACATAGTTCACTTTCTAAAATTTGACTTTATCGTTCTTCAAAGTACCCTGACCAGTTATGTACCCGCCTTTATTTCCAGCAAAAGCGACATAACCACCATAAATTTGAATAACATCTTCCAGCAAATGAATATTCCCTGTCATATGTCGAGAACAACCACTATCCACATACCACGTATTGTTGATAGTCCTCTTTGGTTGTCCCTACATAAACAAAGAAAATTAGTTAGAAATTGGAACCCAAGCCATTGTGGTCTTGGGTCGTCCAAATGAATCAAAATAAACAACTTCAAGCAATTCACAATCAACATTGTCATCAACCTTTGGAACATAAGATTCACAATTAGACCTTCTCAATGAAGACATAGTATGATTAATTGGAAAAACATTACTAGATTTATGATTATCAGATTCAGGTATTTCCAAAAATTTCTTTAGTTTTCTGTTACGTCTTCTTCGTTGTGGTCTAGAAAGTTTGACCTCGGGTTGAGAACCTTTTGGAATTCCAACATGTGGAATCTCAAACTTCTTTTGAAAAAAAACTAGTTTAGAAATATGCTTATCATGTTGCTTAAATCCCGAAGATTTAACAAATGATTGACAAGGCACATTCTTTTCAACACTAGACGTAGGCTTTCCCACATTTTGTCTTTTCAGAATCGGCACCACTCGTTGTTGTGAGGAAACACTCTTTAATTTGCCTTGATTCTTATAAGGACAGTGAATCAGAATATGACCAGCCTCATTACAGTGAAAGCAAACTCTTCTATCTTGATATTTTTTATATAAGGAGTTTTTCTTGAATTTGATGACCCTTCCAATGAACAATCTTCAGAAGATTTTACTAAACAATTGACTGAGTTCTTTTGAACAAAAACTTGTTTAGTCACCGTTGATAAATTCTTCTTCTGATGACCAGCAGCAACAAAACCACTTGATTGTAACATTTTGGAAAGTTTAGGTTGATTAACTTTCACATCATCAGGTTCTGTTAAAATGTATCTATCACGGGTAACATTTTTCACTACCTTTGATTCATCAAGTTGCACTTCCTTAGGTATGCCTTCAACCATTTTATCATCAAAAACTTCATCTTCAGAATCAGAATCATATATCATATCTTCACCAGTTACTGGATTTACTTTCAACACCGTCTTTGGATCAATTTCCTCTTCATGAATAATTTCTGGTTCAACCACATAATTTGCATTGAATGGTGGAGGAACAAATCCAATTCCAGCAACCCTCTTTGTAGGATCAGCCTTAAGCATTAAAGTAATCCAATACCACAGATGTACTTTCAAAATTTTCCAGCTTTCTATGTAATTTGATCACTTCAGATTCTTTATCAGAAATTTCTTTGTTCTTCTAAGCGACAATTTCATTTGGCTTCTCAATCTCAGCATAAGCCATATCCAGATGATATGCTTGTTCCTTATATTTCAATCCCAAAGAGTTCAAATCTCTTTTTAAAGCCTCAATTCTATCTATACACAATTTATCAATATCTTTCAATTTTTGATTAACTGAATGCATCGATTTCATATCATAAATTAAATTTGTGTTATCATCCATTACTTTTTGCATTTTATCTTTTATACTTATGCAATTTGAGCAATAAATGTGATAGACAGAATCTTTTACCTTTGAAGAATCTAACATATCTGCCATGAAGACTTTTGAAATCGGAATATTTTCAGAATAAGCACCATCAGAAAAATTTTGAGTTAATACAATATCATCTTCAGATACACCAGATGCAATATCAGACTCAACATTATGTACTTGATCACGCTCTTCATCAGCACTAGGCAAACTCTCACCATCACTTTAGCTATCATCATCAGT
This sequence comes from Smallanthus sonchifolius, assembly GCA_023525975.1. Classification (NCBI taxonomy): domain Eukaryota; kingdom Viridiplantae; phylum Streptophyta; class Magnoliopsida; order Asterales; family Asteraceae; genus Smallanthus; species Smallanthus sonchifolius. The sequence continues at coordinate 65,435,993 of CM042021.1, read as the reverse complement.
TGACTCTTCAGGTTTTGTAGAATGAATCTCAGTTACAAACGCTTGACTTAAAGTGCCAACCAAATCTTCAAGATGAATACCCCAGTCATAATTTTCATCATTCTGAGCAACCAAAGCATATGATGCAGATGCATGATTAGAATTTCCAGAGCCATGTGACTGATTACGATTGTTCTGAAAGTTATTAGACTTTTTCTGAGAATCAAATTCAACTTTTGGTTTCATACATTCTTTGGCAAAATGACCAGACTCCTGACAATTATAGCAACGAACTTTGGTTTTATCAAATCACATACGTGAACGACTGTTAGAACCGATATACTTTCTTCCAGTCTTCTTCAAAAAATCCTTTGCCTGTCTCATCAACATAGCCATATTCCATTGAATGTTCATCTCTTCCAGATCAACAAGATCAATCTGTTTGAAATCATTCTCAATAACATCTGGATCATGAATCTTTCCTCCAATAAAATTTTCATAAGATGCCATAAAGGAAGAAAACATCGATAAATAATCATCAGCAACTCTGTGATTCATATTATGTGTTCCATATGATGAAGAAGCTGTATTTGCAGAGAAACCAGAATGACTTGGAACCCAGAACAATGATCATTAGAAATATCTTGAGTATCACCAGAAAAGAACGCAACCCCTGCACCAGTTTTGCTAGAAGACTTAGCAAAATACATTGAAGAATCTTGAATATGCTCCATATTGGTTTCCTTCTTCTTCATATTCAAATAATCTGATTGAATCTTGCCAAGAACCTCTTCAAGAGAAATAGTTTTATACTTGACATTCACTTTTATCAAAACCGTATACACATCAAATTTAGATGGTAATGCCTCCAAAAACTTATCATTTATCTCTTCAGTCTCATAAACCACTGAAGCACTTGACAACTCACTCAGCAAATGACAGAATCTCGTTGCAAGATCATCTAAAGATTCATTTTGAAAGTGCTTGAATACTAAGAAATGCTTCTTATTAATTCTTTTCTGCTTTTCTTAACATCCAAACTATCTTCACACGGCTTTTGTAACACTTCCCACAATTGTTGAGAAGTCCCGAATTGTTTAAAGCTATGATAAATTTCTTTAGGAAGAGACATTGAGATACTAGTCATTGCCTTCTTTTCCCTATCAAACAATAATTTTTCTTCTGTGGTTAATGCAGATACTGATTTAGGAACATCATCCTTTCCCATCCAAGTATATGTCGGATGTGTATAACCTTCCAAGATTGGAATCCATAAACTTGTATCAGTAAAAGATACGAACTGATCAAACCGATCTTTCCAGTTAGAATAATCTGCAAGACTTAACAATTTGGGTGGTTTCTGAGATGTACCAATCTCGTTATCATAATTTAACATATTAGTCACTTGCACCATATTTGCCGTTTTCAGAAAAAATTTCCAAGTGTTGAACAAGTACTCCCCTTAGGCGAAGATAATAAGTTCGCTTCAAATCCAAACAAGCGAATTTGATATCAAGAGAACTTGATAAGTTCGCTTAACCAAGAAACTCTGGTAAGTTCGCCTACTGATTAAGTTCGCTTACTAAGTTCGCTTAAACTGAGAGAAGCGAACTTAATATGTTCGCTTACTAAGTTCGCCTGCAACAAATTTCAGCAAGTTCGCTTACTGCAGCTGAAACAAACTCAGCAAGAACTTTAACCCAAACACGAACAAACATCACCAAAAATCATCATTTCTCACAGATTAGAAGGAATTTGAAGAAATTGGACCGTAGGATTTAGTATTTTTTGAATTAGAACATTTCTATCGGATTAATTTCACCAAAATCCACTTCAAATCCACGAATTCAGTAACAAAATCAATTTCAAGAACTTGAAAACTCCATGGATACAATAAAAATGATCAATTTCTTGTCAAATTGTACACAAAAACGTCTCTAATCAATAAGAATCAAACACAAATCACGAGCAAAAGCTCTGATACCACTTATAGGTCCACATGACTCATCTACAGATCGATCTCGTGACAGGACGTCTCGATAACTCGGAGTGCGGAATCCTACCGTGTTAACGTTTGTATATCAATTGACAATAGAAATAGCAGGTAAATAAACTTTTCTTTTTATATCATCAAACACATATAGTTTACAGAATATACTCGTTCAACTCTCTGCTCTCTGTTTCATTGAATCTGTAAACTCCTATTTATAGACACACGCTCTGCAATAGGCGAACTTAAAAAGTTCGCTTCAAAAATCCTTAAGAGAACTTAACAAGTTCGCCTCTAATAGACTAAGCGAACTTATCAAGTTCGCCCCTAGCAGAACTTGTTCTATCACTTAGACAAAATCTATACAATTACATAAAAACACAAAAGATAATAAGACCTAAACTATTACAAAGCTTTTGTCATACATTCTATATCCTAACAATATCACAATACCTCAATCTGTAATAGCCCTATGAATCCAACCCCAGTCATTATAAGATTTAATCGATTAGATTCTAAGATCAACCTAGGGTTTTCGAGTTCTAAATCAGGAATTAAACTACCTAAAACTCGATAATTTTTACAATTACTTACACCCATAGATTCACAATTCATTGATGTTCATTAGCCCCATGTTTTTAAAAGCAGACTCGATCGAAATCTGTTGGATTGGGACTAATTTGGGATCGGGTTCGCATGGGAGAAGGAATTCAGGAGTGTTGAGGATTAAAACTCATTTGGGTCTGGGTTCTTGTGCAGTAATCTTAACGGGTGAGTTGATTAAGGCTTTGTGTTGGTAGGGAGGGGACTCGGGTTCGAGTCCCTCCACCCTCAACTCTTTTTAAATCAATTTTTAAATGTCATTTTCAATATAAAAATTATGCCAATATTAATATATTATTATATTAATATATTTTGTACCCGGAAAACACCCGTAGGTTCGGGTCTAGTTTTATAACCCATGTTTTGTATTAACAACCACTTATAAAATAATATATATATATATATATATATATATATATATATATATATATATTATTTTCAACCCTTGACTCCGATTTAAAAATAATATATTTATATATATTATTTTCACCACGTTTATAAACAATGTGTATCGTTCAAACCAATAAATAATATAGTTATTTATTATTCATGTTATTATTATCTGAATAAAAATAATAGTTTTATTATTGTTGTCACACAATTAATTATCGTGTTATTTCTCTAAGTTTAAAATAATATAATAACTTATGTTATTTTCATAAACCATTATTAAATGGTACAAACGCATGAATATATTTAATAAATATTATTATTCGTAATTACAGACGTTCTACGCGTAACGCATTTATCTTAATTATTATATTAAGAACACTATTTTCCCGTAGACACGTTCATCAATTCATTGGTCCTTAGAAAGTTTTAAGATGTTCTAATCTTCTGTGTCGTCGTGTCAAATCCCAAAGTGTCCCTATGTGTTATGTTTATAATTATATACGTAAGCCGTTTCAGGCTAATACTTATGGTTTCAATCTCATATTTGTGTGATACTACCTACTAAGCAAAACATGTGAGTTTCACGGCCCCTTTTACTGTTTTTATTTGCGGGAGAAAACATGTCACAACCTTTTTGGTTATTGTTCTCATATGATATCACTATTGAGACTAATCGTAACACACTATCATTGAAAATTTATCACACACATCGGACCGTTAATATGAACTTAGTGAGGGAATGTTTGGTAGTACTACTGGGATTGACAAGCCCCACCCGCGTTAGTCACGCTAACTCGATTGGAGGTTGAACGGGTGAAATATTGGCCTAAACACTTTGCCAGGGTTGTTAGACCTGGCGGGAGCCAAACAAACACATCAGTCAGCTTCGGTTACGAGCGCTTTAGTAAAACATGAATGTAGGCTAGCTACCTATTGATATGTATATTGAATTCATATAATTTGTTAAACGCTACTATACTTTATTGAAACCTGTGAACTCACCGACTTAGTGTTGACTCGTTTTCTTACATGTTTTCTCAAGATGCTAAGCAGGTGCACGTTAGGACATGCATGGTGTCACTTGACTATTATCATCTCATGTCAAACTATTTATGTTTCTATTATTACTCAAACTTGGGCGCGTTGTTTTGCGCATTTACTTTTGTCTAAACGCTTCCGCACATTCACTCTTATCTTTTATATTATGACATTTTAAGTCCCATCTAGTGTCGTTTGAAGTAACTGATGTCTGTGATCCTGTTTTGTCACACTAACAGCCCAAACAAACCGTACCAAGATATTGTCCGCTTTGTCCCCGATGGGTTTCCCATCCAGGAACTCATGGTTTTGCTTTCACCTGACGAGTTGCTTGCCTAGACAAAACGCATCTTGATAGAGAAAGTATCCACCCACTTATAAGGAAGGCTTCGTTCTCCCCCTCAACCTATGTGGGATATTACAATCCACCCCCATACGGAGCCCAGCGTCCTCGCTGGCACACAAGTCCGGCAACCTGGCGCTGATACCATCTGTAACAGCCCAAACAAACCATACCAAGATATTGTCTGCTTTGCCCTCGATGGGTTGCCCATCCAGGAACTCACGATTTTGTTTTCACCTGACGAGTTGCTCGCCTAGACAAAACGCGTCTTGATAGAGAAGGTATCCACTCCCTTATAAGGAAGGCTTCGTTTTCCCCCTCAACCAATATGGGATATTACAATGTGACACCGCATAAATTTCTTTTTATTATTTAAATTTTTGGGACGAAAATTCTTTTAACTAGGGGATGATGTGACAATCCAAAATTTTCAGGTTAACTCTGTTAACCAAATCCAGTTAAATTTTAACCTATTTAACCTCAACCCAAACTCTAGGGACTGTTTCTGTCAATATTCAAACTCAAACCACAAGGACTTATTGTGTAATTAAACTAAACCCAATTCTATTTGACTTTGTAAAGTCAAAATCCAATATTTAAGACCTGTTGACTATTGAAAGTCAACTAACCATGTGTTTAACTCAATTAAAACCTCAAGGACTATTTCTGCCTTTTTCTAAACTCCAACACAGAAAACTAGAGGGTCTAAATCTATAATTAAACCATAATATATTTCTGTTGACTTTTGAAAGGCAACACGAATGTTCTTGAGCCCAAATCGCAGACTATAACCGATTTATGTTTGAAATTGTAATGGTTACACACGTTCAAGGCACTAACGCCCTTCATTATGCCTTTAATCATCGATTTTACTGCGATTCAAGCCCAATTATGGACATAAATGTCATAACCGTCGATACCATGGCCTCATATCAACGAATCCGACCAAATTCGATTATCAACTCATGAATTTACACTCTGCACACTTCAAGCGACCCCCACTGAAGTTTTTGCACACTTCTGTTTCGCAGGAGAAGCAAGTAGGATCGCCGGAGACTAAAGCCATCGTAGTCGGGACACGTTTTAATCAAACTCCATTAATTCATCATCTATTCTGGTAATTACTTACATCATCACCTTCGTTTTTACTCACTTACTGAAAGCCCTATGTTAATTAGGGCTTACAACATCGAATTAAACTCAATCCGTAATCTAGGGTTCATTCTTATTCGAGTTATGGATTTTGATCCTAGACTTAACCAAAATGAAATTAAATCATATGGGCAGATTCATAACCTTTTACTAATCAAAAGCCCTATGATAATTTGACCTTCCATTATCGAATTCTCCCAAATCTGGAATCTAGGGTTCATTACACTTTAGGTTTAATCGAATACTGATCTAGACACAACTTCAATGCAATTAAACTATATGAGTGATTTCACAATACCTCAATCTGTAATAGCCCTATGAATCCAACCCCAATCATTATAAGATTTAATCAATTTGATTCTAAGATCAACCTAGGGTTTTCGAGTTCTAAATCAGGAATTAAACTACCTAAAACTCGATGATTTTTACAATTACTTATACCCTTAGATTCACAATTCAATGATGATCATTAGCCCCATGTTTTTAAAAGCAGACTCGATCAAAATCTGTTGGATTGGGACTAATTTGGGATCGGGTTCGCATTGGGGGAGGAATTCAAGAGTGTTGACGATTAAAACTAATTTGGGTCTGGGTTCTTGGGCAATAACCCTAGCGGGTCAGTTGGTTAAGGATTTGTGTTGGTAGGGAGGGGACCTGGGTTCGAGTCCCTCCACCCTCAACTCATTTTAAATCAATTTTTAGATGTTATTTTCAATATAAAAATTATCCCAATATTAATATATTATTATATTAATTTATTTTGTACCGGGAAACACCCGTAGGTTCGGGTCTAGTTTTATAACCCATATTTTGTCTCAATAACCACTTATAAAATACTATATATATTATTTTCAACCCTTGACTCCGATTTAAAAATAATTTATTTATATATATTATTTTCACCACGTTTATAAACAATGTTTAACGTTCAAACCAATAAATAATATAGTTATTTATTATCCACGTTATTATGATCTGAATAAAAATAATAGTTTTTCTATTTTTGTCACACAATTAAGTATCGTGTTATTTCTCTAAGTTTAAAATAATATAATAACTTATGTTATTTTCCTAAACCATTATTAAATGGTACAAACACATGAATATATTTATTAAATATTATTATTCGTAATTACAGATGGTCGTCACGTAACGCATTTTTCTTAATTATTATATTAAGAAACCTATTTTCCTGTAGACATGTTCGTCTACTAATTGGTCCTTAGAAGGTTTTAAGACGTTCTAATCTTCCGTGTCGTCGTCACAAATCTCAATATGTCCCTAATTGTTATGTTTATAATTGTAGGGCATACGTGAGCCGTTTCAAGCTAAAACTTGTGGTTTCAATCTTATATTTGTGTGATATTACCTACTACGTAACGCAGATGAGTTTCACGACCCCTTTTACTGTTTTTATTTGGGGGGAGAAAACATGTCACAACCTGTTTGGTTATTGTTCTCATATGATATCACTGTTGAGACTAAGCGTAACACACTATCACTGAAAAGTCCTCACACACATCGGACCGTTAATATGAATTTAGCGAGGGAATGTTTGGTAGTACTACTGGGTTTGACAAGCCCCACCCGCGTTAGTCGAGCTAACTCGATTGGAGGTCGAATGGCTGAAATATTGGCCTAAACACTTTGCCAGGGTTGTTAGACCTGGCGGGAGGCAAACAAAGACATCAGTCAGCTTCGGTTACGAGCGCTTTAGTAAAACATGAATGTAGGCTAGCTACCTATTGATATGCATATTGAATTCATATAAGTTGTTAAACGCTACTATACTTTATTGAAATTATGGGAAAGAGTTATAGATACAAGGATTAGACGACAAACCCAGGTTACAGCAAACCAATTTGGGTTCATGCCAGGCCGGTCCACTACGGAGGCGATACACATTTTAAGAAGATTAATGGAAAAGTACAGAGAGAAGAAACATGATTTACATATGGTGTTCATCGATCTTGAAAAGGCGTACGATAGTGTGCCTAGAAGATTGATCTGGGAAAGTCTGGAGGGAAGAGGGATCCCTAGTAAATATATTAAGGCAATTAGGGATATGTATCATGAGACTAAGACATGCGTCCGAGCACCCGTGGGGGATACAGACTTTTTTCCGGTGGAAGTGGGAGTTCACCAGGGGTCGGCACTAAGCCCCTTTCTCTTTGCAGTAGTTTTGGTTGTGTTGTCAAAGTCGATTCAAGATGCAATTCCATGGTGCATGCTTTTTGCTGATGATATCGTGTTGATTGCAGAAAGTAAAGAGACATTGAACAACAGACTAGAGGAATGGAGAACAGTCTTAGAGCACAAAGGTTTGAAGATAAGCCGATCTAAAACCGCTGCAACTTTAGTGGTGCAAACGTCGACGAGGAGACCCAGATTTCTATTGAAGGTGGGGTTGTCCCTAAGACATTGAAGTTCAAGTATCTAGGATCTGTCATCCAGAGTAACAGGGACATCGACAATGATGTAGTCCATCGGGTGCAGGCTGGTTGGTGTAAATGGAGAGCGGCCTCAGGTGTTTTGTGCGACAAGAGGTTCCCAATAGGGTTAAAGGGTAAATTTTATAGGGTAGCAGTTCGCCCAGCGATGCTATATGGAACCGATTGTTGGGCCATCAAGAAGACACAAGCTCGAAAAATGGATGTAGCTGAGATGAGGATGTTGAGGTGGATGTGTGGACACACAAGAAAGGACCGAATAAGAAATGAAGTTGTTCGGAAGAGATTGGGAGTCACATGTATCTCAGATAAGATAAGAGAAGGAAGATTGAGATGGTTTGGACATGTCAAGAGGAGACAGAGCACAGATCTAGTGAGAACGGTGGAAACTCTCGTTGTAGAGGGGAAAAGGAGCAGGGGGAGACCGAAATTAACGTGGGATGAGAGGATTAGGCTTGATTTACTAGATTTACACCTCTCAGAGGACATGATCAATGATAGGATTTCATGGAGACGTCGTATTAGGGTTTTAGGATGAGTGACCCGTTGTGTGGGAGAGTAGAGTTGTTTAGCAAAGATTTTGCGTATGTCTTGTTTCTTGTAGGTGTGTTGTGTTTCTTGTGACTAATATACTCTAGTCATACACTGCTAATTGTTAGATTACTGTTAGATTTATTTTACTTTATTACTCATTAATTTTATTTATATTTTTATCTTTTTCTTTCCCATGGAGCCGGGGGGTCTAAACGGGAGCAGCCTCTCTATCCCTTGGGATAGGGGTAAGGTTTGCCCTCATCACACCCTCCCCAGACCCTACTAATAGCGTTAGCTATGTGTGGGATTATACTGGGTACGTTTGGTTTCGTTTGGTTATACTTTATTGAAACCTGTGAACTCACCGACTTAGTTTTGACTCGTTTTCTTACATTTTTCTCAGGATGCTAAGCAGGTGCACGTTAGGACATGCATGGTGTCACTTGACTATTATCATCTCATGTCAAACTATTTATGTTTCTATTATTACTCAAACTTGGGCGCGTTGTTTTGCGCATTTACTTTTGTTTAAACGCTTCCGCACATTCACTCTGATCTTTTATATTATGACGTTTTAAGTCCCATATAGTGTCGTTTGAAGTAACTGAAGTCTGAGATCTTGGTTTGTCACACTAACATCCCAAACAAACCATACCAAGATATTGTCCGCTTTGCCCCTGATGGGTTACCCATCCAGGAACTCACGGTTTTGTTTTCACCTGACGAGTTGCTCGCCTAGACAAAACGCGTCTTGATAGAGATGGTATCCACCCTCCTATAAGGAAGGCTTCGTTCTCCCCATCAACCGATGTGTGATATTACAATCCACCCCCCTTACGGAACCCAGCGTCCTCGCTGGCACACCAGTCCGGCAACCTGGCGCTGATACCATCTGTAACAGGCCAAACAAACCGCACCAAGATATTGTACGCTTTGCCCCCGATGGGTTGCCCATCCAGGAACTCACGGTTTTGATTTCACCTGACGAGTTGCACGCCTAGACAAAACACGTCTTGATAGAGATGGTATCCACCCCCTTATAAGGAATGCTTCATTCTCCCCCTCAACCGATGTGGGATATTACAATATGACACCATAGAAAAAAAATTTTATTACTTTAATTTTCGGGACGAAAATTCTTTCAACTATGGGATGATGTGACAATCCGGACTTTTCAGGTTAACTTTGTTAACTAAATCAAGTTAAATATTAACCTTTTTAACCTCAACCCAAACTCTAGGGACTGTTTCTGTCAATATTCAAACTCAACCACAAGGACTAATTATGTAATTAACCTAAACCCAATTCTATTAGACTTTTAAAGGCAAAATCCAATATTTAAGTCCTATTGACTTTTGAAAGTCAACTAACCATGTGTTTAACTCAATTAAAACCTCAAGGACTATTTCTGCCCTTTTCTAAACTCCAACATAGAAAACTAGAGGAACTAAATCTGTAGTTAAACAATAATCGATTTCTGTTGACTTTTGAAAGTCAACCCGAATGTTCTTGAGCCCAAATCGCAGACTATAACCGATTTATGTTTGAAATTGTAACGGTTACACACGTTCAAGGCATTAACATTCATCATTAAGCCTTTAATCATCGATTTTACTGCGATTCAAGCCCAATTATGGACATAAATGTCATAACCGTCGACACCATGGCCTCATATCAACGAATCCGACCAAATTCGATTATTTACTCACAAATTTACACTCTGCGCACTTCAAGAGACCCCCACTGAAGTTTTTGCACACTTCTGTTTCGCCGGAGAAGCAAGTAGGATCACCGGAGACTAAAGCTGCCGTAGTCGGGACACGTTTTAATCGAACTCCATCAATTCATCATCTATTCTGGTAATTACTTACATCATCACCTTCGTTTTTACTCACTTACTTAAAGCCCTATGTTAATTAGGGCTTACAACATCGAATTGAACTCAATCCGTAATCTAGGGTTCATTCTTATTCGATTTGGGGGTTTAGATCCTAGACTTAACCAAAATGAAATTAAATGTAGGTCCCGATTTGATGCGTGACGGATCTCTAGACTCGCGGTACGACACGGTGATAACGTGTGGAATCCATGATCAACGTGCAACGTGTAACTCAATCAACAATACGGTGTAAATAAACTCTTTGTATTACTATATTCCCTGATTACAACAGTATTCTCCAAAACACACACTTACACCTTTTTCTTCTCTAATGTTCTATGGAATATGAACCTATACCTCCTATTTATAGGAACACACAACACCTTAGGCGAACTTAACAAGTTCGCTCCTAAAGATGCTTAGGCGAACTTGCCAATCTCGTTATCGTAATTTAACATGTTAGTCACTTGCACCATATTTGCCATTTTCAGAAAAATTTCAAAGTATTGAACAAGTACTCCCCTCAGGCGAAGATAATAAGTTCGCTTAAAATCCAAATAAGCAAATTTGATATCAAACGAACTTGATAAGTTTGCTTAAACAAGAAAATCCGGTAAGTTTGCCTACTTAATAAGTTCGCTTAAACTGAGAGAAGCGAACTTGAAGTTCGCTTGCTAAGTTCGCCTGCAACAAATCTCAGCAAGTTCGCTTGCTTCAGCTGTAACAAAGTCAGCAAGAAATTCACTCCAAACACGAACAAATATCACATAAAATCATCATTTCTCACAGATTAGAAGGAATTTAAAGAAATTGGACCGTAGGTTTTAGTATTTTATGAAGTAGAACACTTCTATCGGATTAATTTCACCAAAATCCACTTCAAATCTACGATTTTAGCAGCAAAATCAACTTCAAGAACTTGAAAACTCCATGGATGCAAAAACTTCTAAAAATGATCAATTTCTTGTCAAATTGTACACAAAATCGTCTCTAATCACCAAGAATCAAACACAAATCACGAGAAAAAGCTCTGATACCACTTATAGGTCCACATGACTCATCTATAGATCTATCTCGTGACAGGACGTCTCGATAACACGGAGTGCGGAATCCTGCCGTGTTAACGTATGTATACGAATTGACAATAGAAACAGCAGGTAAATAAGCTTTCTCTTTGTATATCACCAAACACAGAATTTACAAGATTCCCTGAATACGATCAATTCAGTCCTTTTTAACAGAATCTGTAAACACCTATTTATAGACACAAGCTCTGCAGTAGGCGAACTTAACAAGTTCTCCTCAAATAGACTAGGCGAACTTAACAAGTTTGCCTCACATGAGACTAGGCAAACTTAACAAGTTCGCCTCTAATAGGCTAGGCGAACTAGACAAGTTCGCCTCTAGCAGAAATAGTTCTATCACTTAGACAAAATCTATACAATTACATAAAAACATAAAGACAATAAGACCTAAACTATTACAAATCTTTTGTCATACATTCTATGTCCTAACAGACTCCCCCTTGACAATAGCTTGATCTTCTGTCTTCAGTCTTTATGAGCTCTTCCAGTTATCTGGTAATCTGCTTCCTGCGTGCACTCCATATCTCTGACAGATCTCCAACACTCTTTTATACTACAATGTTTGTTCTCTCCATTCATCAGTAAACATCATCATAAAACCAACTGATGATTCTTCCAATACACCTCCCTTCATTCACATATCTTTCTTTCTGAGCAGGTTGTATAGGTGATTTGGGTAGTACTTTCATCCAACTGTTAACTACTTCTCTCCACTGTTCTCTAGTCATTCCTATATTTCTATACATCACAGGTTATTCATTCGGCTTAGGAGACACAGGATGAGTAGTATCAACATTAGTATCTATCTTGGATTGAGCAGTATCATCAGGTGTAGTGATATCTTCAACAGAGTCCATAGAATTTGTTACTCCTTCATAAGAAAACTCCAGAATAATATCATCTTGGATGAATTTATATGGTACATTTAGACCATCACTGCCTTCATATGTAACTTTATCTTTACTCTTTTCTATCTCAATCTCTACAATCTCTCCTTCTTCAACTTCATTATCCAACACATCTTCTTCAACATTATCAAATAATTCATCAATATCATCTAGACATTCTAACTTCTCAGCTTCTTCTTCTTCAGAATCAGCAAAGCATTCCAATAATAAAATATCTTCATTCACTCTAGAATCATTCTTGGTTCCTTCAATATTACCTGTTGTAGACTCCCCCTGAACTCTTGATATTGGATTCACGTCAGCGTATTGACGATCACCTTCAATATTACCACTAGTATCATTGTCATCATCATCCTTTCATTGAACTGACTCAGCATGACAAGTATCATGTATCCTTAACTCCCCCTGAGTGTCAAGACGCTCAACACGTTTGGATACCAATAACTGCATGTCAGCAATCTGTGTAGCTTGAGCCTGAAGGACCAACTGTTTCTGACTATCAGTAGTCACAAGAGTATCTACCTAAGTCTGCAATGCAAGCACCTTTGATTCAAGGAAGGTAATCCTTTCAGAATCAGAAGGTTTTGAAATACCAGCAGAAGATTTAGAAACCGTAGGAACAGAAGTAATCACAGGAGATGGATGTTTAGATGAAGGAGGTGTAACCAGTAACGAAGCAACAAAAGTAGCATCCTCAACACCTTGAGATGAATGTGCAGCAGCAATAGAAGCAGACATAAGCTTCTGAGCTTTTGGAACCGGATGTGCATCAATATCAGAATCCGAGCTCTCATCGATTAGTGTTCTCTTTCCAAGTACTAATCCAGAAGGAGGATTCCGAACAGACTTACGCCTCGGCTTTCTAGTTTTAGATTTAATACGTTTCCCCGCATTTTCCAATGGAAAATTAGCCAGTCTCTCATAATGATCTGAGCTAAAATCTCTAGACGAATCAGAGTCAGTAGCTTCAAAATCAGGTAAAATAGTATAACCGGAACTCGTATCCACCACATTCCCTTCAGCTTCATGAATTGGTGAGTTCACAGCGTCATTATCAAAATCGTCCATATTCATACCCAAATCTTGTTCATTTTCTTGAGCAACATCTTCCTGAACTGGTTCATTAACAGCAATATGAACCTGACTTGAGGAATAGGAACTTGTTGTTGTGGAATAGGAACTTGTTATTGTTGTGCTTGTACCTGAGCTTGAACTTGTTGTGGTTGTTGTACTTGATTCTGGACTTGTCCTTGAACTAACTCCTCAGGATGAAACCAATTATCATTAGGAGGCTCAATATAATCAGGATAGATTAAATGACCAAACAAAGGAGTCGGAACTGAAATTAAAGCAACATTTTGTTGTTTAACCTTAGTACAATCAGTAAAGATTCTTTTAGACATAGGAGTCAAGGTCAAATGTATTGGATGTTGTGGTAAATCTGGAATTAAATGGTTCAGAATCATTTTCCAGAACCTAGGGTACATAAGAAACCCTTGACCTTCTGTAGGATTGATTTGCATGCCCAAATCACGGTATATATATAACGCAAAGTTAAACCGTTTGTTCAATGTCAATGCAACCATTGCAGCTTGTAACACACTCTTCAAACCATCAGTACCAGCATTTGTTGGAGACAAACATTGGATGATTACGTGCATAAAATACCTCCATTCGCCAACTAAACCACCTTTTCGTGCTTGAGTATCATTTGGTCTGCCTCTGTAACCCATCCTCTGAAAAACACCCCTTAATCAGTGTTCTAGGATAAGACATAGGATCTTCATTAACATCTCCCAATGCCAAAGCAGCACGAATAGTGTCCACTGAAATAGCTACCTCTGTATTATTCACCATTGCACGAAATACGTGAGGTTCAACATCTGTGTCTTGATGTATTGTATCCCTAAATTGTTGGATATACGGTAAGCTGATGTACGGATCTGCGGATAAGGCCACATGTAAATGTGAACGATTCAAGAAGTTGATAATTCCTTGGAAATTAACAGCTTCAGACATATTTAGATCTAACAACGCCACTTGATTATGTTTGTACTCAACATGACGAGCCATCTGTAAATGTATTGGACATAGAACACACATTAGTCATATAACAAACAAAAAAAATTTAGACAAAAAAAAAATCACAAGTCCAAACACTGCTTAGCCCTTAGGCGAACTTACTAAGTTCGCTTAGTGTTGCAAGAGGCGAACATTATAAGTTCGCCTAAACAAGTTCGTTTGAACAAGTTCGCCTGAACCAGTTTGTCAATACAAATTCATCATCAGATTCCAAAAAGTTCAAATTTCCAAAAATTTTCAAATCAAACACATCATAGTCATCTAATCTCAACCACGAAACATCATTAAGTGTCAATTTTAAGTTTTAAACATGGATATACACTCTATCAGTACAATCGCAAACCGACTGTCAAAATACGAAGAACACAGGTTCAAAACATCAACTTCCCATCGATTTAAGGGATAAAAAACTGTGTAATTACCTTAGATAGACTCGCAATTCAAAACCTATCAAGAAACAACGACGAAAATTTCAAATCACACAACCTGATTTCAAAATTTTGACAAAGTCGCTAAAATCACTAAGTTCGCTCAAGTGAAGGTCACTGAAACAGGAAAGAGGGTAAAAAGGATATGTTCGCATGATAAAGATATTTATTCAACACCCGTAAGTTTGCTTCCTTAGGCGAACTTGTTAAGTTCGCTTAACAAACCCCAGACGAACATATTAAGTTCGCTTAATCAGAAACAAGCGAACATATTAAATTCGCTTCAAACCTTTGCCATGAACAATTTCTTCACTTTCAACACGTCACATTCTTGTGAACTTCCATCTGTAGCATGTATCCGATCCAATCCCGAATCATTTTAATAAAAATAAAATTCTCATGGAAGATAGAAACAAAATATTTTTGGATTTTATCTGTACAAACAGAATCACATATAAAGTCGAGTCAATTTGGTCACGAACAAAATCATTATCCATAAGATGTGTAGACAACGTTTCATACCACGCTTGAGGAGCTTGATGAAGACCATAGAGATCTTTATCAAGCTTGAAAACTTTAGACGGATTATTTGGATCTTCAAACCCCAGTGGCTAACACACATAAACCTCCTCCTTGACTTTACCATATAAGAAAACACTTTTTACATCTAATTGAAACACCTTAAACCCTTTGTATGAAGCAAAAGCAAGAAACAACCGTATAGTTTCAAGCCTAGCAACAGGAGCATAAACCACGATGTAATCAATTCCCTCTAGTTGATTGAAACCTTGCACAACTAGTCTTGCCCTATTTCTCACCACAACACCTCCATCGTCTTGCTTGCATTTAAACACCCACTTTGTACCAATTGGATACACACCCTTTGGAAGATCTACAAGATTCCAAACTTTGAGTTTGTCAAACTGAGCAAGTTTTTCCTAAATGGCCACTATCCAATTATTATCACGTAACGCCATTTCGACATTCGTTGGTTTGACCTGAGAAATAAAACAGAAATGTGAGCATACATCAAGAACACCAGTATCCTTAATACATGTATACAAGCAAGTGTTGTTAATAATAGAACACGTTTGCACTCCATCTCACAAATTTCCAATGATATTTGTAATCGGATGAGCTTTGAGTTCCTTGATTGATGCAACCTCAGGAACCGGCAACACGTCAACTTGATTTATATCAGATTGATAAGACATATCTTGATTAACTAGTATCTCCGAGTCCAGATTTGTAGGAATCTCCCCTGAGCCTGTGTCGAATTAAAAGGTTCATCAACTAACAAAGGATCAGCAAAAAAATCATGGAAAATAACATTGCCGTCCTCACTATCAGACTCTTGTGTTCCCGAACAAGAAGCAACATTAGGATCTGGAGCAGATGTAGCAGGAACAGATGATTGTGGAACCGCAGTTGGTAGAAAACCTCTATTTTGTGCATCCTGGCATGACTCATATAATACAGCAGCTTCCTCAGAAGAAATATTAGAAGGTAAATGAAAAGACTTGAATAAATTCTCATAATCAAAAGCCCAGTTTGGTCCAATCGCCATTTGAGGTAAAGACCGATTAGAACAGTCAATATGAAACCATTCTTGAACCTGACGAGTCTCTTTGTTATAAACCCTCTTGGCAGTAGAATTTGCAACATACCCTAGAAAAATCTCTTCAATAGCCTTAGGACTGATCTTGGTTGAGACATCTCTAACTTTCAACAGGGTGCATGGATTACCAAAAGGTAGTAAATATTCCAAATTCGGCTTCCGATTATTAAGCAACTCATAACATGTCTTATTGTGTCACTTAAATAAATAACAAAACCTAACCTAGACTCCTAAGTAATAAAAGGAATACCTTCGAACTAAACTGCACTGACAGGCAAGTGTACCTATCGAGTGTAGCCCAACTTAATGGTAAAGCGAGTTATCGAACCCTAGAGACACTATGAAACAATACTAGACTCTGACTTGGACTAAAGATTTTATTGATGGGAGGAGGGGGTTTACTACACTATTGATTATCACTAAAGAATTCAATAAACTAGATTGACTCAACTATCAAAAGAAAGGACAAAGGTGAGATTAAGATATAGGAAGAATACTACCCAGATCGGAATCCTACTTGCAAAGCACAACTTCTACCGGTTCTGGAAACAATGACGGATCTGGGTTTCTAAGGAAACAGCTCTAGAAAACCTAGTGGATCCCTAATCATCTAGAAGTTGTGCTTTGCATCTGTTACTACCAGACAGTAAGATTACCGCCAATGCTCCTGATACTAATCGGTCCGAACTAATCCATATGTAGTAGCTCCAAAGGAGTCACAATAGAATTCTTTGTCTTAGATTTGTGGGACTTCTTGTGTTGTTTCCCCTTCTTGCAAGGAATACAGTCATCAGGAACGGAAAATTTCATTTTCGGAACACCAATAACTAGATCATTCTTCACGAGATAATTCATTTTCAGGTAATTGATGTGAGCAAGTTTCCTGTGCCACAAAATAGAATCCGACTCAGACGCCTTGGAGAGTAAACATGTAGGAATTGAATCCGTTGTAGTAGCAACACTCATGCCTAGGAAATATGTGTCATTTCTCCTCGGAGCCTTCATTAGAATCTGTTGTGGTAGCAACACTCATGCCCTGTTTCAAGATATAACACTCAAAATTATTGAAATAAAATGAAAACTTCTTGTCACACACTTGAGATACACTCAAAAGATTCTGTTCAAGTTGCTCCACATAGTTCACTTTCTCAAATTTGATTTTATCATTCTTTAAAGTACCCTGACCAGTTATGTACCCGCCTTTATTTCCAGCAAAAGCGACATAACCACCATCAATATTAATAACATCTTCCAACAAACGAATATTCCCTGTCATATGTCGAGAAAAACCACTATCCACATACCACGTATTGTTGATAGTCCTTCTTGGTTATCCCTACATAAACAAAGAAAATCAGTTAGGAATAGGAACCCACGCCATTGTGGTCTTGGGTCGTCCAGATGGATCAAAATAAACAATTTCAAGCAATTCACAATCAACATTGTCATCAACCTTTGGAATATAAGATTCATAATTAGACCTTCTCAATGAAGACACAGTATGATTAATTGGAAAAACATTATTAGATTTATGATTATCAGATTCAGATATTTCCAATATTTTCTTTAATTTTCTGTTACGTCTTCTTCGTTGTGGTCTAGAAAGTTTGACCACAGGTTGAGAATCTTTTGGAATTCCAACATGTGGAATTTTAAACTTATTTTGAAAAACAACTGATTTAGAAATATGCTTATCATGTTGCTTAAATCCCAAATATTTAGCAATCGATTGACAATGCACATTATTTACAACACTAGACGTAGGCTTTCCCACATTTGGTCTTTTCAAAATCGTCACCACTCGTTGTTGTGAGGAAACACTCTTTAATTTGCCTTGATTCTTATAAGGATAGTGAATCAGAATATGACCAGCCTCATTACAGTGAAAGCAAACTCTTCTATCTTGATGATTTCTGATATAAGGAGTTTTTCTTGAATTTGATGACCCTTCCGATGAACAAGCTTCCGAAGATTTTACTGAACAGTTGACTAGCTTCTTTTGAACAAAAACTTGTTTAGTCACCGTTGATGAATTCTTCTTCTGATTACCAACTGCAACAAAACCACTTGATTGTAACATTTTAGAAACTTTAGGTTAATCAACTTTCACTTCATCAGGTTCTGTTAAAATGCATCTATCACGAGTAACATTTTTCACTACCTTTGGTTCATCAAGTTTCACTTCCTTAGGAATGCCTTCAACCTTTTTATCATCAAAAACTTCATCCTCAGAATCAGAATCCTAGATCATATCTTCACCAGTTACTGGATTTACTTTCAACACCGTCTTTGGATCAACTTTCTCTTCATGAATAATTTCTGGTTCAACCACATAATTTGCATTGAATGGTGGAGGAACAAATCCAATTCTAGCAACCCTCTTTGTAGGATCAGCAGTAGCATTAAAGTAATCCAATACCACAGATGAATTTTCAAAATTTTCCAGCTTTTTATGTAATTTGATCACTTCAGATTCTTTATCAGAAATTTCTTTGTTCTTCTGAGCGACAATTTTATTTCGCTTCTCAATCTCAGCATAAGCCATATCTAGATGATATGCTTGTTCCTTATATTTCAATCCCAAAGAGTTTAAAATATCTTTTCAAAGACTCAATTCTATCTATACACAATTTATCATTATCTTTCAATTTTTGATTAACTAAATGCATCGATTTCATATCACAAATTAAATTTGTGTTATCATCCATTACTTTTTGCATTTTGTCTTTTATACTGATGCAATTAGAACAATAAATATGACAGACAGAATATTTTACCTTTGAAGGATCTGACATATCTGCCATGAAGACTTTTGCAATCGGAATATTTTTAGAATCAGCACCATCATAAGAATTTTGAGTTAATACTATATCATCTTCAGATACACCAGATGCAATATCAGACTCAACATTATGTACTTGATCAAGCTCTTCATCAGTACTTGATCAAGCTCACCATCACTTGAGCTATCATCATCAGTTGACTCTTCATATTTTGCAGAATGAATCTCGTCTACAAAAGCCTGACTTACTGTACCAACCAAATCTTCAAGATGAATACCCCAGTCATAATTTTAATCATTTTGAGCAACCAAAGCAGATGATGCAGATGCATGATTAGAACTTCCAGAGCCAGAGGAGCCATGTGACTGATTACGATTATTCTAAAAGTTATTAGGCTTCTTCTGAGAATCAAATTCAACTTTTGGTTTCACACATTCTTTGGCAAAATGACCATACTCCTGAAAATTGTAGCAACGAACTTTGGTTTTGTCAAATCCCATACACGAACGACTGTTAGAACCGATATACTTCCTTCCAGTCTTCTTCAAAAAATCACTTGCTTGTCGCATCAGCATAGCCATGTTCCATTGAATGTTCATCTCTTCCAGATCAACAGGATCAATATGTCTGAAATCCTCTTCAATAACATCTGGATCATGAATCTTTCCTCCAATAAAATTTTCATAAGAAGCCATAAAGGAAGAAAACATCGCTAAATAATCATCAGCAACTCTGTGATTCATATTATGTGTTCCAGATGATGAAGAAGCTGTATTTGCAGAGAAACCAGAGTCAATTGGAACCCCAAAACAATGATCATTAGAAACATCTTGAGTATCACCAGAAAAGAACGCAACCCATGCACCAGTTTTACCAGAAGTCTTAGCAAAATACATTGAAGGATCTTGAATATGTTCCATATTGGTTTCCTTCTTCTTCATATTCAAATCATGTGATTGAATCTTTCCAAGAACTTCTTCAAGAGACATAGTTTTATACTTGACATTCTCTTTTATCAAAACTGAATACACATCAAATTTAGATGGTAATGCCTCTAAAAACTTATCATTTATCTCTTCAGTCTCATAAACCACTGAAGCACTTGACAATTCACTCAACAAATGATAGAATCTCGTTGCAAGATCATCTAAAGATTCATTTTTAAAGTGCTTGAATACTAAGAACTGCTTCTTCAGTAATTCTTTTCTGCTTTTCTTAACATCCAAACTACCTTCACACCACTTTTGTAACGCTTCTCACAATTGTTGAGAAGTCCTCAATTGTTTAAAACTATGATAAATTTCTTTAGGAAGAGACATTGAGATACTAGCCATAGCCTTCTTTTCCCTATCAAACAGTAATTTTTCTTCTGTGGTTAATGCAGATACTGATTTAGGAACATCATCCTTTCCCATCCAAGTATATGTCGGATGTATATAACCTTCCAAGATTGGAATCCGTAAACTTGTATTAGTAAAAGACACGAATTGATCATACCGATCTTTCCATTTAGAATAATCCGCAAGACTTAACAATTTGGGTGGTTTCTGAGATGTACCAATCTCGTTATCGTAATTTAACATGTTAGTCACTTGCACCATATTTGCCATTTTCATAAAAATTTCCAAGTATTGAACAAGTACTCCCCTCAGGCGAAGATAATAAGTTCGCTTAAAATCCAAACAAGAGAATTTGATATCAAACGAACTTGTTAAATTCGCCTCTCTATGAACTTACACAAAATTTTATCAACAGTTACAAAACATGTCCTAACAGACTCCCCTTTAACTATTGCTAACAATTCTATCAATTACAAGTCAAAGACTCTAAGACTAAGACATAATATCTTCAAGCTCGTCGTCACCAGAATATGCTCCAACAGACTCCCCCTTGACAACAGCTTTAGAAGATTGTCATCCGTCTTCATATATCATCAAACACACTGTAGTCTTCGTCTTGTGTATCTGCACTTTCTCTTTCTATCTAGAAGAAAACTTGGGAGAAGGACCCCTTGTCAACTTCTGTCTGTAATATTCAATTTTTGCAAAGGAGAACAACCAAGAATAACCAACAATTAAGATTTCCATGGAAGCTGAAAAAATAAAATCTTTTTGGTTTTTCAAACATAAGACTCACAAAATCTTTTTGGTCGATCATCACGAGTAAGAAGATCATATCAGTATAAACAATGAATCAATCACACATTTTGGATAAACATCCCTAAACATTCTATGGGTATCCTATCCAGATTCATTCTTTCTTTTCTTTAGTTTGAATTTCCAAACAATTATATGAAGTAACATCTTTTGAATCAGATAAGATAAAATCTATTAAGCTTCAACCAAAACATGTAACGATACGCGAAGAACTCCAAAGAAGATGGGATCAGATCATAACATGCTTATAATATAAATTACATACGAATTTGCAACACATAACATGTCAATCTAAGTTATCAATATTATAAGAATTGAAACCATTAGTATCTTTGTCCCATGTTCTTGTGAATTAAGGTACCATTTATTTTGTAATACAACGTGTACCCCACAAATATGCCAACATAAATTTAAATGTGTACTATCTTCAAGACATATAAGATCATTGCAAGATAATATTCAATCTCTAGGATGAATTATACCGATAAACACAGGAAAATATCAAGTAGAGAATCAGAATGATTCAGAATCGAATGATTCAAATGTCTTGGTTTGGATGAAGTATCATGATTCATAGTAACAGAAAGATTGTACCAATAGAATTCTTCAACATAATATTGATCAAAGAATCGATTGATTCAATGACATAGGGTAGCGTGATACAACTGTTATCCGGATATATTCAATGGAAGCAGGATAATGATCCAAGGGTAGTATATGTTCCAACAAATGTTGTCAGAAACATATTTTAGTCCAACTTCACGTTGCATGTTTTTCGGGCATGGGCAGTGAAATGAACTGGAAAAATTGTGTTTAACGACATAACCGATACTGGTCTCAAGAAGTACTTTAGATCTTATATTCTTTATCTAATAATGATCTTTTACACACACACCCGGCATACCATTGGTTTAAATCACAGTTTTCACAAAGATCATTATGTTGTCACACTACTAATGGACCAAAGATACTCATTGCCTATCGACAATTCAGACTACATACTAGTATCCAAATTGAAATATAAGCATCAAGCATCAATTTTTGTTAAGCATAAGCAGTTATGAAGCTATCATTTCCCATACTGTGCAGTCTAAGAAGTTCCGATCAAATCATTTATCACATATATATTAGATAAGCATCATAAAGTCCAACTAAGGTCATGTGTGACTGAACATCTACTAATGTACTATCATTTCTCCTTATAACTTCAAGTAATGTCGATTTTTACTTTTTTAATTTGTTTGGCATTTTCAAAATCTTTTTCAAAGAAAGTAAAACAAACGAAAATAAACCTTCCATGAAAACATTTTATGAAAAACAATTTACTTGGTTACATGGGATTAAGCAAGTCAATCAATTAAAAACTCAAATCGATGTAATCCGGTAATTGAATGCCTTTACCTTTGACACCAACACAGTTCTGTACTCCCCCTGACCTGTAGACTCCCTCTCAACTAGTCAAATGGTTGCATCAATGACTTTATGCTCACCATCATCATCTTAAGTTTCAGGTTGTCTTTTGGACTTTGTAAAACTCTTTCCAAAACATTGTGCTGACATATTCTCCCCCTTGAGCATCAAGTCGTTGAATCAAATAGATTCTCAGTTATCAACAACTCTTTACACTTGCAGATGTCATTCCCTGTCATGTGCTTAGAACCACCACTATCAACAACTAAAATGGTATTAATAGTCCCTCTTGGTAAATCCTGCACATCTAATCAAGAAACATTAATTTGAAATTGGGACCCAAGCCATGGTAGTCGTGGGTCGTCCATCTGTATCAAAATATAAAACTTCACTGTATTCACAATCGAATCTCTCATCGATTTTCGGAGATTGTTCCGACGAGTTAGAAACAGAAACTTTAGATTTCCAAACATACTTCTGTTCATTAAGGTCTTTTTGCTCAAAATGTGAAGTGTTTGAACATTCTTGTGCATTGGAAAAATGTGTAGATTGTGAAAGCTCTTGTTGTTCTAAAAGTTTTCTCAATCTTCTGTTTCTCCTCCGTCTTTGAGGTCTAGAAAGGCTAACCTCAGATTTTGAATTACCCTTTAGTGTATCATGAGGTTTAACCACATTTGGGTTAACATAAGGCTTACCATGAATTCTTACCTTTCCTGGAGTAACATGTCGGTTACTTTTGGCATTGTGAGGACAAGCAATCTGAATATAACCTACAAGATCACAGTAAAAGCAAGATCTAGTCTCATGATATTCTCTCATATAAGGAATCTTTACACGATAAGATGTACTTGAAGAAGATTCGCCTACATGAACTTCTTTTGGAGTTTGAGACGGAACAAACGTTTTCTCAACAGGTTTTGATTCAGGCTTCACCTTCTCAGGAACTACATGATTCTTCCCTTTGTTTGTGTAAGGACAGTTCACCATAGTGTGTCCCATCTCATTACAATGAAAGCATGTACGCATGTCTTTATAATCTCTGACATATGGAACTCTCCTTGAGTTTGAAGAACTTCCAAATGTATAATTTCCAGATAAATTAAAATTAACCTTTGAGTCTTCTTTCTTAACCTCTTTTGGTATCCCCTCTACCTTAGCTTCATCAAAATATTCATCATCACTCTCATCAGAATACACCATATCTTCACCTGTGACTGGATTCACCTTCAACACAGTCTTAGGATCTAAATCCTCATCTTTTATAATCTCAGGTGTAACAGAATAATTTCCATTGAATGGTGGAGGAACATAACCAATACCACTAGTTCCCTTCCCCTCTTCTGTATTATTAAAATATCCCAGTAAGAATGATGATTTTCCAAAGCTTTCTAACTTTCTGTGTAATCTGATCACCTCTGCTTTAGATTCAGCTAGTTCCTTATCTTTCTCAGCAAGATCATTATTTCTTTTCTCAATTTCTGCAAAGGACATATCCAGGTGATATGCATGCTCTTTGATCTTCAAAGTCAAAGAATTTATATCCCTCTTCAATGATTCTATTCTCTCAATACACACATTCTCATTATCCTTTAATTTCTGGTTTACCGTGTGCATCTATTTCATATTTCAAATGAGGTTTATGTTTTCATCCATAACCCTCATCATTTTATCCTTTACTGAAACACAGTTAAGACAAAACGTTTCAGAGTTAGAAACTACCGTATCCTTTTCTTCTAAAAAAGTTGCACCAGGAGCCATGAATACGTTATCATCAGCTTCACCATTTTGAGCAACAATGACAGGCTCTGTATCAATTTCTGATTCACTCAGATCATCTTCCACTGTCTGAAAGCTTTCTTCAGTCATCATTGATTACTTTCACCAGAACGAATACTATCACTATCAGTTAAATCTACAGAAGAATCACTTTGAGAATCACCTTGCTTCTCCAATACTTCTTTGATCAAGACCACAAAGGCTTGAGAAGTTGTTTCACCCTTTTTCTTCAATGCTTCCCATAGATCTCTTGAAGTTGGACACTTCCCGAGACTATGAATGATTTCTTTTGGTAAAGACATTGTTAAAGTTACACACGTTTTCATCTCATGATCAAACTTCTGCTTTTCTACTTTAGTAAGAGCTGTCACTGGTTAAGGAACATCACGAAATTCCAGAAAGTCAAAAGTAGGATGCACATATCCTTCTGTTATTGGTCTCCAAAAATTTTCATCAGTTTCTCATACGAACTGTTCGAACCGGACTTTCCTGCTACGGTAATCTGATATGCACAAAAGCCTCGGTGGCATAGTTACAATATCATTATCATCACACGAAATTGACATTTTGAAATTTTTATGAAAATATCCCGAAAAAAAATTTCCCGCCAAAATACTCGTTTTAAAATTTTCAAAAAAATTCAAAATTTCAAAAATGATTCAAAACAACCATATAAGCTTTCCCTAAAAATTTGGGCAAGAACAAATTTCCCGCCAAAAATTCAAAATTTCAAAAATGATTCAAAACAACCATAATTTTTTTTTTAAGAACATAAGCGAACTAGATAAGTTCGCCAGAAATTAGTTCGCCTGATACTGCACGAGCGAACTTAATAAGTTCACCTGAATCTCACTTAACGAAGTTGTTAAGTTCGCCAGATCTTCAACGAGCGAACTTATTAAGTTCGCCTCCCTAAGTTCGTCTGCAACTGAATCAATAAGTTCGCCTAAAACGCTGAAACTTCAGAAAAACGAAAACACGAACTCAGACCTCTGAAAATCATGATTTCTGATGTATATGATCAAATTAGACAAATCTGAACCGTAGGAATGTGTAGGTACTGATTAGGAACACTTCTATCGGATCAATTTCATCAAAATAATCCAAAATCAAACCAAAATGATCAAAATTCTTCCATTTTTATCAAGAACACGAAAAAGATGAAAAATCCTTCAAATCCTCATCAAATTCAGTGATATTTGATGTTGATTGTACAAGAAAACACCACGAATCTTCTGCTAATTAAGAGCAAAAGCGCTGATACCAATTGTAGGTCCCGATTCGATGCGTGATGGATCTCAAGACACGTGGTACGATACGGTGATAACGTGCGGAATCCATGATCAACGTGCAACGTGTAACTCAATCAACAATACGGTGTAAATAAACGCTTTGTATTACTATAATCCTTGATTACAACAGTTCTCTCCAAAACACACACTTACAGCTTTTTCTTCTCTAGTGTTCTATGGAATATGAACTTGTAACTCCTATTTATATGAACACACAACACCTTAGGCGAACTTAACAAGTTCGCTCCTAAAGATGCTTAGGCGAACTTGTTAAGTTCGCCTCTCTATGAACTTACACATAATTTTATCAACAATTACAAAACATGTCTTAACATTAAATCATATGGGCAGATTCGCAACCTTTTACTAATCAAAAGCCCTATGATAATTTGACCTTCCATTATCGAATTCTCCCAAATCTGGAATCTAGGGTTCATCACACTTTGGGTTTAATCGAATACTGATCTGCACAAAACTTCAATGCAATTAAACTATATGGGTGATTTCGCAATACCTCAATCTGTAATAGCCCTATGAATCCAACCCCAATCATTATAAGATTTAATCGATTTGATTCTAAGATCAACCTAGGGTTTTTGAGTTCTAAATCAGGAATTAAACCACCTAAAACTCGATGATTTTTACAAATACTTACACCCCTAGATTCGTAATTCAATGATGATCATCAGCCCCATGTTTTTAAAAGCAGACTCGATCGAAATATGTTGGATTGGGACTAATTTGGGATCGGGTTCGCATGGGGAAGGAATTCAGGAGTGTTGAGGATTAAAACTGATTTGGGTCTGGGTTCTTGTGCAATAACCCTAACGGGTGAGTTGGTTAAGGCTTTATGTTGGTAGGGAGGGGACCCGGGTTCGAATCCCTCCACCCTCAACTCTTTTTAAAACAATTTTTAAATGTTATTTTCAATATAAAAATTATCCCAATATTAAAATATTATTATATTAATATATTTTATACCCGGAAAACACCCGTAGGTTCGGGTCTAGTTTTATAACCCATATTTTATATTAATAACCACTTATAAAATAATATATATATTATTTTCAACTCTTGACTCCGATTCAAAAATAATATATTTATATATATTATTTTCACAATGTTTATAAACAATGTGTAACGTTCAAACCAATAAATAATATAGTCATTTATTATCCACGTTATTATGATCCGAATAAAAATAATAGTTTTATTATTTTTGTCACACAATTAATCATCGTGTTATTTCTCTAAGTTTAAAATAATATAATAACTTATGTTATTTTCCTAAACCATTATTAAATGGTACAAACGCATGAATATATTTATTGAATATTATTATTCGTAATTAGAGACGTTCGACTCGTAACGCATTTATCTTAATTATTATATTAAGAAACCTATTTTCCGGTAGACACGTTCGTCTACTCATTGGTCCTTAGAAGGTTTTAAGACGTTCTAATCTTGCGTGTCGTCGTGACAAATCCCACTGTGTCTCTAATTGTTATGTTTATAATTCTAGGGCATACGTGAGCCGTTTCAGGCTAACACTTGTGGTTTTCAATCTCATATTTGTGTGATACTACCTACTACGCAACGCATGTGAGTTTCACGGCCCATTTTACGATTTTTATTTGGGGGAGAAAACATGTCACAACCTTTTTGGTTATTGTTCTCATATGATATTGCTGTTGAGACTAAGCGTAACACACTATAATTGAAAAGTCCTCACACACATCGGAACGTTAATATGAACTTAGCGAGGGAATGTTTGGTAGTACTATAGGGTTTGACAAGCCCCACCCGCGTTAGTCGCACTAACTCGATTGGAGGTCGAACGGGTGAAATATTGGCCTAAACACTATGCCAGGGTTGATAGATCTGGCCGGAGGCAAACAAACACATCAGTCAGCTTCGGTTGCGAGCACTTTAGTAAAACATGAATGTAGGCTAGCTACCTATTGATATGCATATTGAATTCATATAATCTATTAAACGCTACTATACTTTATTGAAACTTGTGAACTTACCAACTTAGTGTTGACTCGTTTTCTTACATGTTTTCTCAGGACGTTAAGAAGGTTCACGTTAGGACATGCATGGTGTCACTTGACTATTATCATCTCATGTCAAACTATTTATGTTTCTATTATTATTCAAACTTGGGCGCGTTGTTTTGCGCATTTACTTTTGTTTAAACGCTTCCGCACGTTCACTCTGAACTTTTATATTATGACATTTTAAGTCCCATATAGTTTCTTTTGAAGTAATTGATGTTTGAGATCCTAGTTTGTCGCCTTCCAAAATGGTAAAACTTCGTTAGTGGAATATGGGGGTGTGACATAAATGAGAGAAGTTGAAGGGCAAGCCATTTACCAGTCCATGAACAGCAGATGCAAGTCAAGAATTCTGTTGAAGCGTGTGGGATAGATACTTCCATGGAGGACCCAGCAGCGCCTTCTCTATTGTATACTCCTATTGATTCCCAGTGTACCTAATGGATACAAAGGTCCTCATGTATTCATCCTTGGTGTATGAGTTGTCGGCACCTTCATCTTAAAGCTTTACATGTTTTTTGAGAGTTGCTTCAGTCGCAATAATGTCCTTGCCATCTACCTTAGCCTTGATTTGGGGAATCCCTTGTTCAGTGGAGTAGGAGGCGGAGTTCTAGAAATCTTCCATGTGAGATGTGTAAATTGTTGGGTTGGCGGTTAGAGCAAAGTGTAATTTTGATTGACAAAGAAAGTCGATCATGTCATCAAATCCCTCAGACTTCTTCCCATCTACTAGATATGCTGTAAGGTTGTGGTATGTTGAATATCTATCATCAGGTTTGTTAATGTCAAGGTTTGCCATGTTGATGATGAGTGGAGGGAAGATTTGAAAGTTGGTTATGGGTCCAGGGAGCTTTTAATGCTTGATTACGGGAGAGAAAAGGTGGAGAGTTAGGTCAAGAATTGAATGTGATGAGGTGAGGGAGGGAATTTGATTTTGTTATAACGGAAGGGTTTGAAGGGATGAAGCAACGATCACTTGTACCATACAAAAGAAAGCAGCGTAGGTATGGTTTCTACAGTGGTGCTTTACTTTTTACTGTTTTACAGCTGTACTACACTGTAGCATTCATGGTAAAGACTGACAGTGACTTTTTATAGCCGGTAAAAGTTAATTTGAACCATTTTTACCGATACGCAACAAGATTGGTTGTTGCTGATGGTTATGTCTATCAGCAGTAAACTTAGTTGCTACTAATGGATATAATGGTCTACAGCAAAAGGTGTTGCTGCTGATTGCCTTAAAGCTATCCGCTGCAAACATGTTTCTGAGGATGGCCTAAAGTAATCAGCAGCAAAGGCTTTTGCTGCTGACAACTAAACCTATCAGCAGCAAAGGTGTTTGCTGCTGACAAATGAAGTTCTCCAATATGACTCAAAATATTTTTGAATTTTTAGAAGGGTTTTATTAACAACAAAAGAAAGACAAACACAATTATTATTAAAAAATTTCTTTAGAGAAGGATTTTAATCAAATTTCATCATTCCAATAGACTCAACTAGATATCTAAATCTAGCTTCATCAAAAGCTTTAGTGAACAAGTCAGCATTATCTTCACTGGTATGAACTTTGGTTAAAATAATTGTCCTTTTTCTCAGCTTGATCTCTAATAAAATGATACGTGATATCAATGTGTTTTGTCTTGGAGTGCTGCACAGGATTGTTGGTAATTGATATGGCACTCTTGTTGTTAATATGAATGGGAGTTGCCATGAATGTCACGCTATAGTCTTGGATTTGATTTTGAAACCAAATCACTTGAGCACAACAACTGGAAGCTGCAATGTACTCTTCTTCTGTTGTTGATGTTGACACACATGTCTGCTTCTTGCATTGCCAAGAGATCAGTCTTCCTCCTAGAAATTGACATCCTCCTGGTGTAGATTTCTTGTCCAAATTGCATCCTCCATAATCACTGTCAGTGTATGCATACAGATTGAATTTGTCATTCTTAGAGTACCATAGCCCCAGCTTTGAAGCTCCTTTCAGGTACCTAAGAATTCCCTTAACAGCTTGGAGATGTGAAGTCTTTGGAGCTGCTTGAAATCTTGCACATAGACACACTACAAACATAATGTCTGATCCGGATGAATTCAGATACATGAGTGATCCAATCATTACCCTGTACTGATGTTGATTTGTGTTTTGACCATTTTTGTCAGGGGACAGTTGATGGTGCACTTGAATTGGAGTTCTTGTAGCAGAGCAATCAGCCAGCTTGAATCTTTCCAAAATGCTTTTGACATATTTGGATTGGCTGATGAAGATTCCATTTGGAACTTGTTTGACTTGGAGACCAAAAAGAAATTTAGTTCACCCATTGAACTCATTTCAAACTTTGAATGCATGAGGGTCTTAAAGTCTTTGCATAACATCTTCTTTGTTGATCCAAAGATGATGTCATCTGCATAGATTTTCACCAGTAGAATCTCTCCCCTTCATCTTTGATAAACAACGTCTGGTCAATAGCACATCTTTTGAAGTTGTTGTAGAGTAGATATTCTGACAGTGTTTCATACCAGGCTCTTGGGGCTTGATGTAACCCATATAGAGCTTTATCTAGTTTGAACACCTTGTCAGGATGCAAAGGATCTACAAAGCCAGGAGACTGTCTAACATAGACTTCCTCACCAATCTTCCCATATTGAAAAGCACTCTTGACATCCATCTGATAAACAATGAAGCTCTTGTATGCAGCATATGTTAGGAAGATTCTGATTGCCTCCAACCTAGCAACAGGTGCAAATACTTCATCATAATAAATTCCCTCATCCTGAGTGTAGCCTTGAGCTACAAGTCTTGCTTTGTTCTTGATTACAATCCCTCTTTCATCTTGTTTGTTCCTGAAGACCCACCTTGTGCCTATAGCAGTTTGTCCAGGTGGCAGATCAACTACTGTCCATACTTCTTGTCTCTTGAATTGCAATAACTCTTCTTGCATTGCTTCAATCCAGTTGCTATGCCGTAGGGCTTCATCTATTTTCTTTGGTTCAACTTGAGACAGAAAGCAGGAGTAAAGACATATATCGGCTTCATGTGACTTTCTTCTTGTCTGAACTCCTTGTTTAACTCGATCAATGACATTCTCTAGAGGATGTTCTTTGTTGATTCTTTGGGCTGGAACAACATCCAGCTGGATTCCTTGGTCAAGATTGCTTTGGTTTTGATCAGGAACTTCTTCAAGAGAGTTGTTTTCAGAAGTGTCTTCAACAACATCAGATACAATACCCTCATCTGTAGTAGGTGCTTCTATGTCAGTTGTAGGGTGATTGATGGTGTCATCTTGATCTTCATGTTCAGAGAGACTGCTGCTGGTGACATTAGAGTTGCTTGTTCTGGCTTCACTAGCTTCAATAGCATCAACAACAGAAGGTGCATCAATGGATGGTCTTTTGATTCTTATGGAAGGACCATTGAAACCCAATCTGTAGTCATAATTTGAGGAAGTGGCTTTCTCTTATGAATATGAAGATTCCATATTTGAGAAGATGAGAGGCTCAAATATTTGAGAGAAGGAGTCTATATCAAACAACCAGTCTGGCCCTTTTCCCTGTTCACATGGAATGTGTTCCTTACATTTCACATTGGCTGATTCTTCAATGATCCTTGTTCTAGTGTTGAATACTTTTTAGGCTTTGGATTAAGAGGAATATCCCACAAAGTATCCTTCATCAAATTTTGCACCAAATTTTGGAAGAACTCCATTGGTAATGAGAATAGTACATGAACATCCAAAGGGTTTTAGGAAGCCAATATATGGAACTTTATTGAACCATAATTTATAAGGTGTTTTGTTGAGAGGCTTGACTATAAAAACTCTATTTTGTACGTAGCAAGTTGTACTAACTGCCTCAGCCCAGAATGTGAGAGGCAGCTTTGAGTCAGCCAACATGGATCTGGCAGACTCAATTAGAGTTATGTTTCTTCTTTCAGCAACCTCATTTTGTTGAGGGGTTCTTGGAGCACTGTATTGTCTCTAGATGCCTTTGTTCTCACAAAAACAGTTCAAGATTTAATTTTTGAACTTTGTGCCTTGATCACACCTTATTGTCTTGACTTTCTGATTGCTTTGATTCTCAACCCTAAGAATGGATTTGAGAATCTCAACAGTTTCATCTTTTGTTCTCAAGAAGTATACCCATGAGAATCTGGTATAGTCATCAGTTATCACCAGACAGTATGACTTCTTTCCCATAGACATAACATTTATAGGACCAAAAAGATCCATATGCAATAGCTGTAATGGAGTGTCATTTGAGTTCAGTGTATTGGGCTTGTGAGAACTCTTGTGTTGCTTCCCCTTCAGGCATGCTATGCAATGATCTTCAAGTTGGAATTCTTTATCAGGTAGTCCTCTGACTAGATTTCCTTTAACCAACTTTTTGATGGTTTTGACATTGACATGACTCAATCTCCTATGCCATATAGCAGATTCATCAACTGATGCCTTGGATAGAAAGCAGGATACACTTCCAGATGGTGTAACCTTGTTCAGATCAAGCACATATAGATTGTCCTTTCTTTGAGCAGTTAACAAGATCTTCTCAGGGGGAGGTTTGCTCAGCCCAAGGGATACGACAAAACATTCTTCATCTGTGAAAACCATCCACTACAATTGGTTTAAACACAAGCCGTTGATCTTGAACACAAGATAGACCCTTGATTCTAAACACAAGCGCAGGGGAGGTTTGCAAGACAAACCCTTGATTCTAAGGATCGGATCAAACACAAGCCGTTGATCTTGAACTGATGAGAAGCTACACTATAATTGGTTTACAACAAAAAGACAAGTAGCAAAAAGACAACTGCAATGAAAAGACTTCAGCAATGAAAAGACAGCTTCAAAACAAAGGTCTTCTTAGTAATCATTGCAGGACTGATCAAAATAGGAGCATTGTCTTTTTTCAACTGCACCAATAACATTCCTTCTGCTAATAGGTGTGTCAGTGTTGTAGAAGAGATGTCAGTATTAAAGTCAAAGCTGCTAATGATTTGCCTATCATCAACATCAATGTATGATGCTGCTGAGAAGCCTATCAGCAGCAACCTTAAACTTCAGCAGATAAAGCCTATCAGCAGCATAGTTTTTTATCTGCAGCAAAGTATAACTATCCACATCATAGGCACTTATCAGCAGCAACTTCATTAGTGTCAAAATTGTGGAGTCCGCAGCATTTACACTTAGAGAATTTTGTAGTCATCAATCTTTATCTCTACAAATCCATCATCATCAATTCTTGAAACATATAAATTGTTAAGTTTATAGTGGTAGGATAATCGACATGGTTAAACCTAGGCCTTGATATACTTTGAGGTGGGATTAAGCTAATATGTAGTTGTTTGAGTGTGAGACCCATAGATAGAATGATAACTTGGTAATATGGCTTTAAAACACAATTTAGGGCTTGATAAGTTGGTCGTTGTGTTTAGTCGGATAGAAATACCGATAATTGCATTTAGAGCGTGATTATAATTGAACTAATGAATTAATGTGATTGTTAAAGCTAGTTTTCCAGTTATGATTCTGTTGCAGATTCTTTTTCGAGGACGAAAAAAGGTTAAGTGTGGGGATGTTTGATGTGTTGCAAAACACATGTATTTTATCCTATTGTTTTGTGTGTTTTTAGCTAATTTCGTATTCGTTTTTGGTTCGTTCTGAGTTCGGGGTGTGTTTGTAGGTGCTCGTGTGCTAAAGTAGCAGAATTCAAGTGTTAAAACCTGGAGAAGTCAAGCACACGAGGAGAGAAGATGAAAAGATTAAAGGAAAAATAAAAATTATGAGAAAATAAGTCATCGTGCCACGCGAAGAGGCTGCCCCACATGTTCGCGACACGCGAACACCATGGAAAAGGGCCCTGACTGTTTTGGCCTTCGCGCCACGAGAAGGACCCAGGATATTGGTTCGCGACACGCGAAAAGCATAAAAATCTAGAAAAACCCTAATTTTGAATATTAAAAGATTTTGATTGCCATTATTCGAGAAGTTCGACTTTTAGCCATCTGGATAGAGTTCTTGGGTGATTTCTGGAGAAGAGGAAGCAATTGGAGCCGTAGTTTGAAGCTTGTGAGA
Source organism: Smallanthus sonchifolius (assembly GCA_023525975.1). NCBI lineage: Eukaryota > Viridiplantae > Streptophyta > Magnoliopsida > Asterales > Asteraceae > Smallanthus > Smallanthus sonchifolius. The sequence continues at coordinate 65,401,969 of CM042021.1, read as the reverse complement.
TCGAATCGGTTAGACATCAATCGTTCGGTGTCGAGTACTCATTCTTTTGTATTCAATCAGTTGTTTGATACCATGATTATGCCTTTTGCAACTGGTTTCTTAGTTCTAAACATGATTTTTGGCTAAACTCTTAGTAACTGCCTAGATTGGATGAATATTTATTGAAAGATCGGATTTTTATCGGTTTTGGTTATCGTATGATGATTTGATACTATTGTAAAGAATCTTTGCATAATTGATCTGATGTGTTTGCATGTTTAGTTCTAATTTGTTATCAATTTATATTTCGCATGCTTCTTGTTGAATGTCTTTCAGTTATAGGTGCATGTTTAGGTTGCTTACTGTGTGTTTGTGACTGTGTATGGTATTGCTAGACGTAGTAATCCATAGGAATATCTGTTGGTGAGTTATTAGATCTGAATATTCTACCTGTCTCAATAGATGAAAGGTGAGTGATAGTCGGTTAGTCTCTGGTTTTAGGTGTCTAGGTGTGAAGGCTCTAAAAGGAAGTTTCCCTAGTTTGCTTAGGATCTTTGCTATTATGTATCAGTTGTCTTTGATTGCCTGATGTCGTCCAGACGGTCTATAAAAACTATAATAAAACCTAACCTAGACTCCTAAGTAATGAAAGGAATACCTTCAACTAAACCGCACTGACAGGCAAGTGTAAATATCGAGTGTAGCACAGCTTAATGGTAAACCGAGTTATCGAACCCTGGAGACACTATGATAACTATACTAGACTCTGACTCGGACTAAAGATTGATTTGGTTTGGGGTTTTAACTACACTAAAGATTAACTAAGAATGCAGAAAACTAAAACGAATCAACAATCAAGATCAAAGTACTAAGGTGAATTCAGAAGATGGGAAGAATACTACCTAGGTCGGAATCTTACTTGCAAAACATAACTTCTACCAGTTCTGGAAACTAAGATGGATTTGGGTTTCTAAGGATGACAACTAAAGACTACCTAGTGGATCCCTAATCACTCTCAGGGTGTCACCAACTAAGCTACCTAAAGTGTACTAAACTCACCAGATGGTTAAATCACCTCTCGGGCATTTCCAACAATGACAAAGTACCCGAATAGACAGATCACCTTTCAGTCTCACTGTCCACCATACATTCGAAGAATGCACGGGGTAATATCAAGATAATAACTATGACATAAACTAGCAACAATCACTAGACATCTAATACTAACGCCCTCTCAGACTTCTAACACTTGGATTCCTAATGACGAAGACTAGACAACTAATTCTCACCTCTCGGGTATTGAACTAGGACACACATTCACTTCTAATCAGCAATCAAACACAAATCATATGGCTACTACGTCTAGCAAACCACTCAACAATCACAAACCCTAAGATCAATGACCTTATTACGCAAATCAAACTAGCAGACAACCACAATAAGCATACAGAGTTACAATCAATCACACAATCAGAATTAAACATGCTATATCATCATAATAGTTAACTCAAAATCTTTTACAAAATCATTAATCCATCAAATAGAATCCAAAACTAGTAAAAGTCTAAACTTTACAAGTAATCATCATTTGACCTAGGCAGTACTATGGTTTTAGACAAGAATCATCATCCAAAACATCATAACAGAAGTAAAAGACAAAGACATGGTATCAAACATAGCAATCAAAACACAAAGGTTCAAACTTGAAAAACTAGAACGCTATTACAACGAACTCGGGATCCAAAAGCTTTGATCTTGCACTTGAATCGATCTTCTTGCTCCCAAAATCGCCCTAAGATCTGTTCCAGACGGCTAAGATACGAACTCCGGCATAACTGCATTACAATTCAATTAAAAGTCGATTAGGGCTTTTTTCATGAAATATGGGCCTCTCGCATACCGCGAGAGGTTGTGCTCTGATTCCTCGCATACCCCGAGGAACAAAATATTTGTGGCCCATTCTGGCTTCCCTCACGTACCGCGAGGCAACTCTCCCTCCTCTCTCGCGTACCGCGATAGGTATAAATTTCCCATTTTTCACTTTTGATCTTTGGGCTTCATTCTCTCACTCAGTTTCTTCATATATTCACTTGTAATCTTCACGAGCACCTAAAAACATACAATAGACTCAAATACAGACTTAAACAACTCAAAACTAACACAAAACTAATCAAAAACGAATGAAAACACTAGGAATAAAGATGTGTGCTTCGCACTACGTCAAACATCCCCACACTTAATCTTTTTTCATCCTCGAAAAAGCTGCAATGGAATCATAACTCAAATCTAACTTAACAAACATCAATTACCAATTAACAAAATATACTCACGCGTTAAAAAGCAATAATTAGTATTTCTGTCCGATTAAACCCAAGCACCAACTTTCTAGCCCCCGTTATGTGTTCTAATTCCATTTTATACACTATCAATCAACCTATGTGACTCACACTTAACAGTTACAGCTCCACCTAATCCCTTCTCACGGTTATATCTAGGCACGAATCAAACCATATAGATTTACCCTACCACATTAAACTAAAATTTACAGGTTTTAGAAATCAGATGATCAATGAATGAATGGAATGAATATGAGCATTAATAAGCAAATAAAACTTCATCTAGAAGGGTTTCAACCAAGTCACTATCTCGGAAGGTAACACATAGACTAAGTCATAACAATAAAGCACATAAGAATCAACCAAGTGGTGTTTCAATCAGGTTGGAACCTGACGTGTGACACGTAGGCGAAACTTAGATTTCAATTTAATAAGCTCAAGAATTATGGAATTATGGATGCGGGCGCCACCGAAACTCGGATTTATTCTCATAAAAAGAGAGTGGTGTGCCATGAAATTTCAAAAACCTCTAAACTTTTTCTTAATGTGGTACATATCACCCTATGTTGACAGTTTCAGCATTACCATTACCCTAAGATTAGTACCCACAAGATATCATGATTTTAAATCAATTAATTCCTAAGTAACACTCACAGGCTATTTAAGCTATTCAAACTGGCTGGGTCTACCAAAACATCACTAATTAGACGCGTTTTCTATTATTTATTCCATTTAAACTCAACAAGCAGATCTAGTTATACTATCATCTTCCATATATTTTCAATAATTTCCAAGGACATTTTTCACAATTGTTTTCAATTTTTTTGTATTTTTGATTTTTTTTTAAAACAAAACAAACTAACTCAACTAGACACTCACATCCCCACACTTGAAAGACACATTGTCCTCAATGTGAAGTAAAACGCAACTAAAAATAAAAATGCAAAAATAAAAACAAAAAACAGGAAGCGACTTAGCTGGTAATGTAGCAGTGAATATATCCTGCTTCCTTCATCCTTGTGCACCGTATAGCATTTCGGTCGCGGTTGCACAGACTGTCGGGTTGCCTTTACAAAATTCATATAAGTGATAATCGATCTCGCTCGAATGGAGATTGAGTACGGGCAGAATAATAAAACCTGCAAAATAAACCTCACAACAAACCCGCAGCATTAAACTGACTCACATTAAAATAAAGACTCGACTGACTCACTAAGAATTAAAAGACTCAAGAAAGATAGCATGTAGAAAAACATACTCAATGGGTGGCAAACACATAGACATGCATGCCACATCAAAGTAGGTCATCGGTCACGAACAGTTTAAGTTTCCCATGGTAATGGTGAATCATGTGGATGGTGATAGAAGTATATGTGATGTGGGATAATGGATGGTGGATAGAGGTTTGAATGATAGCGGTGGTCGATGCGGGTGAACGGTGAACGAAACCATGGGAAAACAAGGAAGAAGGATGAAACCAGCCTAGCCACGCGTACCGCGAGAGAACCGGCAGCACTCCTCGCGTGCCGCGAAGAGGCAGAATCTAAGTCGACTACTTGGTTTGTCCTTCGCGTACCGCGAGAGGACTTCCAAAATTCTTCGCGTACCACGGGGACTTGTTGGTAACAGAAAGTTTAGAAATTTTTTCAACTTTTATACTTAGAAAATTTTTTATCATTTAAATTTTTTTTTTCACCCAAATTCTTTAAAACTTGTTCCAACAATAAAAATCAATGTAAAACATACCTGGAACTTCGTTCCCGACGATTTTCCTCACCGAATCAAGCACGAATCCCTGCAAAACATGACACAAATAAAACACATACCCAAAAACACAGAAAAAGACACGGACTTAAACCAAATGCAAACAAACTCTACATCCCGGGCACTTGCCCAAGATTCAAACAAGCCTATCAGGAGGCTTCTCCTTGATTCTAACCGGAACCGCCTTCATTCTTCCCTGTCTCCCGGCCCTCCACATCAGTAACAACCCCATACTCCTACCAAACAATGTACTTCTAGCACTTAGCTCTTTCCATCACAACTTAAACCTACCAGGTCCGAAAACAACCTGGTTCAAGTACTTCAACAGTTTATCTCCCCTAGATGTCCCCACACTTGGGGTTTGAATTCTCCCTTAAGTAGATGAATCTTTCAAAGCACGGTTTCTCTCACGGCGCGGCCTAGATTTAGGGGATGACCCGGCTTCTATCCCCTCTAAAAAAAGAATAGGTAAAGGTTCAAGAATGAGATTTTCTATAGATGTGACCTCTAAACCTCTACCAGGATCTCCAGGATCCTCCACAATCTCCACCACATGTGCCTCATAAACTATCTGCTCCACTTGTGCTAATATGTCACCCAAACTATAATCAGCATTGCTAGCACTTAAGAACGAAGACCCTACTAATTTATTTTCAAATTCAGCTAACCAATCCGGTGGGTCATCTATCATTCCTCCTCCATCTCCATCAATAACATCCTTGACTGGATTAAAGTCCCGAATTCACCTATGAACGCATCAAGCATGAACACGGAGTGGCTATGCTCGCCAACATCCTTCACGGGTTTCATAGAATAAAATGTGATCGACTCATCCCCCACATGAAGTGTGAGTTTCCCATCAAAGACATTTATCATTGCTTTGGCGGTACGTATGAACGGGCGTCCTAGGATGAGCGGGACTTTATCATCCACTTCCATCTCCAATATGATGTAATCCACGGGGAAGACAAATTTACCTACTTTCACTAACAGATTCTCCATAATTCCCCGTGGATACTTGACTGAGCGGTCAGCCAAAGAAATGCTCATGCGTGTTGGTTGTAGTTCACCTAGGTCAAGCTTCTTATAGATAGAATATGGCATCAGATTGATGCTAGCACCTAGATCAGCCAACGCGTGGTTCAATGGTAAACTGCCTAGCAGACATGGTATCGTGAAACGACCCGAATCCGGCAGCTTCTCAGGCAACTGGTTCTGAACCATCGCAGAACATTGCTCACTAAGTGAGACTTTAGAGATCCACTCCAGCTTCTTCTTGTTGGAAAGAAGATCTTTGAGGAACTTGTCATACTTTGGCATATGCTGGAGGACCTCTATAAATGGGAGATTGACCTTAAGTTGATTAAACATATCAAGGAAGTGACCGTATTCCCTAGCGTGTTTATGTGGCAACAAACGAGCTGGATAGGGAACACGACTCAAGTCATCTCAGGGGACTTCATCTCCACCCCCTTCTTCTTCTCCTCTGCCTTCTCGGCAAGCTTCTCCTTTACTACTCTCCCGTCCACCAGCTCTTCTTCTTCAACTACCGATGGGCTCTCCTTCTCTTCAGCCCTATGACTTCTCATCAAAACAGCATTCAACTCGGGCTCCTCTAGCATCGATCTCAGCAAATCGAGCTCTCCAATCCACCTTCTTCACCTCTTCAACCGACGGAATTCCATATTCAGCACCGTGGGAGGCTTCCTTCTCTACTACCTCTTCCTCTCCATGACTTAGGACTAACACGGCCATCACTGAAGCGTTAGAACTCTTATACGTCGTAGATGCCTCAACCTGCTTCTCCTTTAGGCTCTTCACGATGTCTCCTACCGTACGCTTCAAATCCTGGAATGCCGAATGCTGATTCTTCAATATAGTGTCGTGGCTATCCAGTCTTTGTCGAGCATCCCTGTCATTTTGCACTAACTGAGCAAGCAAATGTTTCTAATTCTCTATCATCTCCTCAATCTTCCTTGTGTTGACATTGCTTCCTGAATTTGCTCCTCTTTCAGCTCCTCCTTACTGATGTTGGCGACCATTAAACCCAGGCGGGTTATTTCCAGATCTCCATCCCGAGCCAAAAGAATTATTATAATTGTTGTACCCTCGGTTCTGGTTATGGTTGCCAGCGAAACTCACCTGTTCCTGATGAGTAACGGGGCAATCGCTGGTGTCGTGTCCTCCCCTGCACACCTAACACCGTTGAGCATTGAGTTTCAACTCCTTAATCTCGTTCGCCATCCCTGCAAGTGCCGCATCCACGCTAGTTTCAGGGTTGACCTGATGCATACCTCTAGGAAAAGAGGCATATGCTCTAGCACTAGGAATGGAAGTCCTAGTAGATGGATGTTGCTGTTCCGCCAGAGCGAAGCTCTCGAACATCTCCTCACACTCAGAAGGGTCGAGTTTATCCATGATATGGCCTCCGGCAGTTGGGTTAATAATTTGCTGCTTCGCGAAGATAAGGCTATTATATAACTTCTCCACAATTGCCAAGTCGGATAGACCATGCTTTGGGCATCGGCTCAACAGCGCGTTGAACGCTCCCAGGCCATGTGATAAGGCTCGTCAAGGTCCATCCGAAACGAATGGATTTGATCCCTAAGGCAAGCGGCCCTGGAAGATGGATAGTACTTCTTATAGAATTTAGCTTGAAGATCCTCCCATGTGGTAATAGAATTGTCGGGGAGGGTGTCAATCCAAGTAGATGCACGCCCAGAGAGCGAGAATGGAAAGAGACTCAAGTAGATAGCGTCCTTAGACACACCCGTGATATTAAAGGTATCACAAATGCGCACGAAGCGGGATAGGTGTTCCAGGTGCATCCTCATCCTCGAGGCCATGAAATTGAGTGGCATGAGTGATCGTTCTCATGACATGTAATGGGATCTGCCAAGTGGTGGCATTAGTGATAGCGGGGCGTGTGATCGAAGATCTCACCCCGAGGACCATATCACTGGCTCTCTGGTGCACAGTACGCCTCGTTGGTGGGTCAGCTTCGCCCATATTAGGAAATGGAACTTGGCTAGTAGAACGTACTTGGCTTCGCCCATATTAGGAAATGGAACTTGGCTCGTGCAGCTCTCGTTCGGCTCTTTGTAAGCTGGAAATAGTGGTGATCCCTACGAACGAGTACGTTGCAAAAACTGACACAAGAAAAAAATAAAACAAATAAAGACTCAAAGACAAAAAGACTTGATCCTATTTTAGACTAACAGATAAGACACACAAGTAGCACAGAATGACAAGCACACAAAATAAGACTCAAAACAAACAAAACCAAAAATCAAACTAAGAACTAGTCAAAGCTAATATTGCTATTGCCAAGGGTCCCCGGCAACGGCGCCAAAAACTTGATGTCGTCCAGACGGTCTATAAAAACTATAATAAAACCTAACCTAGACTCCTAAATAATAAACGAAATACCTTCAACTAAACCGCACTGACAGACAAGTGTACCTATCGAGTGTAGCATAGCTTAATGGTAAACCGAGTTATCGAACCCTAGAGACACTATGATAACTATACTAGACTCTGACTCGGACTAAAGATTGATTTGGTTTGGGGTTTTAACTACACTAAAGAATAACTAAGAATGCAGAAAACTAAAATGACTAAACAATCAAGATTAAAGTACTAAGGTGAAATCAGAAGATGGGAAGAATACTACCTAGGTAGGAATCCTACTTGCAAAGCACAACTTCTACCAGTTCTGGAAACTAAGATGGATCTGGGTTTCTAAGGATGACAACTAAAGACTACCTAGTGGATCCCTAATCACTCACAGGGTGTCACCAACTAAGCTACCTAAATTGTACTAAACTCACCAGATGGTTAGATCACCTCTCGGGTATTTCCAACAATGACAAAGTACCCGAATATACAGATCACCTTTCAGTCTCACTGTCCACCATACATTCGAGGAATACACGGGGTAATCTCAAGATAATAACTATGACATGAACTAGCAACAATCACTAGACACCTAATACTAACGCCCTCTCGGACTGTTAACACTTGAATTCCTAATGACGAAGACTAGACAACTAATTCTCACCTCTCGGGTATTAAACTATGACGCACATTCATTTCTAATCAGCAATCAAACACAACTTCTATGGCTACTACGTCTAGCAAACCACTCAACAATCACAAACCCTAGGATATATGACCTGAATACGCAAATCAAACTAGCAGACAACCACAATAAGCATACAGAGTTACAATCAATCACACAATCAGAATTAAACATGCTATATCATCATAATAGTTAACTCAAAATCTTTTATAAAATCATTAATCCAACAAATAGAATCCAAAACCTGTAAAAATCTAAACTTTACAAGTAATCATAATTTGACCTAGGCAGTACTGTCACACCCTCGCCAAGGCGGAAACGCAAGGCGCGACGTTACATGGTTTCCAAAGCATATGATTACCGCAAACACATACATGATAAATGGATACATAATCAAGTTTAAAGTTTTACATTCCAAAATGTAAATTGAGTTTACAAAAAGTGAAGATTTCGCAAATATGACTCCATTACAATGAGTTATACAAGAGAAATCCCCCAAAAGTTGTATCCATCGTGCATGCATGTATCCTACATTGTTAACCTTGCGATCACATTCAATTTCCTGAAAAACATACTTAAAATTGTCAACACTAGGTTGGTGAGTTCACAGGTTTAATCAAATAGTTCTTTGTAAACTTTGTTCGTAAATAGTTTCAGGTATATGTGATAAACAGAATAAGAATTGTTGACCCATTTGTAAACTAGCTAGGAATACAAATAATATGTTCATACATGAGGTGTAACCAAACCATGACAATTGTACACGCCCCTAATTTCGTTATCCGGTTCTATGCGGCCATAAATCCTCCAGATTGTGGTTAGCGCGACTAACCATGACCGGGAGACGTCACTCTCCGTAGTACTATTCATAGGACCCTAGGCTACAGTTAATGGTTACTACATTGTTCCAAGGGACTTTCACGGCCTCACTTGTTGTTCTCATCTCATGCAAACATAAAAGTCGTGCCTTATTCTCTTGTTATCCCATAAAATAGTTGTAAGTATGTTTTTCCCCCAAATATTGAAAACAGTAAAAAGGGGCCGTGAAACTCACCTTGAGTTTGTGTATACTTGTAATGATACTTGTTGTAGTCAACCTTGACTATTCGTACCCTAGATACCAAGGGTAAATTGTGTTAAGACCGAACGTCTTATATTGCAAATTGTTCACCGACTTTGTAAATCTGGTCGTTTTTGTTTGAATATCTCCTTAGTTGTTCAACACTTGTTTTGTTATAAAAACAGTCTTGAGTTACTGCCCAAATGGGACTGTTGACCAGGTGTCGAAACTTCTTAGTTTCGATTGGGCATATGTGTATCGAAACTACTTAGTTTCGATGGAGTAGTCAGGTGTCGGAACTTCTTAGTTTCGATGGAGTATTTGAGTGTCGAAACTACCTAGTTTCGATTGAGTAAGTGTTATCAAAACAATCTAGTTTCGATTGAAAAGAAGGGTATCGAAACTACCTAGTTTCGATTGAGCAATATGTATCGAAACTACCTAGTTTTGATTGAATCAGCTAGTATCGAAACTACTAGTTTCGATTGAGTAACAGGTATCGAAACTACTTGTTTCGATTGAGTATAGGTATCGAAACTACTTGTTTCGATTGAGTATAGGTATCGAAACTTCATAGTTTCGATTACTGGACTTCTGTTTGACAGAATCAGTCCTGCATATTAATGTTTTAAAACTTGAATTTGACACACTTTTCTTGTTATCTTACTTGCGATTGAACATTTTGTATGCTTAGATACGGTTTTTAAAGGAAATAAAGTAGATGGTTTTGAGTTTTTACCTTAAAACAGTGACGATGGTGATGAGAGAAAACAGAGAATTATCTTTGACTCTTTTGCAGAATTTTCTTTAAAAATACTTGAAATTCTTCTTAAAACACTGAATTGTGGTGGATTTTGCCTTAAAACTTGACTTCAATCTTGAAGAGAATTGGAGAATTTGCCGTAAGAAAATGAGTGATAAAATGGGAATTGTGAGGAAAATGAGTGAGGTGGTATGGTTTTACTTGAGTCTTTCTCAGGTGAGGTATGGGTCGAGGTGTGGGTTTTCTCTGCACTTCGGCCGAAAAGTCAAAAATAATTTGAGAGCTTATAATTAGTTTTTAAGTATTAGTTTATTAGAGGTATTAATATCAATTAGAGTTTTAAGGGGGTAATTTAATTCGGTTTGGGTTTCTCACGGTATTATAAATTTAACAAGTTTATAGCTCGTTAAAGAAAAACATTGAAATCTTGGATTGTATAATCCGTTGAGGTGATTATTTGACCAATCGTAAAATTTGTGTAACCTATACGCCTGGATATTTAATTTATCCACTATTGTTTGTATTTTGCCGGATTATGCGTGTATGTGAACCGGTAACTCCTAGAATTACCAAAATATGATTTGAGACCATGTACGGTCTTTGTTAGACTCTAAAGTTCTTGTTTGTGAATTTAAGTAAATCACAAAAATAATTAAAATGTAAACTTGTTTATAATGTGTACGGATATTGACCTGAGATGTCGGGTGTCACATTCTCCCCTTGTTAAAAGAATTTCGTCCCGAAATTCAATTCGTGTCATCTTGAACTGGTGTATCCTTAAACAAGGATGGGTATTTTGTTTTCATTTGGTCCTCTCGTTCCCATGTATACTCAGGACCACGTTTTGAGTTCCAACGTACTTTAACCAGTTTGATCCGACTACGTCTCAGCTTTTGAACTTTCCAATCTGAAATCTCAATCGGTTCCTCGATGAAATGCAACCTGTCGTCTATGTGAATCTCATCAGGTGGTATAATTAACGCCTCGTCTGATAAACACTTCTTGAGATTTGATACATGAAACGTATCATGCACGTTGTTTAGTTCTTGTGGTAGTTTGAGCTTGTAAGCTACAGGGCCAACCCTAGCCAGTATTTCAAACGGTCCAACGTATCTAGGGTTAAGCTTACCAAGGTTACCAAACCTCACAACGCCTTTCCATGGTGAGACTTTTAACATTACTCGGTCACCAATTTGAAATTCTAATGGTTTCCGTCTGTTATCAGCATAGCACTTCTGTCTGTCTCGGGCAGCTTTCAGACGGTCCTTAATTTTGAAGATATTATCAGTGGTTTCCTGGACAATCTCAGGGCCTGTCAAATGTTTTTCACCAACTTCCGCCCAACATAGCGGTGAGCGGCATTTACGACCATATAAAGCTTCAAACGGAGCTGCTTTAATGCTTGTGTGGTAACTGTTATTGTAGGAAAACTCTGCTAACGGTAAATGAGTATCCCAATTTCCTCCGAAATCAATTACACACGCACGGAGCATATCTTCTAGTGTCTGGATAGTCCGTTCACTTTGACCATCTGTTTGTGGGTGATATGCCGTGCTCATGTCAAGACGTGTGCCCATGGCTTCTTGTAATGATTTCCAGATTCTAGACACGAATCTGCTGTCTCTATCAGAGATAATAGAAATTGGCACTCCATGCCTAGCCACAATTTCCTTGATATAAAGCTTTGCAAGTTTCTCGGTTTTATCCGTCTCTTTGATAGGTAGAAAATGAGCCGATTTTGTTAAACGGTCGACAATTACCCATATGGTATCATAACCGCCGGACGTCCTGGGTAACTTCGTGATGAAATCTATAGAAATTTTTTCCCATTTCCATTGAGGTATCTCGGGTTGTTGTAACAATCCCGACGGTTTCTGATGTTCTGCCTTTACCTTTGAACATGTCAGGCATTTACCGACATAAATAGCAATTTCTCCTTTCATATTGGGCCACCAATATAATTCTTTTAGATCCTTATACATCTTATCTGAACCTGGGTGAATGGAGTATCTGGACTTGTGGGCTTCGTCCATAACCAACTCCCGTAAGTTACCAATACATGGCACCCAAGTTCTATTCATGAAGTATAAAGTGACATCTGACTTAGCCTCCAATTGTTTGATCATTCCACGTAGTGCTTCATTCTGAATGTTTTCTTCTTTGATCGCCTCTTGTTGTGCCATCCGGATTTGAGTCGTGAGACTCGTGTGAATTGTTAATCCTAGGGCACGAACACGAAGAGTTTTAACTCGTTCCTTGCGACTTAAGGCATCTGCTACGACGTTTGCCTTACCCGGGTGATACTTGATATCACAGTCGTAATCATTCAGTAACTCTACCCAACGACGTTGTCTCATATTGAGTTCCCTTTGATCGAAGATATGTTGGAGACTCTTGTGATCAGTAAAGATAGTGCATCTTGTACCGTAAAGATAATGTCTCCAAATCTTGAGTGCAAACACCACTGCGCCCAACTCCAAGTCATGGGTCGTATAATTCTTTTCGTGCACTTTTAGTTGTCGTGAGGCATATGCGATGACTTTGTCTCTTTGCATTAACACACAACCAAGTCCTTGGTGTGATGCATCGCAGTATACGACAAAGTTGTCGATTCCCTCAGGAAGGGATAAGATCGGTGCACTACACAGCTTCTGCTTCAGTAATTGAAAAGCTAACTCTTGCTTGTCACTCCAATCAAACTTCTTTTCTTTCTGGGTTAATGTGGTTAAAGGCAGGGCTATTTTTGAAAAATTCTCGATGAATCACCTGTAATAGCCTGCCAAACCCAGAAATTGACGTACCTCAGTCGGAGTTGTTGGTGCTTCCCAGTTTTTGATCGCTTCAATTTTAGATGGGTCTACGTGAATACCATTCTTATTGATGACGTGTCCGAGAAAGTGAACCTCTCGGATCCAAAACTCACACTTAGAGAATTTAGCATAAAGCTTCTCATTCCTGAGTAGTTCTAAGATTAATTTCAGATGATGTTCATGTTGCTCCTTGGTTTGCGAATATATTAATATGTCATCAATAAATACTATCACGAATTTATCCAAGTATGGCTTGCACACTCGGTTCATGAGATCCATGAAAACAGCTGGTGCGTTCGTCAAACCAAATGGCATAACTAGGAACTCGTAGTGACCGTAACGAGTCCTAAAAGCCATTTTTGGTATATCTTCTTCCTGAATTTTCAGTTGATGATACCCTGATCGTGGATCAATTTTAGAATAGAAGCTGGAACCTTGAAGTTGATCAAACAAATCATCTATTCGAGGAAGAGGATACTGGTTTTTGATTGTAAGTTTGTTTAATTCTCGGTAATCAATACACATCCTAAAGGTTCCATCCTTTTTCTTTACGAATAGGACTGGAGCTCCCCAAGGTGAGAAACTCGGTCTTATGAAACCTTTATCCAGCAACTCTTGCAGTTGATTAGATAATTCCTGCATCTCGGAAGGTGCTAGTCGATACGGTGATCGCGCAACCGGTGCGGCTCCTGGTACCAAGTCGATTCGGAATTCGACTTGTCTCGGTGGTGGTAATCCAGGTAAGTCTTCAGGAAAAACTTTGGGGTAATATTTAACGATTGGTATGTCTTCAAGTCGACGTTTCTCGGGTTTCTTCTCGACGGCGTGAGCCAGGAACACGCAATAGCCTTTTCGTAGGTACTTACGAGCTTTCATGCAGTTTATCATCCTCAATGTCACTCCACTCTTCTCACCTTGAATCGAAAGAACTTCTCTGTTCGGGAGAGGAATATGAACAATCTTCTCAAAACAAACAATCTCGGCGTGATTCTTCGACAACCAATCCATACCAATAACAACGTCAAAACTTCCCAAGTCAACAGGTAGTAGATCTATACTAAATGTGTGGTTCTTAAAACATAAGGTACAACCCTGAATGACTTCCCCAGTTCTAATTAATTTTCCGTTCGCTAATTCAATTATATAATTTTGGTCTAGTTTGCTGGGTTTAATACCGAGTAGGGACTTAAAGTCATTTGACACAAAACTCATATCAGCACCCGTATCGAAAAGTATAGAGGCATAGTGATTATTTATCGGGAACGTACCAGTGACAATGTTTGGATCTTATCGTGCGTCACCAGCCCCCATTACAAACGCTCTTCCACGGGCCTGATTGTCGTTTCGGTTCTTCAACTTTGGACAGTCTTTTCTAAAGTGCTTTGGATCTCCACACTCAAAGCATCCCTGATTCATCCTTTCTGCTCCTAGGTTGACCTTTCCTGCTACTTGATTGGTCTTATTAGGGTTCGCATTGTTCCAACAGTTATGGGCTAGATGCCCATGCTTTTTACACTTTCCACATTGGGTACACCTTCCACTGTGATGATACCCACATTTGTCACACTTCGGTAGTGTTCCAAGATATCCTTTCTGTTCCACGGTGTTGACAGCATAGGCTTTCATAATTTCAGGTCTCTTGTTAGTTTGATTCTTGTTTTGGTTACTTAGCTTTCCAAACCATTTCCTCTTTTCCCCAGACCTTCCTTCCTCGGTCTCCTTCTTCTCAAACAAACCATCACGCACAGCATTATCTCTTAGTTTGGAAGCTAGAATTATAGCGCTCTTGGCATCCATGGGGTTTGATGAAGTTACCAGGCTTCGGATTTGAGGTGCGAGACCCCACAAGTATCTTTCAACCTTCTTGTATTCTGGGGTAACCATGTGTGGAACCAAACTTGCTAACTCATTGAATCGGTCAGTGTAACCAGCCACATCATCTCCTGTCATTTGTAAATTCCACATTTCAGATTCGATCTTTTGCAACTCATTTCGAGGACAGTACTCCTCGATCATCATAGCCTTTAGATCATCCCAAGATAGCCGGTAGGCAGTCTGCCTTCCCAAGGTCTTCATCTGAGAATTCCACCAGGTGAATGCTTTGTCAGCAAGTGTGCAAGTGGCATATTTCACTATACAGTCGGCTGTGCATTCACTAATATCAATTACCGATTCTATCTTCTCAATCCATCTCATCAGGCCTATGCCATTGAAGTTGCGAGGGTTGCAGGATAGAAAAGCCTTATAAGTGCACTTCTTGTTCGAAGCATCTCCAGAACCTCCAGTAGTGCCACTGCCTCCTGCACCTCCTCCACTACCACTACCATTTCCTCCGACGTTATTCCGATTGGCTTCGTACTGCTCCAAGGCGGCGGCTACACGTTGGGATATGAGTTGCTCAACTTCTGCGGAAATCGTCGTGTTGTTTTCACCAGTAGTGTCACGCGGTGTCCTTCTTTTGGGTGCCATGGGTCTGAAGTCGAAATGGGGTTAGTGTGTGACGATGTTCAGTGTCTACGATATCCGTACAATATGATGATAAGTTATGAAATGCATATGCAAGGAAAATCGTCTTAGTGAGTCATTTAGATTATAGACTAGGTTCGATTTTTGACCCCTAGTTCACTATAATCAATGGCTCTGATACCAATCTGTCACACCCTCGCCAAGGCGGAAAGGCGAGGCGCGACGTTACATGGTTTCCAAAGCATATGATTACCGCAAACACATACATGATAAATGGATACATAATCAAGTATAAAGTTTTACATTCCAAAATGTAAATTGAGTTTACAAAAAGTGAAGATTTCGCAAATATGACTCCATTACAATGAGTTATACAAGAGAAATCCCCCAAAAGTTGTATCCATCGTGCATGCATGTATCCTACATTGTTAACCTTGCGATCACGTTCAATTTCCTGAAAAACATACTTAAAATTGTCAACACTAGGTTGGTGAGTTCACAGGTTTAATCAAATAGTTCTTTATAAACTTTGTTCGTAAATAGTTTCAGGTATATGTGATAAACAGAATAAGAATTGTTGACCCATTTGTAAACTAGCTAGGAATACAAATAATATGTTCATACATGAGGCGTAACCAAACCATGACAATTGTACACGCCCCTAATTTCGTTATCCGGTTCTATGCGGCCATAAATCCTCCAGATTGTGGTTAGCGCGACTAACCATGACCGGGAGACGTCACTCTCCAGAGTACTATTCATAGGACCCTAGGCTACAGTTAATGGTTACTACATTGTTCCAGGGGACTTTCGCGGCCTCACTTGTTGTTCTCATCTCATGCAAACATAAAAGTCGTGCCTTATTCTCTTGTTATCCCATAAAATAGTTGTAAGTATGTTTTTCCCCTAAATATTGAAAACAGTAAAAAGGGGCCGTGAAACTCACCTTGAGTTTGTGTATACTTGTAATGATACTTGTTGTAGTCAACCTTGACTATTCGTACCCTAGATACCAAGGGTAAATTGTGTTAAGACCGAACGTCTTATATTGCAAATTGTTCACCGACTTTGTAAATCTGGTCGTTTTTGTTTGAATATCTCCTTAGTTGTTCAACACTTGTTTTGTTATAAAAACAGTTTTGAGTTACTGCCCAAATGGGACTGTTGACCAGGTGTCGAAACTTCTTAGTTTCGATTGGGCATATGTGTATCGAAACTACTTAGTTTCGATGGAGTAGTCTGGTGTCGGAACTTCTTAGTTTCGATGGAGTATTTGAGTGTCGAAACTACCTAGTTTCGATTGAGTAAGTGTTATCGAAACAATGTAGTTTCGATTGAAAAGAAGGGTATCGAAACTACCTAGTTTCGATTGAGCAATATGTATCGAAACTAACTAGTTTCGATTGAATCAGCTAGTATCGAAACTACTAGTTTCGATTGAGTAACAGGTATCGAAACTACTTGTTTCGATTGAGTATAGGTATCGAAACTACTTGTTTCGATTGAGTATAGGTATCGAAACTACTTGTTTCGATTGAGTATAGGTATCGAAACTTCATAGTTTCGATTACTGGACTTCTGTTTGACAGAATCAGTCCTGCATATTAATGTTTTAAAACTTGAATTTGACACACTTTTCTTGTTATCTTACTTGCGATTGAACATTTTGTATGCTTAGATACGGTTTTTAAAGGAAATAAAGTAGATGGTTTTGAGTTTTTACCTTAAAACAGTGACGATGGTGATGAGAGAAAACAGAGAATGATCTTTGACTCTTTTGCAGAATTTTCTTTAAAAATACTTGAAATTCTTCTTAAAACACTGAATTGTGGTGGATTTTGCCTTAAAACTTGACTTCAATCTTGAAGAGAATTGGAGAATTTGCCGTAAGAAAATGAGTGATAAAATGGGAATTGTGAGAAAAAAGAGTGAGGTGGTATGGTTTTACTTGAGTCTTTCTCAGGTGAGGTATGGGTCGAGGTGTGGGTTTTCTCTGCACTTCGGCCGAAAAGTCAAAAATGATTTGAGAGCTTATAATTAGTTTTTAAGTATTAGTTTATTAGAGGTATTAATATCAATTAGAGTTTTAAGGGGGTAATTTAATTCGGTTTGGGTTTCTCACGGTATTATAAATTTAACAAGTTTATGGCTCGTTAAAGAAAAACATTGAAATCTTGGATTGTATAATCCGTTGAGGTGATTATTTGACCAATCGTAAAATTTGTGTAACCTATACGCCTGGATATTTAATTTATCCACTATTGTTTGTATTTTGCCGGATTATGCGTGTATGTGAACCGGTAACTCCTAGAATTACCAAAATATGATTTGAGACCATGTACGGTCTTTGTTAGACTCTAAAGTTCTTGTTTGTGAATTTAAGTAAATCACAAAAATAATTAAAATGTAAACTTGTTTATAATGTGTACGGATATTGACCTGAGATGTCGGGTGTCACAAGTACTATGGTTTTAGCCAAGAGTCATCATCCAAAACATCATAACATAAGTAAAAGACAAAGACATGGTATCAAACATAGCAATCAAAACACAAAGATTCAAACTTAAAAACCTAGAACGCTATTACAACGAACCCGGGATCTAAAAGCTTTAATATTGCACTTGAATCGATCTTCTTGCTTCCAAAATCGCCCTAATATTTGTTCCAGATGGCTAAGATACGAACTCCAGCGTAAATGCATTACAATTCAATTAAAAAGTCGATTAGGGCTTTTTTCACGAAACACAGGCCTCTTGCGTACTGCGAGAGGTTGTGCTCTGGTTCCTCGTGTACTGTGGGGAACAAAATAGTCGTGGCCCATTCTAGCTTCCCTCGCGTACCGCGAGGCAACTCTCTCTCCTCTCTCGCGTACCACGAGAGTTATAAATTTCCTATTTTTCACTTTTGATCTTTGGGCTTCATTCTCTTTCTCGGTTTCTTCATATATTCACTTGTAATCTTCACGAGCACCTGAAAACATACAATAGACTCAAATACAGACTTAAAAAACACAAACTAGTCAAAAACGATGAAAACAGTAGGAATAAAGACGTGTGCTTCGCACTACATCATTACCCCTTGCATTCCTTGAGTGTATTGGGACAATGAAACTGAAAGGTGATCTGTCTTTAGGGTACTTCAGTATCGTTGGTGAGACCAAAAGGTAAACCGACTGTCTGGTGAGCGTTATACATTCCTTAGAGTTGCCTTCTGGTCATATCCTGAGATTGATTAGGAATCCACTACGTTGTTGTGAGGGTGTCATACTTAGAATCCCAATCTCATCATCGTTTCCATATCCGAGAGTAGTCTGAGTTTCACAAATAGGATTCTTATCTAGGTAGTGCTTCCCCAATTCTTGAATTCACCCAGTTCTTTTCTGTGATAGCTAGTTGTAATTAGTAGTCTTCTTCATTCATTTACTTTTGAGTTTAGTTAGTTAATCTTAGTTCATAGATTTCCCCCCAAACCAAACCAAATATTTAAGTTATGTGTCGGAGTCTAGTTTTAGTCAGAGTCTGTGTCTCATGGGTTCGCTATCCGAACTTCCATTAGGCTGTGTTATAATTGAGAGGTACACTTGCCTGTCTTTGTGGTCTAGTTTATAGGAGTGCCTAGAGTTTAACTAGAGTGTATAGGTTAGTTTTGTGTTTAGTTTTTATAGACCATTTCGACCGACATCATTGCTTAATGTGCGCTCCTTCCCGGAAGTCATCTTCGAGATCCCATTGTCTTCACCCTTCATGTTGGCATCATCTACATTACACATATATAACTTCTAAAAATCCACAACCTCTTTAAATGAGTTAAAAAGGCTCTTGTGTGAGGAGAGATGATGGTTGGCTCTCATGTCAACATACCCCTCCTTAGAGTTAGTACCCACTAAGTTGACCTCAAAAATAATATGAGCGATATCATATATCATAGTCACCAGACACATCACGCATGCCATCCACCATGTGCGCCCTCTCACCCCTCGACTCCTTGCATTGGTTAACTCGATGACCAACTTCATTACAGTTGTAACATTTTACCTTGGAAGGTTGAAAATTCTTTCTCTTATCTCCTTTCCTTAGCCTAAGATGCATAATTTTTCATTTCCTTTTGTTTACTACCTTACCCTTGTTGCCTCTAGCTAATTCACCATACTCGACAACATTTTCTTTCACCAAATCTTGCAAAAGGAAGCCTTTTTTAGCCATTTTATTGTCCTCTTTGATACAGAGTCAGACCACAAGTAATTGATGATGATCTACTTTTGCTTCTTCTTTAGGTAGTTCTTGAAATCTACCTAACTAGGAGGTAAATTCTCAATCATTGATGACACTTGAAAAGTCTCACTAAGTGTTATACCTTCAACATGGACATGAAGTATGACTTAAAGTTCTTAAACCTGGTTGATCACAGTATTTGACAAAACCATTTTGTATCTCAAGAATCAGGCCACCACAAACTTCTTGATCTCGACATTCTCCATATTGTAATTGTGGCCCAACGAGTCTCATTGTTCTTTAGAAGTCGTAATCTTGATATACACACTATACAATGCATCCACCAAGCCGTTTAACACATAGTGACGATACAAGAACTCTAAATGCTTCTGAGCATCTACTTCACTCATAGCTTAAGGGTCGGTATACCCTATAGCAGGTTATCTTCCCCCGAGCATCTACCGTACTATAGCATTGTGATGTAGTGCAAAGCACACATCTTTATTCCGTTGTATTCGTGCGTTTTTTATTAGTTTTATCTTTATTTTCAGTCTTTTAAGTCTGTATTTGAGTCTATTGTATGTTTACAGGAGCTCGAGAAGAATACAAGTGAATACGTGAAGAAACCGAGCAAGAGAAGAAAATCCAAGGGAAAAAGTGAAAAATGTTGAATTCCAGTCTCTCGCGGTACGCGAGAAGTCTAGAAGAATGTTTCGCGGTACGCAAGGAAGATCAGAACCGGGCGCGACTATTTTGGGCTTCGCGGTACGCAAAGGCCCGGCTTGTTTCTTTCGCAGTACGCGGGAGATGGAAATTCCGCAAAACCCTAGTTTTCTTAATTAAACAGAATTGTAATGCCATAATACAGGGGAGATCGATTTCCAGCCATTTAGAAGGAGAAAAAAGGTGATTTTTAGGCTGGAGGAGAGAATTGAAGTGCAAAGGTCGAATCTTTGATCCCGGGTGCGTTGGATTTAGCGTTTTCGGTTCCAAAGCTTGAACCTTTATCTTTGTTTCTTGTGTTTGAACCAAGATTGTGTTTAATTCTTCTGTTTTGTATGTTTTGAAAATGATTCTAGGCTAAAACTCTTATACTGCCTGGGTCAATTGATGAATATGCGTAAAGTTTAGATTTTTATCCGGTTTTGGATTCGTTTGATGGTTAATTGATTTTGTAAACGATCTTTGGATATTAATTGTGATGATATAGCATGCTTTAATATGGTTTTGTGGTGATTAATGTTCCTCATGTTGTCTTGTTGAATGTCTTTCATTAGTATATTCATGTTTAGGTTGCTTGCGTATTGCTTGTGACCTGAGTTGTTTGCTAGACATAGTAATCCATAGGAGTGTTGGTTAATCCCTGATTAGAATTGAGTGTGTGTCCTAGTTCAATACCCGATAGGTGAGAATTGGTTGTCTCGTCTTCGTCATTAGGAATCCGAGTGTTAACAGTCTGAGAAGGCGTTAGTATTAGCTGTCTAGTGATTGTTGCTAGGTTAAATCATAGTTGTTATCCAAAGATTACCATGTGCATTCTTCGAATGTATTGTGGACAGTGAGACTAAGAAGTAATCTGTCATGTGGGTACTTTATCATTGTTGGAAATACCCGAGAGGTGATCTAACCATCTGGTGAGTTTAGTACAGTTTAGGTAGCTTAGTTGGTGACACCCTGAGAGTGATTAGGGATCCACTAGGTAGTCTTTTGTTGACATCCTTAGAAACCCAGGTCCGTCATAGTTTTCAGAACCGGTAGAAGTTGTACTTTGCAAGTACGATTCCGACCTAGGTGGTATTCTTCCCATCTTCTGATTTCACCTTAGTACTTGTCTTGATAGTTGAGTCGACATTAGTTTGCTGCATTCTTACTTAACCTTTAGTGTACTCAACCCCCCAAACCAATTAAATCTTTAGTCCGAGTCAGAGTCTAGAATAAGTATTCAGTGTCTCTAGGGTTCGATATTCCTGTTTACCATTAAGTTGTGCTACACTCGATAGGTACACTTGTCTGTTAGTGCGGTCTAGTTCATAGGTTTTCCATTTATTACTTAGGAGTCTAGAACAGGTTTTTATTCATAGTTTTTATAGACCGTCTGGGCGACATCAAGTTTTTGGCACCGTTTCCGGGGACACTTGGTAATAGCAATATTAGCTTTGACTAGTTATTTTGTTTGATTTTTGGTTTGTTTTGTTTTTGAGTCTTAATTGTTTGTATTTGTCATTTGTGCTTCTTGTGTGTCTTATCTGAGTGTCTAACATAGGATCGAGTCCTTCTGTTTTTGAGTCTTTATTTGTTTTCTTTTATTCTTGTGTTAGTTTATGCACCACACACGTTCGCAGGGATCACCACCATATCTTGTTTCTTTAGAGCCCGAACGAGAGCTGCACGAGCGCACCCGTGACTTTTGGGAGCGTTTGAAAGCATACTGCAGCAACCAGGTACGTACTACTAGCCCAATTCCATTTCCTATCATTGGTGACGCTGATCCACCAGCGAGGCGTACCATGCACGAGAGGGCCAGTGACCGGTCACCGGGGCCAGATCTTCGATCACACGCCTCGCTATTCTTAACACCAATACATGGCAGATCCCGTCACATGTCATGAGCACGATCACTCATGCCACTGAATTTCATGGCCTTGAGGATGAGGATGCACCCGGGCATCTGTCCCGCTTCACGCGGATATGTGATACCTTCAATATCACGGGTGTGTCTAAGGACGCTATCTACTTGCGTTTCTTTCCATTCTCACTCTCTGGACGCGCATCTACTTGGCTTGACACCCTCCCTGACAATTCTATCACCACTTGGGAGGATCTTCAAGCCAAATTCTATAAAAAGTACTATCCACCTTCCAAGGCCGCTCGCCTTCGGGATCAAAACCATTCGTTCCGGATGGATCCTGACGAGCCTTATTACATGGCCTAGGAGCGGTTCAACACATTGTTGAGCCGATGTCCCCAACATGGTCTTTCCGACTGGGCGATAGTGGAGAAGTTCTACAATGGTCTCACCTTTGAGAAGCAGCAAATGTTCAACACAGCTGCGGGAGGCCATATCATGGATAGGCTCGAGCCAGACCAGTGTGAGGAGATGTTCGAGAGCTTTGCTCTGGCGGAACATCAGCAGCCATCTGCTAGGACTTCCATTCCTAATGCTAGAGCACCCTCCTCTTCTCCTAGTGGTGTGCATCAGGTCACTCCTGATACTAGCGTGGCTGCTGCACTTGCAGCTATGGCTAACGAGATAAAGGAGCTTAAACTCAGTGCTCAAAGGTGTGAGGTGTGCAGGGGAGGCCACGACACCATGGATTGCCCCGTCAATAATCAGGAGCAGGTGAGTTTTACTGGCAACCAGAACCAAAACCGAGGGTACAACAGTTACAACAATACTTATGGCTTGGGATGGAGATCTGGAAATAACCCACCTGGGTTTAATGGTCGCCAGCAGCAGTATGGAGGAGCAGAAGTTGGAGCGAGCTCGGGAAGTAGTGTCAATACAAGGAAGATCGTAGAGATGCTCGAGAATCAGACACAACTTCTTGCCCACTTAGTCCAGCAAAACAAGGACACGAGGCAAAGACTGGATAGCCACGACACTCTGTTGAAGAATCAGCAGTCAGCATTCCAGGATTTGCAATGCATGGTAGAAGACATCGCTTACAGCCTGAAGGGTAGACAAGGAGGTCCATCTTCGGGCCCAAATGCTTTAGTGATGGCCGTGTTAGTGAGGAGTGTGGAGAAGAAAGAGGTTGTAGAGGATGACTCCCACTCCATTGAGTATGGCATACCTTTGGTATAAGAAATGAAGAAGGTAGAGTGGAGAGCTCTATTTGCTAAGATCGATGCTAGGATGCTAGAGGAGTCTGAGTCGAATGTTGTGTCGTCTAGGAGCAGGAGGGCAGAAGAGAAGGAGAGCCCACCGGTAGTAGAAGAAGAAGAGCCGGTGGATGAGGAGATAGAGATGGAGAAGCCTGTCGAGAAGGCAGAGGAGAAGAAAAAGGGGGAGGCGATGAAGACCCCGATATTGACTTGATTCATGTTCCCTACCCAGCGCGCCTGCTACCATATAAGAATGCTAGGGAATACAGTACTTTCCTTGATATGTTTAAACAACTCAAGGTCAATCACCCATTTATAGAGGTCCTCCAGCATATGCCAAAGTATGGCAAGTTCCTCAAAAATATTCTTTCCAACAAGAAGAAGCTAGGAGGGATCTCTTAAGTCTCACCTAGTGAGCAATGTTCTGTTGTGGTTCAGAACAAACTGCTGGAAAAGATAGCGGATTCGGGTCGTTTCACGATCCCGTGTTTGCTTGGCGTTTTGCCTCTACACCACGTGTTGGCTGATTTGGGTGCTAGCGTCAATCTGATGCCTTATTCTATCTATAAACAGCTATACCTAGGTGAACCGCAGCCAACGCGCATGAGCATATCCTTGGTTGACTGTTCAATCAAGTATCCACGGGGAATTGTGGAGAATCTATTAGTGAAAGTAGGAAATTTTGTATTCCCCGTGGATTTTGTCATCCTAGATATGGAGGTGGATGACAAATTCCCGCTTATCCTAGGACTCCCGTTCCTACGTACCGTCAAGGCATTAATCAATGTCTTTGACGGGAAACTCACACTTCGTGTGGGGGATGAGATGATCACATTCGATGCTATGAAACCTGTGAAGGAGCATGCTGAGCAGAGCGATTCAGTTTGCATGATTGATGCCCTCATAGGTGACCATCGGGACTCTGATGCAGAGGTAGAAGTAGGTGAGCTCGCCCCTAACTTAGGAGAGATATCTGAATGGGCGTTAGAGTTGGAGAAGCTGTTGGATGAGCCGGATGAATACGGCGATTAGGTGCCTGATGATTTGTTGGAGATGATGGCAGAATTAGAGGATGTCATAGGCACAATCAGATATGTGCGGAATCCATGATCAACGTGCTCGTGTAACTCAATCAACAACAACGGTGTAAATAAACGCTTTGTATTTCCACCAAGATATCAGGTTACAAGATTACAGAATCTGTCTACTCTGATATCGTCTCACCTCTGTTCTACCATACTTTTTCTGTTCTGTTCTGCTATTTATAAACTACTGTTCTGCACCAGGCGAACTTAACAAGTTCGCTTCACTGTGCTTAGGCGAACTTATTAAGTTCGCCTCTTATAGGCTAAGCGAACTTAATAAGTTCGCCTCTGATAGACTTAAGCGAACTTATTAAGTTCGCCGCTGATAGCCAGGCGAACTTATTAAGTTCGCCTCTGATAGGCTAGGCGAACTTGTTAAGTTCGCCTCTAGCAGAACTTACATAGAATTTTATCAACAGTTACAAAACATGTCCTAACAGACTCCCCCTTAACTGTTGCTAACAATTCTATCAAATACAAGTCAAAGACTCTAAGACTAAGACATAATCTTCAAGCTCGTTGTCACCAGAATATGCTCCAACAGACTCCCCCTTGACAACAGCTTCAGAAGATTGTCATCCGTCTTCATATATCATCAAACACACTGTAGTCTTCGTCTTGTTCATCTGCACATTCTCTTTCTATCTAGAAGAACACTTGGGAGAAGGACCCCTTGTCAACTTCTGTCTGCAATATTCAGTTTTTGCAAAGGAGAACAACCAAGAATAACCAACAATTAAGATTTCCATGGAAGCTGGAAAAATAAAATCTTTTTGGTTTTTCAAACATAAGAAAGACAAAATCTTTTTGGTTTTTCTCCATATAAACCGAAATGTAAAATACAAAATCACATATTTTTGGTCGAACATCACGAGTAAGAAGATCATATCAGTATATATGATATATCAATCACACATCTTGGATATAAAATCCATATAATATCAATTGGTATACTATGTTATTCTTTCAAGCCTTGACCAATCAAATCAATATCTTTCAAGATTATCACACTCTATCTTTTCAAGACTTTTATATTGCATGTTATGATACGCGATAAACATTCAAAGAAAATAGGATCAGGCTATAACACACAAATTCAAATTGTCAATATTATAAGATTTGAAACTAAAGCATCTCATTCCCACTTTCTTGTGAGTTAAGGTACCATTTAAGTATGAAATATAACTTGTACCCCACTAGTATGCCAACAGAAATTAAATGCACTATCTTCAAGACATATGAGATTTTACTAAAGATTATCCAAATTTTCAGAATGAGGAGACATCACTTAGCACATGAATAGCAGAATCCAAATTGGATTGTATAGGAATCAATGAGATTCAGAATCGAATGATTCAATGTCTTGGCTTATATATGTGGAATCATAAGATTCAGGTACGTGGATCCAACTGTTATCTGGATTATGAATTCAATGGAATCAGTAAAGATGAATTATCAATATGATCCAAGGGCTAGTATATGTTTGACAGATGATGTCAAGTACATATCTTGATTATACTTCAAATTGCATGCTTTTCGGGACATGGGCACTGAAGCAAATCGAATGAATAGTGCTAAGGACATAACCCGAAACTGATCTCATAGGAAAATCTTTATTAAAATCTAATATTCTTTATCTGATAGTGATCTTTTAACACACACACCCAGGCATAAAATGGGTTAAAATCACAGTTGTAACATATGCAATTATGTTTTCACACTACTAATGGTTCAGTGACGCTTTTAGTCTACTGACAATTCAAATTATATGCATACACAACACTATCATTTCCTATTTGTGTAGCCTCTGAAGTTTAGATCAAAACATATAATTCATATATTAACATAAAGCACCAACCAGTCAATCTAAGGTCATGTGTGAAAGAACATCTACTGATGTACTATCATCTCTTCTTTAACTTCAAGTAATGTCGATTTTATCTTTTTCAATTTGTTTGACTTTTTCAAAATCTTTTTCAAAGAAAGTAAAACAAACGAAAATAAAATCTTCCATGAAAACATTTTATGAAAAATATTTTACTTGGTTACTCAGGATTAAGCAAGTCAATTAATTAAAAACTCAAACCGATGTAATCCTGTAATTGAATGTCATTGCCTCTGTCACCAACACAGTTCTGTACTCCCCCTGTCCTGTAGACTCCCCCTCAACTAGTCAAATGGTTGCATCAACGACTTTATGCTCACCATTTTCATCCTAAGTTTTAGGTTATCATTTGGACTTTGTAAAACTTTTTCCAAAACATTGTGTGTGACATATTCTCTCCCTTGAGCATCAAGTCGTTGAATAAATAGATTCTCAGTTATCAACAACTCGTTACTCTTGCAGATGTCATTCCCTGTCATGTGCTAAGAACCACCACTATCAACAACCAAACTGGTATTAATAGTCCCTCTTGGTCAATCCTGCACAACTAACAAGAAACATTAATTTGAAATTGGGACCCAAGCCATGGTAGTCATGGGTCGTCCATCTGTATCAAAATAATAAACCTCACTCCATTCACAATCAAATCTCTCATCAATTTTAGGAGATTGTTCCGATGAGTCTGAAACAGAAATTTTAGATTTCCAAACATACTTCTTTTCATTAAGGTCTTTTTGCTTAAAATGTGAAGTGTTTGAACAATCATGTTCATTTGAAAAATGTTTAGACTGTGAAAACTCTTGTTGTTCTAAAAGTTTTCTCAATCTTCTGTTTCTCCTCCGTCTTTGAGGTCTAGAAAGCCTAACCTCAGATTTTGAATTACCCTTTGATATATCACGAGGTTTAACTACATTTGGGTTAACATAAGGCTTACCATGAGTTCTTACCTTTTCTGGAGTAACTTGTCGGTTACCTTTTTCTTTGTGAGGACAAGCAATTCGAATGTGACCAACAAGACCACAAGAAAAGCAAGATCTCTTTTCACTATAATCTCTCATATAAGGAATCTTCATACGATAAGATGAATTTGAAGAAGATTCTCCTACATGAACCTCTTTTGGCTTTATTTTCTCTGCAACGCCAGATTTTGCAGTTTGAGAGCGTACAAACTTTTTCTCAACAGGTCTTGATTCAGAATTCATCTTCTCAGGAACTACATGCTTCTTTCCTTTGTTTTTGTAAGGACAGTTCACCACAATGTGTCCTATCTCATTACAATGAAAACATGTACGCCTGTCTTTATAATCTCTGACAAATGGAACTCTCCTTGAGTTTGAAGAACTTCCAAATGTAGAATTTACAGATGAATTAGAATCAACCTTTGATTCCTCAACTTTAATTTCTTTAGGTATCCCCTCTACCTTAGCTTCATCAAAATATTCATCATCACTCTCATCAGAATACACCATATCTTCACCTGTGACTGGATTCACCTTCAATACAGTCTTAGGATCTAAATCCTCATCGTTTATAATCTCAGGTGTAACAGAATAATTTCCGTTGAATGGTGGAGGAACATATCCAATACCAATAGTTCCGTTCCCCTCTTTAGTATTATTATGATAATGTTCTAATAAAAATGATGAATTTGCAAAGCTTTCTAACTTTCTATGCAAGCTGATCGCCTCTGCTTTAGAATCAGCTAGCTCTTTATCTTTCGCAGTAAGATCATTATTTCTTTTCTCAATTTCTGCAAAGGACATATCTAGGTGATATGCCTGCTCTTTAATCTTCAAAGTCAGAGAACTTATATCTCTCTTCAGTGATTCTATCCTCTCAACACACACATTCTCATTATCCTTTAATTTCTGATTTACCGTGTGCATTGATTTCATATCACAAATGAGGTTTACATTGTCATCTATAACCCTCATCATTTTATCCTTAACTGAAACACAGTTAGAACAAAACTTCTCAGAGTTAGAAACTACCTCAGGTTTTAGTTCTGAAGAAGATGCACCAGGAGCCATGAAAGCCTCATCATCAACTTCACTCTTTTGTTCAACAATGACAGGCTCTGCATCAGTTTCTGATACACTCAGATCATCTTCAACTGTCTGGAAGCTTACTTCAGTCTCTACATCACTCTCGGTAGACTGAGTACTTTCACCAGATCTAACACTCTCACTATCACTTAACTCGGTAGAAGAATCACTTTCAGAGACACTCTGCTTTACTACTTCTTCTTTGATCAAGACCACAAACGCTTGAGTAGTAGCTTCACCCTTTTTCTTCAAAGCTTCCCATAGATCTCTTGAAGTTGAACACTTCCCGAGACTATGAATGATTTCTTTTGGTAAAGACAACGTTAAAGTTTCACGCGTTTTCATCTCTTGATCAAACTTCTGCTTTTCTACTTTAGTAAGAGCTGACAGTGGTTTAGGAATATCATGAAATCCCATGAACTCATAAGCAGGATGCACATATCCTTCAAATATAGGTGTCCAAAAGGTTTCATCAGTTGCTGATACGAACTGTTCGAACCGGACTTTCCAGCTACGAAAATCTGATATGCACAAAAGTCTCGGTGACATAGTTCCAATATCATTATCATCACATGAAATTGACATTTTGAACGAGGACCTTAGCAACTTCCTTTCAAATCCTCCAACCAATCCGGAGGCTTATCTAACATTCCTTTATCCAAATCATCCTCTAATGGATTTGAGTCCCAATGATCGTCCATGGAGGCATCAAGCATGCACACGGAGTGGCTATGCTCGCCAACATCCTCCACAGATTTTGTAGCATCGAATGTAATAAAATCACCCCCACACGAAGTGTGAGTTTCCCGTCAAGGACATCAAGCATCTCCTTGGCGGTACGTAGGAACGGGCGTCCTAGGATGAGTGGGACTCTATCATCCACTTCGATGTCTAGAAAACAAAATCCACGGGGAATACAAACTTGCCTACTTTCACTAAATTCCACGTGGATACTTGACTAAGCGGTCAGCCAAGGAAATGCTCATGCGTGTTGGTTGCGGTTCACCTAGGTCCAGCTGCTTATATAACGAATAGGGCATCAGATTGATGCTAGAACCCAGGTCAACCAACGCGTAGTGCAAGGGCAAACTGCCTCGGAGACACGAAATCATGAAACGACCCGAATCTCCCAATTTCTCGGGCAGTTGCTCTGCACCACAGCAGGACAATGCTCAGTAAGTGAGACTTTAGAGATCCCTCCTAGTTTCTTCTTGTTGAAAAGAAGATCTTTGAGAAACTTGCCATCCTTAGGCATATGCTGGAGGACCTCAATAAATGGGAGATTGACCTTGAGTTGTTTGAACACATCAAGGAAAGTACCGTATTCCCTAGCATTCTTATAAGGCAGCAAGCGCGCTGGATAGGGAACACGACTCGGGTCAATCTCGGGGGACTTCATCTCCTCCCCCTTCTTCTTCTCCGCTGCCTTCTCGACAGGCTTCTCCATCTCTATCTCTTCGTCCATCGGCTTTTCTTCTTCTACAATCGGTGGGGTTTCCTTCTCTGCCCTATGACTTCTTGTCGACACAACTTTTCACTCAGACTCCTCTAGCATCCTAGCATCGATCTCAGCAAATCGAGCTCTCTAGTCTACCTTCTTCACTTCCTGTACCGAAGGTATGCTATACTCAATGGAGTGGGAGTCATCCTCTACAACCTCTTTCTTCTCCACACTCGTCACTGACACGGCCATCACTGAAGCATTTGGGCCCGAAGATGGGCCTCCTTGTCTACCCTTCAGGCTCTGAGCGATGTCTCCTACCGTGCGTTGCAAATCCTGGAATGCCGACTGCTGATTCTTCAATAGAGTGTCGTGGCTATCCAGTCACTGTCGAGCATCCATATCATTTTGCACTAACTAAGCAAGCAACTATGTCTGATTCTCTATCATCACTTCAATCTTCCTTGTGTTGACACTGCTTCCTGAACTTGCTCCCCTTTCAGCTCCTCCATACTGCTGCTGGCGACCATTAAACCCAGGCGGGTTATTTCCAGATCTACATCCCAAGCCAAAAGAATTGTAGTTGGTGTACCCTCGGTTCTGGTTCTGGTTGCCAGCATAGCTCACATGCTCCTGATTATTTACGGGGCAATCTCGGGTGTCGTGGCCTCCTCTGCACACTTGACACCGCTGAGCACTGAGCTTCAGATCCTCAATCTCGTTAGCCATTAAGGTGAGTGCAGCAGCCACGCTAGTCTCAGGAGTGACCTCATGCACATCTCTAGGAGAAGAGGCGGGTGCTCTAGTACTAGGAATGGAAATCCTAGTAGATGGATACTGCTGTTCGGCTTGAGCGAAGCTCTCAAACATTTCCTCACACTCATCAGGCTCGAGTCTCTCCATGATATCGCCTCCCGTAGCTGTATTGAACATTTTCTGCGTCTCAAAGGTGAGAACATTGTAGAACTTTTACACTAGCGCCCAGTCGGAAAGACCGTGCTGGGACATCGACTCAACGGCGCGTTGAACCGCTCACAGGCCATGTGATAAGGCTCATCGGGATCCATCCGGAAGGAGTGGATCTGATCCCCAAGGCGAGCGGCCCTGGAAGGTGGATAATACTTCTTGAAGCACTTGGCTTCGAGATCATCCCATGTGGTGATTGAGTTATCTGGGAGAGTGTCGAGCCAAGTAGATGCACGACCATACAGGGAGAATGGGAAGAGACGCAAGTAGATTTCGTCTTTAGATACACCCGTGAGATTGAAAGTATCACATATGCGCGCAAAGCGGGACACATGTCCAGGTGCATCCTCATCCTCGAGGCCATGGAATTGGGTTGCATGAGTGATCGTACTCATGACATGTGATGGGAACTGCCAAAAAATGGTGTTCGGTATAGTGGGGCGTGTGATCGAAGATCTCGCGCCCGTGACCCCATCACTGGCCCTCTGGTGTACTGTACGCCTCGCTGGTGGGTCAGCGTTGCCCATTTATGGAAAGGGGATAGGGCTAGTAGGGCGTACCTGGGTGCTGCACAATGCTTTCAAATGGTCCCGGAAGTCGCAGGGGCGCTCGTGTAGCTCTCGCTCGGGCTCTATGACAGCTGAATAAGGTGGTGATCCCTGCTAGCGAGTATGGTGCATAAACAGAAAGATTCTAGAGGGAAACAGAACAAAGACTCAAAGACACACAGAAAGACTTGATTCTGAACTAGACACTCAGATAAGACTCACAAGTAGCACACAAGACTTAACAGAAAACAAAACAAACTAAAAATCACTAGAAGAACTAGTCAAAGCTAATATTGCTATTGCCAAGTGTCCCCGGCAATGGTGCCAAAAACTTGATGTGGTCCAGACGGTCTATAAAAACTAGCAAATAAACCTAACCTAGACTCCTAAGTAATAAAATGAGTACCTTCAACTAAACCGCACTGACAGGTAAGTGTACATATCTAGTGTAGCAGAACTTAATGATAAACCGGAATATCGAACCCTAGAGACACTACGAATAACAAAACTAGACTCTGACTCGGACTAAAGATGAATTGGTTTGGGGGGTTGACTACACTAAAGGTTAACTAAGAGTGCAACAAACTAATGTCGATTCAACTATCAAGACAAGTACTATGGTAAAATCAGAAGATGGGAAGAATACTACCTAGGTCGGAATCCTATTTACAAAGCACAACTTCTACCGGTTCTGGAAACTATGATGGATCTAGGTTTCTAAAGATGGCAACAAAAAAATTACCAAGTGGATCCCTAATCACTCTCAGGGTGTCACCAACTAAGGAACCTAAAGCGTATTAACTCACCAGATGGTTGGATCACCTCTCAGTCTCACTGTCCACCAATATACTCAAAGAATGCACGGGGTAATCTCAAGATAACAACTATGACACGATTAGCAACAATCACTAGACACCTAATATCGGCTTCTTCTCAGACAGTTGACACTCGGATTCCTAATGACGAAGACTAAACAACTAATTCTCACCTCTCAGGTATTGAACTAGAATACACACCCAACTCTAATCAAGGATTAACCAACACTCCTATGGATTACTACGTCTAGCAAACCACTCGGGTCACAAGCAATATGCAAATAACCTAAACATGCATCTATTAATGAAAGACATTCAACAAGACAACATGAGGAACATAAATTAGACCATAGATCAGATCTAAGCATGCACTAACATCATAATTATTAACTCGACCGGTTACAAAATCATTAACCCATTACATGAATCCAAAATTGATAAAACTGAAACTTTAACAAGTATTCATCAATTGACCAAGGCAATATTAGAGTTTTAGCCTAGTATCATACTCAAAACAACTAAAACAGAAGTATTAAGCAAGAACATGGTATCAAACAATCAAATCAAAGATAAAAATCAAAGCTTGAAACCTAGAACGCTAGAATTAACGAACCCAGAAGCAAAGTCTTCAACTTTCGACCTCTAATCTCTTCTCCAGCCTCAAAATCGTCTCTAAACCCTTCTCTGGACGGCAAAAGATTGAACTCGCAAAAGAATGGGCATAAAAATCTATTTAAAATCAAAATCTAGGGTTTTGTCGAAATTAGGTCCCTCGCGTAGCGTGAGAAATAATCCCAAGTCCTTCGCATACCGTGAAGGAAAATTTAGTCACGCCCGATTTCTGGTTCCCTCGCGTACCGCGAGAACTTTCCTTCTCCTCTCTCGCTTACCGTGAGAGGCATAAATTTCCCATTTTCTACTTTTAAATTCCCGGCTTCATTCTCTAGCTCGGTTTCTTCACGTATTCACTTGTAATCTTCACGAGCACCTGCAAATATACAATAGACTCAAATACAGACTTAAATGAATAAAAAAAAACACACAACTAATCAAAAACGCACAAAACACTAGGAATAAAGATGTGTGATTTGCACTACATCATTGAGGGTTTCAAGCTTCATTGATTCATGAATATGGTAAGCGTTACAAGTACGTGAAAAGCAGAAATGTTACAGTCTCCCCTAGTTAAGGGAATTTCGTCCCCAAAATTCAACTAGTAGAGACAATGATAACTAGGAAAGGATAGGTTATGATATACGTTGACTAGGGCTAGTCCTTGATCCGACGCCTAGTCCCACTTCCAATGCACCATCAATGTTTATATATATGGTGTACCGCAGCTAACCCACCACACTTTTAGCGTCTTGGAAGCGTACTAGCCACATATCAAGACTACCACTAACACGGATAATGTTGGGTGGCATGACTCGAGTTTAGGAATTGGTTATGGGTAGCAACATTGTAGAATTTCACTTCACACCAATGTACCTGTAAATTCACTATTACGTTCGCTACCGCAATCGTCAATTTACCTTACACGGGTGTGATATGTCTTTCTACTATGTACCTATAAAGTGATGAGAGTAATGTAGACGGAGGTTACGAATATTATCAAAGGGCAGTAAAAACATGTTTTGAGACTTAAGAATCATGATTAAATATGTATCTTATGCATATTTAGCAGTAGTGTATAAAGTGTGACATTCACATAACAATCCACAAAATGAATCTTGAATAATAATATATCCAAACATAGTGTAAATTTATGAGCAAACATGATTCAATGATAAAAGAAATCAACCTAAGTCTCATGATAGAGTCATCCAAACAAATATAGAATTTAAGTTTTGATGAACCAAGGTAACAAATTAAGAAATCAAATAAGTAACATAGTTATCATGTCTCCCCTAGTTAAGGGGATTTCCTCCCAAAACTTAACTAGTGGGGTTTGCGTTGTCTTGGGTGGTAGGGTCTTCACGTGCCTCAGTTGTTCCCATGAAAAAAGTGCGAGCACGAGCCCCTTGATTGTTGTTAAGCTTGGGACAACGGTGCTTGAAGTGATCGGTTGCACCACACTCAAAGCAAGACCTACCATTGGTATTAGAAGGGACTATGGCATTGTTGGCAGCAGCATGAGTAGGCATGCGACAAGAGGTGTCTAGATGCCCATTTCTTCTGCACTTGGTGCACTTATGTAACATCTATGATTTTCTCATGCTTTGATTTGTGCAATAATATCATTTCAATTTCAAGTTTTGGATCATTTCATTTTGTCACATTAATTACAAGTTATACATTCATGTTATAGTATCACCGTAGATATATATAATAATATATCTACATACATATATATTTATTTCATTTATTTAAGAATGTAATTTATGTAGTTTCACTCTAAACATATAGATGTAAATATATATATGAATGATTAATTATAACTACATGACAAAATATTATTGATGAACCACATAAAAATATTTGTTTAATTTCCACTCTTTTATAAACGTATAGATATATATATTTATATATGAGTTATTTAAATTCTAAATATATATATTTTACAAATCATGACAAATTATAGTTTTATAAATTTTATAGAAATAAAATTGTATATATATATATTTGCAAGAGTTAAAAACAAATAAAATCGGTTTGCCCCCCCCCCCCCCCAACGAGCACGTTGAACCCCCTTGAGCACATTGAACCCCTCAATTTGACCCCCCTTATGGTCTTGAACCCTATTTTCACAGGTTTGACTTTGGAAAGTCAAACAGGGCAAATTTCTCACGATTTCGGTTATGAATTCCTTGAATTCGAGTGTTAAACTCTAATCAATCACAAACAAACCAACGTATGACTATTCTAATCATATATAACGAACTAATTACATCAAAAATCAATGAATTTAAGCGTAAACGACTCGTAACCGTTCCTAATCAAACTCAACATCAATTCGAGCATTAAACGTGAAATTAGCCTAAAACATCTGATCCCATACCTTCACGACACTCACTACAAACTTTCTAAACACCCGTTAGCATCACATTTCATCTCCAAAGCCCTGTCGAGCCCAAAGAACACCGATTCGGACACCTCGGCCGTTCGTCCTCCACACGTAATCATTCGAGGTAAATCTTGCGTCATTAGACTCGTCTCAACCCCATGATCAAAAGCCCTATGGTCGGTGGATCGATCGTTGCGAAATTTAGACGATTGGGTGGCTAGGGTTTGGATTACGGGTTGTGGAAGAAGACGAGTGAGGGTTGCATGTTAAAATGATTTCACATCAGATAATGAACAAGGCATACGCCCAGGTTCACCGGTTAAAGCACTTGACTCACAGGTATAAGGTCGCGGGTTCGACCCCAGCCCTATACCTTATTTCTCTTTTTGCATGCCCCAGCACCCGGATCCACTGCTCCTTTTGTTTAAAACATTTCAATCAGACCCTATTACCACTATCGGACCACTAGTCCAGTGGTTAGTCCTCTTGGCCTTTATCAAATAGACCCGGGTTCAAGTTCCGTGGTCAGTTTTTGTTTTTAAATTCATTTTAAAACTTATTTTTTTACCCAAATTTCTTTATAAAAATTATTTTATAAAACTTCCAAGGCTCAGGAATATTTTATGAACCAAACTATTAACTTATCAAATATAAACATTTATTTAACCGTTTAGAGATTAAAACATAATAAAACTTAAATTAAAAACTCACATAATTATTTATTTAAAAACCTCTACGTGATACAAGGTATTTTGTTACCCAGTTATTTTGTACAGTTTATATTTTTTTTATATCTCATAATTTTAATTAATAGTTAATCTAATTATTAAATTAAGTATAACATTTTATCTCAAAATAGGATTTATCAAATCCAAATTACCTACTTATTCAAATTAAATATTATTTAACCACTTATTCATTTATTTGTAAACAAATTAAAGTTATCCATATATATATATATAAATATATATATATATATATATATATATATATAGGGGAGGGTTCTAGAGAAAACCACAAGTTAGGCGAAAACCGAGAAAACCACTAAAAAACCAATTTTAACCAATCATATAATAATATTTATTTTTTATTTTATTTTATTTTTATTTATTTATAAGAGTATCAATATAATATTAAACATTTTTACCAAAAAACATTTTTACACATAGTGTTACGTATACGTAAACAAAAAACAAAAAAATTGCAGTTACGTATACGTAAATCAAAAAAATTTCTTTTGGATACGTATACGTAAATAAAAAAATTGCCTGAAATTATGTGGTTTTCTCGGTTTTCGCCTAACTTTGTGGTTTTCTCTTGATCCTTCCCCTATATATATATGTATATAAGTATTCAATTACTTACAAAAAAGGCAAATGAAACTATATAAACGTACCTATTTTTTATAACAAATAAGTGCACATTCACCCAAACCAGCCCAATTCCTTTATTCATTAGTCTCTTGAGCATACCATTGATACATGTATATTATTCAATCATAGTTTAACCTTGTGGTTAGATAATCACTCGTGCAAACAACTGTTCGTGTGATTTTAAGCTACATATTTTAATGTGAGTTTACATAGCCCTTTTTTTTCATTTTTACATCTTTGAGGTTAAATATGATTATATTCAAACTATTTGCAATTTATACAGTTCAAACATTATGATCATGTGTGTAATTTGTGGCTTATGCTTGAACACTATGAGTTTCAAACTACATTTACATACTTTAGTGCATAGTGCAAGTGCAATAATTAACTCCGTACAAGCCGACGGTAACAATGATAGATCTATTGTATCTGACCAATCCACCCGGGTAGGGTGATTGTTGCCGACATCACTTAAGGCTAACATTGAGTGTTATGCGTATCAGTCACAAGGTTTGATTGTGCGCCCTAGTTTTAACTATAGTGGTTATCCATAATTGCCTTATTAAAACATGTTTCATATGAGTTGTACACAAAATCTTGATAGCATTTGTTATGCCAAAACATATGTATGCTCACCAACTATTATTAGTTGACTTTGTTTTCATCATATTTCAGGTGCTATTAATTGAGAATCATGTTCAAGGTGCTTCACATAGGATTTGCAGACTTAGTTAAATAAGACAATTGAATTTTGCTGAAGTACTTTATTTCTTGTTTGTCTATGTTTTGAGGAATCAATTGTTATGGAATTTGAGTTTAATGAAATATGAAACTTTAGTTTGATCATGTGCTTATGAACAGTCAATATGTCCCACCCCGACGTATTCCGTCGTCGGTTGGGGTGTGACCACTTACGACACGGTTGTGCAGAAGGGTGATGATATTGGCACTTTGTGTCACACCCCGCCAAGGCGGAATACGCGAGGTGTCACACATATAGTACATAGCACAAGGTATAAAGACAAATACTAAGGCATTACAAAATTTTTTTAATTTCATAATTGATTGTTCAATACATGTTAAAATAAATAAACAAAATCCCAAACAAAACATTGTAATTATTTCTTTAACTAGGTCCATAAGCAATCCTACATGATCCTCTCTCTCTTAGTTATTATTTCCTGAAACATGAAAGAAAATGGGTCAACATAAAGTTGGTGAGAGACATAGGTTTTAAATGTTATAAAGATAAATTGTCATAAAAGATATAAACAAATTCAAACCAAGTTCAAACAAATGTACAAGCATATTAACACAAACGTTTTGCAATCAACCCTAAATGTTATATGTTATAAGCATCCACAATCCACGATTGTGCCGTAAAAAGTTATATGCATCCACAATCCCTAAGATTGTGCCGTTGTTATATCGGTTTCCCCCATATGGCCATACTAGTACTTCCTTAGGCTTATGATCAAGTTAATGATTGCAATTTGTTATAAGTGTTCAAATATCAAGCACATAATTGAAATTACCTGTTTGAGAATTTGTTTTGGTAAATAAAGTTTAAGTTATCAAGCCATAAAAAATATATACATGTTTCACCCCAAAAGTTAAAAAGAAAAAGGGGCTATGATCTCACCTTGATAAGTAGGGGGATTTATCTTGCAACTTGTATAAATCCGAAGTTTAAGGAAGTCCTAAATAATAATTATACATATTTTAATATGTAGAAACGATTAAGAGAAAACAAGAACGGAATGATTGGGACTCCAGGATTTTGGAACGAACGAGAATACGAATAAAGTTTATGAATGATGTTTTATAAACTTTACTTATAAAAGAAAACTATGTGTTAATAAGTATTATTTGCAAGATATTAAATGTCTTAATGCAATATTTACATTACTAAGACAAAGTCGAAGGTGATAAAAAAATTAGGTGAAATAAAGTAATCATCTCTTTTAATATTTGTAAATCTATTAATAGGACGGGGCCATTAACGATCAAAATTAATTTGTTAATACATAATAGTCACGTTTAAAATTTATTATTTGTATGTAAAACCCTAACCGATCCTAAGGAATATGATCGTGACGTTTAATATAAAACGTTTAGGTTAATAAAATATTTTTAGAAGTGATTCATAATTCCTATATAAATTAACAGGAAAATATATATTTATGGCCCTTTTTGTTTAATAAAACTCCTAACTTTTAAAAATAAATAACGATTATATTTATACTTTTTAAGAATTACATTATACTACTAATCATTAAACGGTCTAAAACCTCACACAAAACATAAATCGTTTTTGCTATGGTAAAATACATGATTTCAATAACTTTTAAAAAGTATACATTTTATTTTTAATCAAAATGAACATTATACATAACATCTTGAGATTTCAGAAAATGTTTATAATTTATTTATTTAGAAAATCAGATTATTAATTATATAAAAAAAAATGTATCACTGTGTGAATGAAATGTGTTAAAACTCAAAAAGGGCAAGGGAGGAGGGAAAGGCGCAGGTGCCAGGTCTAGAACCTGCGACCTGTCCTTTGTTGCACAAGGGTTTACCACCGGACCAAGTCCCCATCATGTGCAAAGTTTAGAAAATTAAATAGTAAACTCGAATGAGCCTGAGTCATCTTCCCCAAACACAACTCAGATTAAAAACCCTAACCCCAAAACAGATTTGTAAATCTCAAAATCAGTCTTTCGCGGGTATTGTTTGCGATCAGAAGTTTGGGGCTATTGTTTAGAAGATCAAAACGAGTAGAAAGATGGTTAACATACCTTGATTCGCTGCCGATTGAAGGGTTCGAACTCCCTGTCGCCGAAAGTGAACCGAGAGGAACAAAAGATGGAACTTGAGGATGATTTCGAGCATTAGATGGTAAGGGATATATATAGGATGTTTAGGAACGCGTTTTACAGCTACAATGGGATGAGATTCGCGAGATTTGGACTTGATTTGTGGGTTCCGAAACCCACGACCGAGATATTTGTTCATCTCCAAAGAATTCGTTTTTTTTTGTAATGATTTGTCAATTAAAGGCTTGATTCACGGTCCTTATCGATTAGAAAAGATTTAATCCGAGGAAGGAAACTTTTCTTTAAGGATTTAGAGGGATTTGAGGTCGATTCATATGATTTTGACTTATCAAAGTCAAAATTGAGATGTAATGTTTATTCAAGGGTTCACAAGTGAAGAAAGGGGTTCAAGGTTTATTTCCATTATGTTATAAAATTTATTTTATAACACTTATCAAACTTAAACTTATATATCATTATTTATTTTCTTATGATTAACTTTTATAAAAAAATAATAATACTAATA
The DNA here is from genome assembly GCA_023525975.1 of Smallanthus sonchifolius. Taxonomy (NCBI): domain Eukaryota; kingdom Viridiplantae; phylum Streptophyta; class Magnoliopsida; order Asterales; family Asteraceae; genus Smallanthus; species Smallanthus sonchifolius. The sequence goes on along the minus strand of CM042021.1, from coordinate 65,362,167 downwards.
TAGAATCTCATTTTTATCAATACATATATACATATATATATATGTATAAAAAATGAAATTTTGAAACTACGGATCGTTTACACGTTTGCAATAATAATTGGTACGACAAAACGTACATACGAGATAACGAGATTGAACTAATATGGCGGTCATAAATGTTATTAAGGTACAAAATGAAATAAAATATTACATGAAAAAGTCACGGATGTTACAGTATCCCCAAGTTGAAGGAATTTCGTCCCCGAAATTCAACTAGTGGAGGCTACTGAATTAGAAAAGAGATGAGGGTACTTAAGTTTCATTTGGTCTTCACGCTCCCAAGTGAACTCAGGGCCGCGCTTAGAATTCCATCGGACTTTCACGATAGGTATACGGCTACGCTTGAGTTGTTTAACATTACGGTCCATGATCTCAACGGGTTGTTCAATGAAGTTCAACTTGTCATCAACACGGACTTCATCTAGTGGGATATGAAGAGTGTCGTCAACCAGAAACTTCTTGATATTCGACACGTGAAAAGTGTCATGTACTCCATTGAGTTCGGCCGGCAGCTTGAGCTTGTAAGCTACAGGGCCAATCCTTTCAAGGATTTCAAAAGGACCCACATATCTTGGTGCCAATTTCCCCTTCTTCCCGAAACGGACCACGCCCTTCCAAGGGGAAACTTTGAGTAAGACTTTATCCCCGACTTGGAATTCGAGGGGTTTCCTTCGATTATCAGCATAACTCTTTTGGCGAGCACGGGTAGCCTTAAGTCTTTCTTGAATCTTGAAGATCTTATCGGAAGTCTCTTGAATAAGCTCGGGTCCGGTTATTTGAGCGTCACCGATCTCGGTCCAACATACCGAGGAGCGGCGTTTTCTACCATATAAGGCTTCGAAAGGAGCACATTTAATGCTAGCATGGTAGCTGTTGTTGTAAGAGAATTCCACGAGAGGCAAATGGTTATCCCAATTTCCACCGAAATCGATCACACAAGTGCGAAGCATATCCTCCAGGGTTTGGATAGTCCTTTCGCTTTGGCCATCAGTTTGAGGATGATAAGCCGTGCTAAGGTCCAAACGAGTCCCTAAGGATTTTTGTAAGGATCGCCAGAAGTTGGAAGTAAAACGGCCGTCACGATCGGAGATAATGGACAAGGGCACACCGTGACGAGTCACGATTTCACTGATATAGAGATTTGACAGCTTTTCCATCTTGAAATCTTCACGAATAGGGATAAAATGAGCGGATTTGGTCAAGCGATCAACTATGACCCAAATCGAATCGTGCCCACGAGGAGTTCTTGGGAGTTTGGTGATAAAATCCATAGAGATTTGCTCCCATTTCCAAATAGGGATCTCGGGTTGTTGGAGAAGACACGAGGGTTTTTGATGTTCGGCTTTAACCTTTAGGCACGTAAGGCACTTACTCACAAATAAAGCTATATCCTTCTTCATTCCGGGCCACCAATAAAATTCCTTGAGATCGTGATACATTTTATCGGCACCGGGATGAATAGAATACCGGGTTTTGTGTGCCTCATCGAGGATAAGCTTGCGGAGGGGTTGAGAGTCAGGAATCCACATACGTCCCATGAAATAAAGAATTTCGTCGGACTTGGGCTGTAAATGTTTTTCGGCGCCACAATCTAACTGTTGCTTTAACTCACCCTTGGCAAGAACCTCTTTTTGAGCTTGAAGAACCATGGCTTTGAGGCTAGTTTGGACGATCATTCCCATGGCCTGAATGCGAGAGGGTTTGATCCGATCTTTCCGGCTAAGGGCGTCAGCAACCACATTGGCTTTTCCCGGGTAATAGCGAATTTCACAATCATAATCGCTTAAAAGTTCAACCCAACGCCGTTGCCTCATGTTGAGATCCTTTTGATCAAGGATATGTTGAAGGCTTTTATGATCAGTGAAGATGACACATTTTGTACCATAGAGGTAGTGTCTCCAGATTTTCAAAGCAAAGACCACTGCACCTAACTCGAGGTCATGTGTAGTGTAGTTTCTTTCATGGACCTTGAGTTGTCTTGATGCGTAGGCAATGACTTTGCCGCGTTGCATCAACACGCAACCGAGACCTTGATTTGAGGCGTCACAATAAACGACGAAGTCATCGTTGCCATCTGGAAGACTTAGGATAGGAGAGTCACACAATTTCTGCTTAAGGAGTTGGAAAGCATCTTCTTATTTCTGCTCCCAAACGAACGGTTTATCCTTTTGGGTTAGAGTTGTGAGTGGTAGGGCGACCTTTGAAAAGTTCGAGATGAACCTTCGATAGTAGCCGGCTAAACCCAGAAAGGAACGGATTTATGAGGGAGTCTTGGGCGTACTCCAGTTCTTGATAGCTTCGATTTTGGATGGGTCAACATGAATACCCTTCTCGTTGATAACATGACCCAAGAAATGGACTTCTTTTAGCCAAAACTCGCATTTGGAGAATTTCGCATAAAGATTTTCCTTCTTCAAAAGCTCCAAGATTTGTCTTAGGTGATTCTCATGTTCTTTGGCAGTTCGAGAGTAGATCAATATGTCGTCAATGAACACAATGACAAATTGATCTAAGTAGGGTCTACAAACCCGGTTCATAAGATCCATGAATACTGCGGGTGCATTGGTTAACCCGAAAGGCATAACCACGAACTCATAGTGTCCATATCGAGTTCTGAAAGTGGTCTTCGGGATGTCATCGTCATGGACTCGTAATTGGTGATAACCGGATCGGAGATCAATCTTTGAGAAACAAGTTGCTCTTTGCAATTGATCGAATAAGTCATCAATTCTCGGAAGAGGATATCGGTTCTTGGTAGTCAGCTTGTTGAGCTCACGATAATCAATGCACATCCTAAAGGTTCCATCTTTCTTCTTGACAAAAAGGACCGGGGCTCCCCAAGGTGAGAAGCTCGGTCTAATGAAACCTTTGTCTAGTAGCTCTTGCAATTGACTAGACAATTCTTGCAATTCGGATGGTGCGAGACGGTAAGGAGACTTAGCAATAGGATTTGCTCCATGAACAAGATCAATACGGAATTCAACTTGTCGAACAGGTGGGAGTCCGGGCAGATCGTCAGGGAATACTTCGGGAAAGTCTCGAATAACGGGTATGTCTTGAATGGTTCTATTCTCGGGTTTCTTTTCAACAATGTGAGCCAAGAAAGCACAGCATTGCTTCCTTAAGTAGCTACGAGCCTTCATGCAAGAAATAATCTTTAGGCCACTACAAGGCTTGTCTCCAAGGATTTCCAAGATTTCACCGGCAGGTAGAGGAATACGAATAAGTTTCTCCGAGCATACGATTTCGGCATTGTTGCCGGATAGCCAGTCCATACCTACAACTATGTCAAAGCTTCCAAGAGTCATAGGAATAAGGTCGATGATGAACGGGTGATCGTTGAGAGTTAAGGTACAACCGCGAACAACCGTACGAACATAGGTTAGTTTGCCATCGGCTATTTCAACCGTGTAAGGAGGTTCTAACACACTAGCGCATTTACCAAGCAAAGGTTCTAATTTGGTGGAAACAAAACTCTTGTCGGCACCGGTGTCAAATAAAATTGATGCATAGACATTATTGACAAGAAAAGTACCTGTAACGACGGCAGGTTCCTCAAGTGCTTCAGTGGTACCAATAACAAAAGCCCGACCACGTGCCCCTTGTGTGTTAGCCAATTTGGGGCAACGATTCCTGAGATGGTCGGTAGCACCACACTGGTAGCAAGCTCTACCATTTGCAATTGCGGGGACCGTAGTAGGAGTAGCATTAACGACACGGCAAGTAGCTGCCAAGTGACCTCCTTTACCACACTTAGTGCATATGCGGCAAGGGTAGGTAGCATCATGATGATATTGGCACTTAGCACACCAAGGGTAAGACCCGCCATAAGATTTCTTTGTCGAAGCTTGTGCTTGCGTTGGTGCCACTTGGGTAGTTGGAGTAGCAGGGGTTACCATAGCGAAGTTCTTTGCCACCTTCTGTTTCTTGAAGTGGCGTTCAGGCTTCTTGGTTTCCTCAACCCGACCTTTCTTTCCACCCTTTTGTGTCAGAATACCTTCTTTCACGAGATCATCCATGAGGGACGCAGCTAGACGGATGGCAGCCTCAACAGTAGCAGGGTTGCTGCCCATGACGGTACCCCTAACTTGATGAGGTAGGCCGCCAATGTAACGGTCAATTTGGCGACTCAACGGGGTGACCATGTGCGGGACCAATGTGCTCAGTTCATGAAAACGGTTGTTGTATGCTTCATTTTCACCGCTATCTTGAACAAGATCCCACATTTCCACCTCAAGCTTTTTCATTTCATTCTTTGGGCAGAATTCCTCAACCATGAGCTCCTTAAGTTGATCCCATGTCAAGGCCAAGGCTGCGGCTAATCCCCGAGTTCGCTTCTCGCCATTCCACCAAGTAAGCGCCCTCTTTTGGAAGGCACTTGAAGCATACTTCACTTTCAGGTCATCGGGGCATTCACTCATTACCAGGGTTGACTCCATGCTTTCAAACCACTGAAGTAAGCCAGTGGCACCCTCAGATCCATTGTACTTTAGAGGGTTGCACGAGTTGAAGTGCTTGTACGTGCAGGTGGTTCCTTCGGTATTTTTCATAGTGTTTGTGAGTCGAGTAACCATATCAGGTAACACAGCAGCAAGTTGCTGAGTTAGGAGTGTGGCTATGGCAGTGGTATCCATAGTCGGAGCAGTCAAGGTGGTATCACTGGTTCCAGAATTGGTGGCGTTAGTGGTTTCACGTCGAGGAGGCATTCTACGAAGACAAGATTATTAATCGAGTTAGAGATAGACATATAAATAATAGAAGTGATATATTCATAAAATAGAAATTCACTTGCATTAATGTCATACAAAGATAGAATTGAAATAGATAAACACTAGCTTATATAATGCTTAGTGTTAAGTACAAATGAATTTTAAATTTTGACTAATCATAACACCGAGTTCTCACAATAGCGTGTTAGAAGTATACTTGACCTATAAGTAGTGCAGCCACCAAAAGGATTCCCAGGAAAGAGAGGTGGGTCACAAGGGACACACTTAAGTACCAAGTCTTTCCTTAGTCAGAACCTTTTATGGGCCTACACCCACTCTTCCAGCCATCATATACTACTAACATCTATCACTTGAACCCATGGTTATGATGAGAATAATGGATTGGGCTTTGAGGCCCAAGAGTGAGATCCATCTTCTCGAGCAAGCTTCCTTTTCTTGAGTGGTAAGTGGTTAGAGGAAGATCCGAGTGGACATACGTGTGATGACATGGCTAAGAAGAGATAAGGTTAGCACATAAATCACATATAGTTCCTATGAAAGTGTAAGGGAGTCTTAGGTTATAGTCTAGGTCTTTCTAAGCCTAATTCTCTATAACCAAGGCTCTGATACCAATCTGTCACACCCCGCCAAGGCGGAATACGCGAGGTGTCACACATATAGTACATAGCACAAGGTATAAAGACAAATACTAAGGCATTACAAAATTTTATTAATTTCATAATTGATTGTTCAATACATGTTAAAATAAATAAACAAAATCCCAAACAAAACATTGTAATTATTTCTTTAACTAGGTCCATAAGCAATCCTACATGATCCTCTCTCTCTTAGTTATTATTTCCTGAAACATGTAAGAAAATGGGTCAACATAAAGTTGGTGAGAGACATAGATTTTAAATGTTATAAAGATAAATTGTCATAAAAGATATAAACAAATTCAAACCAAGTTCAAACAAATGTACAAGAATATTTACACAAACGTTTTGCAATCAACCCTAAATGTTATATGTTATAAGCATCCACAATCCACGATTGTGCCATAAAAAGTTATATGCATCCACAATCCCTAAGATTGTGTCGTTGTTATATCGGTTTCCCCCATATGGCCATACTAGTACTTCCTTAGGCTTATGATCAAGTTAATGATTGCAATTTGTTATAAGTGTTCAAATATCAAGCACATAATTGAAATTACCTGTTTGAGAATTTGTTTTGGTAAATAAAGTTTAAGTTATCAAGCCATAAAAAAAATATACATGTTTCACCCCAAAAGTTAAAAAGAAAAAGGGGCTATGATCTCACCTTGATAAGTAGGGGGATTTATCTTGCAACTTGTATAAATCCGAAGTTTAAGGAAGTCCTAAATAATAATTATACATATTTTAATACGTAGAAACGATTAAGAGAAAACAAGAACGGAATGATTGGGACTCCAGGATTTTGGAACGAACGAGAATACGAATAAAGTTTATGAATGATGTTTTATAAACTTTACTTATAAAAGAAAACTATGTGTTAATAAGTATTATTTGCAAGATATTAAATGTCTTAATGCAATATTTACATTACTAAGACAAAGTCGAAGGTGATAAAAAAATTAGGTGAAATAAAGTAATCATCTCTTTTAATATTTGTAAATCTATTAATAGGACGGGGCCATTAACGATCAAAATTAATTTGTTAATACGTAATAGTCACGTTTAAAATTTATTATTTGTATGTAAAACCCTAACCGATCCTAAGGAATATGATCGTGACGTTTAATATAAAACGTTTAGGTTAATAAAATATTTTTAGAAGTGATTCATAATTCCCATATAAATTAACAGGAAAATATATATTTATGTCCTTTTTTGTTTAATAAAACTCCTAACTTTTAAAAATAAATAACGATTATATTTATACTTTTTAAGAATTACATTATACTACTAATCATTAAACGGTCTAAAACCTCACACAAAACATAAATCGTTTTTGATATGGTAAAATACATGATTTCAATAACTTTTAAAAAGTATACATTTTATTTTTAATCAAAATGAACATTATACATAACATCTTGAGATTTCAGAAAATGTTTATAATTTATTTATTTAGAAAATCAGATTATTAATTATATAAAAAAAATGTATTACTGTGTGAATGAAATGTGTTAAAACTCAAAAAGGGCAACGGAGGAGGGAAAGGCGCAGGTGCCAGGTCTAGACCCTGCGACCTGTCCTTTGTTGCACAAGGGTTTACCACCGGACCAAGTCCCCATCATGTGCAAAGTTTAGAAAATTAAATAGTAAACTCGAATGAGCCTGAGTCATCTTCCCCAAACACAACTCAGATTAAAAACCCTAACCCCAAAACAGATTTGTAAATCTCAAAATCAGTCTTTCGCGGGTATTGTTTGCGATCAGAAGTTTGGGGCTATTGTTTAGAAGATCAAAACGAGTAGAAAGATGGTTAACATACCTTGATTCGCTGCCGATTGAAGGGTTCGAACTCCCTGTCGCCGAAAGTGAACCGAGAGGAACAAAAGATGGAACTTGAGGATGATTTCGAGCATTAGATGGTAAGGGATATATATAGGATGTTTAGGAACGCGTTTTACAGCTACAATGGGATGAGATTCGCGAGATTTGGACTTGATTTGTGGGTTCCGAAACCCACGACCGAGATATTTGTTCATCTCCAAAGAATTTGTTTTTTTTTTGGTAATGATTTGTCAATTAAAGGCTTGATTCACGGTCCTTATCGATTAGAAAAGATTTAATCCGAGGAAGGAAACTTTTCTTTACGGATTTAGAGGGATTTGAGGTCGATTCATATGATTTTGACTTATCAAAGTCAAAATTGAGATGTAATGTTTATTCATGGGTTCACAAGTGAAGAAAGGGGTTCAAGGTTTATTTCCATTAAGTTATAAAATTTATTTTATAACACTTATCAAACTTAAACTTATATATCATTATTTATTTTCTTATGATTAACTTTTATAAAAAAATAATAATACTAATATAGAATCTCATTTTTATCAATACATATATACATATATATATATATGTATAAAAAATGAAATTTTGAAACTACGGATCGTTTACACGTTTGCAATAATAATTGGTACGACAAAACGTACATACGAGATAACGAGATTGAACTAATATGGCGGTCATAAATGTTATTAAGGTACAAAATGAAATAAAATATTACATGAAAAAGTCACGGATGTTACACTTTGCACACAGAGGGTAAGGTCCATTGTATGGCTTCTTGCCAGAAACAGGGGCAACTTGGGTAATAGGAGTGGCAGGAGTAACTATAGGAAAGCCCTTGGATGTCTTTTGTTTCTTGTGATGGTACTCAAGCTCCTTCACTACTTCTTCGTTGGTCCTCTTGTCACTTTTCCTGAACAAGATCCCAGACTTAACTAGATCGTTCGTTAAGGACGCAGACAAACGAATAGCAGCTTCAAGTGTTGTGGGGCTACTTCCCATGACGGTACCCCGAATTTGAGGCGGAAGGTCACACTGTCCTTTGTACCCTGTTTTATTCCGAGGTGTTTGCACGCCCGTGCAATCCAATGCACGGCCGTGTATTGCTCATTTTGAGGCCTATAAATAGATGGCTTGTTCTTCATTGAGTCATCCCTTATACACCCATCCATACCTTAAAAACACACTAGAGAGAGCTTATTTCGTAGTTTAGAGTAGAGGGGCTCTTCCTCCTTGTTCCGCAATAGGGGAGCATACAAAACTCAGTGTAATACTAGTTAGTATGGCCATTCGTGGCTACACTCTTTGTATTGCTAAGGTGAAGATGAAGTTTGGTGCATGTTAATGTTTAACGTATTAATCCAAGTGATATGTTTATGTCTTTAACTATTCGTCCTTAAAACCACCATTTTGGTGGGATTTTATTATTGTCTAAATCCGTCTTTATATTTGTGAGTGTTCTTGATTTTTAAAGTGTAAAACCTTTTTAATCAAACTTCTCTTGAAGCTTGTACGTCTTTATACAAGTAGAGATTGATAAGCTAAAGCTTGGTTAACACTATTAAGGTCGTACGTCTTTATACGAACTTATTATGCAACCAAGAATTAGTGAACTCATGTTGGGAACGGTACGTCTTTATAATTAGTCCCATTGTTACACCGCCTCCCGGTGAGCAAAATATAATCACCTATTTAACTCTAATACAAAGCATTTTACGTTCGATGTCTTAAACCAACCCGGAGATGACCATTCGAAGGGTTGAGGGTAATTTTTGTCCTTAACGGGAGGCACTACTACTTGTTAAAGCTTTTAAATTTGCAAATCAAATGTCGTGAGGACGTGGCTCTAGCGGTGACCCGGGTCACACGTTTGTAGTAGTCATATCACTGGATTAGTTAACCTAACATTTTCATGTACCAAGGGGATTCGAAACCCAAAGCAACACTATTCGTAACATGATCATTTCTGACATATTTACTTTCCTGTTATTTACTATTCTGTTCGTTACATTTCTGTTACACACTTCACACACATTTTTATTTTACCGACATTTACTTTTCTGTCATTTACTTTCCTGTTCCACAAGCATATAAAACTCACTCACTAATTAAACCCACTAAACGTTAACAAAAGTTGAGTATTGGAATTTGACCGTGTCTGTTGGTTCGATACTTGGTTTTTACATAAACTATATTACGCTGCGATAGGTACACTTTCGTATTGTGTGTGTTTTTAAGTTAAAGTAATTATCATTTTATAAATTTAAAACATGCTCTCATGAAACCATAATATCTAAATATTAGTAGATAATATTTAAATACATCAAAATTCACTCATCAATTTTTTGGCGACGTTGCCGGGGACACGGTGATTTAAAGAAAATTTTAAATTAACGAATTAACCTATCAATTTCCATATGTTCTTATGTTACGTTTGTTGCAGGTAGTGTTTGATCCATAGCTCTACTACTGGTTTATATCAACCTTTAGAAGAGCCCGAAAGATTCTTTCACCGTCGAATACGAGAAAACCGTACTAGAAGAATGGCCGTTGAAAATCGCATTATTTTCGATTTTGCAAGACCGTCACTAGAGGCTTTGGGGTCTAGTATCACAAGGCCAACGGTTGACGCTAACAACTTTAAGATCAAATCTCATGTGATCCACATGATCTAGTCATCATGCACTTTCCATGGATTACCCGATGAGGATCCATATGCCCACGTTGCAAATTTCCTTGAAATTTGTGACACTTTCAAACTGAACGGAGTGTCGAATGACGCAATTCGCCTCCGGGTGTTTCCCTTTTTCCTTAAGGTAACGAGCTAAGCCATGGCTGAACTCTCTTCTTACCCGGTCAATCACTACATGGGATGATCTAGCTCATAAATTCATGTCGAAATACTTCCCGCCAGCTAAAACTGCTAAACTAAGAAATGATATCACCACTTTCACCCAGGATGATGGTGAATCACTATATGAGGCATGGGAACGCTTTAAGGACATGTTAAGGAAATGTCCTCACCATGGGCTAGAAGTTTGGTTACAAGTATCATCATTCTATAATGGGTTGCATAATCAAGCTCGCAAGACACTCGAAGCTACTACGGGTGGTATTTTTGGAAACAAGAGGCCACAAGAAGCTTACAACCTAATTGAGGAAATAGATATGAACAGCTATCAATGGTAAAGTCCAAGAAACACCAGGGGAGCCAGGCAAGGAGTTCATTCTGTCGATACTGTCACATCACTTTCTGCTCAAGTAGACACCTTCACCACTCAACTCAATCAACTTAGTAAGGGCAAGACCGCTGCTGAGGCTACTGAAGAAGTGAAGAGTATCACCACTAATACCAAGCAGGTTGACTTTATCGTAACAAATCTCCTACAAAACAACCCTTATAGTAATACCTACAATCCTGGTTGGAGGAGCCATCCAAACTTCAGCTAGAAGGATAACAACAGTCAGGGACAATCTGGCTTTGGACAACAACAGCAACAGTTTCAACAAAGACCACTTCAAAACTATCAGCCTAGTCAACAATTTCAAGGATCTAGCAAACCAAGCAACGGGTTAAGCTTAGAGGACGCAGTAACTAAGTTAATCTCTACAACTGAAAGTCAAGCCCTTCTAGCGGATTCCCGTCACAAACAATATGAGGAGAAGTTTAGTCTTCACGAAGCTGAGATTAGGACACAGAAAGCAACTCTACAGTCCATTGAAACACAATTAGGTAAAATTGCAAAACTTCTATCCGAAAGACAACCAGGATGTCTCCCGAGTAATACCGAAACCAATCCAAAAGCAAATGTAAGTGTTATCACTCTGAGAAACAGCAAGGTTTATCGAGAGCCACCAATGCCAGAAGAAGAAGTTCAATCAACAAGGAGAGAGGTATTCACTGGAATACCGCTTCGTCCACATATCGCAGAAACTACTACCCAAGAACCACAATCAAAGATAACTCCACCTCCTGCACAAGGGGATACTCCTCCAAAAGTTTCGACAAAGAGAACGTTACATTCCCATATACCATACCCAGGAAGGTTAGTAAAGCAGAAGACTGGCGAACAATATGAGAAATTCATCGAACTATTAAGCCAGATCAATGTCAATCTTCCTTTCCTGGATATCATACAACAAATGCCTAAGTATGGAAGTTTCTTGAAAGATTTCCTTACAAACAAAAGAAACATGGAGGAAGCAATAAAAAGGACTAATCATTGTGTCGCTCTCATTGAAAGATACCTTCCAAAGAAACCTTCAGATCCTGGAAAGTTCTCTCCACCTTGTTCTATCGGACCATTACCAATAACCTTTGCGCTCGCTGACCTAGGAGCAAGTGTGAATGTAATGCCTTATGTCATGTTTAAAAGGTTAAATATTGGGAATCCACGACCTGTCAATCCAACTATCAAACTCGTAGATGGATCAGTCAAATCACCCATAGGAATCATTGAGAACTTACTAGTAAAAGTCGGAAAGTTTGTCTTCCCTGCCGATTTCATTGTTTTAGAAATGGGACTCGACTATTCTGTACCTCTGATTTTGGGTCGCCCATTCTTAGCCATTGCTCGAGCCGTTATTGATATGAATGAAGGAATCTTGACACTTTGTGTCGGAAAACAATCAGTGACCTACAACATAGGGGGAATGAATGCCTATCTAATGATCCATTTGAAATTCCCAAATTCATCGATACTAATCTGGACTACCAACTGAAGAAAGCTAAGGAATTCAACAAAGGAAAGAAACTGAATCTTGGAAAGGATTTTGAAAACACTGACTGGATAGATGAGTACTTTAACAAGCTACCAAAACTGAAGGACTTAAATGAAGGAACAAGAGATACGGTGGAAGTCGATGGCTCCCACCCAAAGAAAGACTGATGAAACACGTACGGGTCGGGCTAAAGACCCTTAAATAAACGTAGCGCTTCGGGGAGGCAACCCGATGATCATGAATAAATTGAGAGGTTGGTGGATACGGCATAATCATGGATCTCAGGTTTGACTTTTCAAATTTAAGTTTCTCATACTTCAGCCCTAGGTATGCCCTCTTGATACTAGGACCTTAGTAGCTTAACTACCACCTTTTATTTTCCTTGTCTGCTTTTATGTTTTCCCTTATGTGTCAGGTAGAATAGCATCACCAGATAGTCTCTCTACTTCTTTGAGGAATCACACTCCATCTCTACAACGTGAGGAATCGGGAACCATACCAAATTTAAGTGAAATTCTATGAAATCTTTGAAGCAAAGTGTTGACAGCACCAATAAGTTTTGGCATTACTGAATTGACCGGGGGAGTACCAGTTTCTTTTCCCTTAAAACTTCATGCATTTAAATTTCTGCATAGCATTTCATTACATGCATTTGTACATTGAGGGCAATGCACAATTTTAAGTGTGGGGGTGGGGAATTAAGAGATTAAATGCACGATTCGCAAAAACCCTATCCCATCCGTTTTCATGTGAGGAAAATCAAGCCTATTACACGACATCAAATTTTTGGCGCAGTATATAATTATTCACATGCTCTTGCGTTTGGCATTACTGAGTGTTTTTCGATTGAATTTTATGCATAATTAGAACTTGTGTGTCTTATACATATCAAGACCATGAACTAGTAAAACTATGAAAGTGATTGAGGCACCTACGATTTTATTACCCTTATCCTTAAATCCAAAAATTCCAAAAATGTAATCCGCTTAGATAGCCCTTTGAGCCTTAGCCTTTTCTTTTCTACTACCTACAATTATCACCCAAACTAGCTTTTCGTAAATACCGGTAATTGGCTAACTGCCTTCAAAATGGAAAAATTATCGTATGTCGTTATTTCAAGTTTATTACCATTGAGTCAACTTTGAAAAGAATCTGTTTCACTCAAAGGAATTGGAATATACAAAAAGGTGGATGTATTAGGAAGAAACAGCCGAACTATCTGCAAGGAATTTATGAAAATATTGAGGAAAAAGAATTACTGAAGAAATTGTCTTGATACAAAAAAAATATAGAAAAAGGAGAAAAGGAAAAGAAAGAAGTTGGTTTTTTACCGGTTAGACCTTAAAGAGCTGGATATGCATTCATTTGATTTTAATTTGCTTTTCTGCCTTCATTTCGCAAAGCCTGAATTACCGCCCGAACTCTGAGAGAAAGTTTTCAAAGCAACTAGTGATGTAAGAAAATGATGGCGCAAGCAAGAACAACTGCCACTATTCTGCGACATGTCAAAAAGTGCCACCAAAAGAAGAGCCAAAAGATACAAAAAATGTGTTAAGTGTGGCAACTGGAGCCACAATGGAAAATGTAGCAAGAATCAAACTCATTCCCAAAGTGAGTATACGCATTTGATCAAAGTTGGAGCTGTTCGTCTACAAGCCGAAAGTTCCATACGGAGAGGCAGCATTGTGTACTACGTAGTAAGGAAAGAGTTGGCACTAATGAGAGATCTTGGTCTTGGCAATCTGACCATAAATGAGCCTTCGAATTAGTTATACCCACATGATCCGAGTACTATAAAGGGACCTGTTAGTATTTTCCATTTTAAGCCATGAAGCCGTAGATGTGTGTTTCACGATAGCTGTAGCCCTTAAAACCTTTTAAATCCCTAAAAACCCAAAAAGATTTTCATCTTCACCCCTTTATTTTTATTTTAGCCACATTACAACCCTTTTAAAATCCTCTTGATTCATGCATACTACTTAGTTAATCGGTGGAGACTTGATTTGCATACAAGCTTATGATCATTGCATTTTTCGATTCGAACTTGAGTGTTCCACTTAACTGACATTATCCATACATATATAACCCTAGAGTTGAGTGAACATTGTAAGGAGTGAAAGTTTATGCATTATTGAAGTTCTAGTAGGCTTATCATGGATTCCATCATAGAAAAATAAAAATAAAATATATAATAAGCAACTCAAGAGTTATCCCAGAATTTCAAACTACTAGGAGTTTCATTTCCCTTGTAAAGTTTTTAGTTATGGGTATCATCATGCATGAGTTTGCTTGAGGAAAAGCAAAGTCTAAGTGTGGGGTATTATGATATGTCCTAAATTATACATGTATTGCATGCATAATAATCCCCATATTATGGTACTAATTGATTAATAACCTTGCAATTGATACTTAAAACATTAATATTTCACAATTGCAGGTTATTCGGTGTTGCAAGATAAACAAAGCAAAAACCAGCCTAAAACATGAAGAAATCAAGCTTTTGGAGGACCAAACCCGAGCATTGACCCCGAAGAAGTCAAACCAGGTCAACGTAAGTCAAACCAGCAGCTAAAAGATGAATCTGGAAGGTAGTGGGGCATTGCACGGTCGTGCAATGCCATGCACGGCCGTACAAAGGCTTTCCTGTTCTCCTAGACTTCGGTACACTGTCCTTTGTACCCTGTTTGATTCCGAGGTGTTTGCACGCCCGTGCAATCCAATGCATGACCGTGCATTGCTCATTTTGAGGCCTATAAATAGATGGCTTGAGTTCTTCATTGAGGCATCCCTTATACACCCATCTATACTGTGACACTTCTGATTTTCACTACTTGTACTCATTCTAGACTTATCAATGAAAATCCGCATGACATTTCATTTTACTTGAAATCCTATTCATACGTTGTTACAATACTAGTTCACATGTGAAACATTACGTTTATGCTTGATTTCAAAGACTTATACTTATCTGTGATTGATTCATGGATCGCACGTAGACTTAATTGATCTTTATGACACATTAAATACACATGAACCACCCCCATGCATCTCAAACATGTTCTTACAACCCATTCAATGTGAATTGATGCTTAAAAGTACTAGTTAGTACTTTCGTGCGATCGTTCGCCTTTTAAACCGTCGTTAACTACGTACCGTCCACGACCGACAAATCTTTTAACATGACATTAATTTATGTTTTAAATGTTTAAAATATTCATTTCTTTAATTCAAACAAAGTTGGTTTGCAAAACTTTCCTTAAATAAATCCTGAAATTCGAAAAACGATCAAAAAGTCCGTTTTCTCGCCCACCGATCGCCAACTATTATACGCGAATAATGTAACTTTAACTTAAATGTTTTTAGCTAAACATACTCTTTTGTTATGACAATCAACTTTAATGTTGAAAACATTTGCCAATTTCGCTTAGAAATGCTTAAAATCGTAATTTTCGAATGCGCGCACTCAACCGGATCAAGCTAGGACCCAACCCACCTACTCTAGGACCTAGCCCAAGCAAGAAATCACAAAAAACCCAGCCCCATTGAGGAAAATTTCACATATTTGAGGGCCCTAAAACCCTAAATTGCTTTCCAATACATTCCATATTTACACCCCTTCAACCATTAGTATAAATAGGAGGCTTAGGATCTTGTTTTCTTTGCTAATTCTCCCTCAAACACTCCCAGCCCCTCCTAAGTTGTGAAATCCCTTCCCAACCTTGAAGATTTCGAAAATCCCTTAGAGGATTACAAGGGTTTGAAGATCAAACAAGTAAGTAACCCTCCGAAGTTGAATACCGTCTTTTTATTTTATTCTTTTTTCATCCCCTCAATCTTTTTCTATTTTCTATCCATGATCACTTGATCATGTGAAACCTCAGCCCTAAAAACCCTCTAATAATCTTAATCAAACTAATAAATCAAGCTAACATCACCAACTAACAAACAAAGGATCCCGTTTGCAATGGCGGCTATGTCGTCGCATTCTGCGAATCCTCAAGACAACTATTGCAAAAGTGGCTCTGCCGATGCTTTAGTATGTTCTTGCTAACTTAAAACATGTTATTTATTCTATATTATCACTTATATGAACTCACACGCTAATTAAATATAGAATCCGCTTGCTCGTGTCGGCTATGCCGATTGCTTTCTGTGATTCTCCAAAACGCTTCTGTGAATATCATGGCTAGACCGGTGACACGGTACGTTTTGGCTAACCTAATATGATTATATTATGTATTATAATAACATTCGTCTAATTTTTATTTGCGCGTTCGGTAATCTTAAAACCCTAAACGGACCACTTAAGTGCAACCATTGATTTTGGACAGAAACTGTGCTGAATTTAACTGAGCGTAACTTGACCATAATTAATCTAAACTGTGCAAACTCAATTTCCACGACGTATTTCGTCGAATTTCCTTTCCATCCATAATTGGATCGTTTTCTAATTCAAAAGTATGACTCCGTAGTAGCCAAAATGGGACAGAAACCTTTTTCAGTACCTTTTGTCTTGTTGGACTATTTTGGCTATGATCCGAGTCTCAAATGGAAAAACTTTCTAAACGAAACTTCTTCAGAACGACTTAAAATAATTCCCTGTAAAATTTCATAATTTTTAGACATCTTTTGATATTTTTAACAATCCCGTTTCTGTTCCGCTACTTTGCTGTCCAAATCTAAAAATCAACTAAAACTCTATTTTTGTAACTAATTCTTAATCTTATGACCCGAACCGCCTATCTAACACTCGTAACCATCGAACCTACCCTAAAAATAGTTTATTTATTTGTTTAGGGTCTGGTCCGTGATTCATCTCGTCTATTCGTTCAAGTTTCTTATCTCGTCTAGCTTTCAAGGTGAGACTTCATAGCCCCACTTTATTCAAATCGTTTTGGGGGAAACATGTACACGTTGGCACGCATTAAAACATGTTTTCAAACAATTCTAAAACAAGCGAATCATATATGTATGTGAGTAAATGAACACAACATGATAAACGTTAAACTTGCAAATCCTTAACTTGAAACTTTCAAGCCAACGGTAGTACATATATGGGCCATAGGATGGAAACCGCATATACTTTATGGACAACTTTTGGTTGGACATCTTATTCGTTATTAGTGCAACTTGCGAGTTGTACCACTTATTCGTTACTCATCATTTTAGGTTGGATTTTCTAATCATGTGTTTGTTTTATTACGTGCTATATGATGATCTTGGAATATGAATTGTCACCTTTGCCAAACTTATACTTTTATTAAACCTGTGATTTCTCACCAACTATTTTTAGTTGACACTTGTTTTTCGTACTTGTTTCAGGTGATTAAGCTCGTGATAGGTCAAGTCAATATCACATAGGATTTGCCTAGATATCAATTGAAGAATCTTATTTTAAGTTGCTTGTCTTTTGAACATGTTATCTGTTTGGTTTAATTCGAAACTTATGTAATTGGGATATTTTTTAATATTATGAAACTTTAATAGTAAATGTCTTTATTCCATTGTGTTCTTTTGTCAATTAAGTCGCACCCGTGGTTAAGATGCACGGTTGGGGTGTGACATATACCTCAAAAACACACTAGAGAGAGCTTATTTCGTAGTTTAGAGTAGAGAGTAGTGAGTAGTGGGGATCTTCCTCCTTGTTCCGCAATAGGGGAGCATACAAAACTCAGTGTTATGCTAGTTAGTATGGTCATTCGTGGCTAGACTCTTTGTATTGCTAAGGTGAAGATGAAGTTTGGTGCATGTTAACGTTTAACGTATTAATCCAAGTGATGTGTTTATGTCTTTAACTATTCGTCCTTAAAACCACCATTTTGGTGGGCTTTTACTATTGCCTAAATCCGTCTTTATATTTGTAAGTGTTCTTGATTTTTAAAGTGTAAAACCTTTTTAGTCAAACTTTTCTTGAAGCTTGTACGTCTTTATACAAGTAGAGATTGATAAAGCCAAGGCTTGGTTAACACTATTAAGGTCGCACGTCTTTATAAGAACTTATTATGCAACCAAGAATTGGTGAACTTATGTTGGGAACGGTACGTCTTTATACTTGGTCCCATTTTTACACCTGGTCCCATTTTTACACCGCCTCCCAGTGAGCAAAATATAATCACCTATTTAACTCTAATACAAAGCATTTTACGTTCGTTGTCTTAAACCAACCCGGAGATGACCATTCAAAGGGTTGGGGGTAATTGTTGCCCTTAACGGGAGGCACTACCACTTGTTAAAGCTTTTAAATTTGCAAATCAAATATTGTGAGGACGAGGCTCTAGCGGTGACCCGGGTCACACGTTTGTAGTAGTCAATCACTGGATTAGTCAACCTAACATTATCATGTAGCAAGAGGATTCGAAACCCAAAGCAATACTATTCGTAACCTGATCATTTCCGACATATTTACTTTACTGTTCTTTAATCTTCTGTTCGTTACATTTATGTTACACATTTCAAGCTCATTTTTACTTTTCTGCTATTTACTTTACCGCCATTTACTTTTCTATCATTTACTTTCCTGTTCCACAAGCACATAAAACTCACTCACTAATTAAACCGGCTAAACGTTGACAAAATTTGAGTATTGGAATTCGACCGTGTCCGTTGGTTCGATACTTGGTTCTTACCTAAACTATATTACGTTGCGATAGGTACACTTGCCTATTGTGTGTGTTTTTAAGTTAAAGTAATTATCATTTTATAAATTTAAAACCTAATCTCGTGAAACCATAATCTCTAAATATTATTATATAATATTTAAGTACATCAAAATTCACACATCAATGATGCCACAAGGAAGAATCACTTCCCTCTTCCTTTTATTGGCCAGATGTTGGAGTGCCTATCAGGGCAGCAGTTCTACTGTTTCATTGATGGCTTCTCGGGTTATTTCCAGATCCCTATTTCACCAGAGGATCAGGAGAAAACCACATTTACATGCCCACACGATACCTTCTCGTACCGGCGTATGCCATTTGGGTTGTGTATTGCTCCAGCTACCTTTCAGAGGTGCATGGTTGCCATCTTTCAGGACATGATCGAGACTTCCAAGTAGGTTTTCATAGATGATTTTTCTGTGTTTGGAAGTTCATTCGATCATTGTTTGCAGAATCTAGAGAAGTTGATGAGGAGATGCATCGAGACACAATTGATGCTGAATTGGAGAAGTGTCACTTCATGGTGACTGAGGGGAATGTGCATGGGCACAAGGCACATGCCGGTATAGAAGTGGATAGAGCTAAGATTAAGACGATTAGTAAGCTACCACCACCGACTAGAGTGAAAGGGAGTTTCTTGGGCCATGTGGGTTTCTATCGTCGTTTCATTAAAGACTTTTCAAAGATTACCCGGCCCATGACACGCCTTCTTGAGAAAGACGTCCAGTTTGAGTTTGATGCGGACTATCTTAAGGCGTTTGAGTTCTTGAAGGAGCAGTTCGTTTGTGCTCCCATCTTGATAGCCCCCAGCTAGTGATTATGCAGTCGGGGTTGTTCTAGGCCAAAGGAGAGATAAGCACTTCCACCCGATCTACTACGCGAGTAAAACTCTTAATGATGCTCAATAGAATTACACAATTACCGAGAAGGAGTTGTTAGCGGTGGTTTTTGCGTTTGATAAATTCCGATCCTATTTAGTGCTATCTAAGACCATCGTTTATACTGATCATGCGGCATTGTGATACCTGTTCGCAAAGAAAGATGCCAAACCTAGATTGATTCGATGGATTCTCCTTGCTTTCTGAGTTTGATATTGAGATCAAGGATAAAAAGGGAGCGGAGAATATGGCGGCTGACCATTTGTCACGATTAGAGGATCCCGGTAGGGAAGAGACCCGGGAGGAGGCCATAGGGGACATATTTCCCCATGAGTCGTTTAATGATGTTGAGTTTGGGGCCGGACAAGGAGTCGGTGTTCTATATGAGTGTTGAGGAGCAGGGTTTGCCATGGTTTTCTAACATAGCAAACTACTTAGCTGGCGGTTTGTGGTTAAGGGCATGACATCCCAACAGAGACGCAAATTCTTTGCCGAAACCACTACATTTGGGATGCTCCACATCTGTTTCGAGTGGGAGCTGATAGAGTTCTAAGGAGAAGTGTGAGTATGGAGGAAGAAGTTGAGATCCTAAAACACTGTCATTTGGGATGCTCATGGGTTTTTATTGGCCGATAGTGTTTAAGGATGCTCATGAGTTAGTGAAACGGTGTGACACGTGTCAACGCACCGGTAATATCTCATCCCGGAATGAGATGCCTCAGAACCCTATCCAGGTAGTTGAAGTATTTGATATTTGGGGCATTAACTTCATGGGTCCGTTTCCTTTATCATGTGGGAACCGGTACATTCTTGTGGCTATAGACTACATTTCTAAGTGGGTTGAGGCACAAGCCTTACCTACTAATGACGCCCGAGTAGTGGTGGGATTTCTGAAGAGGCTGTTTAGCAGGTTTGGGAGTCCTAAAGCCCTAATTAGTGATAGGGGCATGCATTTCTATAATGGCCAGATGTAGAAGGTCTTGTCACACTATGGGATCACCCATCGGCTGTCAACTGCCTATCATCCACAAACCAATGGGCAAGTAGAAAATGCAAACAGGGGAGTGAAGAGGATTTTGGAGAAGATGGTCGGGAGAAGTAGAAAGGATTGGTCCGGCAAGCTAGATGACGCGCTTTGGTCCTTCAGAACAGCATTCAAAACACCTATTGCGACCTCACCCTTTAGGATGGTTTATGGAAAGGCGTGTCACTTACCGGTAGACCTAGAACACAAGGCTTATTGGGCATTAAAGGCAGTCAATCTTGACTTGCCTCAAGCAGCAAGAAACCGGTTTCTCCAATTTCATGAGTTAGCAGAGTTGAGGGACGATGTGTATGCACGATCTTGTAGTGACAAAGAATGCACAAAGGCATTGCATGATCGTCGGTTAAAGGGAGTGAAAGAGTTTAAGTGTGGGGATAGAGTATTGGTTTATAACTCTAGGTTGAAACTATTCCTAGGAAAGCTTAAATCCATGTGGACAGGACCATACATGGTGAAGGAAGCATTTCCATATGGTACGATAGAGCTACAAGATGAGAAGGGGAGTTCGTGGAAGGTGAACGGACATAGATTGAAGCATTATATCAGAGGACCGATTGAAAATGTCGATGGGGATGAGGTTCTTCTCGACACACCAGGTGTAGGTCCCTCGGGTGTGGTGGATCGTCACATGCAAGTGGTCTACTAGTCGGACCGGGTGCGGAATACCCGTGACTAGGTGGAGAGTCTAACTGAACAAAGTAAACCGAACACAAGAGTCACAATAAATGTTCTTTGTATTATAAACACTCGACGGTTACAGAGAGAATACAAGCTGCGTACTTAGCAAAACTGAGTTCGTATGAACAAATGGTTCTGCGCACTTAGCTTCTGTGAACCTATCCTATTTATACTGACCTGATGCCTGCGCACTTAGCAAGTGCGCAGGACCAATTACTCATGCGTACTTAACAAGTACGCATAGGTATTCCTGCGTACTTACTAAGTACGCAGGAGCATTCTCCTGCGCACATACAAGTGCGCAAAACACTTAGAAGAAATCAACAAAACATTAAGTAAAAGTAAATACAACTCGATAAACTTTTACATAATGACTCTTACATACAAAGACAAAATACAGACATTAGACATACAAACCTAGACTCTATCCAAAGTGTTGTCACAAGAAAGTGCATCAACAAACTCCCCCTTGACAACAGTTCGGGATCTTCATCGTCTTCAGTCTTCAATCTTCAGTCTTCATAGCACTGCTTCCTTAGCTTCCATCTTCTTTTTGTAATCAAGACAGAACTTGATTAACTTGTCGTATTTGGCCGAGAGAAGCTTTGTCCATTCGTCAGTGTGGATGCAGAATTTGTCTGCTAGTACCTCCAGATCGTTCACAGAGAAATTGATGAAGCAGACTTCATCAAAAACCCTGATCACTTCCTTTGGCACTGTGTTTCCACTATCTGACTTACCTTTACCCATGATCACAGCCTCGCCCGTTTTTGGATCAACGTACCAGTACCACATGTCACCAAGAATATCCTGAGGTAAGTTGCTCAGGGGAATCTTGGTTTCACATCGCACTGGCTTGTATACCAATCTCTTTAACGGCTTCTTAGTCACAGGATGCACAGCGTGCTTATCCTTGACTCTTCTGGGCACTTGAGGCTTGAGATACTCATACTTTCCCGATCTTGCTTCACGCTGTAGTATACTCCACAAACCCATTGCTACTGCATGATTCGAATGATTCAGCAGGTCGCGGTTTGCAAGGTTAACTAGGTCGTACCTGGGCAAAGATTTGAACGCCTCACTGGTTGGTTTCAAGTATTGAACCCCTCCAGATCTTTTGATGGCGAACAACTGCTTGTCCTCCTCAAACCTGACAGCTAAGATCATACCTGTCGCTCCATACTTGTCTTTGATAGACGTCTTTTTCCACACTGGAGCTGGACCTTTTGTAGATGCAGAAGGCATGTCTTTCTCTTTTTGTGCCTCGGGGTCCGCAGGTATAGGGTCGACCGGGGGGGCATCAGTTGTAGCTTCAACATTACTTGTTGTATCAACTGAGCCTGTGTCTGTTTCGAGCAGAGATTCGAGCGATGGTATTTCAAAGATCTCACCATCCTCTAACTCATAATCTAGATCCCCGTCGCCCTTGGGAATCTCGATTATCACATCATCATCATCATCATTCCAATCATCACCAGAGTCGATCTCTCCTTCTTCCATATTAAGGAGAGCATCGATCTGTGCTTCTTTAGAATAGTCAGGCTCGAGACATAGAATCTCACCAGCCACTGACTTCCCTTTATCACCGCCACCACCACCTGCTGAGGTATCACCACCCTCTTGCGTAGTAGACTCCCCCTCAGCCATTGACGTAGTAGAGATGGGCACAATTGCCGAAGCATGGTGCTCACATCCACTAGGACCGACTTCAGGATCCTTGTCTTTGTCATCATCCTTAGTCAAATCGACTGGATGACAGACCTCTGCACCGGTGGATTTTTCTTTTTCCTTCTCCCCCTGAGCACCTAGCTTCTCGGTCAGTTCAGCAATTAATTTGACCATAGTAGCGTGCTCCTGCCTTTGAGCATCCATCCTTAGCTCAATTGAAGTTCTGTGGGCCAGAATCATTTAATTCGTCTTCATTAATAGTTCATTCTGCGCCATCACATTCTTCAGCCGTTCATCAGTCCCCGTTCTCTGGCTACGCAGAATCCTAACTTCATCTGCCAGAGAGTTTATCTGTGCTTGTTGAGCATCAGACTCCTCCTTTGACGTTTGAATAGTCTTCAACAAGCCAGCAACTTGGGTTTCTAGCACATCGATCCTAGCTTCATTTGGATCCGGATGCCTAGATGATGAGGCTTCGGCATTGTGGATGGGGGAAGAGAAGATTGTGTCAAAGTCGAACCCCTGTGAGAAATCACCGTAGTTGAAGGGTTGACCTGACGGCTCTTTGGTGGGTGCTGGGGTTGGGGATGGTATGATTTGAGTGGGTGTTATTGTTGGGGTGACTGTGACTGACTCCGTGAGAAGTGGAGCAGTCACCGTCACCTGGACGGTTGGAATAGGGAGGGTCATCGTCACAAGAATCACCTCTGTGACCGCCGTGACCGCCACATCTGCTTGTACCAGTGGCCTTCTCCTCCTACTAAACAGTTGCCGTGCTAGCATGGTAGATTCTGGAATGGAAGCCTCAACTTGTACTGGTTGCACAGTTGGAATCTCTTCAACCCTAGGGATGGCAACCTCTTGCCTATCGCCCCTTTTCTTGTTGGTGCTCTCATGCCTCTGTCTTTGTAAAGCAGCGTCAGAGTCGGAATCCGGCTCATATTCGCTGCTGGAGCTTTGTCTCTTTCTTTTTGAAGACGACGCAGGCTGGGTTACCTGTGCCTGTCTCCTCGGATGTGCCTGTGATGGTGCATCATCGGAATCAGAAGAATCTGATTCTGTAGCCTCCGAATCGGATTCCTCAGCACCACCAACACCACCTTCATCATCACCCTCATCATTACCTTCATCATTACCTTCATCATCCTCATTCTCTTCATCTTGTTCTTCATCAGAGTGATCACTCATCTCTGGTCCCGAGTTGGGACTATACCAGTTCCAATCCTCCGGAGCGACGTATGCTTCATTCAATAGGTGGCCAAAGAGTTCAGTGTGCTCAGGGGTAGGATCTACACTGCCTGGCTTTAGAAACTGTGCAAAAACTCTCTTGGCCACTCTCTTCACTTGCAGTCTCTCCCCGATCGCACGCAGGTTTGGCAACGCATCATCGATCAAAAGTTGCACAAACCTCGGGTATAAAAGGAACCTAAACCTCTCCGCCGTATTTATCTGGTCATTGATTGCTTTGAAAATAAAGCGGGAGAAGTTGTAGCCCCGATTGAGAGACAAGCCCACCATGGCTGCGGCAAGGTCATGACCCATGGCATCCTTCCCTGCTTTCCTTGATGAGATGCACATGATCATGATGTGGGCAAAGTAACGCCATTGATCTAGAACCCACATTTTCTTGTATGAAGCATAGTCCCTTTCCCCGACATATCCCATTCTCTGCCTCCAACACCCATCCACGTAGTAATCTGGATAGGATGTCGGGTCGGTGGGAAGGTCTCCAAACTGCAGTACTCTCCTTATTGTATCCTCAGAGATGGCAATAGCCCGACCGTCAACGGTAGCCCTTATGACATTTGGAGATACCGTGCAATCGTGCTCTGCTGTCTCCCAGAATTGCTCTAAGTAAGGTCTTGAGACTGTTGGATTAGCCGAGATTGCATAACTTATTTTAGATCTGTTCAGGAAGTCCACAATCTCTCTATATTGTAAGGCTGCCCCTTTCCATTCTGGTTCAGTGTGCGCCAACAGATTGAATTCGTCAGTGAATGCACGAGCCATTATCTGCAAACACACACAGAAAACATAATTAGATCAATTAATAACAATGGAAGTAGACTCACATGACATAGAATAGTAGTTACACTTTGTAAAAAATTTCAGACTTTGAAAAATTTTCTAAGTGTTGGTCCTGCGCACTTAGCAAGTGCGCAGGATTTTACTCTTGCGTACTTAACAAGTACGCAGGAATTACTTCTTGCGTACTTGCTAAGTGCGCAAGAACAACCCTTAGCATAAATTTCAAAGATTTAAATTCGTTCAAAAAGCGGGTTAATTAGGTAGCCACTAGGTCGGAATCAGGGATTCGAACCTATGGTACCATGATCAACACCATTAACCACTACGACACGATCAAATTTTGACCTAGGTCAGTGATCGACCCACTGACGGTTCGACTTCAACCCGTCGGATCAATCGATGACCAAAGGGGAAATGTATGATCGATTAGGCAATCTAATAGCTTGTTAGTGACATTAGTTACCCAAACAACCCATTTTACCCCAAAAATTCTACGGATTTAACCTAAAAATTCTAAGTCAAAAATCGGTCCAAAATTTCACGAATTTACGGATGAAATCGGTCTAAAATCTCACCAAGGAGATGAAATACGAAGATGATAATGTGGAAGGGATGAAAAACGGGTTTGAACACACTCGATTTTGAGAGAAAATTGCAGGGGGAAAAATTTCGGTTTGAAAGCTTAACCTGAAAATTTTTCTAAGTGTTGAACTTATACCCCACTGATAATGTTCGTGCGTACTTGCTAAGTGTGCACGAATTAACTCTTGCGTACTTAACAAGTACGCAGGAATTAACTCTTGCGTACTTGCTAAGTGCGCAAGTCTTACTTCGTGCGTACTTGACAAGTGCGCAGAAACTTTAAGTGCGCAATTTTCAACTCAGAATTATGAAGATTTTCAAGTCAAATAACGAACAAGATAAAAATATTCAATCGGGAGGATTCAAATACAATTCATGAAGGTTAAACATAAAATATTTTTGGCCTTTTCTGAATTAAACTTAAACAATGCATAAACTTAAAATCTTTTTGTTCTTTTCAAAATAGATATGTATAAGTATTCACACAAGCTATTTTTGATCAAAGACACGAGCAGAGGATCATATCAGGCTAACTTATAGCAAAAATGATACAATATAAACATCACAGAATATGGGATCATGTCATGTATTACTCTTTATTCTTACGTAATAAGCAAATAAACAAGTAATTCAAGTTGACAATATTATAAGATTTGAAACTATAAGCATCTTTGTATCATGTTCTTGTGTATTAAGTTATTAATTATAAAATATACAACGTGTACCCCACTTAAATGCTATGATATTTTGCACTATCTCAAGGCATCTAAGATTTTTCCAATGATATTCTTAATTTTCAGAATGAAGTTACATCAATTAGCACAGAAAAATCAAGCAGAATCCATGAGGATGATCAAGAATCATAAGATTCAGAATCGAGTGATTCAATTGTCTTGGTTTCATGTGATTTTCTTCTTTGAATATCGGTATGATGATTCGGGATAAGGAACATGGTGTTTGATTATAAGGTAACGGGATCCAACTTTTATCTGGATTTGATTTCAATGAACCAGGAATGATTCAAGGGTGAATACATGCTCAACGGTTGATGTAGAGACATGTCTTGATTCAATCTCTCCTTGCATACTTGTGAGTATGGGCAGTGAGATGAACCGCATTAATTGTGCTAACAACATAACCCGAAACTGATCTCAAAAGAAAATTACTGCCAAAATCTAACATCCTTTATCTGATAATGATCTTTTCTATTCTTTTACACACACACACTTGCAAATATGGGTTCAAATCACAGTTGTAATTTAGATTTAGTTTCCACACTACTAGTGATTCAAAGACGCATACAGCCTACTGACAATTCAAATTACTTGTAAGTAAACAGATTAAAAACATAATAATTTAAACAATTAAGTAAACATGACGCAATCATTTCCCATGAGGAGTCTATGATGGTTAGATCATTTCAGATGTACTATCATTTCCTCGTTTCTCAAGTGAACTTTTGAAATTTTCTCCATTTTCTAATATTTCAGATGTACAAACATTTTTTATTATTTTTTTTTTTATTTTAAACTAACAGAACTATACAAAAAAAAATTTTAAAAGAAGTAAAATTTAACTTCCATGAATTGAATTGATTTAAGAAAATTAATTTTTCACTCGGGATTGAACATTCCTATCAAGTTGACAAGATGCTCAAAACGGGACCGATCAAATGCCTTTGTGAAAAGGTCAGCAAGATTGTCATCCGTGTGAACCTTTACAAGTTCAATTAAATGCTTTTCAGCACAATCACGGATGAAATGATGGCGAATTTCAATATGCTTAGTTTTGGAATGTTTCACCGGGTTATTTGTGATGGACATGGTGGCATTGTTGTCAATGAACAAAGGAGTTCCAGTGAAGTTCAAGCCGTAGTCTCGCAATTGCTGCTGAATCCACAATATCTGAGAACAACCACTAGCTGCAGCAATGTATTCTGCTTCACAAGTTGAAACAGAAACCGTTGACTGCTTCTTGCACTGCCAGGAGACCAGTCTGTCTCCCAAGAATTGACATCCGCCAGAAGTTGACTTTCTGTCAAGGTTACAACCGCCATAATTTGAATCAGTGTAGGCTTTGAAGTCGAATGACTGCTGCTTGGAGTACCAAAGACCCAATCGGGGTTTCCCTTTCAGGTATCTGAAAATCCTCTTCACGGCTATCATATGTGACTCCTTCGGTTGAGACTGAAACCTTGAGCACAAGCATACAGCAAACATAATATCGGGTCTTGAAGCTGTGAGATACATAAGTGATCCGATCATCCCACGGTACAACCTGCTGTCTACATCCTTCCCATCTTTGTCAGGATGCAAACCATGATTGACTGGGATTGGTGTGCCATAAGTAGTGCTATCACTCATCTTGTATTTTGACAGGATGTCTTGCACGTACTTAGTTTGATGTAGATAAATGCCATCCTCTCTTTGACTGACTTGCAGACCCAGGAAGAACGACAGTTCACCCATATTGCTCATTTCAAACTTGGACTTCATCACCTTCTCGAATTCCCTACACATCCCTTCATTGGTCGACCCAAAGATGATGTCGTCAACATATACTTGCACAAGTAGAATGTCACCTCCTGCTTTCCTTATGAAGAGAGTCGAGTCAATCTGTCCACGGTCGAAACCATTAGACAGTAAATGCTTTGATAGTGTCTCATACCATGCCCGCGGTGCTTGATGAAGACCATAAAGTGCTTTGTCGAGCTTGTACACTTTATTGATATTATGCGGATCTTCAAAACCGGGAGGTTGAGTGACATAGACTTCTTCATGAACTTTACCATAAAGGAAATCACTCTTCACATCAAGTTGGTAGACCTTGAAGCCGACATATGTGGCATAAGCCAAGAACAGTCGAATGGCCTCAATTCTAGCAACTGGGGCATATACTTCCGTGTAATCCAAGCCCTCTTGTTGATAAAAACCCTGAACAACCAATCTTGCCTTGTTCTTCACAACTACATGACGATCATCCGTCTTGCATTTGAACACCCATCTGGTTCCAATTGGCTGAAAGCCTTTTGGCAAGTCAACCAAATCCCATACATGAAACTTTTGGAATTGGGACAATTCATCTTGCATCGCCTCAATCCAGCAGTTGTCAGTGAGAGCCTCCTTCACTATCTTTGGCTCTATCTGGGACACGAATGCAGCATGCAGACATGTTTCCATGACACTAGTGTCAAATATCTCTGTGTAAAGACTGGTGTTCTCAGTGATGGTTCTATGACGAGTCTGAACACCGGCATAAGGATCACCAATAATGTTGTCGATTGGATGATTCCTATGCACTCTCGTCTCCGGTACAATTGGTTCTTGAATTTCTGGATCTAAATTTGTGCTCAACTCCCCCATTTCCTGTGTTTCAGCAGAAGAAGATTCAATGTTAATTGGATCAGCTGGAGCTTCATTTCCTACAGTTGTGTTAGGATTGGCTTGAGCGTCATCTCCAACAACATGAACACTTTCACTGTTATCACTGTTATCACTGTCATGAGTTCCAGATGCAGATGCAGCATTGGAATCAGGAGTTATAATTGGTACAGTAGCACGAGTAGAAAAACTGCCGCCATTCAATAGATTATAAACATTTTCGGCGTCTTCTGCAGATAGCTCAGGAAGATTGAAAGACTTGAATAGCGCATCATAATCAAAACCCCAAGCTGGACCTTTTGGTTCTGGTGGAATGCTGTGTTTACTACAATCCACTTCGAACCATTCCTCGACAGTACGAGTTCCTATGTTGTACACTCTCTTGCATGGCGAATTGGCAACATATCCTAAGAAGATGCCTTCCACCGCTTTCGCATGAAATTTAGATTTACGATCTTTATACTGTAGCAACAAGGAACAAGGACTACCAAAAGGAACTAGGTAATCAAGATTGGGAAGTCGATTGTTGATCAACTCATAACAAGTCTTGTTGTGTCTTTTCACCACCAAAACTCTGTTTAAGACGTGACAAGCTGTATTTACTGCTTCTGCCTAGAAAGTGACAGGAAGCTTTGCATCTGACAGCATAGTCCTTGCAGTCTCAATCAGTGTTCTGTTCTTCCGTTCAGCAACTCCATTCTGCTGAGGCGTGTACGGCGCGCTGAATTCGTGACGGATCCCTTTCTTGAGACAGAAAAGTTCCATCAAATTATTCTTGAACTCAGTTCCGTTGTCACTCCTTATTCTTCTAACTTTCAGCTTGCAAAGAGATTCCAAGCTCAGGATCAAGTATTGAAGAATATCAGCAGTCTCATCTTTTGTACCTAAAAAATGCACCCAAGAAAAACGTGAGAAATCATCAGTTACAACTAGACAGAATGACTTACCTCCAATACTCCTGATACTTATGGGGCCAAACAGATCCATGTGTAATAGCTCCAAAGGGGTATCGATAGAGTTTTGGAGCTTGGGCTTGTGAGACTTCCGTTGCTGTTTGCCCTTTTTACAAGGCATACAGTCATCTGCAACGGTAAATCTCAGCTTAGGAACCCCGGTTACCAAACCGTTTCGGACAAGATGATTCATTTTACGATAAGAAATATGTCCGAGTTTCCTATGCCACAAGATGGAGTCAAGCTCTGTCGCTTTTGTAAGCAAACAAGTAGCAACTGATGAGGTGGTTTTTGCCACGCTCATATCAATCTGATAAGTGTCGTTTGTTCTTGGTGCTCTCATCAGAATCCAGTCATTAGGAACTTTGAAACCGGGTTTGAGAATCAGACATTCTGACTTGTCAAACATCACTGAGTACTCCTTGTCACACATTTGTGAGACACTCAACAGGTTATGCTTCAGCTGCTCGCAGAAGTTGATATTATCAAAGCTAACACAACCGTTCGAAACCACGCCTTGACACGTGATACTGCCGCCTTTTTCTCCGGCAAAGGCCACATAGCCGCCTCTAAATGGTTTAACGTCTTGAAGCAAGGCCATGTTTCCTGTCATGTGCCGGGAGCATCCACTATCTACATACCAGCGGTTAGAGATAGTACCCTTCGGACGTCCCTGCACGAGTAACAAAAGAATTAGTTAGATTTGGAGACCCAAGCCATTGTGGTCTTGGGTCGTCCATCCTTCTCAAAATAAACTACTTCTTTCAACTCACAGTCATGATGACTGTCCAAAATTGGTGAATCTTTGGAGGAATTGGGAACATGAGATTGAGAATCTTTAACTTTCTTATTCCAGGATCTCTTTTGAATCTTAACCAGAACAGAAGACTTTGGTTCAATCACAGCCGGTGAACTTGTGGAAGCTTCACCTGATTGAGCTTTAGTCAGCTGTTCCAGCTTTCTCAACCTCTTATTCCTTCTTCTTCTCTGTGGCTTAGAGAGTCTAGCCACAGGTTTCTCACCAGTGCGTGTACTACCAGATGTAGACACACGAGGTACAGCAGGTTGCTTTACCTTTCTTACAACAGATGGCTTGGCCTCAGATTTGATCTTTGGCTTAGCTATCGGTTGCACTGGTGGTTTCACCACATTTAGCTTTGGTCTGATAGGAGCTTTCACTACTGGCGACTTAGGGATAACAGCTGGTCGTGAAACAACATGCCGTTTCCCTGGATTCTTAGAAGGACAGTTCACAACAATGTGACCAACCAAGCCACAGTGAAAGCAATTCCTCTTGTCAACATAAGTTCTCATGTAAGGCTCTTTAGTTCTGGCCTTAGAAAACTCACCATTGTGAGAAGGAAGAGTTGGTTTATGAACAGAAGTTTGAACTTTTACAGTTTGATGTTTGGGGGTATAATACTTTTGCAAATTTTCTTTGTAACCCAGCCCATAATGAGATGAAAAAGCCTCTTTCTTAGCTTGGTTAATATTTTTAAAACCCCCGTAAAGCATTCCCTTAAGTTTATCATTTGTTTCAATGATATCAGGTTCAGTTAAAATGCAATTATCACCATTAGTAATAATGTTTTTCTGGACTTTCTTTTCAGTCAACAACTCCTTAGACACTACTCCTTCAGGGCAAGTGTTAACCGACCCATCCTCAGAAGCATTAACATACTCCTCACTAGATGTGGAGTTAGCCTTACTTGAGGATTCATCCTTTTTAGGGGAATCATCCTTATCAGAGGGCTCCTCTAGACAAGTGAGATCAATGTCTATCAAGCTATTGACAAACTGCCCACTTATTGGTCGAGGAATGGCATTGGTACCAAGTCCTAGGCCATTCATTTTTCTCACCACAGATTCGTAGTGTTCCACCACAAAGCGAGAGTTTTTCAATTTCTCGTTAGTGCATTTGAGCTGCAAGATCTCATTTTGCAGTTTGTTAATTTCATTGTTCTTCTTTTCCAAAGCCCTATACGCAATGTCCAAATGAACCTGTTGGTCGCTTATTTTTAAAGAATAGTCTTGTTTTTCGTTCTGTAGCATTTCAACTGATTCTTTAAAACGTGATTCATTCATTTTGTAATTTTTAGCTGCCAACTTTAGGGGTTCAATTATGTCTTGGAGATCAGAAATTTCATTTTTTAGCCCTAGACATTTAGAACAAGAAACAACAGAGAAAGGGTTAGAATCTACCTCAGATGATGAACTTTGTCCTTCTCCAATTGCCATGAGAGCGACAACAGTGGTAGACTCCTTTTCATCAGCTACAGAAGCTTCCTCTTCTTCAGATTCAGAAGATTCCTCTCCTTCAGTTTCAGAAGATTCCTCTTCTTCAGCTTCCTTCCTCTCGGCCTCCTTCCTCTCGGCCTCCATCAGCTCCATGATTTCTGCCATGAGACCAACCTGTGCTTGAGCAATGATGGCGTCTTCTAGATGCACACCCCAATCAAAATTTTCATCATTCTGTGCGACCAGTGCATTGGACTGATTACTTTGGGTATGATTGTGGTGACTTTGGTTGTTTTGGCCATGGCTGTTTCCCTGGCTAGGTCTGGTAAAACCAGAGGCAGGTGCTCTGTCCTTTTGACATTCACGAGCAAAGTGTCCATAGTTTTGACACTTGTAGCACTTAGCCTTGGATTTGTCAAATCCAACCTTGGCATTAGAATGCCCGCCAATATACTTTCTTCCTGTTCTGTTCAGGAAACGCTTGGCCCTCCTCAGTAACATGGCCATATTCCATTGAATATCCATGTCTTCAATATCATCAGGATCCACTTGATTGAAGTCCTCTTCAATAGTCTCAGGATCCGTTAGCTTTCCACCAATGAAATTCTCATATGCCAGCATGCAAGATGAGAATAGTGCTACATGATCTTCAGCTATCTTGGCAATAGCTGACTGGTTGGCTGAGCACGTATTCTGAGGAGTCTTTGAGTTTTGTTGATTTTGTTGATGAGATCCAAACCCTGATCCTGATGCATAACATGCATGACCACCACAACCATTAGAGTGGTCTTCTTCAATGGATTTCCCAGTAAAGAGTGCAATCCCAGAGCCGGAAGACATTGACGTGGAAGTCGTCCCGTGATACATGGAAGGGTCCTGTATCTGAGGTCTTCCAGAATTCTCCCTTTTTATAAGATTCATGTTATGAGCCTGAATCTTACCGACTGCCTCATCTACTGTCATCTCGTAGAACTTTGAACTTTCCCTCATCAGGGTTGTATACATCTCATATCTCGGTGGCAGAGCATCTAAAAACTTTTCCACCATTTCCTCTTCTGGATATTTAAGCTCAAACGATTTCAACTCCGTTTGTAGGTGATAGAATCTAGAGATATGATCATCTAAAGATTCATTTTCTATAAATCTGAAGCACTCGTATTGCTTCCGGAGAAGATCCCTCTTGCTTTTCTTGATGTCACTATTTCCTTCGAATCTTTTCTGTAAAGCTTTCCAAAGATCCTTAGAAGATTCATATCCTCGGAAACTGTGGAACAAATCCCGAGTTAATGACATAGTGATTGAACCCAATGCCTTCTTCTCTCGATCATAAATTTTCTTTTCTTCTGCATCCAGCTTAGAGATAGGCTTAGGTACGTTTTCATCAAGATACAAGTGGGTTGGATGCTTATATCCCTCAAGAATAGGTATCCATAACGATGAATCGGTGTATGAAATATAGTGCTCAAAGCGGGCTTTCCAATTGGAATAATCGTTTACATTGAGCAACTTGGGAGGTTTCTGTGGAGTACCGATTTCATTATCATAATTTAACATACTACTAAGGTTCTGAAGGTTTGACATGGTGAACACTTGGTCAAAAATAAGAAAAGTCAGTAGCTATTGCGCACTTAGGATTGGCCTTGCGCACTTATGAATGGTCTTGCGTATTTAATATTTGCCCTTGCGTACTTGTAAGTACGCAGGAGTAAATTGTTAAGTACGCAGGATAAGTCTTAAGTTCGCAGTTCAGTCTTGCGCACTTGTAAGTACGCAGGAGATAACTCTTGCGTATTTAGCAAGTTCGCAGAAAACTGTACTTTTTGCCAAAAATGGTAAGTACGCAGGACACCTTTTCAGCAACTCTCACCAAACCTTTCCGGTGACCTGAAACTCGTCGGAGTTGGTAAAAAAATGGTCTGATGATCAATGCAATTGAGTCAAAGGGTCAGAAACAAGTTTCTAACCAACCTATGATGCTCAAAACACACAAACACACAACAAAGATCGGTTTTTGAGAGATTTTTGCCTCTAAAAAAGTGCTCAAGAGCTACCCCTTTTTTATCACAAAAATCAACAAAATAACCTCTCTTTGCTTGTAAAACTCAGTAAAAACGTCTCCAAACTCACTTACAACACTCGAATTCAAGAGCAATGCTCTGATACCACTTGTAGGTCCCTCGGGTGTGGTGGATCGTCACATGCAAGTGGACTACTAGTCGGACCGGGTGCGGAATACCCGTGACTAGGTGGAGAGTCTAACTGAACAAAGTAAACCGAACACAAGAGTCACAATAAACGTTCTTTGTATTATAAACACTCGACGGTTACAGAGAGAATACAAGCTGCGTACTTAGCAAAACTGAGTTCGTATGAACAAATGGTTCTGCGCACTTAGCTTCTGTGAACCTATCCTATTTATACTGACCTGATGCCTGCGCACTTAGCAAGTGCGCAGGACCAATTACTCCTGCGTACTTAACAAGTACGCATAGGTATTCCTGCGTACTTACTAAGTACGCAGGACCTGATGTTGATGCACTTTCTTGTGACAACACTCTGGATAGAGTCTAGGTTTGTATGTCTTATGTCTGTATTTTGTCTTTGTATGTAAGAGTCATTATGTAAAAGTTTATCGAGTTGTATTTACTTTTACTTAATGTTTTGTTGATTTCTTCTAAGTGTTTTGCGCACTTGTATGTGCGCAGGAGAATGCTCCTGCGTACTTAGTAAGTACGCAGGAATACCTATGCGTACTTGTTAAGTACGCAGGAGTAATTGGTCCTGCGCACTTGCTAAGTGCGCAGGCATCAGGTCAGTATAAATAGGATAGGTTCACAGAAGCTAAGTGCGCAGAACCATTTGTTCATACGAACTCAGTTTTGCTAAGTACGCAGCTTGTATTCTCTCTGTAACCGTCGAGTGTTTATAATACAAAGAACGTTTATTGTGACTCTTGTGTTCGGTTTACTTTATTCAGTTAGACTCTCCACCTAGTTACGGGTATTCCGCACCCGGTCCGACTAGTAGTCCACTTGCATGTGACGATCCACCACACCCGAGGGACCTACACCAGGGAAGCATAAGTGAGTGAGAGTAAATCCTTGGGTTAGAGCCCGAGTGTAGAGTTTATATAATTCATTGTGTTTATTTTCATTTTAGCTTTTGTGTTTTCGGTTTGTGTGGTTTCGTGACTATCTTGGCAAGCAAAATCAACAAAACTATGTTCAAGGTATGTTTACACTCAATCTGAAGGTTGGAACGGGTTTTTAGAGGGTTTGGGTGAAAAAGAATTTTAGAGATCAAATTTTTTTCTAAGTAAAAACAGGGAAAACTTTCTGTGAATGAGTGGTTTTGACGCCACGCGAACTCCAAGGGTTACATCTTCGCCACACGCCAGGAACAAACAAGGATTCCAGAAACTTTTGTTCCTCGCGACACGCGAAGTTTCCCACAGTCTTCTTTCGCGCCACATGAGGAACTCAAGGGACATTTCAAAAAACCACCCCCTCGCGCCACACGAAGAGGTGGGTACCTATCTTCGCGACACGCGAAAAGGTACTGAACTCAGAAAAAATATGTATATATATGCTTTTTTTTATTGAGTTGTCTTCCCCACCAAGCTATCACCACCACACCCACACTCCGGCGAACCCCACCTCCATCACCTCAATTCACCCACCACCGTCTAACACCTTTGATTTTCCACCTCCCTCCTACAATTGCCACCATCTCCGAACCCCACCACCGTCTACCACCATACCAGCATCCTCCCCCACAAATCTGGCCATCCCACCCTAATTCACCACCACCACTACCAACCTACATCACTACAGGCACTCCATCACCCAAGACTTCATCACCCGATGTCACACCCCGCCAAGGCGAAATGGCGAGGCGTAACGTTCATGGTTTCCAAAGCATATGATTATCGCAAATACATAAATACAAACTGAATACATAGTTTAAAGTTAAATTTACAGCCAAAATATTTGTTCAAGTCACAAAATAGTAAGATTTTGCAAATATAACCCATGTGTAATGGGTTATACAAGAAAATTCTTCAAAAGTTGTATCCATCGTGTATGCATGAACCCTACAAGTATTACCCTTGCAACCACGTTTAACTTCCTGAAAATATACTTAAAAGTGTCAACACGAGGTTGGTGATTTTACAGGTTTAGTTATAACAAGTACATGATAGCAAGTGTTCACAAAATCAAGTCTCAAGTATACGTTAAACGAAACCAAGTAATCGTATCAAGTTTGACCTATCTAGTTTACCCATCATATCTAGCTAGGCATATGAAGTTTATTTTACATAAGTGTTAACCAAACCAAACACGGGTGTTTCGCCCCTCATCCATTCCCCACGGGCTCAAGAGTTAAGATAATGTGCAGCCATTGGGCCATACGGACCCTCGGTTAGCGCGACTAACCATGACTGGGAGTATCAATCCTAATAGTACTATTCATATTATCCCAGCTAATTAAGTTAATGGTTAATAAACTGTGACAGGGGACTTCGAGATCTCAACAAATGTCTCATGTAAACATAATTGGTCGGTCCAGATTGCTTATTTCGAACGTATAAATCAAGTTTGTTTCATGTTTTAACAAGGATGTCAAGAAAGTATGTTTCTCCCCCGATGTTTCTAAAACATTTATAAGTAAAAAGGGGGCAGTGAACTCACCTTGTGAGCTTTCGGTATGAATGTGCTAGCGAATAGTCCAAGTGGATGCAAGACCGTTCTAACCGTGACCTAAATAGTGAAGGTTATCTTATGACCTTAATATTTTGGTGTCATCATACAAGTCGGTCATGTACAAACTCCATCCAATATGGTAGATTCAAAAATGTAAGTGTTATGTTTAGAAAAATGTGACCCGACGAATCGTTGGTGATTTGACTTTGAGTTTCATGATAGGTATACTTGTTTACTCATGAAATATATACAAGTTTGATGTTACATGTATAAATATGTCCAAAAGTTGTTATATATATCTTGTGCTAAGTTTTTGACAGGCATTTCTCTTATACCGTGTTATCAAGATATCCTTAGTTTGTCTGAATTTCCAGAATTTTAGGTCGTTCGTACGTTGTCCTTTTGATTAATCAAACGAACTCGTTTAGTCACGAAATTTAATACCAATATACCTACATGTATTATGGTTACAGGAATGTATGAATCAACAACTTATGACATGTTTAAGTATTTTAAAAAATTCATTTGGACAGAAGAGGTCAGCAGTGTTCTTTCCTGGAGTACCTTGGGAATTTCTTTTTAGTTGACTGGCTTAATCCCATTTTCATGATCCAAGACCTTACGACTTTGGTTTTATACTTAAAATACTTACTCTGGGAAGTGGAATAAACTTATTTGGACTTGTTATGATCAAGTTATGACCCTCCAAAGTGATATGAAATTACTGCCAAAAATAACAGCTTTGATACCTTTTCTCGTACGACCATTTTGAGGCATCAAAACTCAACGAAATTTTGTGAAACCACTTGGGTTGGATTACTGATCTTTATATTTGATTTTAGAATAAAACTTCGGCATGTTTGAGTGAGTATAGTTCGAGTTATGGCCTTGTAAAGTTGGTTTAAAAATTCTGCCAGCACACTGTTTGCATAATCCTTTACCCTTTTAACATTTTTTTTCCTCTTTATGTGTACTTGCTTAACACTTGAATAAATCTTTTGGTGATTTTTATAATATGTCTAATATAGTTATAAGTCTAAAAGTCCATATTTGTCCAATAATAATAGGTCTTAGATCCATTGGCTCATATGTCCATTTAATCCTAAGTACCCTTTATTTATTTATTTTTTTTTGTAGGTCTTTACCGTATATATGTTTTTGTGTTAATTTTTAAGATTTTAAACTTTATGTCAAGTTC
This sequence comes from Smallanthus sonchifolius, assembly GCA_023525975.1. NCBI lineage: Eukaryota > Viridiplantae > Streptophyta > Magnoliopsida > Asterales > Asteraceae > Smallanthus > Smallanthus sonchifolius. The sequence goes on along the minus strand of CM042021.1, from coordinate 65,324,189 downwards.
ATGTCATAATAACTAAATATATATTTTTCATGATCATAAATCCTTACATGATTTTTATATGCATTTTTAGGTTTATAACTTAAAGTTTACTTCATTCTTTTTTTTTTGTTGTTTTTGAAGACTTTTTGTGAACATCACGACATATAATCGATCATACACATTACATGTATAAAATACTAAAACCATCACATTTTATGTCTTTGTTTAGTTGTTATAAAAGCTTCATAAAAACATTTAACTTTGGATGGACATTATGCATTTTTAAGCCATGATTTAAAGAAAATAACATGAGTATATAAAGATGTGAAGGATCAAGTTTTTACCTCTACACAAGCTAGGGAAGACAACAAGTTAGATGATGATTTTTGAGATAGAAAGAGGAAGATCTTGAGCTCCTTAGCTTGAATCCTTGATAAAACACTTGAAAGGTTCGTAGATCATCAAAATATGGAGGTTTTTAGTCTTCAAGGTGGGTGGATGATTGAAATGGGATGAGGATGATGTTGGTATTGTTGTTGCCGTGAGAAAAGAGAAAGAAATAGAGAAATGAGTAGTTATGATTTTGAAATGTGATAGACAGGAAAGACATGAAGACTTTATGGAAAAGTTTTGGAAAGACTAGGCATGGGATATTACATAAAGAATTAGATTGGAAGAAAATAAGGTCTTGGGTGGGGCCCCCAAGGGTTCACGGTTCTAGCAAGAGGGGTTAGGGGGGTTGGGTAGATTAGTTGGTCAAGTGTGTTTAGGTGTTAGATATTTAGGTAGTTAGGTGCTTAATCTCGATTAGGATTCGTAACGGTGTTTTAGCTTTGTTTTTGGTTCCTAATGACATTTAAATTAGTAAATAATTAACTAGTGACTAGTTTGGGGAAAAACATTTAAATCACATGCTATATAGGTTGTAGATACGATTAATCATATGTATAGGTGTTTAAGGGAGACGGTACGCGATAACTCTCGAAAGGTGTCGTTATGGAACGTTTTTATGAAATGTGGACTTTAAAATATATATTTGAAGGTATAAACATATATTTTATTTATTATGGATCTTGAACATTACTTTGGACATTTAGGTTAGTCACCAACGTTCGTATTAGTCGGGTTATACATATACGTGACCTGGTAATTTCTAAAATTACCTCAACATGAATTGAACTAACGTGCGACCTTTGCTAGACTTAATGACCTAATTCATGCAAGTAAGTGAATCAGGAAACTTAAAAATGTAAAGGCATTTATGTTATGTACAGATATTGAGCTGAAATGTCGGGTGTCACACCCGACCCACACCACACACCAGGGAAGCACCGATTGATGTCCAAGGACCTCAGGGGCTGAATTTCACTCTCCACCATCTTTAGTCACCGACTTTTATCATCCTTGAGGTATCGTTCCCTGTTACATGTTGTATGTAGACTCGATTTGAGTTAAAGTAAGTCGTTTGTCTTGTGCTTTGAGTCAATTGTAATTAATTCGAGTAATCTAACTTAGGTCGGGTCATTTTAGTTTAATTTTTTATTCAGTTCATTGGATTTTGAATTTGGTAGGGTTGATTAGGGCCACATTGGGGCACTTAGAAATTAACTAGAATCAAAAAATAAATTTTGTGCCCCGAGACATTGGTTTCATTTGCTTATGATTGGGCGTGGTTTGTGTTTGTCGTCACCTAGACGTTTTGGTTATGAGTGGGCTAATTTGAGATTATATTTTGGTCATTAGTGTACCGAAAACCCTAAATGAAACTTGTTTGGTTAAACTGACATTGGATGGGCTTGTAATTGCAGGATTTTAAATGGTCAATTACCATTTGCTAAGGACAGTTTTTCAAATTATTTTGAAAATTCTTAATTGCAAAATGGTTATTTTTAGTCCAGGGGACTTAGTGAATTTGTGACACGATAGCATCACATGAATTGTTTTGTAAAATGAGTCTTAGTCGAGTCTTGTACCTGGTTAAATGTTTAGTTATCGTCTTGAGTTCAATCTTGAATCGAGTCATTTGAGTCTTTTGTTCATGTTTTAAGTTTTCATTTAATTTAGATCGAGTCATCGGGGCTCTGCATTGTGTGATGTTTGTAGGTTTAGACCACCTCGCCCGTACTCAATCTTCATTCGGGCGAGGTTGTCCGGTTTATATTTAACTAAAAAGGGTACCTCGAATTTTTTAATTTTTTAATTTTATTTGTTTTATTTTAGTTTATTATGGTAAGAATACTTAGGACGTCTGCGAAGGAAATGCTATACAGTCGTCCTGCCTTCTAGGAATGCCTTATTATTGTATATATGTGTCAAACTTTGTTTTGCAGGCATGTCCGATGCGGGAGCTTATCAAGTGTGGCCGTTCCGTAGGGCCGCGCACGGGATTCGATATGTAGTTCTTGAGGTTCGTCCGGCAGCTGATGCGGAGCCGATTCCACTGGACGACGGGATCTTGCTTCATCATACTTTGCTCCGCTTCAAGCTAGCGACCGAGGAGTCCATGTGGTGTGAGAAGTTCGTTGATATGGAGATGCCGTAGCATTGTAGTATCAATTGGGAGCTGATAGACCAGTTAGGGCAGCGTGCCAGGTTGGAGGAGATGCTGGGAGCCCGTTGGATAGTGGTCTTTGCATTTGATGTCGTTCAGTTCAGAGAGCTTACGGTACAGTTCCACTCGACACTGAGTTATACGGTTAGGCAGTTTGAGGAGCCGGTGGCAGTATCGTTTGCATTTGGACGACAAATCTACGAGATGTCGGTCCCCCAGTTTGCGGTGGCGACTGGATTCTACACCGAGGCTGAGGTGGCTGAGCAGGCTTTTATAGAGAGTTTGAGAGGATGCTTTAGGAGGCGTCATGTGACATCCAACATTTCAGGTCAATATCCATATCCATAATTACACGTTCATATTTTATATTTCCTAGTTTATTATTTTGAAATAGTATTGTCAAGGAGGTTAGCAAAGGAACACACATATTGTTTTAGTAATTTTAAGAATTACTGAGAAATAAACAATGATAACCCGCAAGGTACGTTCGTTGGTGATTAGCAAAATTTTATTTAAATAAGTCTAGGGATGCTTTATGATGTAAGAACATAAATATTAGTGACAAAACTATTAAAAACGGACACAAAAATGTTTATTTCATAGCGACAAGTTTTTTTTGTGTGTATACATATATATTATAGTTAAGATATTAACTATGACGAGTTTAATTGGTAGACTATTAAAACATAGTCAAGATACAAAAATATATAGAGTTTGAATCCTAAAAAGTTATACACCGAGTATATGATCACAGGATCACCTACCGGGCTGACACCACCTAAGTACAATGTATTTAGACACTGTAATGATTACCATTGACATGACAAGACCAACCCCCCCCCCCCCCAACCCTCTTCTCGGCCTAACCCAACAAACCACCATTAATTTTTTTACACATTGTCATACTAACCCAAGCTTCATCATCCTAATTTCATGCAAAGGTCAAATCAACATCTAAATTATTATGATTGTAATGATGATGGAGTATTCCACACACCAACTCCTTCATGAATTCATATATATAGACATATGCATACATACATACACATTTTACTCTTTCAAATCCAAGAACACAAATCTAGAAAGTTAAGTTAGAAGATTAGAGATTCAAGGAAGATTGGAGCTTAAGTCGGGTCTTGATAGCAAAAGAGCATCCATCATCTTCTACTAATAGATCTTCACCTAGCTTGACTAGTGGTGAGAACCCGACACAAATCCTTTCTTTTCATCTTTATATTCTTGATTAAAACATGTTGTTCATCCTAAAAATCAAGGAGATCTAAAGAGTTAATAAGTTTTTATAAAGCCTAACTTTATTAAGTTTAAAAACTCTGTTTTATATAAATATATGTATATGGGCTGAAAATAATGAGATTTTATGCATAATTAGTCGTTTTGATCATTTATGTCGAGTTGTTGATTTATTCTTATGATGATGAGATTCAAGACATGAAAAACTAAAATATGCATACATATATATATAAAAGCCGAGATATGCATGCCTATATATACATCTTTGACTTGATTAATGATTTGGGAATGATCAAATGTATGGATACATGAATAAGAATGTTAATTTGGTATATATATATATATATATATGTATGGATGTATTCATTATGTTGAGATATTATGTTAATAAATTATAGATTAGTAAAAGTCTAAAGTAATACTTGATGAAAAAGTAAAATTTATGTGTATATATATAATTGTATGAAATATATATATATATATATATATATATATATATATATATATATGTGTGTGTGTGTGTGTGTGTGTGTGTGTGTTTAAGTTTGGTAACTTGGAAACTTGTTAAGCATGAAAGTATGTGTTCATATAAAGGGGTTAAATGTATATCTGGATGAATGATCTAGTGTTTGTATACATGTTTAGAAACCAAAACATATAGATATATGAGATTATGATCATAAGTGGTAGAACATAGAAAATTGTTAACTCGGAATGAGTTATGAAATGACTAAATAATGGAAAACATATATATATATATATATATATATATATATATGTTCTTATAACTTGTTTATAATTGATAACATAGAACGTGTACATGAGTACATGAAATTTAAAGACGTTCGGTTTAAAATAAATGATCATATGTTATCATGAAACATATTTAAGTGCATGTTGAATAAAAACAAGTTAATAAATGTCGTTCGGAACAAGTATTTGCATGCGGACGTGTTAACATAATTTATGTGCACGTAGGAAAATAGACATGCGTAGAACGATATTTGCGATTTTATATAATTATTGGTAAGAAATAATTATATGTTCATACGTGATCATAATATAAATATATTATGAGTTATCGCGAAAATAATATTTATTTTTGATAAACGTAACAAGTCACCAATATGGAAACCTAATATTTTCTCGGAAAATATATAAGCGTCTAGATTAAAATAATAATCACCAACGAGTCGTCACATGAAAACATTGTTTTATTAAACAAAGATGTACTTAACGGAATTCGTTAAATCGGGTGAACAACTTGCGTCTAAGACGGTTAAGTCTTAACACGTAAGGTATCCTTGTGTAATTAGGATACGGATAGGTGGGGCCTACAGTTATTCAAATTTTTGCTAGCGTGCACTAATGAAGAGGTGAGTTTCACTGTCCCCTTTTTCTATCTTTTGGGGAGAAAACATACTTGTAACTATTTTTATATATAAATGAATGAACAAAGACCAGACCTTTATGTGTGCATTGAGTGAACAATTATAGAGATCGTAAAGTCCTCTGAAACAAACACTTGGTAACCATTAGCTAAGGACTTAGCCTGGGATTCTATGGATAGTACTATTGGGGGTGACGCCCCCGGTCATGGTTAGTCGCGCTAGCCACGGGTCCACATGGTCGAATGACCGCATAATGTCTTAACATATACTCGCAAGGGGGCGAGGGAGGGGCATACATCTGTCATGGTTTGGTTACGGTCTCATGCATTACATATTATTTGTATTCCTTGCAAGCTTACAAATGGGGTCAATTGGTCAGGAAATGTTTAATTCATTGGTTATATATATACTATTTGATCGGAAAAACTTATTCAATTGATGATTTGTAAACGTTGGAACTACAAGAATAGTTGATCAAAACTTGTGAAACCAACCTCGTGTTGACACTTTTTAAGTATGTTTTTCAGGAAATTGAGCGTGGTCGCAATGGTTAGCAGTGTAGGTTACATGCATGCATGACGTATACGGCTTTTGGAGGATTTCTCTTGTATTACTCATTATAACTTTTGGAGGATTTCTCTTGTATAAACTCAAAGATATTTTGGGATGTAAAACTTTAAATTTGATTATGTATCCAATCATTATGTATGTGTTTGCGGTAATCATATGCTTTGGAAACCAGTGAATGTTACGCCTCGCGTTTCCGCCTTGGCAGGGTGTGACATGTCATGACCAGGGGGTCTACGGAGTTTTGGTGCTATTGCCGATGGCCCATACTCCACGTCTATCGTGGAGTCTACTATTAGTGATCCAGTTATTCGCTATATTCACAGGATCCTTGCTTGCACTCTCATCGGACGCAAGTCCGGTACTGAGAAGTGCAATCAAGTTGATCTTTTCTGCTTGTACTGCATAGTTGGCCGCCGAGAGGCCAACCTGGCTACTATCTCGCTTTCGTCTTTAACCAGGGGTCGTCGAGGAGGGCCTGAGGAGAGGTTGGACTAAGGATCATACATCAGCAGGATTGCCGAGAGATTAGGTGTGTTTGATCATTATCCGGGCCATCTACTGACATCCGGCCCGAATACGATATGTTATGGACTTCAGGAGTTGAGATTGGCAGGCATAGTTGCCATTGATGAGCCGCCTAGATGGATAGAGGCGAGAGAGGGTCCGCAGGTACCACCACCCGTTGGGACGCCTGCAGCAGAGGCCATCAAGATGGGGGAGCCCACCGCCCGCTAGAGAGTTTCGCATCATATAGAGCGCCCCTAGCACCAGCATCCACTTCCCTAGAGGACGCCAGCACCACTTACACTTGAGGTGCTGAGAGATCAAATATTCAATAGATTGGATAGGCAAGATGATGCTATCCGTTATATGATGACGCAGCAGGGCGTCAAATTCCCACCATTTTTCCAAGTCCCGGATCAGGCAGATCTAGATGACACTACAGGTGGAGATCAGGGTTGATTAGTAGCGTTGTTCAGCCGGGTTGTATTTTGTTTCCTTGTATTTATTTTTCTTTATATCTGTTTTTTTTATCATGGCCTGTACTGAATACTGATATATTATATGTTTGTACAGGGGCTCGGCTGGGTGGTTGTTTGCATATATTCATTATTACTGTTTGGTTGTTTGACTTGGTTGCTAGAATATTGTTAGCATTTGCCGCTTTCGATCGTGAGGAATTATTTTGGAAATTTGGTAATTTGAGCGCGTTCGATTGAAGGGCTATGGAACACGACTTACAAGGAATACCGTCAACTAAACCAGGGAAGTCTTTTCCGATTTTTGTGCATTTTATATTTATTTATTTTTCTTCTTTATCTTTGTTTTTATTTTCCGTCGTTTCTCGGTTCACATTGGGGACAATGATGGGAGACTACGTCTATCTAAGATTAGTTAGTTTGTTTAGTTTTTAAGTTCTAAAAAAAAATTCAAAAATGTCCTTGAATTAGAGTTTTTACAACTAAATGGAAGATGAAAGGTAGAACTGGAATCTAGTTGTTGAACTTAATTGAAATAATTATAATAATAGAAAACGCGTCTAATCTGTTATGTATTGGTAGACCCATCCGACTTTGAAAAACTTAAATATCCTGAAAGTGTTAAACATATTAAATAATTAATTAAATCAGTTTATCTTATGGGTTTTCATCTTAGGGGACACGGTAAAGCTAAAACGGCCAATATAAGGTGATAGGTACCACATTAGGCTTAAGAATTCACATGTTTTAAAAATTCATTGGCACGCCACTTTCTTTATATGAAAATAAATCCGAGAGTTGGTGGCGGCCGCATTCCATAATTTCAATTACATGAGCTTAATTAATTCAGAAATCTAAGTTTCGCCTACGTGTCATACATCGGGTTCCACCCTGATTGAAACACCACTAAGTTAGATTCTTAAGTACTTCATTTGCTAGAACTGCAGCCTATGTGGCACACGCCGAGTTACAGCTTGGTTGAAGTACCACTAGATAAGGTTCAATCATATTATTAATAAATGCTCATATCATTATACCATTCATCCATAATCCTGTAGGATCAATGTATTACAAGATAGTTCTGTTTAGTTGATATTGGCGGAAACAATAACAACTATGCAATGCAACAAGCAACAATGAAAATACTGATAAATGCAAATTGTATTACTCTTCAATGTTAACAAGTTACAAAGAAAACTCTAAGGAAGCACACTTGCAAAATGAAGAGTATCAATACATATAAAGGAACTAAGAATCAAGATAGACCCTTGATTCTAAGGATCAGATCAAACACAAGCCGTTAAGCTTAAACTGATGAGAAGCTACACTACAATTGGTTTACAACAAAAAGACAAGTAGCAAAAAGACAACTGCAATGAAAAGACTTCTGCAATGAAAAGACAACTGCAAAACAAAGGTCTTCTTAGTAATTATTGCAGGACTGATCAGAATAGGAGCATTGTCTTTTGCCATCTGCACCATTAACATTCCTTCTGCTCATAGGTGTGTCAGTGTTGCAGAAGAGATGTCAGTAGTAAAGTCAAAGCTGCTGATGATTTGCCTATCAGCAGCATCAATGTATGATACTGCTGAGAAGCCTATCAGCAGCAACCTTAAACTTCAGCAGATAAAGCCTATCAGCAACATACTTGTTGATCAGCAGCAAAGTATAACTATCCACATCATAGGCACTTATCAGCAGCAACTTCATTAATGTCAAAATTGTGGAGTCTGCAGCATTTACACTTAAAGAATTTTGTGGTCATCAGTCTTTATCTCTACAAACTCCCCCTAGACTGATGCTACCAAAACTCTTTACTTCCTTTGTTCTTGAAGCTTTTGCATGTTCAGGACAATCCTTGTTGTCTCATAGCCTCTAGGATCCTTGCTGGGATTGTCAAAGGGGATTTCAAATAGAGATTTAATGTCCCTTCTTTGCAAGATGAAAATAGCCTTGCTGGAACACCTCATCTTGTATCCTTTGACATCTTCCAGTGTGTATTCATTTTTGGCAGCATTGTAGGACAACTTGACAAGAGGGAAGTGGGATTGGAGAGGTTTTGCATCAATGACAACATCTTTTCTAGGATTGAAGTAATGTTTTATTATTAGCAAGAGATGCCTCCCTCTTTCATTGTCCGGCTCATGAGCTTCACCCAACTCCAAAATTTTCTTCAGATCATAATCTGGAAGTTGCATAACCTCATCAATAGATTTGTAGATTGATCTGTTCTTTTCTACCTCTCCTCTAAACACTTCAAACCATTGATTTGGATCACTGTAAATCCATTGCACAATCATACTTGAATCATCAGATATGGTAGGAGGTTTGATTTTCTTTTTTGGAGGCTGTTGATGAGAGGGAGATGGCTGAGTGGATTTGGACTTTTTGGGAGTGGAGGAAGGAAGTGAGGGGGAAGTTGTTGGGCAGGAGGAGGAAGGACTAAGGGATTAGATTTGGGCTTCTTTGTTTTTCTTTCTTCAGCAGTGGTATCGTCTTCAATAGATTAGTCTTCTTCAGTCTTTCCTCTCCTTCCTTTCTCACTTGTGTGTATAGGGCTTGAAGGTTTATGAATTTCATGGGACCTAGCCTCTTTCCACTCAAACCTCTTGCCTTTAGAAAGTCTATCATAACCTTTCTTTCTACATGAGTTCTCTTATTGAAGGCAATGGCTTTCCTAGACTTTTGTCTTGCCTTTTCTTCTTCTTCTGCCCTTTTCTTATTGGTAAGTTCTCCTTGTTGACCCATAAAGGCCTTGTAGATCTCTTTATTTGATAGTTTCTCAAGGTAGTCTGCATCCTCACCTTGAGAAATAATAACTGCTATCCACTCCTCCCTCGTTTCCTTTGGTAGTTGAGTGTCAGTTATTCTGAATTTGGCTTCTTCAGCCTTCTGCTTCTCTCCCTCTTCATCTTCTCTATTTAGTTGTTCCTGTAGTTGGAGCGCTAAAGCTTCATCTTCTTCTACTTGTGAAGCTACATGAACTTGAACTTTTGTTGCGTCCAGAGATTTTGCAGCTAGTTGAATTTGTTGTTCTCTGAAGACCATGGTAGCTTTTCTCTCTTGATCCCTTTTAAGTTGTGCCATCTCTTCTGCTTCTTCTCTCTACCTTCTTCTTCTTTCTATTTCTCTCTTTTCTTCCTCAATCCTTGTCTTTTCCTCCTCTATCATGATGCCCTTCCCCTTATTTTTGTTGGATGTCTCTACTTCTGCTTCTTAAACCACAATAGCAGATGAGGAGGTTGCTATTGGAGTCTCAGCATGAGCTTTATTGGTAATTTATGGAGTAGATAAGGGAGGAGCATCTTCTTCTTCATCTTCACCCATTAAATATTTCCACTATGTCATAACTTTTAATTTAGCAGTCTTTGCAGAAAGCTCTTCATTATTTAGCATGACTCTGGGGGAAGAAGGAAATGACAGTTCTGAGTCAGAGTCTTCACCCATTGGAGGTGACAGGTCTAGGTCTGAGTCTGAGTCTTCTATTGCTATCAACCCACCATCTTGTAAGTAGTTTTTGACAATAGTCATCATTTCTTGACTTCTTGGTGAGTTGACATTGAAGATATGGGATCTAAGTTCAAAGACTTTATTGAGAAAGTCTGGTTTTAGCAGTAGGATTTCTTGTATATTGTTAATTTCAAAGGACCCATCACACAAGAAAATTTGAACCCTGAAGGAGCAGTGTTGGACCACCCATGGACTTCCAGACCTCTGACCACTTCATTATACAAATATCTCCTTAGATTTAGAACTTGGTCTTCAGTCAGAACTCTTCTTTGCACTATCTCTAGGCCTTTACCTATTCTTCTAAGGGCCGCTCTTAAGGACTCTAATTTTTCTTCCTCAAGGCAGGGATAGGCAACCTTCTTGGCTTCTTGAAGGAATCTCTCAAACCAAGGCATGTTATCTTCCATTAGATCATGGGAACGGTCAATAGCAAGCCTTGCAGAGAGAGCCTTGGATGTATTGATGCATTCAGTAGTATGCAAGGCCAAGATTTCAAAGGCACTTAGGTTGTCCCGGTCCATTTCTTCAAACCCAGAGAACTCCCATCCAATCCAAAATCTCTTAGATAGGCCATCATACCCCCATGCTAGGATTGAGTCAAACTCCAAGTTGTTTGCTGATAGTGAGTATTGAGGGGATATGACCTGCCTGGAGATACTTGCAGCAGCTTGAAGTATTTGGAATGTAGGGATTTCCTCTTCCTCTTCTTCATCAATCTCCATCTCCTCAGTGAACGCTTCATCTACATCCCTGGAAACTAACCTCCATTCCTCAAAGACCTCTTCTTCATCTCTGGTGCCCATCAGTTCATGAACTTGGACAAAGGCAGGCTGGAAGATTGTTCTTTGAAATTCTTCCTAATCATTGAACCAAGTATCCATGATTTCATCATCATCTTCAGACATTTTCTCCCCCTTTTTGGTTGCATCAGTGCATATGGATGAGTCCGTTTGAGTGCCAAATGATACAAGGGAAGGAGGTGTCAATGTTGGGCATTAATGGGACTTATGCAAAGAAACTTGGTGTCTTCGTTTAGACACTTCAGCCTCTAGCAGAGCAACCCTAGCCGTCAATTCCAAGTTTTTAAGTTTCAGACTGTCCTCATCCCCAGATGTGGAATCCTTGGAACTAGATGGAGCCTTAGGCCTAGCCTCTGCCTCCCCATCACCCTTGTTTTCTTGGCACATTGGATTCCTCTTATTGAAGAATGTTTCAAAAGAAACATCCTCACCATGAGTTGCCATGGTTGGGGACTTAGTAATGTTGTTACTGTCCTCCTGGTCAATACCAGAAGTAGTGGCAGCCCCTTCCATATCCACTCTATCAGAACTTCCAGAGTGGACCTTCTCAGGAGATGAACTTGGGCTGGGTACTTTGGCAGCCAAGTCAAGCAGTACCTCATTGATAGTGGCATTTGAAGAATGTATATTATCTTGACTAGGTGCCTCTGTATTTAAGTTCAAAGAGGAAACAAAATGTATGGGTTCAGAGGGGATTTCTATGGACCCGGGATGTGGTCCTGATCCTAATAGGGATCCTTCCAAGGAAGCTTCCCTAGTGATGTGGCTATCTCTTTTTATATTCTCACTAGAGTGTTGTGAATCTAGACGAGGGCTTTTAGGTTGGGATTGGGCCATTGAGTCAAGAATAGAAGGATTCTTCTTGCTCTTCTTTTTCTTTCTTTTATAACTAACCTCAACTGGGGCCCTTTGTTCCAGTTGGGCTTGAAGGATGGGGGTGAGTATTTGTTATGCCTGTGCACCATCAGTAGTTTGCATATGGGTTCATTCAATGGATGCAGGTGTTGTAGTGTCAGGCTTTGAGGTGGAGGGTGTGGGATCAGTATCATCTGAGACTACTGAACTATCAACCTGGGTACTTTGTATGTTCGTCATTGTTGAAACAATGGCACATTAACCCCTGAAAATTTTTCTGAAACTTTATTCATGTTTTTAAATATGTCATTTTTGTGTGACCTAATCATGTAGATTCTTGAAGTTTTTGAAATATCTTTTATTTCACAGTTAAAAACTTCCTGCATTAATCTAGGGTACATGTAAAAGGCTTGTTTTGCCCCTTCTTGAAGGTTGTATCTCAAACCTTCAAAAATTAAATTGTGGCAATCCGGACTTTTTAGGTTAAGTCTGTTAACCAAATCCAATTAAATATTAACCTATTTAACCTAAACCCAAACTCTAGGGACTGTTTCTGTCAATATTCAAACTCAAACCACAAGGACTAATTGTGTAATTAACCTAAACCCAATTCTATTTGACTTTGTAAAGTCAAAATCCAATATTTAAGTCTCGTTGACTTTTGAAAGTCAACTAACCATGTGTTTAACTCAATTAAAACCTCAAGGACTATTTCTGCCATTTTCTAAACTTCAACACAGAAAACTAGAGGAACTAAATCTGTAATTAAACCATAATCAATTTCTGTTAACTTTTGAAAGTCAACCCGAATGTTCTTGAGCCCAAATCGCAGACTATAATCGATTTCTGTTTGAAATTGTAACGGTTACACACGTTCAAGGCATTAACGTTCATCATTAAGACTTTAATCATCGATTTTACTGCGATTCAAGCCCAATAATGGACATAAATGTCATAACCGTAGACACCATGGCCTCAAATCAAAGAATCCGACCAATTTCGATTATCAACTCACAAATTTACACTCTGCGCACTTCAAGCGACCCCCACTGAAGTTTTTTCACACTTCTGTTTCTCCGGAGAAGCAGGTAGGATCGCCGGAGACTAAAGCCGCCGTGGTCGGGACACGTTTTATTCGAACTCCATCAATTCATCATCTATTATGGTAATTACTTACATCATCACCTTCGTTTTTACTCACTTACTGAAAGCCCTATGTTAATTAGGGCTTACAATATCGAATTGAACTCAATCCGTAATCTAAGGTTCATCCTTATTCGATTTGGGGGTTTTGATCCTAGACTTAACCAAAATGAAATTAAATCATATGGGCAGATTCGCAACCTTTTACTAATCAAAAGCCCTATGATAATTTAACCTTCCATTATCGAATTCTCCCAAATCTGGAATCTAGGGTTCATCACACTTTGGGTTTAATCGAATATTGATCTAGACACAACTTCAATGCAATTAAACTATATGGGTGATATCTGTAGGTCCACATGACTCATCTACAGATCGATCTCGTGACAGGACGTCTCGATAACACGGAGTGCGGAATCCTACCGTGTTAACGTTTGTATATCAATTGGCAATAGAAACTACAGGTAAATAAAATTTTCTTTTTATATCATCAAACGCATAGAGTTTACAGAATATACTCGTTCAACTCTCTGCTCTCTGTTTCACTGAATCTGTAAACTCCTATTTATAGACACATGCTCTACAATAGGCAAACTTTACAAGTTCGCTTCAAAAAGTTCGCCTCTAATAGACTAGGCGAACTTATGAAGTTCGCCTCTAATAGACTAGGCGAACTTATCATGTTCGCCTCTAGCAGAACTTGTTCTATCACTTTAGACAAAATCTATACAATTACATAAAAACATAAAGACAATAAGACCTAAACTATTACAAAGCTTTTGTCATACATTCTATTTCCTAACAGACTCCCCCTTGACAATAGCTTGATCTTCTATCTTTAGTCGTTATGAGCTCTTCCAGTTATCTGGTAATCTGCTTCCTGCGTGCACTTCATATCTCTAACAGATCTCCAACACTCTTTTAGATTGCAATCCTTGTTCTCTCCATTCATCAGTAAACATAATCTCATTCTTTCTTAACATCCAATGATCTTTCTTTGAGAAGTTAATAAGATTCATTGCATCATAAAAACTAACAATGACCTTATTATCTTTATCATCATTCCTAGCTTCACCAGTATTCACATCACGTACCACCATTTCATATTCCCCAGAAAATCTTGTGGTATTTTCTTCAATGGTATCTTCTGTACAACACGTACTGGCTTGAAAATATACTTCCAAGTCACAATCTCAGTCTTTTTATCTAAAATCTTCACTCTTTTTCCTTTCTATGGCTTTCATCTGTCATACTTCCCTGATCCACCTTCTCTTTTAATCAGGTTAGCAATCACATCGGCTAATCCACACTTTGATCTATTAATCATTGGTTTCGTAGCTAGACCATTCATTTCACACCTTGGCAAGGTATTGAAATACTTGATCCTAGGCTTTAAGTATTGAACACCATCAGATCTTTTAAAAGCAAACAATTTCGTGTCATCATCATAAAACCAACTGATGATTCTTCCAATACACCTCCCTTTATTCACATATCTTCCTTTCTGAGTAGGTTGTATAGGTGACTTTGGTATTACTTTCATCCAACTATTAACTACTTCACTCCACTGTTCTCTAGTAATTCCTGTATTTCTATACATCACAGGTTCTTCATTCAGCTTAGGAGACACAATATGAGTAGTATCAACATAAGAATCTATCTTGGATTGAGCAGTATCATCCGGTGTAGTGATATCTTCAACAGAGTCCATAGAATCTGTTACTCCATCATAAGAAAACTCAGGAATAACATCATCTTGGATGAAGTTATATGGAACATTCAGACCATCACTTCATTCATATGTAACGTTATCTTTACTCTTTTCTATCTCAGTTTCTACAAACTCTCCTTCTTCAACTTCATTATCCATCACATCCTCTTCAACATCATCAAATAATTCGTCAATATCATCCAGACATTCTAACTTCTCAGCTTCTTCTTCTTCGGAATCAGCAAAGAATTCCAATAGTAAAATATCTTCATTCACTCCAGAATCATTCTTGGTTCCTTCAATAGTATGTGATGTCGACTCCCCCCTGAGCTCTTGATATTGGATTCACGTCAGCGTATTGACAATCACCCTCAATATTTCCAATAGGATTATTGTCATCATCATCCTTTCTTTGAACAGAATCAGCATGACAAGTATCATGTATCCTTAACTCCCCCTAAGTGTCAAGACGCTCAACAAGTTTGGACACCAATAACTACATGTCAGCAATCTGTGTAGCTTGAGCTTGAATGACCAACTGTCTCTGAGTATCAGTAGACACAAGAGTATCGACCTGAGTCTGCAAAGCAAGCACCTGTGATTCAAGGAAGGTAATCCTTTCAGAATCAGACGGCTTTGAAGGACCAGCATCAGATGAATGTGGAACATGTGGAGAAATTACCGGAGATGGATGTTTAGAAGCAGGAGGTGTAATCAGTAAGGATGCAACAAAACTAGTGTCCTCAACACCTTGAGATAAATGAGCAGCAGCAATAGAAGCAGACATAAGCTTCTGAGCTTTGTAACTGGAATAACATCACTATCCGAGTCAGAACTCACATTAATTAAAGTTCTCTTACCAAGTACTGATCCAGAAGGAGGATTCCGAACAGACTAACGCCTCGGTTTTCTAGCTTTAGATTTAATATGTTTCCCCGCATATGCCAATGGTAACGTAGCCAACCTCTAATAATGATCTGAGCTAAAATATCTAGACGAATCAGAATCAGTAGCTTCAGAATCAGGTAAAATAGTATCATCGGAACTCGTATCTACAACAATTCCTTCAGCTTCATGAATAGGTGAGTTCACATCTTCATTATCAAAATCATCCATATTCATACCCAAATCTTGTTCATTATCTTGAGCAATCTCTTCTTGAACTGGTTCATTAACAGGAATGTGAACTTGTTCTTGTGGAATAGGAACTTGTTCTTGTTGTTGTTGAATAGGAACTTGTTGTTGTTGTTGAGGTTGTTGTACTTGATTCTGGACTTGGCCTTGAAGTAACTCCTCAGGATGAAACCAATTATCATTAGGTGGCTCAACATATGTAGGATCGTGAGAATACAAGATGGTTCTGTTCTTAGTTGAGGTTGGCGGAAACAAAATCAACAACACAATTTATAATCAAGTAAACACAAAGAATACTGATAAACATTGTTGTATTAAGCTTTTGTGAATGCAAAGATTACAAGTGAGAAACTCAATGAATAAGTATGACAAGCACTACAAGCACACTTACAATGAAGTGGCAACTCAGTATTTATAGTAACTTAGAATCAAGACAGACCCTTGATTCTAAGGATCAGATCGAACACAAGCCGTTGATCTTGTTTATTAATTTACATTACACGTAAAGGCTAATCTAGTTAACTTTACTGAAACGTTTTCTTTATTCATGATTGTTTGCATGCTTGGAGAAGTGTATTGTTGTCCGTCATTGGTTGACCATAGCGGTTCCTTCTACTTTGAGTCTGTCAGTTGCTTTTGCAGAAAGGTGTCAGAGACGCTTGGCCTGGATAGTCAGCTGCAGCGTTTGGTATTCAGTGAATAGAGTTATCAGCTGCAAAGAGTGAAGGTTGCTACTGGTAAGCCTATCAGCAGCAAACATGGATGACCGCTGCTGATAAGCCTATCAGCAGCAACTTGTGTTGAATGCTGCTGATAAGCCTATCAGTAGCAACTTGTGCTGAATGCTGCTGATAAGCCTATCAGCAGCATTTGTACTTAGAATAATTTTGTAACAATCAGTCTTTGGTTCTACAAACTCCCCCTAGACTGATGCTACCAAAATTCTTCTAGTCCCTTTGGTGCTGAAGCTTTTGCATATGGCTGATTATTCTTTCCACCTCATAGCCTCTTTGATCCTTGCTGGGATTATTCAATGGAAGTTCAGACAGATTCTTGATGTCTTTGTGTGGCATTTTGTAGATAGCTTTGCTTGAACATCTCATCTGCTGCTTCTTTACATCAATCAAAGTGAATTCATCCAAATCAGCATTATAGGACCAAGATACAAAATGGAGAGTGAGACTTGAGTGGTTTGATATTCATGACCACATCTTTGCTAGGATTGAAGTAGTGTCTGATAGCTAGCATAAGATGTTTCCCACTCTCATTTGTAGGCTTATGTGTTTCACCCAGCTCTAAAATTCTTTGAAGATCGGAATCAGGTAATTGCAGAACCTCATCAACAGACCTGTAAGTGGATCTTCTTCTCTCAGTTCTCCCCCTAAAGATCTCAAACACTTGATCTTGTGAATTGTAGAACCAGTTAACTATATTTCTTGAGTCTTCTGGTTTAGGAGTGGGTTTGGGTATCTTCAAGGGAGGCTGTTGATGAGTGGGAGCTGGGTGGGATGACTTGGACTTTTTGGGTGGAGGAGTGGAAGGCTTGGGGATGTTTGTGGATGGTGTTTGGAGAGAGGAAGTAGTTTCTGGTGCAGAGGTTCTTTGTTTCTTGACTGGTCTCTTTTCCAGTCTTTCTTCCTCTTCCTTTTTCACTATTGTATACAGGGCTTGCAGGTTCATGAAGGACATGGGACCTAACCTTTTTCCACTTTCTCCCCTTGCCTTAAGGAAGTCAGTCATCTTCTTCCTTTCTTCATGGGTCCTTAGATTAAGGGCAATGGCTTTCTTTGACTTCTGTTGAGCTTTTTCTTTCTCTTCATCTTTCTTTTTCCTTGCCAATTCCCCCTGCTGACCCATGAAGGCTCTATAGATCTCTTTGTTTGACAGTTTTTCAAGGTAGTCTGCATCCTCACCTTGAGAGATCAGAGTTTCAGTCCACTCCTCCCTTAATTCTTTTGCTAATTTAGAATCAGTGATTCTAAACTTAGCATCTTCCTTCCTTTTCTTTTTAGCTTCTTCTTCTTCTTCTTTTGCAAACTGTTCCTGCAGCTGTCTAGCAAGTTGTTCATCTTCCTCAACTTGAGACCCTGCATGGACTTTTACCTTCATTTCATCCAGCTGTTTGGCATACAGCTGGATTGTCTGTTGTCTGAGAAGTATGGCTGCCTTTCTATCTTCATGCCTTTGTTTTTGAGCCATCTCTTCAGCCAACTCTTCTTCTTCTCTTTTCCTTCTTCTCTCTTCTTTCTCTTTCTTTTCCTTTTGCAACCTCTCTTCATCCTCTTTTGTCATGATACCCTTCCCTTTATTAACATTGGATGCCTCTGCTCTGGCTTCACTGATCACAGAAACAGCTGATTGTTGTGATGTTGGGATCTCTGCCTCGGCTTCATTGGCATGTTGAGGGGTAGATAAGGGAAGGTCTTCAGTTTGGCACTCAGGATCTGTAAGTTCTAGCAGTCTTTCTCTAACAGAGGATCTTGCTTCATAAGCTGCAGCGCAGATGTTAACTGGAGGGGAATCTGAGTTGGAGTCAGTGTCAGAGGATGACACATCTTCTTCCTCATCAATCCTTCCTTCCTTCTCAAGGTGAGCTTTGATAATTGCTATCATCGCCTGGCTTTCAAGGGAGTTGACATTGCAGATGATGGCTTTTAGTAGATAGATCTTGTGGAGGAAATTTGTTGGTAGCTGAAGGATGTTCCCGGTGTTGATGATGAGAGCAGAACCGTTGCTTAGGAAGAAAGCGTGGTCAAGGAGCCTAGTGCTTACCCATCCTAGCACGTCCGAGTCCTTGACCAGGAAGGCATACAGAAATCTTTGAAGGCCCAGAACTCCTTCTTCAGTGAGAAGACGGCTCCTTGTTATTGCAAGATTGTTGGGAGACAGTCTTCTTTCTGCGGCCGACGAAGATTCAAGATAAGCTACCCGTCTTGCTGTTTGTAGGAGTCTTCTGAACTTGAGTAGATTATCCTCCATCAGGTCATAGAACCTGCCAATGGCAAGTTCTGCTGAGAGATCCGTTGAAGAGTTGATGCAGTTAGATAGATATAGTTGTAGGACTTGGAGGGCATTGAGTGAGTTCCAGTTCAGCTCTTCTACTCCGCTGAACTCCCATCCAGTCCAGAACCTCTCAGCTGATCCATCATACCCCCAAGCTAGAATAGAGTCAAACTCTAGCTTCTTTGAAGATTTGAAGATTTGGGGGGTAGTGGATTGACCTATGATGGCTGCTGCTTCAGGGATGATGCTGACCAATGTAGATGTTTGATCTTTGCCTTCAACATCAGTCAGCACTTCATCCATAGCCCTGACAACCAACTTCCAGTCTTCAGAGATCTCTTCTTCTTCATCTTCTGATACTGGCAAGTCGTAGACCTGTAAAAAAGCTGGCCTGTAACGTGAGCTTTGGAAGGCAGCCTGCTCCTGTATCCAGTCGTCAAGACTGTCTGTATCATCTTCCATAGAAACCATCTCCCCCTTTTTGGTTGCATCAGCAGACATGTAAGCATCAGTTTGGGTGCCTACTGATACAAGAGAGGGAGAGGCTAAAGTTGGGCATTTATGGGCTTCATGCATAGCGACTTGGTGTCTTAGTTTGGACATTTTAGCCTCTAGCATAGCCACCCTGGCCGTTAATTCCATGTTATGAAGTTTCAGTCTGTCCTCATCCACAGTTGTGGAATCCTTGGACCCAGATGGGGCTGTAGGCCTAGCCTCAGCATCCCCATCACCCGTGGTTTCTTGGCTCCAGGGATTCCTCTCAGTGAGGGGAGTTTCCAGGGAAACACCCTCACCATGAGTTGCCGTGGTCGAGGTCTTAAAGATGTTGTCACTGTCCTCCTGGTCATTTGATGGACCAGCAGTAGTGATAGCCTCTTCTACATCCACTCTTTCAATACTCCCAGAGTGGACCTTCAAGGGTGAAGAACTTGGGCTGGGTGTGTCGGAAGCAAGACCAATCAGTAACTCCTTGATAGTGGTAGTTGGAGAAGGTGCATCACTTTGGTCGGGTTCCTCAACACTTAAGTTCAAGGAAGACAGGAATGGCTCAACGGGCTGTTCTATGGATCCGGGAAGTGATCCTAATCCTAATAGAGAGACTTCTGAAGGAGTCTCCCTAGCAATGTGGCTTTCCCTTATGATATTCTCACTAGAATGTTGTGATTCTGAGTGAGGGATGTTAGCTTGGGTTTGGGCCTTGGAGGCAAGAGAAGAAGGAGTTCTCTTGCCCCTCTTCCTTGTATACTTGGCTGCAACCGGGGCCCTGTGTTCCGGTTGAGCAATCAAACTGGGGTTGAGTAATGTATGTGCCTGTGCATCTTCAGTAGAATGCACAGGGGTTCGATCAAGGGAAACAGTAGTTTGAGTTTGTGGCAGTGAGGTGGAGGGTGTGGGATCAGTATCAGCTGGGTTTGCTGAACTGTCACCCTGGGCACTTTGCGTGTTCAACATTGTAGACAACAATGGAACATCAGCCCCTGAGAACTTTGATGAAACTGTTCTCATGCTTTGAAAAATGTTGTTCTTGTGTCCCAAAATTGAGTAGATTCTTGCAGTTTTTGAAAGATCTTGGTGCTCAATGTTGAACACATCCTGCAAGAATCTTGGGTACATGAAGAACTGTGATTTCACCCCTTCTTGAAGGTTGTATCTCAAACCGTCAAGAATGAGGTGGGAAAAATTGAAACCTGCTCCAGTTATCATATCGTGAATTGCCGACGCAAGTCCGGAGCTTAGTTGGTTCCAACCACTCCTCTTTTGAGATATGCATTGGAGAAGAGTGTGGCAGAGATACTTCCATTTGGGGCCCATGTGTGCCTTCTCTATCGTATACTCTGTTTGATTCCCAGTGTACCCTATGGATACAAAGGTCCTCATGTATACGTCTCTTGGGTAAGAGAGGGCGTCCCCTTCATCCTGAAGCTTGAGGTGTTGGCGGAGCTTTGCTTCAGTGATGATAATTTCCTTACCGTCTACTGTGCCTCTGATTTGAGGAGTGCCCTGTTCAGTAGAATACACGGCTGAGCTCCAAAAATCTTCCATGTGTGAAGTATATATGGTTGGGTTGACGGTTAGGGCATGGTAAATTTTGGACCGACAGAGGAAGTCGATCATATCATCGAAACCTTCGGATTTCTTGCCTTTTATTAGGTATGCGGTGAGGTTGTGATATGGGGAAAACTTGTCGTTTGGGTTGTTTATATCTGCGCCTGCCATTGTTATGGATTTGGAGGGAAAAGAGAAGGGTGTTTGAATGGCGGTTGATTATGGAAGGCTTTGAATGCTGTGGGGACGGGAGAGAAAGTGATGGAAGGTTAGGGTTTGAAATTGAAAATGAAGAGGTGGTGGGAACGTTTGTGATTGTGATATAACGGCAGACGAAGAAAAAGCAACCTTACTTGTACAGTACAACCTGTTTCACTTTTCGTTGTTACAGCTGTAATACACCAAGGCAGTCATGGAAGGGACTGACGGTAAATTTTACAGCGGGTAAAAGTTAATTTAGACTCATGTTTACCCATCAGCAGCAAACTTGGTTGCTGCTGAAAGATAAGAGTATCCGCAGCAAAATTGGTTGCAGCTGATGGATAAGTCTATCCGCTGCAAACTTAGTTGCTGCGGAAAAATAAGTCTGTCAGCAGCAGATTTTGCTGCTGAAAGGTTTAAAGATCTGCAGCAAAGGAATTGCTGCTGAAAGCCTTAAAGCTATCCGCAGGAAACATGTACCTGCTGATAACTTAAAGCTATCAGTGGCAAAACTTTTGCTGCTGATGCTTTTACCTGTCAGCAGCTGAAGGACAAAAATGTTGCTGACCCATAACTTTTATTTACAACAAGGGACAAAAAGACATATTTTAAGGAGAAACTTGAGATGGATTTTAATCAAAGTTCATCATACCAATTGATTCAACTAAATATCTGAATCTAGCTTCATCAAAAGGTTTTGTAAACAGATCAGCATATTGCTGATTTGTATGAACTTTGGTTAAAATAATTCTCCTTTTCTCAGCTTGATCTCTTATGAAATGGTACCTGATGTCGATGTGCTTTGTCTTTGAGTGCCGCACCGGATTGTTTGTGATAGAGATAGCACTCATGTTGTCAATGTGAATTGGAGTCTGCATGAAGGTCATTCCATAGTCAAGCATTTGATTTTGGATCCAGATGACCTGTGCACAGCAGCTTGAAGCTGCAATGTATTCTGCTTCAGCTGTTGAAGTAGAAACACATGTTTGCTTTTTGCATTGCCATGAGATGAGCCTTCCTCCAAGAAATTGACATCCCCCAGATGTGGACTTTTTGTCCAAGTTACAACCCCCATAGTCACTGTCAGTGTAGGCATAGAGATTGACATTTTCATTCTTTGGATACCATAGCCCAAGTTTTGGAGCTCCCTTTAGGTATCTAAGGATCCTTTTGACAGCTTGAAGATGAGACACTTTTGGAGCTGCTTGAAATCTTGTGCAGAGACAAACTGCAAACATGATATCTGGTCTTGAGGCAGTGAGGTACATGAGAGACCCTATCATTGCTCGGTACTGATGTTGATCAGTGTCTTGTCCTTCTTTATCCGGAGATAATTGATGGTGCACTTGCATAGGAGTTCTTGCAGCAGAGCAGTCAGTCATTTTGAACCTCTCCAAGATGCTTTTGACATACTTGGATTGACTTATGAAGATTCCAGTTGGTACCTGTTTGACTTGAAGTCCTAAAAAGATATTTAGTTCACCCATTGAACTCATTTCAAATTTGGAATGCATCAGAACTTCAAAGTCTTTGCAGAGCTTCTTTCTTGTAGATCCAAAGATAATGTCATCAACATAAATCTGGACCAACAAAATTTCGCCCCCTTCATCTTTGATGAAAAGCGTCTGATCAATGGCCCCCCTTCTGAAGTTGTTGCTAAGTAGATATCCAGATAAAGTTTCATACCAGGCTCTTGGGGCTTGGTGTAAGCCATAGAGAGCTTTGTCCAGTTTTAAGACCTTATTTGGATATGCAGGATCTACAAAGCCTGGAGGCTGTTTGACATAGACCTCTTCATCAATCGTGCCATACAGAAAGGCACTCTTCACATCCATTTGATAGACCATAAAGTTTTTGGATGCTGCATAAGCCAGAAAAATTCTAATGGCTTCCAGACGGACAACAAGAGCAAAAACTTCATCATAGTCAATGCCTTCTTCTTGAGTGTAACCTTGAGCTACCAGTCTGGCTTTGTTCTTGACTACGATGCCCCTCTCATCTTGCTTGTTTCTGAAGACCCATCTTGTTCCAATGGCTGTTTGACCAGGTGGAAGATCAACAAGCTTCCAAACATCTTGTCTTTTGAATTGCAGTAATTCTTCCTGCATTGCTTCAATCCAGCTGTTGTGCTTGAGAGCTTCATCAATCCTTTTGGGTTCCACCTGTGATAGAAAGCAAGAGAACAAACAAATGTTGGCTTCGTGAGACTTACTTCTTGTCTGGATGCCTGTGTGGACTTGGCCAATGATGTTTTCCAGAGGATGCTCTTTATTTATTCTCTGTGCAGGTATCACATCCAGCCGTATTCCCTCTTCAAGATTACTGTGGTTTAGATCAGTATTGTCTTCAGATGTGTGGAGAGGAGCTTGGAGGATCTGATCATTGTGTTCCACATAGTCAGCAGCATTAGCATCAGAGGCCTCTTCAGCATGAATTGAGGAGGCTTCATTTAGGATTTCATTGTCAGAGAGATTGCTGCTTGTGGTGTTGGATGTACCAGCTTCACCTAAACTGGCTTCAATAGCTTCTGCCACTGATGGAGGATCAATGGATGGCCTTTTCATCCTGATGTAGGGACTGGGAAACTCCAGTCTGTAGTCAGAAGAAGAGGTTGAGGTAGAAGGTGTTGAGTTTGAAGACGGAGGCTCCATATTTGAGAATATAAGGGGCTCAAATATCTGGGTGAAGGAGTCTATATCAAAAAGCCAGTTGGGACCTTTGCCTTGTTCACAAACAACGTGTTCCATGCATTCCACATTAGCAGATTCTTCCACAATCCGAGTCCTAGAATTGAACACTCGGTAGGCCTTCGATTGAGAGGAGTAACCCACAAAGTAACCTTCATCAGACTTTGCACCGAATTTAGGAAGAACTCCATGTGTGATGAGGATGGTACATGGACATCCAAAGGGCTTCAGGAAGCCAATGTAGGGAACTCTTTTGAGCCAGAGTTCATAGGGAGTTTTCTGGAGAGGCTTAACAATAAGGACTCTATTCTGCACATAACAATCTGTGCTTACTGCTTCTGCCCAGAAAGTAAGGGGCAGCTTTGAGTCAGCCAGCATAGATCTTGCTGATTCAATCAGAGTCCTGTTTCTTCTTTCAGCAACCCCATTTTGTTGAGGAGTTCTTGGAGCACTGTACTGCCTTTCAATGCCCTTGCTCTCACAGAAACTGTTCAAAGTGTGATTTTTGAACTCTGTTCCCTGATCACACCTTATGATCTTTACCTTCAGATTGCTTTGATTATCTACCGTGAGAATATAGGATTTGAGAATCTCAGCAGTTTCATCTTTTGTTCTTAGGAAGAATACCCAAGAGAATCTGGAGAAGTCATCAGTGATCACCAGACAGTAGGACTTTTTGCCCATTGACATGACATTTGTAGGACCAAAGAGATCCATATGCAGTAGCTGGAGAGGAGTGTCATTTGTGTTTAATGTCTTGGGCTTATGGGAACTCTTATGTTGTTTTCCCTTCAAGCAGGCAATGCAGTGATCGTCTAGCTGGAATTCTTTGTCAGGAAGCCCTCTGACAAGATTGTCTTTCACTAATTTATTGATTGTTTTGATGTTAACATGGCTTAACCTCCTGTGCCAGAGAGCGGATTCATCAACTGATGCCTTTGACAGAAAACATGAAACACTACCAGATGGAGTGACTTCATTCATGTCAAGCACATATAAGTTGTCCTTTCTTTGAGCAGTTAGGAGAATCTTCTCTGGCGGGGGTTTAGATAGGCCAGGAGCTAACACAAAGCATTCTTTTTCAGTGAAGAGCATCCAATGCTTTTGATCACATACTTGGGAAACACTCATGAGATTGAAGTCAAGTTCTTTAACATAGTTGACTCTTTCAATGCTCATCCTTTCATTGGACACAGTGCCTTGTCCAGTGATAGATCCACCTTTGGAGTCACTCCCAAAGGCAACATATCCTCCATTGAAATGTCTGAAGTTGGAGAGGATGGACATGTTGCCTTTCATGTGCCTGGAACAGCCGCTATCTACCACCCAGGTGTTGTTCTTGTTACCTGGCTGTCCCTGCACATGAAAGAGATTTAGTTAGTGGGAGTGGTCCAAGAGCTCTCCTTTTTGAAGAAAAGAGTTCTTGGACTTTCTGATTCATCATGCGTGCATTCAACAGCACCGATGATGATTTTGCTGACAGGAGTAGAGATTTTGGCTTTCCATTGCTTAAGTAGTGGTTTTCCAGTTCTCTTTTCTTTATCGGCTGCGGATTTGGCTTTGGCAGCTGATGAATTTGCTCTATCAGCAGCTGATTTTCCTGCTTGAGATTTTGGCGTGTCAGCAGCGGCAGGTTTTGCTGCTGATGGCTTCAGCTTATCAGCTGCAGATGTTGCTGCTGATGGCCTTGGCCTTTCAGCAGCAGATTTTGCTTTTGCTGCTGAAGGCTTAGTTGGAGCAGCAGCAGATTTAATTTTTTGCTGCTGACTGCTTTGTTTGAGCAGCAGCAGATTTGGTGGCTGCTGAAGGCTTTGCCTTTTGCTGCTGCTTGTGTTTTTCTGCAGTTTCAACTCTTCTACTGGCTGCAGATGGCCTATCAACTGAAGTATGCTGATCCTTCTTTTGTTTATGCGCTGATTGAAGAAGGATCTGGTTGAAGGGGTTAAACTGACATTTTGCAGCAAAGTGGTTTGATTCCCCACATATGATGCAGGACTGCTGAACTTTGGGCTGCTGCTTCCTTGGTGGAGAAGAAGAGTTTCTGAACTGAGTTTTCTTGGTCGTAACTCTTCTAACCTGTTGCTGATTCTTCTGATTTGGCATGAACTGAGGCTTGGAGTTTGTGGGTCCTGATGTCTGTCCCTTTTCAATGTTTAGCTTTCTTCCACCTGGAGGATAGCTGATCCTGATCTGTTTGAATGGTACAAGGGCTGGAACAGCTGGGAGAATAGTAGGGACTGGGACTCTATTCAGAACAGCTTCAGATGAGGCTGTACTGGTTTCATCATGGTCTGAGAAGGTTAACTCAGATTCTGATGAGGTAGTGCAGTCTTTAACAAGGGGTTCATCCATTTGAGGATCAAGATTTCTGTTTGCAGGGTCGAGTTTTGCAACATCGAAGCTTGGTTCATAGATGGCAACATAGTCAGCTGGATGAGGAACAGTATTGTACTGTTCCTTACCATATCCAAGTCCTCCAAGCTTTACCTTTTCATGGACTTGAATATCTAGAAGTCTCTGTAGCTTTTTAGAAGAAAATTCATATTTTTCAACATGAACTTTCTGTTTTGCCAGATCAGCTCTGGTTGATTTAAGTTTTACTAATAGATCATCAATCTGAGTTTCAAGATTGGTTTGTTCATGTTTTAGAGATGAAATCTCTTTATTAAGGCATTCAATTTTTTCTTTGTAAGTGATTTCAACCTTTTTGAACTCGGATTTCATTTGAAGAAACTCTTCATTTTGATCTATAAGGTTTTGGTTATGTTTTCTATAACCTAAAACTTTATGAATGCAAGCTTGAGAGCATAGATGTTCAAATACCTGAGGTGGTATCTCTGCAGTGTCTACCATAAGTGCTTGGTTGGAGACAGGAACATCTTCATATTGAAAACTCCAGTCGAATTCTGCAGTTCCAACATTTGCACAGGCTGCAGTTTGTGCTGGGGAAGTTTGTTGCTGCTGCTGTTGTCTGGGCTGACTTTGGTAGGCTTGTCTTTAATGGCCGGCACCCTGATTGGCTTTAGGTGCCTTGCACTCCCTAGCAAAGTGACTCATTTGGTTACAGTTGTAACAACGAATCTTGCTTTTATCAAGCCCAACTCTGCTGTTTGAGTTGTTGCTTGGAAATGATCTTCCGGTTCTAGAATAGAACCTTTTTTCTCTGAGGGAGAGCATGGCATATGAGTGCTGAATATCCATTTCTTCAAGATCATCTGGATGAAAGCATTCCAGATCCTCTTTTATGAAGTACATGCTGCTTGAGTTGTCAGAGACAAAAGCAGTAGAGGTTGGCTGTTGAGGAGGTGCCTCAAGAAGAAATGGTGATGAGTTAGATTGTGAAGCGGTTGGGGTCTGAGGGTGAGTAACAATGGGAGGATAGTAGCTGCTTGCACTAGGACCGGAATGATCAGAGTGAAGCGCTGAGGAGGTAGTGGAGGAAGTGGTAGCTGATTGATAACTGGAGCTCCTTTATTTAGCTTGAATCATTTCTAATTCATAGGTTTTGAGCATGCCAAAGAGCTCAGTCATCTAAAGAGTCTTCAGATTCTCTGTTCTTCTGATGGACACAGTGTATAATGTCCAACAACTAGGAAGAGATCTTATGAACTTCTTGAGAATGTCTTCATTCTCCAGCTTTACCTTGGAGCACTGCAGTTCACCTACAAGATAGGTAAATCTTTTATATAAAATAGTTAAGGACTCACCTTCCCTCCAGACGAAGTTCTCATACTGCTGCTTCAGTATGTCCCTTCTGTTCTCTTTGACTTCTTCAGAGCCAGCAAACATCTTCTCCAGCGCCTCCCAGAGCACCTTGGCAGTTTTGTAACTTCTGAAGTTGTGAAAAACTTCATTTGGAAGGCACATTTGGATGGCTCCTAGTGCCTTGAAGTCCACCTCCATTTTCTTGATGTCCTCTTCAGAGTACTTGGAGGTTTCCTTCGGGACTTGTAGCCCTCCACCATCAGCAGAGGCCACCATGGGAATATATGGACCCTCCTTGATGGATCTCCACATTCCGTATTCCTGGTAACAGAAGAAGCTTTCCATGCGATTTTTCCACATGTCATAGTCTTCTCCAGATACCAACCTTGGTGGTCGGTTGATGTTGCCAATATCTTCAAAGCCATTGCTCTGTGCCATTTTTGTTTTGATTTTGGGTGACTTGATCAAAGAGAGAGTTTAGAATAGAACCAGAGATGATTAGACAAATGTTAGTTTGTTTAATCTGAGCCAAAGCTCTGATACCACTTGTAGGATTGTGAGAATACAAGATGGTTCTGTTCTTAGTTGAGGTTGGCAGAAACAAAATCAACTACACAATTTATAATCAAGTAAACACAAAGAATACTGATAAACACTGTTGTATTAAGCTTTTGTGAATGCAAATATTACAAGTGAGAAACTCAATGAATAAGTATGACAAGCACTACAAGCACACTTACAATGAAGTGGCAACTCAGTATTTATAGTAACTTAGAATCAAGACAGACCCTTGATTCTAAGGATCAGATCGAACACAAGCCGTTGATCTTGTTTATTAATTTACATTACACGTAAAGGCTAATCTAGTTAACTTTACTGAAACGTTTTCTTTATTCATGATTGTTTGCATGCTTGGAGAAGTGTATTGTTGTCCGTCATTGGTTGACCATAGCGGCTCCTTCTGCTTTGAGTCTGTCAGTTGCTTTTGCAGAAAGGTGTCAGAGACGCTTGGCCTGGATAGTCAGCTGCAGCGTTTGGTATTCAGTGAATAGAGCTATCAGCTGCAAAGAGTGAAGGTTGCTGCTGGTAAGCCTATCAGCAGCAACTTGTGCTGAATGCTGCTGATAAGCCTATCAGCAGCAACTTGTGCTGAATGTTGCTGATAAGCCTATCAGCAGCAACTTGTGCTGAATGCTGCTGATAAGCCTATCAGCAGCATTTGTACTTAGACTAAATTTGTAACAATCAGTCTTTGGTTCTACAACATAATCAGGATTGATTAAGTGACCAAACAAAGGAGTGGAACAAGAATCAAAGCAACATTTTGTTGTTTAACCTTAGTACAATCAGTAAAGATTCTTTTAGACATAGGAGTCAAGGTCAAACGGATTGGATGATGAGGTAAATCTGGAATTAAATGGTTCAGAATCATTTGCACGAACCTAGGGTACATAAGAAACTCTTGACCTTCTAGAGGATTAATTTGCATGACCAACTCACATTAGATATATAAAGTAAAGTTAAACCGTTTGTTTAGGGTCAATGCAACCATTGCAGCTTGTAATGCACTCTTGAAACCATCAGTACCAGCCTTTCTTGGAGACAAACATTGTATGATGACGTGCATAAAATACCTCCATTCTCCAACCAAACCACCTTTTCGGGCTTGAGTATCATTTGGTCTTCTCTGTAACCCATCCTTTGAAAACACCCCATAATCAGTGTTCCAGGATAAGACATAGGATCATCATTAGCACCTGCCAATGCCAAAGTAGCACGAATAGTTTCCACTGAAATAGCTACCTCCGTATTATTCACCGTAGCACGAAGTACGTGAGGTTCAACATCTGTATCTTGATGTACGGTATCCCAGAATTGTTGAATATACGGTAAACTGATGTAAGGAAAGTTGATAAGGCCACAAGCAAACGTGAACGATTCAGAAAGTTGATAATTCCTTGAAAATGAACAGCTTCAGACATATTTGGATCTAACAACGCCACTTAATTATGTTTGTATTCAACACGACGAGCCATCTGTTAATGTATTGGACAAACAAACACACATTAGTTATATAACAAACAAACAAAAAAATAAAAAAAATTCCCACACAAATTTTTTTTTTCAAAAAATCACAGGTCCAAACATTACTGAGCCGTTAGGCGAACTTAATAAGTTCGCTTAGTGTTGCAAGAGGCGAACATAATAAGTTCGTCTAAACAAGTTCATTTGAACAAGTTCGCCTGAACCAGTTTGTCGATACAATTTCTTCAGCAGAATCTCAAAAAGTCCAAATCGTCATTTTTGTTCAAACTAAACATATCATATACATCGATTAACAACAACTAAACAATATTAAGCTTCAATTTCAAGATTTAAGTCCAGATAACCTTGATTTACTCAGAAAACCGAAAAAAATTCAAAAGCCGATAAACACAGGTTAAAAAAACAGATTCCTATCGATTTAACGGATAAAAATCTTCGAAATTACCTTAGAAAGATTCGCAATCAAAAACCGATCCAGAAACAAACACAAAAATTTCAAATCGAAAACCCTAGATCAGAAAATCACAAGTTCGCTATAAAACCGTAAGTTCGCTCGGTAAGTTCGCTCTCACAGTGAATGAAGATCATCCGGATAAGTTCTCCAGAACCAAATATTTAATCACAATTAAGTTCGCTTCATTAGGCGAACTTGTTAAGCTCGCTTAACAAGCCTCAGGCGAACATATTAAGTTCGCTTAATCAGAACCAGGCGAACATATTAAGTTCGCTCAAAACCTTTGCCATGAACAATTTCTTCACTTTCAACACGTCACATTCTTGTGAACTTCCGTCTGTAGCATGTATCCGATCCAATCCCGAATCATTTTAATAAAAATAAAATTCTCATGGAAGATAGAAACAAAATATTTTTGGATTTTATCTATATAAACAGAATCACATATTTTTATTTTATTTTATCTGAGCAAACTGAAACACATATTTTTGGATTTTATATGAGCAAACTAAAATACATATTTTTGGATGAACATCATGAGTAAGAAGATCATATCAGTATATGAGCAATTCATCACACATTCTATTATCAACAAAGAAAATTAGTTCGAAATTGGAACCCAAGCCATTGTGGTCTTGGGTCGTCCGGATGGATTAAAATAAACAACTTCAAGCAATTCATAATCAAAATTGTCATCAATCTTTGAAACATAAGATTCACAATTAGACCTTCTCAATGAAGACATAGTATGATGAATTGGAAAAACATTATTAGATTTATGATTATCAGATTCAAGTATTTCCAAAAATTTCTTTAGTTTTCTGTTACGTCTTCTTCGTTGAGGTCTAGAAAGTTTGATCTCAGGTTGAGAACCTTTTGGAATTCCAACATGTGGAATCTCAAACTTTTTTTGAAAAAAAACTGGTTTAAAAATACGCTTATCATGTTGCTTAAATCCCGAAGATTTAGCAAATGATTGACAAGGTATATTCTTTACAACACTAGACGTAGGCTTTTCCCCATTTTGTCTTTTCAGAATCGTCACCACTCGTTTTTGTGAGGGATCACTCTTTTATTTGTCTTGATTCTTATAAGGACAGTGAATCAGAATGTCACCAGCCTCATTAAAGTGAAAACAAACTCTTCTATCTTGATGGTTTCTGATATAAAGATTTTTTTCTCGAATTTGATGACCTATCCGATGAACAATCTTCAGAAGATTTTACTGAACAGTTGACTGGCTTATTTTGAACAAAAACTTGTTTTGTCACCGTTGATAAATTCTTCTTCTGATGACCAGCAGCAACAAAACCACTTGATTGTAACATTTTGGAAATTTTAGTTTGATCAACTTTCACCTCATCAGGTTCTATTAAAATGCATCTATCACGGGTAACATTTTTCACTACCTTTGGTTCATCAAGTTGCACTTCCTTAGGAATGCCTTCAACCTTTTTATCATCAAACACCCCATAATCAGTGTTCCAGGATAAGACATAGGATCATCATTAGCACCTCCCAATGCCAAAGCAGCACGAATAGTTTTCACTAAAATAGCTACCTCCGTATTATTCACCGTAGCACGAAGTACGTGAGGTTCAACATCTGTATCTTGATTTACGGTATCCCAGAATTGTTGAATATATGGTAAACTGATGTACGGAAAGTTATAAGGCCACATGCAAAGGTGAACGATTCAGAAAGTTGATAATTCCTTGAAAATGAACAGCTTAAGACATATTTGGATCTAACAACGCTACTTGATTATGTTTGTACTCAACACGACGAGCCATAGGTAAATGTATTGGACAAACAAACACACATTAGTCATATAACAAACAAAAGAAAAAATAAAAAAATTTCCCACACAAATTTTTTTTTTTAAATCACAAGTCCAAACACTACTGAGCCCTTAGGCGAACTTAATAAGTTCGCTTAGTGTTGCAAGAGACGAACATAATAAGTTCGCCTAAACAAGTTCGCCTGAACAAGTTCGCATGAACAAGTTCTCCTGAACCTGTTTGTCGATACAATTTCTTCAGCAGAATCTCAAAAAGTCCAAATCGTCAATTTTGTTCAAATTAAACATATCATATACATCGATTAATAACAACTAAACAATATTAAGCTTCAATTTCAAGATTTAAGTCCAGAAAACCTTGATTTTCTCAGAAAACCGTAAAAAATTCATATGCCGATAAACATAGGTTAAAAAAAATAGATTCCTATCGATTTAACAGATAAAAATCTTCGAAATTACCTTAGAAAGATTCGCAATCAAAAACCGATCCAGAAACAAACACAAAAATTTCAAATCGAAAACCCTAGATCAGAAAATCACAAGTACGCTATAAAACCGTAAGTTCGCTCGGTAAGTTCGCTCTCATAGTGAAAGAAGAACATACGGATAAGTTCGCTTGAACAAAATATTTAATCAGAATTAAGTTCGCTTCATTAGGCGAACTTGTTAAGTTCGCTTAACAAGCCTCAGGCGAACATATTAAGTTCGCTTAATCAGAACAAGACGAACATATTAAGTTCGCTCAAAACCTTTGCCATGAACAATTTCTTCACTTTCAACACGTCACATTCTTGTGAACTTCCATCTGTAGCATCTATCCGATCCAATCCCGAATCATTTTAATAAAAATAAAATTCTCATGGAAGATAGAAACAAAATATTTTTGGATTTTATCTATACAAACGGAATCACATATTTTTGGTTTTTTTTATCTGAGCAAACTGAAACACATATTTTTGGATTTTATATGAGCAAACTAAAATACATATTTTTGGATGAACATCATGAGCAAGAAGATCATATCAGTATATGAGCAATTCATCACAAAGTCTATTATCAACTATGGGTAACCGATGATATGACAAAAAAAATGATATGAAACAACCAAACTCATTCTTATGTAACTCAAATCTTTTTCAATTTTATGTAACTTTTGCAATCAATTTGAATAATAATTGAAATGATACGCGATAAATTTAAATGTAAACAAGATCAGGTTATGAAATGCTCAATTTTTCATACCAAATTTGCAATACAAAACATGAATTTTTTAATTTGTCAATATTATATAATTTGAAACTATAAGCATTTTTCTTCCAAATTCATGTGAGTTAGTACCATTTAGATGAAAAACATCGTGTACCCCACATATATGCCAACAAAAATTTGCACTATCTTCAAGACATACACAGTTTATTGCAAGATTAGATCAATCTCCACGATGAAATTATCTCTATTAGCACAAATATAGAATAGCAGATCCCAAAGAATATAAGAATCAGAATGATTCAGAATCAAAAGATAATGAATTGGCTTTATAATGAGAATCAATAGATTCAGATAGGAGGATCCAACTATTATCTGGATAAATTTCAATGAAATCAGAATAGATGATGTATCTAACTGATCCAAGGGTGAATATATGTTCTAACAGATGTTGTTAGAAACATATCTTAGTTCAGCAACACATTGCATGTTTTTCGGGGCATGGGCAGAGAAGTGAACTGAAAGAGATTGTGTTAAAGACATAATTCGATATTGGTCTCATGAAATTCTTAAAACCATATATTCTTTATCTGATAATGATCTTTTACACACACACCCAGGCATATAATGGATTCAAATCACAGATGTAATCATATCATATTTAATTTTCACACTACTATTAATTCAAAAATGCTTCTAGTCTATTGACAATTCAAGTTTCAAACTTATATTCAAATTAAAACGTATTATCAAGATTAGAGCATTCAAAACACTATCATTTCTCATTTATGTAGACTTTGAAATTTAGATCAAATCAAATTACTTTAAACTATCATATATCAAAGGTCCACTATGGTCATGTGTAATGAACTATTCACTAATGTACTATAATTTCTTCTCTAACTTCAAATGATGTCAATTTTATATTTTTCATTTTGTTTTGAATTTTTATAAATAATAATTTTTGACTGAAATTTAAAATACAGAAATGTAATAAAGAAATAAAAGAAATTTAAAAACAAAATCTCACATGAAAGTTTGGTTTTGAAAAACTTTTATTCGGGATTGATCATACCTGTCATTTTGATCAAAAATTCAAACCTGGTACGATCAAATGCCTTGGTAAAAAGATCAGCAAAATTATCATCTGTATGTACCTTTACCAGCTCAATCAACTTCTTATCTGCACAATCATGAATAAAATGATATCTAATTTCAATGTGCTTTGTTTTACTGTGCTTAACATGATTATTTGTAATAGACATTGTAGCATTATTATCGATAAACATGGGGTTCCTGTAAATTCAAACCGTAGTCTCTTAATTTTTGTTGAATCCACAAGATATATGAACAACAACTTGCAGCAGCAATGTATTCTGCTTCACATGTTGAAATGGAGACCGTAGTTTTCTTTTTCCATTGCAAGGAAACTGGACGATTACCCAAGAACTGGCACCACCTGTAGTAGATTTCCTGTCTAAACAACAACCACCAAAATCAGAATCAGTGTATGTATTCAATTCAAAGTTAGAACCATGTGGAAACCATAGTCCCAATCTTTGTTTTCCTTTCAAATATCGAAAGATTCTCTTTACTGGTATCAAATGAGACTCTTTTGGTTTTGCAAGGAACCTGGAATAAATACACACATCAAACATTATGTCTGGCCTTGAACCGGTTAAGTACATGAGAGATCCAATCATTGCAAGGTAGAGTTGGCAATCAACTTCTTTTCCATCCGGGTCAGAATTCAATTTATGATTGATCAGAATTGGAGTATCATATGGGGTACATTCCTCCATCTTGAACCGGCTCAAGATGTCCTTTATATACTTGGACTGATGAATAAATAAACCATCTTCCTTCTGATTAACTTGAAGACCTAGGAAAAATGATAACTCTCCCATAGCTGACATCTCAAACTTCGATTTCATAATACTCTCAAACTCTTTACACAACCCTTCATTTGTAGAGCCAAAAATAATATCATCTACATATATCTGTACCAGTAGATATTCTCCCCCTGCTTTCTTAATGAATAAAGTCGAGTCAATATGTCCACGAACAAAATCATTTTCCATAAGATGTGTAGACAACGTTTCATACCACGCTCGAGGAGCTTGATGAAGACCATATAGAGCTTTATCAAGCTTAAAAACTTTAGACCGATTAATTGGATCTTCAAACCCCGGTGGCTAACATACATAAACTTCCTCCTTGACTTTACCATATAAGAAAGCACTTTTTACATCTAATTGAAACACCTTAAACCCTTTGTATAAAGCAAAAGCAAGAAAAAACCGCACAGCTTCAAGCCTAGCAACAGGAGCATAAACCTCGGTGTAATCAGTTCCCTCTTGTTGATTGAAACCTTGTACAACTAATCTTTCCTTATTTCTCACCACAACACCTCTATCGTCTTTCGTTCATTTAAACACCCACTTCGTACCAATTGGATACACACCCTTTGGAAGATCTACAAGATTCCAAACTTTGAGTTTGTAAAAGTGAGCAAGTTATTCCTGCATGGCCTCTATCCAATTGTTATCACGTAACGTCATTTCGACATTCTTTGGTTCAAAAACAGGAATGTGAGCATAAATCAAAAACACCAGTATCCTTAAAACCTGTATACAAGCAAGTGTTGTCAATAATAGAACGCGTTTGCACTCCATCACGCAAATTCCCAATGATATTTGAAATCGGATGAGCTTTGAGTTCCTTGATTGATGCAACCTCAGGACCTGGCAACACATCAACTTGAGTTGTATCAGAATGATAGGACAGATCTTGATTAACTGGTATCTCCGAGTCCAAATTTGTAGGAATCTCCCCATGATCCTGTGTCATATTAGAAGGTTCATCAACTATCAAAGGTTCAGCAGAAGAATCTTGAAAAATAACATTTTCATGCTCACTGTCAGACTCTTGTGTTCCGGAACAAGAAGCAACATTAGGATCTGAAAAAGATGTAAAAGGAACAAATGATTGTGGAACCGCAGTTGGTAGAAAACCACTATTCTGTGCATCCTGACATGAATCATATAATACAACAGCTTCCTCAGGAGAAATATAAGAAGGTAAATGAAAAGACTGTAACAAATTGTCATAAT
Organism: Smallanthus sonchifolius; assembly: GCA_023525975.1. NCBI lineage: Eukaryota > Viridiplantae > Streptophyta > Magnoliopsida > Asterales > Asteraceae > Smallanthus > Smallanthus sonchifolius. The sequence continues at coordinate 65,288,051 of CM042021.1, read as the reverse complement.
CAAAAGCCCAGTCTGGTCTAATCGCCTTTTGAGGTAAAGACCGTTAGAACAGTCAATATGAAACCATTCTTCAAACTGACGAGTCTCTTTGTTATAAACCCTCTTGGTAGTAGAATTTGCAACATACCCCAGAAAGATCTCTTCAACAGCCTTAGCACTGAACTTGCTTGGGATATCTCGAACTTTTAACAGGGTGCATGGATTACCAAAAGGTAGTAAATATTCCAGATTCGGCGTACGATTATTAAGCAACTCATAGCATGTCTTGTTGTGTCGCTTAACGGTCAAGACTCTGTTCAAAACATGACGCGCAGTATTCACAGCCTCAGCCCAAAAAGTTACTGGAAGCTTAGAATCTGCAAGCATTGTACGTGTCGTTTCAACCAAAGTCCTGTTCTTTCGTTCAGCAACACCATTTTGTTGAGGAACATATGGCGCACTGAATTCATGATGAATTCCCTTTTGAAGACAAAATAAACCCATTTTGCTATTCTTAAACACGCTGCCATTGTCACTCCTAATTCTTTTGACTTTCTGTTTGAACAAATTCTCTAAACCCAGGATTAAGAATTGTACCAACTCTGTGGTTTCGGCTTTAGAAGCAAGGAACTTAACCCATGAAAATCTAGAGAAATCATCTGTTACTACCAGACAGTAAGATTTACCGCCAATGATACAAATCGGTCCGAACAAATCCTTATGCAGTAGCTCCAAAGGAGTCACAATGGAATTCTTTGATTTAGATTTGTGGGACTTCTTGTGTTGTTTCCCTTTCTTGCAAGGAATACATTCATCGGGAACTGAAAAATTTCATTTCGGAACACCAAAAACCAGATCATTCTTCATGAGATAATTCATTTTCCGATAATTGATGTGAGCAAGTTTCCTGTGCGACAAAATAGAATCCGACTCAGACGCCTTCGAGAGTAGACAAGTAGGAATTGAATCCGTTGTAGTAGCAACACTCATGTCTAGGACATATGTGTCATTTCTCCTCGGAGCCTTCATTAGAATCCATTTGCCAGGAAACACAAAGCCCGGTTTCAAGATATAACACTCAGAATCATTGAAATGAAATGAAAATTTCTTGCCACACACTTGAGATACACTCAAAAGATTGTGTTCAAGTTGCTCCACATAGTTCACTTTCTCAAATTTGACTTTATCGTTCTTCAAAGTACCCTGACCAGTTATGTACCCGCCTTTATTTCCAGCAAAAGCGACATAACCACCATAAATTTGAATAACATCTTCCAGCAAATGAATATTCCCTGTCATATGTCGAGAACAACCACTATCCACATACCACGTATTGTTGATAGTCCTCTTTGGTTGTCCCTACATAAACAAAGAAAATTAGTTAGAAATTGGAACCCAAGCCATTGTGGTCTTGGGTCGTCCAGATGAATCAAAATAAACAACTTCAAGCAATTCACAATCAACATTGTCATCAACCTTTGGAACATAAGATTCACAATTAGACCTTCTCAATGAAGACATAGTATGATTAATTGGAAAAACATTATTAGATTTATGATTATCAGATTCATATATTTCCAAAAATTTCTTTAGTTTTCTGTTACGTCTTCTTCGTTGTGGTCTAGAAAGTTTGACCTCAGGTTGAGAACCTTTTGGAATTCCAACATGTGGAATCTCAAACTTCTTTTGAAAAACAACTAGTTTAGAAATATGCTTATCATGTTGCTTAAATCCCGAAGATTTAACAAATGATTGACAAGGCACATTCTTTTCAACACTAGACGTAGGCTTTCCCACATTTTGTCTTTTCAGAATCGGCACCACTCGTTGTTGTGAGGAAACACTCTTTAATTTGCCTTGATTCTTATAAGGACAGTGAATCAGAATATGACCAGCCTCATTACAGTGAAAGCAAACTCTTCTATCTTGATATTTTTTTTATAAGGAGTTTTTCTTGAATTTGATGACCCTTCCGATGAACAATCTTCAGAAGATTTTACTAAACAGTTGACTGAGTTCTTTTGAACAAAAACTTGTTTAGTCACCGTTGATAAATTCTTCTTCTGATGACCAGCAGCAACAAAACCACTTGATTGTAATATTTTGGAAAGTTTAGGTTGATTAACTTTCACCTCATCAGGTTCTGTTAAAATGCATCTATCACGGGTAACATTTTTCACTACCTTTGATTCATCAAGTTGCACTTCCTTAGGTATGCCTTCAACCATTTTATCATCAAAAACTTCATCTTTTGAATCAGAATCATAGATCATATCTTCACCAGTTACTGGATTTACTTTCAACACCGTCTTTGGATCAATTTCCTCTTCATGAATAATTTCTGGTTCAACCACATAATTTGCATTGAATGGTGGAGGAACAAATCCAATTCCAGCAACCCTCTTTGTAGGATCGGCCTTAGCATTAAAGTAATCCAATACCACAGATGAACTTTCAAAATTTTCCAGCTTTCTATGTAATTTGATCACTTCAGATTCTTTATCAGAAATTTCTTTGTTCTTCTAAGCGACAATTTCATTTGGCTTCTCAATCTCAGCATAAGCCATATCCAGCTGATATGCTTGTTCCTTATATTTCAATCCCAAAGAGTTCAAATCTCTTTTTAAAGCCTCAATTCTATCTATACACAATTTATCAATATCTTTCAATTTTTGATTAACTGAATGCATCGATTTCATATCATAAATTAAATTTGTGTTATCATCCATTACTTTTTGCATTTTATCTTTTATACTTATGCAATTTGAGCAATAAATGCGATAGACAGAATCTTTTACCTTTGAAGAATCTAACATATCTGCCATGAAGACTTTTGCAATCGGAATATTTTTAGAATAATCACCATCAGAAAAATTTTGAGTTAATACAATATCATCTTCAGATACACCAGATGCAATATCAGACTCAACATTATGTACTTGATCACGCTCTTCATCAGCACTAGGCAAACTCTCACCATCACTTGAGCTATCATCATCAGTTGACTCTTCAGGTTTTGTAGAATGAATCTCAGTTACAAATGCTTGACTTAAAGTGCCAACCAAATCTTCAAGATGAATACCCCAGTCATAATTTTCATCATTCTGAGCAACCAAAGCATATGATGCAGATGCATGATTAGAATTTCCAGAGCCATGTGACTGATTACGATTGTTCTGAAAGTTATTAGACTTCTTCTGAGAATCAAATTCAACTTTTGGTTTCATACATTCTTTGGCAAAATGACCAGACTCCTGACAATTATAGCAACGAACTTTGGTTTTATCAAATCCCATACGTGAACGACTGTTAGAACCGATATACTTTCTTCCAGTCTTCTTCAAAAAATCCTTTGCCTGTCTCATCAACATAGCCATATTCCATTGAATGTTCATCTCTTCCAGATCAACAAGATCAATCTGTTTGAAATCATTCTCAATAACATCTGGATCATGAATCTTTCCTCCAATAAAATTTTCATAAGATGCCATAAAGGAAGAAAACATCGATAAATAATCATCAGCAACTCTGTGATTCATATTATGTGTTCCATATGATGAAGAAGCTGTATTTGCAGAGAAACCAGAATGACTTGGAACCCAGAACAATGATCATTAGAAATATCTTGAGTATCACCAGAAAAGAACGCAACCCTTGCACCAGTTTTGCTAGAAGACTTAGCAAAATACATTGAAGAATCTTGAATATGCTCCATATTGGTTTCCTTCTTCTTCATATTCAAATAATCTGATTGAATCTTGCCAAGAACCTCTTCAAGAGAAATAGTTTTATACTTGACATTCTCTTTTATCAAAACCGTATACACATCAAATTTAGATGGTAATGCCTCCAAAAACTTATCATTTATCTCTTCAGTCTCATAAACCACTGAAGCACTTGACAACTCACTCAGCAAATGACAGAATCTCGTTGCAAGATCATCTAAAGATTCATTTTGAAAGTGCTTGAATACTAAGAAATGCTTCTTATTAATTCTTTTCTGCTTTTCTTAACATCCAAACTATCTTCACACGGCTTTTGTAACGCTTCCCACAATTGTTGAGAAGTCCCGAATTGTTTAAAGCTATGATAAATTTCTTTAGGAAGAGACATTGAGATACTAGCCATTGCCTTCTTTTCCCTATCAAACAATAATTTTTCTTCTGTGGTTAATGCAGATACTGATTTAGGAACATCATCCTTTCCCATCCAAGTATATGTCGGATGTGTATAACCTTCCAAGATTGGAATCCATAAACTTGTATCAGTAAAAGATACGAACTGATCAAAACGATCTTTCCAGTTAGAATAATCTGCAAGACTTAACAATTTGGGTGGTTTCTGAGATGTACCAATCTCGTTATCATAATTTAACATATTAGTCACTTGCACCATATTTGCCGTTTTCAGAAAAAATTTCCAAGTGTTGAACAAGTACTCCCCTTAGGCGAAGATAATAAGTTCGCTTCAAATCCAAACAAGCGAATTTGATATCAAGAGAACTTGATAAGTTCGCTTAACCAAGAAACTCTGGTAAGTTCGCCTACTGATTAAGTTCGCTTACTAAGTTCGCTTAAACTGAGAGAAGCGAACTTAATATGTTCGCTTACTAAGTTCGCCTGCAACAAATTTCAGCAAGTTCGCTTACTGCAGCTGAAACAAACTCAGCAAGAACTTTAACCCAAACACGAACAAACATCACCAAAAATCATCATTTCTCACAGATTAGAAGGAATTTGAAGAAATTGGACCGTAGGATTTAGTATTTTTTGAATTAGAACACTTCTATCGGATTAATTTCACCAAAATCCACTTCAAATCCACGAATTCAGTAGCAAAATCAATTTCAAGAACTTGAAAACTCCATGGATACAATAAAAATGATAAATTTCTTGTCAAATTGTACACAAAAACGTCTCTAATCAATAAGAATCAAACACAAATCACGAGCAAAAGCTCTGATACCACTTATAGGTCCACATGACTCATCTACAGATCGATCTCGTGACAGGACGTCTCGATAACTCGGAGTGCGGAATCCTACCGTATTAACGTTTGTATATCAATTGACAATAGAAATAGCAGGTAAATAAACTTTTCTTTTTATATCATCAAACACATATAGTTTACAGAATATACTCGTTCAACTCTCTGCTCTCTGTTTCATTGAATCTGTAAACTCCTATTTATAGACATACGCTCTGCAATAGGCGAACTTAAAAAGTTCGCTTCAAAAATTCTTAAGAGAACTTAACAAGTTCGCCTCTAATAGACTAGGCGAACTTATCAAGTTCGCCCCTAGCAGAACTTGTTCTATCACTTAGACAAAATCTATACAATTACATAAAAACACAAAAGACAATAAGACCTAAACTATTACAAAGCTTTTGTCATACATTCTATATCCTAACAATATCACAATACCTCAATCTGTAATAGCCCTATGAATCCAACCCCAGTCATTATAAGATTTAATCGATTAGATTCTAAGATCAACCTAGGGTTTTTGAGTTCTAAATAAGGAATTAAACTACCTAAAACTCGATAATTTTTACAATTACTTACACCCATAGATTCACAATTCACCACGATAATTTTTACATGACAAGACCAAACCCTCCCCCCCCAACCCTCTTCTCGGCCTAACCCAACAAACCACCATTAATTTTTTTACACATTGTCATACTAACCCAAGCTTCATCATCCTAATTTCATGCAAAGGTCAAATCAACATCTAAATTATTATGATTGTAATGATGATGGAGTATTCCACACACCAACTCCTTCATGAATTCATATATATAGACATATGCATACATACATACACATTTTACTCTTTCAAATCCAAGAACACAAATCTAGAAAGTTAAGTTAGAAGATTAGAGATTCAAGGAAGATTGGAGCTTAAGTCGGGTCTTGATGGCAAAAGAGCATCCATCATCTTCTACTAATAGATCTTCACCTAGCTTGACTAGTGGTGAGAACCCGACACAAATCCTTTCTTTTCATCTTTATATTCTTGATTAAAACATGTTGTTCATCCTAAAAATCAAGGAGATCTAAAGAGTTAATAAGTTTTTATAAAGCCTAACTTTATTAAGTTTAAAAACTCTGTTTTATATAAATATATGTATATGGGCTGAAAATAATGAGATTTTATGCATAATTAGTCGTTTTGATCATTTATGTCGAGTTGTTGATTTATTCTTATGATGATGAGATTCAAGACATGAAAAACTAAAATATGCATACATATATATATAAAAGCCGAGATATGCATGCCTATTTATACATCTTTGACTTGATTAATGATTTGGGAATGATCAAATGTATGGATACATGAATAAGAATGTTAATTTGGTATATATATATATATATATATGTATGGATGTATTCATGATGTTGAGATATTATGTTAATAAATTATAGATTAGTAAAAGTCTAAAGTAATACTTGATGAAAAAGTAAAATATATGTGTATATATATAATTGTATGAAATATATATATATATATATATATATATATATATATATATATATATGTGTGTGTGTGTGTGTGTGTTTAAGTTTGGTAACTTGGAAACTTGTTAAGAATGAAAGTATGTGTTCATATAAAGGGGTTAAATGTATATTTGGAAGAATGATCTAGTGTTTGTATACATGTTTAGAAACCAAAACATATAGATATATGGGATTATGATCATAAGTGGTAGAACATAGAAAATTGTTAACTCAGAATGAGTTATGAAATGACTAAATAATGGAAAATATATATATATATATATATATATATATATATATATATGTTCTTATAACTTGTTTATAATTGATAACATAGAACGTGTACATGAGTACATGAAATTTAAAGACGTTCGGTTTAAAATAAATGATCGTATGTTATCATGAAACATATTTAAGTGCATGTTGAATAAAAACAAGTTAATAAATGTCGTTCGGAACAAGTATTTGCATGCGGACGTGTTAACATAATTTATGTGCACGTAGGAAAATAGACATGCGTAGAACGATATTTGCGATTTTATATAATTATTGGTAAGAAATAATTATATGTTCATACGTGATCATAATATAAATATATTATGAGTTATCGTGAAAATAATATTTATTTTTGATAAACGTAACAAGTCACCAATATGGAAACCTAATATTTTCTCGGAAAATATATAAGCGTCTAGACTAAAATAATAATCACCAACGAGTCGTCACATGAAAACATTGTTTTATTAAACAAAGATGTACTTAACGGAATTCGTTAAATCAGGTGAACAACTTGCGTCTAAGACGGTTAAGTCTTAGCACGTAAGGTATCCTTGTGTAATTAGGATACGGATAGGTGGGGCCTACAGTTATTCAAATTTTTGCTAGCGTGCACTAATGAAGAGATGAGTTTCACTGTCCCCTTTTTCTATGTTTTGGGGAGAAAACATACTTGTAACTATTTTTATATATAAATGAATGAACAAAGACCAGACCTTTATGTGTGCATTGAGTGAACAATTATAGAGATCGTAAAGTCCTCTGAAACAAACACTTGGTAACCATTAGCTAAGGACTTAGCCTGGGATTCTATGCATAGTACTATTGGGGGTGACGCCCCCGGTCATGGTTAGTCACGCTAGCCACGGGTCCACATGGTCGAAAGACCGCATAATGTCTTAACATATACTCGCAAGGGGGCGAGGGAGGGGCATACATCTGTCATGGTTTGGTTACGGTCTCATGCATTACATATTATTTGTATTCCTTGCAAGCTTACAAATGGGGTCAATTGGTCAGGAAATGTTCAATTCATTGGTTATATATATACTATTTGATCGGAAAAACTTATTCAATTGATGATTTGTAAACGTTGGAACTACAAGAATAGTTGATCAAAACTTGTGAAACCAACCTCGTGTTGACACTTTTTAAGTATGTTTTTCAGGAAATTGAGCGTGGTCGCAATGGTTAGCAGTGTAGGTTACATGCATGCATGACGTATACGGCTTTTGGAGGATTTCTTGTATTTTTCTTCTTTATCTTTGTTTTTATTTTCCGTCGTTTCTCGGTTCACATTGGGGACAATGATGGGAGACTACGTCTATCTAAGATCAGTTAGTTTGTTTAGTTTTTAAGTTCTAAAAAAAAATTCAAAAATGTCCTTGAATTAGAGTTTTTGCAACTAAATGGAAGATGAAAGGTAGAACTGGAATCTAGTTGTTGAACTTAATTGAAATAATAATAATAATAGAAAACACGTCTAATCTGTTATGTATTGGTAGACCCATCCGACTTTGAAAAACTTAAATATCCTGAAAGTGTTAAACATATTAAATAATTAATTAAATCAGTTTATCTTATGGGTTTTCATCTTAGGGGACACGGTAAAGCTAAAACGGCCAATATAAGGTGATAGGTACCACATTAGGCTTAAGAATTTACATGTTTTAAAAATTCATTGGCACGCCACTTTCTTTATATGAAAATAAATCCGAGAGTTGGTGGCGGCCGCATTCCATAATTTCAATTACATGAGCTTAATTAATTCGGAAATCTAAGTTTCGCCTACGTGTCATACATCGGGTTCCAGCCTGATTGAAACACCACTAAGTTAGATTCTTAAGTACTTCATTTGCTAGAACTGCAGCCTATGTGGCACACGCCGAGTTACAGCTTGGTTGGAGTACCACTAGATAAGGTTCAATCATATTATTAAAAAATGCTCATATCATTATACCATTCATCCATAATCCTGTAGGATCAATGTATTACAAGATAGTTCTGTTTAGTTGATATTGGCGGAAACAATAACAACTATGCAATGCAACAAGCAACAATGAAAATACTGATAAATGCAAATTGTATTACTCTTCAATGTTAACAAGTTACAAAGAAAACTCTAAGGAAGCACACTTGCAAAATGAAGAGTATCAATACATATAAAGGAACTAAGAATCAAGATAGACCCTTGATTCTAAGGATCAGATCAAACACAAACCGTTGATCTTGAACTGATGAGAAGCTACACTACAATTGGTTTACAACAAAAAGACAAGTAGCAAAAAGACAACTGCAATGAAAAGACTTCTGCAATGAAAAGACAACTGCAAAACAAAGGTCTTCTTAGTAATCATTGCAGGACTGATCAGAATAGTAGCATTGTCTTTTGCCATCTACACCATTAACATTTCTTCTGCTCATAGGTGTGTCAGTGTTGCAGAAGAGATGTCAGTAGTAAAGTCAAAGCTGCTGATGATTTGCCTATCAGCAGCATCAATGTATGATGCTGCTGAGAAGCCTATCAGCAGCAACCTTAAACTTCAGCAGATAAAGCCTATCAGCAACATACTTGTTGATCAGCAGCAAAGTATAACTATCCACATCATAGGCACTTATCAGCAGCAACTTCATTAATGTCAAAATTGTGGAGTCTGCAGCATTTACACTAAAAGAATTTTGTGGTCATCAGTCTTTATCTCTACAAACTCCCCCTAGACTGATGCTACCAAAACTCTTTACTTCCTTTGTTCCTGAAGCTTTTGCATGTTCAGGACAATCCTTGTTGTCTCATAGCCTCTAGGATCCTTGCTGGGATTGTCAAAGGGGATTTCAAATAGAGATTTAATGTCCCTTCTTTGCAAGATGAAAATAGCCTTGCTGGAACACCTCATCTTGTATCCTTTGACATCTTCCAGTGTGTATTCATTTTTGGCAGCATTGTAGGACAACTTGACAAGAGGGAAGTGGGATTGGAGAGGTTTTGCATCAATGACAACATCTTTTCTAGGATTGAAGTAATGTTTTATTATTAGCAAGAGATGCCTCCCTCTTTCATTGTCAGGCTCATGAGCTTCACCCAACTCCAAAATTTTCTTCAGATCATAATCTGGAAGTTGCATCACCTCATCAACAGATTTGTAGATTGATCTGTTCTTTTCTACCTCTCCTCTAAACACTTCAAACCATTGATTTGGATCACTGTAAATCCATTGCACAATCATACTTGAATCATCAGATATGGTAGGAGGTTTGATTTTCTTTTTTGGAGGCTGTTGATGAGAGGGAGATGGCTGAGAGGATTTGGACTCTTTGGGAGTGGAGGAGGGAAGTGAGGGAGAAGTTGTTGGGCAGGAGGAGGAAGGACTAAGGGATTAGTTTTGGGCTTCTTTGTTTTTCTTTCTTCAGCAGTAGTATCGTCTTCAATAGATTAGTCTTCTTCAGTCTTTCCTCTCCTTCCTTTCTCACTTGTGTGTATAGGGCTTGAAGGTTTATGAATTTCATGGGACCTAGCCTCTTTCCACTCAAACCTCTTGCCTTTAGAAAGTCTATCATAACCCTTCTTTCTACATGAGTTCTCTTATTGAAGGCAATGGCTTTCTTAGACTTTTGTCTTGCCTTTTCTTCTTCTTCTGCCCTTTTCTTATTGGTAAGTTCTCCTTGTTGACCCATAATGCCCATGTAGATCTCTTTATTTGATAGTTTCTCAAGGTAGTCTGCATCCTCACCTTGAGAAATAATAACTGCTATCCACTCCTCCCTCGTTTCCTTTGGTAGTTGAGTGTCAGTTATTCTGAATTTGGCTTCTTCAGCCTTCTGCTTCTCTCCCTCTTCATCTTCTCTATTTAGTTGTTCCTGTAGTTGGAGCGCTAAAGCTTCATCTTCTTCTACTTGTGAAGCTACAGGAACTTGAACTTTTGTTGCGTCCAGAGATTTTGCAGCTAGTTGAATTTGTTGTTCTCTGAAGACCATTGTAGCTTTTCTCTCTTGATCCCTTTTAAGTTGTGCCATCTCTTCTGCTTCTTCTCTCTCCCTTCTTCTTCTTTCTATTTTCTCTTTTCTTCCTCAATCCTTTTCTTTTCCTCCTCTATCATGATGCCCTTCCCCTTATTTTTGTTGGATGTCTCTGCTTCTGCTTCATAAACCACAATAGCAGATGAGGAGGTTGCCATTGGAGTCTCAGCATGAGCTTTATTGGCAATTTATGGAGTAGATAAGGGAGGAGCATCTTCTTCTTCATCTTCACCCATTAAATATTTCCACTATGTCATAACTTTTAATTTAGCAGTCTTTGCAGAAAGCTCTTCATTATTTAGCATGACTCTGGGGGAAGAAGGAAATGACAGTTCTGAGTCAGAGTATTCACCCATTGGAGGTGATAGGTCTAAGTCTGAGTCTTCTATTGCTATCAACCCACCATCTTGTAAGTAGTTTTTGACAATAGTCATCATTTCTTGACTTCTTGGTGAGTTGACATTGAAGATATGGGATCTAAGTTCAAAGACTTTATTGAGAAAGTCTGGTTTTAGCAGTAGGATTTCTTGTATATTTTTAGTTTCAAAGGACCCATCACACAAGAAAATTTGAACCCTGAAGGAGCAGTGTTGGACCACCCATGGACTTCCAGACCTCTGACCACTTCATTATACAAATATCTCCTTAGATTTAGAACTTGGTCTTCAGTCAGAACTCTTCTTTGCACTATCTCTAGGCCTTTACCTATTCTTCTAAGGGCTGCTCTTAAGGACTCTGATTTTTCTTCCTCAAGGCAGGGATAGGCAACCTTCTTGGCTTCTTGAAGGAATCTCTCAAACCAAGGCATGTTATCTTCCATTATATCATGGGAACGGTCAATAGCAAGCCTTACAGAGAGAGCCTTGGATGTATTGATGCATTCAGTAGTATGCAAGGCCAAGATTTCAAAGTTACTTAGGTTGTCCCAGTCCATTTCTTCAAACCCAGAGAACTCCCATCCAATCCAAAATCTCTTAGATAGGCCATCATACCCCCATGCTAGGATTGAGTCAAACTCCAAGTTGTTTGTTGATAGTGAGTATTGAGGGGATATGACCTGCCTGGAGATACTTGCAGCAGCTTGAAGTATTTGGAATGTAGGGATTTCCTCTTCCTCTTCTTCATCAATCTCCATCTCCTCAGTGAACGCTTCATCTACATCCCTGGAAACTAACCTCCATTCCTCAGAGACCTCTTCTTCATCTCTGGTGCCCATCAGTTCATGAACTTGGACAAAGGCAGGCTGGAAGATTGTTCTTTGAAATTCTTCCTACTCTTTGAACCAAGTATCCATGATTTCATCATCATCTTCAGACATTTTCTCCCCCTTTTTGGTTGCATCAGTGCATATGGATGAGTCCGTTTGAGTGCCAACTGATACAAGGGAAGGAGGTGTCAATGTTGGGCATTGATGGGACTTATGCAAAGAAACTTGGTGTCTTCGTTTAGACACTTCAGCCTCTAGAAGAGCAACCCTAGCCGTCAATTCCAAGTTTTTAAGTTTCAGACTTACCTCATCCACAGATGTGGAATCCTTGGAATTAGATGAAGCCTTAGGCCTAGCCTCTGCCTCCCCATCACCCTTGTTTTCTTGGCACATGGGATTCCTCTTATTGAAGAATGTTTCAAAAGAAACATCCTCACCATGAGTTGCCATGGTTGGGGACTTAGTAATGTTGTTACTATCCTCCTGGTCAATTGATTGACCAGAAGTAGTGGCAGCCCCTTCCATATCCACTCTATCAGAACTTCCAGAGTGGACCTTCTCAAGAGATGAACTTGGGCTGGGTACTTTGGCAGCCAAGTCAAGCAGTACCTCATTGATAGTGGCATTTGAAGAAGGTACATTATCTTGACTAGGTGCCTCTGTATTTAAGTTCAAAGAAGAAACAAAATGTATGGGATCAGAGGGGATTTCTATGGACCCGGGATGTGGTCCTGATCCTAATAGGGATCCTTCCAAGGAAGCTTCCCTAGTGATGTGGCTATCTCTTTTTATATTCTCACTAGAGTGTTGTGAATCTAGATGAGGGCTTTCAGGTTGGGATTGGGCCATTGAGTCAAGAATAGAAGGATTCTTCTTGCTCTTCTTTTTCTTTCTTTTATAACTAACCTCAACTAGGGCCCTTTGTTCTAGTTGGGCTTGAAGGATGGGGGTGAGTATTTGTTATGCCTGTGCACCATCAGTAGTTTACATATGGGTTCATTCAATGGAAGCAGGTGTTGTAGTGTCAGGCTTTGAGGTGGAGGGTGTGGGATCAGTATCATCTGAGACTACTGAACTATCAACCTGTGTACTTTGTATGTTCGTCATTGTTGAAAACAATGGCACATTAACCCCTGAAAATTTTTCTGAAACTTTATTCATGTTTTTAAATATGTCATTTTTGTGTGACCTAATCATGTAGATTCTTGAAGTTTTTGAAATATCTTTTATTTCACAGTTAAAAACTTCCTACATTAATCTAGGGTACATGTAAAAGGCTTGTTTTGCCCCTTCTTGAAGGTTGTATCTCAAACCTTCAAAAATTAAATTGTGGCAATCCGGACTTTTTAGGTTAAGTCTGTTAACCAAATCCAGTTAAATATTAACCTATTTAACCTAAACCCAAACTCTAGGGACTGTTTCTGTCAATATTCAAACTCAAACCACAAGGACTAATTGTGTAATTAACCTAAATCCAATTCTATTTGACTTTGTAAAGTCAAAATCCAATATTTAAGTCTTGTTGACTTTTGAAAGTCAACTAACCATGTGTTTAACTCAATTAAAACCTCAAGGACTATTTCTGCCATTTTCTAAACTCCAACACAGAAAACTAGACGAACTAAATCTGTAATTAAACCATAATCAATTTCTGTTAACTTTTGAAAGTCAACCCGAATGTTCTTGAGCCCAAATCGCAGACTATAATCGATTTCTGTTTGAAATTGTAACGGTTACACACGTTCAAGGCATTAACGTTCATCATTAAGACTTTAATCATCGATTTTACTGCGATTCAAGCCCAATAATGGACATAAATGTCATAACCGTAGACACCATGGCCTCAAATCAAAGAATCCAACCAATTTTGATTATCAACTCACAAATTTACACTCTACGCACTTCAAGCGACCCCCACTGAAGATTTTGCACACTTCTGTTTCTCCGGAGAAGCAGGTAGGATCGCCGGAGACTAAAGCCGCCGTGGTCGGGACACGTTTTATTCGAACTCCATCAATTCATCATCTATTATGGTAATTACTTACATCATCACCTTCGTTTTTACTCACTTACTGAAAGCCCTATGTTAATTAGGGCTTACAATATCGAATTGAACTCAATCCGTAATCTAAGGTTCATCCTTATTCGATTTGGGGGTTTTAATCCTAGACTTAACCAAAATGAAATTAAATCATATGGGCAGATTCGCAACCTTTTACTAATCAAAATCCCTATGATAATTTGACCTTCCATTATCGAATTCTCCCAAATCTGGAATCTAGGGTTCATCACACTTTGGGTTTAATCGAATATTGATCTAGACACAACTTCAATGCAATTAAACTATATGGGTGATATCTGTAGGTCCACATGACTCATCTACAGTGTAACATTTCTGATTTTCATCATGTAATCGTTTGATTTCAATAAACAAACACATTTTAGTTTCGATTCGTGTACAAACAAACTACGATGCAGTTACATATACAAACTATTCTATTACAATAACAAATTAAATAAAAACACCATTCTCTCACAAGCCACGAGGACCAAAACTGACAAAACTCAAAAACTACAAAACTAGGCAAGCACGGTCGCGCCTAGGACTAGGCACGGTCGCGCCTGCAGACCTAAGCACGGTCGCGCCTAAAGTAGGCACGGTCGCGCTGATGAACCCACTTGACTCTGCAGAAGTCAAATCATACCATAGCCGCTGAATTCGCAAAATTTAAAATGGAGAAAAGCCGGTCTTCGCGCGTCAGACCATACTCCACTGAATTCCGTCTGAAACACGCATCAAACAGGCATCATTGTTTGCATGCTTGGAGACGCGCAACAAGGTCCTTTATTGGTTGCACCACTGAGGTTCCTTCTGCTTGGAGTGTGGCAGTTGCTTTTGCAGAAAGTTGTCAGAGACGCTTGGCATGGATAGTCAGCTGCAACGTTTGGTCTTCAGTGAATAAGGTTATCAGCAGCAAAGTTGAGAATACTGCTGCTGATAAGCCCATCAGCAGCAACTTGTGTTGAAGGCTGCTGATAAGCCTATCAGCAGCAACAAGTGTTGAGTGCTGCTGATAAGCCTATCAGCAGCAACAAGTGTTGACTGCTGCTGATAAGCCTATCAGCAGCAATTGTACTTAGAATAATTTGGTAGCCATCAGTCTTTGGTTCTACAAACTCCCCCTAGACTGATGCAACCAAAATTCTTCTAATCACTTTGCTGCTGAAGCTTTTGCATGTGTCTGACTATCCTTTCAACCTCATATCCTCTTGGATCCTTGCTGGGATTGTTCAGTGGAAGTTCAGACAGAGTCTTGATGTCTTTGGGTTGCATTTTGAAGATTGCTTTGCTTGAACATCTCATCTGCTGCTTCTTGGCATCAGTTAGTGTGAACTCATCCAAGTCAGCATTGTAGGACCAAGATACAAATGGAGAGTGGGACTTGAGTGGTTTGATATCCATGACCACATCTTTGCTAGGGTTGAAGTAATGTCTGATTGCTAGCATAAGATGTTTCCCTCTCTCATTTGCAGGCTCATGAGCTTCACCCAGCTCCAAAATTCTTCTTAGGTCTGAATCTGGTAGTTGCAGAACCTCATCAACAGACCTGTATGTAGATCTTCTTCTTTCAGTTCTCCCCCTGAAGATCTCAAACCTTTGACCCTGTGGATTGTATACCCATTCAACAATGTCTCTTGAGTCTTCAGGTTTAGATGAGGATTTTGATTTCTTCAAGGGAGGCTGTTGATGAGTGGGAGCTGGGTGGGATGATTTGGACTTGTTGGGTGGAGGAGTGGAAGGTTTGGGGAGGAGAGTGGAAGGATGATGGACTGAGGAAGAGGTAGGTGAGGGAGAAGGCTTGGGTTTCTTTGTCTTTGGTTTTTCTTCTTCTTTGATAAGTACCCTTTTCTTGGAGCCTTTCTTCCCTAGTCTTTCTTCCTCATCCTTTTTAACCTTGAAGTAGAGGGCTTGCAGGTTCATGAAATTCATTGGACCTAGCCTCCTTCCACTGTCTCCTCTAGCCTTAAGGAAGTCAATCATGACCTTCCTTTCTTCATGGGTTCTTTTATTCAGTGCAATGGTCTTCTTGGACTGTAGCTTGGCTTTTTCTTCTTCTTCAGCCTTTTTCTTGCTAGCCAATTGACCCTGCTGACCCATGAAGGCTCTGTAAATCTCTTTGTTTGAAAGTTTCTCAAGGTAGTCTGCATCCTCACCTTGAGAGATCAGAGCTTCAGTCCACTCTTCTCTTAATTCTTTTGCTAATTTAGAATCAGTGATTCTAAACTTAGCATCTTCCTTCTTCTTCTTTTCATTCTCTTCTTCTTCTTCCTTGGCAAACTTTTCCTGCAGCTGTCTGGCAAGTTTTTCATCTTCCTCAACTTGAGACCCTGCATGGATTTTAACTTTCATCTCATCCAGCTGTTTGGCATACAGCTGGATTGTTTGTTGTCTTAGGAGTAAGGCTGTCTTTCTTTCTTGATGCTTCGTTTGATAAGCCATCTCTTCAGCCATCTCTTCTTCTTCTCTCTTTCTTCTCCTTTCTTCTTTCTCCTTCTTTTCTTTTAGCAATCTCTCTTCATCCTCTTTAGTCATAGTGCCCTTTCCTTTATCAAAATTGGATGCCTCTGCTCTGGCTTCACTGATCACAGCAACAGTTGATTGTGGAACTGTTGGAATCTCAGCCTCGGCTTCATCGGCATCTTCGGAGATTGACAAGGAAAGCACATTTGGTTGGTTGGTTTGGGACTCATGATCTGTTATCTCTCTTAGTTGATCCTTAATTGATGATCTTAACCCATAGGCTGCAGAATTAATGTCAACTCTGGGAGAAGATGAGTTGGAGTCAGTGTCAGAGTTTGACACAGACTCATACCCCTCAATCCAACCTGCATTTACAAGATGGGCTCTGACAGTTTGCATCATTCCCTGACTCTCTGATGAATTGATGTTGCAGATGTTGAATCTTAGTTGGTAGATCTTTAGTAGAAAGTCTGAGGGTAGCTGAAGAATGTCCCTGGTGTTGATGGTGAGAGAGGTGCTGTTGCTTAGAAGAAGATTATGGTCAAAGGACTTATTGCTAGACCATCCAACCACATCTAAGTCCTTGACCATTGTCTTGTACATGAGTCTTTTCAGGCTCAGAACTTCTTCTTCATTGAGAAGACTGCTCCTTGTGATTTGAAGATTGTTGGGAGACAGTCTTCTTTCTGCAGCCTGAGATGACTCAGGAGACTCTACCCGTTTTAGTTCTTTGATTAGTCTTATGAAGTTGGGTAGGTTGTCCTCCATCAAGTCATAGAACAAGTCAATGGAAAGGTCTGCTGAGAGGTCTGATGAGTTGTTGATGCAGATGAGATCATATAGGTCAAGGATTTCAAATGGATGAATTAAATCCCAGTCTAGCTCTTCTACTCCGCTAAACTCCCGACCTATCCAAAACCTCTTAGTTTTCCCATCGTACCCCCAAGCTAGTATAATATCAAACTCTAGCTGTGTGGATGTCAGTGGGAAGTGGGGGGCAGATGTATGACTTATGATGGCTGCTGCTTGTGGAAGGATGCTGAATGATGCATTTGTTTGTTCTGTGTCTTCAGCATCATTCAGCATTTCATCGACAGCCCTGACGACCAACTGCCAGTCTTCAGATATCTCTTCGTCTTCGTTATCTGGGGCTGGCAAGTCATGAACTTGGACAAAAGCTGGCTTGTATTGTGAGCTTTGAAGAACAAACTGCTCTTGAATCCAGTCGTCCAGACTGTCTGTATCTTCTTCCATAGAAGCCATCTCCCCCTTTTTGGTTGCATCAGCAGACAGGTAAGCATCCGTTTGGGTGCCTACTGATACAAGAGAGGGAGTGGCTAGAGTTGGGCATTTATGGGCTGCATGCATAGCGACTTGGTGTCTTAGTTTGGACATTTCAGCCTCTAGCATAGCCACCCTGGCCGTCAATTCCAAGTTATGAAGTTTCAGTCTGTCCTCATCCACAGTTGTGGAATCCTTGGACCTAGATGGGGCCGTAGGCCTAGCCTCAGCATCCCCATCACCCATGGTTTCTTGGCGCCTGGGATTCCTCTCAGTGA
The DNA here is from genome assembly GCA_023525975.1 of Smallanthus sonchifolius. Taxonomy (NCBI): domain Eukaryota; kingdom Viridiplantae; phylum Streptophyta; class Magnoliopsida; order Asterales; family Asteraceae; genus Smallanthus; species Smallanthus sonchifolius. The sequence goes on along the minus strand of CM042021.1, from coordinate 65,269,993 downwards.
AGGGAGTTTCCAAGGAAACACCCTCACCATGAGTTGCCGTGGTTGAGGTCTTAATGATGTTGTCACTGTCCTCCTGGTCAGTTGATGGACCAGCAGTAGTGACAGCCTCGTCCACATCCACTCTTTCAATACTCCCAGAGTGGACCTCCAAGGGTGAAGAACTTGGGTTGGGTGTTTTGGAAGCAAGACCAATCAGTACCTCCTGAATAGTGGTAGTTGGAGAAGGTACATCACTTTGGTCAGGTTCCTCAACACTTAAGTTCAAGGAAGATAGGAATGGCTCAAAGGGCTGATCTATGGATCCGGGAAGTGATCCTAATCCTAATAGAGAGACTTCCGAAGGAGTCTCTCTAACAATGTGGCATTCCCTTATGATATTCTCACTAGAATGTTGTGATTCTGAGTGAGGGATGTTGGCTTGGGTTTGGGCCTTGGAGGCAAGAGAAGAAGGAGTTCTCTTGCCCCTCTTTCTTGTATACTTGGCTGCAACTGGGGCCCTGTGTTCCAGTTGAGCAATCAAACTGTGGGAGAGTGATGTATGTGCCTGTGCATCCTCAGTAGAATGCACAGGGGTTCGATCAAGGGAAACAGTAGTTTGAATTTGTGGCAGTGAGGAGGAGGGTGTGGGATCAGTATTAGCTGGGTTTGCTGAACTGTCACCCTGGGCACTTTGCGTGTTCAACATTGTAGATAACAATGGAACATCGGCCCCTGAGAACTTTGATGAAACTGTTCTCATGCTCTGAAAAATGTTGTTCTTATGTCCCAGTATTGAGTAGATTCTTGCAGTTTTTGAAAGATCTTGGTGCTCAATATTGAACACTTCCTGCAAGAATCTTGGGTACATGAAGAACTGTGCTTTCACCCCTTCTTGAAGGTTGTATCTCAAACCTTCAAGAATGAGGTGGGAAAAATTGAAACCTGCCCCTGTTATCATACCGTGAACTGCCGACGCAAGCCCGGAGCTAAGTTGGTTCCAGCCACTCCTCTTCTGGGATATGCATTGGAGAAGAGTGTGGCAGAGATACTTCCATTTGGGACCCATGAGTGCCTTCTCTATTGTATACTCTGTTTGATTTCCAGTGTACCCTATGGATACAAAGGTCCTCATGTATACGTCTCTTGGGTAAGAGATGGCGTCCCCTTCATCCTGAAGCTTGAGGTGTTGGCGGAGCTTGGCTTCAGTGATGATTATCTCCTTGCCGTCTACTGTGCCTTTGATTTGAGGAGTGCCCTGTTCAGTGGAATACACGGCTGAGCTCCAAAAATTTTCCATGTGGGAAGTGTAGATGGTTGGGTTGACTGTTAGGGCATGGCGGATTTTGGACCGACAAAGGAAGTCGATCATATCATCGAATCCTTCGGATTTCTTGCCCTTGATTAAGTATGCAGTTAGGTTGTGATATGGGGAAAACTTGTCGTTGGGGTTGTTTATGTCCGCGCCTGCCATTGTTATGGATTTGGAGGGAAGAGGGAAGGGTGTTTGAATGGTGGTTAAGTATGGAGGGCTTGGAATGCTGTGGGGACGGGAGAGAAAGTGATGGAAGTTAGGTTTGAAATTGAATATGAAGAGGTTGTGGGGACGTTTGGGATTTTGATATAACGGCAGACGAGGGAAAAAGCAAATTTTCTTGTACAGTACAACCCTTTTTACTTTTCACTGTTACAGCTGTAAAACACTCGAGCAGTCATGGTAAAGACTGAGAGTAGTTTTTACCGTGGGTTAAAGTTAATGTAGACTTGTTTTACCCATCAGCAGCAAACTTGGTTGCTGCTGATGGTGAGCTATCCGCTGCAAACTTGGTTGCTGCGGATAGTTAAGTCTTTCAGCAGCAGATTTGGTAGCTGCTGATGGATGTATTCATCCGCAGCAAAGATGTTGCTGCTGACCGCCTTAAAGCTATCCGCAGGAAACTTGTTCCTGCTGATAACTTAAAGAGATCAGTGGCAAAGGCTTTGCTGCTGAAGAGTAAACCTGTCAGCAGTGAAAAAGTGCTGCTGATATTAACATTTTATTAAGAACAAAGACATAGACATATTTACAAGGAAAGATAAAAATTAGAGACATGTCTTATTCAAAGTTCATCATGCCAATTGATTCAACTAGATATCGAAATCTTGCTTCATCAAAAGGTTTAGTGAACAAATCAGCATATTGCTCATTTGTGTGAACCTTGGATAGGACAATTCTCTTTTTCTCAGCTTGATCCCTGATAAAGTGATACCTGATGTCGATGTGCTTAGTCTTGGAATGCTGGACTGGATTATTCGTGATGGAGATAGCACTCATGTTGTCAATGTGAATTGGAGTCTGCATGAAGGTCATTCCATAGTCAAGCATTTGATTTTGGATCCAGATGACCTGTGCACAGCAGCTTGAAGCTGCAATGTATTCTGCTTCAGCTGTTGAAGTAGAGACACATGTTTGCTTTTTGCATTGCCATGAGATGAGCCTTCCTCCAAGAAATTGACATCCCCCAGATGTGGACTTTTTGTCCAGGTTACAACCCCCATAGTCACTGTCAGTGTAGGCATAGAGATTGACATTTCCATTCTTTGGATACCATAGCCCAAGTTTTGGAGCTCCCTTTAGGTATCTAAAGATCCTTTTGACAGCTTGAAGATGAGACACTTTTGGAGCTGCTTGAAATCTTGCACAGAGACAAACTGCAAACATGATATCTGGTCGTGAGGCAGTGAGATACATAAGAGACCCTATCATTGCTCGGTACTGATGTTGATCAGTGTCCTGTCCTTCTTTGTCCGGAGATAATTGATGGTGCACTTGCATAGGAGTTCTTGCAGCAGAGCAGTCAGCCATTTTGAACCTCTCCAAGATGCTTTTGACATACTTGGATTGACTTATGAAGATTCCATTTGGTACATGTTTGACTTGAAGTCCTAAAAAGAAATTTAGTTCACCCATTGAACTCATTTCAAATTTGGAATGCATCAGAACTTCAAAGTCTTTGCAGAGCTTCTTTCTTGTAGATCCAAAGATAATGTCATCAACATAAATCTGGACCAACAAAATTTCTCCCCCTTCATCTTTGATGAATAATGTCTGATCAATGGCCCCTCTTCTGAAGTTGTTGCTAAGTAGATATCCAGATAAAGTTTCATACCAGGCTCTTGGGGCTTGGTGTAAGCCATAGAGAGCTTTGTCCAGTTTTAAGACCTTATTTGGATGTGCAGGATCTACAAAGCCTGGAGGCTGTTTGACATAGACCTCTTCACCAATCTTGCCATACAAAAAGGCACTCTTCACATCCATTTGATAGACCATAAAGCTTTTGGATGCTGCATATGCCAGAAAGATTCTGATGGCTTCCAGACGGGCAACAGGAGCAAAAACTTCATCATAGTCAATGCCTTCTTCTTGAGTGTAACCTTGAGCTACCAGTCTGGCTTTGTTTTTGACCACGATGCCCCTTTCATCTTGTTTGTTTCTGAAGACCCATCTTGTTCCAATGACTGTTTGACCAGGTGGAAGATCAACAAGCTTCCAAACATCTTGTCTTTTGAATTGCAGCAATTCTTCCTGCATTGCTTCAATCCAGCTGTTGTGTTTGAGAGCTTCATCAATCCTTTTGGGTTCTACCTGAGATAGAAAACAAGAGAACAAACAAATGTTGGCTTCCTGAGACTTACTTCTTGTCTGGATACCTGTGTGGATTTGGCCAATGATGTTTTCCAGAGGATGCTCTTTGTTTATTTTCTGTGCTGGTATCACATCCAGCCGTATTCCCTCTTCAAGATTACTTTGGTTTAGATCAGGATTGTCTTCAGTTGTGAGGAGAGGAGCCTGGAGGTTCTGGTTATTGTGTTCCACATGGTCAGCAGTAGTAGCATCAGAGGCCTCTTCAGTATGAATTGAGGAGGCTTCATTATAGATTTCTTGGTTAGAGAGATTGCTTCTTGTGGTGTTGGAAGTGCCGGCTTCACCTGTACTGGCTTCAATAGCTTCTGCCACTGATGGAGGATCAATGGATGGCCTTTTCATCCTGATGTAGGGACTGGGAAAATCCAGTCTGTAGTCAGAAGAAGAGGTTGAGGCAGAAGATGTTGATTTTGAAGAAGAAAACTCCATATTTGAGAAAATGAGGGGCTCAAATATCTGGGTGAAGGAGTCTATATCAAAGAGCCAGTTAGGACCTTTGCCTTGTTCACAGACAACATGTTCCCTGCATTCCACATTGGCAGATTCTTCCACAATCCGAGTCCTAGAATTGAATACTCGGTAGGCCTTTGATTGAGAGGAGTAACCCACAAAGTAACCTTCATCAGACTTTGCACCGAATTTAGGAAGAACCCCATTTGTGATGAGGATGGTACATGGACATCCAAAAGGCTTTAGGAAGCCAATGTAGGGAACTCTTTTGAGCCATAGTTCGTAGGGTGTTTTCTGGAGAGGCTTAACAATAAGGACTCTATTCTGCACATAACAAGCTGTGCTTACTGCTTCCGCCCAGAAAGTAAGGGGCAGCTTTGAGTCAGCCAGCATAGATCTTGCTGATTCAATTAGAGTCCTATTTCTTCTTTCAGCAACCCCATTTTGTTGAGGGGTTCTTGGAGCACTGTATTGCCTTTCAATTCCCTTGCTCTCACAGAAACTGTTCAGAGTGTGATTTTTGAACTCTGTTCCCTGATCACACCTTATGATCTTTACCTTCAGATTGCTTTGATTCTCTACCCTGAGAATATAGGTTTTGAGAATCTCAGCAGTTTCATCCTTTGTTCTTAGGAAGAATACCCATGAGAATCTGGAGAAGTCATCAGTTATCACCAGACAATATGACTTTTTGCCCATTGACATTACATTCGTAGGACCAAAGAGATCCATATGCAGTAGCTGGAGAGGGGTGTCATTTGTGTTTAATGTCTTGGGCTTGTGGGAACTCTTGTGTTGTTTTCCCTTCAAGCAGGCAATGCAGTGATCATCTAGCTGGAATTCTTTGTCAGGAAGTCCTCTGACAAGATTGTCCTTCACTAATTTATTAATTGTTTTGATGTTAACATGGCTTAACCTCCTGTGCCAGAGAGCGGATTCATCAACTGATGCCTTTGACAGAAAACATGAAACACTACCAGAAGGAGTGACTTCATTCATGTCAAGCACATATAAGTTGTCCTTTCTATTAGCAGTTAGGAGAATCTTCTCTGCAGGGGGTTTAGATAGGCCAGGGGCTAACACGAAACACTCTTTGTCAGTGAAGAGCATCCAATGCTTTTGATCACATACTTGGGAAACACTCATGAGATTGAAGTCAAGTTCTTTAACATAGTTGACTCTTTCAATACTCATTCTTTCATTTGACACAGTTCCTTGTCCAGTGATAGATCCACCCTTTGAGTCACTCCCAAAGGCAACATATCCTCCATTGAAAAGTCTGAAGTTAGAGAGGATGGACCTGTTGCCTGTCATGTGCCTGGAACAGCCGCTATCTACCACCCAAGTGTTGTGTTTGTTGCCTAGCTGTCCCTGCACATGGGAAATATCTAATTAGTGGGAGGAACATTGTAGCTTGCAGCATTGTAGATAATCGTTGCTAATTTGCCATTGTCAGCAAGCTTGCAGTCAATGGAATCACTTGTTATGCTTGGAGATTGTTTGACCCTCCATTGCTGTGCTGGTGGTCTTCTAGCTTTCTTTACATTGTCGGCAGAAGATTTTGTTGCTAACAATTTTGGCTTATTTGCAGCCGATTTTGTTGCTGCTGATGCAGTTGTTTTTGATTTTCCTTTGTCAGCAGCAGAGACTTTTGCTGCTGAAGGCTTTGCTTTTGGTTTCCTGGACTTTACTTTATCAGCAGCGATTTTGTTTGCTGCTGATGGGCTGAACACAGATGGACGATTTGCAACTTGATTAAAAGGGTTGAACTTGCATGTTGCAGCAAAGTGGTTTGATTCCCCACATATGATGCAAGTTTGTTGAGGTTTCTGCATCTTCACTCTTTGAGGGGATAGAGACTTCCTGAACTTTGTTACCTTTGCATCATAGCTTCTTACCTGTTTGTTTCTGTTTGTTTTCTCAAAGGCATGCTGCTTTGAGTTTCTTTGGTGATCAAGGTAGTGAAAGCAGGTGCTGGCTGTGTGATTGTATTTGCCACACACAAAGCAAGATAGTGCTATCTTGTCCCTGTGAAAATGCACATAGTCCTTTCTTTGAAACAAATCTTTGAAGTTCCAGGGATGAGCTTTGTTATGTTCAAAAGTGGCTTCTTCTAGTGTCTTTTGAACATAAGGAACCTTTTCTCCAGGTGCATGAAAGATATCAAACACCCTTCTCTTTGTGATTGGCTTTGACTGAGACTTTGGGTTGGTGAAACCTGATGTCTTTCCCTTTTCAATGTTTAGCTTTCTTCCACCTGGAGGATAGCTAATCTTGATTTGTTTGAATGGGATTGGTGCTGGAATAGCTGGAGTAACAACAGGAAATTCAGCTTTGTTTAGAACAGCTTCAGAGATAGGAGCAGATGGGACTGCACTAGTTTCACAATTGTCTGAGCAGGTTGACTCAGATTCTGAAGAGGTGGAGCAGTTTTCCACAACACATGCATCCATTAAAGGATCAAGGGTTTGGTTTGCCATGTCAAGGTTTGCAGTATTGAAGCTTGGTTGGTGAACTGTCTGGTACTCGTCACTATGATATCCAAGTCCAGTTCTTACTCTTTCATGGACTTGAATATCTAACAATCTTTGTAGTTTTTTAGATGAAAATTCATATTTTTCAACATGAACTTTCTGTTCAGCCAGTTCAGCTCTGGTAGCTTTAAGTTTTACTAATAGATCATCAATCTGAGTTTCTAGATTAGTTTGTTCGTGTTTTAATGAAGAAATCTCTTTCTTAAGACAGTTAATTTTTTCTTTGTAAGTATCTTCGACCTTTTTGAATTCAGACTTCATTTGATGAAACTCTTCATTTTGATCTATCAGATTTTGGTTATGCTTTCTATAACCTAAAACTTTGTCAATGCAAGCTTGAGAGCAAAGATGTTCAAATACCTGAGGTGGTATCTCTGCATTGTCTGCCATAAGTGCTTGGTTGGAGGCAGAAACATCTTCATATTGAAAACTCCAGTCAAAGTCTGTAGTTCCAACATTTGAACATGCTGCAGTTTGTGCTGGAGGAGTTCCTTGCTGCTGCTGCTGCTGCCTGGGCTGTCCTTGATAGGCTTGCTGCTGATAGGCTTGTTTTTGATGGCTGGCACCCTGATTGGCTTTTGGTGCCTTGCACTCCCTGGCAAAGTGACCCATTTGGTTACAGTTGTAACACCGGATCTTGCTTTTATCCAAACCAACTCTGGTGTTTGAGTTGTTGTTTGGAACAGATCTTCCGGTTCTAGAGTAGAACCTTTTTGCTCTGAGGGAGAGCATTGCATAAGAGTGCTGAATATCCATTTCTTCCAGATCATCTGGATGAAAGCATTCCAAATCCTCCTTAATGAAGTACATGCTGCTTAAGCTGTCAGAGACAAAGGCAGTAGAGGTTGACTGTTGAGGAGGCGCTTCTAGAAGAAATGGAGATGAGTTGGATTGTGAAACAGTTGGTGTTTGAGGATGAGTGACAATGGGAGGATGGTAGTTGCTTGCACTAGGACCAGAATGATCAGAGTGAAGTGCTGAGGTGTTGGTGGAGGAAGTGGTGGCTGATTGATAACTGGAGCTCCTTTCTTTAGCCTGAATCATTTCTAATTCATAGGTTTTAAGCATGCCAAAGAGCTCAGTCATCTGGAGAGTCTTTAGATTCTCCGTTCTTCTGATGGACACAGTGTATAGTGTCCAACAGGTGGGAAGAGATCTTATGAACTTCTTCAGAATGTCTTCATTTTCCAGGGTCACCTTGGAGCACTGCAGTTCTCCTACCAGATACGTGTACCTGTTATATAAAACTGTTAGTGACTCACCTTCCTTCCAGGCGAAGTTCTCATACTGTTGCTTGAGGATGTCACGTCTGTTTTCTTTGACCTCCTCAGATCCAGCAAACATCTTCTCCAGGGCTTCCCATAACTCCTTTGCGGTTTTGTAAGCCCTGAAGTTGTGAAAAACTTCATTTGGAAGGCACATTTGGATAGCTCCTAATGCCTTGAAGTCCACCTCCATTTTCTTGATGTCTTCTTCAGAATACTTGGAGGGTTCCTTCGGGACTAGTGGTCCTCCAGAGTCAGCCGAGGCCACCATGGGGATATAGGGTCCATCCCTTATGGATTTCCACATTCCGTATTCTTGGTAGCAGAAGAAGCTTTCCATACGGTTTTTCCACATATCATAGTCCTCCCCAGACACCAACCTCGGTGGTCGGTTGATACTGCCGATGTCTTCAAATCCATTACTTTGTGCCATTTCTGTTTTGTGTGACTTGATTAAGAATAGAGTTTAAGAATAGAATCAGAAAGTGATTAAACAAATGTTAGTTTGTTTAATCTTGAGCCAAAGCTCTGATACCACTTGTAGGATCGTGAGATTACAAGGTGATTCTATTCTGGTTGATATTGGCGGAAACAATAACAACTACACAAATGTAATCGAACAGACAGAAAGAATACTAGTAAGATCACTGTTGTATTAGGCTTAGTGAATAAACGATTACAGATGAAAACTCTGAGAAGAAGCACCCTTACAATGAAGTGGTTACACTGTATTTATAGTAACTCAGAATCAAGACAAACCCTTGATTCTGAGGATCAGATCGAACACAGACCGTTGATCTTGTTTATTAATCTAAATTATACGCAAAGGCTAATCTAGATAACTTTATTGAAGCGTCTTCTTAGGCATCATTGTTTGCATGCTTGGAGACGCGCAACAAGGTCCTTTATTGGTTGCACCACTGAGGTTCCTTCTGCTTGGAGTGTGGCAGTTGCTTTTGCAGAAAGTTGTCAGAGACGCTTGGCATGGATAGTCAGCTGCAACGTTTGGTCTTCAGTGAATAAGGCTATCAGCAGCAAAGTTGAGAATACTGCTGCTGATAAGCCCATCAGCAGCAACTTGTGTTGAAGGCTGCTGATAAGCCTATCAGCAGCAACAAGTGTTGAGTGCTGCTGATAAGCCTATCAGCAGCAACAAGTGTTGACTGCTGCTGATAAGCCTATCAGCAGCAATTGTACTTAGAATAATTTGGTAGCCATCAGTCTTTGGTTCTACAAGTGTTGGACCACCCATGGACTTCCAGACCTCTGACCACTTCATTATACAAATATCTCCTTAGATTTAGAACTTGGTCTTCAGTCAGAACTCTTCTTTGCACTATCTCTAGGCCTTTACCTATTCTTCTAAGGGCTGCTCTTAAGGACTCTGATTTTTCTTCCTCAAGGCAGGGATAGGCAACCTTCTTGGCTTCTTGAAGGAATCTCTCAAACCAAGGCATGTTATCTTCCATTATATCATGGGAACGGTCAATAGCAAGCCTTACAGAGAGAGCCTTGGATGTATTGATGCATTCAGTAGTATGCAAGGCCAAGATTTCAAAGTTACTTAGGTTGTCCCAGTCCATTTCTTCAAACCCAGAGAACTCCCATCCAATCCAAAATCTCTTAGATAGGCCATCATACCCCCATGCTAGGATTGAGTCAAACTCCAAGTTGTTTGTTGATAGTGAGTATTGAGGGGATATGACCTGCCTGGAGATACTTGCAGCAGCTTGAAGTATTTGGAATGTAGGGATTTCCTCTTCCTCTTCTTCATCAATCTCCATCTCCTCAGTGAACGCTTCATCTACATCCCTGGAAACTAACCTCCATTCCTCAGAGACCTCTTCTTCATCTCTGGTGCCCATCAGTTCATGAACTTGGACAAAGGCAGGCTGGAAGATTGTTCTTTGAAATTCTTCCTACTCTTTGAACCAAGTATCCATGATTTCATCATCATCTTCAGACATTTTCTCCCCCTTTTTGGTTGCATCAGTGCATATGGATGAGTCCGTTTGAGTGCCAACTGATACAAGGGAAGGAGGTGTCAATGTTGGGCATTGATGGGACTTATGCAAAGAAACTTGGTGTCTTCGTTTAGACACTTCAGCCTCTAGAAGAGCAACCCTAGCCGTCAATTCCAAGTTTTTAAGTTTCAGACTTACCTCATCCACAGATGTGGAATCCTTGGAATTAGATGAAGCCTTAGGCCTAGCCTCTGCCTCCCCATCACCCTTGTTTTCTTGGCACATGGGATTCCTCTTATTGAAGAATGTTTCAAAAGAAACATCCTCACCATGAGTTGCCATGGTTGGGGACTTAGTAATGTTGTTACTATCCTCCTGGTCAATTGATTGACCAGAAGTAGTGGCAGCCCCTTCCATATCCACTCTATCAGAACTTCCAGAGTGGACCTTCTCAAGAGATGAACTTGGGCTGGGTACTTTGGCAGCCAAGTCAAGCAGTACCTCATTGATAGTGGCATTTGAAGAAGGTACATTATCTTGACTAGGTGCCTCTGTATTTAAGTTCAAAGAAGAAACAAAATGTATGGGATCAGAGGGGATTTCTATGGACCCGGGATGTGGTCCTGATCCTAATAGGGATCCTTCCAAGGAAGCTTCCCTAGTGATGTGGCTATCTCTTTTTATATTCTCACTAGAGTGTTGTGAATCTAGATGAGGGCTTTCAGGTTGGGATTGGGCCATTGAGTCAAGAATAGAAGGATTCTTCTTGCTCTTCTTTTTCTTTCTTTTATAACTAACCTCAACTAGGGCCCTTTGTTCTAGTTGGGCTTGAAGGATGGGGGTGAGTATTTGTTATGCCTGTGCACCATCAGTAGTTTACATATGGGTTCATTCAATGGAAGCAGGTGTTGTAGTGTCAGGCTTTGAGGTGGAGGGTGTGGGATCAGTATCATCTGAGACTACTGAACTATCAACCTGTGTACTTTGTATGTTCGTCATTGTTGAAAACAATGGCACATTAACCCCTGAAAATTTTTCTGAAACTTTATTCATGTTTTTAAATATGTCATTTTTGTGTGACCTAATCATGTAGATTCTTGAAGTTTTTGAAATATCTTTTATTTCACAGTTAAAAACTTCCTACATTAATCTAGGGTACATGTAAAAGGCTTGTTTTGCCCCTTCTTGAAGGTTGTATCTCAAACCTTCAAAAATTAAATTGTGGCAATCCGGACTTTTTAGGTTAAGTCTGTTAACCAAATCCAGTTAAATATTAACCTATTTAACCTAAACCCAAACTCTAGGGACTGTTTCTGTCAATATTCAAACTCAAACCACAAGGACTAATTGTGTAATTAACCTAAATCCAATTCTATTTGACTTTGTAAAGTCAAAATCCAATATTTAAGTCTTGTTGACTTTTGAAAGTCAACTAACCATGTGTTTAACTCAATTAAAACCTCAAGGACTATTTCTGCCATTTTCTAAACTCCAACACAGAAAACTAGACGAACTAAATCTGTAATTAAACCATAATCAATTTCTGTTAACTTTTGAAAGTCAACCCGAATGTTCTTGAGCCCAAATCGCAGACTATAATCGATTTCTGTTTGAAATTGTAACGGTTACACACGTTCAAGGCATTAACGTTCATCATTAAGACTTTAATCATCGATTTTACTGCGATTCAAGCCCAATAATGGACATAAATGTCATAACCGTAGACACCATGGCCTCAAATCAAAGAATCCAACCAATTTTGATTATCAACTCACAAATTTACACTCTACGCACTTCAAGCGACCCCCACTGAAGATTTTGCACACTTCTGTTTCTCCGGAGAAGCAGGTAGGATCGCCGGAGACTAAAGCCGCCGTGGTCGGGACACGTTTTATTCGAACTCCATCAATTCATCATCTATTATGGTAATTACTTACATCATCACCTTCGTTTTTACTCACTTACTGAAAGCCCTATGTTAATTAGGGCTTACAATATCGAATTGAACTCAATCCGTAATCTAAGGTTCATCCTTATTCGATTTGGGGGTTTTGATCCTAGACTTAACCAAAATGAAATTAAATCATATGGGCAGATTCGCAACCTTTTACTAATCAAAATCCCTATGATAATTTGACCTTCCATTATCGAATTCTCCCAAATCTGGAATCTAGGGTTCATCACACTTTGGGTTTAATCGAATATTGATCTAGACACAACTTCAATGCAATTAAACTATATGGGTGATATCTGTAGGTCCACATGACTCATCTACAGTGTAACATTTCTGATTTTCATCATGTAATCGTTTGATTTCAATAAACAAACACATTTTAGTTTCGATTCGTGTACAAACAAACTACGATGCAGTTACATATACAAACTATTCTATTACAATAACAAATTAAATAAAAACACCATTCTCTCACAAGCCACGAGGACCAAAACTGACAAAACTCAAAAACTACAAAACTAGGCAAGCACGGTCGCGCCTAGGACTAGGCACGGTCGCGCCTGCAGACCTAAGCACGGTCGCGCCTAAAGTAGGCACGGTCGCGCTGATGAACCCACTTGACTCTGCAGAAGTCAAATCATACCATAGCCGCTGAATTCGCAAAATTTAAAATGGAGAAAAGCCGGTCTTCGCGCGTCAGACCATACTCCACTGAATTCCGTCTGAAACACGCATCAAATGTCGTCCAATTTGCACAATTTTTTTAATCCCATTCACACCACAACCGAGTCTCCCGAATTCGTGAATATAAAGCAACTTGCACGATTTCTACGCCTTCATATAAGCCCACTCAGTCTCCCAAAACTCTCGTTCGACGCTCAAACAGTCTCTGGAGTCCAATCGATCGCCAAGAAGCTCGACTCTTTGACCCGTAGCCGACTGCATTAAATTGCCCATTGTTAACGAGTAAGTAACACTTCCTTAGCTTCGTATCTACCCCTAGGATGAAAGCCCTATACTAAATCGTAGTTATATCACACAATCAATTCGATTTTTAACCAAAGAGCCGAAAACTAAACTTTTACTCAAACTACCACTTAAACACGATATAAATGCAATCAAACTATGTAGATACATTCGCAAGCACCTAATCTATGAAAGCCCTAAGAATACAGAAGCATTTATTATAAGAATCGATCGAATTGTGTCTGAAAAAGAACCGACACGGTCGCGCTCATCACTGAGCGCGGTCGTGCCTGACCAAGCACAATCGTGCCCCAGGTGTGGCCCGGTCGTGCTTACCGAGCAAACAAGTCTTGATCAAAAACAAACACTAGACGCGGTCGTGCCAGATACGAGCACAGTCGTGCTCTATGTCCAGAACCTATGAAGTACCTTCTGACTCGACCACGGGCGCGTTTCAGACGACCACGGTCACGCCGGGCAACGAGCGCGGTTGTGCCCTACTTGAGCACGGTCGTGCTCCTTGACCAGAATCAATTATTTTTCTGTTTTAAAGTCTATTTAACATATTTTAGAAAAAAAATTTCAAAATGTAATTATATAAGTTACGTTATAAAATCCCAAGACCCGGGAATCATTTATAAACCAAATCTTTGATTTAGAAATTTAAAACGATTAATTCCCGATAGTTTCAAAACCGATGAAATCATGAGTTTATATAATCATTTTTATAAAACTATTTATACAAATATATATTTTGATTTAAACAAATATCGTTTATTTAAATTTTATTTAAATAAATATATATATATATATATATATATATATATATATATATATATATATCGCTACTAATTTATTATTCCAAAACCAACCCTAAACACACAAACCACCAACGAACCCACTTTGGACACAAAATAACACAAACAGTGACACGTGTTATACCCTCATTCGATAGGTCAAACGTAGCGACATACAACACGCTTGGTATTTTTGTTGATCTGTGCAAACTACACGCTCCAACACAAGTGAGTTACATAGCCCCTCTTTTACTCTATTTACAAACTTTTGGGGTGGAACATGCGTTCTATTTACTATGTTTACAAACTACACAATATACAATTCCACCCTACAATCATGTGTTACAATTTTGAGCTTTGTGCTTGAGTACTAGGTGTGTAGACCAACACGCAGTTTGCTATTCACGTGCAATCATTAACTATTTTATAGCCTACAGTAAAAAGTGATAGATCTATTGAGTCTGACAAACCCACCCAGGTAGGGTGACTGTTACTGCCAACACGCGTTTGTTTTGCATGCTAGTTACAAAGGTTTGATTGTACTACCAGGTCACACGATGGTATCTCTCCATAAATGCCTTAATTGCCATGTTTGTATGAATTGTATGCACACGACACTATATTCTATTACATGACACGAAAACCTATGTATTCTCACCAACTTTTTAGTTGACTTTGTTTTTAACCATGTTTCAGGTGACAATGTTTGAAGTATTACAAGCTGCTACATATAGGATTTGGACCTAGCAATTAATCTAAACTATTTATATTTTGTAATCGCTACATTTGGTTCTTGTATGGTATGAACTTGCTACGTGTAATGAAAATGAATGTTTAAATTATTCAAACTTTAGCAACCATGAGCTATGAACAGTCTGCACAGCTTCACGCCCCGACGTTTTCCGCCGTCGGTTGGGGTGTGACAGATTGGTATCAGAGCCTTGGTTATAGGGAATTAGGTTATTAGACACCATTGACCTAGACTATAACTTTAGGACACCCAACAATGCCATGCTACATGTTTTATGTGATACGTGCTATTTGCTATATGTCACATGCTTTATGTGTTAGTTATTTGATACTTAAAATGTTTAGACTACATGACTTAATAAGCATGCGTAAATAATAAATTAAATAAATCGTATTCATACCCGTATCCTAAGCCGCATATCCTCCTTAACTGCTTCTATGTCATCATCGCCATAACTTGTGGAAAAACTCATACTCGTAGACATTAGTCTATCAAAAATATTTTTATATACCCGTTAAGGTTTTAGACTCTGTTAATTATTAAAGGACATGTGCAATCTGGAAGGGTGACACCTGTATTCTGGGTTTTCTGTCTAGGAAAGCATTTCATATAAATCCCAATCAACCGAGGGATCCGTATGCTTTCATGGGAATTCCCGGGATGAGTGTTTACCTATAGGCTAAAGCACGTCTCCTTGAAAATTATATAAGTCTAATTAACCTTAATATGTCATTGTGTTCAAGTAGAAATGTGATTACTTGAAAACAATCCGAACTTTGAAATAAATGTGTTATTTTTCCTCCTATCCTAAATTTCAACAGATTTTTATAAATTCTCACAACACTTTTGTATCATTCTCTTTTTATAGAATGCCTCCTCGTCGTAACATCAACCACAACAACACCGACAACGCCAACAATAGCACCAACACCAATGCCGGCAATGCCAACAACAACAATAATACCGACCTTGCTGCTCTCCTCACTCAGCTAGTAACTCAACTAACTCAAGCCAATAACAACAACAATGGGAACGCCAGTGGTAGTGCTAATACTGGTGGTGGCGGTGGTGCCAACCCGCCACAATGTACCTTCAAGCATTTCAACTCTTGCAATCCCCTGAAATTTTATGGTACCGAAGGAGCCACGGGACTCCTTCAATGGTTCAAAAATATTGAGGGCACCTTCCTCAATAGTGACTGTCCGGACAATCTGCGTGTTCGCCATGCCACTAGTGTCTTTCAAAAACGGGCACTAACCTGGTGGAATGGGGAAAAGAGAACAAGGGGAGTAGAAGTAGCAATGGCTCTGCCATGGGATGAGCTGAAAAGGATCATGACCGAGGAATTCTGTCCTCGAAATGAGATGAAGAAACTAGAAGCGGAATTTTGGGATCTTACCCAAGATAGCGGTGAAAGCTTGGCGTACACCAACCGTTTTCACGAACTGAGCATGCTGGTACCTCACATGGTTACACCTTTGTCTAGGTGTATTGAAAAATATATCGGTGGCCTACCGAGACAAATCCAGGACACTGTTCTGGGAAGAAATCCTGCAAACCTAGAAGATGCTATTCGTCTAGCTGCCACACTGACCGATAATCACGTTAAAGCAGGTACTCTTACCAAAAAGGGGGCCAAGAAAGTTTCTGACACCACAACTCCTCCTACTCATGTCAAAGAAGTTCAAAACGAACAGTATCGAAACACCAGGAAGAGAAAGGCGAAAAATTTTGCAGTAGTCACTCCGGCCGCCCCAATTAATCAAGTTGCACCCTTGGCTCAAAATCCAGCCAAGAAAGCTTATGGAGGTACCTACCCACTCTGCAACAGCTGCAACTATCATCACCCACAAACTATCCCATGTCGCAATTGCAATCATTGTGGGAAACTTGGCCATACGGCCAATATCTGTCGACAAAAGGCACTTACTACTCAAGCCAACCCGGTTAATCAACCCGGAGCTAATCAAGTGGTTCCAATCAATGCAAATGGACGGGCTTGCTTTGAATGTGGTAACCCGAACCACTTCCGAAACCAATGTCCAAAACTTGTGAACAATAATCAGGGCGGAGCTCGTGGACGTGCTTTCAACATCAACGCCAATGAAGCTCAAGCCAACGATCATGTGGTCAACGGTACGTTTCTTGTAAATAAACAATTTGCATCTATACTATTTGATACCGGAGCCGATAAGAGTTTTGTGTCACTTAACTTTGAACCTTTACTTGCAAAAACACGATCCAAACTCGAGAAAACTTTCACCGTTGAAGTAGCGGATGGAAACTCCATCACTATTGACTCCATCATTCATGACTGCTCACTAGAACTCAATGGTCACACGTTTCCAGTCAACCTTATACCAATGCCGTTGGGAAGCTTTGACGTCATCATCGGCATGGATTGGTTATCTAAAAACCATGCCTAGGTCATGTGCTTTGAAAAGTACATCCGAGTACCTCTTCCACCGGGAGACATATTGAAAGTCTTTGGCGAGAAACCTTGCAAAGGACTCAAACTGATGTCATGCATAACTGCCCAGAAATACATTCGAAAGAAGTGCATGGTTTTCCTAGCTCATGTGATTCAAAAAGAAGACAAGGAGAGAAGAATAGAAGATATTCCCGTCATTCGGGAGTTTCCCGAAGTCTTTGCCGACGACTTACCCGGTCTTCCACCTGTTCGGGAAGTAAAGTTTTGAATCGATCTTATACCCGGAGCAAACCCTGTGGCTAAAGCTCCATACCGGCTTACACCTTCCGAATTGCAAGAACTTGCAAGTCAACTTCAAGAACTCGCTGACAAAGGTTTCATACGGCCAAGTCATTCACCGTGGGGTGCACCGGTATTGTTTGTTAAAAAGAAGGATGGTTCATTCCGCATGTGTATTGACTATCGAGAGCTCAACAAGCTTACAATAAAAAACCGCTACCCGTTACCTAGAATTGACGACCTCTTCGATCAACTCCAAGGTTCTACTTGTTTCTCGAAGATTGATCTTCGATCTGGTTATCACCAACTGCGTGTCTGAGAAGAAGATATTCCAAAGACCACCTTTCGAACAAGATATGGTCATTACGAGTTCACGGTTATGCCTTTTGGGTTGACCAATGCACCTGCTGTCTTTTTGGATCTCATGAACCGCATGTGCAAACCATACCTTGACAAATTCGTGATCGTTTTCATCGATGACATCTTGATCTATTCCAAGACTAAGGAAGAACATGAACAGCACCTTAGACTGATTTTGGATCTCCTGAGAACCGAACAATTATACGCCAAGTTATCCAAATGTGAATTTTGGCTAAAGGAGGTTCAATTTTTGGGTCATGTTGTCAATAAAAAGGGAATACATGTCGACCCTGCCAAGATCGAAGCTGTCAAGAATTGGAGTGCTCCTCAAACCCCTACCGAGGTTCGTTCGTTCCTTGGTTTAGCGGGTTATTACCGAAGATTCATTTCCAATTTCTCCAAGATTACTGTTCCCCTCACCGCCTTGACACATAAAGGTAAACCTTATGAATGGGGGCCAAAACAAGAAGAAGCTTTCCAAACTCTTAAAAAGAAGTTATGTGATGCTCCTATTCTGACTCTTCCCGAAGGAAACGATGACCTAGTCGTCTACTGTGATGCCTCTAACCTAGGCCTTGGTTGTGTTCTCATGCAACGAGGCAAGGTAATCGCTTATGCATCGAGGCAACTCAAGATCCATGAAAAGAACTATACGACGCACGATCTGGAGCTAGGTGCAGTCATATTTGCCTTGAAGATTTGGAGACATTATCTATATGGCACGAAATGTGTGGTATTTACCGACCACAAAAGCCTCCAACACATCTTCAATCAAAAAGAACTCAACATGAGGCAACGACGTTGGGTTGAACTCCTCAATGATTACGATTGCGAGATTCGTTATCATCCCGGCAAGGCAAACGTAGTAGCCGATGCGCTGAGCCGTAAAGAACGTGTCATGCTCCAAAGTGTCAAGATTCATTCCGACATTCAAACCCGTATTCTAGCAGCTCAACACGTCTCGATTACCGAGGGCAATATGTATGAGGAAATTTCGTGTGGTGCTGAATTCCAACTAGAGAATAAAAACAATGGCTTGCTTTATTTCTTGGATCGTATTTGGGTTCCCAATCGCAATGATCTCCGGGAATTCCTCATGACTGAAGCACACAAGTCTCGGTATTCTATCCATCCCGGTGCGGATAAAATGTATCACAATCTTCGACCACAATATTGGTGGCCTGGTATGAAGAAAGACATTGAACTCTATGTTGCAAAATGTCTAACCTGCTCTAAAGTCAAAGCCGAACATCAACGTCCTTCCGGCTTACTTGAACAACCGGAAATCCCCGTGTGGAAATGGGAAAATCTAGCCATGGACTTCATTACTAAACTCCCCCGTACTTCAAACGGCTATGATAGCATTTGGGTAATCATCGACCGTCTCACAAAGTCCGCACACTTCCTGCCCATCCGTGAAGACTATCGGGTTGAGAAATTGGCCCGAATCTATATTGACGAAATTGTGAGTCGACACGGTATACCTTTGAACATAATCTCCGACAGAGATGCTCGTTTCACTTCCAGATTTTGGCAATCTCTGCAAAAGGCACTTGGCACACGATTGGATTTAAGCACAGCCTACCATCCCCAAACTGATGGCCAGACTGAACGAACAATCCAAACGCTCGAAGACATGCTGAGAGCCTGTGTCATAGACTTTGGTGGCAATTGGGATTCACACTTGACACTTATTGAATTCTCCTACAATAACAGCTACCACACCAGCATCAACATGGCTCCATTCGAAGCTCTTTATGGTCGCAAATGCCGTTCTCCCATCTGTTGGAACGAGATTGGTGAAGCACAAATCACCGGTCCCGAGTTAATTCAGGAAACATCCGACAAAATCCTTCAAATCCGTGACAACATCCGAGTAGCGAGAAGTCGACAAAAGAGCTATGCCGACAAGCGACGAAAACCCTTGGAATTCCAAGTGGGTGACCTTGTGCTTCTCAAAGTATCCCCTTGGAAGGGTGTGATCCGCTTTGGAAAGAAAGGCAAGCTAGCACCTTGTTACGTAGGCCCGTTCAAGATCCTTGAAAGAATCGGGAAAGTGGCTTACAAACTTGAGCTACCTCCAGCACTCAACAATGTTCATCCAACCTTCCACGTGTCCAACCTGAAGAAATGTCTTGCTGATGAGAACCTCCACATACCTCTTGACGACGTGCGCATTGATTAAACGAAGCATTTCGTCGAGAAACCAGTGGAAATCATGGATCGTGAAATCAAGCAACTCAAGCGCAGCCGCATCCCTATAGTCAAAGTCCGTTGGGATTCAAAACGCGGTCCTGAGTTTACATGGGAACGCGAAGACCAAATGAAACTCAAGTATCCTCACCTATTTAACAATTCTGCAACCTCAACTAGTTGAATTTTGGGACGAAATCCCCTCAACAAGGGGAGACTGTAACATTTCTTATTTTCATCATGTAATCGTTTGATTTCAATAAACAAACACATTTCAGTTTCGATTCGTGTACAAACAAACTACGATGCAGTTACATATACAAACTATTCTATTACAATAACAAATTAAACAAAAACACCATTATCTCACAAGCCCCGAGGACCAAAACTGACAAAACTCAAAAACTACAAAACTAGGCAAGCACGGTCGCGCCTAGGACTAGGCACGGTCGCGCCTGCAGACCTAAGCACGGTCGCGCCTAAAGTAGGCACGGTCGCGCTGATGAACCCACTTGACTCTGCAGAAGTCAAATCATACCATACCCGCTGAATTCGCGAAATTTAAAATGGAGAAAAGCCGGTCTTCGCACGTCAGACCATACTCCACTGAATTCGAAACACGCATCAAATGTCGTCCAATTTGCACAATTTTTTTAATCCCATTCACACCACAACCGAGTCTCCCGAATTCGTGGATATAAAGCAACTTGCACGATTTCTACGCCTTCATATAAGCCCACTCAGTCTCCCAAAACTCTCGTTCGACGCTCAAACAGTCTCTGGAGTCCAATCGATCGCCAAGAAGCTCGACTCTTTGACCCGTAGCCGACTGCATTAAATTGCCCATTGTTAACGAGTAAGTAACACTTCCTTAGCTTCGTATCTACCCCTAGGATGAAAGCCCTATACTAAATCGTAGTTATATCACACAATCAATTCGATTTTTAACCAAAGAGCCGAAAACTAAACTTTTACTCAAACTACCACTTAACCACGATATAAATACAATCAAACTATGTAGATACATTCACAAGCACCTAATCTATGAAAGCCCTAAGAATACAGAAGCATTTATTATAAGAATCGATCGAATTGTGTCTGAAAAAGACCCGAGCGCGGTCGTGCCTGACCAAGCACAATCGTGCCCCAGGTGTGGCCCGGTCGTGCTTACCGAGCAAACAAGTCTTGATCAAAAACAAACACTAGACGCGGTCATGCCAGATACGAGCACGGTCGTGCTCTATGTCCAGAACCTATGAAGTACCTTCTGACTCGACCACGGGCGCGTTTCAGACCACCACGGTCACGCCCGGCAACAAGCGCGGTCGTGCCCTACTTGAGCACGGTCGTGCTCCTTGACCAGAATCAATTATTTTTCTGTTTTAAAGTCTATTTAACATATTTTAGCAAAAAAATTTCAAAATGTAATTATAAAAGTTACGTTATAAAATCCCAAGACCCGGGAATCATTTATAAACCAAATCTTTGATTTAGAAATTTAAAACGATTAATTCCCGATAGTTTCAAAACCGATGAAATCATGAGTTTATATAATCATTTTTATAAAACTATTTATACAAATATATATTTTGATTTAAACAAATATCGTTTATTTAAATTTTATTTAAATAAATATATATATATATATATCGCTACTAATTTATTATTCCAAAACCAACCCTAAACACACAAACCACCAACGAACCCACTTTGGACACAAAATAACACAAACAGTGACACGTGTTATACCCTCATTCGATAGGTCAAACGTAGCGACTTACAACACGCTTGGTATTTTTGTTGATCTGTGCAAACTACACGCTCCAACACAAGTGAGTTACATAGCCCCTCTTTTACTCTATTTACAAACTTTTGGGGTGGAACATGCATTCTATTTACTATGTTTACAAACTACACAATATACAATTCCACCCTACAATCATGTGTTACAATTTTGAGCTTTGTGCTTGAGTACTAGGTGTGTAGACCAACACGCAGTTTGCTATTCACGTGCAATCATTAACTATTTTATAGCCTACAGTAAACAGTGATAGATCTATTGAGTCTGACAAACCCACCCAGGTAGGGTGACTGTTACTGCCAACACGCGTTTGTTTTGCATGCTAGTTACAAAGGTTTGATTGTACTACCAGGTCACACGATGGTATCTCTCCATAAATGCCTTAATTGCCATGTTTGTATGAATTGTATGCACACGACACTATATTCTATTACATGACACGAAAACCTATGTATTCTCACCAACTTTTTAGTTGACTTTGTTTTTAACCATGTTTCAGGTGACAATGTTTGAAGTATTACAAGCTGCTACATATAGGATTTGGACCTAGCAATTAATCTAAACTATTTATATTTTGTAATCGCTACATTTGGTTCTTGTATGGTATGAACTTGCTACGTGTAATGAAAATGAATGTTTAAATTATTCAAACTTTAGCAACCATGAGCTATGAACAGTCTGCACAGCTTCACGCCCCGACGTTTTCCGCCGTCGGTTGGGGTGTGACATACAGATCGATCTCGTGACAGGACGTCTCGATAACACGGAGTGCGGAATCCTACCGTGTTAACGTTTGTATATCAATTGGCAATAGAAACAACAGGTAAATAAAATTTTCTTTTTATATCATCAAACGCATAGAGTTTACAGAATATACTCGTTCAACTCTCTGCTCTCTGTTTCACTGAATCTGTAAACTCCTATTTATAGACACACGCTCTACAATAGGCGAACTTTACAAGTTTGCTTCAAAGATGCTTAGGCGAACTTAACAAGTTCGCCTCTAATAGACTAGGCGAACTTATGAAGTTCGCCTCTAATAGACTACGCGAACTTATCATGTTCGCCTCTAGCAGAACTTGTTCTATCACTTAGACAAAATCTATACAATTACATAAAAACATAAAGACAATAAGACCTAAACTATTACAAAGCTTTTGTCATACATTCTATTTCCTAACAGACTCCCCCTTGACAATAGCTTGATCTTCTATCTTCAGTCTTTATGAGCTCTTCCAGTTATCTGGTAATCTGCTTCCTGCGTGCACTTCATATCTCTAACAGATCTCCAACACTCTTTTAGATTGCAATCCTTGTTCTCTCCATTCATCAGTAAACATAATCTCATTCTTTCTTAACGTCCTATGATCTTTCTTTGAGAAGTTAATAAGATTCATTGCATCATAAAAACTAACAATGACCTTATTATCTTTATCATCATTCCTAGCTTCACCAATATTCACATCACGTACCACCATTTCATATTCCCCAGAAAATCTTGTGGTATTTTCTTCAATGGTATCTTCTGTACAACACGTACTGGCTTGAAAATATACTTCCAAGTCACAATCTCAGTCTTTTTATCTAAAATCTTCACTCTTTTTCCTTTCTATGGCTTTCATCTGTCATACTTCCCTGATCCATCTTCTCTTTTAATCAGGTTAGCAATCATATCGGCTAATCCACACTTTGATCTATTAATCATTGGTTTCCTAGCTAGACCATTCATTTCACACCTTGGCAAGGTATTGAAATACTTGATCCTAGGCTTTAAGTATTGAACACCATCAAATCTTTTAAAAGCAAACAACTTCGTGTCATCATCATAAAACCAACTGATGATTCTTCCAATACACCTCCCTTTATTCACATATCTTCCTTTCTGAGTAGGTTGTATAGGTGACTTTGGTATTACTTTCATCCAACTATTAACTACTTCACTCCACTGTTCTCTAGTAATTCCTGTATTTCTCTACATCACAGGTTCTTCATTCAGCTTAGGACACACAATATGAGTAGTATCAACATCAGAATCTATCTTGGATTGAGCAGTATCATCCGGTGTAGTGATATCTTCAACAGAGTCCATAGAATCTGTTACTCCATCATAAGAAAACTCAGGAATAACATCATCTTGGATGAAGTTATATGGAACATTCAGACCATCACTTCATTCATATGTAACGTTATCTTTACTTTTTTCTATCTCAGTTTCTACAAACTCTCCTTCTTCAACTTCATTATCCATCACATCCTCTTCAACATCATCAAATAATTCGTCAATATCATCCAGACATTCGAACTTCTCAGCTTCTTCTTCTTCGGAATCAGCAAAGAATTCCAATAGTAAAATATCTTCATTCACTCCAGAATCATTCTTGGTTCCTTCAATAGTATGTGATGTTGACTCCCCCTGAGCTCTTGATATTGGATTCACTTCAGCGTATTGACAATCACCCTCAATATTTCCAATAGGATCATTGTCATCATCATCCTTTCTTTGAACAGAATCAGCATGACAAGTATCATGTATCCTTAACTCCCCCTAAGCGTCAAGACGCTCAACAAGTTTGGACACCAATAACTACATGTCAGCAATTTGTGTAGCTTGAGCTTGAATGACCAACTGTCTCTGAGTATCAGTAGACACAAGAGTATCGACCTGAGTCTGCAAAGCAAGCACCTGTGATTCAAGGAAGGTAATCCTTTTAGAATCAGACGGCTTTGAAGGACCAGCATCAGATGAATGTGGAACATGTGGAGAAATTACCGGAGATGGATGTTTATAAGCAGGAGGTGTAATCAGTAAGGATGCAACAAAACTAGATTCCTCAACACCTTGACATGAATGAGCAGCAGCAATAGAAGCAGACATAAGCTTCTGAGCTTTGTAACTGGAATAACATCACTATCCGAGTCAGAACTCACATTAATTAAAGTTCTCTTACCAAGTACTGATCCAGAAGGAGGATTCCGAACAGACTAACGCCTCGGTTTTCTAGCTTTAGATTTAATACGTTTCCCCGCATATACCAATGGTAACGTAGCCAACCTCTCATAATGATCTGAGCTAAAATATCTAGACGAATCAGAATCAGTAGCTTCAGAATCAGGTAAAATAGTATCACCGGAACTCGTATCTACAACATTTCCTTCAGCTTCATGAATAGGTGAGTTCACAGCTTCATTATCAAAATCATCCATATTCATACCCAAATCTTGTTCATTATCTTGAGCAATCTCTTCTTGAACTGGTTCATTAACAGGAATGTGAACCTGTTCTTGTGGAATAGGAACTTGTTCTTGTTGTTGTTGAATAGGAACTTGTTGTTGTTGTTGAGGTTGTTATACTTGATTCTGGACTTGGCCTTGAAGTAACTCCTCAGGATGAAACCAATTATCATTAGGTGGCTCAACATAATCAAGATTGATTAAGTGACCAAACAAAGGAGTTGGAACAAGAATCAAAGCAACATTTTGTTGTTTAACCTTAGTACAATCAGTAAAGATTCTTTTAGACATAGGAGTCAAGGTTAAACGGATTGGATGATGAGGTAAATCTGGAATTAAATGGTTCAGAATCATTTGCACGAACCTAGGGTACATAAGAAACCCTTGACCTTCTGGAGGATTGATTTGCATGACCAACTCACATTAGATATATAAAGTAAAGTTAAATCGTTTGTTTAGGGTCAATGCAACCATTGCAGCTTGTAATGCACTCTTGAAACCATCAGTACCAGCCTTTCTTGGAGACAAACATTGTATGATGACGTGCATAAAATACCTCCATTCTCCAACCAAACCACCTTTTCGGGCTTGAGTATCATTTGGTCTTCTCTGTAACCCATCCTTTGAAAACACCCCATAATCAGTGTTCCAGGATAAGACATAGGATCATCATTAGCACCTGCCAATGCCAAAGCAGCACGAATAGTTTCCACTGAAATAGTTACCTCCGTATTATTCACCGTAGCACGAAGTACGTGAGGTTCAACATCTGTATCTTGATGTACGGTATCCCAGAATTGTTGAATATACGATAAACTGATGTAAGGAAAGTTGATAAGGCCACAAGCAAACGTGAACGATTCAGAAAGTTGATAATTCCTTGAAAATGAACAGCTTCAGACATATTTGGATCTAACAACGCCACTTGATTATGTTTGTATTCAACACGACGAGCCATCTGTTAATGTATTGGACAAACAAACACACATTAGTTATATAACAAACAAAAAAAAATTAAAAAAAATTCCCAAACAAATTTTTTTTTTTAAAAATCACAAGTCCAAACACTACTGAGCCGTTAGGCGAACTTAATAAGTTCGCTTAGTGTTGCAAGAGGCGAACATAATAAGTTCGTCTAAACAAGTTCATTTGAACAAGTTCGCCTGAACCAGTTTGTCGATACAATTTCTTCAGCAGAATCTCAAAAAGTCCAAATCGTCATTTTTGTTCAAACTAAACATATCATATACATCGATTAACAACAACTAAACAATATTAAGCTTCAATTTCAAGATTTAAGTCCAGATAACCTTGGTTTACTCAGAAAACCGAAAAAAATTCAAAAGCCGATGAACACAGGTTAAAAAAACAGATTCCTATCGATTTAATGGATAAAAATCTTCGAAATTACCTTAGAAAGATTCGCAATCAAAAACCGATCCAGAAACAAACACAAAAATTTCAAATCGAAAACCCTAGATCTGAAAATCACAAGTTCGCTATAAAACTGTAAGTTCGCTCGGTAAGTTCGCTCTCACAGTGAAAGAAGATCATACGGATAAGTTCGCCAGAACTAAATATTTAATCACAATTAAGTTCGCATCATTAGGCGAACTTGTTAAGTTCGCTTAACAAGCCTCAGGCGAACATATTAAGTTCGCTTAATCAGAACCAGGCGAACATATTAAGTTCGCTCAAAACCTTTGCCATGAACAATTTCTTCACTTTCAACACGTCACATTCTTGTGAACTTCCGTCTGTAGCATGTATCCGATCCAATCCCGAATCATTTTAATAAAAATAAAATTCTCATGGAAGATAGAAACAAAATATTTTTGGATTTTATCTGTACAAACGGAATCACATATTTTTATTTTATTTTATATGAGCAAACTGAAACACATATTTTTGGATTTTATATGAGCAAACTAAAATACATATTTTTGGATGAACATCATGAGTAAGAAGATCATATCAGTATATGAGCAATTCATCACACAGTCTATTATCAACAAAGAAAATTAGTTCGAAATTGGAACCCAAGCCATTGTGGTCTTGGGTCGTCCGGATGGATTAAAATAAACAACTTCAAGCAATTCACAATAAAAATTGTCATCAACCTTTGAAACATAAGATTCACAATTAGACCTTCTCAATGAAGACATAGTATGATGAATTGGAAAAACATTATTAGATTTATGATTATCAGATTCAAGTATTTCCAAAAATTTCTTTAGTTTTCTGTTACGTCTTCTTCGTTGAGGTCTAGAAAGTTTGATCTCAGGTTGAGAACCTTTTGGAATTCCAACATGTGGAATCTCAAACTTTTTTTGAAAAAAAACTGGTTTAAAAATACGCTTATCATGTTGCTTAAATCCCGAAGATTTAGCAAATGATTGACAAGGTATATTCTTTACAACACTAGACGTAGGCTTTTCCCCATTTTGTCTTTTCAGAATCGTCACCACTCGTTTTTGTGAGGGATCACTCTTTTATTTGTCTTGATTCTTATAAGGACAGTGAATCAGAATATCACCAGCCTCATTAAAGTGAAAACAAACTCTTCTATCTTGATGGTTTCTAATATAAAGATTTTTTCTCGAATTTGATGACCTATCCGATGAACAATCTTCAGAAGATTTTACTGAACAGTTGACTGGCTTATTTTGAACAAAAACTTGTTTTGTCACCGTTGATAAATTCTTCTTCTGATGACCAGCAGCAACAAAACCACTTGATTGTAACATTTTGGAAATTTTAGTTTGATCAACTTTCACCTCATTAGGTTCTATTAAAATGTATCTATCACGGGTAACATTTTTCACTACCTTTGGGTCATCAAGTTGCACTTCCTTAGGAATGCCTTCAACCTTTTTATCATCAAACACCCCATAATCAGTGTTCCAGGATAAGACATAGGATCATCATTAGCACCTCCCAATGCCAAAGCAGCACGAATAGTTTTCACTGAAATAGCTACCTCCGTATTATTCACCATACCATGAAGTACGTGAGGTTCAACATCTGTATCTTGATGTACGGTATCCCAGAATTGTTGAATATACGGTAAACTGATGTACGGAAAGTTATAAGGCCACATACAAAGGTGAACGATTCAGAAAGTTGATAATTCCTTGAAAATGAACAGCTTAAGACATATTTGGATCTAACAACGCTACTTGATTATGTTTGTACTCAACACGACGAGCCATAGGTAAATGTATTGGACAAACAAACACACATTAGTCATATAACAAACAAAAGAAAAAATAAAAAAATTTCCAACACAAATTTTTTTTTTTTAAATCACAAGTCCAAACACTACTGAGCCCTTAGGCGAACTTAATAAGTTCGCTTAGTGTTGGAAGAGACGAACATAATAAGTTCGCCTAAACAAGTTCGCCTGAACAAGTTCGCATGAACAAGTTCGCCTGAACCTGTTTGTCGATACAATTTCTTCAGCAGAATCTCAAAAAGTCCAAATCGTCAATTTTGTTCAAATTAAACATATCATATACATCGATTAATAACAACTAAACAATATTAAGCTTCAATTTCAAGATTTAAGTCCAGAAAACCTTGATTTTCTCAGAAAACCGTAAAAAATTCAAATGCCGATAAACACAGGTTATAAAAAACAGATTCCTATCGATTTAACGGATAAAAATCTTCGAAATTACCTTAGAAAGATTCGCAATCAAAAACCGATCCAGAAACAAACACAAAAATTTCAAATCTAAAACCCTAGATCAGAAAATCACAAGTTCGCTATAAAACCGTAAGTTCGCTCGGTAAGTTCGCTCTCACAGTGAAAGAAGAACATACGGATAAGTTCGCTTGAACAAAATATTTAATCAGAATTAAGTTCGCTTCATTAGGCGAACTTGTTAAGTTCGCTTAACAAGCCTCAGGCGAACATATTAAGTTCGCTTAATCAGAACAAGACGAACATATTAAGTTCGCTCAAAACCTTTGCCATGAACAATTTCTTCACTTTCAACACGTCACATTCTTGTGAACTTCCATCTGTAGCATCTATCCGATCCAATCCCGAATCATTTTAATAAAATTAAAATTCTCATGGAAGATAGAAACAAAATATTTTTGGATTTTATCTGTACAAACGGAATCACATATTTTTGTTTTTTTTATCTGAGCAAACTGAAACACATATTTTTGGAATTTATATGAGCAAACTAAAATACATATTTTTGGATGAACATCATGAGCAAGAAGATCATATCAGTATATGAGCAATTAATCACAAAGGCTATTATCAACTATGGGTAACCAATGATATGACAAAAAAAATGATATGAAACAACCAAACTCATTCTTATGTAACTCAAATCTTTTTCAATTTTATGTAACTTTTGCAATCAATTTGAATAATAATTGAAATGATACGCAATAAATTTAAATGTAAACAAGTTCAGGTTATGAAATGCTCAAATTTTCATACCGAATTTGCAATACAAAACATGAATTTTTTAATTTGTCAATATTATATAATTTGAAACTATAAGCATTTTTCTTCCAAATTCATGTGAGTTAGTACCATTTAGATGAAAAACATCGTGTACCCCACATATATGCCAACAGAAATTTGCACTATCTTCAAGACATACACAGTTTATTGCAAGATTAGATCAATCTCCACGATGAAATTATCTCTATTAGCACAAATATAGAATAGCAGATCCCAAAGAATATAAGAATCAGAATGATTCAGAATCACAAGATTCTAATGAATTGGCTTTATAATGAGAATCAATAGATTCAGGTAGGAGGATCCAACTATTATCTGGATAAATTTCAATGAAATCAGAATAGATGATGTATCTAACTGATCCAAGGGTGAATATATGTTCTAACAGATGTTGTTAGAAACATATCTTAGTTCAGCAACACATTGCATGTTTTTCGGGGCATGGGCAGAGAAGTGAACTGAAAGAGATTGTGTTAAAGACATAATTCGATATTGGTCTCATGAAATTCTTAAAACCATATATTCTTTATCTGATAATGATCTTTTACACACACACCCAGGCATATAATGGATTCAAATCACAGATGTAATCATATCATATTTAATTTTCACACTACTATTAATTCAAAAATGCTTCTAGTCTATTGACAATTCAAGTTTCAAACTCATATTCAAATTAAAACGTATTATCAAGATTAGAGCATTCAAAACACTATCATTTCTCATTTATGTAGACTTTGAAATTTAGATCAAATCAAATTACTTTAAACTATCATATATCAAAGGTCCACTATGGTCATGTGTAATGAACTATTCACTAATGTACTATAATTTCTTCTCTAACTTCAAATGATGTCAATTTTATATTTTTCATTTTGTTTTGAATTTTTATAAATAACAATTTTTGACTGAAATTTAAAATGCAGAAATGTAATAAAGAAATAAAAGAAATTTAAAAACAAAATCTCCCATGAAAGTTTGGTTTTGAAAAACTTTTATTCGGGATTGATCATACCTATCATTTTGATCAAAAATTCAAACCTGGTACGATCAAATGCCTTGGTAAAAAGATCAGCAAAATTATCATCTGTATGTACCTTTACCAGCTCAATCAACTTCTTATCTCCACAATCATGAATAAAATGATATCTAATTTCAATGTGCTTTGATTTACTGTGCTTAACATGATTATTTGTAATAGACATTGTAGCATTATTATCGATAAACATGGGGTTCCTGTAAATTCAAACCGTAGTCTCTTAATTTTTGTTGAATCCACAAGATCTGTGAACAGCAACTTGCAGCAGCAATGTATTCTGCTTCACATGTTGAAATGGAGACCGTAGTTTTCTTTTTCCATAGCAAGGAAACTAGACGATTACCCAAGAATTGGCAACCACCTGTAGTAGATTTCCTGTCCAAACAACAACCACCAAAATCAGAATCAGTGTATGTATTCAATTCAAAGTTAGAACCATGTGGAAAACATAGTCCCAATCTTTGTTTTCCTTTCAAATATCGAAAGATTCTCTTTACTGCTATCAAATAAGACTCTTTTGGTTTTGCAAGGAACCTGGAATAAATACACACATCGAACATTATGTCTGGCCTTGAACCGGTTAAGTACATGAGAGATCCAATCATTGCAAGGTAGAGTCGGCAATCAATTTCTTTTCCATCCGGGTCAGAATTCAATTTATGATTGACCGGAATTGGAGTATCATATGGGGTACATTCCTCCATCTTGAACCGGCTCAAGATGTCCTTTACATAGTCGGACTGATGAATAAATAAACCATCTTCCTTCTGATTAACTTGAAGACCTAGGAAAAATGATAACTCTCCCATAGCTGACATCTCAAACTTCGATTTCATAATACTCTCAAACTCTTTACACAACCCTTCATTTGTAGAGCCAAAAATAATATCATCTACATATATCTGTACCAGTAGATATTCTCCCCCTGCTTTCTTAATGAATAAAGTCGAGTCAATATGTCCACGAACAAAATCATTTTCCATAAGATGTGTAGACAACGTTTCATACCACGCTCGAGGAGCTTGATGAAGACCATATAGAGCTTTATCATGCTTAAAAACTTTAGACCGATTAATTGGATCTTCAAACCCCGGTGGCTGACATACATAAACTTCCTCCTTGACTTTACCATATAAGAAAGCACTTTTTACATCTAATTGAAACACCTTAAACCCTTTGTATGAAGCAAAAGCAAGAAAAAACCGCACAGCTTCAAACCTAGCAACAGGAGCATAAACCTCGGTGTAATCAGTTCCCTCTTGTTGATTGAAACCTTGTACAACTAATCTTTCCTTATTTCTCACCACAACACCTCGATCGTCTTTCGTGCATTTAAACACCCACTTCGTACCAATTGGATACACACCCTTTGGAAGATCTACATGATTCCAAACTTTGAGTTTGTAAAAGTGAGCAAGTTATTCCTGCATGGCCTCTATCCAATTGTTATCACATAACGTCATTTCGACATTCTTTGGTTCAAAAACAGGAATGTGAGCATAAATCAAAAACACCAGTATCCTTAAAACCTGTTTACAAGCAAGTGTTGTCAATAATAGAACGCGTTTGCACTCCATCACGCAAATTCCCAATGATATTTGAAATCGGATGAGCTTTGAGTTCCTTGATTGATGCAACCTCAGGAACTGCCAACACATCAACTTGAGTTGTATCAGAATGATAGGACAGATCTTGATTAACTGGTATCTCCGAGTCCAAATTTGTAGGAATCTCCCCATGATCCTATGTCATATTAGAAGGTTCATCAACTATCAAAGGTTGAGCAGAAGAATCTTGAAAAATAACATTTTCATGCTCACTATCAGACTCTTGTGTTCCCGAACAAGAAGCAACATTAGGATCTGAAAAAGATGTAAAAGGAACAAATGATTGTGGAACCGCAGTTGGTAGAAAACCACTATTCTGTGCATCCTGACATGAATCATATAATACAACAGCTTCCTCAGGAGAAATATAAGAAGGTAAATGAAAAGACTGTAACAAATTGTCATAATCAAAAGCCCAGTCTGGTCCAATCGCCTTTTGAGGTAAATACCGTTAGAACAGTCAATATGAAACCATTCTTCAAACTGACGAGTCTCTTTGTTATAAACCCTCTTGGTAGTAGAATTTGCAACATACCCCAGAAAGATCTCTTCAATAGCCTTAGCACTGAACTTGCTTGGGATATCTCGAACTTTTAACAGGGTGCATGGATTACCAAAAGGTAGTAAATATTCCAGATTCGGCGTACGATTATTAAGAAACTCATAGCATGTCTTGTTGTGTCGCTTAACGGTCAAGACTCTGTTCAAAACATGACGCGCAGTATTCACAGCCTCAGCCCAAAAAGTTACTAGAAGCTTAGAATCTGCAAGCATTGTACGTGTCGTTTCAACCAAAGTCCTGTTCTTTCGTTCAGCAACACCATTTTGTTGAGGAACATATGGCGCACTGAATTCATGATGAATTCCCTTTTGAAGACAAAATAAACCCATTTTGCTATTCTTAAACACGCTGCCATTGTCACTCCTAATTCTTTTGACTTTCTGTTTGAACAAATTCTCTAAACCCATGATTAAGAATTGTACCAACTCTGTGGTTTCGGCTTTAGAAGCAAGGAACTTAACCCATGAAAATCTAGAGAAATCATCTGTTACTACCAGACAGTAAGATTTACCGCCAATGATACTAATCGGTCCGAACAAAGCCTTATGCAGTAGCTCCAAAGGAGTCACAATTGAATTCTTTGATTTAGATTTGTGGGACTTGTTGTGTTGTTTCCCCTTCTTGCAAGGAATACAGTCATCGGGAACTGAAAATTTCATTTCGGAACACCAAAAACCAGATCATTCTTCATGAGATAATTCATTTTCCGATAATTGATGTGAGCAAGTTTCCTGTGCCACAAAATAGAATCCGACTCAGACGCCTTCGAGAGTAGACAAGTAGGAATTGAATCCGTTGTAGTAGCAACACTCATGTCTAGGACATATGTGTCATTTCTCCTCGGAGCCTTCATTAGAATCCATTTGTTAGGAATCACAAAGCCCGGTTTCAAGATATAACACTCAGAATCATTGAAATGAAATGAAAATTTCTTGCCACACACTTGAGATACACTCAAAAGATTGTGTTCAAGTTGCTCCACATAGTTCACTTTCTAAAATTTGACTTTATCGTTCTTCAAAGTACCCTGACCAGTTATGTACCCACCTTTATTTCCAGCAAAAGCGACATAACCACCATAAATTTGAATAACATCTTCCAGCAAATGAATATTCCCTGTCATATGTCGAGAACAACCACTATCCACATACCACGTATTGTTGATAGTCCTCTTTGGTTGTCCCTACATAAACAGAAAAAATTAGTTAGAAATTGGAACCCAAGCCATTGTGGTCTTGGGTCGTCCAGATGAATCAAAATAAACAACTTCAAGCAATTCACAATCAACATTGTCATCAACCTTTGGAACATAAGATTCACAATTAGACCTTCTCAATGAAGACATAGTATGATTAATTGGAAAAACATTACTAGATTTATGATTATCAGATTCAGGTATTTCCAAAAATTTCTTTAGTTTTCTGTTACGTCTTCTTCGTTGTGGTCTAGAAAGTTTGACCTCGGGTTGAGAACCTTTTGGAATTCCAACATGTGGAATCTCAAACTTCTTTTGAAAAACAACTAGTTTAGAAATATGCTTATCATGTTGCTTAAATCCCGAAGATTTAACAAATGATTGACAAGGCACATTCTTTTCAACACTAGACGTAGGCTTTCCCACATTTTGTCTTTTCAGAATCGGCACCACTCGTTGTTGTGAGGAAACACTCTTTAATTTTCCTTGATTCTTATAAGGACAGTGAATCAGAATATGACCAGCCTCATTACAGTGAAAGCAAACTCTTCTATCTTGATATTTTTTATATAAGGAGTTTTTCTTGAATTTGATGACCCTTCCAATGAACAATCTTCAGAAGATTTTACTAAACAGTTGACTGAGTTCTTTTGAACAAAAACTTGTTTAGTCACCGTTGATAAATTCTTCTTCTGATGACCAGCAGCAACAAAACCACTTGATTGTAACATTTTGGAAAGTTTAGGTTGATTAACTTTCACATCATCAGGTTCTGTTAAAATGTATCTATCACGGGTAACATTTTTCACTACCTTTGATTCATCAAGTTGCACTTCCTTAGGTATGCCTTCAACCATTTTATCATAAAAAACTTCATCTTCAGAATCAGAATCATATATCATATCTTCACCAGTTACTGGATTTACTTTCAACACCGTCTTTGGATCAATTTCCTCTTCATGAATAATTTCTGGTTCAACCACATAATTTGCATTGAATGGTGGAGGAACAAATCCAATTCCAGCAACCCTCTTTGTAGGATCAGCCTTAGCATTAAAGTAATCCAATACCACAGATGTACTTTCAAAATTTTCCATCTTTCTATGTAATTTGATCACTTCAGATTCTTTATCAGAAATTTCTTTGTTCTTCTAAGCGACAATTTCATTTGGCTTCTCAATCTCAGCATAAGCCATATCCAGATGATATGCTTGTTCCTTATATTTCAATCCCAAAGAGTTCAAATCTCTTTTTAAAGCCTCAATTCTATCTATACACAATTTATCAATATCTTTCAATTTTTGATTAACTGAATGCATCGATTTCATATCATAAATTAAATTTGTGTTATCATCCATTACTTTTTGCATTTTATCTTTTATACTTATGCAATTTGAGCAATAAATGTGATAGACAGAATCTTTTACCTTTGAAGAATCTAACATATCTGCCATGAAGACTTTTGCAATCGGAATATTTTCAGAATAAGCACCATCAGAAAAATTTTGAGTTAATACAATATCATCTTCAGATACACCAGATGCAATATCAGACTCAACATTATGTACTTGATCACGCTCTTCATCAGCACTAGGCAAACTCTCACCATCACTTTAGCTATCATCATCAGTTGACTCTTCAGGTTTTGTAGAATGAATCTCAGTTACAAACGCTTGACTTAAAGTGCCAACCAAATCTTCAAGATGAATACCCCAGTCATAATTTTCATCATTCTGAGCAACCAAAGCATATGATGCAGATGCATGATTAGAATTTCCAGAGCCATGTGACTGATTACGATTGTTCTGAAAGTTATTAGACTTTTTCTGAGAATCAAATTCAACTTTTGGTTTCATACATTCTTTGGCAAAATGACCAGACTCCTGACAATTATAGCAACGAACTTTGGTTTTATCAAATCCCATACGTGAACGACTGTTAGAACCGATATACTTTCTTCCAGTCTTCTTCAAAAAATCCTTTGCCTGTCTCATCAACATAGCCATATTCCATTGAATGTTCATCTCTTCCAGATCAACAAGATCAATCTGTTTGAAATCATTCTCAATAACATCTGGATCATGAATCTTTCCTCCAATAAAATTTTCATAAGATGCCATAAAGGAAGAAAACATCGATAAATAATCATCAGTAACTCTGTGATTCATATTATGTGTTCCATATGATGAAGAAGCTGTATTTGCAGAGAAACCAGAATGACTTGGAACCCAGAACAATGATCATTAGAAATATCTTGAGTATCACCAGAAAAGAACGCAACCCCTGCACCAGTTTTGCTAGAAGACTTAGCAAAATACATTGAAGAATCTTGAATATGCTCCATATTGGTTTCCTTCTTCTTCATATTCAAATAATCTGATTGAATCTTGCCAAGAACCTCTTCAAGAGAAATAGTTTTATACTTGACATTCACTTTTATCAAAACCGTATACACATCAAATTTAGATGGTAATGCCTCCAAAAACTTATCATTTATCTCTTCAGTCTCATAAACCACTGAAGCACTTGACAACAACTCACTCAGCAAATGACAGAATCTCGTTGCAAGATCATCTAAAGATTCATTTTGAAAGTGCTTGAATACTAAGAAATGCTTCTTATTAATTCTTTTCTGCTTTTCTTAACATCCAAACTATCTTCACACGGCTTTTGTAACACTTCCCACAATTGTTGAGAAGTCCCGAATTGTTTAAAGCTATGATAAATTTCTTTAGGAAGAGACATTGAGATACTAGTCATTGCCTTCTTTTCCCTATCAAACAATAATTTTTCTTCTGTGGTTAATGCAGATACTGATTTAGGAACATCATCCTTTCCCATCCAAGTATATGTCGGATGTGTATAACCTTCCAAGATTGGAATCCATAAACTTGTATCAGTAAAAGATACGAACTGATCAAACCGATCTTTCCAGTTAGAATAATCTGCAAGACTTAACAATTTGGGTGGTTTCTGAGATGTACCAATCTCGTTATCATAATTTAACATATTAGTCACTTGCACCATATTTGCCGTTTTCAGAAAAAATTTCCAAGTGTTGAACAAGTACTCCCCTTAGGCGAAGATAATAAGTTCGCTTCAAATCCAAACAAGCGAATTTGATATCAAGAGAACTTGATAAGTTCGCTTAACCAAGAAACTCTGGTAAGTTCGCCTACTGATTAAGTTCGCTTACTAAGTCGCTTAAACTGAGAGAAGCGAACTTAATATGTTCGCTTACTAAGTTCGCCTGCAACAAATTTCAGCAAGTTCACTTACTGCAGCTGAAACAAACTCAGCAAGAACTTTAACCCAAACACGAACAAACATCACCAAAAATCATTATTTCTCACAGATTAGAAGGAATTTGAAGAAATTGGACCGTAGGATTTAGTATTTTTTGAATTAGAACACTTCTATCGGATTAATTTCACCAAAATCCACTTCAAATCCACGAATTCAGTAACAAAATCAATTTCAAGAACTTGAAAACTCCATGGATACAATAAAAATGATCAATTTCTTGTCAAATTGTACACAAAAACGTCTCTAATCAATAAGAATCAAACACAAATCACGAGCAAAAGCTCTGATACCACTTATAGGTCCACATGACTCATCTACAGATCGATCTCGTGACAGGACGTCTCGATAACTCGGAGTGCGGAATCCTACCGTGTTAACGTTTGTATATCAATTGACAATAGAAATAGCAGGTAAATAAACTTTTCTTTTTATATCATCAAACACATATAGTTTACAGAATATACTCGTTCAACTCTCTGCTCTCTGTTTCATTGAATCTGTAAACTCCTATTTATAGACACACGCTCTGCAATAGGCGAACTTAAAAAGTTCGCTTCAAAAATTCTTAAGAGAACTTAACAAGTTCGCCTCTAATAGACTAGGCGAACTTATCAAGTTCGCCCCTAGCAGAACTTGTTCTATCACTTAGACAAAATCTATACAATTACATAAAAACACAAAAGATAATAAGACCTAAACTATTACAAAGCTTTTGTCATACATTCTATATCCTAACAATATCACAATACCTCAATCTGTAATAGCCCTATGAATCCAACCCTAGTCATTATAAGATTTAATCGATTAGATTCTAAGATCAACCTAGGGTTTTCGAGTTCTAAATCAGGAATTAAACTACCTAAAACTCGATAATTTTTACAATTACTTACACCCATAGATTCACAATTCATTGATGTTCATTAGCCCCATGTTTTTAAAAGCAGACTCGATCGAAATCTGTTGGATTGGGACTAATTTGGGATCGGGTTCGCATGGGAGAAGGAATTCAGGAGTGTTGAGGATTAAAACTCATTTGGGTCTGGGTTCTTGTGCAGTAACCCTAACGGGTGAGTTGATTAAGGCTTTGTGTTGGTAGGGAGGGGACTCGGGTTCGAGTCCCTCCACCCTCAACTCTTTTTAAATCAATTTTTAAATGTCATTTTCAATATAAAAATTATGCCAATATTAATATATTATTATATTAATATATTTTGTACCCGGAAAACACCCGTAGGTTCGGGTCTAGTTTTATAACCCATGTTTTGTATTAACAACCACTTATAAAATAATATATATATATATATATATATATATATTATTTTCAACCCTTGACTCCGATTTAAAAATAATATATTTATATATATTATTTTCACCACGTTTATAAACAATGTGTATCGTTCAAACCAATAAATAATATAGTTATTTATTATTCATGTTATTATTATCTGAATAAAAATAATAGTTTTATTATTGTTGTCACACAATTAATTATCGTGTTATTTCTCTAAGTTTAAAATAATATAATAACTTATGTTATTTTCATAAACCATTATTAAATGGTACAAACGCATGAATATATTTAATAAATATTATTATTCGTAATTACAGACGTTCTACGCGTAACGCATTTATCTTAATTATTATATTAAGAACACTATTTTCCCGTAGACACGTTCATCAATTCATTGGTCCTTAGAAAGTTTTAAGATGTTCTAATCTTCTGTGTCGTCGTGTCAAATCCCAAAGTGTCCCTATGTGTTATGTTTATAATTATATACGTAAGCCGTTTCAGGCTAATACTTATGGTTTCAATCTCATATTTGTGTGATACTACCTACTAAGCAAAACATGTGAGTTTCACGGCCCCTTTTACTGTTTTTATTTGCGGGAGAAAACATGTCACAACCTTTTTGGTTATTGTTCTCATATGATATCACTATTGAGACTAATCGTAACACACTATCATTGAAAATTTATCACACACATCGGACCGTTAATATGAACTTAGTGAGGGAATGTTTGCTAGTACTACTGGGTTTGACAAGCCCCACCCGCGTTAGTCACGCTAACTCGATTGGAGGTTGAACGGGTGAAATATTGGCCTAAACACTTTGCCAGGGTTGTTAGACCTGGCGGGAGCCAAACAAACACATCAGTCAGCTTCGGTTACGAGCGCTTTAGTAAAACATGAATGTAGGCTAGCTACCTATTGATATGTATATTGAATTCATATAATTTGTTAAACGCTACTATACTTTATTGAAACCTGTGAACTCACCGACTTAGTGTTGACTCGTTTTCTTACATGTTTTCTCAAGATGCTAAGCAGGTGCACGTTAGGACATGCATGGTGTCACTTGACTATTATCATCTCATGTCAAACTATTTATGTTTCTATTATTACTCAAACTTGGGCGCGTTGTTTTGCGCATTTACTTTTGTCTAAACGCTTCCGCACATTCACTCTTATCTTTTATATTATGACATTTTAAGTCCCATCTAGTGTCGTTTGAAGTAACTGATGTCTGTGATCCTGTTTTGTCACACTAACAGCCCAAACAAACCGTACCAAGATATTGTCCGCTTTGTCCCCGATGGGTTTCCCATCCAGGAACTCATGGTTTTGCTTTCACCTGACGAGTTGCTTGCCTAGACAAAACGCATCTTGATAGAGAAAGTATCCACCCACTTATAAGGAAGGCTTCGTTCTCCCCCTCAACCTATGTGGGATATTACAATCCACCCCCATACGGAGCCCAGCGTCCTCGCTGGCACACAAGTCCGGCAACCTGGCGCTGATACCATCTGTAACAGCCCAAACAAACCATACCAAGATATTGTCTGCTTTGCCCTCGATGGGTTGCCCATCCAGGAACTCACGATTTTGTTTTCACCTGACGAGTTGCTCGCCTAGACAAAACGCGTCTTGATAGAGAAGGTATCCACTCCCTTATAAGGAAGGCTTCGTTTTCCCCCTCAACCAATATGGGATATTACAATGTGACACCGCATAAATTTCTTTTTATTATTTAAATTTTTGGGACGAAAATTCTTTTAACTAGGGGATGATGTGACAATCCAAAATTTTCAGGTTAACTCTGTTAACCAAATCCAGTTAAATATTAACCTATTTAACCTCAACCCAAACTCTAGGGACTGTTTCTGTCAATATTCAAACTCAAACCACAAGGACTTATTGTGTAATTAAACTAAACCCAATTCTATTTGACTTTGTAAAGTCAAAATCCAATATTTAAGACCTGTTGACAATTGAAAGTCAACTAACCATGTGTTTAACTCAATTAAAA
Source organism: Smallanthus sonchifolius (assembly GCA_023525975.1). NCBI lineage: Eukaryota > Viridiplantae > Streptophyta > Magnoliopsida > Asterales > Asteraceae > Smallanthus > Smallanthus sonchifolius. The sequence goes on along the minus strand of CM042021.1, from coordinate 65,229,850 downwards.
CCTCAAGGACTATTTCTGCCCTTTTCTAAACTCCAACACAGAAAACTAGAGGGTCTAAATCTATAATTAAACCATAATATATTTCTGTTGACTTTTGAAAGGCAACACGAATGTTCTTGAGCCCAAATCGCAGACTATAACCGATTTATGTTTGAAATTGTAATGGTTACACACGTTCAAGGCACTAACGTCCTTCATTATGCCTTTAATCATCGATTTTACTGCGATTCAAGCCCAATTATGGACATAAATGTCATAACCGTCGATACCATGGCCTCATATCAACGAATCCAACCAAATTCGATTATCAACTCACGAATTTACACTCTGCACACTTCAAGCGACCCCCACTGAAGTTTTTGCACACTTCTGTTTCGCAGGAGAAGCAAGTAGGATCGCCGGAGACTAAAGCCATCGTAGTCGGGACACGTTTTAATCAAACTCCATTAATTCATCATCTATTCTGGTAATTACTTACATCATCACCTTCGTTTTTACTCACTTACTGAAAGCCCTATGTTAATTAGGGCTTATAACATCGAATTAAACTCAATCCGTAATCTAGGGTTCATTCTTATTCGAGTTATGGATTTTGATCCTAGACTTAACCAAAATGAAATTAAATCATATGGGCAGATTCGTAACCTTTTACTAATCAAAAGCCCTATGATAATTTGACCTTCCATTATCGAATTCTCCCAAATATGGAATCTAGGGTTCATTACACTTTAGGTTTAATCGAATACTGATCTAGACACAACTTCAATGCAATTAAACTATATGAGTGATTTCACAATACCTCAATCTGTAATAGCCCTATGAATCCAACCCCAATCATTATAAGATTTAATCAATTTGATTCTAAGATCAACCTAGGGTTTTCGAGTTCTAAATCAGGAATTAAACTACCTAAAACTCGATGATTTTTACAATTACTTATACCCTTAGATTCGCAATTCAATGATGATCATTAGCCCCATGTTTTTAAAAGCAGACTCGATCAAAATCTGTTGGATTGGGACTAATTTGGGATCAGGTTCGCATTGGGGGAGGAATTCAGGAGTGTTGACGATTAAAACTAATTTGGGTCTGGGTTCTTGGGCAATAACCCTAGCGGGTCAGTTGGTTAAGGATTTGTGTTGGTAGGGAGGGGACCTGGGTTCGAGTCCCTCCACCCTCAACTCTTTTTAAATCAATTTTTAGATGTTATTTTCAATATAAAAATTATCCCAATATTAATATATTATTATATTAATTTATTTTGTACCGGGAAACACCCGTAGGTTCGGGTCTAGTTTTATAACCCATATTTTGTCTCAATAACCACTTATAAAATACTATATATATTATTTTCAACCCTTGACTCCGATTTAAAAATAATTTATTTATATATATTATTTTCACCACGTTTATAAACAATGTTTAACGTTCAAACCAATAAATAATATAGTTATTTATTATCCACGTTATTATGATCTGAATAAAAATAATAGTTTTTCTATTTTTGTCACACAATTAAGTATCGTGTTATTTCTCTAAGTTTAAAATAATATAATAACTTATGTTATTTTCCTAAACCATTATTAAATAGTACAAACACATGAATATATTTATTAAATATTATTATTCGTAATTACAGATGGTCGTCACGTAACGCATTTTTCTTAATTATTATATTAAGAAACCTATTTTCCCGTAGACATGTTCGTCTACTAATTGGTCCTTAGAAGGTTTTAAGACGTTCTAATCTTCCGTGTCGTCGTCACAAATCTCAATATGTCCCTAATTGTTATGTTTATAATTGTAGGGCATACGTGAGCCGTTTCAAGCTAAAACTTGTGGTTTCAATCTTATATTTGTGTGATATTACCTACTACGTAACGCAGATGAGTTTCACGACCCCTTTTACTGTTTTTATTTGGGGGGAGAAAACATGTCACAACCTGTTTGGTTATTGTTCTCATATGATATCACTGTTGAGACTAAGCGTAACATACTATCACTGAAAAGTCCTCACACACATCGGACCGTTAATATGAATTTAGCGAGGGAATGTTTGGTAGTACTACTGGGTTTGACAAGCCCCACCCGCGTTAGTCGAGCTAACTCGATTGGAGGTCGAATGGCTGAAATATTGGCCTAAACACTTTGCCAGGGTTGTTAGACCTGGCGGGAGGCAAACAAAGACATCAGTCAGCTTCGGTTACGAGCGCTTTAGTAAAACATGAATGTAGGCTAGCTACCTATTGATATGCATATTGAATTCATATAAGTTGTTAAACGCTACTATACTTTATTGAAATTATGGGAAAGAGTTATAGATACAAGGATTAGACGACAAACCCAGGTTACAGCAAACCAATTTGGGTTCATGCCAGGCCGGTCCACTACGGAGGCGATACACATTTTAAGAAGATTAATGGAAAAGTACAGAGAGAAGAAACATGATTTACATATGGTGTTCATCGATCTTGAAAAGGCGTACGATAGTGTGCTTAGAAGATTGATCTGGGAAAGTCTGGAGGGAAGAGGGATCCCTAGTAAATATATTAAGGCAATTAGGGATATGTATCATGAGACTAAGACATGCGTCCGAGCACCCGTGGGGGATACAGACTTTTTTCTGGTGGAAGTGGGAGTTCACCAGGGGTCGGCACTAAGCCCCTTTCTCTTTGCAGTAGTTTTGGATGTGTTGTCAAAGTCGATTCAAGATGCAATTCCATGGTGCATGCTTTTTGCTGATGATATCGTGTTGATTGCAGAAAGTAAAGAGACATTGAACAACAGACTAGAGGAATGGAGAACAGTCTTAGAGCACAAAGGTTTGAAGATAAGCCGATCTAAAACCGCTGCAACTTTAGTGGTGCAAACGTCGACGAGGAGACCCAGATTTCTATTGAAGGTGGGGTTGTCCCTAAGACATTGAAGTTCAAGTATCTAGGATCTGTCATCCAGAGTAACAGGGACATCGACAATGATGTAGTCCATCGGGTGCAGGCTGGTTGGTGTAAATGGAGAGCGGCCTCAGGTGTTTTGTGCGACAAGAGGTTCCCAATAGGGTTAAAGGGTAAATTTTATAGGGTAGCAGTTCGCCCAGCGATGCTATATGGAACCGATTGTTGGGCCATCAAGAAGACACAAGCTCGAAAAATGGATGTAGCTGAGATGAGGATGTTGAGGTGGATGTGTGGACACACAAGAAAGGACCGAATAAGAAATGAAGTTGTTCGGAAGAGATTGGGAGTCACATGTATCTCAGATAAGATAAGAGAAGGAAGATTGAGATGGTTTGGACATGTCAAGAGGAGACAGAGCACAGATCTAGTGAGAACGGTGGAAACTCTCGTTGTAGAGGGGAAAAGGAGCAGGGGGAGACCGAAATTAACGTGGGATGAGAGGATTAGGCTTGATTTACTAGATTTAGACCTCTCAGAGGACATGATCAATGATAGGATTTCATGGAGACGTCGTATTAGGGTTTTAGGATGAGTGACCCGTTGTGTGGGAGAGTAGAGTTGTTTAGCAAAGATTTTGCGTATGTCTTGTTTCTTGTAGGTGTGTTGTGTTTCTTGTGACTAATATACTCTAGTCATACACTGCTAATTGTTAGATTACTGTTAGATTTATTTTACTTTATTACTCATTAATTTTATTTATATTTTTATCTTTTTCTTTCCCATGGAGCCGGGGGTCTAAACGGGAGCAGCCTCTCTATCCCTTGGGATAGGGGTAAGGTTTGCCCTCATCACACCCTCCCCAGACCCTACTAATAGCGTTAGCTATGTGTGGGATTATACTGGGTACGTTTGGTTTCGTTTGGTTATACTTTATTGAAACCTGTGAACTCACCGACTTAGTTTTGACTCGTTTTCTTACATTTTTCTCAGGATGCTAAGCAGGTGCACGTTAGGACATGCATGGTGTCACTTGACTATTATCATCTCATGTCAAACTATTTATGTTTCTATTATTACTCAAACTTGGGCGCGTTGTTTTGCGCATTTACTTTTGTTTAAACGCTTCCGCACATTCACTCTGATCTTTTATATTATGACGTTTTAAGTCCCATATAGTGTCGTTTGAAGTAACTGAAGTCTGAGATCTTGGTTTGTCACGCTAACATCCCAAACAAACCATACCAAGATATTGTCCGCTTTGCCCCTGATGGGTTACCCATCCAGGAACTCACGGTTTTGTTTTCACCTGACGAGTTGCTCGCCTAGACAAAACGCGTCTTGATAGAGATGGTATCCACCCTCCTATAAGGAAGGCTTCGTTCTCCCCATCAACCGATGTGTGATATTACAATCCACCCCCCTTACGGAACCCAGCGTCCTCGCTGGCACACCAGTCCGGCAACCTGGCGCTGATACCATCTGTAACAGGCCAAACAAACCGCACCAAGATATTGTACGCTTTTCCCCCGATGGGTTGCCCATCCAGGAACTCACGGTTTTGATTTCACCTGACGAGTTGCACGCCTAGACAAAACGCGTCTTGATAGAGATGGTATCCACCCCCTTATAAGGAATGCTTCATTCTCCCCCTCAACCGATGTGGGATATTACAATATGACACCATAGAAAAAAAATTTTATTACTTTAATTTTCGGGACGAAAATTCTTTCAACTATGGGATGATGTGACAATCCGGACTTTTCAGGTTAACTTTGTTAACTAAATCAAGTTAAATATTAACCTTTTTAACCTCAACCCAAACTCTAGGGACTGTTTCTGTCAATATTCAAACTCAACCACAAGGACTAATTATGTAATTAACCTAAACCCAATTCTATTAGACTTTTAAAGGCAAAATCCAATATTTAAGTCCTATTGACTTTTGAAAGTCAACTAACCATGTGTTTAACTCAATTAAAACCTCAAGGACTATTTCTGCCCTTTTCTAAACTCCAACATAGAAAACTAGAGGAACTAAATCTGTAGTTAAACAATAATCGATTTCTGTTGACTTTTGAAAGTCAACCCGAATGTTCTTGAGCCCAAATCGCAGACTATAACCGATTTATGTTTGAAATTGTAACGGTTACACACGTTCAAGGCATTAACATTCATCATTAAGCCTTTAATCATCGATTTTACTGCGATTCAAGCCCAATTATGGACATAAATGTCATAACCGTCGACACCATGGCCTCATATCAACGAATCCGACCAATTTCGATTATTTACTCACAAATTTACACTCTGCGCACTTCAAGAGACCCCCACTGAAGTTTTTGCACACTTCTGTTTCGCCGGAGAAGCAAGTAGGATCACCGGAGACTAAAGATGCCGTAGTCGGGACTCGTTTTAATCGAACTCCATCAATTCATCATCTATTCTGGTAATTACTTACATCATCACCTTCGTTTTTACTCACTTACTTAAAGCCCTATGTTAATTAGGGCTTACAACATCGAATTGAACTCAATCCGTAATCTAGGGTTCATTCTTATTCGATTTGGGGGTTTAGATCCTAGACTTAACCAAAATGAAATTAAATGTAGGTCCCGATTTGATGCGTGACGGATCTCTAGACTCGCGGTACGACACGGTGATAACGTGTGGAATCCATGATCAACGTGCAACGTGTAACTCAATCAACAATACGGTGTAAATAAACTCTTTGTATTACTATATTCCCTGATTACAACAGTATTCTCCAAAACACACACTTACACCTTTTTCTTCTCTAATGTTCTATGGAATATGAACCTGTACCTCCTATTTATAGGAACACACAACACCTTAGGCGAACTTAACAAGTTCGCTCCTAAAGATGCTTAGGCGAACTTGCCAATCTCGTTATCGTAATTTAACATGTTAGTCACTTGCACCATATTTGCCATTTTCAGAAAAATTTCAAAGTATTGAACAAGTACTCCCCTCAGGCGAAGATAATAAGTTCGCTTAAAATCCAAATAAGCAAATTTGATATCAAACGAACTTGATAAGTTTGCTTAAACAAGAAAATCCGGTAAGTTTGCCTACTTAATAAGTTCGCTTAAACTGAGAGAAGCGAACTTGAAGTTCGCTTGCTAAGTTCGCCTGCAACAAATCTCAGCAAGTTCGCTTGCTTCAGCTGTAACAAAGTCAGCAAGAAATTCAACCCAAACACGAACAAATATCACATAAAATCATCATTTCTCACAGATTAGAAGGAATTTAAAGAAATTGGACCGTAGGTTTTAGTATTTTATGAAGTAGAACACTTCTATCGGATTAATTTCACCAAAATCCACTTCAAATCTACGATTTTAGCAGCAAAATCAACTTCAAGAACTTGAAAACTCCATGGATGCAAAAACTTCTAAAAATGATCAATTTCTTGTCAAATTGTACACAAAATCGTCTCTAATCACCAAGAATCAAACACAAATCACGAGAAAAAGCTCTGATACCACTTATAGGTCCACATGACTCATCTATAGATCTATCTCGTGACAGGACGTCTCGAAAACACGGAGTGCGGAATCCTACCGTGTTAACGTATGTATACGAATTGACAATAGAAACAGCAGGTAAATAAGCTTTCTCTTTGTATATCACCAAACACAGAATTTACAAGATTCCCTGAATACGATCAATTCAGTCCTTTTTAACAGAATCTGTAAACACCTATTTATAGACACAAGCTCTGCAGTAGGCGAACTTAACAAGTTCTCCTCAAATAGACTAGGCGAACTTAACAAGTTTGCCTCACATGAGACTAGGCAAACTTAACAAGTTCGCCTCTAATAGGCTAGGCGAACTAGACAAGTTCGCCTCTAGCAGAAATAGTTCTATCACTTAGACAAAATCTATACAATTACATAAAAACATAAAGACAATAAGACCTAAACTATTACAAATCTTTTGTCATACATTCTATGTCCTAACAGACTCCCCCTTGACAATAGCTTGATCTTCTGTCTTCAGTCTTTATGAGCTCTTCCAGTTATCTGGTAATCTGCTTCCTGCGTGCACTCCATATCTCTGACAGATCTCCAACACTCTTTTATACTACAATCCTTGTTCTCTCCATTCATCAGTAAACATCATCATAAAACCAACTGATGATTCTTCCAATACACCTCCCTTCATTCACATATCTTTCTTTCTGAGCAGGTTGTATAGGTGATTTGGGTAGTACTTTCATCCAACTGTTAACTACTTCTCTCCACTGTTCTCTAGTCATTCCTATATTTCTATACATCACAGGTTATTCATTCGGCTTAGGAGACACAGGATGAGTAGTATCAGCATTAGTATCTATCTTGGATTGAGCAGTATCATCAGGTGTAGTGATATCTTCAACAGAGTCCATAGAATTTGTTACTCCTTCATAAGAAAACTCCAGAATAATATCATCTTGGATGAATTTATATGGTACATTTAGACCATCACTGCCTTCATATGTAACTTTATCTTTACTCTTTTCTATCTCAATCTCTACAATCTCTCCTTCTTCAACTTCATTATCCAACACATCTTCTTCAACATTATCAAATAATTCATCAATATCATCTAGACATTCTAACTTCTCAGCTTCTTCTTCTTCAGAATCAGCAAAGCATTCCAATAATAAAATATCTTCATTCACTCTAGAATCATTCTTGGTTCCTTCAATATTACCTGTTGTAGACTCCCCCTGAACTCTTGATATTGGATTCACGTCAGCGTTTTGACGATCACCTTCAATATTACCACTAGTATCATTGTCATCATCATCCTTTCATTGAACTGACTCAGCATGACAAGTATCATGTATCCTTAACTCCCCCTGAGTGTCAAGACGCTCAACACGTTTGGATACCAATAACTGCATGTCAGCAATCTGTGTAGCTTGAGCCTGAAGGACCAACTGTCTCTGACTATCAGTAGTCACAAGAGTATCTACCTAAGTCTGCAATGCAAGCACCTTTGATTCAAGGAAGGTAATCCTTTCAGAATCAGAAGGTTTTGAAATACCAGCAGAAGATTTAGAAACCGTAGGAACAGAAGTAATCACAGGAGATGGATGTTTAGATGAAGGAGGTGTAACCAGTAACGAAGCAACAAATGTAGCATCCTCAACACCTTGAGATGAATGTGCAGCAGCAATAGAAGCAGACATAAGCTTCTGAGCTTTTGGAACCGGATGTGCATCAATATCAGAATCCGAGCTCTCATCGATTAGTGTTCTCTTTCCAAGTACTGATCCAGAAGGAGGATTCCGAACAGACTTACGCCTCGGCTTTCTAGTTTTAGATTTAATACGTTTCCCCGCATTTTCCAATGGAAAATTAGCCAGTCTCTCATAATGATCTGAGCTAAAATCTCTAGACGAATCAGAGTCAGTAGCTTCAAAATCAGGTAAAATAGTATAACCGGAACTCGTATCCACCACATTCCCTTCAGCTTCATGAATTGGTGAGTTCACAGCGTCATTATCAAAATCGTCCATATTCATACCCAAATCTTGTTCATTTTCTTGAGCAACATCTTCCTGAACTGGTTCATTAACAGCAATATGAACTTGACTTGAGGAATAGGAACTTGTTGTTGTGGAATAGGAACTTGTTATTGTTGTGCTTGTACCTGAGCTTGAACTTGTTGTGGTTGTTGTACTTGATTCTGGACTTGTCCTTGAACTAACTCCTCAGGATGAAACCAATTATCATTAGGAGGCTCAATATAATCAGGATAGATTAAATGACCAAACAAAGGAGTCGGAACTGAAATTAAAGCAACATTTTGTTGTTTAACCTTAGTACAATCAGTAAAGATTCTTTTAGACATAGGAGTCAAGGTCAAATGTATTGGATGTTGTGGTAAATCTGGAATTAAATGGTTCAGAATCATTTTCCAGAACCTAGGGTACATAAGAAACCCTTGACCTTCTGTAGGATTGATTTGCATGCCCAAATCACGGTATATATATAACGCAAAGTTAAACCGTTTGTTCAATGTCAATGCAACCATTGCAGCTTGTAACACACTCTTCAAACCATCAGTACCAGCATTTGTTGGAGACAAACATTGGATGATTACGTGCATAAAATACCTCCATTCGCCAACTAAACCACCTTTTCGTGCTTGAGTATCATTTGGTCTGCCTCTGTAACCCATCCTCTGAAAAACACCCCTTAATCAGTGTTCTAGGATAAGACATAGGATCTTCATTAACATCTCCCAATGCCAAAGCAGCACGAATAGTGTCCACTGAAATAGCTACCTCTGTATTATTCACCATTGCACGAAGTACGTGAGGTTCAACATCTGTGTCTTGATGTATTGTATCCCTAAATTGTTGGATATACGGTAAGCTGATGTACGGATCTGCGGATAAGGCCACATGTAAATGTGAACGATTCAAGAAGTTGATAATTCCTTGGAAATTAACAGCTTCAGACATATTTAGATCTAACAACGCCACTTGATTATGTTTGTACTCAACATGACGAGCCATCTGTAAATGTATTGGACATAGAACACACATTAGTCATATAACAAACAAAAAAAAATTTAGACAAAAAAAAATCACAAGTCCAAACACTGCTTAGCCCTTAGGCGAACTTACTAAGTTCGCTTAGTGTTGCAAGAGGCGAACATTATAAGTTCGCCTAAACAAGTTCGTTTGAACAAGTTCGCCTGAACCAGTTTGTCAATACAAATTCATCATCAGATTCCAAAAAGTTCAAATTTCCAAAAATTTTCAAATCAAACACATCATAGTCATCTAATCTCAACCACGAAACATCATTAAGTGTCAGTTTTAAGTTTTAAACATGGAAATACACTCTATCAGTACAATCGCAAACCGACTGTCAAAATACGAAGAACACAGGTTCAAAACATCAACTTCCCATCGATTTAAGGGATAAAAAACTGTGTAATTACCTTAGATAGACTCGCAATTCAAAACCTATCAAGAAACAACGACGAAAATTTCAAATCACACAACCTGATTTCAAAATTTTGACAAAGTCGCTAAAATCACTAAGTTCGCTCAAGTGAAGGTCACTGAAACAGGAAAGAGGGTAAAAAGGATATGTTCGCATGATAAAGATATTTATTCAACACCCGTAAGTTTGCTTCCTTAGGCGAACTTGTTAAGTTCGCTTAACAAACCCCAGGCGAACATATTAAGTTCGCTTAATCAGAAACAAGCGAACATATTAAATTCGCTTCAAACCTTTGCCATGAACAATTTCTTCACTTTCAACACGTCACATTCTTGTGAACTTCCATCTGTAGCATGTATCCGATCCAATTCCGAATCATTTTAATAAAAATAAAATTCTCATGGAAGATAGAAACAAAATATTTTTGGATTTTATCTGTACAAACAGAATCACATATAAAGTCGAGTCAATTTGGTCACGAACAAAATCATTATCCATAAGATGTGTAGACAACGTTTCATACCACGCTTGAGGAGCTTGATGAAGACCATAGAGATCTTTATCAAGCTTGAAAACTTTAGACGGATTATTTGGATCTTCAAACCCCGGTGGCTAACACACATAAACCTCCTCCTTGACTTTACCATATAAGAAAGCACTTTTTACATCTAATTGAAACACCTTAAACCCTTTGTATGAAGCAAAAGCAAGAAACAACCGTATAGTTTCAAGCCTAGCAACAGGAGCATAAACCACGATGTAATCAATTCCCTCTAGTTGATTGAAACCTTGCACAACTAGTCTTGCCCTATTTCTCACCACAACACCTCCATCGTCTTGCTTGCATTTAAACACCCACTTTGTACCAATTGGATACACACCCTTTGGAAGATCTACAAGATTCCAAACTTTGAGTTTGTCAAACTGAGCAAGTTCTTCCTAAATGGCCACTATCCAATTATTATCACGTAACGCCATTTCGACATTCGTTGGTTTGACCTGAGAAATAAAACAGAAATGTGAGCATACATCAAGAACACCAGTATCCTTAATACATGTATACAAGCAAGTGTTGTAAATAATAGAACGCGTTTGCACTCCATCTCACAAATTTCCAATGATATTTGTAATCGGATGAGCTTTGAGTTCCTTGATTGATGCAACCTCAGGAACCGGCAACACGTCAACTTGATTTGTATCAGATTGATAAGACATATCTTGATTAACTAGTATCTCCGAGTCCAGATTTGTAGGAATCTCCCCTGAGCCTGTGTCGAATTAAAAGGTTCATCAACTAACAAAGGATCAGCAAAAAAATCATGGAAAATAACATTGCCGTCCTCACTATCAGACTCTTGTGTTCCCGAACAAGAAGCAACATTAGGATCTGGAGCAGATGTAGCAGGAACAGATGATTGTGGAACCGCAGTTGGTAGAAAACCTCTATTTTATGCATCCTGGCATGACTCATATAATACAGCAGCTTCCTCAGAAGAAATATTAGAAGGTAATTGAAAAGACTTGAATAAATTCTCATAATCAAAAGCCCAGTTTGGTCCAATCGCCATTTGAGGTAAAGACCGATTAGAACAGTCAATATGAAACCATTCTTGAACCTGACGAGTCTCTTTGTTATAAACCCTCTTGGCAGTAGAATTTGCAACATACCCTAGAAAAATCTCTTCAATAGCCTTAGGACTGATCTTGGTTGAGACATCTCTAACTTTCAACAGGGTGCATGGATTACCAAAAGGTAGTAAATATTCCAAATTCGGCTTCCGATTATTAAGCAACTCATAACATGTCTTATTGTGTCACTTAAATAAATAACAAAACCTAACCTAGACTCCTAAGTAATAAAAGGAATACCTTCGAACTAAACTGCACTGACAGGCAAGTGTACCTATCGAGTGTAGCACAACTTAATGGTAAAGCGAGTTATCGAACCCTAGAGACACTATGAAACAATACTAGACTCTGACTTGGACTAAAGATTTGATTGATGGGAGGAGGGGGTTTACTACACTATTGATTATCACTAAAGAATTCAATAAACTAGATTGACTCAACTATCAAAAGAAAGGACAAAGGTGAGATTAAGATATAGGAAGAATACTACCTAGATCGGAATCCTACTTGCAAAGCACAACTTCTACCGGTTCTGGAAACAATGACGGATCTGGGTTTCTAAGGAAACAGCTCTAGAAAACCTAGTGGATCCCTAATCATCTAGAAGTTGTGCTTTGCATCTGTTACTACCAGACAGTAAGATTACCGCCAATGCTCCTGATACTAATCGGTCCGAACTAATCCATATGTAGTAGCTCCAAAGGAGTCACAATAGAATTCTTTGTCTTAGATTTGTGGGACTTCTTGTGTTGTTTCCCCTTCTTGCAAGGAATACAGTCATCAGGAACGGAAAATTTCATTTTCGGAACACCAATAAATAGATCATTCTTCACGAGATAATTCATTTTCAGGTAATTGATGTGAGCAAGTTTCCTGTGCCACAAAATAGAATCCGACTCAGACGCCTTGGAGAGTAAACATGTAGGAATTGAATCCGTTGTAGTAGCAACACTCATGCCTAGGAAATATGTGTCATTTCTCCTCGGAGCCTTCATTAGAATCTGTTGTGGTAGCAACACTCATGCCCTGTTTCAAGATATAACACTCAAAATTATTGAAATAAAATGAAAACTTCTTGTCACACACTTGAGATACACTCAAAAGATTCTGTTCAAGTTGCTCCACATAGTTCACTTTCTCAAATTTGATTTTATCATTCTTTAAAGTACCCTGACCAGTTATGTACCCGCCTTTATTTCCAGCAAAAGCGACATAACCACCATCAATATTAATAACATCTTCCAACAAACGAATATTCCCTGTCATATGTCGAGAAAAACCACTATCCACATACCACGTATTGTTGATAGTCCTTCTTGGTTATCCCTACATAAACAAAGAAAATCAGTTAGGAATAGGAACCCACGCCATTGTGGTCTTGGGTCGTCCAGATGGATCAAAATAAACAATTTCAAGCAATTCACAATCAACATTGTCATCAACCTTTGGAATATAAGATTCATAATTAGACCTTCTCAATGAAGACACAGTATGATTAATTGGAAAAACATTATTAGATTTATGATTATCAGATTCAGATATTTCCAATATTTTCTTTAATTTTCTGTTACGTCTTCTTCGTTGTGGTCTAGAAAGTTTGACCTCAGGTTGAGAATCTTTTGGAATTCCAACATGTGGAATTTTAAACTTATTTTGAAAAACAACTGATTTAGAAATATGCTTATCATGTTGCTTAAATCCCAAATATTTAGCAATCGATTGACAATGCACATTATTTACAACACTAGACGTAGGCTTTCCCACATTTGGTCTTTTCAAAATCGTCACCACTCGTTGTTGTGAGGAAACACTCTTTAATTTGCCTTGATTCTTATAAGGATAGTGAATCAGAATATGACCAGCCTCATTACAGTGAAAGCAAACTCTTCTATCTTGATGATTTCTGATATAAGGAGTTTTTCTTGAATTTGATGACCCTTCCGATGAACAAGCTTCAGAAGATTTTACTGAACAGTTGACTAGCTTCTTTTGAACAAAAACTTGTTTAGTCACCGTTGATGAATTCTTCTTCTGATTACCAACTGCAACAAAACCACTTGATTGTAACATTTTGGAAACTTTAGGTTAATCAACTTTCACTTCATCAGGTTCTGTTAAAATGCATCTATCACGAGTAACATTTTTCACTACCTTTGGTTCATCAAGTTTCACTTCCTTAGGAATGCCTTCAACCTTTTTATCATCAAAAACTTCATCCTCAGAATCAGAATCCTAGATCATATCTTCACCAGTTACTGGATTTACTTTCAACACCGTCTTTGGATCAACTTTCTCTTCATGAATAATTTCTGGTTCAACCACATAATTTGCATTGAATGGTGGAGGAACAAATCCAATTCTAGCAACCCTCTTTGTAGGATCAGCAGTAGCATTAAAGTAATCCAATACCACAGATGAATTTTCAAAATTTTCCAGCTTTTTATGTAATTTGATCACTTCAGATTCTTTATCAGAAATTTCTTTGTTCTTCTGAGCGACAATTTTATTTCGCTTCTCAATCTCAGCATAAGCCATATCTAGATGATATGCTTGTTCCTTATATTTCAATCCCAAAGAGTTTAAAATATCTTTTCAAAGACTCAATTCTATCTATACACAATTTATCATTATCTTTCAATTTTTGATTAACTAAATGCATCGATTTCATATCACAAATTAAATTTGTGTTATCATCCATTACTTTTTGCATTTTGTCTTTTATACTGATGCAATTAGAACAATAAATATGACAGACATAATATTTTACCTTTGAAGGATCTGACATATCTGCCATGAAGACTTTTGCAATCGGAATATTTTTAGAATCAGCACCATCATAAGAATTTTGAGTTAATACTATATCATCTTCAGATACACCAGATGCAATATCAGACTCAACATTATGTACTTGATCAAGCTCTTCATCAGTACTTGATCAAGCTCACCATCACTTGAGCTATCATCATCAGTTGACTCTTCATATTTTGCAGAATGAATCTCGTCTACAAAAGCCTGACTTACTGTACCAACCAAATCTTCAAGATGAATACCCCAGTCATAATTTTAATCATTTTGAGCAACCAAAGCAGATGATGCAGATGCATGATTAGAACTTCCAGAGCCAGAGGAGCCATGTGACTGATTACGATTATTCTAAAAGTTATTAGGCTTCTTCTGAGAATCAAATTCAACTTTTGGTTTCACACATTCTTTGGCAAAATGACCATACTCCTGAAAATTGTAGCAACGAACTTTGGTTTTGTCAAATCCCATACACGAACGACTGTTAGAACCGATATACTTCCTTCCAGTCTTCTTCAAAAAATCACTTGCTTGTCGCATCAGCATAGCCATGTTCCATTGAATGTTCATCTCTTCCAGATCAACAGGATCAATATGTCTGAAATCCTCTTCAATAACATCTGGATCATGAATCTTTCCTCCAATAAAATTTTCATAAGAAGCCATAAAGGAAGAAAACATCGCTAAATAATCATCAGCAACTCTGTGATTCATATTATGTGTTCCAGATGATGAAGAAGCTGTATTTGCAGAGAAACCAGAGTCAATTGGAACCCCAAAACAATGATCATTAGAAACATCTTGAGTATCACCAGAAAAGAACGCAACCCATGCACCAGTTTTACCAGAAGTCTTAGCAAAATACATTGAAGGATCTTGAATATGTTCCATATTGGTTTCCTTCTTCTTCATATTCAAATCATGTGATTGAATCTTTCCAAGAACTTCTTCAAGAGACATAGTTTTATACTTGACATTCTCTTTTATCAAAACTGAATACACATCAAATTTAGATGGTAATGCCTCTAAAAACTTATCATTTATCTCTTCAGTCTCATAAACCACTGAAGCACTTGACAATTCACTCAACAAATGATAGAATCTCGTTGCAAGATCATCTAAAGATTCATTTTTAAAGTGCTTGAATACTAAGAACTGCTTCTTCAGTAATTCTTTTCTGCTTTTCTTAACATCCAAACTACCTTCACACCACTTTTGTAACGCTTCTCACAATTGTTGAGAAGTCCTCAATTGTTTAAAACTATGATAAATTTCTTTAGGAAGAGACATTGAGATACTAGCCATAGCCTTCTTTTCCCTATCAAACAGTAATTTTTCTTCTGTGGTTAATGCAGATACTGATTTAGGAACATCATCCTTTCCCATCCAAGTATATGTCGGATGTATATAACCTTCCAAGATTGGAATCCGTAAACTTGTATTAGTAAAAGACACGAATTGATCATACCGATCTTTACATTTAGAATAATCCGCAAGACTTAACAATTTGGGTGGTTTCTGAGATGTACCAATCTCGTTATCGTAATTTAACATGTTAGTCACTTGCATCATATTTGCCATTTTCATAAAAATTTCCAAGTATTGAACAAGTACTCCCCTCAGGCGAAGATAATAAGTTCGCTTAAAATCCAAACAAGAGAATTTGATATCAAACGAACTTGTTAAATTCGCCTCTCTATGAACTTACACAAAATTTTATCAACAGTTACAAAACATGTCCTAACAGACTCCCCTTTAACTGTTGCTAACAATTCTATCAATTACAAGTCAAAGACTCTAAGACTAAGACATAATATCTTCAAGCTCGTCGTCACCAGAATATGCTCCAACAGACTCCCCCTTGACAACAACTTTAGAAGATTGTCATCCGTCTTCATATATCATCAAACACACTGTAGTCTTCGTCTTGTGTATCTGCACTTTCTCTTTCTATCTAGAAGAAAACTTGGGAGAAGGACCCCTTGTCAACTTCTGTCTGTAATATTCAATTTTTGCAAAGGAGAACAACCAAGAATAACCAACAATTAAGATTTCCATGGAAGCTGAAAAAATAAAATCTTTTTGGTTTTTCAAACATAAGACTCACAAAATCTTTTTGGTCGATCATCACGAGTAAGAAGATCATATCAGTATAAACAATGAATCAATCACACATTTTGGATAAACATCCCTAAACATTCTATGGGTATCCTATCCAGATTCATTCTTTCATTTCTTTAGTTTGAATTTCCAAACAATTATATGAAGTAACATCTTTTGAATCAGATAAGATAAAATCTATTAAGCTTTAACCAAAACATGTAATGATACGCGAAGAACTCCAAAGAAGATGGGATCAGATCATAACATGCTTATAATATAAATTACATACGAATTTGCAACACATAACATGTCAATCTAAGTTATCAATATTATAAGAATTGAAACCATTAGTATCTTTGTCCCATGGTCTTGTGAATTAAGGTACCATTTATTTTGTAATACAACGTGTACCCCACAAATATGCCAACATAAATTTAAATGTGTACTATCTTCAAGACATATAAGATCATTGCAAGATAATATTCAATCTCTAGGATGAATTATACCGATAAACACAAGAAAATATCAAGTAGAGAATCAGAATGATTCAGAATCGAATGATTCAAATGTCTTGGTTTGGATGAAGTATCATGATTCATAGTAATAGAAAGATTTTACCAATAGAATTCTTCAACATAATATTGATCAAAGAATCGATTGATTCAATGACATAGGGTAGCGTGATACAACTGTTATCCGGATATATTCAATGGAAGCAGGATAATGATCCAAGGGTAGTATATGTTCCAACAAATGTTGTCAGAAACATATTTTAGTCCAACTTCACGTTGCATGTTTTTCGGGCATGGGCAGTGAAATGAACTGGAAAAATTATGTTTAACGACATAACCGATACTGGTCTCAAGAAGTACTTTAGATCTTATATTCTTTATCTAATAATGATCTTTTACACACACACCCGGCATACCATTGGTTTAAATCACAGTTTTCACAAAGATCATTATGTTGTCACACTACTAATGGACCAAAGATACTCATTGCCTATCGACAATTCAGACTACATACTAGTATCCAAATTGAAATATAAGCATCAAGCATCAATTTTTGTTAAGCATAAGCAGTTATGAAGCTATCATTTCCCATACTGTGCAGTCTAAGAAGTTTCGATCAAATCATTTATCACATATATATTAGATAAGCATCATAAAGTCCAACTAAGGTCATGTGTGACTGAACATCTACTAATGTACTATCATTTCTCCTTATAACTTCAAGTAATGTCGATTTTTACTTTTTTAATTTGTTTGGCATTTTCAAAATCTTTTTCAAAGAAAGTAAAACAAACGAAAATAAACCTTCCATGAAAACATTTTATGAAAAACAATTTACTTGGTTACATGGGATTAAGCAAGTCAATCAATTAAAAACTCAAATCGATGTAATCCGGTAATTGAATGCCTTTGCCTTTGTCACCAACACAGTTCTGTACTCCCCCTGACCTGTAGACTCCCTCTCAACTAGTCAAATGGTTGCATCAATGACTTTATGCTCACCATCATCATCTTAAGTTTCAGGTTGTCTTTTGGACTTTGTAAAACTCTTTCCAAAACATTGTGCTGACATATTCTCCCCCTTGAGCATCAAGTCGTTGAATCAAATAGATTCTCAGTTATCAACAACTCTTTACACTTGCAGATGTCATTCCCTGTCATGTGCTTAGAACCACCACTATCAACAACTAAAATGGTATTAATAGTCCCTCTTGGTAAATCCTGCACATCTAATCAAGAAACATTAATTTGAAATTGGGACCCAAGCCATGGTAGTCGTGGGTCGTCCATCTGTATCAAAATATAAAACTTCACTGTATTCACAATCGAATCTCTCATCGATTTTCGGAGATTGTTCCGACGAGTTAGAAACAGAAACTTTAGATTTCCAAACATACTTCTGTTCATTAAGGTCTTTTTGCTTAAAATGTGAAGTGTTTGAACATTCTTGTGCATTGGAAAAATGTGTAGATTGTGAAAGCTCTTGTTATTCTAAAAGTTTTCTCAATCTTCTGTTTCTCCTCCGTCTTTGAGGTCTAGAAAGGCTAACCTCAGATTTTGAATTACCCTTTAGTGTATCATGAGGTTTAACCACATTTGGGTTAACATAAGGCTTACCATGAATTCTTACCTTTCCTGGAGTAACATGTCGGTTACCTTTGGCATTGTGAGGACAAGCAATCTGAATATAACCTACAAGATCACAGTAAAAGCAAGATCTAGTCTCATGATATTCTCTCATATAAGGAATCTTTACACGATAAGATGTACTTGAAGAAGATTCGCCTACATGAACTTCTTTTGGAGTTTGAGACGGAACAAACGTTTTCTCAACAGGTTTTGATTCAGGCTTCACCTTCTCAGGAACTACATGATTCTTCCCTTTGTTTGTGTAAGGACAGTTCACCATAGTGTGTCCCATCTCATTACAATGAAAGCATGTACGCATGTCTTTATAATCTCTGACATATGGAACTCTCCTTGAGTTTGAAGAACTTCCAAATGTATAATTTTCAGATAAATTAAAATTAACCTTTGAGTCTTCTTTCTTAACCTCTTTTGGTATCCCCTCTACCTTAGCTTCATCAAAATATTCATCATCACTCTCATCAGAATACACCATATCTTCACCTGTGACTGGATTCACCTTCAACACAGTCTTAGGATCTAAATCCTCATCTTTTATAATCTCAGGTGTAACAGAATAATTTCCATTGAATGGTGGAGGAACATAACCAATACCACTAGTTCCCTTCCCCTCTTCTGTATTATTAAAATATCCCAGTAAGAATGATGATTTTCCAAAGCTTTCTAACTTTCTGTGTAATCTGATCACCTCTGCTTTAGATTCAGCTAGTTCCTTATCTTTCTCAGCAAGATCATTATTTCTTTTCTCAATTTCTGCAAAGGACATATCCAGGTGATATGCATGCTCTTTGATCTTCAAAGTCAAAGAATTTATATCCCTCTTCAATGATTCTATTATCTCAATACACACATTCTCATTATCCTTTAATTTCTGGTTTACCGTGTGCATCTATTTCATATTTCAAATGAGGTTTATGTTTTCATCCATAACCCTCATCATTTTATCCTTTACTGAAACACAGTTAAGACAAAACGTTTCAGAGTTAGAAACTACCGTATCCTTTTCTTCTAAAAAAGATGCACCAGGAGCCATGAATACGTTATCATCAGCTTCACCATTTTGAGCAACAATGACAGGCTCTGTATCAATTTCTGATTCACTCAGATCATCTTCCACTGTCTGAAAGCTTTCTTCAGTCATCATTGATTACTTTCACCAGAACGAATACTATCACTATCAGTTAAATCTACAGAAGAATCACTTTGAGAATCACCTTGCTTCTCCAATACTTCTTTGATCAAGACCACAAAGGCTTGAGAAGTTGTTTCACCCTTTTTCTTCAATGCTTCCCATAGATCTCTTGAAGTTGGACACTTCCCGAGACTATGAATGATTTCTTTTGGTAAAGACATTGTTAAAGTTACACACGTTTTCATCTCATGATCAAACTTCTGCTTTTCTACTTTAGTAAGAGCTGTCACTGGTTAAGGAACATCACGAAATTCCAGAAAGTCAAAAGTAGGATGCACATATCCTTCTGTTATTGGTCTCCAAAAATTTTCATCAGTTTCTGATACGAACTGTTCGAACCGGACTTTCCTGCTACGGTAATCTGATATGCACAAAAGCCTCGGTGGCATAGTTACAATATCATTATCATCACACGAAATTGACATTTTGAAATTTTTATGAAAATATCCCGAAAAAAAATTTCCCCTCCAAAATACTCGTTTTAAAATTTTCAAAAAAATTCAAAATTTCAAAAATGATTCAAAACAACCATATAAGCTTTCCCTAAAAATTTGGGCAAGAACAAATTTCCCGCCAAAAATTCAAAATTTCAAAAATGATTCAAAACAACCATAAATTTTTTTTTAAGAACATAAGCGAACTAGATAAGTTCGCCAGAAATTAGTTCGCCTGATACTGCACGAGCGAACTTAATAAGTTCACCTGAATCTCACTTAACGAAGTTGTTAAGTTCGCCAGATCTTCAACGAGCGAACTTATTAAGTTCGCCTCCCTAAGTTCGTCTGCAACTGAATCAATAAGTTCGCCTAAAACGCTGAAACTTCAGAAAAACGAAAACACGAACTCAGACCTCTGAAAATCATGATTTCTGATGTATATGATCAAATTAGACAAATCTGAACCGTAGGAATGTGTAGGTACTGATTAGGAACACTTCTATCGGATCAATTTCATCAAAATAATCCAAAATCAAACCAAAATGATCAAAATTCTTCCATTTTTATCAAGAACACGAAAAAGATGAAAAATCCTTCAAATCCTCATCAAATTCAGTGATATTTGATGTTGATTGTACAAGAAAACACCACGAATCTTCTGCTAATTAAGAGCAAAAGCTCTGATACCAATTGTAGGTCCCGATTCGATGCGTGATGGATCTCAAGACACGTGGTACGATACGGTGATAACGTGCGGAATCCATGATCAACGTGCAACGTGTAACTCAATCAACAATACGGTGTAAATAAACGCTTTGTATTACTATAATCCTTGATTACAACAGTTCTCTCCAAAACACACACTTACAGCTTTTTCTTCTCTAGTGTTCTATGGAATATGAACTTGTAACTCCTATTTATATGAACACACAACACCTTAGGCGAACTTAACAAGTTCGCTCCTAAAGATGCTTAGGCGAACTTGTTAAGTTCGCCTCTCTATGAACTTACACATAATTTTATCAACAATTACAAAACATGTCCTAACATTAAATCATATGGGCAGATTCGCAACCTTTTACTAATCAAAAGCCCTATGATAATTTGACCTTCCATTATCGAATTCTCCCAAATCTGGAATCTAGGGTTCATCACACTTTGGGTTTAATCGAATACTGATCTGCACAAAACTTCAATGCAATTAAACTATATGGGTGATTTCGCAATACCTCAATCTGTAATAGCCCTATGAATCCAACCCCAATCATTATAAGATTTAATCGATTTGATTCTAAGATCAACCTAGGGTTTTTGAGTTCTAAATCAGGAATTAAACCACCTAAAACTCGATGATTTTTACAAATACTTACACCCCTAGATTCGTAATTCAATGATGATCATCAGCCCCATGTTTTTAAAAGCAGACTCGATCGAAATATGTTGGATTGGGACTAATTTGGGATCGGGTTCGCATGGGGAAGGAATTCAGGAGTGTTGAGGATTAAAACTGATTTGGGTCTGGGTTCTTGTGCAATAACCCTAACGGGTGAGTTGGTTAAGGCTTTATGTTGGTAGGGAGGGGACCCGGGTTCGAATCCCTCCACCCTCAACTCTTTTTAAAACAATTTTTAAATGTTATTTTCAATATAAAAATTATCCCAATATTAAAATATTATTATATTAATATATTTTATACCCGGAAAACACCCGTAGGTTCGGGTCTAGTTTTATAACCCATATTTTGTATTAATAACCACTTATAAAATAATATATATATTATTTTCAACTCTTGACTCTGATTCAAAAATAATATATTTATATATATTATTTTCACAATGTTTATAAACAATGTGTAACGTTCAAACCAATAAATAATATAGTCATTTATTATCCACGTTATTATGATCCGAATAAAAATAATAGTTTTATTATTTTTGTCACACAATTAATCATCGTGTTATTTCTCTAAGTTTAAAATAATATAATAACTTATGTTATTTTCCTAAACCATTATTAAATTGTACAAACGCATGAATATATTTATTGAATATTATTATTCGTAATTAGAGACGTTCGACTCGTAACGCATTTATCTTAATTATTATATTAAGAAACCTATTTTCCGGTAGACACGTTCGTCTACTCATTGGTCCTTAGAAGGTTTTAAGACGTTCTAATCTTGCGTGTCGTCGTGACAAATCCCACTGTGTCTCTAATTGTTATGTTTATAATTCTAGGGCATACGTGAGCCGTTTCAGGCTAACACTTGTGGTTTTCAATCTCATATTTGTGTGATACTACCTACTACGCAACGCATGTGAGTTTCACGGCCCATTTTACGATTTTTATTTGGGGGAGAAAACATGTCACAACCTTTTTGGTTATTGTTCTCATATGATATTACTGTTGAGACTAAGCGTAACACACTATAATTGAAAAGTCCTCACACACATCGGAACGTTAATATGAACTTAGCGAGGGAATGTTTGGTAGTACTATAGGGTTTGACAAGCCCCACCCGCGTTAGTCGCACTAACTCGATTGGAGGTCGAACGGGTGAAATATTGGCCTAAACACTATGCCAGGGTTGATAGACCTGGCGGGAGGCAAACAAACACATCAGTCAGCTTCGGTTGCGAGCACTTTAGTAAAACATGAATGTAGGCTAGCTACCTATTGATATGCATATTGAATTCATATAATCTATTAAACGCTACTATACTTTATTGAAACTTGTGAACTTACCAACTTAGTGTTGACTCGTTTTCTTACATGTTTTCTCAGGACGTTAAGAAGGTTCACATTAGGACATGCATGGTGTCACTTGACTATTATCATCTCATGTCAAACTATTTATGTTTCTATTATTATTCAAACTTGGGCGCGTTGTTTTGCGCATTTACTTTTGTTTAAACGCTTCCGCACGTTCACTCTGAACTTTTATATTATGACATTTTAAGTCCCATATAGTTTCTTTTGAAGTAATTGATGTTTGAGATCCTAGTTTGTCGCCTTCCAAAATGGTAAAACTTCGTTAGTGGAATATGGGGGTGTGACATAAATGAGAGAAGTTGAAGGGCAAGCCATTTACCAGTCCATGAACAGCAGATGCAAGTCAAGAATTCTGTTGAAGCGTGTGGGATAGATACTTCCATGGAGGACCCAACAGTGCCTTCTCTATTGTATACTCCTATTGATTCCCAGTGTACCTAATGGATACAAAGGTCCTCATGTATTCATCCTTGGTGTATGAGTTGTCGGCACCTTCATCTTAAAGCTTTACATGTTTTTTGAGAGTTGCTTCAGTCACAATAATGTCCTTGCCATCTACCTTAGCCTTGATTTGGGGAATCCCTTGTTCAGTGGAGTAGGAGGCGGAGTTCTAGAAATCTTCCATGTGAGATGTGTAAATTGTTGGGTTGGCGGTTAGAGCAAAGTGTAATTTTGATTGACAAAGAAAGTCGATCATGTCATCAAATCCCTCAGACTTCTTCCCATCTACTAGATATGCTGTAAGGTTGTGGTATGTTGAATATTTATCATCAGGTTTGTTAATGTCAAGGTTTGCCATGTTGATGATGAGTGGAGGGAAGATTTGAAAGTTGGTTATGGGTCCAGGGAGCTTTTAATGCTTGATTACGGGAGAGAAAAGGTGGAGAGTTAGGTCAAGAATTGAATGTGATGAGGTGAGGAAGGGAATTTGATTTTGTTATAACGGAAGGGTTTGAAGGGATGAAGCAACGATCACTTGTACCATACAAAAGAAAGCAGCGTAGGTATGGTTTCTACAGTGGTGCTTTACTTTTTACTGTTTTACAGCTGTACTACACTGTAGCATTCATGGTAAAGACTGACAGTGACTTTTTATAGCCGGTAAAAGTTAATTTGAACCATTTTTACCGATACGCAGCAAGATTGGTTGTTGCTGATGGTTATGTCTATCAGCAGTAAACTTAGTTGCTACTAATGGATATAATGGTCTACAGCAAAAGGTGTTGCTGCTGATTGCCTTAAAGCTATCCGCTGCAAACATGTTTCTGAGGATGGCCTAAAGTAATCAGCAGCAAAGGCTTTTGCTGCTGACAACTAAACCTATCAGCAGCAAAGGTGTTTGCTGCTGACAAATGAAGTTCTCCAATATGACTCAAAATATTTTTGAATTTTTAGAAGGGTTTTATTAACAACAAAAGAAAGACAAACACAATTATTATTAAAAAATTTCTTTAGAGAAGGATTTTAATCAAATTTCATCATTCCAATAGACTCAACTAGATATCTAAATCTAGCTTCATCAAAAGCTTTAGTGAACAAGTCAGCATATTCTTCACTGGTATGAACTTTGGTTAAAATAATTGTCCTTTTTCTCAGCTTGATCTCTAATAAAATGATACGTGATATCAATGTGTTTTGTCTTGGAGTGCTGCACAGGATTGTTGGTAATTGATATGGCACTCTTGTTGTCAATATGAATGGGAGTTGCCATGAATGTCACGCTATAGTCTTGGATTTGATTTTGAAACCAAATCACTTGAGCACAACAACTGGAAGCTGCAATGTACTCTTCTTCTGTTGTTGATGTTAACACACATGTCTGCTTCTTGCATTGCCAAGAGATCAGTCTTCCTCCCAGAAATTGACATCCTCCTGGTGTAGATTTCTTGTCCAAATTGCATCCTCCATAATCACTGTCAGTGTATGCATACAGATTGAATTTGTCATTCTTAGAGTACCATAGCCCCAGCTTTGAAGCTCCTTTCAGGTACCTAAGAATTCCCTTGACAGCTTGGAGATGTGAAGTCTTTGGAGCTGCTTGAAATCTTGCACATAGACACACTACAAACATAATGTCTGGTCCGGATGAATTCAGATACATGAGTGATCCAATCATTACCCTGTACTGATGTTGATTTGTGTTTTGACCATTTTTGTCAGGGGACAGTTGATGGTGCACTTGAATTGGAGTTCTTGTAGCAGAGCAATCAGCCAGCTTGAATCTTTCCAAAATGCTTTTGACATATTTGGATTGGCTGATGAAGATTCCATTTGGAACTTGTTTGACTTGGAGACCAAAAAGAAATTTAGTTCACCCATTGAACTCATTTCAAACTTTGAATGCATGAGGGTCTTAAAGTCTTTGCATAACATCTTCTTTGTTGATCCAAAGATGATGTCATCTGCATAGATTTTCACCAGTAGAATCTCTCCCCTTCATCTTTGATAAACAACGTCTGGTCAATAGCACATCTTTTGAAGTTGTTGTAGAGTAGATATTCTGACAGTGTTTCATACCAGGCTCTTGGGGCTTGATGTAACCCATATAGAGCTTTATCTAGTTTGAACACCTTGTCAGGATGCAAAGGATCTACAAAGCCAGGAGACTGTCTAACATAGACTTCCTCACCAATCTTCCCATATTGAAAAGCACTCTTGACATCCATCTGATAAACAATGAAGCTCTTGTATGCAGCATATGTTAGGAAGATTCTGATTGCCTCCAACCTAGCAACAGGTGCAAATACTTCATCATAATAAATTCCCTCATCCTGAGTGTAGCCTTGAGCTACAAGTCTTGCTTTGTTCTTGATTACAATCCCTCTTTCATCTTGTTTGTTCCTGAAGACCCACCTTGTGCCTATAGCAGTTTGTCCAGGTGGCAGATCAACTACTGTCCATACTTCTTGTCTCTTGAATTGCAATAACTCTTCTTGCATTGCTTCAATCCAGTTGCTATGCCGTAGGGCTTCATCTATTTTCTTTGGTTCAACTTGAGACAGAAAGCAGGAGTAAAGACATATATCGGCTTCATGTGACTTTCTTCTTGTCTGAACTCCTTGTTTAACTCGATCAATGACATTCTCTAGAGGATGTTCTTTGTTGATTCTTTGGGCTGGAACAACATCTAGCTGGATTCCTTGGTCAAGATTGCTTTGGTTTTGATCAGGAACTTCTTCAAGAGAGTTGTTTTCAGAAGTGTCTTCAACAACATCAGATACAATACCCTCATTTGTAGTAGGTGCTTCTATGTCAGTTGTAGGGTGATTGATGGTGTCATCTTGATCTTCATGTTCAGAGAGACTGCTGCTGGTGACATTAGAGTTGCTTGTTCTGGCTTCACTAGCTTCAATAGCATCAACAACAGAAGGTGCATCAATGGATGGTCTTTTGATTCTTATGGAAGGACCATTGAAACCCAATCTGTAGTCATAATTTGAGGAAGTGGCTTTCTTTTATGAATATGAAGATTCCATATTTGAGAAGATGAGAGGCTCAAATATTTGAGAGAAGGAGTCTATATCAAACAACCAGTCTGGCCCTTTTCCCTGTTCACATGGAATGTGTTCCTTACATTTCACATTGGCTGATTCTTCAATGATCCTTGTTCTAGTGTTGAATACTTTTTAGGCTTTGGATTAAGAGGAATATCCCACAAAGTATCCTTCATCAGATTTTGCACCAAATTTTGGAAGAACTCCATTGGTAATGAGAATAGTACATGAACATCCAAAGGGTTTTAGGAAGCCAATATATGGAACTTTATTGAACCATAATTTATAAGGTGTTTTGTTGAGAGGCTTGACTATAAAAACTCTATTTTGTACGTAGCAAGTTGTACTAACTTCCTCAGCCCAGAATGTGAGAGGCAGCTTTGAGTCAGCCAACATGGATCTGGCAGACTCAATTAGAGTTATGTTTCTTCTTTCAGCAACCTCATTTTGTTGAGGGGTTCTTGGAGCACTGTATTGTCTCTAGATGCCTTTGTTCTCACAAAAACAGTTCAAGATTTGATTTTTGAACTTTGTGCCTTGATCACACCTTATTGTCTTGACTTTCTGATTGCTTTGATTCTCAACCCTAAGAATGAAGGATTTGAGAATCTCAACAGTTTCATCTTTTGTTATCAAGAAGTATACCCATGAGAATCTGGTATAGTCATCAGTTATCACCAGACAGTATGACTTCTTTCCCATAGACATAACATTTATAGGACCAAAAAGATCCATATGCAATAGCTGTAATGGAGTGTCATTTGAGTTCAGTGTATTGGGCTTGTGAGAACTCTTGTGTTGCTTCCCCTTCAGGCATGCTATGCAATGATCTTCAAGTTGGAATTCTTTATCAGGTAGTCCTCTAACTAGATTTCCTTTAACCAACTTTTTGATGGTTTTGACATTGACATGACTCAATCTCCTATGCCATATAGCAGATTCATCAACTGATGCCTTGGATAGAAAGCAGGATACACTTCCAGATGGTGTAACCTTGTTCAGATCAAGCACATATAGATTGTCCTTTCTTTGAGCAGTTAACAAGATCTTCTCAGGGGGAGGTTTGCTCAGCCCAAGGGATACGACAAAACATTCTTCATCTGTGAAAACCATCCACTACAATTGGTTTAAACACAAGCCGTTGATCTTGAACACAAGATAGACCCTTGATTCTAAACACAAGCGCAGGGGAGGTTTGCAAGACAGACCCTTGATTCTAAGGATCGGATCAAACACAAGCCGTTGATCTTGAACTGATGAGAAGCTACACTATAATTGGTTTACAACAAAAAGACAAGTAGCAAAAAGACAACTGCAATGAAAAGACTTCAGCAATGAAAAGACAGCTTCAAAACAAAGGTCTTCTTAGTAATCATTGCAGGACTGATCAGAATAGGAGCATTGTCTTTTTTCAACTGCACCAATAACATTCCTTCTGCTAATAGGTGTGTCAGTGTTGTAGAAGAGATGTCAGTATTAAAGTCAAAGCTGCTAATGATTTGCCTATCATCAACATCAATGTATGATGCTGCTGAGAAGCCTATCAGCAGCAACCTTAAACTTCAGCAGATAAAGCCTATCAGCAGCATAGTTTTTTATCTGCAGCAAAGTATAACTATCCACATCATAGGCACTTATCAGCAGCAACTTCATTAGTGTCAAAATTGTGGAGTCCGCAGCATTTACACTTAGAGAATTTTGTAGTCATCAATCTTTATCTCTACAAATCCATCATCATCAATTCTTGAAACATATAAATTGTTAAGTTTATAGTGGTAGGATAATCGACATGGTTAAACCTAGGCCTTGACATACTTTGAGGTGGGACTAAGCTAATATGTAGTTGTTTGAGTGTGAGACCCATAGATAGAATGATAACTTGGTAATATGGCTTTAAAACACAATTTAGGGCTTGATAAGTTGGTCGTTGGGTTTAGTCGGATAGAAATACCGATAATTGCATTTAGAGCGTGATTATAATTGAACTAATGAATTAATGTGATTGTTAAAGCTAGTTTTCCAGTTATGATTCTGTTGCAGATTCTTTTTCGAGGACGAAAAAAGGTTAAGTGTGGGGATGTTTGATGTGTTGCAAAACACATGTATTTTATCCTATTGTTTTGTGTGTTTTTAGCTAATTTCGTATTCGTTTTTGGTTCGTTCTGAGTTCGGGGTGTGTTTGTAGGTGCTCGTGTGCTAAAGTAGCAGAATTCAAGTGTTAAAACCTGGAGAAGTCAAGCACACGAGGAGAGAAGATGAAAAGATTAAAGGAAAAATAAAAATTATGAGAAAATAAGTCATCGTGCCACGCGAAGAGGCTGCCCCACATGTTCGCGACACGCGAACACCATGGAAAAGGGCCCTGACTGTTTTGGCCTTCGCACCACGAGAAGGACCCAGGATATTGGTTCGCGACACGCGAAAAGCATAAAAATCTAGAAAAACCCTAATTTTGAATATTAAAAGATTTTGATTGCCATTATTCGAGAAGTTCGACTTTTAGCCATCTGGATAGAGTTCTTGGGTGATTTCTGGAGAAGAGGAAGCAATTGGAGCCGTAGTTTGAAGCTTGTGAGATCGAATCGGTTAGACATCAATCGTTCGGTGTCGAGTACTCATTCTTTTGTATTCAATCAGTTGTTTGATACCATGATTATGCCTTTTGCAACTGGTTTATTAGTTTTAAACATGATTTTTGGCTAAACTCTTAGTAACTGCCTAGATTGGATGAATATTTATTGAAAGATCGGATTTTTATCGGTTTTGGTTATCGTATGATGATTTGATACTATTGTAAAGAATCTTTGCATAATTGATCTGATGTGTTTGCATGTTTAGTTCTAATTTGTTATCAATTTATATTTCGCATGCTTCTTGTTGAATGTCTTTCAGTTATAGGTGCATGTTTAGGTTGCTTACTGTGTGTTTGTGACTGTGTATGGTATTGCTAGACATAGTAATCCATAGGAATATCTGTTGGTGAGTTATTAGATCTGAATATTCTACCTGTCTCAATAGATGAAAGGTGAGTGATAGTCGGTTAGTCTCTGGTTTTAGGTGTCTAGGTGTGAAGGCTCTAAAAGGAAGTTTCCCTAGTTTGCTTAGGATCTTTGCTATTATGTATCAGTTGTCTTTGATTACCTGATGTCGTCCAGACGGTCTATAAAAACTATAATAAAACCTAACCTAGACTCCTAAGTAATGAAAGGAATACCTTCAACTAAACCGCACTGACAGGCAAGTGTAAATATCGAGTGTAGCACAGCTTAATGGTAAACCGAGTTATCGAACCCTAGAGACACTATGATAACTATACTAGACTCTGACTCGGACTAAAGATTGATTTGGTTTGGGGTTTTAACTACACTAAAGATTAACTAAGAATGCAGAAAACTAAAACGAATCAACAATCAAGATCAAAGTACTAAGGTGAATTCAGAAGATGGGAAGAATACTACCTAGGTCGGAATCTTACTTGCAAAACATAACTTCTACCAGTTCTGGAAACTAAGATGGATTTGGGTTTCTAAGGATGACAACTAAAGACTACCTAGTGGATCCCTAATCACTCTCAGGGTGTCACCAACTAAGCTACCTAAAATGTACTAAACTCACCAGATGGTTAAATCACCTCTCGGGCATTTCCAACAATGACAAAGTACCCGAATAGACAGATCACCTTTCAGTCTCACTGTCCACCATACATTCGAAGAATGCACGGGGTAATCTCAAGATAATAACTATGACATAAACTAGCAACAATCACTAGACATCTAATACTAACGCCCTCTCAGACTTCTAACACTCGGATTCCTAATGACGAAGACTAGACAACTAATTCTCACCTCTCGGGTATTGAACTAGGACACACATTCACTTCTAATCAGCAATCAAACACAACTCATATGTCTACTACGTCTAGCAAACCACTCAACAATCACAAACCCTAAGATCAATGACCTTATTACGCAAATCAAACTAGCAGACAACCACAATAAGCATACAGAGTTACAATCAATCACACAATCAGAATTAAACATGCTATATCATCATAATAGTTAACTCAAAATCTTTTACAAAATCATTAATCCATCAAATAGAATCCAAAACTAGTAAAAGTCTAAACTTTACAAGTAATCATCATTTGACCTAGGCAGTACTATGGTTTTAGACAAGAATCATCATCCAAAACATCATAACAGAAGTAAAAGACAAAGACATGGTATCAAACATAGCAATCAAAACACAAAGGTTCAAACTTGAAAAACTAGAACGCTATTACAACGAACTCGGGATCCAAAAGCTTTGATCTTGCACTTGAATCGATCTTCTTGCTCCCAAAATCGCCCTAAGATCTGTTCCAGACGGCTAAGATACGAACTCCGGCATAACTGCATTACAATTCAATTAAAAGTCGATTAGGGCTTTTTTCATGAAATATGGGCCTCTCGCATACCGCGAGAGGTTGTGCTCTGATTCCTCGCATACCCCGAGGAACAAAATATTTGTGGCCCATTCTGGCTTCCCTCACGTACCGCGAGGCAACTCTCCCTCCTCTCTCGCGTACCGCGATAGGTATAAATTTCCCATTTTTCACTTTTGATCTTTGGGCTTCATTCACTTACTCAGTTTCTTCATATATTCACTTGTAATCTTCACGAGCACCTAAAAACATACAATAGACTCAAATACAGACTTAAACAACTCAAAACTAACACAAAACTAATCAAAAACGAATGAAAACACTAGGAATAAAGATGTGTGCTTCGCACTACGTCAAACATCCCCACACTTAATCTTTTTTCATCCTCGAAAAAGCTGCAATGGAATCATAACTCAAATCTAACTTAACAAACATCAATTACCAATTAACAAAATATACTCACGCATTAAAAAGCAATAATTAGTATTTCTGTCCGATTAAACCCAAGCACCAACTTTCTAGCCCCCGTTATGTGTTCTAATTCCATTTTATACACTATCAATCAACCTATGTGACTCACACTTAACAGTTACAGCTCCACCTAATCCCTTCTCACGGTTATATCTAGGCACGAATCAAACCATATAGATTTACCCTACCACATTAAACTAAAATTTACAGGTTTTAGAAATCAGATGATCAATGAATGAATGGAATGAATATGAGCATTAATAAGCAAATCAAACTTCATCTAGAAGGGTTTCAACCAAGTCACTATCTCGGAAGGTAACACATAGACTAAGTCATAACAATAAAGCACATAAGAATCAACCAAGTGGTGTTTCAATCAGGTTGGAACCTGACGTGTGACACGTAGGCGAAACTTAGATTCCAATTAAATAAGCTCAAGAATTATGGAATTATGGATGCGGGCGCCACCGAAACTCGGATTTATTCTCATAAAAAGAGAGTGGTGTGCCATGAAATTTCAAAAACCTCTAAACTTTTTCTTAATGTGGTACATATCACCCTATGTTGACAGTTTCTATATTACCATTACCCTAAGATTAGTACCCACAAGATATCATGATTTTAAATCAATTAATTCCTAAGTAACACTCACAGGCTATTTAAGCTATTCAAACTGGCTGGGTCTACCAAAACATCACTAATTAGACGCGTTTTCTATTATTTATTCCATTTAAACACAACAAGCAGATCTATATTTTCAATAATTTCCAAGGACATTTTTCACAATTGTTTTCAATTTTTTTTGTATTTTTGATTTTTTTTTAAAACAAAACAAACTAACTCAACTAGACACTCACATCCCCACACTTGAAAGACACATTGTCCTCAATGTGAAGTAAAACACAACTAAAAATAAAAATGCAAAAATAAAAACAAAAAACAGGAAGCGACTTAGCTGGTAATGTAGCAGTGAATATATCCTGCTTCCTTCATCCTTGTGCACCGTATAGCATTTCGGTCGCGGTTGCACAGACTGTCGGGTTGCCTTTACAAAATTCATATAAGTGATAATCGATCTCGCTCGAATGGAGATTGAGTACGGGCAGAATAATAAAACCTGCAAAATAAACCTCACAACAAACCCGCAGCATTAAACTGACTCACATTAAAATAAAGACTCGACTGACTCACTAAGAATTAAAAGACTCAAGATAGATAGCATGTAGAAAAACATACTCAATGGGTGGCAAACACATAGACATGCATGCCACATCAAAGTAGGTCATCGGTCACGAACAGTTTAAGTTTCCCATGGTAATGGTGAATCATGTGGATGGTGATAGAAGTATATGTGATGTGGGATAATGGATGGTGGATAGAGGATAGAGGTTTGAATGATAGCGGTGGTCGATGCGGGTGAACGGTGAACGAAACCATGGGAAAACAAGGAAGAAGGATGAAACCAGCCTAGCCACGCGTACCGCGAGAGAACCGGCAGCACTCCTCGCGTGCCGCGAAGAGGCAGAATCTAAGTCGACTACTTGGTTTGTCCTTCACGTACCGCGAGAGGACTTCCAAAATTCTTCGCGTACCACGGGGACTTGTTGGTAACAGAAAGTTTAGAAATTTTTTCAACTTTTATACTTAGAAAATTTTTTATCATTTAAATTTTTTTTTTCACCCAAATTCTTTAAAACTTGTTCCAACAATAAAAATCAATGTAAAACATACCTGGAACTTCGTTCCCGACGATTTTCCTCACCGAATCAAGCACGAATCCCTGCAAAACATGACACAAATAAAACACATACCCAAAAACACAGAAAAAGACACGGACTTAAACCAAATGCAAACAAACTCTACATCCCGGGCACTTGCCCAAGATTCAAACAAGCCTATCAGGAGGCTTCTCCTTGATTCTAACCGGAACCGCCTTCATTCTTCCCTGTCTCCCGGCCCTCCACATCAGTAACAACCCCATACTCCTACCAAACAATGTACTTCTAGCACTTAGCTCTTTCCATCACAACTTAAACCTACCAGGTCCGAAAACAACCTGGTTCAAGTACTTCAACAGTTTATCTCCCCTAGATGTCCCCACACTTGGGGTTTGAATTCTCCCTAAAGTAGATGAATCTTTCAAAGCACGGTTTCTCTCACGGCGCAGCCTAGATTTAGGGGATGACCCGGCTTCTATCCCCTCTAAAAAAAGAATAGGTAAAGGTTCAAGAATGAGATTTTCTATAGATGTGACCTCTAAACCTCTACCAGGATCTCCAGGATCCTCCACAATCTCCACCACATGTGCCTCATAAACTATCTGCTCCACTTGTGCTAATATGTCACCCAAACTATAATCAGCATTGCTAGCACTTAAGAACGAAGACCCTACTAATTTATTTTCAAATTCAGCTAACCAATCCGGTGGGTCATCTATCATTCCTCCTCCATCTCCATCAATAACATCCTCGACTGGATTAAAGTCCCGAATTCACCTATGAACGCATCAAGCATGCACACGGAGTGGCTATGCTCGCCAACATCCTTCACGGGTTTCATAGAATAAAATGTGATCGACTCATCCCCCACATGAAGTGTGAGTTTCCCATCAAAGACATTTATCATTGCTTTGGCGGTACGTATGAACGGGCGTCCTAGGATGAGCGGGACTTTATCATCCACTTCCATCTCCAATATGATGTAATCCACGGGGAAGACAAATTTACCTACTTTCACTAACAGATTCTCCATAATTCCCCGTGGATACTTGACTGAGCGGTCATCCAAAGAAATGCTCATGCGTGTTGGTTGTAGTTCACCTAGGTCAAGCTTCTTATAGATAGAATATGGCATCAGATTGATGCTAGCACCTAGATCAGCCAACGCGTGGTTCAATGGTAAACTGCCTAGCAGACATGGTATCGTGAAACGACCCGAATCCGGCAGCTTCTCAGGCAACTGGTTCTGAACCATCGCAGAACATTGCTCACTAAGTGAGACTTTAGAGATCCACTCCAGCTTCTTCTTGTTGGAAAGAAGATCTTTGAGGAACTTGTCATACTTTGGCATATGCTGGAGGACCTCTATAAATGGGAGATTGACCTTAAGTTGATTAAACATATCAAGGAAGTGACCGTATTCCCTAGCGTGTTTATGTGGCAACAAACGAGCTGGATAGGGAACACGACTCAAGTCATCTCAGGGGACTTCATCTCCACCCCCTTCTTCTTCTCCTCTGCCTTCTCGGCAAGCTTCTCCTTTACTACTCTCCCGTCCACCAGCTCTTCTTCTTCAACTACCGATGGGCTCTCCTTCTCTTCAGCCCTATGACTTCTCATCAAAACAGCATTCAACTCGGGCTCCTCTAGCATCGATCTCAGCAAATCGAGCTCTCCAATCCACCTTCTTCACCTCTTCAACCGACGGAATTCCATATTCAGCACCGTGGGAGGCTTCCTTCTCTACTACCTCTTCCTCTCCATGACTTAGGACTAACACGGCCATCACTGAAGCGTTAGAACTCTTATACGTCGTAGATGCCTCAACCTGCTTCTCCTTTAGGCTCTTCACGATGTCTCCTACCGTACGCTTCAAATCCTGGAATGCCGAATGCTGATTCTTCAATATAGTGTCGTGGCTATCCAGTCTTTGTCGAGCATCCCTGTCATTTTGAACTAACTGAGCAAGCAAATGTTTCTAATTCTCTATCATCTCCTCAATCTTCCTTGTGTTGACATTGCTTCCTGAATTTGCTCCTCTTTCAGCTCCTCCTTACTGATGTTGGCGACCATTAAACCCAGGCGGGTTATTTCCAGATCTCCATCCCGAGCCAAAAGAATTATTATAATTGTTGTACCCTCGGTTCTGGTTATGGTTGCCAGTGAAACTCACCTGTTCCTGATGAGTAACGGGGCAATCGCTGGTGTCGTGTCCTCCCATGCACACCTAACACCGTTGAGCATTGAGTTTCAACTCCTTAATCTCGTTCGCCATCCCTGCAAGTGCCGCATCCACGCTAGTTTCAGGGTTGACCTGATGCATACCTCTAGGAAAAGAGGCATATGCTCTAGCACTAGGAATGGAAGTCCTAGTAGATGGATGTTGCTGTTCCGCCAGAGCGAAGCTCTCGAACATCTCCTCACACTCAGAAGGGTCGAGTTTATCCATGATATGGCCTCCGGCAGTTGGGTTAATAATTTGCTGCTTCGCGAAGATAAGGCTATTATATAACTTCTCCACAATTGCCAAGTCGGATAGACCATGCTTTGGGCATCGGCTCAACAGCGCGTTGAACGCTCCCAGGCCATGTGATAAGGCTCGTCAAGGTCCATCCGAAACGAATGGATTTGATCCCTAAGGCAAGCGGCCCTGGAAGATGGATAGTACTTCTTATAGAATTTAGCTTGAAGATCCTCCCATGTGGTAATAGAATTGTCGGGGAGGGTGTCAATCCAAGTAGATGCACGCCCAGAGAGCGAGAATGGAAAGAGACTCAAGTAGATAGCGTCCTTAGACACACCCGTGATATTAAAGGTATCACAAATGCGCACGAAGCGGGATAGGTGTTCCAGGTGCATCCTCATCCTCGAGGCCATGAAATTGAGTGGCATGAGTGATCGTTCTCATGACATGTAATGGGATCTGCCAAGTGGTGGCATTAGTGATAGCGGGGCGTGTGATCGAAGATCTCACCCCGAGGACCCTATCACTGGCTCTCTGGTGCACAGTACGCCTCGTTGGTGGGTCAGCTTCGCCCATATTAGGAAATGGAACTTGGCTAGTAGAACGTACTTGGCTTCGCCCATATTAGGAAATGGAACTTGGCTCGTGCAGCTCTCGTCCGGCTCTTTGTAAGCTGGAAATAGTGGTGATCCCTACGAACGAGTACGTTGCAAAAACTGACACAAGAATAAAATAAAACAAATAAAGACTCAAAGACAAAAAGACTTGATCCTATTTTAGACTAACAGATAAGACACACAAGTAGCACAGAATGACAAGCACACAAAATAAGACTCAAAACAAACAAAACCAAAAATCAAACTAAGAACTAGTCAAAGCTAATATTGCTATTGCCAAGTGTCCCCGGCAACGGCGCCAAAAACTTGATGTCGTCCAGACGGTCTATAAAAACTATAATAAACCTAACCTAGACTCCTAAATAATAAACGGAATACCTTCAACTAAACCGCACTGACAGACAAGTGTACCTATCGAGCGTAGCATAGCTTAATGGTAAACCGAGTTATCGAACCCTAGAGACACTATGATAACTATACTAGACTCTGACTCGGACTAAAGATTGATTTGGTTTGGGGTTTTAACTACACTAAAGAATAACTAAGAATGCAGAAAACTAAAATGACTAAACAATCAAGATTAAAGTACTAAGGTGAAATCAGAAGATGGGAAGAATACTACCTAGGTAGGAATCCTACTTGCAAAGCACAACTTCTACCAGTTCTGGAAACTAAGATGGATCTGGGTTTCTAAGGATGACAACTAAAGACTACCTAGTGGATCCCTAATCACTCACAGGGTGTCACCAACTAAGCTACCTAAATTGTACTAAACTCACCAGATGGTTAGATCACCTCTCGGGTATTTCCAACAATGACAAAGTACCCGAATATACAGATCACCTTTCAGTCTCACTGTCCACCATACATTCGAGGAATACACGGGGTAATCTCAAGATAATAACTATGACATGAACTAGCAACAATCACTAGACACCTAATACTAACGCCCTCTCGGACTGTTAACACTTGAATTCCTAATGACGAAGACTAGACAACTAATTCTCACCTCTCGGGTATTAAACTATGACGCACATTCACTTCTAATCAGCAATCAAACACAACTCCTATGGCTACTACGTCTAGCAAACCACTCAACAATCACAAACCCTAAGATATATGACCTGAATACGCAAATCAAACTAGCAGACAACCACAATAAGCATACAGAGTTACAATCAATCACACAATCAGAATTAAACATGCTATATCATCATAATAGTTAACTCAAAATCTTTTATAAAATCATTAATCCAACAAATAGAATCCAAAACCTGTAAAAATCTAAACTTTACAAGTAATCATCATTTGACCTAGGCAGTACTGTCACACCCTCGCCAAGGCGGAAACGCAAGGCGCGACGTTACATGGTTTCCAAAGCATATGATTACCGCAAACACATACATGATAAATGGATACATAATCAAGTTTAAAGTTTTACATTCCAAAATGTAAATTGAGTTTACAAAAAGTGAAGATTTCGCAAATATGACTCCATTACAATGAGTTATACAAGAGAAATCCCCCAAAAGTTGTATCCATCGTGCATGCATGTATCCTACATTGTTAACCTTGCGATCACATTCAATTTCCTGAAAAACATACTTAAAATTGTCAACACTAGGTTGGTGAGTTCACAGGTTTAATCAAATAGTTCTTTGTAAACTTTGTTCGTAAATAGTTTCAGGTATATGTGATAAACAGAATAAGAATTGTTGACCCATTTGTAAACTAGCTAGGAATACAAATAATATGTTCATACATGAGGCGTAACCAAACCATGACAATTGTACACGCCCCTAATTTCGTTATCCGGTTCTATGCGGCCATAAATCCTCCAGATTGTGGTTAGCGCGACTAACCATGACCGGGAGACGTCACTCTCCATAGTACTATTCATAGGACCCTAGGCTACAGTTAATGGTTACTACATTGTTCCAAGGGACTTTCACGGCCTCACTTGTTGTTCTCATCTCATGCAAACATAAAAGTCGTGCCTTATTCTCTTGTTATCCCATAAAATAGTTGTAAGTATGTTTTTCCCCCAAATATTGAAAACAGTAAAAAGGGGCCGTGAAACTCACCTTGAGTTTGTGTATACTTGTAATGATACTTGTTGTAGTCAACCTTGACTATTCGTACCCTAGATACCAAGGGTAAATTGTGTTAAGACCGAACGTCTTATATTGCAAATTGTTCACCGACTTTGTAAATCTGGTCGTTTTTGTTTGAATATCTCCTTAGTTGTTCAACACTTGTTTTGTTATAAAAACAGTCTTGAGTTACTGCCCAAATGGGACTGTTGACCAGGTGTCGAAACTTCTTAGTTTCGATTGGGCATATGTGTATCGAAACTACTTAGTTTCGATGGAGTAGTCAGGTGTCGGAACTTCTTAGTTTCGATGGAGTATTTGAGTGTCGAAACTACCTAGTTTCGATTGAGTAAGTGTTATCAAAACAATCTAGTTTCGATTGAAAAGAAGGGTATCGAAACTACCTAGTTTCGATTGAGCAATATGTATCGAAACTACCTAGTTTTGATTGAATCAGCTAGTATCGAAACTACTAGTTTCGATTGAGTAACAGGTATCGAAACTACTTGTTTCGATTGAGTATAGGTATCGAAACTACTTGTTTCGATTGAGTATAGGTATCGAAACTTCATAGTTTCGATTACTGGACTTCTGTTTGACAGAATCAGTCCTGCATATTAATGTTTTAAAACTTGAATTTGACACACTTTTCTTGTTATCTTACTTGCGATTGAACATTTTGTATGCTTAGATACGGTTTTTAAAGGAAATAAAGTAGATGGTTTTGAGTTTTTACCTTAAAACAGTGACGATGGTGATGAGAGAAAACAGAGAATTATCTTTGACTCTTTTGCAGAATTTTCTTTAAAAATACTTGAAATTCTTCTTAAAACACTGAATTGTGGTGGATTTTGCCTTAAAACTTGACTTCAATCTTGAAGAGAATTGGAGAATTTGCCGTAAGAAAATGAGTGATAAAATGGGAATTGTGAGGAAAATGAGTGAGGTGGTATGGTTTTACTTGAGTCTTTCTCAGGTGAGGTATGGGTCGAGGTGTGGGTTTTCTCTGCACTTCGGCCGAAAAGTCAAAAATAATTTGAGAGCTTATAATTAGTTTTTAAGTATTAGTTTATTAGAGGTATTAATATCAATTAGAGTTTTAAGGGGGTAATTTAATTCGGTTTGGGTTTCTCACGGTATTATAAATTTAACAAGTTTATAGCTCGTTAAAGAAAAACATTGAAATCTTGGATTGTATAATCCGTTGAGGTGATTATTTGACCAATCGTAAAATTTGTGTAACCTATACGCCTGGATATTTAATTTATCCACTATTGTTTGTATTTTGCCGGATTATGCGTGTATGTGAACCGGTAACTCCTAGAATTACCAAAATATGATTTGAGACCATGTACGGTCTTTGTTAGACTCTAAAGTTCTTGTTTGTGAATTTAAGTAAATCACAAAAATAATTAAAATGTAAACTTGTTTATAATGTGTACGGATATTGACCTGAGATGTCGGGTGTCACATTCTCCCCTTGTTAAAAGAATTTCGTCCCGAAATTCAATTCGTGTCATCTTGAACTGGTGTATCCTTAAACAAGGATGGGTATTTTGTTTTCATTTGGTCCTCTCGTTCCCATGTATACTCAGGACCACGTTTTGAGTTCCAACGTACTTTAACCAGTTTGATCCGACTACGTCTCAGCTTTTGAACTTTCCAATCTGAAATCTCAATCGGTTCCTCGATGAAATGCAACCTGTCGTCTATGTGAATCTCATCAGGTGGTATAATTAACGCCTCGTCTGATAAACACTTCTTGAGATTTGATACATGAAACGTATCATGCACGTTGTTTAGTTCTTGTGGTAGTTTGAGCTTGTAAGCTACAGGGCCAACCCTAGCCAGTATTTCAAACGGTCCAACGTATCTAGGGTTAAGCTT
Source organism: Smallanthus sonchifolius (assembly GCA_023525975.1). NCBI lineage: Eukaryota > Viridiplantae > Streptophyta > Magnoliopsida > Asterales > Asteraceae > Smallanthus > Smallanthus sonchifolius. The sequence goes on along the minus strand of CM042021.1, from coordinate 65,189,724 downwards.
ACCAAGGTTACCAAACCTCACAACGCCTTTCCATGGTGAGACTTTTAACATTACTCGGTCACCAATTTGAAATTCTAATGGTTTCCGTCTGTTATCAGCATAGCACTTCTGTCTGTCTCGGGCAGCTTTCAGACGGTCCTTAATTTTGAAGATATTATCAGTGGTTTCCTGGACAATCTCAGGGCCTGTCAAATGTTTTTCACCAACTTCCGCCCAACATAGCGGTGAGCGGCATTTACGACCATATAAAGCTTCAAACGGAGCTGCTTTAATGCTTGTGTGGTAACTGTTATTGTAGGAAAACTCTGCTAACGGTAAATGAGTATCCCAATTTCCTCCGAAATCAATTACACACGCACGGAGCATATCTTCTAGTGTCTGGATAGTCCGTTCACTTTGACCATCTGTTTGTGGGTGATATGCCGTGCTCATGTCAAGACGTGTGCCCATGGCTTCTTGTAATGATTTCCAGATTCTAGACACGAATCTGCTGTCTCTATCAGAGATAATAGAAATTGGCACTCCATGCCTAGCCACAATTTCCTTGATATAAAGCTTTGCAAGTTTCTCGGTTTTATCCGTCTCTTTGATAGGTAGAAAATGAGCCGATTTTGTTAAACGGTCGACAATTACCCATATGGTATCATAACCGCCGGACGTCCTGGGTAACTTCGTGATGAAATCTATAGAAATTTGTTCCCATTTCCATTGAGGTATCTCGGGTTGTTGTAACAATCCCGACGGTTTCTGATGTTCTGCCTTTACCTTTGAACATGTCAGGCATTTACCGACATAAATAGCAATTTCTCCTTTCATATTGGGCCACCAATATAATTCTTTTAGATCCTTATACATCTTATCTGAACCTGGGTGAATGGAGTATCTGGACTTGTGGGCTTCGTCCATAACCAACTCCCGTAAGTTACCAATACATGGCACCCAAGTTCTATTCATGAAGTATAAAGTGACATCTGACTTAGCCTCCAATTGTTTGATCATTCCACGTAGTGCTTCATTCTGAATGTTTTCTTCTTTGATCGCCTCTTGTTGTGCCATCCGGATTTGAGTCGTGAGACTCGTGTGATTTGTTAATCCTAGGGCACGAACACGAAGAGTTTTAAATCGTTCCTTGCGACTTAAGGCATCTGCTACGACGTTTGCCTTACCCGGGTGATACTTGATATCACAGTCGTAATCATTCAGTAACTCTACCCAACGACGTTGTCTCATATTGAGTTCCCTTTGATCGAAGATATGTTGGAGACTCTTGTGATCAGTAAAGATAGTGCATCTTGTACCGTAAAGATAATGTCTCCAAATCTTGAGTGCAAACACCACTGCGCCCAACTCCAAGTCATGGGTCGTATAATTCTTTTCGTGCACTTTTAGTTGTCGTGAGGCATATGCGATGACTTTGTCTCTTTGCATTAACACACAACCAAGTCCTTGGTGTGATGCATCGCAGTATACGACAAAGTTGTCGATTCCCTCAGGAAGGGATAAGATCGGTGCACTACACAGCTTCTGCTTCAGTAATTGAAAAGCTAACTCTTGCTTGTCACTCCAATCAAACTTCTTTTCTTTCTGGGTTAATGTGGTTAAAGGCAGGGCTATTTTTGAAAAATTCTCGATGAATCGCCTGTAATAGCCTGCCAAACCCAGAAATTGACGTACCTCAGTCGGAGTTGTTGGTGCTTCCCAGTTTTTGATCGCTTCAATTTTAGATGGGTCTACGTGAATACCATTCTTATTGATGACGTGTCCGAGAAAGTGAACATCTCGGATCCAAAACTCACACTTAGAGAATTTAGCATAAAGCTTCTCATTCCTGAGTAGTTCTAAGATTAATTTCAGATGATGTTCATGTTGCTCCTTGGTTTGCGAATATATTAATATGTCATCAATAAATACTATCACGAATTTATCCAAGTATGGCTTGCACACTCGGTTCATGAGATCCATGAAAACAGCTGGTGCGTTCGTCAAACCAAATGGCATAACTAGGAACTCGTAGTGACCGTAACGAGTCCTAAAAGCCATTTTTGGTATATCTTCTTCCTGAATTTTCAGTTGATGATACCCTGATCGTGGATCAATTTTAGAATAGAAGCTGGAACCTTGAAGTTGATCAAACAAATCATCTATTCGAGGAAGAGGATACCGGTTTTTGATTGTAAGTTTGTTTAATTCTCGGTAATCAATACACATCCTAAAGGTTCCATCCTTTTTCTTTACGAATAGGACCGGAGCTCCCCAAGGTGAGAAACTCGGTCTTATGAAACCTTTATCCAGCAACTCTTGCAGTTGATTAGATAATTCCTGCATCTCGGAAGGTGCTAGTCGATACGGTGATCGCGCAACCGGTGCGGCTCCTGGTACCAAGTCGATTCGGAATTCGACTTGTCTCGGTGGTGGTAATCCAGGTAAGTCTTCAGGAAAAACTTTGGGGTAATATTTAACGATTGATATGTCTTCAAGTCGACGTTTCTCGGGTTTCTTCTCGACGGCGTGAGCCAGGAACACGCAATAGCCTTTTCGTAGGTACTTACGAGCTTTCATGCAGTTTATCATCCTCAATGTCACTCCACTCTTCTCACCTTGAACCGAAAGAACTTCTCCGTTCGGGAGAGGAATATGAACAATCTTCTCAAAACAAACAATCTCGGCGTGATTCTTCGACAACCAATCCATACCAATAACAACGTCAAAACTTCCCAAGTCAACAGGTAGTAGATCTATACTAAATGTGTGGTTCTTAAAACATAAGGTACAACCCTGAATGACTTCCCCAGTTCTAATTAATTTTCCGTTCGCTAATTCAATTATATAATTTTGGTCTAGTTTGCTGGGTTTAATACCGAGTAGGGACTTAAATTCATTTGACACAAAACTCATATCAGCACCCGTATCGAAAAGTATAGAGGCATAGTGATTATTTATCGGGAACGTACCAGTGACAATGTTTGGATCTTGTCGTGCGTCACCAGCCCCCATTACAAACGCTCTTCCACGGGCCTGATTGTCGTTTCGGTTCTTCAACTTTGGACAGTCTTTTCTAAAGTGCTTTGGATCTCCACACTCAAAGCATCCCTGATTCATCCTTTCTGCTCCTAGGTTGACCTTTCTTGCTACTTGATTGGTCTTATTAGGGTTCGCATTGTTCCAACAGTTATGGGCTAGATGCCCATGCTTTTTACACTTTCCACATTGGGTACACCTTCCATTGTGATGATACCCACATTTGTCACACTTCGGTAGTGTTCCAAGATATCCTTTCTATTCCACAGTGTTGACAGCATAGGCTTTCATAATTTCAGGTCTCTTGTTAGTTTGATTCTTGTTTTGGTTACTTAGCTTTCCAAACCATTTCCTCTTTTCCCCAGACCTTCCTTCCTCGGTCTCCTTCTTCTCAAACAAACCATCACGCACAGCATTATCTCTTAGTTTGGAAGCTAGAATTATAGCGCTCTTGGCATCCATGGGGTTCGATGAAGTTACCAGGCTTCGGATTTGAGGTACGAGACCCCACAAGTATTTTTCAACCTTCTTGTATTCTGGGGTAACCATGTGTGGAACCAAACTTGCTAACTCATTGAATCGGTCAGTGTAACCAGCCACATCATCTCCTGTCATTTGTAAATTCCACATTTCAGATTCGATCTTTTGCAACTCATTTCGAGGACAGTACTCCTCGATCATCATAGCCTTTAGATCATCCCAAGATAGCCGGTAGGCAGTCTGCCTTCCCAAGGTTTTCATCTGAGAATTCCACCAGGTTAATGCTTTGTCAGCAAGTGTGCAAGTGGCATATTTCACTATACAGTCGGCTGTGCATTCACTAATATCAATTACCGATTCTATCTTCTCAATCCATCTCATCAGGCCTATGCCATTGAAGTTGCGAGGGTTGCAGGATAGAAAAGCCTTATAAGTGCACTTCTTGTTCGAAGCATCTCCAGAACCTCCAGTAGTGCCACTGCCTCCTGCACCTCCTCCACTACCACTACCACTACCATTTCCTCCGACGTTATTCCGATTGGCTTCGTACTGCTCCAAGGCGGCGGCTACACGTTGGGATATGAGTTGCTCAACTTCTGCGGAAATCGTCGTGTTGTTTTCACCAGTAGTGTCACGCGGTGTCCTTCTTTTGGGTGCCATGGGTCTGAAGTCGAAATGGGGTTAGTGTGTGACGATGTTCAGTGTCTACGATATCCGTACAATATGATGATAAGTTATGAAATGCATATGCAAGGAAAATCGTCTTAGTGAGTCATTTAGATTATAGACTAGGTTCGATTTTTGACCCCTAGTTCGCTATAATCAATGGCTCTGATACCAATCTGTCACACCCTCGCCAAGGCGGAAAGGCGAGGCGCAACGTTACATGGTTTCCAAAGCATATGATTACCGCAAACACATACATGATAAATGGATACATAATCAAGTATAAAGTTTTACATTCCAAAATGTAAATTGAGTTTACAAAAAGTGAAGATTTCGCAAATATGACTCCATTACAATGAGTTATACAAGAGAAATCCCCCAAAAGTTGTATCCATCGTGCATGCATGTATCCTACATTGTTAACCTTGCGATCACGTTCAATTTCCTGAAAAACATACTTAAAATTGTCAACACTAGGTTGGTGAGTTCACAGGTTTAATCAAATAGTTCTTTATAAACTTTGTTCGTAAATAGTTTCAGGTATATGTGATAAACAGAATAAGAATTGTTGACCCATTTGTAAACTAGCTAGGAATACAAATAATATGTTCATACATGAGGCGTAACCAAACCATGACAATTGTACACGCCCCTAATTTCGTTATCCGGTTCTATGCGGCCATAAATCCTCCAGATTGTGGTTAGCGCGACTAACCATGACCGGGAGACGTCACTCTCCAGAGTACTATTCATAGGACCCTAGGCTACAGTTAATGGTTACTACATTGTTCCAGGGGACTTTCGCGGCCTCACTTGTTGTTCTCATCTCATGCAAACATAAAAGTCGTGCCTTATTCTCTTGTTATCCCATAAAATAGTTGTAAGTATGTTTTTCCCCTAAATATTGAAAACAGTAAAAAGGGGCCGTGAAACTCACCTTGAGTTTGTGTATACTTGTAATGATACTTGTTGTAGTCAACCTTGACTATTCGTACCCTAGATACCAAGGGTAAATTGTGTTAAGACCGAACGTCTTATATTGCAAATTGTTCACCGACTTTGTAAATCTGGTCGTTTTTGTTTGAATATCTCCTTAGTTGTTCAACACTTGTTTTGTTATAAAAACAGTTTTGAGTTACTGCCCAAATGGGACTGTTGACCAGGTGTCGAAACTACTTAGTTTCGATGGAGTAGTCTGGTGTCGGAACTTCTTAGTTTCGATGGAGTATTTGAGTGTCGAAACTACCTAGTTTCGATTGAGTAAGTGTTATCGAAACAATGTAGTTTCGATTGAAAAGAAGGGTATCGAAACTACCTAGTTTCGATTGAGCAATATGTATCGAAACTAACTAGTTTCGATTGAATCAGCTAGTATCGAAACTACTAGTTTCGATTGAGTAACAGGTATCGAAACTACTTGTTTCGATTGAGTATAGGTATCGAAACTACTTGTTTCGATTGAGTATAGGTATCGAAACTTCATAGTTTCGATTACTGGACTTCTGTTTGACAGAATCAGTCCTGCATATTAATGTTTTAAAACTTGAATTTGACACACTTTTCTTGTTATCTTACTTGTGATTGAACATTTTGTATGCTTAGATACGGTTTTTAAAGGAAATAAAGTAGATGGTTTTGAGTTTTTACCTTAAAACAGTGACGATGGTGATGAGAGAAAACAGAGAATGATCTTTGACTCTTTTGCAGAATTTTCTTTAAAAATACTTGAAATTCTTCTTAAAACACTGAATTGTGGTGGATTTTGCCTTAAAACTTGACTTCAATCTTGAAGAGAATTGGAGAATTTGCCGTAAGAAAATGAGTGATAAAATGGGAATTGTGAGGAAAATGAGTGAGGTGGTATGGTTTTACTTGAGTCTTTCTCAGGTGAGGTATGGGTCGAGGTGTGGGTTTTCTCTGCACTTCGGCCGAAAAGTCAAAAATGATTTGAGAGCTTATAATTAGTTTTTAAGTATTAGTTTATTAGAGGTATTAATATCAATTAGAGTTTTAAGGGGGTAATTTAATTCGGTTTGGGTTTCTCACGGTATTATAAATTTAACAAGTTTATGGCTCGTTAAAGAAAAACATTGAAATCTTGGATTGTATAATCCGTTGAGGTGATTATTTGACCAATCGTAAAATTTGTGTAACCTATACGCCTGGATATTTAATTTATCCACTATTGTTTGTATTTTGCCGGATTATGCGTGTATGTGAACCGGTAACTCCTAGAATTACCAAAATATGATTTGAGACCATGTACGGTCTTTGTTAGACTCTAAAGTTCTTGTTTGTGAATTTAAGTAAATCACAAAAATAATTAAAATGTAAACTTGTTTATAATGTGTACGGATATTGACCTGAGATGTCGGGTGTCACAAGTACTATGGTTTTAGCTAAGAGTCATCATCCAAAACATCATAACATAAGTAAAAGACAAAGACATGGTATCAAACATAGCAATCAAAACACAAAGATTCAAACTTAAAAACCTAGAACGCTATTACAACGAACCCGGGATCTAAAAGCTTTAATCTTGCACTTGAATCGATCTTCTTGCTTCCAAAATCGCCCTAATATTTGTTCCAGATGGCTAAGATACGAACTCCAGCGTAAATGCATTACAATTCAATTAAAAAGTCGATTAGGGCTTTTTTCACGAAACACAGGCCTCTTGCGTACTGCGAGAGGTTGTGCTCTGGTTCCTCGCGTACTGTGGGGAACAAAATAGTCGTGGCCCATTCTAGCTTCCCTCGCGTACCGCGAGGCAACTCTCTCTCCTCTCTCGCGTACCACGAGAGTTATAAATTTCCTATTTTTCACTTTTGATCTTTGGGCTTCATTCTCTTTCTCGGTTTCTTCATATATTCACTTGTAATCTTCACGAGCACCTGAAAACATACAATAGACTCAAATACAGACTTAAAAAACACAAACTAGTCAAAAACGATGAAAACAGTAGGAATAAAGACGTGTGCTTCGCACTACATCATTACCCCTTGCATTCCTTGAGTGTATTGGGACAATGAAACTGAAAGGTGATCTGTCTTTAGGGTACTTCAGTATCGTTGGTGAGACTAAAAGGTAAACCGACTGTCTGGTGAGCGTTATACATTCCTTAGAGTTGCCTTCTGGTCATATCCTGAGATTGATTAGGAATCCACTACGTTGTTGTGAGGGTGTCATACTTAGAATCCCAATCTCATCATCGTTTCCATATCCGAGAGTAGTCCGAGTTTCACAAATAGGATTCTTATCTAGGTAGTGCTTCCCCAATTCTTGAATTCACCCAGTTCTTTTCTGTGATAGCTAGTTGTAATTAGTAGTCTTCTTCATTCATTTACTTTTGAGTTTAGTTAGTTAATCTTAGTTCATAGATTTCCCCCCAAACCAAACCAAATATTTAAGTTATGTGTCGGAGTCTAGTTTTAGTCAGAGTCTGTGTCTCATGGGTTCGATATCCGAACTTCCATTAGGCTGTGTTATAATTGAGAGGTACACTTTCCTGTCTTTGTGGTCTAGTTTATAGGAGTGCCTAGAGTTTAACTAGAGTGTATAGGTTAGTTTTGTGTTTAGTTTTTATAGACCATTTCGACCGACATCATTGCTTAATGTGCGCTCCTTCCCGGAAGTCATCTTCGAGATCCCATTGTCTTCACCCTTCATGTTGGCATCATCTACATTACACATATATAACTTCTAAAAATCCACAACCTCTTTAAATGAGTTAAAAAGGCTCTTGTGTGAGGAGAGATGATGGTTGGCTCTCATGTCAACATACCCCTCCTTAGAGTTAGTACCCACTAAGTTGACCTCAAAAATAATATGAGCGATATCATATATCATAGTCACCAGACACATCACGCATGCCATCCACCATGTGCGCCCTCTCACCCCTCGACTCCTTGCATTGGTTAACTCGATGACCAGCTTCATTACAGTTATAACATTTTACCTTGGAAGGTTGAAAATTCTTTCTCTTATCTCCTTTCCTTAGCCTAAGATGCATAATTTTTCATTTCCTTTTGTTTACTACCTTACCCTTGTTGCCTCTAGCTAATTCACCATACTCGACAACATTTTCTTTCACCAAATCTTGCAAAAGGAAGCCTTTTTTAGCCATTTTATTGTCCTCTTTGATACAGAGACAGACCACAAGTAATTGATGATGATCTACTTTTGCTTCTTCTTTAGGTAGTTCTTGAAATCTACCTAACTAGGAGGTAAATTCTCAATCATTGATGACACTTGAAAAGTCTCACTAAGTGTTATACCTTCAACATGGACATGAAGTATGACTTAAAGTTCTTAAACCTGGTTGATCACAGTATTTGACAAAACCATTTTGTATCTCAAGAATCAGGCCACCACAAACTTCTTGATCTCGACATTCTCCATATTGTAATTGTGGCCCAACGAGTCTCATTGTTCTTTAGAAGTCGTAATCTTGATATACACACTATACAATGCATCCACCAAGCCGTTTAACACATAGTGACGATACAAGAACTCTAAATGCTTCTGAGCATCTACTTCACTCATAGCTTAAGGGTCGGTATACCCTATAGCAGGTTATCTTCCCCCGAGCATCTACCGCACTATAGCATTGTGATGTAGTGCAAAGCACACATCTTTATTCCGTTGTATTCGTGCGTTTTTTATTAGTTTTATCTTTATTTTCAGTCTTTTAAGTCTGTATTTGAGTCTATTGTATGTTTACAGGAGCTCGAGAAGAATACAAGTGAATACGTGAAGAAACCGAGCAAGAGAAGAAAATCCAAGGGAAAAAGTGAAAAATGTTGAATTCCAGTCTCTCGCGGTACGCGAGAAGTCTAGAAGAATGTTTCGCGGTACGCAAGGAAGATCAGAACCGGGCGCGACTATTTTGGGCTTCGCGGTACGCAAAGGCCCGGCTTGTTTCTTTCGCAGTACGCGGGAGATGGAAATTCCGCAAAACCCTAGTTTTCTTAATTAAACAGAATTGTAATGCCATAATACAGGGGAGATCGATTTCCAGCCATTTAGAAGAAGAAAAAAGGTGATTTTTAGGCTGGAGGAGAGAATTGAAGTGCAAAGGTCGAATCTTTGATCCCGGGTGCGTTAGATTTAGCGTTTTCGGTTCCAAAGCTTGAACCTTTATCTTTGTTTCTTGTGTTTGAACCAAGATTGTGTTTAATTCTTCTGTTTTGTATGTTTTGAAAATGATTCTAGGCTAAAACTCTTATACTGCCTGGGTCAATTGATGAATATGCGTAAAGTTTAGATTTTTATCCGGTTTTGGATTCGTTTGATGGTTAATTGATTTTGTAAACGATCTTTGGATATTAATTGTGATGATATAGCATGCTTTAATCTGGTTTTGTGGTGATTAATGTTCCTCACGTTGTCTTGTTGAATGTCTTTCATCAGTATATTCATGTTTAGGTTGCTTGCGTATTGCTTGTGACCTGAGTTGTTTGCTAGACATAGTAATCCATAGGAGTGTTGGTTAATCCCTGATTAGAATTGAGTGTGTGTCCTAGTTCAATACCCGATAGGTGAGAATTGGTTGTCTCGTCTTCGTCATTAGGAATCCGAGTGTTAACAGTCTGAGAAGGCGTTAGTATTAGCTGTCTAGTGATTGTTGCTAGGTTAAATCATAGTTGTTATCCAAAGATTACCATGTGCATTCTTCGAATGTATTGTGGACAGTGAGACTAAGAAGTAATCTGTCATGTGGGTACTTTATCATTGTTGGAAATACCCGAGAGGTGATCTAACCATCTGGTGAGTTTAGTACAGTTTAGGTAGCTTAGTTGGTGACACCCTGAGAGTGATTAGGGATCCACTAGGTTGTCTTTTGTTGACATCCTTAGAAACCCAGGTCCGTCATAGTTTTCAGAACCGGTAGAAGTTGTACTTTGCAAGTACGATTCCGACCTAGGTGGTATTCTTCCCATCTTCTGATTTCACCTTAGTACTTGTCTTGATAGTTGAGTCGACATTAGTTTGCTGCATTCTTACTTAACCTTTAGTGTACTCAACCCCCCAAACCAATTAAATATTTAGTCCGAGTCAGAGTCTAGAATAAGTATTCAGTGTCTCTAGGGTTCGATATTCCTGTTTACCATTAAGTTGTGCTACACTCGATAGGTACACTTGTCTGTTAGTGCGGTCTAGTTCATAGGTTTTCCATTTATTACTTAGGAGTCTAGAACAGGTTTTTATTCATAGTTTTTATAGACCGTCTGGGCGACATCAAGTTTTTGGCACCGTTTCCGGGGACACTTGGTAATAGCAATATTAGCTTTGACTAGTTCTTTTGTTTGATTTTTGGTTTGTTTTGTTTTTGAGTCTTAATTGTTTGTATTTGTCATTTGTGCTTCTTGTGTGTCTTATCTGAGTGTCTAACATAGGATCGAGTCCTTCTGTTTTTGAGTCTTTATTTGTTTTCTTTTATTCTTGTGTTAGTTTATGCACCACACACGTTCGCAGGGATCACCACCATATCTTGTTTCTTTAGAGCCTGAACGAGAGCTGCACGAGCGCACCCGTGACTTTTGGGAGCGTTTGAAAGCATACTGCAGCAACCAGGTACGTACTACTAGCCCAATTCCATTTCCTATCATTGGTGACGCTGATCCACCAGCGAGGCGTACCATGCACGAGAGGGCCAGTGACCGGTCACCGGGGCCAGATCTTCGATCACACGCCCGCTATTCTTAACACCAATACATGGCAGATCCCGTCACATGTCATGAGCACGATCACTCATGCCACTGAATTTCATGGCCTTGAGGATGAGGATGCACCCGGGCATCTGTCCCGCTTCACGCGGATATGTGATACCTTCAATATCACGGGTGTGTCTAAGGACGCTATCTACTTGCGTTTCTTTCCATTCTCACTCTCTGGATGCGCATCTACTTGGCTTGACACCCTCCCTGACAATTCTATCACCACTTGGGAGGATCTTCAAGCCAAATTCTATAAAAAGTACTATCCACCTTCCAAGGCCGCTCGCCTTCGGGATCAAAACCATTCGTTCCGGATGGATCCTGACGAGCCTTATTACATGGCCTAGGAGCGGTTCAACACATTGTTGAGCCGATGTCCCCAACATGGTCTTTCCGACTGGGCGATAGTGGAGAAGTTCTACAATGGTCTCACCTTTGAGAAGCAGCAAATGTTCAACACAGCTGCGGGAGGCCATATCATGGATAGGCTCGAGCCAGACCAGTGTGAGGAGATGTTCGAGAGCTTTGCTCTGGCGGAACATCAGCAGCCATCTGCTAGGACTTCCATTCCTAGTGCTAGAGCACCCTCCTCTTCTCCTAGTGGTGTGCATCAGGTCACTCCTGATACTAGCGTGGCTGCTGCACTTGCAGCTATGGCTAACGAGATAAAGGAGCTTAAACTCAGTGCTCAAAGGTGTGAGGTGTGCAGGGGAGGCCACGACACCATGGATTGCCCCGTCAATAATCAGGAGCAGGTGAGTTTTACTGGCAACCAGAACCAAAACCGAGGGTACAACAGTTACAACAATACTTATGGCTTGGGATGGAGATCTGGAAATAACCCACCTGGGTTTAATGGTCGCCAGCAGCAGTATGGAGGAGCAGAAGTTGGAGCGAGCTCGGGAAGTAGTGTCAATACAAGGAAGATCGTAGAGATGCTCGAGAATCAGACACAACTTCTTGCCCACTTAGTCCAGCAAAACAAGGACACGAGGCAAAGACTGGATAGCCACGACACTCTGTTGAAGAATCAGCAGTCAGCATTCCAGGATTTGCAATGCATGGTAGAAGACATCGCTTACAGCCTGAAGGGTAGACAAGGAGGTCCATCTTCAGGCCCAAATGCTTTAGTGATGGCCGTGTCAGTGAGGAGTGTGGAGAAGAAAGAGGTTGTAGAGGATGACTCCCACTCCATTGAGTATGGCATACCTTTGGTATAAGAAATGAAGAAGGTAGAGTGGAGAGCTCTATTTGCTAAGATCGATGCTAGGATGCTAGAGGAGTCTGAGTCGAATGTTGTGTCGTCTAGGAGCAGGAGGGCAGAAGAGAAGGAGAGCCCACCGGTAGTAGAAGAAGAAGAGCCGGTGGATGAGGAGATAGAGATGGAGAAGCCTGTCGAGAAGGCAGAGGAGAAGAAAAAGGGGGAGGCGATGAAGACCCCGATATTGACTTGATTCATGTTCCCTACCCAGCGCGCCTGCTACCATATAAGAATGCTAGGGAATACAGTACTTTCCTTGATATGTTTAAACAACTCAAGGTCAATCACCCATTTATAGAGGTCCTCCAGCATATGCCAAAGTATGGCAAGTTCCTCAAAAATATTCTTTCCAACAAGAAGAAGCTAGGAGGGATCTCTTAAGTCTCACCTAGTGAGCAATGTTCTGTTGTGGTTCAGAACAAACTGCTGGAAAAGATAGCGGATTCGGGTCGTTTCACGATCCCGTGTTTGCTTGGCGTTTTGCCTCTACACCACGTGTTGGCTGATTTGGGTGCTAGCGTCAATCTGATGCCTTATTCTATCTATAAACAGCTATACCTAGGTGAACCGCAGCCAACGCGCATGAGCATATCCTTGGTTGACTGTTCAATCAAGTATCCACGGGGAATTGTGGAGAATCTATTAGTGAAAGTAGGAAATTTTGTATTCCCCGTGGATTTTGTCATCCTAGATATGGAGGTGGATGACAAATTCCCGCTTATCCTAGGACTCCCGTTCCTACGTACCGTCAAGGCATTAATCAATGTCTTTGACGGGAAACTCACACTTCGTGTGGGGGATGAGATAATCACATTCGATGCTATGAAACCTGTGAAGGAGCATGCTGAGCAGAGCGATTCAGTTTGCATGATTGATGCCCTCATAGGTGACCATCGGGACTCTGATGCAGAGGTAGAAGTAGGTGAGCTCGCCCCTAACTTAGGAGAGATATCTGAATGGGCGTTAGAGTTGGAGAAGCTGTTGGATGAGCCGGATGAATACGGCGATTAGGTGCCTGATGATTTGTTGGAGATGATGGCAGAATTAGAGGATGTCATAGGCACAATCAGATATGTGCGGAATCCATGATCAACGTGCTCGTGTAACTCAATCAACAACAACGGTGTAAATAAACGCTTTGTATTTCCACCAAGATATCAGGTTACAAGATTACAGAATCTGTCTACTCTGATATCGTCTCACCTCTGTTCTACCATACTTTTTATGTTCTGTTCTGCTATTTATAAACTACTGTTCTGCACCAGGCGAACTTAACAAGTTCGCTTCACTGTGCTTAGGCGAACTTATTAAGTTCGCCTCTTATAGGCTAAGCGAACTTAATAAGTTCGCCTCTGATAGACTTAAGCGAACTTATTAAGTTCGCCGCTGATAGCCCAGGCGAACTTATTAAGTTCGCCTCTGATAGGCTAGGCGAACTTGTTAAGTTCGCCTCTAGCAGAACTTACATAGAATTTTATCAACAGTTACAAAACATGTCCTAACAGACTCCCCCTTAACTGTTGCTAACAATTCTATCAAATACAAGTCAAAGACTCTAAGACTAAGACATAATCTTCAAGCTCGTTGTCACCAGAATATGCTCCAACAGACTCCCCCTTGACAACAGCTTCAGAAGATTGTCATCCGTCTTCATATATCATCAAACACACTGTAGTCTTCGTCTTGTTCATCTGCACATTCTCTTTCTATCTAGAAGAACACTTGGGAGAAGGACCCCATGTCAACTTCTGTCTGCAATATTCAGTTTTTGCAAAGGAGAACAACCAAGAATAACCAACAATTAAGATTTCCATGGAAGCTGGAAAAATAAAATCTTTTTGGTTTTTCAAACATAAGAAAGACAAAATCTTTTTGGTTTTTCTCTATATAAACCGAAATGTAAAATACAAAATCACATATTTTTGGTCGAACATCACGAGTAAGAAGATCATATCAGTATATATGATATATCAATCACACATCTTGGATATAAAATCCATATAATATCAATTGGTATACTATGTTATTCTTTCAAGCCTTGACCAATCAAATCAATATCTTTCAAGATTATCACACTCTATCTTTTCAAGACTTTTATATTGCATGTTATGATACGCGATAAACATTCAAAGAAAATAGGATCAGGCTATAACACACAAATTCAAATTGTCAATATTATAAGATTTGAAACTAAAGCATCTCATTCCCACTTTCTTGTGAGTTAAGGTACCATTTAAGTATGAAATATAACTTGTACCCCACTAGTATGCCAACAGAAATTAAATGCACTATCTTCAAGACATATGAGATTTTACTAAAGATTATCCAAATTTTCAGAATGAGGAGACATCACTTAGCACATGAATAGCAGAATCCAAATTGGATTGTATAGGAATCAATGAGATTCAGAATCGAATGATTCAATGTCTTGGCTTATATATGTGGAATCATAAGATTCAGGTACGTGGATCCAACTGTTATCTGGATTATGAATTCAATGGAATCAGTAAAGATGAATTATCAATATGATCCAAGGGCTAGTATATGTTTGACAGATGATGCCAAGTACATATCTTGATTATACTTCAAATTGCATGCTTTTAGGGACATGGGCACTGAAGCAAATCGAATGAATAGTGCTAAGGACATAACCCGAAACTGATCTCATAGGAAAATCTTTATTAAAATCTAATATTCTTTATCTGATAGTGATCTTTTAACACACACACCCAGGCATAAAATGGGTTAAAATCACAGTTGTAACATATGCAATTATGTTTTCACACTACTAATGGTTCAGTGACGCTTTTAGTCTACTGACAATTCAAATTATATGCATACACAACACTATCATTTCCTATTTGTGTAGCCTCTGAAGTTTAGATCAAAACATATAATTCATATATTAACATAAAGCACCAACCAGTCAATCTAAGGTCATGTGTGAAAGAACATCTACTGATGTACTATCATCTCTTCTTTAACTTCAAGTAATGTCGATTTTATCTTTTTCAATTTGTTTGACTTTTTCAAAATCTTTTTCAAAGAAAGTAAAACAAACGAAAATAAAATCTTCCATGAAAACATTTTATGAAAAACATTTTACTTGGTTACTCAGGATTAAGCAAGTCAATTAATTAAAAACTCAAACCGATGTAATCCTGTAATTGAATGTCATTGCCTCTGTCACCAACACAGTTCTGTACTCCCCCTGTCATGTAGACTCCCCCTCAACTAGTCAAATGGTTGCATCAACGACTTTATGCTCACCATTGTCAACCTAAGTTTTAGGTTATCATTTGGACTTTGTAAAACTTTTTCCAAAACATTGTGTGTGACATATTCTCCCCCTTGAGCATCAAGTCGTTGAATAAATAGATTCTCAGTTATCAACAACTCGTTACTCTTGCAGATGTCATTCCCTGTCATGTGCTAAGAACCACCACTATCAACAACCAAACTGGTATTAATAGTCCCTCTTGGTCAATCCTGCACAACTAACAAGAAACATTAATTTGAAATTGGGACCCAAGCCATGGTAGTCATGGGTCGTCCATCTGTATCAAAATAATAAACCTCACTCCATTCACAATCAAATCTCTCATCGATTTTTGGAGATTGTTCCGACGAGTCTGAAACAGAAATTTTAGATTTCCAAACATACTTCTTTTCATTAAGGTCTTTTTGCTTAAAATGTGAAGTGTTTGAACAATCATGTTCATTTGAAAAATGTTTAGACTGTGAAAACTCTTGTTGTTCTAAAAGTTTTCTCAATCTTCTGTTTCTCCTCCGTCTTTGAGGTCTAGAAAGCCTAACCTCAGATTTTGAATTACCCTTTGATATATCACGAGGTTTAACTACATTTGGGTTAACATAAGGCTTACCATGAGTTCTTACCTTTTCTGGAGTAACTTGTCGGTTACCTTTTTCTTTGTGAGGACAAGCAATCCGAATGTGACCAACAAGACCACAAGAAAAGCAAGATCTCTTTTCACTATAATCTCTCATATAAGGAATCTTCATACGATAAAATGAATTTGAAGAAGATTCTCCTACATGAACCTCTTTTGGCTTTATTTTCTCTGCAACGCCAGATTTTGCAGTTTGAGAGCGAACAAACTTTTTCTCAACAGGTCTTGATTCAGAATTCATCTTCTCAGGAACTACATGCTTCTTTCCTTTGTTTTTGTAAGGATAGTTCACCACAATGTGTCCTATCTCATTACAATGAAAACATGTACGCCTGTCTTTATAATCTCTGACAAATGGTACTCTCCTTGAGTTTGAAGAACTTCCAAATGTAGAATTTACAGATGAATTAGAATCAACCTTTGATTCCTTAACTTTAATTTCTTTAGGTATCCCCTCTACCTTAGCTTCATCAAAATATTCATCATCACTCTCATCAGAATACACCATATCTTCACCTGTGACTGGATTCACCTTCAATACAGTCTTAGGATCTAAATCCTCATCGTTTATAATCTCAGGTGTAACAGAATAATTTCCGTTGAATGGTGGAGGAACATATCCAATACCAATAGTTCCGTTCCCCTCTTTAGTATTATTATGATAATGTTCTAATAAAAATGATGAATTTGCAAAGCTTTCTAACTTTCTATGCAAGCTGATCGCCTCTGCTTTAGAATCAGCTAGCTCTTTATCTTTCGCAGTAAGATCATTATTTCTTTTCTCAATTTCTGCAAAGGACATATCTAGGTGATATGCCTGCTCTTTAATCTTCAAAGTCAGAGAACTTATATCTCTCTTCAGTGATTCTATCCTCTCAACACACACATTCTCATTATCCTTTAATTTCTGATTTACCGTGTGCATTGATTTCATATCACAAATGAGGTTTACATTGTCATCTATAACCCTCATCATTTTATCCTTAACTGAAACACAGTTAGAACAAAACTTCTCAGAGTTAGAAACTACCTCAGGTTTTAGTTCTGAAGAAGATGCACCAGTAGCCATGAAAACGTCATCATCAACTTCACTCTTTTGTTCAACAATGACAGGCTCTGCATCAGTTTCTGATACACTCAGATCATCTTCAATTGTCTGGAAGCTTACTTCAGTCTCTACATCACTCTCGGTAGACTGAGTACTTTCACCAGATCTAACACTCTCACTATCACTTAACTCGGTAGAAGAATCACTTTCAGAGACACTCTGCTTTACTACTTCTTCTTTGATCAAGACCACAAACGCTTGAGTAGTAGCTTCACCCTTTTTCTTCAAAGCTTCCCATAGATCTCTTGAAGTTGAACACTTCCCGAGACTATGAATGATTTCTTTTGGTAAAGACAACGTTAAAGTTTCACGCGTTTTCATCTCTCGATCAAACTTCTGCTTTTCTACTTTAGTAAGAGCTGACAGTGGTTTAGGAATATCATGAAATCCCATGAACTCATAAGCAGGATGCACATATCCTTCAAATATAGGTGTCCAAAAGGTTTCATCAGTTGCTGATACGAACTGTTCGAACCGGACTTTCCAGCTACGAAAATCTGATATGCACAAAAGTCTCGGTGACATAGTTCCAATATCATTATCATCACATGAAATTGACATTTTGAAATTTTTGCGAAAATATCCGGAAAAAAAATTTCCCGCCAAAATACTCTTTTTAAAAAATTTCGAAAATTCGAAAATTTCAAAAATGATTCAAAACGACCATATAAACTTTCCCTAAAAAATTTGGACAAGATGAAATTTCCCGCCAAAAAATGATTCAAAACGACCATATATATATATATATATATATATATATATATATATATATATATATATATATATATATATATATATATATATATATATTTTAAGAACACTAAGTTCGCCTGATACTGTACAAGCGAACTTGACCCGAGCGAACTTGACCCGAGCGAACTTGACCCAAGCGAACTTGTTAAGTTCGCCTGATCTTCACCAAGCGAACTTATTAAGTTCGCCTAATACTGAATGAAGCGAACTTATTAAGTTCGCCTACTAAGTTCGCCTGCAACAGAATTTTAAGTTCGCCTGGTTCAGCTGTTCAACCCAAACACGAACCAAAAATTCCGAAAATCATGATTTCTGATCAAAATGATGGAATTAAGCAATTCTGAACCGTATGATTGTGTAGAAACTGATTAGGAACAATCCTATCGGATCAAGTTCTTCAAACCAATCCAAAATCAATCCAAATTGATCAAAAATCTTCCATTTAGAACATGAAAAAGATGAAAAAGCTTCAAAATCTCAGATTTTTGATGTTGATTGGACACGAAAACACCACGAATCTTTTGCTAATCAAGAGCATTGGCTCTGATACCACTTGTAGGTCCCCAATTCGTTGCGTGACGAATCTCTAGACTCGCGGTACGACACGGTGATAACGTGCGGAATCCATGATCAACGTGCTCGTGTAACTCAATCAACAACAACGGTGTAAATAAACGCTTTGTATTTCCACCAAGATATCAGGTTACAAGATTACAGAATCTGTCTACTCTGATATCGTCTCACCTCTGTTCTACCATACTTTTTCTGTTCTGTTCTGCTATTTATAAACTACTGTTCTGCACCAGGCGAACTTAACAAGTTCGCTTCACTGTGCTTAGGCGAACTTATTAAGTTCGCCTCTTATAGGCTAAGCGAACTTAATAAGTTCGCCTCTGATAGACTTAAGCGAACTTATTAAGTTCGCCTCTGATAGGCTAGTTCGCCTCTAGCAGAACTTACATAGAATTTTATCAACAGTTACAAAACATGTCCTAACAGAAGTTGGTGGAGGTTGTAGAGGATCCCGGAGATCCGATGGAAGGTTTAGAGGCCCCACATATAGAAAATCCCATTCCTGAACCGTTACCCATCACCATTGTGCTTTCTGAGGGGAGAACCGTTGATCCGACCCCTAGTTCTAGTGTTTCTAGGTCTAGGCCACCCTTTAAAAGAACCCGCCCCGTCATAGAGTCATCTGGTTTTAGGCTTCTGAAAACACCAAGTGTGGGGAGGTTTACGGGTGATAAGATACTTGGTTATTTGAATCATATTATCTTTGGACCAGGTACGTATAAGCTGTGGTTGAAGGATTTGAGTGCTACATGTAATATGAGTTCAGTGTTTGATAGGAGTTTGAAAGTGTTGAGGTTTTGGAGGACCAAGAGACCGCGTAGGATGAAGGCGGTACCATTTAGGATCAAGGAGAAGCATCCTGATAGGCTTGCTTGAGTCTCGGGCAAGTGCCCGGGATGTAGAGTTTATGTGCACTACTTGGTTTGAGCCTGTGTCATTTTTTTGTTTTTCGGTGTGTGTTTTGTTTGTGTCGTGTTTTGCAGGGATTCGCGCTTGATTCGGTGAGGAAAATCGTCGAGAATGAAGTTCCAGGTATTTTTACATGTGTTTTTATGCTTGGAATAGGTTTTCAAGGAATTTGGGTGAAACAAATTTTAAATAATCAAAAATTTTCTAAGTATAAAAGTTGGAAAAATTTCAAAACTTTCTTTTACCAACAAGCCCCTACGGTACGCGAAGAAGTTGGGGAGTCCTCTCGCGGTACGCGAAGGACAAAACCAATAGTCGGCTTAATTTTTGCATCCTCGCGGTATGCGAGGAGTGATGCCGGTTCTTTCGCGGTACGCGTGGCAATGGTTGTTTCACCCTTCCTCCTTGTTTTCCCATGGTTTCGTTCACCGTTCACCCGCTTCGACCACCACCATCATCATCCACCATCATCACTCTATCCTCTATCCATCATCTACCATATCATCATCACCCATCATCCATTACCTAATACATCCATCATCATTCATTCATCATCCATCCGTTCATTATCCACTCATTCACACCAATATCATCCATCATCCACTATCACCATATCACTACCATTCACCTTGAAACAAAACCACCGACCACCACGACCATGGAGAAATTGAAATCGTTCGTGACCGATAACCTACCTTGCTGTGGCACTCATGTCTATGTGTTTGCCACACATCAAATACATTTCTCTGCGTATCCATCTATCTTGAGTCTTTTAAGTTTTTAGCGATTCAGTTTGAGTCAGTCGAGTCTCTATTTTAATTTGAGTCAGTTTAATGCTACGGGTTTGTGGTGAGGTTTATTTTGCAGGTTTTATCATTCTGCCCGTACTCAATCTCTATTCGGGCGGGATCGATTATCACTTATATGAAGTTTGTAAATGCAACCCAGCAGTCTGTGCAACCGCGACGAAAATGTTATACGGTTCACATAAGGATGAAGGAAGCTGGATATATTCACTGCTACATTACCAGCTATTTTATTTTTTAGTTGTGTCTTCCTTCACATTGAGGACAATGTGTCTTTCAAGTATGGGGATGTGAGTGTCTAGTTGAGTCTAGTTTGTCTTGTTTATAAAAATTCAAAAATAAAAATAAAAAAAAATTTGAAAAAATGTCCTTGGAAATAATTGTATATACTTGAAAAATGATAGTACAACTAGATCTTATTTGGGTTTAAATGTTTAATTAATAGAAAACGTGTTTAACTAGTGATGTTTTTGTAGACCCAGCTAGCTAGTAAAGCTTAAATATCATGTTTGTGTTGTTTAGGAATTAATTGATTTAAAATCATGATATCTTGTGGGTATTCATCTTAGAGTATCGGTAATACTGAAACTGTCAACATAGGGTGATAGGTACCACGTTAAGTTAAAATTTAGAGGTTTTTGAAATTTATGGGCACACCACTCTCTTTTTATTAGAATAAATCCTAGTTTCGGTGGCGCCCGCATCCATATTTCATAATTCTTGAGCTTATTTGATTGAAATCTAAGTTTCGCCTACGTGTCACACGTCGGGTTCTAGCATGATTGAAACACCACTGGGTTAGATTCTTATGTTCTTCATTGTTATGACTTAGTTTATGTGTTACCTTCCGGGATAGTGACTTGGTTGAAACACCTCTAGACGAAAGTTAATTTGCTTAATAATGCTCATATTTCATCCATTCATTCATGTTTCATCTTATTTCTAAAAACCTGTAAATTTTAGTTTAACGTGGTAGGGTAAATCTATATGGTTTGATCCGTGCCTAAACATGACCATGAGAGGGGATTAGGTAGAGATGTAACTGTTAAGTGTGAGTCACATAGATTGATTGATATGCCGGGTGATATAATGATAGAATACGTAACGGGGGCTTGAAAGTTGGTGCTTGGGTTTAATCGGACAGAAATGTTGATTATTGCTTTTTAACGCGTGAGTATGTTTTGCTAATTGGTATTTGATGAGTTGTTAAGTTAGATCTCAGTTATGATTCCATTGCAGACTTTTTCGAGGACGAAAAAAGGTTAAGTGTGGGGATATTTGATGCAGTGCAAAGCATACATCTTTATTCCATTATATTCGTGCGTTTTTTATTAGTTTTATCTTTGTTTTGAGTCGTTTAAGTCTATATTTGAGTCTATTGTATGTTTATAGGAGCTCGGGAAGAATACAAATGAATACGTGAAGAAACCGAGCAAGAGAAGAAAGTCCAAGGGAAAAAGTGAAAAATGTTGAATTTCAGTCTCTCGCGGTACGCGAGAAGTCCAGAAGAATGTTTCGCGGTACGCAAGGAAGATCAGAACCGGGCGCGACTATTTTGGCCTTCGCGGTACGCGAAGGCCTGACTTGTTTCTTTCGCGGTACGCGGGAGATGGAAATTCCGCAAAACCCTAGTTTTCTTAATTAAATAGAATTGTAATGCCATAATATAGGGGAGATCGATTTCCAGCCGTTTAGAAGGAGAAAAAAGGCGATTTTTAGGCTGGAGGAGAGAATTGAAGTGCAAAGGTCGAATCTTTGATCTCGGGTGCGTTGGATTTAGCGTTTTCGGTTCCAAAGCTTGAACCTTTATCTTTGTTTCTTGTGTTTGAACCAAGATTGTGTTTAATTCTTCTGTTTTGTATGTTTTGAGCATGATTCTAGGCTAAAACTCTTATACTGCCTGGGTCAATTGATGAATATGCGTAAAGTTTAGATTTTTATCCGGTTTTGGATTTGTTTGATGGTTAATTGATTTTGTAAACGATCTTTGGATATTAATTGTGATGATATAGCATGCTTTAATCTGGTTTTGTGTTGATTAATGTTCCTCATGTTGTCTTGTTGAATGTCTTTCATTAATAGATTCATGTTTAGGTTGTTTGCGTATTGCTTGTGACCTTAGTGGTTTGCTAGACGTAGTAATCCATAGGAGTGTTGGTTAATCCCTTATTAGAATTGAGTGTGTGTCCTAGTTCAATACCCGAGAGATGAGAATTAGTTGTCTCGTCTTCGTCATTAGGAATCCGAGTGTTAACAGTCTGAGAAGGCGTTAGTATTAGCTGTCTAGTGATTGTTGCTAGGTTAAATCATAGTTATTATCCAAAGATTACCATGTGCATTCTTCGAATGTATTGTGGACAGTGAGACTGAGAGGTAATATGTCATGTGGGTACTTTATCATTGTTGAAAATACCCGAGAGTTGATATAACCATCTGGTGAGTTTAGTACACTTTATGTAGCTTAGTTGGTGACACCCTGAGAGTGATTAGGGATCCACTAGGTAGTCTTTAGTTGTCATCCTTAGAAACCCAGGTCCATCATAGTTTCCAGAACCGGTAGAAGTTGTACTTTGCAAGTAGGATTCCGACCTAGGTGGTATTCTTCCAATCTTCTGATTTCACCTTAGTACTTGTCTTGATAGTTGAGTCGACGTTAGTTTGCTGCATTCTTAGTTAACCTTTAGTGTAGTCAACCCCCCAAACCAATTAAATCTTTAGTCCGAGTCAGAGTCTAGAATAATTATTCAATGTCTCTAGGGTTCGATATTCTGGTTTACCATTAAGCTGTGCTACACTCGATAGGTACCCTTACCTGTCAGTGCGCTCTAGTTCATAGGTTTTCCATTTATTACTTAGGAGTCTAGATTAGATTTTTATTCATAGTTTTTATAGAGTGTCTAGGCGACATTATATTGGTAAGAACTAAGTATCAATCCAATGCACAAGATGTACTGATAATAAATCTTTGTCATTAATTAACCGTTTGATTATGGTTGTTGATTTTTACAATACAAATGTTTAGAAATTAATGGCTTGGTTGCCCCCTCCACCCTTAGAGTGTGTGTAGTGAGGACGTGGAAGGGGGGCGTGATCCACATGGCCCCTTCATGGGCATGGAACATTGCCCCCTTAGGCTGAAGGGGGTGGGGGCATTCACGGGCTGAGGGGCTTTGTGTTGGTCAAGATATTTGTTGCCAATGGCTAGTTTCTTACAAAAATTCATATTTAATTTCTATATATATATATATATATATATATACACATATACCATATTCTCTCAACCAATAATACATCACTATCTATTCTCTCAACCAATAAAATTTTATTCTCTCAACCAATATATTCTCTTAACTAATTAAAAATGAAATGGTCATCTTCGTCGTCGGGTTCATCGGAAGAAGATGAGGTGAAAATTGAAGCGATTCGTTACGCGTACGAACTAGCCGAAGAAGCCGAAAGTTCATGAGGGGTAACAGGACGAGTTCAAGTAATGCGGGATCGGGAAGCTTCAAGTGAGCTTCCAGTACGTGACTACTAGTCTGAGAATCCCATGCATGATGAAAAAAAGTTTCGAATCGGTTTTCGTATGAGATGGGAACTTTTCTTATGAATATGTGGTGATTTAGAAAGAGGGTATGAATATTTCCAACAAAGGGAAGACGCGAGACGTAAGTTTGGATTTATTGCTTTACAAAAATGCACGTGTGTAATTCGACAACTAGGGTACGATACTTCGCACGATTAATGAGATGAATATTTGAAGATGTATGAAAAAACAACACGAGATACGCTTCATATGTTTTATGAAGGTAATAATATTATTATTTACTTATTATAATATTATCGTCATCATCATTACTGATATTATTATTATTATCCTTATTATTTAAAATCCTTAGCAAATGAATAGTAACTTTTTTTTAAGCTATAGCGGGCGCCGTTACCATTAAGGTACAGTGAGGAATTCTACGCCGTCGCAACGCGAGGCGGGTAAAATTTCTAGTTATTATTATTTACTTATTAAAAGTCTTTAGGTGTGATTAATCTCTATGACAAGAGATATTTAAGGAGACCGACTTTTAGTGACATTCAACAAGTATATGAGGTGCATGAAGCCGTACATGGCTTTCCTGAGATACTTGGTCGTATCGATTGCACACATTGGGAATGGGCCAATTGTCTGACTGCTTGACGAGGTCAACACCAGCGAGGGACCGTCCACATCCGACGATAATGCTTGAAGCCGTTGCATCATATTATATTTAGATTTGGCATGTATTCTTTGATGTTGTGAGGGGCAAACAGCGAAATCAATGTTTTGGATCAATCATCTATATTTGAAGACATCATAGATGGAGTTGCACCTGGTTCTTCATTTATTGTCAATGATGTCGAGTACGAGCACGAGTATTTTCTTGCCGATGGTATATATCCGGGGTATCTCATGTTTGTCAAAGCATATACTAGCCCAATTTGTACGAAAATATATTTTTTCAAAAAAGCACAAGAATCGGCACGGAAGGATATCGAACGTGCATTTGGAGTTCTAAAGAAAAAATAGGATATGATTAAAATTCCATGTCGAATTTGATCCAAAGATAAAATAAGGAATGTTATGTACACTTGCATAATATTACATAACATGATATTAGAAAACAAGGGCCTAGCCATTTGCCAAAACTATGATTATAACCCGCAAACACCGCCGGCTCACCTAAGCTCCAAAGAGAAACACGCAATTCGTAACGCAATACGCGACTGGGAAATACATCTAAAGCTTACGCGGTGATTTGACGGACCATATTTGGTGTAATCGTCCAAATGACGATTGATTTTTTGTATTTTAATATGTTTGTTTTTTAATTAAATAAATTTGTATTTTGTTATCTTTATTTTAAATAAATATTTGTATTTGAGTTAAATAATTAGTTAATGATTAAAAATTAAACGCGGGGCGTGAAACCACTATTCACCTTAGTGATTCTGGACAATGATTACACTTGTACTGATGTGATAGTGACGTGGTGGGACGTGAAAGAGGGGGTGTGAAACCACTACGGATGGCTTATGTTTTCAATTTTTCATATTTATGTGTGTACTTATATCTTCAGCCTAATACAATTTGACTTTATTTCAACATTGGAAAAAGATTATAGAATGTGGGAGATCCAATAAATCTGACATAGAGTTTTTTTTTTAACGGCTAATCTGACATACAGTTACGTGCAAAATTCTGGAGTTGGTATGAAGGGATGATGGCTTCTTTCATGAATCAATGTGTTATATGTACTTCCCCATGAAGAACTTGCCTTTAATCTCCGTTTTCTTTTGACCTTTGACAACCAATCATTTATTTCTTATGTTTTACAATTTAAAATGACAAATAATAAACACTAGAAGGAGGCCCCGCGCGTTATGGCGGCTTCTGGACGAGAATGCTAGCTTTTACTCACGCGCATTGCGGAATGTTAAAACGCGGAAGAAATTAACGTCCTTGAAAATTTATAAAATAAAGCCAAAACCTGTAGATAAACTCAGCATACGCGAGAAAATCGTATAAGATTTATTAACTATAAATTAAAATGGAGGAAAAAGAAAACAAAAATAGCATGAAAACCAAAATGTCGGCCAAAAAATATCCGCGGGTTTCGAACCCGCGTCACTTGCTTTATCTTAAACCAAGAAACCACTGAACCAAACACAAATTTGGGTGCAGCTGCTATTTAAAGGGAGCAAAGAAAAAGAAAAAGAAAAAAAAATTAGAAAAACTCATGCAACAAAGGATTAAATCAAATGCAAAGCAAATTGTACATTTTCTACAGTACTTTTTGACACAAAGCCCAAACTTGCTTTTTAATATTATATATGATTTTTATTAAAAATGAAGGAATTAGTGAATTACCATTTACTTACATGTCCACTAATCGGATAACGAATATGTTGTCCGTCGTTTAAAACCCCCATCTGCCATCTAGATTACATTTGGATGCCGATATTTTGAACATTTTACCTTTTTTTTCTTATTCTTGTAAGCGAATTACATTTGTGTGCTTTCTAGAAATTTGAGGATTAGTTATATCTAAAATCTATGTTCGGATAAAGAAAAACATTGATTATATTAAAATAAGATGATTCTAGCAAGAAGCTAGAGCCCAAAACACACATAAAAAACTAAAAAGAGATGGTATCGAAATTAAATTTACACCAATTAGATTATTCTAAGGCCTTCAACTTCGCCCTGTTTTTTTACTCGTATGAACCCGTTCACCTTAATGTCTTCCATTTTCTTGTGTGTAGAAACCATCTTGATATCGAACACTTTGTCGTTCCTAGCCTGTCATATGCACCAACATGTTGTCAAAAAGATGGCCTTTAGTATCTTTTTTCTAGAAGGATGATACCGTCAACTAACGTGGGAAGTCAAGTATGCATTTTACTGAGCTGCGTGTGATGGGTAGCAATCTACACTATAGCCCGATTTGTGTCCATATGAGTTTTGCCACGTTACAGAAGATCGAGTGATGGTTTATCGTTTCTGGAGGCTCACCACAAATTTCACAATTACTTGTGTTTACTTACCCACCTTTCTGATACGTCTTAGATATAGATATACATATATTTTTCACTTAAAATCATGTTTAGTCATCCGACACATCAGCATCTCAATCATTTACTCACAAAAGATTCCTAAGAATCCTCTATCGCTGCCTAGGTGGTCGTTTTTGGTCATTTGTAAGTCCCGTATTGCATGTTTTCTTGGTAAGCAAAATCGATGATATTGATTTGTATGATGATCAGAATGTTACAATATAAAACCAAACCATTGAGATGTTTGATTCAAGACTTCGGTTGAAAATATCAACAAAACTTCTATATCATTTTATTTTCTAAACTTTCAAGATTACAGATATGGTTTATTTATTTTAAAAAAAATGTATACTGTAAAAATGAGGAAATTATATATTTCTTTTAAAATGAAAATATGGAACTAAATCTTTTAATTAAGAATAAAAAAATGAAAAAATTATGTATTTTTATTCAAAAAAAAAAAAGAAACTGTGTATTTTATTTAAATATAAGAAAAACTAATTATGTTATATATGTTATTAAAATATATAGTTTTTAAAGGTATAAATATAGTCGTTATTTTTTTAAAAAAAAGTAATGATTTTCTTAAACTAGGAAAGTGACCCGCGCGTTGCGGCGTGGTTACTTTCAGTTCTCTTTTGTTTATGTTGAGGTGTTCTATGCTGTTAAGGTGTGGTTGTACAACAAAATTGGTTTTTTAACCTTATATATATTCTGATATACATAGTGGCTAGTGTATTGGTGTACCTGTTTTTTCAGGCTTACATGTATTAATTGATTTACAAAAGTTGTTGCTAAATAACCTTATAAAAGATGCCTATGTAGTCTTGCGTGAAGTTACAAAAGACGTAGCTCTTGCTGCTGGCATTTTTGTCTAGTGTCTTGATGCTTTGCTTGATGATTCTCCATTTGTAATGTAGAAAAATTTTTAAGGTTAGTTTTTAAAAGTTATTATATGTATGTATATATATATATATGTATATATATATATATATATATATATATAGTATATAATATTAACAGGTTTACTTGATGAATTAAGTTGGGAATGAATAACAGCTTAATGATATTAACAGATGCAGTTTAAAAAAAACCCAAATAGTTTGCATATTTTGAGTGTGACCTTTTTCTATAACCAAACCAAACCAAACCAAACCAAACGTACCCAGTATAATCCCACACATAGCTAACGCTATTAGTAGGGTCTAATAATGTCACTGCTAAGCAAGTAAAAGATTGGGATTCTGAAAACTAAAAAGATTAAAGGTTATACCTGGTGATGGCTGCATGATCCTCTTTGTGGTTGATGTTTTAGGATCTGGTGTTGTTGGAGGGAGAGCTGGTATGTCTTCAACTTTACAAACGACGTATTTAAGTTATCAGAGGCGCACTTTCTGTTTCGTGAGGTAGACATATGAATAG
This sequence comes from Smallanthus sonchifolius, assembly GCA_023525975.1. Classification (NCBI taxonomy): domain Eukaryota; kingdom Viridiplantae; phylum Streptophyta; class Magnoliopsida; order Asterales; family Asteraceae; genus Smallanthus; species Smallanthus sonchifolius. The sequence goes on along the minus strand of CM042021.1, from coordinate 65,161,510 downwards.
TCAAGTAAAGAAGTACTTGACTTCTTTTATTTTACAAAGCTAGATGATGAAGAATTATACCGCTAAAAGCAAAGAATACATAAAGTAAGAATACATAAAAATTACCTTAACACCAAACACCTTAAGCTTTTGGTAAGAACAACAAACTGCAAAATAAAAGGTGTATGTTGTCAACAAACAGTAACCATAACAGATTTAAATCATCAAACCACAATCTGTACATTAAGTGAAATGTTAAATTAGGTATAAACAAAAATAAAGCCAATACCATAAAACCAAATAAACAACCTAGACGAAAATTACAAAACGAACAGTCCTGAAACACAATAAGGGAAGATTTTTAACAGATTCAGTTCAAATGTTAAGCAAATTAATGTTAACTTAAAAATTTAAATGTGTACTATAAAGAGCAACAAACAGAAAAGCCAACCAAGGTATGTTTAATTCAAACGTTAAGTGAAGAATAAAAACCAAATATCTTGAAAGCAGATTATGCATATGATGTTTGTAAACGCTTACACCCAAATAAACCTAATATTAACAATTCTTTTTCACAGATTCAGTAGGCAAATAAGAGCAGTTTTTTTAACAGATTTAGTAGAAATAAAGAACATCAACACATTAATTCTAATCTGAAGGTAAAATGTATACTAAGCAACAAACAGAAAAGACAACCAGCGTATATTATTTTACTCTGTTGATTTCGTTTATGAATTACAGCTCCAAATCATAATCATATTTCAAACTTGATAAAGTCTGGTTTATGTTAACCGTAGGAGATGCTTGTTACTCCCAGAACTAAGCAGTGTACATGAGGCAACTTCTTTATAGTTATTTACATCTTAATCTATTTTTTAAGATACAACAATAAGGTACAATTTGATACCGTCCAAAACCCATCTGTAACGAACAATTCACTTGACAAATAATGGATCAAAATCTAATTTCAAGGCACCTGAAAAACCAAAAATTATTTGTATTTTTTTGAACTTGTATATCACATAAAGAGTGCTAAATAAAGCTAGACTACATGATAAAGAATAAGACACATCGACTGAAAATGAAAGTGAAAAAACCAAGAAAAAAAGATACCTAAGTAGTAAAAGCAGACAGAGATCACAAAAAAACACCAAATACAACAAATTGAAAAATAGAAGGTATATGCTTTCAATAATATAAAAGAAATTAAACCTATTTGCAAACAGCAAATAAACTTAATTATAAATGCAGTGAACAAACATCTGAATAATCAAAAACACAAACAATACAATTATTAAGTTTTAACTAATACCACCAAAGCAGATTTTGTACATAGTACATGTAAATGCAGTAAACAAACAATTGAATCAACAAATAATACATCTAATTCTAACTTTGAAGTCTCAAAAAATATCATGAGTAAAGAAAGCATACAAACAACATAAAGCAAGGAAAACAATTTTTACCAAATGAACAAACAAAAAAAGTAAATCAATTGCAAATGCAACATAACGCAACAGGTAGCAAAAACTATAATCAGTAAACAACTTAAATAACCAATTTATAACAGAAACAGAAAAAATAACCAAAATGTAAACAAACATTAGCGGGCAAACAATTTTTACCAAATTAACAAACAATAAAACAAAGGCTACAAACAAAAGCAATAAAGCCCAAATTCAAGAACAAAATCATGAATTATATCATGGACTATAACAGAAACAAATAAAATAAGCAAAAAGTAAACAAACATTAGTAGGCAAACAGTTTTTACCAAATTAAATCATAAACCCGAAATTTAAGAACAAAATCATGGATTATACAAACAACTAAAACAGATAAAACAAACAATCAAACAAATGCTATAAGCAAAGTCTGTTTATAAAGATAATCATAAACCCCAAATCATGCAAATATACTAACCTAAAAAACCAAGCTGTCGCCAGTTAACATGAAGGTACATGCAAAGAAAGTAAACCACCAACAAACAACCGATAACGACGGAAGATCAAATAAAAAAGGAATAAGAAAAGGATGAAAACAAACGATGAAGATGGATGCGATTGCCCTGGAGAGAAGAAAGCAAATGAAATGAACATGCACGAGGTGTTTGATGTGCTTTTGGAAATAACTTATTGACTTATTTGCTTTTGAAAAGCTAACTAGTCAATAAGTCATTTTCAAAATCCAGGATTTTTTGGCTTTTGACAATGCGTTATTGACTTATTGGTTTTTTTTTTAAAAAGTGTTGATTTTTTTGACTTGTCGACTTTTAAAAAAAACTAATAAGTCGATAACTACTTTTCCATTACACTCTCAAACACCCTCGCATTTGAAAAGATGTAACAAAAGAGAGACATGAGAACGGCATGCCACGTTTAAGAACACGTGGCTGAAGAATAGAAAAAAAATTGAAACCTGATGATTTGGCTGAAGAATAGAAAAAAAAAAGTTGAATATCTAGCAAATACAGAAAGCATCCTACCACTCAAACAAACCCACAAATATGTTAAGAAAATGCAGCATCAAACCTGTAACCCAAAAGTAAAAGAAATAAAATAATAAGTAAAAGTCACCGACACTTATGATTAAGTTTAGTTTAAATAAGAGGGTTATAAAATCTTTTTATGCCAAACATTTTAAACTTTTTGCACGAACACCAAAGGAAATTTAAAATCTAAGTATGCGATAATAAATTGTAGGTTTTCACAACGTCTGTTTCACGCACAAGGATTTATTTTGGTTTTGCTTTCAAAATTAAGGAACAGACCTATGAAGAACTTATGTGTATGGATTTTGGTTTCCTGTCCCCCATAGTCGGGGAATCTAAAGCCGTTCTTATATGCTAATTGTTAAGAATTGATAGTATTAGTTATAGATTCATAGTTATATTATATATTTATTGTAAATACTGTATACGACGCACTGAACTACTCAATGTGATTTTGTGACTCACCGAATGTGACGCAGTGACTTATAGAATGTGACTCATAGAATGTGTATAAATGAAAGGACTCCAATCGGGTACCTCTCATAGTTGGCACAACAGTATAAACATAGTTCTTAAACCTTGAATTAAACAACTAAAACACAGCGGAAGTCTGTAACAAAATTCTGAATTAATTAAAATTTTAAACATTCATTGTTTAAGACATAAACTAAGTCATGGGGATGTCAGTCTCCTGTCAGCAGCAGCCATCCAGTAATTCATCTTCAAGCCCTTGAGGCTTCATATCTTTCTCTTTCTATTATTACCTGATGTGCATACAAGAAGTCAGCTAATGTTGGTGAGTTCAAGTTTTCAAAACATTAAGTATAAAACTTATATTTCTCATGTTAATCGTATAAAACTCATTTAATGAAAAACATTCTTTATACTACTAAGTAAATATATTACAATACAGCATGTAATTCTGAACTTATTTATTCTATGCTCTGTTCTATTAAGTCATACATTAATATTCTATAATTTGCTTCTTTCTCTGCTGTCCTCGAAGGAACTTCTGCTATGTCCACAAAGGACTTCTGTTCTCAGATGACCGTCGTCACCAAAGTAACCGTTACTTATTCTGTCCAGTTGCAACTTCACCTGTACAGTGCCCTGTCTAGCACTGTCCCGGTTATTCATATGGCAGGCATACAACTCATGCCATGACACTGCCATAGGCTTCGGGTAGCACTAGTCTCTAGGACTACACTACTACCTCAAGACTTTCTTCTGTGGTAACCATACTCTTACAGATTAGACAATGTATATGACTTATCTCTTTCTTTCTATTTGTTTATAAAACATATAGCTAAATAAACATGTTATCTGTTCTTCTCTTGTTTATAAAACGCTTAGTTAAATAAACTTGTTTTCTATTCTCTTTCTATCGTTTAAAAAACACTTAGTTAAATAAACATTTTCTTTCTTTTTCTATCACGTTTAAGTAATAAAATACTTTTATTATAAACGTCTAATTCTGAGTATACACACCACCCTAAAACAGTAAACAAAAAAGGGATTCTTGACTCACATGAGATACATACAGTCAAGGTCTCTAAATATCTTCCAACCTGTACGTACACATTCTAAGGACTCAGTTTTTGTATTCTACGTATTCGTGATTTCCTAAACGAGAACTTGATAAAGTACCCGAAACGTTAGCCCGAGAACTACGAAGTTCTTGCTAGTGAAAGTTTTCGTGACAACCCTCTGAGAACTATGAAGTTCTCGCTATAGAAAGTTCTCGTAACAACCCTCCGAGAACTATGAAGTTATTGCTATTGAAAGTTCTCGTGACAACCCTCCAAGAACTATGAAGTTCTCGCTATTGAAAGTTCTCGTATTTAAACAACCGAGAACTCGGGGTTATCACCTATGGAAGTTCTCACGTATAATACCCGAGATCTTAGAGCCGAGAAATCCTTGTTCTCGGCATAGGCTCCTCCGAGAACCTTGCCCGAGAACAATGACCGAGAATAATACCGAGAACTATTTCCAGAACTTAGTTTTTGCATGATTCATATCTGGATGGTTTGGATGTACAGTTTGAAACTTTACACGTCCAAAGCGTTTGTTCAACATCCATGATGCTAAACATATGACCTTTATCTCAATAGTCATGGAAAGTCTCACCCTTTTTAACAAAAATCACCCAAAACCCATTGTTACGAAAAAATCAGAATTTAAATAGGTGATTACCTGTTTCAAGCTTGATCTTCTAGCAAGAACACTATGATGATGAAAGCAATTGATTCCCAAGCTCTTGGACCCAAAAATCGTCTTTCTCTCTCTAGATCTTCTTAGTTTTCTTTCTCTTGGTTAGGAATTGGGGGAAGATGGAATGAGAAGGACGGTGTGGCGGCTAGGGCTTTACCCCCCCCCCCCATCTCAATTTTTCGGCCCCTAGGCCCATTCTCACGAGCCCACTAAATCATACTTTGTTCTCTTTATTCGTTCCAGAAAAACCCATCATTTTATTCGTTATTATTTTCGGGATGTTACAAGTCTACCCTCCTTACGAGAGGTTTTGTCCTCGAAATCCATCATAAGTCAAACAGTTGAGGATATGACTCCTTCAATTTCTGACTCAGTCTCCCATGTGGCTTCTGATCCTTTTCGATGTTTCCATTGAATGTTGACCAGTGGGATTACTTTATTGCGTAGACGTTTTTCTTTTCTATCCAAAATAGCCACAGGTTCTTTAAGGTAATTGCGATTGTTGTCTACCTTGATGTCATCGAGTGGCACATGTGCTAATTCGTCAGCCAAGAACTTACGTAAGTCGACACGTGAAAGGTAGGGTGAATTCCACTTAACTCATCAGACAGTTCTAGTCGATACGCTACTTCTCCAATCTGTGCCACAATTTCAAATGGTCCGACAAACCTCGGACTTAACTTTCCTTTTTTTGAAATCGGATTATTCCCTTCCAACGAGACACTTTCAATAGTACCTTGTCTCCTACTTGGAACTCTAGATCCCTTCGCCTCTTATCCGCATAAGATTTCTATCTATCCTTAGCGGCTTTCATCCTAGCTCTAATTTGGTCAAATTTCTTAGAAGTAGCTTTCACCACATATAGACTTGCGAAGTCTTTCTGCCCAATTTCACCCCAGCAGACGGGCGTTCTACACTTCCTATCATATATCATTTCATAAGGCGGCATGCGATGGTTGCATGATAGTTGTTGTTCTAGGAGAACTCCGTAAGTGGCAAGTAACTATCCCAGCTACCACCGAAATCGATGATACATGCCCGAAGCATCTCTTCAAGAGTTTAGATAATCCTTTCGGTCTGACCATCGGTTTACGGGTGGTAGGTTGTGCTGATGTTAAGTGTCACACCCCCAAATTTATTTACTTAATAAATAAATAAAGGTTGCAACGATTGGTAACATTACACAATAACGGAAGCTAAAGTACAAATTTCTAAGCATCGAACATCTTTACAATTACTAACGTGAAATAATACAATGATATAAATGCTCCGAGATTAAAAATAGACTTGAAGTTTGACAATCATGCTGCTTCGGCTACTATGGTTTAATCTAAAGAGCTAGCCTATTCCAACCGAGCATTAGCTAAGTGATATCTGAAAAACATATTTGAAAGTGTCAACACAAAGGTTGGTGAGTTCACAGGTTTAGTTGTCTCAATGTAAAGCGGTTTTCTTTGAAAAACATTGATATCGTGTACGTGGCCATAATATAAAACCATTTTCTTCAAAAACATGTGAGTCGTTTTCCCAATGAAAACAGGTGATGACCTTATAGTCATAAAGTGAGTCACATAGTAAAACCTTTGAAAATGTGTACATGGCCATATTATGAAACCATTTTCCTTGAAAACATATGATGACCTTATAGTCATAAAGTGAGTCGTTTTCCCAATGAAAACAGGTGATGACCACATGGTCATAAAACGAGTGGTTTTCCCACTGAAAACATAGTGATGACTTCATAGTCATAAAACGAGCAGTTTTTCCCAATAAAAACATATCCAATTGTACGCAAATAATTCCGAGGGTATATGATAAACAAAACAAGCAGTGTTTGACCTATTAGTAAACTAGCTAGGAATACAAATAATATGTTCATACATGAGGCGTAACCAAACCATGACAATTGTTCTTTCACCCATCTCATTTGTTACCAGATGCTATGCGATCATAAATCCTCTAGATTGCGGTTAGCTCGACTAACCGTGACCGAGGGACGTCACTCCCCATAGTACAATTCATAAGACCCTAGGCTCCAGTTAATGGCTACTAAGTTGTTCGAGGGAACTTTACGAACTCTATAATTGTTCGTACTCATGCAAACATAAAAGTCGGGTCTAGTTCTCTTGTTACCATATGAAAATGTTTGTAAATGTGTTTCATGTTTTCTCAAATGTATCAAACATTTATTTTTCATGCTTTCAAATATCTAAGCAAATGTGTTGTATAAGTATGTTTCTCCCCCGATGTTTACAAAACATTAAAATCTAAAAAAGGGGTCGTGAACTCACCTGGTGTCCGACGAAATACTAGCAAACGATAATTGCTCAAGAAACACTTGACTATACGTATCCTAAACATAAAGGGCATATAAATGTTAAGACCGAATGTCTTAAGTGCAAATTGTTCACCCGCTTTAGCAAGTCCGATTAAGGACGTGTTTGTTTTTGAAAAAAAAGAGTGTTTCGAGTTACGACTCGTTGGTGATTATTATTTTTATTATGTATGTGTCCTTAGACACGAACACCTTGTATTGTGACTTAATTTTGACATAACACATGAACAAATAATTATCGCATATTTTTACAAATAATAATTCACAACATATATCTTTATGCTATATTATCCCGGTGTTCACCGTGTAAGGAATTAATTAACCAGAATAAACGTCTCATCGGCATAATAGTTAAATAAATATTTAGTATCCCCAAATCGTTGACTTTTTAATAATATTATTTTCAAAACCTGATTCTTTTTCAAAACGTCTTGGTTTGGTATAATCTATTATTTATTATCAAAAATATTTCTAGATTTATAAGACGTTATTCCCATGAATTGGTCTCTACAAAATAATGTTCACGTTTCGTATTTAATCAAGTTATATTGTTTATTATAATATCACAATTATCGTTTAGTCATATTATTTATTGTAGGATCGGTAAATACAAGATGGTTCTATTCCAGTTGAGATTGACGGAAACAATCACAACTTAATCAAAGTAAACAAGTAAACATAAGAAGTACTGATAAACGCAATTTGTATTAAGCTTCAATGGTTACAAGATTACAAAGAAAACTCTAAGAAAAGCACTAAGATACAATGACTCTAAGTACTACTTATATAGTAAATTAGAATCAAGACAGACCCTTGATTCTAAGGATCAGATCTAACACAGACCGTTGATCATGTATTGAAGCTATTCTACATGTACAGACAATAATAATAACTATGCTAGTTAACTTTATTCAAACGTCTTCTAAGGCATTATTGTTTGCATGCTTGGAGAAGAGCGTTGTTGTCTTTTATTGTCTTGTACCAATGACATTCTTTCTGCGTGGAGTGTGTCAGAGTAGAAGCAGAAAGTTGTCAGTGGTGATGGTTGCTTTTGCTTTTGCAAGGCTGGTCAGCTATAACGTTTGATCTTCAATAAATGGATAACTATCAGCAGCAGAGTTGTCTATCAGTAGTAAGACACAACCATCCAAAGCTGCTGATGATTTGCCTATCAGCAGCGTCAAGTGTTGACGCTACTGAGAAGCCTATCCGCAGCAACTCTGGTCTTCAGCAGATAAGGCTATCCGCACCAGATTTGTTTTTCAGCAGAAGAACAAGTATCCGCTGCAGATAAGCTTATCCGCAGCAGTTTGTTGGTCAGCAGCAAACTCTGAGATCAGCAGCATTTGTACTTAGAGAATTTTGTAGCCATCAGTCTTTATTTCTACAAACTCCCCCTAGACTGATGCTACCAAAACTCTCTTACTGCTTTTGTTGCTGAAGCTTTTGCATGTGGCTGACGATTCTTGCTTCCTCATAGCCTCTTGGGTCCTTGCTGGGATTGTTAAGAGGAAGCTCAGATAGAGTCTTGATATCTTTGCTTGGCATTTTGAAGATAGCCTTGCTTAGACACCTCATCTTCAGTCCTTTAACATCTGTTAGTGTGAATTCAACCTTTTCAGCATTGTAGGACCAGCTAATGAATGGAGAGTGGGATTGGAGAGGTTTGGCATCAATAATTTCATCTTTTCTGGGGTTGAAGTGATGTTTGATCACCAGCAACAGATGTCTCCCACCTTCATTCTCGGGCTCATGAGCTTCACCCAGCTCCATTATTCTTCTGAGATCAGAATCTGGAAGTTGTAATATCTCATCAACAGTTGCATAGAGTGATCTTCATTCTTTTTTTCTTCCCCTGAAGATTTCAAACCTTTGATCTTGAGTGTTGTAGGACCAATTGATGATTTCTCTTGAGTCTTCTGGTTTAGTAGTAGGTTTGCTTTTCTTCTTGGGAGGTTGTTTATGAGTAGGCTGGGTGGGAGGATTTGGACTTTGTGGGTGGAGAGGAGGGAGGTCTAGGATGGAGAGTGGAAGGTTGTTGGATAGAGGAAGTGGTGGATGAGGAAGAAGGCTTGGGTTTCTTTGGTTTCTTTTCTTCTTCTTGATTGATTACCCTCTTCTTTGAGCCTTTCTGTCACACCCCGACCGATGGCGGAATCATCGGGGCGGGACATGTAAGACTGTTCATAGCACATGGTTGACTAAATTGAAATATATTAAAGTTAAATTTCCATTACAAATAATCCAAGTACAAAACCAAATTCAAACAAAAACATAAAACAACTCATAAAATTCTTGATTTAAATTGCTAAGTCCAAATCCTATGTTGAACACGTCTTGAATCAATCTCACATATTGGGGCCTGAAACATGAATAAAATAAAGTCAACTAAAAAGTTGGTAAGTATAACACAGTTGTATGTAGATAGCATATAGTTGAAAACAAATCCTTTACAAAACAAGATAAAATAAGGCATTTATGGGGAGCAGCTATTGTGTAACCATGTACAACCAAACCTTGTAACTAGCATGCAAAAATTGTGTTGTCGGTTTCAATCACCGCGCACCATGGGTGGGTTTGTCAGACTCAATAGATCTATCATTGAAAACCGTCGGCTTGTATAGTTAATGATTGCACATAATCGCATACAAAGGTTAGCACAACTAGCACTCGGGCACAAAGCTCAAATTTTGCACATATGTATGTAAATAGGATTTTTGCACTTGTGTTGTTTGCGTAAATGTAAATGTGTAATGTGTATAGAGTTCATGTTCCACTCCAAAAGTGTAAAAGAGTAAAAAGGGGTTGTGAATACTCACTTGGTATGGAAGTGTAGCTAACAAAGATTATAGATAGCAAATATGATCCTCGAAATGCACAATTTAACCTAAAGAGTAATGTGTATTGAATCAAATAAAGTTTAAGTCTAAAATGAAAGTTGAATTTGTGTATAAAACTATTGATTTGTATTTAAAAAGTATTGAATAAAATATATAGAGTTTGAAGTAAAAATATTTTTGAAACAATTTGATTAGGTTTGAATTGGATAAATGAATAAATATAAAATTATAGTTTATGAAATAATGTAAATATTAATTATAATTAAGTATAAATAAATAAATGATTTTGATTTAAAATGTAAATTAAATAAATAATCATTATCTTATTTATTTATAAATTTTGTAACTTAATTATTTAAAATATCATTTAAGTGTAAGATAATAATATAAATTTAATTTTTCATAAACTTTTAAATAAATTGTATTTATGCCAAGATTAAACTTTTAATCCATTTTTAAATATAGAAAACATATTTTTATAAAATCTGAAACATTTACTGATTAAAATATATAAAATTATAATTCTATTAAAAGTTCTGAGTCTCACACGACCGTGCCTCGGATGGACACGATTGTGCTCAAGCCAGGGGCGCGACCGCGCTAGTCGGGGCACGACCGGGTTGATCAACAGAGGGCACAACTAGACCAGTCAACAGGCATGACCGTGCCTTGGCCCGGCACGGTCGTGTCTATGATCTTTAGACACAACAGAGACTTGCCCAGAGGGCATGACAAGGTCTGGACAGGAGGACACGACCGCGCCGCTATTCGACTCGACCGCGCTACATGAGGCACGGTCGCGCTAGATGATTAGCGCGACCGTGTCTCTTCCAAATCAGACACGAATTGACAAATTCTTGTATTTTAAACGCTGGAATTGTTAGGGCTTTTGATTAATGGGTTATTACGAGTCTTTTCATATAACTTAATTGCATGTACATCGTGTTTAAGCAGGGATTCGGTTAAATCATTTTTTATAAAACATGAGTTCTGATTCAGATCGATTTCTATAATGGAAGCCTAAATTGAATAGGGGCTTTTGATACTGATACTGAAATGAATGAATTAAAGGTTTAAGTTACCCTGAACAGAAGGGAATCGATGGATATTGGTAGAGAGGAAATTTCGGCGACGGCGAGATTGAGTTCCGGTGATCCTTGTTGCACTCCGGCCAATCCAGTCAGTCCAGAACTTCTCGGGAGGGACGAGTGACACGAATATCTTGCTTGCTTGAGAGAATACGGATTGTAGGAGATAATTTCTTGGTTTTCTTGAAAAGCTTTGAGAGAGAAATTTCGAGATTGATAATATGAAACTAAGGCGCTTGAATAATTTGGAAACGAGGTGCTAACTTGCCTTTCTTTCCAAAGCGGATCACGCCCTTCCATGGAGACACCTTAAGAAGAACAAGATCACCGACTTGGAATTCCAAGGGTTTTCGATGTTTGTCGGCATAACTCTTTTGCCGACTCCTCGCTACTCGAATATTGTCACGGATTTGAATAATCTTGTCGGATGTTTCTTGAATTAACTCGGGACCGGTGATTTGTGCTTCACCAATCTCGTTCCAACAGATAGGAGAACGACACTTGCAACCATAGAGAGCTTCGAATGGAGCCTTGTTGATACTTGTGTGGTAGCTATTGTTGTACGAAAACTCAATAAGGGATAAATGTGAATCCCAATTGCCACCAAAATCGATTACGCAAGCTCTAAGCATGTCTTCAAGTGTTTGGATTGTTCGCTCGGTTTGACCCTCAGTTCGGGGACGGTAAGCCGTGCTCAAATCCAATCGTGTGCCAAGAGAAGTTTGGAGAGATTGCCAAAATCGAGAAGTGAACCGGGCATCTTGATCAGATATTATGTTCAAGGGAACACCATGACGGCTCACGATTTCGTCGATGTAAATTCGGGCTAGTTTCTCGACCCGATAGTCTTCACGGATAGGCAAGAAATAGGCAGACTTGGTGAGACGATCAATGATCACCCAAATACTATCATAACCACTCGAGGTGCGAGGGAGTTTGGTAATAAAATCCATGGCTAAGTTTTCCCATTTCCACACGGGAATTTCTGGTTGTTCTAGCAAACCAGAAGGACGTTGATGTTCGGCTTTGACTTTGGAGCAGGTTAAACATTTGGCAACATAAAGAGCAATGTCCTTTTTCATACCGGGCCACCAATATTGTTGGCGAAGATCTTGGTATATTTTATCCGCACCAGGATGAATAGAATAACGAGTCTTGTGAGCCTCGTTCATGAGAAACGCACGGAGATCATCGCGATCGGGAACCCAAATACGGTTCAAGTAATATAGTAAGCCATTGGGTTTTGATTCAAGAAGGAGTTCAACACCACATGACATTTCTTCGTACATATTACCCTCGGTTACCGAGACGTGTTGAGCTTCTAAGATAAGGGTTTGAATATCGGTTTGAATACGGGCACAATGAAGCATAACATGGTCCTTTCGACTCAAAGCATCGGCTACAACATTCGCTTTGCGGGGATGGTAACGAATCTCGCAGTCGTAGTCGTTAAGGAGTTCGACCCAACGTCGTTGCCTCATATTGAGTTCTTTTTGGTTGAAAATATGTTGAAGACTTTTGTGGTCGGTGAATACCACACATTTTGTGCCATATAGGTAATGTCTCCAAATCTTTAACGCGAATACGACCGCACCCAACTCGAGATCGTGCGTCGTATAATTCTTCTCATGAACTTTGAGTTGCCTTGATGCATAAGCGATTACTTTGCCTCGTTGCATGAGAACACAACCAAGACCTTGGTTAGAAGCATCACAATAGACAACTAAATCATCATTTCCATCGGGGAGAGTCAATATGGGAGCATTGCACAACTTTTGTTTGAGGGTTTGGAAAGCTTCTTCTTGTTTCGGTCCCCATTCATAAGTCTTACCCTTGTGGGTCAAAGCGGTAAGAGGGACAGCAATCTTTGAGAAGTTTGAGATGAAACGACGATAATAACCCGCAAGACCAAGAAATGAACGAACTTCGGTAGGAGTCTTCGGAGCATTCCAATTTTTAACCGTTTCAATCTTAGCAGGATCAACATGAATACCCTTGTCATTGACAATATGACCAAGAAATTGAACTTCCTTTAGCCAAAATTCACATTTGGAGAATTTGGCATATAGTTGTTCTTTTCTCAAGAGGTCCAAAACCAATCTAAGGTGTTGTTCATGATCGACTTTAGTCTTGGAATAGATTAAGATATCGTCGATGAAGACAATCATGAATTTATCAAGGTACGGTTTGCACACACGATTCATAAGATCCATGAAAACTACGGGTGCATTGGTTAACCCGAAAGGCATAACCATGAACTCGTAATGACCATACCTTGTTTGAAAAGCAGTCTTAGGAATGTCATCCTCTTGAACACGAAGCTGATGATAACAGGATCGAAGATCAATCTTCGAGAAGTAAGTAGAACCTTGCAGTTGATCAAAGAGATCATCGATTCTAGGCAAAGGATATCGGTTCTTGATAGTAAGTTTGTTGAGTTAGCGGTAGTCAATGCACATGCGAAATGATCCATCCTTCTTCTTAACAAATAAGACGGGTGCACCCCACGGTGAATGACTCGGACGAATGAATCCCTTGTCGGAGAGCTCTTGAAGTTGACTTGCAAGTTCTTGCATTTCAGAAGGTGCAAGACGATAAGGGGCTCTAGCAATGGGGTTAGCTCCAGGTATAAGATCAATATGGAACTCTACTTGACGAACGGGAGGAAGACCGGATAAATCCTTAGGAAAAACTTCGGGGAAATCCCGAATGATCGAAATGTCTTGGATACTCTTCTCCTTGACATCCTTTTGAACAATATGAGCTAAGAAAGCAATGTACTTCTTTCTTAAGTACTTTTGAGCGGTAGTACACGACATCAACTTAAATCCCTTGCAAGGCTTTTCACCAAAAACTCTTAAGGTTTCTCCCGATGGTAGCGGAATTTGGATACACTTTTCAAAGCAAATGACTTCGGCATGATGATTTGATAGCCAATCCATGCCTATGATAATATCAAAGCTTCCTAGTGGCATTGGAACAAGGTTGATTGGAAATGTGTGATCATTAAGTTCTAAAGAGCAATCATAGATAATGGACTCAATTGTAAAGGAGTCACCATTTGCTACTTCAACGGTAAATGTTTTCTCTAATTGGGACCGAGTCTTTGCAAGTAAAGGTTCAAAATTAAGTGACACAAAACTTTTATCGGCTCCGGTATCGAATAAAATGGAGGCATATTGACTATTAACAAGAAACGTACCATTGACCACGTTATTGTTGGCTTGAGCTTCGTTGGCGTTTATGTTGAACGCACGCCCACGAGCTCCACCTTGTCTAGCATTTGCAAGTCTTGGACATTGATCACGAAAATGGTTCGGGTCACCACACTCATAGCAAGCACGCCCATTAGCAATGGCGGGAGCACCTTGATTAGCCACTTGAGGTACAGTTCGGTTTGGAGGGTTGACTTGGCCCGCAATAGCTTTGGTCCTACAAACACTAACCGTATGACCATATCTCCCGCAATATGTACAAAGGCGACATGGGATGTTTTGGGGATGATGGTAGTTGCAGGTGGCACAAAGTGGGTAGATTCCAACATATGGCTTTTTAGCCGGCGCTTGAACCATAGGTGCAGCTTGGTTGACGGGAACAGCAGGAGTAATCGCAGCAAAATTTCTAACCTTCCTCTTTCTATTATTGCGAGAGGGCTTGGTTGTGGCTTCTTTTTTGAGAGTAGGAGGGGTTACGGTTTCAGAAACTTTCTTAGTACCCTTCTTAGTAAGTGTTCCCGCTTTCACATGGTTATCAGTTAAGGTAGCGGATAGACGAATAGCATCCTCCAGAGTAGCAGGATTTCTACCTAAGACAGTGTCTTGGATTTGTCTTGGTAGCCCACCAATATACTTCTCGATACAACGGGACAAAGGAGTGACCATGTGGGGCACTAGAAGACTCAACTCATGGAACCGAGTTGTATATGCTAAGCTTTCCCCGCTATCTTGGGCAAGATCCCAAAATTCAGCTTCTAACTTTTTCACTTCATTTCGAGGACAGAACTCCTCGGTCATAAGCCTTTTGACCTCATCCCAAGGTAAGGCCATAGCTATGTCAACACCCCTATTCCTTTTCTCCCCATTCCACCGTGTAAGTGCCCGTTTTTGTAGGACACTTGTAGCATGACGAACACGGAGGTTGTCGGGACAGTCACTATTGAGAAAGGTATTCTCAATGCTTTCGAACCATTGAAGGAGTCCAGTAGCTCCTTCGGTACCATAGAACTTTAGGGGATTGCACGAGTTGAAGTGTTTGAAGGTGCATTGAGATGGATTGTTACCACCATTTCCACCATTTCCACCATTATTACCACTATTGCTTCCATTTCCACCATTGTTGCCATTGGTGGCACCATTGGCTTGGGTGAGTTGTGTCACCAATTGGGTAAGAATAGCAGCAATGTCGGTGTTGGCGTTGGTTGCGGGAGCACGACGAGGAGGCATTCTACAGATTTTCACAAGACAAGAAAAAAAAATTGTAAGAATTTATGAGATTTGATAGGATTTAATAGAATGAGGTAACAAAATAAAAATAGATATTCTTAGTTTGGATTGTACTCAAAAGTGACAAAATCACTTGAATACCATGGCACATTAAGGTTAATTAAACTTATAAAATTTTCAAGGAGACATGCTTTAGCCTATAAGTAAACACTCATCTCGGGAATTCCTAGGAAAGCATACGGGTCCCTCGGTTGATTGGGATTTATGCGAAATGCTTTCCTAGACAGAAAACCCAAAATACAGGTGTCACCCTTCCAGATTGCACGTGTCCTCAAATAATTTCACAAGTTTAAAAACCTTAACGAAGAAATAAAAAAATTTTAAAGATTTTTGCTTCAAGAGTTCTTCCACATGCTAAGAAAGGATAAAGATAGAAAAGAAGATAGAAATATTATGAGGTTTTAGAATATAGGAAAGGATATTATTTATTTAATTATTAAGAATATCCTAATAAGTCATGGATTTAAAACACATAAGTCATCATAATGCAATAATAAGTAATCATACTAAACATATAACATATAGCACATAGCATGTAACACATAGCACAAAAATCATGAAGCATAGTATAAGTGGGTGTCCTAAAGTTATAGTCTAGGTCAAGGTGTCTAATAACCTAATTCCCTATAACCAAGGCTCTGATACCATTCTGTCACACCCCGACCGATGGCGGAATCATCGGGGCGGGACATGTAAGACTGTTCATAGCACATGGTTAACTAAATTGAAATATATTAAAGTTAAATTTCCATTACAAATAATCCAAGTACAAAACCAAATTCAAACAAAAACATAAAACAACTCATAAAATTCTTGATTTAAATTGCTAAGTCCAAATCCTATATTGAACACGTCTTGAATCAATCTCACATATTGGGGCCTGAAACATGAATAAAATAAAGTCAACTAAAAAGTTGGTAAGTATAACACAGTTGTATGTAGATAGCATATAGTTGAAAACAAATCCTTTACAAAACATGATAAAATAAGGCATTTATGGGGAGCAGCTATTGTGTAACCATGTACAACCAAACCTTGTAACTAGCATGCAAAAATTGTGTTGTCGGTTTCAATCACCGCGCACCATGGGTGGGTTTGTCAGACTCAATAGATCTATCATTGAAAACCGTCGGCTTGTATAGTTAATGATTGCACATAATCGCATACAAAGGTTAGCACAACTAGCACTCGGGCACAAAGCTCAAATTTTGCACACATGTATGTAAATAGGATTTTTGCACTTGTGTTGTTTGCGTAAATGTAAATGTGTAATGTGTAATGTGTATAGAGTTCATGTTCCACCCCAAAAGTGTAAAAGAGTAAAAAGGGGTTGTGAATACTCACTTGGTATGGAAGTGTAGCTAACAAAGATTATAGATAGCAAATATGATCCTCGAAATGCACAATTTAACCTAAAGAGTAATGTGTTTTGAATCAAATAAAGTTTAAGTCTAAAATGAAAGTTGAATTTGTGTATAAAACTATTGATTTGTATTTAAAAAGTATTGAATAAAATATATAGAGTTTGAAGTAAAAATATTTTTGAAACAATTTGATTAGGTTTGAATTGGATAATTGAATAAATATATAATTATAGTTTATGAAATAATGTAAATATTAATTGTAATTAAGTATAAATAAATAAATGATTTTGATTTAAAATGTAAATTAAATAAATAATCATTATCTTATTTATTTATAAATTTTGTAACTTAATTATTTAAAATATCATTTAAGTGTAAGATAATAAATATAAATTTAATTTTTCATAAACTTTTAAATAAATTGTATTTATGCCAAGATTAAACTTTTAATCCATTTTTAAATACAGAAAACATATTTTTATAAAATCTGAAACATTTACTGATTAAAATATATAAAATTATAATTCTGTTAAAAGTTCTGAGTCTCACACGACCGTGCCTCGGAAGGACACGATCGTGCTCAAGCCAGGGGCGCGACCGCGCTAGTCGGGGCACGACCGGGTTGATCAACAGAGGGCACAACTAGACCAGTCAACAGGCATGACCGTGCCTTGGCCCGGCACGGTCGTGTCTATGATCTTTAGACACAACAGAGACTTGCCCAGAGGGCATGACAAGGTCTGGACAGGAGGACACGACCGCGCCGCTATTCAACACGACCGCGCTACATGAGGCACGGTCGCGCTAGATGATTAGCGCGACCGTGTCTTTTCCAAATCAGACACGAATTGACAAATTCTTGTATTTTAAACGCTGGAATTGTTAGGGCTTTTGATTAATGGGTTATTACGAGTCTTTTCATATAACTTAATTGCATGTACATCGTGTTTAAGCAGGGATTCGGTTAAATCATTTTTTATAAAACATGAGTTCTGATTCAGATCGATTTCTATAATGGAAGCCCAAATTGAATAGGGGCTTTTGATACTGATACTGAAATGAATGAATTAAAGGTTTAAGTTACCCTGAACAGTAGCGAATCGATGGATATTGGTAGAGAGGAAATTTCGGCGACGGCGAGATTGAGTTCCGGTGATCCTTGTTGCACTCCGGCCAATCCAGTCAGTCCAGAACTTCTCGGGAGGGACGAGTGACACGAATATCTTGCTTGCTAGGGAGAATACGGATTGTAGGAGAGAATTTCTTGGTTTTCTTGAAAAGCTTTGAGAGAGAAATTTCGAGATTGGTAATATGAAACTGAGGCGTTTGAATAATTTGGAAAGCAATAATACGTTTGTTAAGGGAAAAGAAACGGATGGATGTTACGGATTCGAACGATCGGGTAATTAAAGTTGCAGTTACGTTTCAGCTGTTTCACAGGCGCGACCGTGCCTAAATATGGCACGACTGTGCTTAGGCACCGGGCGCGATCGTTCCAGGACCAGTCGCGCGATCGTGCCGAGGCACTTGGCGCGACCGTGCCAGGACGAAGCACGACCGTGCTAATTAGGGTTTCTTGATAAATTTTCAACTTTAGTCCTTGACTTTTCAGGTTTGATTAGTTTGAAATAAATAGTTACTTGTATAGCGTTTAAGTGTATATAATCGAGCAAAACTTGTAAATTTGTATTGAATCATTGCATTTCGTTTAAGGTAAGCAACATAATAAGGCAGTGCACGAACATTGAATTTGAAATTGCATTACATTGAATTGAAATATGAATACTAAATTCCGAGATGTTACACTTTCTTCCCCAGTCTTTCTTCCTTTTCCTTTTTGACTCTAAGGTAAAGGGCTTGCAGGTTCATGAAATTCATGGGACCCAACCTTTTTCCACTCTCTTCTCTAGCCTTTAGGAAGTCAATCATGACCTTCCTTTATTTATGGGATCTTCTGTTAAAAGCAATGGTCTTCTTGGATTTTTGTTTGGCTTTTTCTTCTTCTTCAACCCTTTTCTTGTTTGCCAATTGACCCTGCTGATCCATGAAGGCTCTGTAGATTTCTTTATTTGATAGTTTCTCAAGGTAGTCTACATCCTCACCTTGAGAAACCAGAGACTTTATCTACTCCTCTCTCATTTCTTTGGCTAGTTCAGAATCAGTTATTCTGAACTTGGCCTCTTCCTTCTTCTTCTTTTCTCTTTCTTCTTCTTCTCTATTAAATTGTTCCTGCAGTTGAAGAGCAAGAGCTTCATCTTCTTGAATTTGATAGACTGCAGGAATTTTGACTTTCAGATCATCCAGCTATTTGGCATACAGCTGGATCTGTTGTTATCTGAGGAGAATGGCTGTTTTTCTGTCTTGGGCTTTTCGTAATTCAGCCATCTCCTCTTCTTCTCTTCTTCTTCTTTCCTCTTTATCTTTCTTCTCCTTCATTATCCTCTCTTCATCTTCTTCTATCATGAGTCCCTTCCCTTGTCTTTGCTGGATGCCTCTGCTTCAGCTTCATTGACCACAACAGCAGATGTAGTAGATGTTGTTGGGATCTCAGCTTCAGCTTCATTGGCAGTTTGGGGAATGGACAAGGGAAGGACACTTTCTTCATCTTCTTCCCATTCCATACCTGTCACTTCTTTCCAACAATCCTTCACCTTCTCCTGTTCTCTTCTCTTGGATTCTTCTTCTGTGTTCCGTTTGACTGTTGGTGAAGAAATGAAGGATAGATCTGAGTCAGAGTCATTCATTGCAGGTGATTCCTCCTTATAAAGAGAAACCTTGATGAGTTTGATCTTTTCTTGACTTTCAAAGGAGTTGATGTTGCAGATGAGTGATCTGGGCTCAAAAACCTTGTGTAGGAAGTCTGAAGGTAGGAGTAAGATCTCTTTGATGTTGATTGAGAGAGAAGATCCATTGCTTAAGAAGAAGGTGAAATCAGAGGACTCAGTGCTCACCCATCCTAGCACTTCCAAGTCCCTGACCATGATGTTGTACAGGAATCTTCTCCAGAAGATAATTTCTTCTTTAGTTAAAGCACTGCTCCTGATTAAGTCAAGCTTGCTTGGAACCAGTCTTTGTTCTGCTGTTGATGAAGATTCAGGATAAGCCACCCTATTTGCTTCTTTTAGTAGTCTTTCAAACCAGGGCATATTATCCTCCATTAAGTCATAGAACCTGCTGATTGCAAGTTCTGCTGAGAGGTCTAATGAAGTGTTGATGCATCTTGTCAGATACAGATTAAGAACCTAGAGGGCATTAAGAGTATCCCAGTTTAGCTTTCTACTCCACTAAACTCCCATCCAATCCATAATCTCTCAGCTATGCCATCATACCCCCAACCAAGAATGGAGTCGAATTCTAGCTTGTTTGAAGTTAGTGAGAATTGGGGAGTAGATGTTTGACTTATTATGGATGTAGCTTCAGGAAGTATGCTGAATGATGGAGGTGTATCTTCATGGAGAGTTTCATCTTGTAGCACCTCATCAACAGCTCGGACAACTAACTTCCAATCCTCAGTGATATCTTCCTCTTCATCTACTGAGTCTGGCAAGTCATGGATTTGAACAAAAGCAGGTTTGTATAGTGAACTTTGAAACACAGTCTGCTCTTGTATCCATTCTTCTAAGCTTTCCGCATCGTCTTCCTTGGTGATTACCTCCCCCTTTTTGGTTGCATCGGTGCATAAAGAGTTATCTGTTTGAGTGCCCAGTGATATAAGGGAGGGAGAAGTTACTGGAGGGCATTGATGGGCTTCATGCATAGAGAATTGGTGTCTTAGTTTGGACACTTCAGCCTCTAGCATAGCTACCCTGGCCGTCAATTCCATGTTATGAAGTTTCAGTCTGTCCTTATCCACAGTTGTGGAATCCTTGGAGCTAGATGGGGCCTTAGGCCTAGCCTCTGTATCCCCATCACCCTGGTTTTCTTGGCGCCTGGGATTCCTCTCAGTGAAGAGTGTTTCAAAGGAAACATCTTCACTGTGAGTTGCTGTGGTTAGGGTCTTAGCTATGTTGTCACTGTCCTCCTGGGCAGTTGATGTACCAGGAGTAGTGACAGCCCTTTCCACATTCACTCTATCAGTACCACTAGAGTGAACCTTCTTGGGTGATGAACTTGGGTTGGGTGCACCGGCAGCCAAGTCAATCAGTACCTCCGAGATAGTGGTAGTTGGAGAAGGTATATCATCTTGACTAGGTGCCTCTGCACTTAAGTTCAGAGAAGAGAAATAATGATATGGCTCAGCGGGTAGTTCTATGGATCCGGGATGTGATCCTGATCCTAATAGAGAAACTTCCAAGGAAGTCTCTCTAATGGTATGGCTATCCCTTTTGATATTCTCATCAGAATGTTGGGATTCTGTATGAGGGCTTTAGGTTGGGATTGGGCCTGTGAGACAAGAAGAGAAGGAGTCTTCTTGCTCCTTTTTCTAGTGTATGTCATTGCAACTGGGGCCCTTTGTTCCAGTTGAACGATAACATCCAAAACAGGTTCAAGTGATTTTTGTCATGTGCATCCTTAGTAGTTTGCACAGGGGTTAGAGCAATGGAAGCAGCTTGTTATTCAGGATGTGAGGTGGAGGGTGTGGGATCAGTATCAGCTGGGATTGCTGAACTGTCACCCTAGGTACTTTATATGTTCACCATTGTAGATAACAATGGAACATTGACCCCTGAGAACTTTTTGGAAACGGTTCTCATACTTTGAAAAATATTATTTTTATGACCAGCATGATGTAGATTCTTGCAGGTTTTGAGAGATCTTTTAGTTCCTGGTTGAAAACCTCCTGCAAGAATCTGGGGTACATAAAAAATTGTTGCTTTGCACCCTCTTGAAGGTTATATCTCAAACCCTCAAAGATGAGGTGTGCAAAGTTGAAACCTTGGCAAGTAATCATACCGTGGACAGTAGAGGCAAGTGCAGAGCTCACTTGATGCCATCCACTTCTCTTCTGAGATATGCATTGTAGAAGAGTGTGGCAGAGATACTTCCATGGAGGGCCCATCAGTGCCTTCTCGATTGTGTACTCATTTTGATTTCTAGTGTACCCTATGGATACAAAGGTCCTCATGTATTCTTCCTTTGAGTATGAGATGGCTGCCCCCTCATCTTGAAGCTGAAGATGTTTTCGGATAGTGGCTTCAGAGATGATGATGTCCTTGCCGTCTACCTTGGCTTTTATTTGGGGAATCCCCTGTTCGGTAGAGTAGACGGCGGTGCTCCAAAAATCCTCCATATGAGGAATATAAATGGTAGGGTTGACTGTTAGTGCAAAATGTATCTTTGATCGGCACAGAAAATCAATCATATCATCGAATCCCTCATACTTCTTTCCTTTGGTTAAGTATGTGGTGAGGATGTGATATGGGGAGAACTTATCATCAGGATTGTTTATGTCTTAGTGATGAAATCTCTTTCTTTAGGAAGTTAATTTTTTCTTTATAACTGTTTTCTACTTTTGTGAATTCAGATTTCATTTGATGAAACTCTTCATTTTGATCTATAAGGTTTTGATTATGCTTTCTGTAGCCTAACACCTTATCAATACAAGCTTGGGAACAGAGATGTTCATATACTTGAGGCGGTATCTCAGTTGTGTCTGCCATAAGAGCTTGGTTGTTAGCAAGCAGATCTTCATACTGGAAGCTCCAGTCAAAGTCAGATGTTCCAACAGCTGCACAAGCTGCAGTTTGAGCTGGGGGAGTAGCTTGTTGCTGTTGTTGTCTTGGTTGGGCTTGGTGAGCTTGTCTTGATTGAGGAGCTGCTGGGTTTGCCCTAGGTGCCTTGCATTCTCTAGCAAAATGACCCAGTTGGTTACAGTTGTAACATCTTAGTTTATTTTTATCCAAGCCAACTGTGGTGTTGGAGTTGTTACTTGGAATGGGTCTTCCAATTCTAGAGTAGAACCTTTTTACTCTTATAGATAGCATGGCATACGAGTGTTGTATGTCCATTTCTTCTAAGTCATCTGGATGGAAGCATTCCAGATCCTCCTTGATAAAGGATATGTTGCTTGAGTTTTCAAAAACAAAAGCAGCAGAGGTTGAGGTTGAGGTTGAGGTTTGAGGAGGGGCTTCTAGGAGAAATGGAGATGTGTTTGTTTGAGAGGTTGGAGTTTGAGGATGAGTGATGATGGGAGGATAATAGTTGCTTGAACTAGGACCTGAGTGGTCAGAATGGAGGGCAGAGGAGGTGGTGGTGGATGTTGAGGCTGTTTGATAGCTTGAGCTTCTTTCTTTTGCCTGAATCATCTCTAGCTTATAGGTTTTTAGCATGCCAAAGAGCTCAGTCATCTGGAGAGTCTTCAGATTCTCAGTTCTTCTGATGGACACTGTGTAAAGTGTCCAGCAGCTTGGTAGAGACATGATGAACTTCTTGAGAATATCTTCATCCTCCAGCTTCACCTTTGAGCACTACAGCTCACCTACAAGATAGGTAAATCTGTTATATAAAACAGTTAGAGTCTCACCTTCCTTCCAGACGAAGTTTTCATACTGTTGCTTCAGGATGTCTCTTCTGTTTTCTTTGCCTTCCTCTGACCCGGCAAACATCTTCTCAAGAGCCTCCCATAGGTCCTTTGCAGTTTTGTAACCTCTGAAGTTATGAAAAACTTCATTTGGTAAGCACATCTGGATGGCTCCCAAGGCTTTGAAGTCTACCTCCATTTTCTTGATGTCTTCATCAGAGTACTTGGAGGGTTCTTTGGGAACCAGTGCACCTCCGGAATCAGCAAAGAACACCATGGGTATGTATGGTCCATCTTTAATGGATTTCCACATCCCATATTCCTGATAGCAGAAGAAGCTTTCCATTCTGTTCTTCCACATATCGTAGTCTTCCCCAGACACCAGTCTTGGTGGTCTGTTGATGCTTCCAATATCTTCAAATCCATTGTTTTGAGCCATTTTGATTTGTGATAGTGAGGGACTTTAACAAAGAGATAGTTTAGAATAGAACCGAAGAATGATTAAACAAGTGTGAGTTTGTTTAATCTGTGCGCCAAAGCTCTTATATCACTTGTAGGATGGTTAATACAAGATGGTTCTATACCAGTTGAGATTGGCGTTTATTATAAAATCACAATTATCGTTTAGTCATATTATTTATCGAATCACCTATAAATAATATTCATGCGTTTATATAATTAAAAGTTGTACATAATCCCGGTTTTGTAACCACGTACACATATTCACATACATCAATTTATTGACCTAAATATATATCATTTTTATCATTTAGGAATTTAAAAACTAACATACATATGTATACATTCATACCTACGACTATACATATATATACAAACTATTATCTTTAGATTCATTCCATTAGTATGATCCAATGTACATTTATATCAAAGTATCCATATATTTAGTAACCATTTTACGTAGTTAACATAAAATATAGACTTATACTAGCATGCTTTTCATCATAACAAAACATATACATATATACATGTGCATCGTCACCTTATACATACATATTACATGTTCTTAACTCCGACAAGCCCAAATTTTAGGTTAGTTTCCTTTAGTTTAGAGATTATTATAAAAACTTATCATTTTTAGGTGAACATATGCACATCCAACTAAGATTTAGAGAAAAGAAAGAGTTTGTAGGATATTATACCCAAAGAAGTAAAAATGGCGGCTTTAGAGGGGAAAAATGAGTGAACTTCGATTTCTAGCTAGAACTTCTCAAGAATAACTCTTGTATGCCTCTTGAAATATCAAATGGGGATGGATTCTTCTTGATTTCTAGTGCAAAACTCAACAACACAATGTGTGTTTGTGTGTGTGCATCCAAAGCCGAGAGAGAGATAGAGGAGATAGATAGAAGAAAGTTCTTGATTTGTGTTAGATTGTTCTCTTATATAGCAAGTGGGTGGAGTGTGATCTTGACCAAGATCATAATCATGTGATAGGTGATGCTTGAGTGGAGTGTGAAGCAAAAGAAAATGATGGTTGAGTGGTTGGATGAGGGTGACGTGAACCATACCAACAAGAAAAGGGATTGAGTGTTTAGTGTGTGTAGTCATTCAAACTAGTCCTTCATCATTATGATTAGATCTTGTATCTTGTAATAGATAAACTAAATGATGAGGACATAGTTGTTGTTGTTGTTGTGCCGTGAATAGGTGAACAAAAGGAGGGTGGAGTAAGTTTGAATGTTAATTACGTAAGTTAGTATCCCATTGTGTTGATTAGATGCTAAAATTGTTAAACAGTTAATTTATGTAATCTCCCGTAGGATTCTAGAGCATCTTATTACTTTTCATTGGGATTATTTGTGTTGAATGAACTCTAGTTTGACACGTATAGTGACTAGCTTAATATACACAATTAAATCATGTTTTGTAATTAAATACAGATGTGTTAACACTCGATATAATCTAAAGGAGCTGTGATATGGATATCGTGTATACTAAAGATTTTATTCCATAAAGTTTAAAATAAGATTATATATTTTGGGTCTCCGAATATTGTACTGGTCAATTAAAATTAATCACCATCGTTTGTATCGTGCGGGACATTTATATATATAAGTTTAAGATGGGTGGAGTGTACATCTAAACATAATCATCATCATTATTATGACTTGACACAAAGAGTGGAGTGTTGGGTTAAGCAAAATGATGACAAAGTTGGAGTCGATGGTGATGTGGTTGGTTTAAACACGGTACACTACCCGCAATTAATACCCGCTTTAATAAATAGAATTCGAAGTTGTCAATATATAATATATATATTCTTAGTTTAGACGCATTAACGAACTTGAATGAAAATCGTTCATGTTTCATATACTTTTATTTGCAGATGTGATCGCTCACATTTATACGCATTTTAAGGGATTAATATGTGACGATAATTCTAGTAATGTGTTTACGAGAAACTTTCATATATATCGCAGAATATATATTCAAGACTAAATCTTCGGAACGTGGTTGTCTATTTAGAATATGACTCTAAATATTTTTCCGTTCCATAGTTAATTGTTATTGTTTGTGTTATAAGGATTTTATATCTGCATGAACTGGTAATTCTTATAATTGTTATGGTAGGAAACGATCGACAAATTATGTTCGCTAGACTTTTATCATTAAAGAGCATGATTTCGAGTGATTCAGGAAACATATTAACGTAAACACGTTTAATTTATGTACGAACGATGACCCGAAAATGTCGGGTGTCACATTAAGTCTCGTGCCCACTGTTTCATGGAATCTTTTCCAGAACCTTGATGTGAATCGCGTGTCCCGGTCAGATACGATTGACAAGGGCATACCATGCCTGGTCACAATCTCGTTGATGAACAACTCTACCAGCTTCTCGAATGAAAAAGTCTCACGTATTGGCAAGAAGTGAGCACATTTCGTCAACTGATCCATAATTACCCATATGGTATCATGACCTTTAGTCGTACGCGGTAGCTTGGTTATGAAATCCATTGTAATGTGCTCCTACTTTCATTCGGGAATAAACAAAGGCTGCATCTTTCGACACAACTTCTGGTGCTCGGCCTTTACCTGATAACAAGTCAGGCACTTCCTCACATAATCAGTCACATGGTTTTTCATGTCAGGCCACCAATATTCTTTCTTCAGATCTTGGTAAATTTTGTTAGTCCCTGGGTGGATAGAGTAGTGTGACTTCTGAGCCTCGTCAAGGATCTTGACTCTAAGTTCACCACTCTTGGGTATCCGCATCCTTCTGAACCGAGTCCATACCCTATAAGTATTTGTTTCTAACTTTTCTTGATGACCCACTATTCTTTGTCGTTTAACATTTTCCTCCTTTAAAGCTTCGATTTGAGCATGCTCTATTTCTATCATAAGGTCAGGAGTCACGACCAACCGGTATACCTTCACCTTAATAGGAGTTGTCGTATCCTTTCGACTCAAGGCGTCGGCCACCACATTCGCTCTTCCCGGATGGTATTGGATTTCGCAGTCGTAATCCTTCAACAGTTCTAACCACCGTCGTTGTATCATGTTTAGCTCTTTTTGCTCGAAAAAGTATTTTAAACTCTTATGATCAGAGTAAATAGTGCATTTGACTCCAAAGAGATAATGCCTCCAAATCTTTAACGCGAAGACAAACGCCGCGAGCTCAAGATCGTGAGTCGGGTAGTTGACTTCGTGAGTCTTTAACTGTCGTGATGCATACGCGATCACTTTTCCTCATTGCATTAACACACAGGCTAAACCCTAACCTAAAGCGTCGGAATACACCACCAGGTCTACGTTACTATCGGCTAGGGTCAATACTAGTGCTTGGGTTAATTTCTTCTTTAACTCTTCAAAGGCCTCGGACTAGGCCTGACCCCATTCATATTTTACTTCCTTGCTGTTCAGTTTAGTTAAAGGTGAGGCTATCTTTAAGAAGTCATGGATGAACCTTCGGTAATAGCCCGCCAATCCCAGAAAACTTCGTATCTCGGTTGGGTTTTTCGGGATTTCCCAATCCCTCACATGACCTAGGAATTGAACTTCCTTTAGCCAGAACGCGCATTTAGAAAAATTTGCATACAAATTTTCATTCTTCAGAGTGTCTAATACCTCTCGCAGGTGACAGGAGTGGTTGCCCTCAATTTTGGAGTAGACGAGGATATCGTCTATTCACACTATCACTGATCGATCTAACATCGGTCGACACGCCCTGTTCATCATATCCATGAATGCCGCTGGGGCATTCGTTAGCCCAAAAGACATCACATGAAATTCCTAGTGTCCATACCGCTTGCAGAACGTGGTCTTTGGTACTTTCAGCTGATGATATCCCGACCGCAGGTCGATTTAGAAAACCATCTTGCGCCTTGCAATTGGTTGAATAGATCTGTAATCGATACACATCCTCATGGCACCGTCTTTCTTCTTCACGAACAGAACCGGAGCACCCCAAGTCGAAATGCTCGGTCTAATAAAACCCTTATCAAAAAGTTCTTCCAATTGTGTCATGAGCTCTTTCATCCAATGGCGTTAATCTGTATGGAGCTCTGGCCACGGGCTCGACACTTAGTAGTAAGTCAATCTAAAATTCTGTCTCCCGATCAGGCGGTAGTCCAGGCAAGTCCTCTGGGAACACCTCTGGATAGTGGCACACCACGGATACGTCTTTTAGTTCTGTTACTTTAACATCGTTGTTAATTACATAAGCCAGGCAGGCCTCGCATCCGCGTCTCATATATTTTTCTGCTTTAATCATTGAGATTACATTTGTCAGTGGGATGTCACGATCCCCGTAAACCTCGAATTCGTCGCCATTTGGAGCGTTGAGCTGAATTATCTTTCGTTTACATATAATCCGAGCCTCATTGGCAGATAACCTATCCATTCCCAAAACCACGTCAAAACCTCCTAAGGCTACGACGAATAACTTAACAGGGAATCTATAACCATCTATTTTAATCGTATAATTTTCTACCAACTCTATTACTCTTATGGTCCTACCCATAGCGGTTTCTACACTTAAGGCCCGTTCTACTCTAGTAGTTTTGCATTTCATTCTTGTACAGAGTGAAGAGGATATAAAACTTTTACCGGCTCCTGAAATCAAACAATACAGAAACAAGGGTGTGGTTAGGGATGAACGTACCTGACACCACATTAGGATCTCCTCTCGCTTCCTCCCGCATTAGGGCGTATGCTCTGACGCTTGTTAGCGCCTTCTCAGCCTCTGTTCCCTTATCAATGTTTGTGGTCTTTGGTCGGTGATAATCTCTGGAGAAGTAACCCGTACCACCACAGTTGTGGCACTTCCAGAACTAGCATAACCTAGGGCACTGTAACACCTTCTACGAAAATGTCCTAGATTTAACAAAGGTACAAACCACAAGGACTATAAGTGTAAATATACCAAAGATCTAGGTTCAAAAAAAAGTAGAAAACATGAAAATTCAAGGGTAACGGACCGTCACGTACGGTAACGGTCCGTTACGGGGCTGAGCACGCATGAAATGATAGCTTGCCACATGTCCAGTGACTCATGGTTACAATCTGACGCGTGGAAACCCTATAACGGACCGTCACGCCTGGTAATGGTCCATCACAGTCGCAGAAGGCCCCGGGTGCCCCACGTATCACTCCGTAACGGATCGTCACGCGTAGTAACGGTCCATCACGCCGCAAAATGACCAGAGGGCGACACGTGTCTGATGACTTGCGAAACCCTAATCTGGTGACAGACCGTCACCACCCGTAACGGTCCGTCACGGGGTTAAATTTGGCCCTATAAATAGCTGGTCGAGTCCATTCAGTTTTGTCATCCCAAACACGAATCCCACACTCTAAACTTATTCCAGAAACGTCCAAGCCCAATCCCGACGATCCCAGTTCGATTCCCACTCATTGTAGTGCCCGGTTTAAGAAGAAAGGCTCATAGAAGTGTCGGAACACTAGAGAAACCAAACTAGGAGGTTGATTCTATAAAATTCCAACTTAGAGGCTCATTCCTATAAACAAAGTGAATAATTTATCTCTTTCAAAAACTTGTGTCAAACCATTTACATTTACAAAAAAAATGGCCAAATAAAGGTTAAGGAAATAATGCTCAACGTTCTTCTACAAACAAAGCATTCAGGCCATAAGTATCCGTAAAACTTGCAAGGGATACAAGGGTCTCGGGTGAAAGTCCCGGATTACGGCTGGTGCTTATCTTATAACAAATTCGGAGGCGTGGACCTGTCCGCTGTTATAAGCTATGACGCCAGTGTATACTGTGGTGCGATTGAACAGGACGGGCCTCCTGAATGTGTGGATTGAACATAAAGTTGTGATTATGAAATTAATACTTGTTTGTGCCAGGTGTTGGTGGTTGACGTGAATGAGGGGTGAGGGTAGGTAGGGTGAGTAGGTGATGATGGTGAGGTGATGGTAGTGCTTCAACGCGGTACACTACCCGCAAATAATACTCGCTAAATTCTCGGTTTAATAAATAATTTCAAGATCGTCATATTATAAATAAAAATGAGTCGGGTATAATATATATATATATATATATAGGGGACGGTTGCACTAAAAAGTGGTTTTTCGCTAAGAAATCCTAAGAAGCGGGTCAAACGAACTCCGATTGAGCTCATTCCAGCGGCGTTGGAACCGTCTCATCGAATCCTAACCCGGATCCAAAAACCTAAACCCCCCTCCACCCGCACCCTCAAAAACCTAAACCCCCCTCCAACCCCACCCCAAAAAACCTAAAACCACCACCCCCACCCCCCCAAAAACCTAAACCCCCCACCCAACCCCCCCCCTTAAAAAAAAACCTAAACCCACCCCTACCCACCCCCAAAAACCTAAACCTCCCACCCCCACCCTCTAAAAAAAACCTAAACCATAAAATCTAAACCATAAAAGCTAAACCCTAAGGCTAAAACCCTAAAATTCAAACGTAAAATATAAACCTTAAAAGCTAAACCCTAAAAGCTAAGATGGTAGATTTCGACGATACGGTTCCAACGCCGCTCAAATGAGCTCAATTGGAGTTCGTTTGATATCGTTTATTAAGGTTTTTGTTATTTCTTAGATTTCTTAGCGAAAAACTACTTTTTATTTGAACCTCCCCCTATATATATATATATATATATACACGTTCGTAGTTTAGACGCGTTAAATGCGTAAAGTACGTATTAAAGTTTAAAAACACGCGTTAACGAACCCAAATAATAACCAAATATATATTTACCTATATATTTATACTATTACACATATAATCACATAAAATAATGAGATAGAATGTTTTCCTAACATTTGATATTTGTCATAAACATACGTGCGTGTCAGGTTAACTTGTGTGACCCGGTAATTTCTAAAAATTACCAAATGCAAGATGTAGCATGGGTGGACTTTGCTATGCACATAATAACCTAAATCATAGAAATTAAGTCCAGTGCACATGATTTCAATGAGTTCAAGATTACTGAGTTTGTATGGACATTAACCTGAATTGTTGGTTGTCACAACGTCGACCGAAGATCAGTCTTCAGCTTCATTTTTACATCTCTCTCTCTCTCTCCGAGCAAATCTCTCTAACCTCTCTTTAGAAAATCATCTCAGCGATCCATTATTCTTCATTGCATGTGTTGCTATTCAATAAATTGAGGTTGCAGAAGTGTTCTAGAAAAGAAAGCAAGTTAAAATCATTCCTAGATTGATTTGGCAAGTAATCTAAGATTCTAAACAATGAATACTTGATAATATAAAGTTCTAACAAGAGATATTAATGCGATTCTAGGTTTTAATCTAAGGATTGAAGCTTATAGAAGTCATACTCATCAACTCCGGTAGCAACTTTCGTCGTGTAAGCTTCCATAACCTATATTTAAGTGATTGGTCAAAAGAGAATGGATAAAATTTGAGGTTTATAGATAAAAAAAAATAGGTTTCAATACAAATAAAAGACATGCA
Source organism: Smallanthus sonchifolius (assembly GCA_023525975.1). NCBI lineage: Eukaryota > Viridiplantae > Streptophyta > Magnoliopsida > Asterales > Asteraceae > Smallanthus > Smallanthus sonchifolius. The sequence continues at coordinate 65,130,305 of CM042021.1, read as the reverse complement.
ATGCTATTTGAAGTTCTTTTAGGGGCATAAGGAGTTAATAAGATTTGGATAAATGAACATTTAGTTATAAACAGATTAAATCAACCAGCATGTCAATTTTGAACTAAAACAGTTACGATCAGATATGAGACACGACCGTCTCCACAAGAACCGCAGTCGTGCCTGTCACCACCTAATCCTGGGCTAGACTAACAGTTGGATTTACACACTACATAGTCGTTTTACTTACAATTCAACGAAAAACTTAAGTTCCACAATAGCAAAGTATATTAAACTAGTCTACAGCTATGTATGACGAAATTCTTCAGGCAGGTGAATTCTTGCCAAATATTCATTTGATGCCTTCAAACTCAAAGTCCTTGCACTAGAGGGAATAACATGCTTGAAATACATATTAAATCAAGTCAGTTTACGCTGGTGAGTTCTATGTTTCAAAACACAAGTTCATATGAACACAACATTTCCTTAATAAACTCCCTACGAGTTCATTTAGCTTAGATTTGCCTAGATCACAAATTAACCATAACTCAAACACAATTTCAACACTATTCAAGACAGTCCTGGAAATGATCAGAAACTAAATGAGTAAAACCATGCACATGTAATTTCAGTTCGTGACAATACAAGTTATATATATATATATAGAGAAAGAGAGAGGACGTATCGGTTGTAAACCCTAAGTTGTTATGAAAACCCTTAAACTCAATTCTAGCCACACATCCATTTTTGTATATTTTAATATGTGGTTGACATTGAATCTAGTTTTTTTTCTTTTTCTTTTCTTTTTAAAATACCCTAAAAGGGTAAATAAGTAAATTTACTTGATTTTTTTAATAAAAATACATACACTCTCTCCCTCTCTCTTTCTCTTTCTCACTCTCTCTCTACATTTATCACTCTAAAAATCCATATCCAAATTTTTATAAATAATTACATGAATCTACAAGAACAAATTCAAAATACTTTTACAAATGAACCAAAAATTCTACATCCAGCCATGACCAACGAAAAATTCTACATCCAAAATACCCAAATACTTTTACAAATCAGGAAAAAAAATTATTTACAAATACACAAGTGTAAAATCAAAATATACAAGTGTAAAAACAAAATTACATCCAAATACACAAATATCTTAACAGATAATTGCATTGTATAAAATCAAAATACAAACGAGTAAAACTCTATTACAAATGTGTAAATTCAGTTTACACATGTTTAAATTCAGTTTGCACATGTGTAAATTCAGGTTACACATGTGTAAAAGAATCAAATAAATATGTAAAAGTAAAATACACATGTGTAGTAATCAAAACTGATTGTAATCAAAATAAAAAAACTAATATCAAACTCTTACTTGTGTATCAACCCAAGAGATGAAAACGAACCCAAACCTGATGAACTTCAGGTTGGACATCAACTTGAAATTGTCAACGAACGCACAAATTACAACTTAGATCCACATATTACAATAAAAAAAACAACAAAACACATACAAACATAGAAAGCAATCTGGATCTGATATGCACATACAAACAACATATTATCGAGCAAATTACCGGTTCCTTAGGAAAAGAATATTTTTCGCTTAGACATTCAGAAAAGAATGAAAGTGTGATTTGCAACTTAGAGAGCAAGCAAAATTCTAAAAGCCAAGACACATAAATATATTTTTCGCTTAGACATGAATGTGGAGATCAAAATTCAAATATATGTTTCTATAACAAGCAAACTTTTTTATGGATTAAAACTAGTGCAAGAGATGTATGTAAAATTCAATAAATATAAAAATGAAAGTCTTTCAATTCCTAAAATTTAGAAAAACTAACAAGATTAGTTTCATACTTCACACGAGTAAAAATTGGGTTTTATCTAGTTCATTTAGTTAAAAAAATATTTATATTAAAGATCTTAAAAAAAAACAAAACTTCAACAGAAATATCTTACTTGTTACAATGTCCCTCGTCGGAACCCTAGCACCGCCGCCGGGACTCGCCGCCTCACTGTTGTCGTCGCCCAAACCAGAACTACATGAATACCGAAATGTCGAAACCTCTGGTTCTGTTGCAGGCCCCGACATCTCAGATCCGCCTCTTTCCGCACGACCGCCGCCAACCATACCGCCAGTTGGAAGATGATGACCAGAACAGTCACCATTAGAGCAATGTTTTAGATCTGAAAGATCTGTAATTTTTCAGATCTTCATCTTCAAGGGTGGAAGGTGATTGAAGGGGTTTTAGTGATGAAGAGAGAGAGAGCGCGTAAAAAGTGTTTTTAGAGAGAGAGTTCAAATCTTGTTTGGGGATAGAGTGTAGATTTAAGGAGAGAGGGGGTAAATGACGTAAATACCCCTACAAATTAAAAATAAACCAAAAATTTAAGAAATTAATAAGTGGTTCAGATTGAGTTTAAGAGTTTTCACAACAACTCAGGGTTTACAATCGATACACTAGTCGGAAACCCGCGCGATTCGGCGACGATAATTTACAACGTGGTACTCGTTTTCATTTAGTTTACAATTTGGTAATTCTTCCCAAGATTACAGAAAAACCATTGATAAACTTTCTAAATCATTTAATTCAAGGTTCAAACATTTAGATCATTACATAAATATTATATAAATATATATTATGTAAATATTGTAATTTTTACAAACACCCTAGATGAAAAGTCTTCTACTAAACCACCCCATATCCCTTTGTATGAAATCTTGATAAACAAAAATACAATTTGGTAATTCTTCCCAAGATTACAGAAAAACCATTGATAAACTTTCTAAATCATTTAATTCAAGGTTCAAACATTTAGATCATTACATAAATATTATATAAATATATATTATGTAAATATTGTAATTTTTACAAACACCCTAGATGAAAAGTCTTCTACTAAACCACCCCATATCCCTTTGTATGAAATCTTGATAAACAAAAAGAAGTCCTACTTTAACAACCAAAACAACTTTATTAAATTTATTCTTTGGACTTCAATAGGAACAAAACAGAAGTACATGTACAAAACGACATATCATTAAAATATAAAGAAACCAATTAAGAGGATAATAACATAAAATATTATAGTTGATAGATAAGTCTTATATGAGAATGGTGATATATCAACCCGAAAACTATATCACGCAAATATCTCCTTGAAACATTTTGGTCCAAGCCACCGGGCGGACCTGCACCTTCAAAGAACCATTTTCTTTCAACATATTCTAGAACTGAAGATTTTAAAAAAAACTTAGTAATCAGTGAAAAGTAAAGAAAATTAATCTAAGAAAAACAAGCAGTGGCCCTTCATACCCATGTAGAAATGATCAATGTTAGGGTCATCAATAACCTCAATCAGATTTACTATACTGTGATGATTTAACATATTCATAATTAAAACCTGCAAGTCAGTTAATGAACAAACCATCATTAACCAATATAATTAACATTATCTAATTTCACTTCAAATGAAATATTAAATAAATGCAAATGAGAGCAGAAAAATACTTCACGAAGGACATCAGTCTTTGCGGTTTCAGATGGAGCAACTTAAATAAGAGGAAAAAAGAAACCCATATGTAAGTTGGTGTTCTATAAAATTTATGTTTAGAATCTTGAATCTTGAATATTTGTTAGCAAGTCTAGAATTTTTTTTTAAAGGTAACCTGAAATGGGGGAGTAATAACAGGTGAATATATATATCAACAACATTTAGAAGAAGATATTACACAATTTGTTATGACACAACACATATGTAAGTAGGTGTTCTATAAAATTTATTTATAGAATCTTGAATATTGAATGCATGAAATTGTGTTTGATCTCACTATTTTTGTTACCTGTGATATAGCAAAAATGTGGTGTTATTGTCAGACAACTTATATGCCCATGTCATACTTGTACAGGAGAAAATTCCACGGTCCAGTAACTGATCTGGTTTTGCAACTTCACCAAGAAATTCAATAACGTAATCTGTTTACATGTAGTGATTTCATCCTATAAGCTTATGAACGATAAAATTGAGATTACAGTGTATATTAGCAAGCCAGTAGTACAAGGATTGCTTACATTGCGTGGAATGAGGGCTCAAACCAAAAAAGAAATAAGTGGAAACCCATTTGCAGTCGCGATGTCACCTCGTGTTGAGAACTTCACGCCCTCCTTGGTGACAGAAATCACAACTGCAAGCAAAAACCAATCCAAAAGCTTTACATTTTTTAATTAATGGGCTAATGAAAAGGTAAAGCAAACCGATAACGTCACGGTGAAACCTAAACCCTACCTGTATCACCAATACTGCTAAGATCTTTACAAATCCTGGCAAACTCGGATGAAGGCATCCGAACAATGGCATGGTATTCGGCTTCAGGAATTCCAAGGTGCTCGCTATCAATGTCCGTGAGTTTCATATAAAAATCAGCAATCTTATCTTGAGCTGCAGAAAACAGTCCCCAATAATTACAAACCAACAGTTAGATAACATGAAATTCCTGTGACTATCTACTACAGACCATTGCATCCATCCAGATGGTGAAATTGATCTGCTATTAAGCTTATAATATTTGTCCAGAATCTAACAAGCTCTGAAATGTTGAAAGTCTACTACAGATCATTGCATCCATCCAGATGGTTCATTTCTTATCAAGTTGAAGATGTTAAATGGTTTAAAGTAAAGTTTTGGTATGAAATGAGGAAGTTGTTGGCACGGTCTGAATTGAAGGTTTTGCTACTGTTTTGCATAACTTGAATAAGAATTCAGAAAGTAGCTTTGATTCAGAAAGTAGGTCTGATAACTTGAATCACCAAAACAGAGGTTTGACTCACCAAAATGGTGTATTTCACCAAAATAGGTGTATTTTTGCAGTCTATGTTACAAGTAAAATGGTTCAAAATATTTTTTTGGCAGATTTCACCAAAATGGGTGTACTTGGGAAACAACAGCAACCCTAAGGTTCTGCTTGCTGTCCTTATTCATGTATACAGCAACAACCCTTATCAGTCAGATTTATATAAAGAAAAGAGTTGATATAAATCTGGAACTTTCTTTTGTCAAAGGATTTTCTTTAATTTTTTTATTTTTATTTATTCAAAAGAGTTTGATGATTGAGAAGGTACCTTGTATGGTTGTACTCCCCTTCATAGGTGACAATAAGCATTGTTAACTCATCCAAACACCTCTCCACATGCTTCCTAGCTGGACAACCTCTCATGTTGTTGCATTTATAGTAACCTCTCTACACCATTAACCAAACAAACACTATTTAGTTTGATGAAAATAAACATATATTTAAGAGACTACAATTGACGCATACAATCTCCTATGTAGCTTTTTATTCCAAGAGTTAGATTATTATTGCAATAATACTTCTTTTTAGGTAAAGCTAGACAATTTTAAAACACGAAACGTAAAAGTACATGCTACAAAAGGGAAAGAGTTACCTTTACTCAGGTTTGGCATGAGCGGGCTTGGCGACTTTTACGATTAAATATCTCAATCCAATAAACATAGAACTTCATTGAGGCATTTTGTCGAGCAGCTCGTGTGCAGTCTAATACCTTCGGACTCAGCATATAAAGTGAATACTCTATGTGCCCAAATGCATTTAACCAACTACATATCACTGAATTCACACAAAAAAAGCTAAAAATCATCTTTAATCAGTATTCATAAACAAATAAATATGAATGAAACATTACCTGAATAAATATATGTGATTGATATAACAAGAAGTACATATTCCAAAAGAAGAATTGAAAGTTAGCTAAAATTTCAGTAAATATGTTGCTAGAAGCTACATTTTGATTGTGAAATTGAAAATTTAAAGGGTAGATAAATATGCTATTTCTTTTCAGTTTGAACGGTTCACTGAGTTGATTTCTTTTGACAAGGCTCTTTACAAACAGGACATTATGGGCAGCCGTTCAAACTGAAAAGAAATAGCTTTTTAAAACCAAGTTGGAGCTAACTGTAACTTTTTCTTTGAACTTATGTCTAAGTTGAACATCTAGCAGAATCAATATTCAGTAATTCAGTTATCACAGCCAAAATATTTTACACCTCCTTGCCATGTGGGTATTAAGAGCTCCATTTGTCAAAATCTCACGCTCAAACATCGACATGAAACTCACAGCCTCCGCCGCGGCAGCCGTCGCCAAAACTGATGGAGCCGACAACGTATATGACAGAACACCACCAGAGAGGGAGAGAACGACGCTGCGTGAGTTTGAGTTCGAACGTATATGACAGAACGGCGGAGAGGAAGAGAAAGGGGGAAAGAGAGAGTGCCGGACCTCAAGAAACCCTAGACGTTTTTCTCTCCAAATCTCTCTCTCTCTAACTTGGGAGAACAGAGATAACGCTTGGTTTCTCTTCATTTCCCTCTATTTTCTTTCTTAAAAAAAAACTCTGTAACACTCTTCCTCTAATTTTCTTTCTTTTCCCCCTTTAAAAAAAAACTCTAGAACAAGAGTTTCCTTCTCCTTCTTTTCTTTTCCTTTCTTTTCCTTTCTTAAATAAGACTCGGGAACACAGCGTAAATGGGGGCAGCCCAGCGTGTTTTGAAAGGGGTTGGGTTTGGATTCAAAAGCTTTGTTATTGATTGTGTGCTTCTTTGAGTTGTAAAATGTGTAATAAGAGTTGTACAACTCTTAAAATTAAGACTTTTTTGATGAAATGACTATTCTGCCCTTCTAATATGTATCATAATATAGTATAGATATATAGGGGACGGTTCATCTAATAAGTGGGTTTTTGCTAATAAATCCTAAGAAATGGGTTAAACGAACTCCGATTGAGCTCATTCCAGCGGCGTTGTAACCGTCTCATTGAACCCTAACCCAGACCCAAAAACCTACACCCCCTCTACCCGCACCCCCAAAAACCTAAACCCCCCTCAAACCCTACCCCGAAAAGCCTAAAACCACCACCCCCACCCCCAAAAAACCTAAACCCCCCACCCCATCCCTCCAAAAACCTAAACCCACCCCCACCCATCCCCAAAAACCTAAACCCCCCACCATCACCCCAAAAAAAAACCTAAACCATAAAATCTAAACCCTAAAAGCTAAACTCTAAGGATAAAACCCTAAAATTCAAACGTAAAAGCTAAACCCTAAAAGCTAAGACGGTAGAGTTCTACGAGACGGTTCCAACGCCGCTGAAATTAGCTCAATCGGAGTTCGTTTGATATCGTTTCTTAAGGTTTTTTGTCATTTCTTAGATTTCTTAGCGAAAAACTACTTCTTATTTGATTCTCCCCCTATATATATGTGTGTGTGTGTGTGTTACATCTATGTGTGTGTAATTAAAAGTGTTTAATTTCAAAATTAGGACTTCACATTCGTTCATTAGTGTGGGAATTAACCTAAGCATTATAGCAAAGTCCACAAGGGCGATCAGTTTTCTCGGGACTCACGACATGGTGATTAGTCCATTCGGGACACAAAAATGTGGACACATAGAGGCGATGATTAGTCTTTACGGGACTCACGACCTATCCAAGTGCTGTAACTAAGTCCACACGCGGTGATTAGTCCTGTTTGGGACACACAAAAGTGGACTCACATACGCGATGATCACTCTTTAGGGGATTCACAATGCATCCAAATACTGTAACTATGTCCACACGATGTGATCAATCTTTATGGGACTCACCACGCGGTGATGAGTCCTTTCGGGACAGATGTGGTGATCATCCTTCGTGAGACTCACAAATATCTCATATACTTCCTCCTATTCGCGGAATAGGATAAGCCCTCGTCAAGTGTATATCTATACAAATTAATCATACCATGTCAGCTTTGTCAGTTCCATTAATTTCACATTTCTATCAAGAAGAATTTTAGCATAAGTTTAAATGCTTTCAATTTAAACTAATCACAAATTACATTTGCAAACTTACAACGATTTTTCTATTCAAGGCCTTTAAAACATTTGCATTCAAAACATATTTATGCGTGTATTGTAGCCCAAAATTACTAGATAAAGGAGGAAACTCATCGGACTCATGTGTTTGACGAATCCGGACATAATCCAATACCTCAATTCAAAATCATCTTATAACACATTAGTGTAACACCCGGATAGTTCCCAAGTAAAATAAAGGCTAAAAGTATCAAAAGACAAAGTTCAGGGGTTAAACTACAAATTCTCCAAAGATGGAGGACTAAAAGTGAAAAACCTGAAAATGGGGCAGATGTCAGACCGATATCCTATACCATATCAGTCTGATATGTGTTGAGGAGGGAATGAAGGTGACGACACGTGTCCCGTGACTCAGCTAATGACTCAGCCCTACGTCGGACCGATATGTTTTACAACTCGGTCCGATATGTGGAAGCCGGACCGATATGCTTTGTATGTCGGTCCGATATGTGGGCGCTAAGTCAAATAAACCGACATAAAGGATGCCGGACCGATATGCTTCTAGATATCGGTCCGACATGAGTCCGGTTTTACCCTATAAATAGATGGCTCGACTCCAACCCAATTCACACACAAACACACTTCCAAAACACACACTTAAGCTCTGGTATTCCATTCCCGAGTCGTGGTTCACATACGAGGGTCCGGTTTCTCACAATTCATCCGCAAACTGCCGTAGATAGTACCGAGGTAAGGCTTCTAAACACCCTAAGGTTCCTTTGTGTAAACCTAAGATAGGGATATTGTTTATGATGATGTCGATTATGATTTAGGGTTCTGTCGAGGTTTTGATTATTATATTGATTCAGAAGGAGGTTCTACTTTAAGTGAGTTCCTCTAAATTGTGCTCAATGTAAAATGTTTTGAAATGATTTTTATAGAAACGAGTAGGATCCCTATGTGAATTCCATGTATATATACCTGTGAATAGCGCTTATTACAGTCGGGAATGGGATGTGACTGAGGGACAAGACTGATCCTCTTGTTTTTACATTGGTCCTTGTGTGGCCAGTAGCCGGAAGGTCTCAGTATATATATAATAAAAGCTCAGGGTCCTTGTGTGGCCACTGGTTGGGCATTGGGATGGATGGTTGTTTCGTATGATGAATATGATTGTGAAAACGTGATTTGTTTATGAACTCACAGCCTTCTGCTGATCCAAATGTTTTTTTAGCACAAGTGACCACTAATGTATAGTTGGCATTCCAGGAGATGTATAGAGGTTTTCAGATTGGGAAGACTGAGGACAGGTTCTTGTGTAACCGTAAGGCTTGAGTTTATGGCACGTTCTCCGTGAACTATAATTCCAGAGTAATATGTGTTCCTGTTAGAAACAATATGTTGTATTTACCAGTCAGTCCTTATTGTAAAACACTATTATCTATGAAATAAAATAGTTATGATGTTTAAGTCTTCAGTTGTGTATTTTTGGTATCAACGTCACAGTAACTAGAAGGCGACCTTCTGACCAGTATGTAGTTATCTGACGAACGAAATGTTCTGTCTAAGGAAAGAGCGGTGTATAAATCTCTCCTAGACCCGTCGTTCTTTCCTGGGAACATATCTGTTGGAGGTAATACTCTGGTTAGCTGACTGTTCTGTGTTACAGGTGTGACAAGTTGGTATCAGAGCCGTAGTTTAAGGGATTTAGATACTAAATAAGAAAGATTAGTATCTAGACTTAAACTAAGAGCTCTGAGAATAGTTGGAATGCCATAGGATGTAGGTTAAGGTGTTGGTTATAATTATGAATATAAAAGGTGATATCAAGAGAACAGATAATTAATTATATTCTTGGCCAAATGTCTTTAATTTCTGATTTTCTAGATCAGGACCAGTTATACGAATTCTGATGTCTTACATCTATATGTATAGGTAACAATGGTTGGACGAGGAAGAGGAAGAGGTAGAGGAACAGGTCGAACCCCGGTTACTAGGAACTGTAGGCAGATTGAAAATAACACCGATACTAACAATCATCACGAAACGAATGAGAACGACAATAATACTGGTCCTCATGCTGAGGAGGTGGTTATGACTGAAACCTAGTTCCAAGATGCTGTGGCTAGTGAAGTGACAAAGGCTTTACGAACCAGACTACCCGGACTGTTAGACGAAGTTCTTTCAAGGAGAATGGGTACTGGAACTGCTGGAGGAGCAAGTGGAAACGCCAATACTAGCTCAGGAAAAAGAACTAAGAATCATGAAGGATGCAATTACAAATCCTTCGGAGGCTGCAAACCCAAGCCATTAGACGAAAAGAAAGGAGCCAGTGATGCTACTCAATGGATCACAAAGATGTAAGCTGTTATCAAGCTTAGTGAGTGCAGGAGTGATCAGGAAGTAAAGTTTGTTGCCAACTCTTTAGAAACCACATCATTAGATTGGTGGGAGTCTGTGAAACAAGCCAGAGGGGAGCAGGCTATGGATAACATGAAATGGAACGAGTTTAAGGAACTAGTTCTACGACGTTTCTGTCACACCCCAACCAACAGTGGAACATGTTAGAGTGGGACATGGAGACTGTTCATAAGCACATGAATGACTAAATTTTTTATATATTAAAATCATTCCAAATTCAATACATAGTTCAAACAACCAAAATCCAACATACAAGAAAGGAAAAATACATCAATAAGTTCATTTGTTTATTAGACTAGGTCCTCATATCTTATGTGAAGCAACTTGAACATAAACTCAAAGATTTGCACCTGAAACATGATAAAAACAGGGTCAACTAAAAATAGTTGGTGATCATACATAGGTTTTGATATCTCAAGTAGTTCCCAGGTATTTTATACAATTCATATGAAACATGGCAAATAAGGCATTCATGGAGAATCAATATAGTCAAATTGGGTGTACAATCAAACCTTGTGACTGAAGGGCATAACACAAATGTTATCCTAATGTTTTATCGGTAACAATCACCCTACCTGGGTGGGTTTGTCAGACACAATAGATCTATCAATGTTATCGTTGGCTTGTACAGAGTTAATGATTGCACATGTATGTATGTAATGTAATGTAGGTTTAAACTCATAGTGTTCAAGCACAAAGAACAAATTGCACATATGTTCATAAATGTAGAATTGTATAATGTATTGTAAACAGTTTTCAATGGATCATGTTTCACCCCAAAATATGTAAAATGTAAAAAGATGGGCTATGTAACTCACATGTAATAGTAGTTTGTAGTTCACACGAGCAATATGTTGCACAAGTGATTAGCTAACCACAAGGTTAACTTATAATTGAATTTTATAAATGTAATCAATGACATGAACAAAAGACTAGGTCAAAACCTATTGCACAAAGGGATTGAGTAAGGGTTCGGTGGAATGAATGTGGGGACTTGTTTGTGTACGAAAGGTGGTTATGTAATCACATGTAAAGGATGTGTGTAATAATATGTATGATTGTATTTGTTTTTAAATAAAAGATTAGGAGCAAAAATGTTTAATCAAAGTATGTATCTTTGTTTATGAATAAAGAAATAATAAGTGATTAAGGTTTTATAAAACTAATTAGTTTAAAAAGATATGTAATTAAATAAATAAAAATCTTTTCATCTATTTAATTATTATTATGAAAAGTGTTTCGAAGGAAAAGTATAATAATCTAAATATATATTAATATAATTAGAAAATCATGTTGTAAATATTTAATATGTTAAACCCTAATTAGATTATTTATTTTAGGGTAAAAATGATTTTTGTAAATTATAAAAACGTTCGTGTAAAGCTTTTCAAGATACTAATGGGTTTATAAAAGTCATATAACAATTTATAAACTAAATAGGTAATTTAAATTTTTTGTTTTATAATAAAATTTTTATTGAAATTAAATTTTAAATGATTTTTATGTTTCAAATTAAAGTTTTAAAACAATTTAATTGTAAAATATTAGTTTCTCCTTGCAAATTTGCTAATTATTGTAGAAAATACGTCTTAGAGGTTATAGGTTTTATAACATTATTTTTATAAAAAGATTTGAGGGTTAAAACGGTTTAAAAAAAGAATGCAAACCACCCCGCTCGAACCCGGGTGGTTTCTGTGTGAGACAAGCGACTTACCACTGGACCCAAAGGCCAGTGGTGTTGTTATCCGGTTTAATAATTGTGTTAACATGAATCAGGGAGGGGGAGGGGACCGGGTCTGGTATCAATAGAAAACAAAAAGGGCCGCAGATTATGGGTTTCGAACCCACGCCACCTGGTTCAGCGGTGCAGTGGCTTACCGGGCGGACCAGGTGGTTTCGCTGGTAAAACATGAAACCCAATATTATATATACGATTATTGAATCAAGGAAATTTCCCAAATCAAAATACGTATGAACTGAACAAGGACCCTAATCGAAATTGGGTTTGATACCCTCTGTCATCTGAAATTGACAGAGGGTTTTTGTTCGCCATCCAAATACGAATTAGAAGCATTAATTCTTACCTGAAATGGTGGAGTATCGGGCGAGAACGACTAAGGTGAAGACTCGGCTATTCTTGGAGCTTGTACGTGATCCAAGGATGAAATGCCGAGAGTGTGAGGGTTTAGAGAGTATGCAAAAGGGTTTGCGAAGGTGTGGGGGTGGTTTTTATAGTCCAATTCCATTACAAACGATCAATCGATTCGGAATTTCTTGAAAACGGCTATGGGATTGATTTTTGAATCTATCCGTTTAATTTTTAATGAATTGGGTCAAGGTTTGAGTTTGAATTCGTGCGAGTCATGTCAATGTGTGATTAGCGGCCATAAAACGCGTTTAGTTTCATGGAAATGATCGAGAATCAATCAGGCATACAAGGCAAGTCCATTGATTCCGGGTTTGATCGATTGAGGCTTGAATTTGCAAGAATTCATTTCTGTTGACTTCAGAAAGTCAAAGGGGACGGGTAAAGGGTTAAAACCTTGAATAGGTTTAATTTGAGGTTCAAAGGTCCAAGTACAAAGATGGGGGTTCAAAATTGGGAGTCCAAAAGTCCAAGGGGTTCAAGACCAATTTGTTTAAATTATATATATATATATATATATATATATATATATATATAAATTGATTTTTATTTTAAAAACTTTATACTTTATAAATTTTAGAAATTTCTTAATAATTTTAATTGTAATAATGTATTTACATATGTATTTTTATAAAAGCTTATTTTTATATACATATGTTTTATATGTAATATCTATATATATAAAAGAGTGGAAAAAATATACAAAATTGTAATCTTTTATATTTTGAATTAACTTAATAAAAATTATGTATGTGTATATGTAAATCTAAAATTATGGGATTGTATTGAATGAAACCTTGAATTAGTAATGTTTGCAAGCATGGTTTATAGGACACAAGGCATTGCACTAGAAATGGAATTGAAATATCGTTTATTGTACTATAACAAATACAGAAAATCAAGGATGTTACAGTTTCTGTCCTCAGAATGAACTTGATAAGATTGAGGAAGAGTTTCAACGTCTAGAGGCTGGAACAATGACGCATCAGGAGTATGCGACAAAGTTTGATGAGATGTCAAAATTAGTGCCACATCTGGTAACACCCGAGTCCCGAAGAATCAAACACTTCATTAAGGGGTTACCACTAAAGGTGTGAACTTTAGTGAAAACCTCTACACCTCAAACAATGGATTCAACTTTGTCGTTGAGTGCCACGATTTATGATAATGTGGCAGCTTAAGAAGCCAAGGAGAAGGCTGAGAAGGCAGTTGAGGTAAAACCGGTAGAAGCAAATAGGAAGAGTGAGGAAGTCATGTATCGGTTCAAACCAAGAAATTTTAAGTTCCCTAGGAGAGAGGGAAATAATTCATCAAGAGGTTTTCAAGAGGTGAAATGCAGTAGATGCCAGAAATTAGGGCATATCTCTTCGTATTTTCCAAACCTGAAATGTTATAATTGCAATGAAATGGGACACATAGCAAGAACTTGTACCAAACCCGTACAGCAGAAGCCCGGAGGAGGGGCAAAAGGTCGGGTGTTTGTAATAGGTGACTGAAAGAGGAACGACAATGCCAAAGTGGTAGCCGGTACGTTCCTAGTTAACAATATTTATGCTAAAATCCTGTTTGATACAGGAGCGAATAGAATTTTGTTTCCAATGTCTTTAGTTTACATTTAGGCATGAAACCAATCCCATTGGAGCGTGCTTACGTAGTTGAGACGGCAAGTGGAGAACAGATTAGGATAACCGAATCATATGCGAATTGCAAGATGACTCTAGGCAACGAGAATTCAGTGATTGAATTAATGCCAATGAGTATGAGCAAGTACGATGTTATCATTGGAATGGATTGGTTAAACCAATGCCATGCTCAGATCGATTGTGATCAATGGACTGTTAGGATATGTAGGCCTAACGGAGAGTCTACGTTAATACAATGCGATAGTGATGAGAATAAGATTGAAACGATTTATGTAGCCAAGGCTAAGAGATGTGTGAAATCAGGATGTAGTGTATTTATAGTTTATGCTTTAGAATCGAAACCCGAACGACAGATTGCGGACATCCCTGTTGTATGTGATCACCCAGATGTTTTTCCGGAAGAATTACATGGTCTACCACCGGATAGACAAATAGAATTCTGAATCGAACTTATTCCTGTAGCCAAACCCATAGCTAGAGCACCGTATCGTCTAGCATATCCAAACATATCCAAGAATTATTGGATAGAGGTTTTATACACCCAAGTACTTCACCTTTGGGAGCACCGGTACTGTTCGTAAAGAAGAAGGACGGAAGCATGAGGATGTGCATAGATTATCGAGAATTAAACAAACTCACTGTAAAGAACAAATATCCATTGCCGAGAATAGATGATTTGTTCGATCAGTTGCAAGGAACTAAATACTTCTCGAAGACAGATCTTAGATCGAGATATCACTAGTTAAAGGTACAGGAAGAAGATGTACCTAAGACTGCCTTTAGAACCCGATATGGACACTACGAATTTTTGGTTATGTCAATTGGTCTAACAAATGCCCCGCGGCATTTATGGACCTAATGAACTGAGTTTGTAAACCATTTCTTGATAAATTCGTTATAGTATTCATCGATGATATCCTTATCTATTCCCGAAATCAGGAGGAACATGCCAAACATCTTCAGATAATCTTAGAAACCCTCAGAAGAGAGAAATTGTACACTAAGTTTTCCAAATGCAAGTTTTGGAAACAAGAAGTACAATTCTTAGGGCATGTCATAAATCATCAAGGAATCCAAGTGGATCCACCCAATATTGAAGCAATCATGAAATGGGAAACTTTGAAGACACCTACAGAAGTTCGAAGCTTTCTTGGACTAGCTGGATACTACCGAAGGTTTATACAAGACTTCTCCAAGATTGCTACTCCATTAACTACCCTAACTCGGAAAGCTGTGAAGTTTAAATGGAGTCAAAAGCAAGAAGAGGCGTTTAAAACCCTTAAACAAAAACTTAGTTCAGCACCAATCTTGTCATTACCTAAAGGGAATGATAACTTCGTCATCTATTGTGATGCTTCCCTTATTGGTCTAGGTTGCGTATTGATGCAACAAGATAAGGTGACAGCCAATGCATCACGACAACTTAAAGTTCATTAGAAGAACTATACCACACATGATCTTGAACTTGGTGCCATAGTAAAAATTTGGAGACATTATCTGTATCGTACTAAGTGTATGATATATATAGACCATAAAAGTCTCCATCATATATTCAGTCAGAAGGAATTGAATATGAGACAAAGAAGATGGATGAAACTCATTAATGATTATGATTGTGAGATTAAATACTATCCCGAGAAGGCTAATGGTGTAGCAGATGCTTTAAGTCGGAAGGAGAGAATCAACCCAATTAAGATAAGAGCTCTAAGGTTAGAAATCAAGATAGACTGGATGGACCAGATCAAGGAATTTCAAACTCAAGCCCGACAAGAAGATAACATCAAGAAGGAGCGCATGCTTGGTAAGGAGAAATTATTAACTAAAAGCGATGAAGGAATCCTAAGATTTGGAAGTAGAATTTGGATCCCTAAACTTGGAGAAATTCAAACAAAAGTGATAGATGAAGCTCATAAATCTAAATACTCTATACATCCTTGAGCAGACAAAATGTACAAAGGTTTGAAGACTCATTACTGGTGGCCAAACATGAATAGAACCATAGTTCAGTATATAGAAAAATGTCTAACTTGCCTTCAAGTCAAGATTGAACATCAGAAACCCGCAGGTCAACTACAACAGTTGGAGATACCTGTATAGAAATGGGAAAGGATCATTATGGACTTTGTCACGAAACTGTCGAAAACCCAGAAAGGGCATGATGCTATTTGGGTCGTGGTTGATAGACTAACCAAATCGGCACACTTCATTCCTATCAGTGAGAATTATTCAATGGATAAGCTAGCCTGACTCTACATCATTGAAATTGTGAGCCGCCATGGTATACCGCTATCTATTATCTCTGATAGAGATAGTCGGTTCACGTCCAGGTTTTGGACCAATTTCCAGAAAGAATTGGGAACTCGAATCAATATGAATACAACATATCACCCTCAAACCGACGGACAAAGTGAAAGAACAATCCAAACCCTAGAAGATATGATGAAGGCTTGTACGATAGAATTTGGAGGTAGCTGGAATAGTTATTTACCATTAATAGAATTTTCCTACAACAACAGCTACCATTCAAGTATAAAAGCTGCACCTTTTGAAGTATTATACGATAGGAAATGCAGAACTCCATTTTGTTGGACAGAAGTTGGAGATAATCAACTATCTGGACCAGAAATCTTACAGGAAACAACTGATAAGATAGTCCAGATCAAACAAATATTAAAACCTACACAAGATCGACAAAAGAGTTATGCAGACAGACGACGAAGGCCGATAGAATTCCAAGTAGGTGACTACGTCATGTTAAGAGTATCACCTTGGAAAGGTGTTGTACATTTCCGAATACAAGGAAAATTAGGGCCAAGATTTATTGGACCTTACAAAATCATTGAAAGAATTGGAGCAGTGGCACATAAACATGAATTGCCTGAAGCATTGCAGAGTATTCATAACATGTTCCACGTTTCATGTCTACGTAAATGCTTAGCAATTTCGTTAGATGATGTCCATGTTGATGACAAACTCCAATTCATCGAACAACCTGTTAAGATCGCAGGAACCCAAGATCAAAAATTGAGAAAGAAAACTATACCTATGGTATTGGTACAGTGGCAAGGTCGGAAAGGTGCCGACAAAACTTGGGAATTAACAGAGGAGATGAAAGATAAATACCCACACGTGTTTAATTAATATTAAATTTCGAGGACAAAATTCTTTTAAGGATGGGAGATTTGTAACACCTGGATAGTTCCCAAGTAAAATAAGGGCTAAAAGTATCAAAAGACAAAGTTCAGGGGTTAAACTACTAACTCTCCAAAGATGGAAGACTAAAAGTGAAAACTCTGAAAATGGGGCGGATGTCGGACCGATATCCTATACCATATGGTCCGATATATGTTAAGGAAGGAATGAACCAGGTGACCACGTGTCACGTGACTCAGCTGATGACTCAGCCCTACGTCGTACCGATATGTTTTACAACTCGGTCCGATATGTGGAAGTCAGACCGATATGCTTTGTATGTCGGTCCGATATGTCGGCGCTAAGTCAAATAACCGACATAAAGGATGTCGGACCGAAATACTTCTAGATGTCGGTCCGACATGAGTCCGGTTTTACCCTATAAATAGATGGCTCGACTCCAACCCAATTCACACACAAACACACTTCCAAATTACACACTTAAGCTCTGGTATTCCATTCCCGAGTCGTGGTTCGCATACGAGGGTCCGATTTCTCACAATTCGTTTGCAAACTGCCGTAAATAGTACCGAGGTAAGGCTTCTGAACACCCTAAGGTTCCTTTGTGTAAATCTAAGATAGGGATATTGTTTATGATGATATCGGTTATGATTTAGGGTTCTGTCGAGGTATTGATTCAGAAGGAGGTTCTGCTTGAGGTGAGTTCCTCTAAACTGTGCTCAATGTAAAATGTTTTGAAATGACTTTTATCGAAACGAGTTGGATCCCTATGTGAATTCCATGTATATATACCTGTGAATAGCGCTTATTATAGTCGGGAATGGGATGGGACTGAGGGATAAGACTGATCCTCTTGTTTTTAGACTGGCCCTTGTGTGGCCAGTAGTCGAAAGGTCTCAGTATATATATAATAAAAGCTCAGGGTCCTTATGTGGCCACTGGTTGGGGATTAGGATGGATAGTTGTTTCGTATGATGAATATGATTGTGAAAACGTGATTTGTTTATGAACTCACAGCCTTCTGCTGATCCAAATGTTTTTTTAGCACAAGTGACCACTAATGTATAGTTGGCATTCCAGGAGATGTACAGAGGTTTTCAGATTGGGAAGACTGAGGACAGGTTCTTGTGTAACCGTAAGGCTTGAGTTTATGGCACGTTCTCCGTGAACTATAAGTCAAGAGTAATATGTGTTCTTGTTAGGAACAATATGTTGTATTTACCAGTCAGTCTTTATTGTAAAACGCTATTATCTATGAAATAAAATAGTTATGACTTTTAAGTCTTCCGCTGTGTATTTTTGGCATCAACGTCACAGTAACTAGAAGGAGACCTTCTGACCGGTATGTAGTTATCTAACGAACGGAATATTCTGTCTAAGGAAAGAGCGGTGTATAAATCTCTCCTAGACCCGTCGTTCTTTCCTGGGAACATATCTGTTGGAGGTACTACTCTGATTAGATGACTTTCCTGTGTTACGGGTGTTACAATTAGGTCAATCCGATAACATATAAGATCATCTTATATTATAAAAGGAGCTTAGCTCGACAAACCCGTGCAACCACTAATAAAGGTTCCAAATAACCTAACGGGTCAAAAGATCGTACTACGGTTACCCATGATCAAATCGCATTATTCACAAAAACAATTCGTTAATACGTAGTTTTATCCTAAATACTTATTTTGTTTATCCTACACAATCCACTCAATTATTATAACATTTAATGTTTAAAAATAATTGTAATTATTCCATTATTTTGTTCCAATCAAACCGATGTCTGGTTTTAAACCAATAACCAATCAAGATTCCAAATATCCCAATACTAATTATTCCTATGATAAATTCCCAACTAAATGTCACGTAAAACTATTTTATAATAAAACTAAAGCTTAACGATTTTAGTTTATACCTTCCATATAAATGGTTTGTGTAGGAGAAACCACCCAAGACCCACATGAAACACGAAATAATACCACCACTAGGAACAATTCTCCTAATTAAAAATCAACATGCAATGTCGTATGGATAGCCATGCAACCGTTTGCATTTCCTGAATACGAACGAGTTAATCTACTAGAAACATATCACAACCAAAAATATATCAAACAACCTTTGATCGAAATTTCCTCTAGTTAAAATGATCATTTATGTGTTATGAAGCTACAGTCCAAAAATAGTCACGATCCAACAATCGGATCTCCGAGAATCGACGACTCTTTGAGACTGCGATTTTCATACCGAGAATCCGACCAGTTACATTTTGGGATAGGAAAATCACATCTCAGAGAATGATCTTGCACATCTGAATGGTGAATGTCAATCTAAATGTGTTAGGAAGATTTTATCTAAAAATGGGGATGATCCAATGGCTAGAACCCGCAGATCAGTCGGTTCTTTGAGGTTGCGCAACTGGAAACGGATTTACATAGATTTGAACCAAATTATTTCTAAACTTTTGATAGCCAAAAACGGATCTAGCCTCGTATTTAAACTAAATTAAACTTACCATTGTGTTTGTGGGTCGAGAAATGGTTCTGTGTCAAAAATTGCAACTCCGACGAGTCGCCGCAGCTGCGAACCACCGCCGCCTCCAGCTACTGCCAGCCACCACCTCTCCCCCCCCTTTCTCTCCAACATCTCTCTGACCCTCTCTCTCTCTCTCTAAAAATGAGAAATGGGAAGAAAGCGGACCACTAACAAGTATATATGTGTAGTGGTGGTGGGTCTCCGATCGCGTGACGGTTTCTCGCTTAAACAAACCCGATAAAAAAAAATAACGATGTCACAACTTTTAAAAATAACACTTTTTAATATACTGTTCTCCAACGAGTTCTTTTATTTCATAATTATTTCTCAACGGATCATAAATTGTTATTTTACAAACCCGTTCGGCTCGGGTGTTATAGTGTCGATCACAATGACTCGGCAACCAACATTGTTACCGGCAACATATGCCGTGGAGCAGTGTGTGACCAAGAAATTTGGTTAACATGAGTGTGTCAACACAAGACAGGATCATGCCATTCGCTTTGACTTGAGTATAAGCTTTGTCATCAGGAACACGGTCCGTTTATGCAGTGTGTGGACGACAAATTGGGTCAACACGAGCGTATCTTCCCAGACAAGACCGTGTGAGCCTTTACCAACATGTGTCGCTGAGTCACTAATCATAGTGCTTGAGAACTGCGATCGACATGAGCGTGTCCCTATGGACAGACTATCCCGTAATATGAGTTTAAATTTTAAACTAAGAAGTTTTGAGCGTTCAAGTATTAATGGAGTTGGGCTAATAGACTACCCCGCAATTAATAATAATACCACAAATATGGGTATTAATACCGGTGCAACCCGCAGGTTTAAATTATTAATAATAAAATAGAAATAAAAATAATAATATTAAAAATCTAGTGTAATGTTATGAAATGTTTATTATAGTTTTAAATAATAATAATAATAATAATAAAAAAAAATAGAAATAAAAATAATAATATTACAAATCTACTATAATGTTATGAGATGTTTATTTTAAAAATAATATTAAAAATCTAGTGTAATGTTATGAAATGTTTCTTATAGTATGAATAATAATAATAAGACAAATTGGTTTTAGTAATGTAAACTATGATTCATTGGCTGATAATAATCCAAACTAACAGTTTGGCTGCTGATAATCTCAACTTTCACTTTTGTTGTCAATGACAATCTCAGTAGCATAATCATTATATATTTACACTCGATATTCCCAATCGATTTCACTTATACGTTTCTCCGTTTCATTTAAAATAGTCATTCTGAGTGAAAATCAGTGTAAATCGAGTGTAAATCTATGATGATTATACTACTAGGACTGCCATTGACAACAAAAGTGAAAGTTGAGATTATCACCAACCAAACTGTTAGTTTGGATTATTATCAGCCAATGAGTCATAGTTTGGATTATTAAAAACCAATTTGTCTAATAATAATAGTAATAAAATAGAAATAAAACTAATATTAAAAATGTAGTGTAATCTTAAGAAATGTTAGAAAAACTAATATTTATTTTAGCTTTGTTCCAAAAAAATAAATAAAGGATTTTACCAATTCAACATATCTTGCCAACAAATAAATCTATAAAGACAGGTTAATAATAATCAGATTAATAATAATAATAATAATAAATAATCACATTAATAAAAAGAATGAAAATAACAAATAAAATCAATAATAATAATAATCAATGAAAATAACAAATAAAATCAATAGTAATAATAATAATCAATGAAATTAACATATAAAATCAATAAAACAAAAAAAAAGAATAAAAAGGAGGAAACCCGCGGGTTTATATGCGGGCCGGATCAACCCATGCGTTATTCACTGCCCCTTTAGGTTAACCTAGGTGTTATTCCCGTTCATTTCTCACTTCTAGTTCCTTCAATCACCGCTCTAACCTAGGGTTTGATATCCATCTTTCCTATCTAATCTCTCGTTCAACCTTAGATGAATCGTTGGTGATATAATTCGTTTAGAGTTTCAGAAGATTTGTTATTTTGTTTTGGTGTTCAAGCATCGATTTGTTCTTTGATATCCGATGTGATTATCGGTGAATTTTGTTGATCGGTTTCTTCATCATCTAGGGTTTCTTGACGAAGAAAACCTTAACGTTCTTCTGTTAGATTTCCTCGCTACATATGTGAATGGTCGTCGACGATTACTTGGTAGGGTTTGTTCTTCACTTGAGTATGTTGATATGCCCTAATTTATACATGTTTTGCATGTATAATAATCCCCATGTTATGGTACTAATTAAACAAAAGCCTTGTAATTGATACTTAAAACTTTTATATTTCACAATTACAGGTTAATCGGTGTTCCAAAAGAAATAAAGCAAAAACAGCCTAAAAATATCAAGAAATCAAGCATTTTGGAAGAAGCACACCCGAACTTTGACCCCCCAAGAAATCAAAATTGGTCAACACAAGTCAACAAGCAACAAAAAGACAAAACAGGGAGCTGGGGAGGGATGCATGGTCGTGCATCCCAATGCATGGGCGTGCATTGCCCTTCCTTGCTCCCCAAGGTCCCTAGTACACTGCCATTTGTACCTTTCGATTCCCTGGGTGTTTGCACGCCCGTGCAAACCAATGCACGGTCGTGCATTGCTCATTTTGAGGCCTATAAATAGATGGGTTGGGTTCTTCATTCCACACACCTCAAGATAGATAGAATACACTTATATTAGTTCGTTTCAGTAGTCTTAGAGTAGTAGTGGAGAGTAGAGAGGTGTAACATCCATGTTTTTGCTTGTATTATTCTTATGCAATGAATACATCCTATTTCAATCTCGTACTTGTTCAATTCATGTGTCACATCAATTATTACTTCAACGTGTATCACTTTAAAGTTTCAAACTGGTATGCATATTATTTCTCTATTGTATATATAACATATATGTTTGTATATATAAATGTATACTTTGTTATAATAATTAAATTCATTTATTACCTAGCAAGGTCCAACACAAACAATTCATGCATGATAATTTAGAGAATTATCTGATCACACACGCGTTTTGTTTCACGCACGTTGGTGAATTTCTAAACTAATACTCAGACATATATTTGGAGCTTGAATTTTATACGTAATACTGCGACTTGTTAATTCGTGTCGATATTTAATTTTCTGGGATTTTTCGAAAACGTTTTGTCTGAAACGCAGTCCGGTATTACACGCGATATACACTTGGAAACATAAAACTTGTAAGGAAATTATTCTTTCATCTTAAGTTAAATAAATTATTAATAACAAAAGCAAGAATATTTTATAAAAACTAAATGTTGGCAAATTATATAAAAGTTTTTACAAAAAAAATGAAAGGTAGGAGATTTAATTATAAAGTTTATAAAAAATGCAAGAATCCCTCTTTCTCTCCCCCCGCAATTTCGAAACCCTCCTTCCCCACTAACTACTCATTCAAAATTTGAATTAATTGTGTTAATGACATATTAATACTAATTAAAATCCCATTAACCACCATTTTCTTTATCATTTTTTTCTAATTGCAAATTAATAGAAACAAGAACAAAAAAAACCCCAACCCTCCCCCCACCCTTCTCCCTCTTACGACGCCACCCCCACACACCATACTATCTCCATCTTATTTTCATTATTTTGGCTAAACTCTCTCAAGATCAAACCCTCCTTTGGTGATTCTAAGATAAGAATTGGAGAAATCAAGAAATCATCCATTACCATCCTCAAAACTTAAGAAGGTAGTTTTATACATTTTCTTATTTTGAAATATTTAATCATCATATGATTTCATTGAAACATTGTATCCAAACACAAACCTTACAAGTGAAAACCCTCTTTTTACAAAATAAACATTCAATTCTATTATAAACATAAAGGTGTATATTGTTGGTATAATGGTTAAATCTATTTTATGATTTCACTTCTCTAGATAAAATTTTATTGATTATTGTTTTACATCATATATCAATTCTTTTAGTAATTGTGTCTTGATAACCCTCATATTAATTTTGTCATAAAAGTTATGTTTGATTATTCTAATTATCACAAACGTAAATGAACGGTATTTGAGCATTATTATTTAAACGCGTGATTTATTTTTCTACTAATATATCTATATATATATATATATATATATATATATTCTCAAACATGACAAACATAATTATAAACCCGATTTTATTAACTAATGCATTTTTATAAAATTCATTTTATAAAACTATAAAACTTTGATTTTAAATTTATAAGTTTTTGAGAGAAACAATTTTATGTGTGATTTTTTGAGAATAAAACTTATTTGTTTAAAATCTCTAATTTATAAATTGTATTTGGATGTAAATGACGTTATTTTATAAACCCATAGCCTTATAAAGTTTTGCAAACTCCTTTTTTATTTATTTACTTATATAAATTATTTAAAAATAAATTTCATACTCTTAATTAATAATTATTTATGACTAAATTATTAATTATATAGAAAATTATTTTTGCACAAATTTTTCTTAGAATTCAAACTATAAATAAATAAAGAATTTATTTATTTATTCATTTAGTTATTTATCTATTTATTCCCAATCAAAAGAAAACCATTTATTTATTCATTTAATTATTCAAAATATAATACAATTGTTTAGTAAAATTTACATAGTTATCATTTGAAACTTAATAATTATTTTTCTTATTTAAATGATGAAAAACCCACATTAACCTCTTTGCGCATTAGGATTCCCCTATTTTATTTGTACAACTTATTGATACACATATTCCATCAAACATATGTTAATCTAGTGATTTGCTAGAACTTTTGCGCAACAACAACATACTTGTGTGACATTCAATCTACTCATTGCAAGGTGAGTTACATAGCATCACATTTTATATTTTTACATTTTTGGGGTGAAACATGATTACATTGAATTATTTGCAATTTATACAATTCAAACATCATGTACATGTGTGTATTTTTATGCCTTATACTTTGAACACTATTAGTTAAACTACATATATAACAAGTACAATCATTAACTCCATACAAGCCAACGGTAACAATGATAGATCTATTGAATTGACACATCCACCCAGCTAGGGTGATTACTTACCGACAATACAAGGGTAACCTGAGTGTTATGGCTAACATGTCACGAGGTTTGATTATGCACCCGGTTTACTATAGTTGTTCTCCATAATTGTCTATTTATACCATGTTACATATGAATTATACACAACATTTTGAACCTATTTGTAGAGTCAAAACCTATGTATGCTCACCAACTATTTTTAGTTGACATTGTTTTCATCATATTTCAGGTGCAAATATTTGAGAATTCATGCAAGTAGCTTCACATAGGGATGAGACTTAGATTGAATAAAGAATTGAACTTTTTGATGTATTTTGTTTTGGATGTTTGTTTGAACTCATGTTATGAAATCTTGATTTAATAATTATATGAAATTTAGGTTGATTATATGCTTATGAACAGTCTCCATGTCCCGCCCCGACGTATTCTATCGTTGGTTGGGGTGTGACAGATTGGTATAAGAGCCATGGTTATAGTGAATTAGGTTATTAGAAACCAATGACCTAGACTATAACCTTATGATGCCCATTATGTGCTATGTTACATGCTAATTGTTATCTGCTACTTTATGTGCTAAATTACTTGATACCTTGCTTGTTAGACTATATGACTTACTAATTCCTACCCTAAATAATAATCAATTAACTATATAATAATACTCCTATCCTAAGACTCTTATCCTAAGACTCTTATCCTTCTTTTCCTTTGCTATGCCTTCATCATCCTCACATGTGAAACATCATATTCATAGACACAATTCTATTAAAATTCTGAAACCCCGTCAAGGTATTAAATTATGTTAATTATTAGAGAACATGTGCAATCTGAAAGGGTGACACCTGTACTTTGGGTTTTCTGTCTAGGAAAACATTTCATATAAATCCAACCAACCGAAGGATCCGTTATCCTTTCCTGGGAATTCCCCGGGTGAGTGTTTACTTATAGGCTAAAGCATGTCTTCTCAAAAGTTATATGAATTTAAATAACTTTGATGTGTCATAGTATTCAATTGGTTATGTTACCAAGTGAGTGCAATCCAAATATGATTATTTTGCATGTTACATAACGTGGCATATGTTTGTTTCATTCGTATCAATATTCAAAGTCTCATTATTTTTACTCTTTTCCTTGTGTTGTCTTCTTCTATAGCATGACTCCCCGTCGTGCCGACACCAACAACCATGATCTTGCTACCCTCCTTGCACAACTTGTAAACCAACTTACTCAAGCGGCCAACAACAACAGTGGTGTGGTGGTGCCAACCCGTCCCAATTCACCTTCAAGCACTTCAATTCCTGTAACCCCACCGAGTGTTATGGTACCGAGGGAGCTACCAGCCTTCTCCAATGGTTTGAAAGCATTGAGAATACCTTTCTCAATAGTGATTGCCCCAACAATCTTCGGGTCCGTTATGCTATAAGTGTCTTTCAAAAGCGAGCGCTCACATGGTAGAACGGTGAAAAACGGACTCGAGGCGTTGATGTGGCAATGGCCATACCATGGGATGAGGTGAAAAGGCTAATGACCGAGGAGTTTTGCCCTCAGAATGAAATGAAGAAATTGGAAGCTGAATTTTGGGATCTTGCCCAAGATAGTGGTGAAAACCTAGTTTACACAACTCGCTTCCATGAGTTGAGTCTTCTTGTGCCACACATTGTTACACCATTAGCCCGTTGCATTGAGAAGTATATAGGTGGTCTACCTATGAAAATTCAAGACCCCGTGTTGGGAAGAAATCCCGCAACTCTTGAAGACGCCATACGCTTAGCCGCCACATTGAGTGACAATCACGTGAAGGCAGCACGTTAACAAGAAAGGGTGCAAAGAAAATCAATGACAAGGCAACTCCATCTGAAATGACTAAAGAGGATAAGCCCGAACCTTCTCACAACAATAAAAAGAATAAGGCTATAAACTTTGCTGTCGTTACCCCTGCTGCACCGATCAACCAAGTTGCTCCTGTGGTCCAAAACCTGAACAAAAAGCCATATGTGGGAAACAATCCTCTATGCAACACTTGCAAGTACCATCATTTCCCAAATGTACCGTGCCGTCTATGCACAAGCTGTGGAAGGTATGGTCATCTGGCCAACACCTACCTATCTAAGCCTCCCGTTAACCAAGTCAACCAAGGAAACTGAGCCAATCAATAAGTTGTTAACCAAGTTCCACCGACTATTACTAATGGGCGTGCTTGTTTTGAGTGTGGTGACCCAAATCACTTTCGAAACCAATGCCCAAGATTGGCTAATGCAAACCAAGGTGGTGCTCGTGGGCGTGCTTTCAACATAAACGCCAAGGAAGCCCAAGCCAACAAAGATGTTGTTAATGGTACGTTCCTCGTTAATAATCAATATGCTTCCATTTTATTTGATACTGGTGCCGATAGGAGTTGTGTCACATGAATTTGAGCCCTTACTTGTAAAAACACAAACTAAGTTAAAGAAAACATTCACTGTTGAGGTAGCGGATAGAAATCTCATCACTATTGACTCCATTATTCGCGATTGTTCCCTTGAGCTCAATGAACACACTTTTCCTGTCAACCTCATACCAATGCAACTGGGAAGCTTTGATATTATTATAGGTATGGATTGGTTGTTTAGCCACCATGCAGAAGTCATTTGTTTTGAGAAGTGCATTCAAATTCCTCTTCCATCGGGCGACACGTTAAGAATCTTTGGTGAAAAACCATGTAGAGGACTCAAACTCATGTCTTGTACTATGGCCCAAAAGTACTTACGAAAGAAGTATGTAGCCTTCTTAGCTCATGTTGTTGAAAAGAAGGACAAAGGGAAGAGTATTCAAGACATTCCTATCATTCGGGATTTTCCCGAAGTGTTTCCCGAAGATCTATCCGGTCTTCCACCCGTTAGACAAGTGGAGTATCGTATCGATCTTATACCCTGAGCTAATCCCGTAGCCAAAGCTCCATATCGACTTGCACCTTCCGAAATGCAAGAGCTTGCAAGTCATCTGTCACATCCATGAATATTGCCTGTATTATTTTATTTCGTTCGGTGCAATAATAACATCGTGATATTTCATACATGTACATTAAATCGTGTCATATCAATTTATAAACGTGTGACGACTAGGAGCTTTGAATTCTTTTAAAAACTTTATTTCATATGTACTTTATATATTATATCTCTCTCTATATATACATATAATAAATAAATAAATTGATTGTAAACTTTAAATAAAAAAAAATAAAAAAAATAGTAATAATAATAATAGAATAAAAAAAGGGGTATTAGTTGTTAATTTATCAAATTAGATAAAAAGGTGGAGACTTGAACCCTTTTTACAGTGTTTGAACCCCCTCAATAACCTTTGAACCCCCCTTCTAACCTAAATTTGAACCCCCTTTCTAACCTAAATTTGAACCTCTTTGGACCCTAGAAGAGACTCCAACGCAAATTTGACTTTGAAAAGTCAACCGCGCCTAAATCAACCTCTAAATTTCTTCAATCCGTATCCAAACCTTCTGTTTTTAACTCTTAAACATTCAAGACTGAATAATACTCCCGTATCAAGCCCCAATTTGGCGGATTTGGACCGGAGTAGAAGATTTGAAAATCAATTAAGTAAATCACGTAAATGGGTATGAGATTGCGTACTCTCCTAAATCAAACACCGAAATCTCGTCTCTTACGGCTGTAAACGCGTATTCATTCCCCTATAAGTATCCAATTCGATTACAAGCCTTAACACCTCGAAATCGCCTTTTTTTGTTTGTTTCTTTTCGTCCTCTTCTTCCCGGTAGCGCACGGTTTGGGAGCCCAGCGATTCGACTTCTGTGTTGGCCGACTCCAGGTAACATTCATTTAAGAATTTCGCATCCTCTGTTGCCTCTTTGTTACTCAAAATCGTGAACTGGTTTAAGGGGGAGGGGTCTGAGATGTTGCGTCTGTGGTAATGGAGAAGAAGGGTTCATAGAACCATTGATTATGAAATTTATGCCCCTTCTCTTTGTTAAGGCTAATACCCAAGAATGACTGGTTAAAGCATTCCTCCTACACAGTCCTACTCCCGGGTTGGAACCCGGCCAGGGACATCCATGTTTTTTTTTGTTATTTCTTGTTTAGACACACACACCCATCTCTAACTATCTTATTTTTAAACATTATTAATAAACAAATTTTTTTATATATATATAGATTTTTTTTCATGGATTGATAATTATTACTTTTATAAAATAAGAGGGGTATTTATACATATTGCTTCACCACCATGTATATATATGATAAATATATAAATCTAAAACATAACAAATGTTGGTGTATTTCGTAAACCTTATTATCATATATACGAGTTTGAAACGATAAAATATATGCGTTTGCAACGTCATGACCTATACATTTAAAACTAAACATTTAAAACGTCATGGTCTATAATAAGTTTTAATACTATTTTATTAGCATTCAATAAATTAAAGTCTGAATTTTTTTTTATTAAATTATTATATTTTCGCAAATAATATGATAGTTAAATAATTTAGTAATTAACCCATAAATTTTCTTAAATAATAAACTTGTTTATTTCTAACAAAATCCATATAATTAATTATTATATAGTATTTTTCCATTTTGAAGAGCCTTTTACTCTAAAAATCTTAATAAGATTTAATTGATATTAACGTGGTTGACACCCAACCCCTTTTATAACTACAATTTATAAATTATCACTATAATTCGAATCGTTAATCTTTTCGAATCGTTAACAATTTATATTTAACTTAGTATCAATAATTCGAATCGTTAATCTTTTCTCGTTCGTTCGTTCCAAATCCTATCTTCCCAAATCATTTCGTCTTAAAGTCCTTTTAATCATTCCTATATATTAAATTCATATTCCATTTACTTAGGGTATCGTTAAACTGGTTCACCCGTCCTCCCGATCTAGTTCAAGTGTGAGACTCCATATCAAGGTGAGAACATAGCCCCTTTTTCTTTTTACTTTTGAGGTGAAACATGTATATATGGCTTGACAACTCAAACTTTTTATCAAAACAAATTCTTAAACAAGAAATTTCAATTATGTGCTTGATATTTGAACACTAATAACAACATTGCAATCATTAACTTGATTTCAAGCCTAAGGTAGTACTAGTATGGCCATCTAGGGGAAACCGATATAACAACGACACAATTTTTGGGATTGTAGATGCAATAACATTTTAACGGCACAATCATGGATTGTGGATGCATATAACATATAACATTAAGGGTTGATTGCAAAACGTTGTGTTAATATGCTTGTACATTTGTTTGAACTTGGGTTGAATTTGTTTATATCTTTTATGTCAATTTATCTTTATAACTTATAAAACCTATGTCTCTCACCAACTTTATGTTGACCCTTTTTACTTCACGTGTTTCAGAAAATAATAACTAAGAGAGAAAGGATCATGTAGGATTGCTTATGGACCTAGTTAAAGAAATTTTACAGTGTTTTTGTTTGGGATTTTGTTTATTTATTTTAACAAGTGTTGAACAATCAATTATGAAATTAATAAATTTTTGTGATGCCTTAGTATATGTCTTTATACCTTGTGTTATGTACTATATGTGTGACACCTCGCGTATTCCGCCTTGGCGGGGTGTGACATCAACTCCAAGAACTTTCTAATAAAAGTTTCATTCGTCCAAGTCATTCACCTTGGGGTGCACCTGTCTTATTTGTAAAGAAGAAAGATGGTTCATTCCGTATGTGTATTGACTATCACGAGCTTAACAAACTTACTATCAAAAACCGTTATCCGTTGCCAAGGATTGATGATCTCTTTGACCAACTCCAAGGTTCGACTTGCTTCTCAAAGATTGATCTTCGATCTGGTTATCATCAACTTCGTGTGCATGATGAAGACATTCCAAAAACCTCCTTGTACGATCGTGAAATTACAAGATGGTTCTGTTCTTAGTTGAAATTGGCGGAAACAATAACAACTACACAAATGTAATCGAGCAAGCAGAAAGAATACTTTTAAGAACACTGTTGTATTAAGCTTTTGCAGATAAACGATTACAATTGAAAAACTCAATCAAAAGACATAAAACGCACACCTACAATGAAGTGTTTATAGATTATTTATACTCACTTAGAATCAAGACAGCCCCTTGATTCTAAGGATCAGATCTAACACAGATCGTTGATCTGTTGTATGTAGCTAACTATTACACGTTTTGTCTAAAACTAGTTAACTTTATTGAAGCGTCTTCTTTATGCATCATTACTTGCATGCTTGGAGAAGAGCATTGTTGTCCGTCATTGGTTGTGCCATTGCGGTTCCTTTTGCTTTGAGTGTGTCAGTTGCTTTTGCAGAAAGTTGTCAGTGACGCTTGGTATGGATAGTCAGCTGCAACGATTTGTCTTCAAGCCACAAGGCTGTCAGCAACAAAGATGTTGATCAGCAGCAAGATGTAACCATCCAAAGCTGCTGATGATTTGCCTATCAGCAGCATCAAGTGTTGATGCTGCTGAGAAGCCTATCCGCAGCAACTTTGGTCTTCAGCAGATAAGGCTATCCGCAACAGATTTGTTCTTCAGCAGGAGAACAAGTATCCACATCAGATAAGCTTGTCCACAGCAGTTTGTTGGTCAGCAGCAAATTCTGAGATCAACAGCATTTGTACTTAGAGAATTTTGTAGCCATCAGTCTTTGGTTTTACAAACTCCCCATAGACTGGTGCTACCAAAATTCTCTTACTACTTTTGTTGCTGAAGCTTTTGTATATTTCTGACTATTCTTTCAACCTCATATCCTCTCTGGTCCATGCTGGAATTGTTAAGAGGAAGCTCAGATAGGGTCTTGATGTCTTTGCTTGCCATTTTAAAGATAGCTTTTGCTTGAACACCTCATCTTCTGTCCTTTAACATCTGTCAGAGTGAATTCATTCTTCTCAGCATTGTAGGACCAACTGATGAATGGAGTGTGGGATTGAATAGGTTTGGCATCAATGATTTCATCTTTGCTGGGGTTGAAGTAATGTCTGATTTCCAGTAAAAGATGTCTCCCACCTTCATTGTCAGGCTCAGAGGATTCACCCAGCTCCATCATTCTTCTTAGATCAGAACCTGGAAGCTGTAGTACCTCATCAACAGAAGTATAGATTGATCTTTTAGCTTCTGTCCTCCCCTGAACACTTCAAACCATTGGTCTTCAGGGTTGTATGACCATCTGATTATCTCTTTTGAGTCTTTAGGTTTGGAAGTGGGTTTATTTTTCTTTTTGGGAGGTTGTTGATGAGTAGGAGTTGGGTGTGTGGATTTGGACTTTGAGGGAGGAGAGGAGGGAGGTCTAGGAAGGAGAGTGGAAGGTTGTTGGATTGAGGAAGTGTTGGGTTTCTTTGATTTCCTTTCTTCTTCTTGAATGTTTACCCTTTTCTTGGAGCCTTTCTTCTCCAAACTTTCTTCCTCATCCTTGACTTTAAAATAGAGGGCTTGCAGGTTCATGAAATTAATGGGACCTAGCCTCTTTCCACTCTCTCCTCTAGCCTTAAAGAAGTCAATCATGACCTTCCTTTCTTCATGGGTCCGCTTATTAAAAGCAATGGTCTTTTTGGACTTTTGTTTGGCTTTTTCTTCTTCTTCAGCCTTTTTCTTCTTTGTCAATTGACCTTGCTGACCCATGAAGGCTCTATAGATTTCTTTATTTGACGGTTTCTCAAGGTAGTCTGCATCCTCACCTTGAGAAACTAGAGCCTTTACCCACTCCTCTCTCATTTCTTTGGCTAGTTCAGAATCAGTTATTCTGAACTTAGCCTCTTCCTTCTTCTTCTTCTCTAATTCTTCTTCTTCTTCCTTATTAAATTGTTCCTGCAGTTGAAGAGCAAGAGCTTCATCTTCTTTAATCTGATAAACTGCAGGAATCTTTACTTTGAGCTCATCCAACTATTTTGCATACATTTGGATTTTTTGTTCTCTGAGGAGAATGCCTGTGAGTCTATCTTGAGCTTTCTTTGTTTCAGCCATCTCCTCTTCTTCTCTTCTTCTTCTTCTTTCTCTTTCTTTTCTCTTTGCAACCTCTCTTCGACTTCTTCGGTTATAATTCCCTTTCCCTTTTCTTTGTTGGATGCCTCTGCTTCGGCTTCACTGATCACAACAGCAGATGATTGTGCCGTTGTGGGAATCTCAGCCTCAGCTTCATTGGCAATTTGAGAGGTTGATAAGGGAAGGTCATTAGCTTCATCTGTTTTGCACTCAGGACTTGTAAGTTCTATCAGCATTTCTTTGACAGTGGATCTTGATTCATAAGCAGCAGCAAAGATGTCTACTCGAGTGGAAGCTGAGTCAGAATCAGTGTCAGAATTTGACACATATACCGCTTCAGCAATCCTTCCTTCTTGTTCAAGATGTGCTCTGACAGTAGCCATCATTGCCTGGCTTTCGAGGGAGTTGACATTGCAAATATTTGCTCTGAGTTGAAAGATCTTGTAAAGAAAGTCTGTAGGCAGTAGCAGGATTTTCCTGGTGTTGATGGTGAGAGATGAGCCGTTGCTTAGCAGAAAGGTGTGGTCAAGAGACTTAGTGCTTACCCATCCCAGCACATCTAAGTCCTTGACAATGGAGTTGTACAAAAATCTTCTTAAGCACATAACTTATTCTTTAGTCAGAAGACTGCTCCTTATTATTTCAAGTCTTCTAGGAGTCAGTCTTCTTTCTGCTGCTGTTGAAGATTCAGGATAGGCTACCCTTTTTGCTGCTTGCATTTGTCTTTGAAAGTTGGGTAGATTATACTCCATCAAGTCATAGAACCTGTCGATGGCAAGTTCTGCTGAGAGGTCCGTTGAGTTGTTGATGCATTATAGATGGTATAGGTGAAGGACTTGGATGATGTTGAGAAAGTCCTAGTTTAGCTCTTCTACTCCGCTAAATCCCAACCAATCCAGAACCTCTAAGATTTTCCATTATACCCCCAAGCTAGTATTGTATCAAACTCTAGCTGTGTTGAAGTCAGTGGAAATTGGGGGGCAGTGGAGTGACTTATGATGGTTGCTGCTTCAGGGATGATGCTGAAAGATGTATATGTTTGTTCTGTGTCTTCAGCATCATTCATCATCTCATCAACAGCCCTGACGACTAACTTCCAGTCTTCAGATGTCTCTTCTTCTTCGTTATCTGAAGCTGGCAAGTCATGAACCTGTACAAAAGCTGGCTTGAAAAGTGTGCTTTGAAATACAGCCTGCTCTTGAATCCAGTCATCAAGACTGTCTGAGTTTTCCTCCATTGGGACCATCTCCCCCTTTTTGGTTGCATCAGTAGACAAATAAGCATCAGTTTGGGTGCCCACTCATACAAGAGAGGGAGAAGGTACAGTTGGGCATTGATGGGCTTCATGCATAGAGACTTGGTGTCTTAGTTTGGACACTTCAGCCTTTAGCATAGCCACCCTGGTCGTCAATTCCAAGTTATGAAGTTTCAGTCTGTCCTCATCCATAGTTGTGGAATCCTTGGATCCAGATGGGGCCCTAGGCTTAGCCTCTTCATCCCCATCACCCATGGTTTCTTGGCACCTGGGATTCCTCTCAGTGAGGGGAGTTTCCAAGGAAGCATCCTCACTGTGAGTTGCCGTGGTTGAGGTCTTAGCAATGTTGTCACTGTCCTCCTGGTTATTTGATGGACCAGCAGTAGTGACAGCGTCTTCCACATCCATTCTGTCATAACTCCTAGAGTGGACCTTCAGGGTAGAAGAACTTGGGATGGGTGTGTTGGAAGCAAGATCAATCAGTACCTCCAAGATAGTGGTAGTTGGAGAAGGTACATCATCTTGATCAGGTTCCTCAACACTTAAGTTCAGAAGAGAAAGGAAAGGCTCAGGGGGCTGTTCTATAGATCCGGGAAATGATCCTGATCCTAATAGAGAGACATCTAAAGGAGTCTCCCTAATAATGTGGCTGTCCCTTGTGATATTCTCACCAGAATGTTGTGATTCTGAGTGAGGGCTGTTAGGTTGGGTTTGGGCCTTGGAGGCAAGAGAAGAAGGAGTTCTCTTGCCCCTTTTCCTAGTATATGTCGTTGCAACCGGGACCCTGTGTTCCGGTTGAACGATAACATCCAAAAGAGGTGTAGGCAATTTTTGTGCATGTGCATCCTTAGTAGTATGCACAGGGGTTCGAATGGTTGAAGCAGACTGTTGTTTAGGATGTGGGGTGGAGGGTGTGGGATCAGTATCAGCTGGGATTGCTGAACTGTCACCCGGGGTACTCTGTATGTTCAGCATTGTAGATAACAATGGAACATTGACCCCTGAGAACTTTTTGGAAACAGTTCTCATGCCTTGAAAAATATTATTTTTATGTCCCAACATGATGTAGATTCTTACAGGTTTTGAAAGTTCTTTTAGTTCTTGATTGAAAACTTCCTGCAAGAATATTGGGTACATAAAAAATTGCTGCTTTGCACCCTCTTGAAGGTTATATCTCAAATCCTCAAAGATGAGGTGTGCAAAGTTGAAGCCTTGGTTAGTGACCATACCATGGAAGGCGGAGGCAAGTGCGGAGCTCACCTGATGCCATCCACTCCTCTTCTGAGATATGTATTGGAGAAGAGTGTGACAAAGATACTTCCATGGAGGGCCCATCAGCGCCTTCTCGATCGTATACTTGGTCTGATTTCCAGTGTATCCAATGGATACAAAGGTCCTCATGTATTCGTCCTTCGAGTATGAGATGGCTGCTCTCTCATCTTGAAGCTTAAGATGTTTTCTGAGTGTGGCTTCAAAGATGGTGATATCCTTACCGTCTACCTTGGCTTTGATTTGGGGAATCCCCTGTTCGGTAGAGTAGACGGCAGTACTCCAGAAATCCTCCATATGAGGGATATATATGGTAGGGTTGGTGGTGAGGGCAAAGTAGATCTTTGATCGACATAAGAAATTGATCATATCATCAAATCCTTCGGATTTCTTTCCTTTGGTAAGATATGCTGTAAGGTTGTGGTATGGGGAGAACTTATCATCAGGGTTATTGATGTCTGCCATTGTTGTTTGATTTGGAGGGAAGGTCAGAATATGGGAGGCTTTGAATGTTTTAAAGATTGAGGGCTTGAATATGGTGGGGACTTGAGAGAGAGTGATGTGGGTTTAGGGTGAAATTGAAGGTGAAGAGGTGGTAAGGAAATTTGATTCGTTCTTATAACGGCAGAAGAGGGAAAAAGAAAAATGACTTGTACAGTACAACCCAATTCACCTTTTATTGTTACAGCTGTAATACACCGAGGCAGTCATGGTAAAGACTGACGGGAATTTTAACAGCGGGTAAAAGTTAATTTGGACTTAAATTTACCAATCAGCAGCAAACTTGATTGCTGTGGATGTGGAAGGTTAAGTCTGTCAGCAGTAAACTTATCTGCTGCTGATGGATTTAATAATCCACAGCAAGGATGTTGCTGCTGACAGTCTTAAAGAAAATCTGCAGGAAACCTGTTCCTGCTGATAACTTAAAGCAGCCAGCTGCAAATCTTTTGCTGCTGAGGATTAAACCTGTCAGCAGCTGAAGGACAAAAATGTTGCTCACTTATAACTTTTATTTAAAATAAGGGATAGACACATTTACAACAAAGGATAGATGCATTCAACTGAACCAATGGTGATGCTTGGTGGTTTCTTTGCCTTCCATTGATGAGTTGGTGGTTTTCCAGCTCTCTTTGCCTTTTCAGCAGCAGAAGCTGCATCTGAGGACTTTGACTGATCAGAAGCAGATTTTGTTGTTGTTGATGGTTTTACTTGAGCAGCTCCAGACTTTGCTGCTGAAGGCTTTCCTTTTGGTTGCTTGGGCTTTACTCGATCAACAACAGTTTTGTTGGCTGCTGATGGTTTAAGAACAGACTTATGCCTATCCTTCTTCACCTTACTAATGGGCTTTTGTATAATTTGGGGTGGAAGAAGAATCTGATTGAAAGGATTAAACTTACAATTTGCAGCAAAGTGATCTGATTCACCACAGATGATGCAAGTTTGTTGAGATTTAGGCAGCTTCACTCTTGGGGGAGATAGAGACTCCCTGAACTTAGTTGCTTTGACTTCGTAGCTTCTTACCTTTTTATTTTTTTAGTCTTTTCAAAGGCATGCTGCTTTGAATTTCTTTGGTATTCCAGGTAATGAAAGCAGGTGCTGGCAGTGTGGTTATATCTGCCACACACAAAGCATGATCTTGCCAGTTTGTCTCTTGAAAGGTAGACATAGTCCTTTCTTTGGAACATATCCTTGAAGTTCCATGGATGAGCTTTGTTATGTTCAAAGGTGGCTTCTTCTAGGGTCCTTTGAACATATGGAACTTTTTCTTCAGGCTTACGACATATATCAAATACCTTCCTCTTTGTGATTGGCTTTGATTGAGACTTGGGGTTTGTGGGTCCTAATGGCTGTCCCTTTTCAATGTTTAGCTTTCTTCCATATAGAGGATAGCTGATCTTGATCTGTTTGAATGGTACAGGGGCTGGAACAGCAGGAACTGCAACTCTATTCAGAACAGCTTCAGATGGGACTGCACTGGTTTCATCATGGTCTGAGTGGGTTGACTCAGATTCCGATGAGGTAGTGCAGTCTTCGACGAAAGGTTCATCCGTTGAAGGATCAAGGTTTCGGTTTGCAGTGTCAAGATTTACAACATTGAAGCTTGGTTCGTATATGGCAATATAGTCAGCAGGAGGAGGAACAACATTGTACTGATCATTGTTATACCGAAGTTTAGTTTTTACCTTCTCATGGACTTGAATATCTAAAAGTCTTTGTAAATTTTTGGAGGAAAATTCATATTTTTCAACATGAACTTTCTGTTCTGTCAGTTCAGCTCTGGTAGCTTTTAGTTTGACCAGTAGATCATCAATCTGAGTTTCAAGATTAGTTTGTTCGTGTTTTAGCGATGAAATCTCTTTCTTAAGGCAGTTAATCTTTTCTTTATAAGTATTTTCAACCTTTTTGAACTCAGATTTCATCTGATGAAACTCTTCATTTTGATCTATAAGGTTTTGGTTATGCTTTCTATAACCCAAAACTTTATCAATACAGGCTTGAGAGCAAAGATGTTCAAATACCTGAGGTGGTATCTCTGTAGTGTCTGCCATCAGAGCTTGATTGTTGACAGGCAGTTCTTCATATTGAAAGCTCCAGTCAAACTCAGAAGTTCCAACAGTTGCACAGGCTGCAGTTTGAACTGGAGGAGTTGCTTGTTGTTGTTGTCTGGGTTGGGCTTGGTGAGCTTGTCTTGACTGAGAAGTAGCTGGATTTGCTTTTGGTGCCTTGCATTCTCTAGCAAAGTGACCCAGTAGGTTACAGTTGTAACATCTTAGTTTGCTTTTATCCAAGCCAACTCTGGTGTTGGAGTTGTTACTTGGAATGGGTCTTTCGGTTCTAGAGTAGAACCTTTTTGCTCTTATAGAGAGCATGGCATATGAGTGCTGTATGTCCATTTCTTCTAAATCATCTGGATGAAAGCATCCCAGATCCTCCTTGATAAATGACATGTTGCTTGAGTTTTCGGAAACAAAAGCAGCAGAGGTTGATGTTTGAGGAGGAGCTTCTAGGAGAAATGGTGAGCTGTTTGTTTGAGAGATTGGAGTTTGAGGATGAATGATGATGGGAGGATAGTAGTTACTTGAACTAGGACCCGGGTGCTCAGAATGGAGGGCAGAGGAGGTGGTGGTGGATGTTGAGGCTGTTTGGTAGCTTAAGCTTCTTTCTTTTGCCTGAATCATCTCTAGCTCATAGGTTTTTAGCATTCCAAAGAGCTCAGTCATCTGGAGAGTCTTCAGATTCTCAGTTCTTCTGATTGACACTGTGTAAAGCGTCCAGCAGCTTGGTAGAGACCTGATGAACTTCTTGAGGATATCTTCATTCTCTAGCTTCACCTTTGAGCACTGCAGCTCTCCTACAAGATAGGTAAATATGTTGTATAGAACAGTTAGAGACTCACCTTCCTTCCAGACGAAGTTTTCATACTGCTGCTTCAGGATGTCTCTTCTGTTCTCTTTGACTTCCTCAAAGCCAGCAAACATTTTCTCAAGAGCTTCCCACAGCTCTTTAGCAGTTTTGTAACTTCTGAAGTTATGAAAAACTTCATTTGGAAGGCACATTTGGATAGCTCCTAGTGCCTTGAAGTCCACCTCCATCTTCTTTATGTCCTCTTCTGAGTACTTGGAGGGCTCCTTTGGAACTGGTGGTCCTCCAGAGTCAGCAGAGGCCACCATGGGAGTGTAGGGTCCATCCCTGATGGATTTCCACATTTCGTACTCCTGATAGCAGAAAAAACTTTCCATGCGATTTTTCCACATGTCGTAGTCTTCCCCAGATACCAATCTTGGTGGTCGATTGATGCTGCCGATGTCTTCAAATCCGTTGCTCTGTGCCATCTTTGTTCTTGGTGACTTGATGAAAGAGAGAGAGTTTAGAATAGAACCAGAAGTGATTAAACAAGTGTGAGTTTGTTTAATCTGAGCCAAAGCTCTGATACCACTTGTAGGATCGTGAAATTACAAGATGGTTCTGTTCTTAGTTGAAATTGGCGGAAACAATAACAACTACACAAATGTAATCGAGCAAGCAGAAATAATACTTTTAAGAACACTGTTGTATTAAGCTTTTGCAGATAAACGATTACATTTGAAAAACTCAATCAAAAGACATAAAACGCACACCTACAATGAAGTGTTTATAGATTATTTATACTCACTTAGAATCAAGACAGCCCCTTGATTCTAAGGATCAGATCTAACACAGATCGTTGATCTGTTGTATGTAGCTAACTATTACACGTTTTGTCTAAAACTAGTTAACTTTATTGAAGCGTCTTCTTTATGCATCATTACTTGCATGCTTGGAGAAGAGCATTGTTGTCCGTCATTGGTTGTGCCATTGCGGTTCCTTCTGCTTTGAGTGTGTCAGTTGCTTTTGCAGAAAGTTGTCAGTGACGCTTGGTATGGATAGTCAGCTGCAACGATTTGTCTTCAAGGCACAAGGCTGTCAGCAACAAAGATGTTGATCAGCAGCAAGATGTAACCATCCAAAGCTGCTGATGATTTGCCTGTCAGCAGCATCAAGTGTTGATGCTGCTGAGAAGCCTATCCGCAGCAACTTTGGTCTTCAGCAGATAAGGCTATCCGCAGCAGATTTGTTCTTCAGCAGGAGAACAAGTATCCGCATCAGATAAGCTTGTCCGCAGCAGTTTTTTGGTCAGCAGCAAATTCTGAGATCAGCAGCATTTGTACTTAGAGAATTTTGTAGCCATCATTGTAAAGAAGAAAGATGGTTCATTCCGTATGTGTATTGACTATCATGAGCTTAACAAACTTACTATCAAAAACCGTTATCCGTTGCCAAGGATTGACGATCTCTTTGACCAACTCCAAGGTTCGACTTGCTTCTCAAAGATTGATCTTTGATCTGGTTATCATCAACTTCGTGTGCATGATGAAGACATTCCAAAAACCGCCTTCCGTACAAGATGTAGTTATTACGAATATATGGCTATGCCTTTTGGGTTGACCAATGCACCCGCGGTTTTCATGGATCTCATGAACCGTGTATACAAACCCTATCTAGATAAGTTCGTAATCGTCTTCATTGACGACAACTTGATCTACTCCAAAACTAAAGCGGATCATGAGCAACATCTTTAGAATGATTTTGGGTCTTTTGAGAAAAGAACAACTATATGCCGTATTCTCCAAGTGTGAATTTTGGTTAAAAGAAGTTCAATTCTTAGGCCATATTGTCAACGAGAAGGGAATATATGTGGATCCTACTAGGATTGAAGTCGTAAAGAATTGGAGTACACCTAAGACCTCTACCAAGGTTCGTTCATTCCTTGGTCTAGCGGGTTATTACCGTCGATTCATCTCTAATTTTTCTAAGATTGTTGTCCCTCTCATCGCTTTGACACATAAGGGTAAACCTTATGAGTGGGGACCAAAGCAAGAAGAAGCCTTTAAGGCCTTAAATAAAAGTTGTGTAACGCTCCTATTCTAGCTCTTCCTGATGGGAATGATGATCTTATTGTCTATTGTGATGCATCAAATCAAGGTCTTGGTTGCGTTCTTATGCAACGGGGCAAAGTGATCGCTTATACATCAAGGAAACTTAAGATTCATGAGAAAAATTATACGACGCACGATCTTGAGTTGGGTGCGATCGTTTTTGCGTTGAAGATTTGGAGACATTATCTTTATGGCACGAAATGTGTGGTGTTTACCGACCACAAAAGTCTCCAAAACATCTTCAATCAAAAGGAACTCAACATGAGGCAACGACGTTGTGTTGACCTCCTTAACGACTACGATTGTGAGATTCGTTACCATCCCGACAAAGTGAATGTCGTGGCCGATGCATTAAGTCGTAAAGAACACGTCATGCTTCATTGTGTCAAAATTCAAACCGATATTCAAACCCGTATTCTTGAAGCTCAACACTTCTCTGTCACCGAGGGTAACATGTACAACGAAATGTCATGTGGAGTTGAACTCCAATTGAAAACTAAACCCAATGGCTTACTTTATTACTTGGATCGTTTTTGGGTTCCCGATCGTGATGACCTTCATACGTTTCTTATGAACGAATCCCACAAGTCTCGTTATTCCATGCATCCTGGTGCTGATAAAATGTACAAAGGCCTCCACCAGCAATATTGGTGGCCTGGTACGAAGAAAGATATTGCCCTTTATGTAGCAAAATGTCTAACGTGTTCTAAATTCTAAGCCGAGCATCAACGTCCATCCGGTTTACTTGAACAACCGAAAATCCCTGTGTGGAAATGGGAAAACCTAGCGATGGATTTTATCACCAAACTCTCTCGCACATTGAGTGGTCATGATAGCATATGGGTAATCATTGACCGTCTAACCAAATCAGCTCATTTCTTGCCAATCCGTGAAGACTATCGAGTTGAGAAATTAGCTCAGATCTACATTGACGAAATTGTTAGTCGTCACGATGTTCCAATAAACATAATCTCCGATCGAGATGCTCGATTCACCTCCCGATTCTGGCAATCCCTCCAAACTGCCCTTGGTACACGATTGGATTTAAGTACGGCTTATAATCCTCAAACTGATGGTCAAACCGAACGAACAATCCAAACTCTTGAGGATATTCTTAGAGCTTGTGTCATTGACTTTGGTGGCAATTGGGATTCTCATCTACCTCTCATTGAGTTCTCTTACAACAACAACTACCATACACGTATCAACATGGCTCCTTTTGAAGTTCTTTATGGTCATAAATGTCGTTCACCTATCTGTTGGAACGAGGTTGGTGAAACTCAAATCACCGGTCCTGAGTTAATCCAAGAGACGTCCGATAAAATCATGCAAATCCGTGACAACATTCGAGTAGCGAGAAGTCGGCAAAAGAGCCATGCCGACAAACGACGAAAACCCTTGGAATTCCAAGTCGGCGACCTTGTACTTCTAAAAGTATCTCCTTGGAAGGGTATGGTTCGATTTGGGAAGAAAGGTAAGCTAACACCTCGCTATGTGGGTCCATTCAAAATCCTTGAAATAATTGGGAAAGCGGCATACAAACTCGAGTTACCTCAAGAACTCAGCAATGTGCATCCGACATTTCACGTATCCAACTTAAAGAAATGCTTAGTTGACGAGAATCTTCACATCCTGCTTGAGAAGTGCACATTGATGACACAATGCACTTTGTTGAAAAACCCATGGAGATATGGACCGTGAGGTAAAGCAACTCAAGCAAAGCCGTATTCCAATTGTCAAAGTCCGTTGGGAATCCAAACGTGGCCCAGAGTTTACTTGGGAACGTGAGGATCAAATGAAGATTAAGTACCCTCATCTCTTTCCTGATTCAGTAGCCTCCACTAGTTGAATTTCGGGATAAAATTCCCTCAACTTGGGGATACTGTAACATCCATGTATTTGCTTATATTATTCTTATGCAATAAAGACATCCTATTTTAATCCCGTACTTGTTCAATTCATGTGTCACATCAATTATTACTTCAACGTGTATCACTTCAGAGTTTCAAATTGATATGCAAATTATTTATCTATTGTA
Organism: Smallanthus sonchifolius; assembly: GCA_023525975.1. Taxonomy (NCBI): domain Eukaryota; kingdom Viridiplantae; phylum Streptophyta; class Magnoliopsida; order Asterales; family Asteraceae; genus Smallanthus; species Smallanthus sonchifolius. The sequence continues at coordinate 65,087,480 of CM042021.1, read as the reverse complement.
TATATAACATATATGTTTATATATATAAATGTATACTTTGTCATAATAATTAAATGCATTTATTACCTAACAAGGTCCAACACAAACAATTGTAATTTAGAGAATTATTTGATCACACACGCATTTTGTCTCACGCACTTTGGTGAATTTCTAAACTAATACTCCGACATATATTTGGAGCTTGAATTTTATACGTAATAATGCGACTTGTTAATTCGTGTCGATATTTAATTTTCTGGGATTTTTCGGAAACGTTTTGTCGAAACGTAGTCCAATATTACACGCGATATACACCTGGAAACATAAAACTTGCAAGGAAATTATTGTTTCATCTTAAGTTAAAAAAATTATTAATAAACAAAAGCAGGAATATTTTATAAAAACTAAATGTTGGCAAATTATATAGAAGTGTTTACAAAAAGAATGAAAGGTATAAGATTTATTTATAAAGTTTATAAAAAATGCAACAATCCCTCTTTCTCTCCCCCTCAATTTCAAAACCCCCCTCCCCACTAACTACCCATTCAAAATTTGAATTCATTGTGTTAATGACACATTAATACTAATTGAAATCCCATTAACCATCATTTTCTTTATCATTTTTTTTCTAATTGTAAATTAGTAGAAACAAGAACAAAAAAAAAATCCCAAACCCCTAACCCTTCTCCCTCTTGTGATGCCACCCCCAGACACCACACTATCTCCATCTTATTTTGATTATTTTGGCTAAACTCTCTCAAGATCAAACCCTCCTTCTACTACAAAACAGGTATTTGCTATGGATATTTACTATGATAAAAATCGGTAGCAAATTTTGCTACGCATTAGCTAGGGATTAGCTACAGACATATTTTGCTACGGTTTAGCAACGAATCTTCCGCAGCAAATGAAATTCGTAGCAAAATCCATAGAAATATCAATAAAATAAATATTTGAAAAATACTTTAATAAAATTCGTAGCAAAATCCGTAGTAAAGTCAATAAAATAAATTTAAAAAAAAAATAAATAAAATTAGTAAAATCCGTAGCAACATCTATAGCAAAATCTAGAAAATATACATTTAAAAATAATTTACTAAAATGCATAGCAAAATCCGTAGCAAAAAAATATATATTTAAAAAAAATATTTTTTTAAAATCCGTAGCAAATCTAAAAAACTAAATATTTAAAAAATAATTTAATAAACCTTAGGAATATTTGTAGTAGGATGGAGAAACAAATATATTGTTGAAAAAGCACACTTTCAATCAGCCATGAAAAATTACCAACAAAAATTGATCGGTGATTACCGACCATCATAGGCTTTATCATGTCATATTAGGTCCTAAAGCGTTAGATCGGGTTGTAGTGGGTCACTGTGTTAGTAATGGTCAATGGTAGATCATTCATATCTTAATGAACCATATTGGGCCCTAATAGTTATGCTAGATCTTAATGTATCATCATGGGCTTTATCATGTCATATTTGGTCCTACAATATTATATCGGATTGTAGTGAGTCATACTCGATCATAATGAGCAATAATAGTTCGTACATGTCTTAGTGGACCCTATTGGGCCCAATAACTCTTAATGGACCATCATGAGCTTTATCATGTCATGTTACGCCCTAAAGCATTAGATCATGTTGTAACTGAGTCATACTAGATCATAATACACAATAATAGTTCATACATGTCTTAATGGACCCTATTGGGCCAATAGTCTTGGTAGCCCTTAATAGATCATTGTGGGCTTTATCATGTCATATTAGGTCTTAAAGCATATCATGGTCCATTGAGACATATATGATCTACTATTTCCCATTATGATTTATTACGACTCACTATAACCTAACCATTGAGACACGTATGATCTATTGTTTCCCATTATGATTTATTATGACTCACTATAACCTGACCATTGAGATATGTATGATCTATTGTTTCCATTACCTAACTATAATGATTCTTAAGAACAAACACAACATATTAGACATGTATGAACCACTATAACTCACTAGGACATAATATACGACCCATTGAATCAAAATATAATTTATCATGACCGAATTTGACTAATTTATAACTTTTATACATAACACTTATAATATATATCTTTATAAATATATATATATATATATATATTACACTAATTTTTTTATACATAAACGTCACAATATTTATATTTTCATAAAAAAATAAAAAAGTTACCGAACCTCTAATTTTACTTTTTACAATTTTAAATCTATACTTAAATATATTTTATTTTAATTTGTAAACATATTTTAAATCCATTATATTCAAAACTAGTATTTTAATCTATACCCCCAAAAATTTCAACGTAAATATATGAACAATTTTTACACCCAAAAAATTGAACTCCCCCCGAATTAATTCCCGCTACCTCTAAACCTAAAAAATTTGAGTCCCTCCAAATTATCTTCCCTCCCCTAAACCCGCTCATTATTTCCCACCCTCATTCTACTTCTCCACCCCAATCGGTCTTCTCTCCCATCCGCAGTCTAAACCGTGTCTCAAACTGACCCTCACATCATAACCGTGGCACAACATTGAGGACCACCAAGCACCGTTGAACGATCAAGCAATGTTGGGGCCGCTTCCGGCATGCACCACGACTCTCCTCCACTCCTTTTCGGCCAAAAACCCTTGCTAAAATATCTTCCCAGGTACCATCAACTCTCATATTTAATTACTTCAAAATGTACTTTAGGGTTTCTTTCATCCTGCCGTTTCAATTTTGTAGCATAGATTTAAGTATTTAACACAATCAGCGCATTTATTGCTTTAATATGTTTGGAGTTGTATTTATCTCAAATGTTGACCTAGATCTCTGTTCCATGTTTCTTTGTTGTTTTCATAAACAACATGGAACTTCGTATTACAAGTGATAAGAGTTAATTAGGTTATTGATATTTGACTGATAGGTGAAGTTGTGCTAAAACCCCTTGTTTCTTGATTTTATTATTGATAGAAAACTATGATCTTTATAGCAATGCTATTAATTATATCTAATTGTTAAAAAAGAAGCAAACTAATTGTAATCTGATCCAACCTGTTAAGAACATCTTCACTAAAGCCCCTTGCTAATTTGCTACTGAAAATCCAACAACTTTTTTTAGGTAAATATTGAGTGACTTTTATCTGTTTGCTACTGATTTGCAGACGAATGAATTGAGTGAGTTTTATTTGCCTTTTTTGTGAAATTTGAGGAGAATATTGTGTAGATGATTATAATTGAAATGCTACCAATGGATATATATATAAATTATTCGTCGCAAATATAAAACAAAAATTTGTAGCAAGATCTGTAGTTAAATTCTGCAGTAAAATTGGTAGTAAAAACGTAGCAAATTTTCTTTGCTAAACCGTAGCTAAATCTGTAGCAAACTATGGAGCAAAAAGTTTGTAGCAAACTTCGTAGCTAACAATTCGTAGCAAAATCCTGTAGCTAAATCGGTAGCAAAATCCGTAGCGAACATTTCCGTAGCAAAATTTGTAGCTAAAATAGCTACGTCCCATTTTGTAGCTAAAACCATTGCAAAAATATGTTCCGTAGCAAAATCCAAACACAAACCTTGCAAGTGAAAACCCTCTTTTTACAAAAAAAACATTCAATTCTATTATAAACATAAAGGTGTATATTGTTGGTATAATGGTTAAACCTATTTTATGATTTCACTTATCTAGAGAAAATTTTATTGATTTTAATTTTGTTGATTATTGTTTGACATCATGTATCAATTATTTTAGTAATTGTGTCTTGAGAACCCTCATATTAATTTTATCATAAAAGTTATGTTTGATTATTCTAATTATCACAAACGTATAACGAACGGTATTTGAGCATTATTATTTAAACGCGTGATTTATTTTACTACTAATATATCTATATATATATATATTCTCAAACATGACAAACATAATTATAAACCCGATTTTAGTAACTAATGCATTTTTATAAAATTCATTTTATAAAACTATAAAACTTTGATCTTTAAATTTATAAGTTTTTGAGAGGAACAATTTTATGTATGATTTTTGAAGAATAAAACTTATTTGTTTAGAATCTCTAATTTATAAATTGTATTTGGATGTAAATGAGGTTATTTTATAAACCCAAAGCCTTATAAAGTTTTGCAAACTCTTTTTTTTTATTTATTTCCTTATATAAATTATTTAAAAACAAATTTCATACTCTTAATTAATAATTATTTATGACTAAAATTTTAATTAATTAGGTTATTATTTTTTCACAAATTTTTCTTAGAATTCAAACTACAAATAAATAAAGGATTTATTTATTTAGTTATTTATCTATTTATTCCCAATCAAAAGAAAACCATTTATTTATTCATTTAATTATTCAATATATAATACTATTGTTTAGCAAAATTTACATAGTTATCATTTGAAACTTAATAATTATTTTTCTTATTTAAATGATGAAAAACCCACATTAAATCCTTTGCGCATTAAGATTCCCATATTTCATTTGTACAACTTATTGATACACGTATTGCATCAAACATAGGTTAATCTAGTGATTTGCTAGAACTTTTGTGCAACAACAACATACTTGTGTGACTTTCAAGCTACTCATTGCAAGGTGAGTTACATAGCCCCACATTTTACATTTTTATATTTTTGGGATGAAACTTGATTACATTGAACTTTTTGTAATTTATACAATTCAAACATCTTGTACATGTGTGTATTTTTGTGCCTTATGCTTTGAACACTATTAGTTAAACTACATGTATAACAAGTACAATCATTAACTCTGTACAAGCCAATGGTAACAATGATAGATCTATTGAATTGACACATCCAACCAGGTAGGGTGATTGCTTACTGACAATACAAGGGTAACATGAGTGTTCTGCCGAACATGTCACAAGGTTTGATTGTGCACCCGGTTTACTATAGTTGTTCTCCATAATTGCCTATTTATACCATGTTACATATGAATTGTACACAACATTTTGAACCTATTTGTACAGTCAAAACCTATGTATGCTCACCAACTATTTTTAGTTGACTTTGTTTTCTTCATTTTTCAGGTGTAAGTATTTGAGAATTCATGCATGTTGCTTCACATAGGGATGAGACTTAGATTGAATAAATAATTGAACTTTTTGATGTATTTTGTTTTAGATTTTTGTTTGAACTTATGTTATGAAATCTTGGTTTAATAATTATATGAAATTTAGTTTGATCATGTGCTTATGAACAGCCTTCATGTCCCGCCCCGACGTATTCCGCCGTTGGTTGCGGTGTGACAAGACGCTCTTCCGCTTTGTTCGTAATAGGGGAGCATACGAAACTTAGCATTATGCTAGTTCGTATGGCCATTCATGGCTAAATCCTTTTTATTGCTTAGGTGAAGATGAAGTTTGGTGTATGTTAATGTTTAACTTATTAGTATAATGGTATGTTTATGTTCTTTAATTATTCGCTCTTAAAACCATCTTCATGATGGACTTTTTATTATTATCTAAATTAGTCTTTACACTTGTGAGTGTTCTTGATTTTAAAGTATAAGACTGTAAAACCTTTTTAATCAAACTTCTCTTGAAACTTGTATGTCTTTATAATATTAATAAGATCGTACGTCTTTATACAAGCTTGTTATGAAACCAAGAGTTGGTGAACTCACGTTAGGAACGATACGTCTTTATACATGGTCCCATTGTTACACCGCCTCCCGGTGAACAAAGTCTAATCACTCTTTTAATAAAAATAAAAAGTGTTTAAGTTTGATGTCTTAAACCAACTCGGAGATAGAACCAACGAGTTGAGGGTAACGATGTCCCTAGCTAGGAGTCCTACTATTTTATTATTAGGGAACATAATTCGTGAGCCACATGTTGTGAGAATGAGGCTCTAGCGGTGTACCGTTCACACATTTGTATTAGTCATACCATCGGATTAGTTAACATAACATTATCATATACCAAGTGGTTTCAAAGCCCAAAGCAATACTCTTCGTGACCTGATTATTCTCGAGGTACTTACTTTCCAGTTATTTACTATTATGTTATTTACATTTCTGCTAAACACCTCACGCACGTTTTTTACTTTTATGTTATTTATTTTACCGTCATTTACTTTTCTGTCATTTAATTTTATGCTTCACAAGCACATAAAACCCACTCATAAACTAAACCGGCTAAACGATAAAAAAATTTGATTATTGGAACTCGACGGTGTCCATTGGTTCGATACTTGGTTCTTACCTAAACTATATTACGCTGCGATAGGTACACTTGCCTATTGTGTGTGTTTTAAGTTTAAGTATTTATTATTTTATAAATTTAAAACCTGATCTTGGGAAACCTTTTCATTAAAATAATTTTATATACACATCATATGTTCACATGCGTGTCGATTTCTAGGGGTTTATCATTCCAACTTCCATCTTCTCATCTTTCACTTGTCTGTTGTCGTCTGATCTGGGTACACTTATTTGGTTTGGGTTTAAAAACATTGTTTGATACCATATATTAGGGTCTTCGAGATCGAAGCTGTAACATCCTGAAAATCCGAAAAGTTAAGGGTTCGGGTTAGCAAGCGACCCAAGTCTATATTAAACTAAAGGTTGGAGCAGGTTCTGTCGTGAATGGGGCGTTTTAACGAAGTTAAAGGACCCGGTTAGTCAATTAGGGAGCGGGTTGGAGTAGAAACACGCGAAGAGGAAACCCGGGGACCCGGATGTAACATTTAATCATTTAAATACATCCTTTATGCAAACCCTAGACCATAATTGGTCTAGGGATACTCGACGGCAGCAAAGGGAACCCGACAGAGGAAGAGGACGGCGGCGCGACAGGGGGTACAACATTCGAATCACGTGAGGTAACGTTCGTGTCCATTCTTTTCCTTTTCTTGTTCGTGTACAGTGGTGTGTGGGGACCCGATTAGGGTTTTACCTTTGCTAGGGTGACCGAATGTGGAGGAGGTGGTCACGGGTAATGGTGGCTACGGAAGGCAGGTCGTCGAAGGCATGGTGGTGACGTGCAGCGGTGATCGGCGACAAGGGAGAGACACGGGAAAGACCCGTTTGGCATGATGTACGGCCGTGGAGAGGGAAAGAGAGGGTGGAGGCCGCTGCCGAGGGCAGTGGAGGTGGTGGTCACGGCGAGGGAAACAGGTACACGGCGGCAAGATGGAGCCTAGGGCGGTGACACCATGGTGGTGCACAATCGACTAGAGCATTTCTAGACGGAGGGGGTGATAGTGGCGCGTAGATGTGGTGACCGACTAGGGTTGCAAGTGAGGAGGACGAAGACAATAAAGACGAGGGAGCGCGGGACGGACGCGTACGGGGCTCGGCCTGAGTTGCTGCATGGCATGCATGCATGGAAACCCGACGGGATTCACGGGGTTAAGGTTCTACCGTGCATGACGGCGTCACGTGCATGCATGGAACCCGGCTTGCATGTTCGAGTTCTTATCGGGTTAAGAACAGTCCGACCCGTGTACCCGTGGAGCTAAGGATTTATGGTTCATCGACGAGTGGTTATGACGAGATGTGGAGTTTATATTTATGCGTTGTTTGAAGTAAGCTTAAGGGGCGTCCTAGTCACATGATCAAACGTTTGACAGGTTCAGGGTTGAGCAGGCACGCGTGGTGTAGAGCTAGGATTGGGACGCGGATTAACTGGTGAGTTTCTAATCCCCTCTTTTAAATGTTTTAAACGTTTTGGGGCTATCGTACATACTTTTGAGACATGTTTTATTACATTAAAAGTGTATCGAGCTTTGCGGTCTAACCCGATGAGTCGATGAAGTTAAATAGTTAAATGTGGGGCTAAGGGACTGTGTGTCCATAAGACGTGCGGGTTACATGTGGGGATATGGTCACGGGTTGTATAGTGACCTAACAAGGGTAAGTCGGGATTGTAGTTATGGGTCGTACAGGTACGACTAGGAAGTGTCACAGGGTGTGCATGTACGTGGTACATGCTTAAATAAGGTGATATAGTAAATGTTTGTGTGTGGCTATATTAGTAGTATAATGTGTTACAAGTTAATCAGGGTGAGTCGGGATATAAGCTAAACGCTTATGAATACGAGTAGGATATCTTATCCTAGTGCTATGTGTGAAGAGCAGGTGCAGTTAATGAATCATGTATGTAGAGTATATTAATATGTGATTATACTTGTGTTGTGTGTATTGTGTCGTTGTCCTTGTGACATGACGGGTATTGTGTTTGCGTCGTTGTCATTATGACACAGCAAATGGGATTGTGGAGGATGAAGTCCTTCGGGAGGTCACCAAAGGTGACGATGTCCAACAGGACAGTGATGACCTCGGGGTATGACGAACGCCCTGACGAGGGTGCAGAAATGAGGTATGTGTTTGTGTGCTTATTTATATGTGTTAAGTTGCGTACAAGTGTTGAGTTATATTTATTGTGCTTGAGATAGTATTAATGATTTGAGTTGAGTTAGATTGGTCGTGGTGCCAGGATTGTGATGTAATGTTCATAACGATTATGTTAGTTGAATTATAAGAGCCTTGGTCAAGGCTGAGTAAGTTGAGGTCTAGGGATTTGTTGTGTTAACCAAGTGTCGAGTTAATACATGTACTTGAGTATGAGTTATTAGTGTAGGTAAGTTCGACCTATGTCGATGAGACTGTGAGATTATTATTATTATGGGATGAGTTTTGTGTAATGAGCTATTATGGGATATCGGGTGATAACGAGGGATATCTATTTGTTAATGAATTATGAACCTATTTTATAAGGACCGTGGGTCCAGAGTAAAGTTTAATTAACATTTGAGACGGGTTGACTTTTAATTAAACTAAACTATTAGAACTAACACAGCGTAGCTGACTTTGTGTGTATGTTAGATTGTTTTGCAGGTAAGCGTTGTGTTAACGTATCTTGGCTTGGGAGCGGTGCTACTCGGATTGGTGTGCAGGCATTTGTGAGGTAACCTAATGACATTAAATACTAATTAATATTTTTAGAAAGACTTCCGCTGTAGTTTAATATATAAAAAATGAGTATTTTCAAGAGAATAACCCGTTATGAGAACCAACTGTAGGATGCCTGGTTTGGGGCCTTACAAGTTGGTATCAGAGACATGGTTTAAGAGAAAATAGGTGTTTTTAATCAAATAAAATGCCTTAACTTAAACTGAAAATGGGATAAGGGCAAAACGAATGCCACCACGAGTAACCGCAAGCAAAGAGGTACGTATTTTGAGTTGAGCAGTAATTATTATTTTACCATATTTGTAGTGTCACACTTGGTAAGTGATTGGTGAGAGTAAGTGATTTATGGTTCCGTATGGGATCATGATGTGTGCTATGTGTTGTAGTAGTATATAGAACTACGTGAAATTGTGTAATGTGATTAAATGAGACCATGATGTGAGTTGAGTAATGTAGAGTAGCATTAATTGTAACCATGTGAGATAATTTGGCGTGTCGATATGATTTAGTAATTTTGTGTGTAACCTTGGATGGTGTGAAATGGTGATAAAGATGATGACTTGCTAGATTAGTGAGTGGTGCTATGTGGGTTGTGTGGGGTGCATGTGCATCTGGGGTGTATGAAAGATAGAAAGCTAGTGTGAATATGATGGGGAAGGTTTAGAATCCGAGCAGTAATGTGGACCACCAAATAGCATTTGATCACCGTGATTTGGCAGTCTATGATTACTCTCATGTTCTGAATTTGGCACCCAGAGTAATCACTCCAATGTTCTATCTTGTGCAGGTACTGATGGCTAAGACAAAACGTACCAGATCCGTCAGACGGGGAGCTCTAGCTAGGGGAGGAGCAGATCATCAGGACAAACAGGCGGCTGCTGTAGACAGGAACGACAGTGACATAGAAGTGGTGTTGGCGCTTCCCACATCAAGTGTGACTAGAGCTGAGGATGGCAGCATCCCGCGTGGTGCTGAGACCAGAGCGACATGATGGAAAAGGAGGGCCGTGTCGGTAGTACGCAATTTCCCTCCAGGATGTGGACCTGCATGGTTAAGAGATCACCCACTTACTACAGCTAAGGGAGCTCCATCTAGAGAGGAACCGGAAAATGACCCGGGGTCCGATGAGGAGGAACCAGAGGAGGACACATCAGATACACCTAATGTGGTCCCGTAGTAAACTTGCGAGCGTTGTATGAGACGTTTGGACGTGACGGTTGTTATGAGAGATTGTAGGATGATTTAACATTTTGGGTGATTAGACGTTTACGTGGTGTGATGTTTATTTCAAATATTGACTATTTTATTTTGACATTGAGCGCGGGTTATACCGCGAGATGATTTGGGTATGATAAATGATAACTGCATGTGTGATATCTTGCTGTTGGTGGTGCAGTGTTAATTAGGTGATTATGTGATTACCTTTAAACAACATGAGTTCACACCTGAATGCAATCTTTTATATGATGCTAGAGCTAGGTTGATTAGACTGTATGAATAGACCTCTGTGGACCCAAGTTCTGTTTATTTGTATGTGTCTACGATCTTAAGATGGTGTCACCTATGTGTTGTGCTTAGGTGATGTGTGAAGTGTAAGGGTGTGTTTAGCCTTACTATGATATTGAATGTCTTTATATCTTAAGGCATAGATCTTCGCGAGGTAAATGTTTTGGTGCTTAAGGACATGAAAGTGTTTTGTGAATAAACTTGTATGTCGTTAATTGAGTTGCTTATGAGTATGAGTTCTTTGTGTCACGTACTTAATAGTCGTGGAGGGAGATCAAGCGTAAGCTTGATATTGTGTCTGGCATTAGTCAGGAGGGAGATCAAGCGTAAGCTTGATATTGTGTCTGACATTAGTCAGGCGGGAGATCAAATGTAAGCTTGATATTGTGTCTGACAGAAGTCAGGCGGGAGATCGTGTTTGCTAGTGCCTTTAGGCCAAACAACATGATATACTTGTTTGTCTATAAATGACGAGGTCATATTGTACGTGCGTAGATTTACCCAGAGCTAGCTAGTTGTGTATGTGCACTTTGTGCGAGTTAGAAGGTTGAGTTACTAGTACATGTGTAGAACAATGTGTGTTCTGTAATTATGTATGTCGGTGTGTGTCCGAATAGTACACGCTTAGTCGTGCATATGACGGGTGGTTAGTGTAATCAAGCATAGTATTTATATCTTGGTGATTTTCTCAACGTTGATACGTCGAGGTGATGCGATGAGTTTTGACGCCTTCCTAGACGATTGGCGAGGTGCTCTTATGAGATGCCTATGATTATATCTCGGGAATTCGGAGCACGAATCCAATAGGAGAAGCTGTGAGAGTAGACGATGAAAGAGTTATGTGGATGCTTGACTAGAATGTTCATGATGAACTTAAGGTGATGACGCTGAAGATTTCGGCATGGAATTGACAAGATGACGAATGACCTTCATGGAACACGTTCCATATGCATGATTCAGTTAAGGTGAGATACAAGAGGAATAGGGATGCCTTCCCTAAACGAGACAGCGAATAGCTGAGGCTTGTTAGCAGGAGAACTTCATGTTCGTACATGGTAAATGAGATGCGGACGGGAATCGCATGGTAATGGTAGAGCAACATAGAGAAAGGTGAACTCAGGAGGGGCACGTGCAAGATTACACGTAAGTGACTAAGAAGGATAGGCCTACGCAGGTAAATCCAAGACCAGCTTAATATGAGCTCCTGTGGAGCATTTAAGGAAAGCAAGAGTTTAGATGATTGAAATGGACACGACAAAGGCATATGAGCCTTGAGGGACATCGAGAGCTAATGAAGATGACCCTAGCATTGGGTGTGTACGTACTTACGGGACGTATTGAATGTGTGATAATGAATTAAAGAGATACTTCGATAAAGAAATTAGTGGGGACCAGGGTAGCTTTGCACGAGCTCCTGAAGATCATCGAAGAAAGACATTAGTGGTTCCCTTATGGGTAGGGCAATGAGCTAGAGTTTGAGGAGTTATCGCAGGACGGTGATCAAGGTATGAGGCGAGAAGTACGACGACTTCACTTTGGGAGGATGTCGAATGAATCCTTCCATGAGAGTTAAGGAACCTACTTGGGAGGGTGATCGTCGAAATGACGAAATCATGCAGATTAGACAAGAGACAAAGGGCAATTGTGCTCATAAACCAGAATGATACATGAAAATGAGAGAATAACTGGCAGTGTTGTACTACGCGACACTAGAGATGATGTGTGCGGTAGTTTCAAGGACATTAAGAGCGACGAAGTATTGTCAAGAACAATAACAATGAGACCCTCATGAAAGGATTGATATTCAAGGCAATCTCGGATAGCAACTCCTAGCAATTGCAGGGTTAACGAGAGTGGGGAATGGAGCCGTTTGGCTAATGAATGGAGAGACGAGAGGCGAAGGAATGAGAGGTGAAATCTACAAGTCATAAAGTTGAAAGCAGGAGTAGATTTCTTTAAACACCAAGTTTGGTGACCGTGTGAAAAAGTAAAAGTTTAGAATGATACGTATATGAAAGTGAACGGGTAAGAATGGGAAGGAGGAGTTGTGTTAGTTTGTGTGAACGAAGGATTCGAGGACGAATCCTATTTTAAGGAGGGTAGACTTGTAACATCCCAAAAATCAGAAAAGTTGAGGGTTCGGGTTAGCAAGCGACCTAAGTCTATATTAAACTAAAGGTGGAGCAAGTTCTGTCATTCATGGGGCATTTTAACGAAGTTAAAGGACCCGGTTAGTCAATTAGGGAGCAGGTTGGAGTAGAAACGCGCGAATAGGAAGCCTGGGGACCCGGATGTAACATTTAATCATTTAAATACATCTTTATGCAAACCCTAGACCATAATTGGTCTAGGGATACTAGACGGCAGCAAAGGGAACCCGACGGAGGAAGAGGACGGCGGCGCGACGGCGGGTACAAAATTCGAATCACACGAGGTAACGTTCGTGTCCATTATTTTCCTTTTCTTGTTCATGTACAGTGGTGTGTGGGGACCCGATTAGGGTTTTACCTTTGCTAGGGTGACCGGCTGTGGAGGAGGTGGTCACGAGAAATGGTAGCTACGGAAGGCAGGTCAGCGAAGGCATGGTGGTGACTGTAAGATTCATGATTTTTCAGGCAATAAAATTCCATTATTCATTTTATTAATTAAGCACATGAAGTCATGTACTTGTTCAAATATGATATATCACCATAAGTACCTCTTTAACATACGTAAATTCAAACTTTTCGAACCTTACATCTACATAGTGTTTCTTTATTATACATAACACAAGTAATTATATATATATATATATATATATATATATATATATATATATATATATATATATAAGCCAACATTTTTGTTATAAACAAAGTAAAACATATGAGTTTTTATTTTTATAATATTAAACCATGCTTCTTACACCTTTTAAATTTGCACATATTTACTTACAAGTATATATACACTTAACTTTATTGAATAAATCATTACTACAAAATATAAATTCATAAAAACGAAACTTTTATAAAGTAATTGTAACTAAACAAATATTGTTTAAGTGTTTATAAATTTTGTAAACTAAGTTTATACAAATGGAAGTATAGTCTTGAACCCCCCTTACTATATCACTTGAACTCCCAACTATGAACCCCCACCCTTGAACATAAACCCTTACACTCCATTTTGAACCGATTTCAAGACATTAACCCGCTTTGACTTTTAAAAGTCAAACATAGATAAGTTGTACAAGTTCAACAATCAAAAATCGTCAAAACCCGAATTCAGTGGCTTGCATTTAATGCTCGATTGTTTTGATCATATCCAAATCCAAATAATACATCAATTTGTTAGAAATAGCGGCTAAATTCGAATTTCAAACGCGTTTGACCATTCAAAGTCAAACCGAGTTCAATTCGTTACCAAATCAGAGAATTTGGACGCGTTATCCTCCGCAAATCACGAGTAGGCTATTCAAGAAGGAATTCGAGCTTAATACACGACCCAATTCATCACCAATTGAACGAATAAACGCGTGATTCATGTCGACAGCTGTTCTCCATTAACCCGAATCGATTGAGCCTTTAATGTGAAATCGAACAAATCAAAGCCTTCACGCACCTTCGTATATCGCCTTACAAACTCTCCCGACCCTCATACTATCCGCATTTCACTTCTCGACTTCGAACAAATCTCAAGATCATCGCCTCTGACCGGTTAGCCGACGACAATCGATACCCAACCATTTAAGGTAATCCATGCACCATCCGATTCGTTAATAGATACTTTTCATTAGCCCCATATCAATTTATAAGAACAAAACTCAATTAGACCAAATTCTGGTTTAGGGTTCGTGTTCTTATTAAGCGCTAAAAACCAATTTGAGATTTGGTTTATTTTTACTATTTGAATAAATGGATTCGCCAAAGAACCAGCAAAACCACTGGGTCCGTCTGGTAAGGCATTGCACCGGTGGACCAAGTGGCGTGGGTTCGAAACCCACCGCCCGCACGTCCGCCTACCTTTTTAACGCACACACTAAAAACAGACCCGGCTCCACCCCAGTATTACGATAAAATTAATTCAAAACCATTTCTGTATCAATCTATATATTATACGTGTATAATATTTACACTATAATTCGACACATTTTCATAAATAAATAAATAAAATAAACTTATTTATTAAAATTATATTTGAAACAATATAATCTCACACTACTTTTCTAAATAAATAAATAAAAAGGAACTTATTTAATTTATTTAGTTATCTTTAAAAATCATATGCTTCAATTTACTTTTCTATGAAAACTTATTCAAATAACAAACCACAATTTCTTACACTCCTTTACATACTACAACGCAACTCTTTGTACACACGTCCAACTCAATCCTAGACTTTGACATAGACTATTGTACACATTATTAATTTAATATATATTACACATTAGGTTAACGTGGTGAGTTACAAGGATCACATTACTATCTAGTTTCTCGTGTTAGCTACGCCTTCTGAATCAGGTGAGTTTTACATAGCCCATTTTTTGCACTTTTGGGGTGAAACATGATTACTCTTTAAAACTCTTTGCATTTACTTATATATAATTCAATAATATGATGTTATGTGTTATTTGTGCTATATGCTTGAATGCTATGAGTTAAGACTACATATACATGACATTAGTACAATCATTAACTCAGTACAAGCCAACGGTTAACATTGATAGATCTATTGTGTCTGACAAACCCACCCGGTTAGGGTGTTTGTTACCGACTTTACATTAGGGTAACATGCGTGTTATGCCATAGTCACAAGGTTTGATTGTACACACTTAGTTTAACTATAGATTCTCCATAAATGTCTTATACACGTGTATCGTATGAATTGTATAAAACACTTTAAACTTGGTTGTGTGTCAAAACCTATGTATGCTCACCAACTTTTTAGTTGACCTTGTTTTCATCATGTGTCAGGTACTAATGCTTGAGAATAAGTACAAGATGATTCACTTAGGACCGAGGACCTAGAATTTAATTTAAAGAGACTATTTATGTATTTTTATTTTTCGTGTATTGTTGAATTCATGATTATTTATGATATGAATCTGGTTGTTTAAATATTTAAACTTTAGTAAACCTTGAGCTTTTGAACAGTCTACATGTCCCGCCCCGACATTTCCGCCATCGGTTGGGGTGTGACAGTGACGTGCAGCGGTGATCGACGGCAAGGGAGAGACACGGGGAAGACCCGTTTGGCATGATGTATGATTGTGGAGAGGGAAAGAGAGGGTGGTCCCGGCGAGGGAAACAGGTACACGGTGGCAAGATGGAGCCGAGGGCGGTGATGCCATGGTAATGCACGACCGACTAGAGTATTGCTAGACGGAGGGGGTGATGGTGGAGCCTGGATGTGGTGACCGGCTAGGGTTTTAAGTGAGGAAGACGAAGATAATAGAGACGAGGGAGCGCGGGACGGACGCGTACGGGGCTCGGCCTAAGTTGCTGCATGGCATGCATGCATGGAAACCTGACGGGATTCACGGGGTTAAGGTTCTACCGTTCATGACGGCGTCACGTGCATGCATGGAATCCGGTTTATGTGTTCGAGTTCTTATCTGGTTAAGAACAGTTCGACCCATGTACCCGTGGAGCTAAGGATTTATGGTTCATCGATGAGTGGTTATGACGAGATGTGGAGTTTATGTTTATGCGTTGTTAGAAGTAAGCTTAAGGGGCGTCCTAATCACATGATCAAACGTTTGACAGGTTCAGGATTGAGCAGGCACGCGTGGTGAAGAGCTAGGATTAGGATGTGGATTAACTGGTGAGTTTCTAATCCCCTCTTTTAAATGTTTTAAAAGTTTTAGGGCTATCGTACATACTTTTGAGACATGTTTTATTACATTAAACGTGTATCGAGCTTTGCGATCTAACCCGATGAGTCGATGAAGTTAAATAGTTAAATGTGGGGCTAAGGGACTGCGCGTGTCCATAAGACGTGCGGGTTACATGTGGGGATATGGTCACGGGTTGTATAGTGACCTAACAAGGGTAAGTCGGGATTGTAGTTATGGGTCATACGGGTACGACTAGGAAGTGTCACAGGGTGTGCATGTACGTGGTACGTGCTTAAATAAGGAGATATAGTAAATGTATGTGTGTGGCTATATTAGTAGTATAATGTGTTACAAGTTAATCGGGATGAGTTGAGATATAAGCTAAACGCTTATGAATACGAGTAGGATATCTTATCCTAGTGCTATGTGTGAAGTGCAGGTGCAGTTAATGAATCATGTATATAGAGTATATTAGTATGTCATTATACTTGTGTTGTGTGTATTGTGTCGTTATCCTTGTGACACGGCGGGTATTGTGTTTGCGTCATTGTCATTATGACACAACAAACGGGATTGTGGAGGACGAATTCCTTCGGGAGGTCACCAAAGGTGACGATGTCCAACATGACGGTGATAAGCTCGGGGTGTGACAAACGCCCTGACGAGGGTAACTCTGAGGAGGGTAACCCAGACGAGGGTGTATAAATGAGGTATGTGTTTGTGTGCTTATTTATATATGTTAAGTTGCATAGAAGCGTTGAGTTATATTTCTTATGCTTGAGATAGTATTAATGTGATGAGTTGATTTAGAATGTCTGTGGTGCCAGGATTGTGATGTAATGTTCATAACAATTATGTCAGTTGAATTGTAAGAGCCTTGGTCAAGGCTGAGTAAGTTGATGTCTAGGGATTTGTTGTGTTAACCAAGTGTCGAGTTAATACATGTACTTGAGTATGAGTTATTAGTGTAGGTAAGTACGACCTATGTCGATAAGACTGTGGGATTATTATTATTATGGGATGAGTCTTGGGTAACGAGCTATTATCGGATATCGGGTGATAACGGGGGATATCTATTTGTTAATGAATTATGAACCTATTTTATAAGGAACGTGGGTCCAGAGTAAAGTTTAATTAACCTTTGAGAAGGGTTGACTTTTAATTAAACTAAACTATTAGAACTCAATCAGCGTAGCTAACTTTGTGTATACGTTAGATTGTTTTGCAGGTAAGCATTGCGTTAACGTATCTTGGCTTGGGAGCGGTGCTACTCGGATTGGTGTGCAGGCATTCGTGAGGTAACCTAATGATATTAAATACTAATTAATGTTTTTAGAAAGATTTCCGTTGTAGTTTAATATATCAAAATGAGTATTTTCAAGAGAATAACCCGTTATGAGAACCAACTGTAGGGTGCCTGGTTTGGGGCCTTACAGAAGTGTATTCGTTGCTTTCCTGCTTGATTCGACTTTTGGTTTAGCTCATTGGGAACTATAAGTGAAGCTTCTATGTCCCTTTCTTAATTTCTGGTTCGACTCTTGGTTCTAGGGTTTATCTTTTTGTTTTGTCTGTCACTTTGCATCTGTCTTCCTGCGTGTCTGCTATCTTTTGATTTTGCTACACGTCTTTGGTTTAGGATCACTAACCTACATGTGGTGACTGGCTTGTTCATTGCTTAACGGTCTGGGTTAGCTTTTTGTAACCCTAAGTGAAGGTTCAAAGTCCCTTTTGTTTTTTTCTGGTTAGGCTTATCTGGATGGAAACCCTACATATGGCGACCAGGGCGTTCATTCCTTCTATTGGATGGAAACCCTACATGGAAACCCTACGAGTTCCTTTGGTATGTTCTATACACCATAAGTGAAGGTGTACTGCGTATGCTTGACGATTAAGCAATGTGAGGACCTTCTTACCCTTTAATATTCACGTACCACATATAATCTTTGTTAGGCATTTACTGGCAGCATTGGTTGTCGGTGAGAGACATACCACAGTCTATGTGTTTCATTCTAGGGAAGGTGGTGGCGGGGCAAGTGGTTGTGGTGGCGGCTAGGGTTTTAATTGATGGAGGGTACCTTTTAATTGATGGAAGTATCTAGTTTTAGAAGAAGGGGTTAATTTGGAAATTTCAAGGGGTAAAGTGTAATTACTAAAATTCTACATTTTAGTAAAATAGAGGGGGGGGGGGGAACAAACGCATATTAGTGTGTGTTTGTGTATGTTTTCATCAAAAGCAAAGGAGGAGGGGATGAGCCAATAAACTTGATTTTCTGGATTTTGAGAGTGAAAGATCATGGATTTCATGATGTTTGAGGTTCAAGCAACATTCATGTAAGTTCATCTTCTCCATCTTCATATCCTACATCTCCATTAATGGAGTTTTGGTGGGTTTTGATAGAAAACCCGATTTGGGTCAATTGGTGGGATGATTTTAGTTTATTGTTGGTTATAAACCTTAATCTAGTATTTTAAATGGTGGAGATTTACATGATTCAAATATATAATTTGATGATTTCAAAATTAGGGTTCTTAATGTTAAAATTGGGGATTTACAAATTGATGATGAATTGGTGCTTGATAAGTTTTATGGTGTTAATAAACAGAATATTTAGTAGAAATCCTCAATCAATTTGGTAAATCAATAACCTTAGGGATTTGGATGAACTTGGATAAACCTTAACAGGTCAAAATGGGTTGAAAGGTTGTGTTTGGGTGTTATAGGTTTAGTTAAGGTTGTGTTAACCAATTTAAATTGGGGTGTTGGTCATTTGGTATTCAATGTGTGTTAGAATCTCAATTGGTGTAATTTTGAGATATCTAGACTAATGACAATATAAATTGTTTAGGTGATCAAGGTATTAAAGGAGCTAGCTTTGAAGATCAAGTGGGATCCTATTTAACTAAAGGTAAGTGCTTTGCACTTACTTAGTAATGAGAGGTGGTGGTAATTGCACATATTTGATTTACATGTTGGTTGTTCAAATATCTTATATGTGTTTAATTGTATGTTGAAATTTGAGGAAATTGCATATGGTGAAAATATGCAAGGGTGAGTGCGTGGTGTTTGAGGTCTAAGAACCTCACTTTTTTGTTTGATGAATTAAGTTAATATATGGTGTATTGGAGTAAATTTGACTTATATGGTAAATAGTCAAAGTAGTATGAAAATGTGGTGGATTGTTGTAATTTGACTTATGTGGTAAATAGTCATACTAATATGTAAATGTGGTGAATTTGGTGTAGTTGACTTAATGTGGTAAAGAGTCAAATTAGTATGTAAATGTGGTGAATTTGGTGTAATATGACTTATGTGGTAAAGAGTCAAACTAATATGTAAATGTGGTAGATTGTTATAATTTGACTTATGTGGTAAATAGTCAAACTAATATGTAAATGTGGTGGATTTTTGTAATTGCCTTTGTGGTAAAGAGTCAAATCAATATGTAAATGTGATGAATTTGGTGTAATTGACTTAATGGGTAAAGAGTCAAACCAATTATGCAAATGTATATAGGTGAAATATGTATATAAATGGTGAAATATACATAGATGAATATGTACCTAAATGGTGATATACATGGGTGTAACATGTATATAAATGGTCATGTATACATAGGTGAAATATGTATATGAATGGTGAAATGTACATAGGTGAAATATGTACATTTATGGGGATATATATATATACATAGGTGAAATATGTATATAAATGGTGAAATGTACATATGTGAAATATGTACATAAATGGTAATATACGTGGGTGTAACATGTATATAAATGGTGATATATACATAGGAGAAATATGTATATAAATGGTGGCATACATAATTGCAACATCTATGCAAAAGGAGAAATAAATTCTTATAACTTTTATTGGGTGATTCGATGTTTGAGATTTATAAGGATCTCTTGGGGGTGTTAAGATTGTGTTATTAGGTATTTAAAACATTCACAAAATGTTGTTGGTTGCTTAAAACTACTGGGGGTCGAGTCCGGAGAGTCGAAAAGGTTGAAAACTAAAAAACTGGATGTGCAGACCTGAGTCTGGCATTTGGGACGACGGTGAGCGACTGTCCAATGCCAACTCAAACGCTGGTGAGTGAATTTGGGGATTTTTGGAGATTTGGAGAGTTAAGCACTTGGGGGTTATTGTGCAATGTTATATCATTACTAATGGTGTTTTTGTAGGTAAAGCACCGTAGTGAACCTCGTGTCATGCCTCGGGTGGACTAGGATTTCTCATAAACTTTTGGTGATTGTTTTGTTGAAACTAAACCTTGGTGTGAGGGGTTTTAAACTTTGTTTGTAATGTTGTAGGATGTTTTTAAATATCTTTGATGTTGTTTTCTAAAGGGCGTTAATGGAACCTAATTCCGCATGATTTTGAAAGTTAAAATCGGTTGAAAATTTTTAGGTGTTACATAAATTCCAAATCTCTAGGTTTTGAATCAGGATTTAAACCATATTTATAAGGCTTTCTAATTGGAATATTCCTTGGCATATCCCATGGCATACTCCATGGAATATGAAATATACATTACTTTTCAAAATATATATATATATATATATATATATATATATATATATATATATATATAGTGGAGTTAGTGTAGCTACTGAAACTATGATATGTATAGTTGTCCGGTGGGGTTAGTCGGTAGCTATTGAACCTGTGATATGTATAACTGCCGATAACTTTTCCAGAAAAGGGGTAACCGTCGACTTAACACGATCAAGATTTAATAATAGCCAGATCCAACGGTGTAGATTGATCTCGACGACGGTTTCACTCACCGCCGTCAATATTATATACAATTAAAATAGTGATTTAAGGCATATTTCTATCAATGGTTTTGTTATAACAATATGTTTCTTAAAATCTCACTCTAAGTCAGAATTCACTAATAACACCAATACTCGTATTCTTTGTTAGGATAAATAATCAAAATTAAACCTAACCAATATAATTTCATCAATATGTTTCTAAGTCAAAATACAATACTAATTCCATACACTTAATACTTGGGGTTCAAAACCCACTTATTAAAGTTTCTAAGTATATAAGTATAGAAGGATGATAAAAGATTGCTTACAGAGTGATTAAACAACCACTCCAATCACTATAACTACATATATATATAGGCTTATGTTGTTAAAAGAAAGAAAGGAAAGGAGGTTTATTTGGAATGATTTCAGGGATCAGCATCAACATCATTTCCCTAATTAGACTTGACAGCAATCTCGACACCCAAGCACCAGCCATTCCTCAATCACCTTTAATTCATTTCCTTGTTAAACACATTGAAAAGTTCCTATTTATACTACTTGTAATCGGTCATTATAAACACACAAAAACAATTAGCAACTAACCATCAAGCTCTCTCTCGGGTACCAATTGAACACATGGTATCAGAGCGGTGAAACGATTCTAGGATCAATTCATTCCCTCATGCTCATAATTACCGATCGCAATTACACCCCTCAAACCGCCATGTCTTCTGATGACAATTCAAGTAATAATGATGATATTACAACCCAAATCGCAAACCTTCTCAAACATGGCCTCAATTCCCAAAAACAGAATCAAAAACATACCTTGTCGGACTGTTAAAAATCAGTCTCCTCAACCATCTATCGGTCACTTGATAACATGAAAGTGAAGGGCCGGTTTTATCTCGAATGGACGCCGGTTAGACCAGAGTTGGAAGACGAATGTGTCATCATCCCGGGTTGATAAAACTCACATGAAGTGTAGTCACTGTGGCATGACGAAACATACTAAATAGCAGTGTTTCAAACTGGCAGGTTTCCAAATTTGTGGTTCGATGATCCCAAAAAGGAATGCAGAGATGGGAAAAAAGCAGCAGTGGCCGTGGGCGACGTAAAGGCCATTAGCATCGCCGGCAATAGCGGTGTCGATACCTCCAATCTCACCAACAGAAATGGTGATTTTGGGGGAATAGGCACCGATCTCGATAATTAAGGTAAAGGGTTTGAGAAATGTATCTCAAGCCCTTCTTCTTCTTTTTTAAACTCTCAATTTCTTAACCCCATAATTTTAGAACTTTTACAAAACAACCCCCCAAGTTGTTGTTTCTCAAATAAAAACAAAGAATAAAAAAATGAGGGGGTCAAAGGGTGATAAAATTCTTGAAAAAGTAAATATAGCAAAAAATTGTGAAAATTAAAAACCCGAAAAACCTTGGATACTTGATTGTGGGGCTACCGATACTATGACATTTGAGTTATTCGTTATGGTTTCGATGTCTAAACAAAAAAAACCCCACATTCAAACCGCTAATGGAGGAATAGTTCTGGTAAAAGGTGGAGGAACCATTGAAATCTCACCAACGTTAAAGCTTTCCCACTTCCTTTATATACCCTCCTTGTCTCACAAATTACTTTCAATTAGCCATGTGACAAAAGAATTAAACTACACTGTTATAATGCATCTAACGTTTTGTATCTTACAAGACATCAGGATGGGAACGATTATTGGGCGTGGCACTGAACGCCAATGATTGTATTATTTGGATGAGGTGTCTCAACATGGTACTGTGATGCTAGCTCAGGGAACAACTGACAGGGAGGCATGGTTATGGCATAGGAGGTTGGGACATCCTTCTACCGGTTATTTGCATCTTTTATTTCCAAATCTTTTTCCTTCAAATAAAACATCGAATTGTGAGGTCTACATTTTGGCAACGAGCCATAGACATACATTTAGACCTAATAAAACAAGAGTTGATTTACCTTTTTCATTAATTCATTCGGACGTATGGGGACCATCGGAGGTTATTGAGGGGCAAAACTTTCATTATTTCCTACCTTTATTGATGATTGCACCCGTATGACATGGATTTATTTCCTAAAAACCAAATCCAAAGTATACGATAAGTTTATCATGTTTTATGCCATGATTCAAACTCAATTCCAGAAAAAAACATCAAAACCCTATGATATGATAATTAGGGGCGAGGGAATTCATTAACCCATTATGAAACTCTTTTGTGAAACGAAAGGAATAATTCATCAAACCTCGTGCCCATATACCCCGGAACAAAATGGTGTGCACGAGCGAAAAAACCGAATTCTTCTAGAAATCACTCGTGTCATTTTAATTGAGTCTTAAGTCCCAAAAACATTTTAGCCAGAAGCCGTTGCTACAGCCGCTTATCTAATCAATCGATTACCAACCAAAGTCCTTGATCTAAAAACCCCTCTTCAAGCTCTCACGGAATTCACTAAAATTCCCCAGTTCTAACCCTTGACTCACAGATCTTTGGGTGCTCAGTCTTTGTTCACATACCCAAACCCGAGAGATCCAAGCTTGGCCCATGTGCCGAGAAATGTGTTTTTCTGGGCTATGGATTCAAGAAGAAAGGATACAAATGTTATAATCCACAGGGGCGACATATGTATACCACAATGAATTGTGACTTCCTTGAAACAGAATTGTTTTACAATTACCAACATAGTGGTCAGGGGGGAAAAAGAGTATGATAACACACTGAGTTGGTTAAAATGGGTGCCATCACAAGAAGAAGTCGATCACAGTACCAACAATGAGTCTCCCACATCTCAACAATCAGCGAAACTATCGATCAGTTTCATGGACCAAAGTCCTCCTAACCTGGCATCCGAGGTAAGTGATTCTCAAAACCATGATCAATTCCAAACTCAAGAAACATCTTATTCTAATACTTCAGATGAAGATGTAATAGCCATAGAATAGGTTGAACTGCTATTAGAAGAACATGATGTGTCAAACCAAGAAGAGACAACCGAGAGATATGTGTTACCACCAAGGGTAAACAAAGGAGTTCCCCCAAAGTGGTATTCTCCCGAAAAACAGGTAAGGGTGTCCAGGTTTCCCATAGCAAACATATCCATAGGAAATCTTTTCGAAGAAGCTAAAGCATTTGTCTCTGCGTTATACTCTGAACAAATCCCAACTATTTTGGAACAAGCCTTAGAATCAAAGAGTTGGAAGGATGCAATAGAAACAAAGATGGATGCACTAATGAAGAATGACACATGGAAAAAGTGTGTTCTTCCATCGGGAAAGAAACCCATGGGGTGCTGGTGGGTCTTCATAATCAAACATAATCCAGACGGAACCATTGAAATATATAAAGCTCGGTTGGTTGCCAAAGGCTATACTAAGACATATGGAATTGATTATTCACAAACCTTCTCTCCAGTAGCCAAAATAGACACAATCCGGGTTGTGTTTTCAATAGCTACAAATCAAGGATGGCCACCACACCAATTCGATGTAAAAATGCCTTTCTTCATGAGAAATTAAAAGAAGATGTATACATGGAGGCATGATATCGTCCAGACGGTCTATAAAAACTAACAAATAAACCTAACCTAGACTCCTAAGTAATAAAAGGAGTACCTTCAACTAAACCGCACTGACAGGCAAGTGTACCTATCGAGTGTAGCACAGCTTAATGGTAAACCGAGTTATCGAACCCTAGAGACACTATGTAACAATACTAGACTCTGACTCAGACTAAAGATTGATTTGGTTTGGGGGGTTTACTACACTACTATTTAAACTAATGAATGCAGAAAGCAAAGATCGACTCAACTATCAAGAGAAAAGACTAAGGTGAAATCAAAGGATGGGAAGAATACTACCTAGGTCGGAAACTAAGATGGATCTGGGTTTCTAAATATGACAACTAAAGACTATCTAGTGGATCCCTAATAGCTCTCAGGGTGTCACCAACTAAGCTACCTAAAGATGTACTCGACTCACCAGATTGTTGGATCACTTCTCAGGTATTTCCAACTATGATAAAGTACCCTAATAGACATATTACCTCTCAGTCTCTCCGTCTACCAATACACTCCAAGAATGCACGGGCTAATCCCAAGATAATAACTATGACACGAATAGCAACAATCACCAGACACCAAATACCGGCTTCCTCTCAGACATCTGACACTCGGATTCCTAATTACGAAGACTAAACGGCTAATTCTCACCTCTCGGGTATTGAACTAGGACACACACTAAACTCTAATCAGCAATCAATCACAATCCCTATGGTCACTACGTCCAGCAAACCACTCACAATCACAAACCCTAAGATCTATGACATAGACACGCAGATCAAACTTGCAGACAACCACAATCAACGCAGGGAGTTATAATCAACCACACAATCAGACATGATTATACATATTCATCACAATTATTAACTCAAGGATTGCTTACAAAATCCTTAGTCCATTCAAAATAACCAAAACCGATAAAAATCAATACTTTAACATGTATTCATCATGTGACCCAGGCAGTATAAGAGTTTTAGCCAAAGATCATACTCAAAACAACTAAAACAGAAGTATTAAGCAAGAACATGGTATCAAACAATCAAATCAAAGATACAAATCAAAGCTTGAAACCTAGAATGCTGGAATTAACGAAACCGGAAGCAAAGTCTTCAACTTTCGACCTCTAATCTCTTCTCCAGCCTCAAAATCGCCTCTGGAACTCTTCTTAGACGGCTGGATGTGAACCCCCTAACCTAATCTCAATAAAAAACTATTTAAAATCGATTTCTCTTTTTTCTTAGAATTTCCATCTCTCGCGTACCGCGAGAGACTGATCTGTTCCTCGCGTACCGCGAGAACCAAAATAGTCGGGGCGGGCTTCTGCTTTTCCTCGCGTACCGCGAGGCATTTGTCTGTCTCTCTCGCGTACCGCGAGGGACTGAATTTCAACAAATTCTTCTTTATTTCTCCCGGCTTTATTCTCTTGCTCGTTTTCTTCGGGATTTAGCTTCCTATTCCACACGAGCTCCTGAAAGTATACAATAGACTCAAATACAGACTTAAACGATTAAAAATGAACATAAAACTAATCAAAAACGCACAAAACACTAAAAACACTAGGAATAAAGATGTGTGCTTTTCACTACATCAAACATCCCCACACTTAGCATTTTTTCGTCCTCGAAAAAGCTACAAATGGAATCATAACTCAGATCTAACTTAACAAACATCAATTACCAATTAGCAAAACATACTCACGCGTTAAAAAGCAACAATCAATATTTCTGTCCGATTAAACCCAAGCACCAACTTTCAAGCTCCCATTACGTGTTCTAATTCCAATTTATACAGCTATCAATCAATCTATGTGACTCACACTTAGAAGCTACAGCTCTACCTAATCCCGTCTCACGGTCATGTCTAGGCACGGATTAAACCATATAGATTTACCCTACCACGTTAAACTAAAATTTACAGGTTTTTAGAAATCAGATGAAAAATGGAATGAAATGTCAATGAGCACAATCAAATGTATGAATCAACCTCACCTAGTGGTGCGTCTCCCAGGTCACCATCCCAGAAGGTAGCACACAGGATGCAGTTTATCAATTAATCACATAAGAATCACTTAGAGGCGTTTTCTCCAAGTGGCCATCTCGGAGGGTAACACATAGGCAACACTCAGTATTCTAATCAAATAAGCTCATGAATTATGGAATTTATGGATGCGGGCGCCACCAAACTCGGATTTATTCTCATAAAAAGAGAGTGGTGTGCCATGAAATTTCAAAAACCTCTAAATTTTAACTTAACGTGGTACCTATCAACCTATTTTGACAGTTTCAGTATTACCATTACTCTAAGATGAATACCACAAGATATCAAGAATTAATTCCATTATTAATCTTATTTAACACAAACAGGCTATTTAAGCTCTACTAGTTGACTGGGTCTACCAAAACATCACTAATTAGACGCGTTTTCTATTATTTAATCATTTAAACTCACAAGTAGATCCAGTTGTACTATCATTTTCCAAGTATATGCTGTTATTTCCAAGGAAATTTTTTTCAATTTTTTTTAATATTTTTGTATTTTTATAAACAAGACAAACTAGATTCAACTAAACACTCACAACCCCACACTTGAAAGACACATTGTCCTCAATGTGAAGTAAGACACAACTAAAAAAATGCAAAAATAAAAGCAAATAGGAAACGACTTAGCTGCTAATGTAGACGCAAACAAATGTGCATCTACGTTCTTCCATGTGTGCACCGTATAGAATTTCGGTCGTGGTTACACAAACGACTGTCGGGTTTCCTTTACAAATTGTATATTAGTGATAATCAATCCTGCCCGAATGGAGATTGAGTACGGGCAGAATGACAAAACCTGCAAAATAAACCTCACACAAACCCGCAACATTAAACTGACTCAAATTAAAATAAAAGACTCGACTGACTCAAACTGACTCACTAAGAATTAAAGACTCAAGATAGATAGCATGCAGAGAAACTATACTCGATGGGTGGTAAACACATAGACATGCATGCCACAGCAAAGTAGATCATCGGTCACGAATGGTTTCAAGTTTCCCATGGTACTGATGAATGATGTTGATTATGATAGAGGATGGATGATCATGATAATGGATGAATGAATGATGTATCATGGATGGTGATGGTGGATGTGGAAAACCATGGAAAACAAGGGAACAAGGCAAAACCAGGGGGTCCCCGTGTACCGCGAGAAAACAAGCGGCCACTCGAAGCGTACCGCGAAGGTGTGACATTTAAGCCGGCCCCTATTTCTACCCGTCGCATACCGCGAGGAACAGGGGCATAATCTCTCGCGTACCGCGAGGGCCATCTGGTGACAGAAATTTTTGAGGGTTTTTGTACTTAGAAAATTTTTCACCCCTCAAATCTTTTTCACCTAAATTCCATAAAACATTATTCCAAGCATAAAAACATATGTAAAAATAGCAGGAACTTCATTCCCGATGATTTTCCTTGCCGAATCAAGTGTGAATTCCTGCAAAACATGACACAAACAAAACACATATACCGAAAAACATATAAAAAGACACGAACTTAAACCAAGTAATGCACACAAACTCTACATCCCGGGAACTTGCCTGAGATTCAAGCAAGCCTATCAGGAGGCTTCTCCTTGACCCTGACTGGCACCGCCTTCATTCTTCGCGGTCTACCGATCCTCCATATCACACGACTACCAACTAACCTCAATCATCTACTAACACACTATCTCAAATCAGTCCACCAGCACTTAAACCTACCAGGTCCAAAAATGACCTGCATCATGTATCCCAACAAGCTATCACCCTTACACGTCCCCGCACTTGGGGTTTGCATTATCTATAACTCACCTCTATCTCTCAACACACGAAGTTTCTTGCGGGGTGGCCTAGACTTAGGGGTTTTAAAACTAGGGGTTGGGTCGGCAGTCCTCTCCTTAGAACAAAGACTAGGTGAAGGTTCAGGAATGAGATTTTCCATGGGTGTGACCTCTAAACCTCCACCAGGATCTCCGGGATCCTCCACCACGGGAGCCTCACAAACTATCTGCTCCACTTGTGCTAAAATATCACTCAAACTGTAATCATCATCGTCAGCACTTAGGAATGAGGACCCTAGCAATTTCCTTTCAAACTCCTCTGACCAATCTGGAGGGTCCTCAATTCTTCCTCCTCCATCTCCTACTGGATTAGAGTCCCAAAATTCGTCCATGAAGGTATCAAGCATGCGCACGGAGTGGCTATGCTCGCCAACATCCTTCATGGACTCTATAGTATCGAATGTGATCGACTCATCCCCCACATGAAGTATGAGTTTCCCGTCAAAGACATCGATCATTGCCTTGGCGGTACGTAGGAACGGGAGTCCTAAGATAAGTGGGACTCTATCATCCACTTCCATATCTAGAATAACAAAATCCACCGGGAATACAAACTTGCCTACTTTAACTAAAAGATTCTCCACAACTCCCCGTGGATACTTGACTGAGCGGTCAGCCAAGGAAATACTCATGCGCATCGGCTGTAGTTCACCAAGGTCTAGCCACTTATAGATAGAATATGGCATCAGGTTGATGCTACCACCCAGATCAGCAAACGCGTAGTGTAAGGGAAGCCGCCAAACAGACATGGGATCGTGAAGCGACCCAAATCTCCCAATTTCTCGGGCAGCTTGTTCTGCACCACAGCAAAACATTGCTCACTAAGTGAGACTTCAGAGATCCCTCCTAGTTTCTTCTTGTTGGAAAGAAGATCTTTGAGGAACTTGCCATACTTAGGCATATGCTGGAGGACCTCTATAAATGGGAGATTGATCTTGAGTTGTTTGAACATATCAAGGAAAGTATCGTATTCCCTAGCGTGCTTATGTGGCAATACACGTGCTGGATATGGGATACGACTCAGGTTAATCTCGGGGGATTTCATCTCCTCCCCCTTCTTCTTCTCCACTGCCCTCTCGGCAGGCTTCTCCTCTACTATATCCTCGTCCACCGGTTCTTCCTCTTCGACAACCGGTGGGCTCTCTATCTCTTCGACCCTATGACTTCTTGTCGACACAAATTTTAACTTGGGCTTCTCTATCCTCCTAGCATCGATCTCAGCAAATCGAGCTCTCCAGTCTACCTTATTCACTTCCTCTACCGAAGGTATGCCATATTCAATGGAGTGGGAGTTATCCTCTACACCCTCTTCTTCTCCACACTCCTAACTGACACGGCCATCACTGAAGCGTTGGAGCCTGAAGATTGACCTCTTTTTCTACCCTTCAGGCTCTGAGCGATATATCCTACCGTGCGCTGCAAGTCCTGGAATGCCGACTGCTGATTCTTCAATAGAGTGTTATGGCTATCTAGTCTTTGCCTCGTATCCTTGTCTTGCTAGACTAGGTGGGCAAGCAGTTGTGTCTGATTCTCAAGCATCTCCTCAATCTTACTAGTGTTGACACTGCTTCCCGAGCTCGCTCCAACTTCTCCTCCTCCATACTGCTGCTGGCGGCCATTAAACCCAGGTGGGTTATTTCCAGATCTCCATCCCAAGCCATAAGTATTGTTGTTATTATAACCTCGGTTATGGTACTGGTTTCCAGCATAGCTCACATACTCCTGATTATTTACGGGGCAATCTCGGGTGTCGTGGCCTCCTCTACACACTTGACACCGCTGAGCATTGTGCTTCAGCTCCTTAATCTCGTTAGTCATTGAGGCAAGTGCAGCAGCCACGCTAGTCTCAGGAGTGAACTGGTGCACACCTCTAGGAGAAGAGGCGGGTGCTCTAGCAGTAGGAATGGAATTCCTAGCAGAATGTGGACGCTGCTGTTCGGCTTGAGCGAAGCTCTCGAACATTTCCTCGCACTCATCAGGCTCGAGTCTCTCCATGATATGACCTCCCGCAGCCGTGTTGAACATTTGCTGCTTCTCGAAGGTGAGACCATTGTAGAACTTCTCCACTAGCGCCCAGTCGGAGAGACCGTACTGGGGACATCGGCTCAACAGCGCGTTAAACCGCTCCCAGGCCATGTGATAGGGCTCGTCGGGACCCATCCGGAAGGAGTGGATCTGATCCCTAAGGCGAGCGGCCCTTGAAGGTGGATAATACTTCTTGAAGAACTTGGCTTCGAGATCATCCCATGTGGTGATTGAGTTATCTGGGAGAGTGTCGAGCCAAGTAGATGCACGACCAGACAGGGAGAATGGGAAGAGACGCAAGTAGATTGCGTCCTTAGATACACCTGTGAGATTGAAAGTATCACATATGCGCGCAAAGCGGGACACATGTCCCGGTGCATCCTCATCCTCGAGGCCATGGAATTGGGTGGCATGAGTGATCGTACTCATGACATGTGATGGGATCTGCCAAGAATTGGTGTTCGGTATAGTGGGGCGTGTGATCGAAGATCTCGCGCCCGTGCCCCCTTTACTAGCCCTCTGGTGTACTGTACGCCTCTTCGGTGGGTCAGCGTCGCCCATTTGTGTAATTCGCGGGTGCGCTCGTGTAGCTCTCGCTTGGGCTCTAGGAAAGCTGAATAAGGTGGTGATCTCTGCAAGCGAGTATGGTGCATAAACAGAAAGACTCTAGAAGGAAACAGAACAAAGACTCAAACACACAGAAAGACTCGATTCTAAATTAGACACTTAGATAAGACTCACTAGTAGCACAGAAGACAAGTAGCACATAAGACTCAACAGAAAACAAAACAAACCAAAAATCACTAAAAGAACTAGTCAAAGCTAATATTGCTATTGCCAAGTGTCCCCGGCAACGACGCCAAAAACTTGATGTCGTCCAGACGGTCAATAAAAACTAAAAAATAAACCTAACCTAGACTCCTAAGTAATAAAGGAGTACTTTCAACTAAACCGCACTGACAGGCAAGTGTACCTATCGAGTGTAGCACAACTTAATGGTAAACCGAGTTATCGAACCCTAGAGACACTATGTAACAATACTAGACTCTGACTCGGACTAAAGATTGATTTGGTTTGGGGGGTTTACTACACTAACATTTAAACTAATGAACGCAGAAAGCAAAGATCAACTCAACTATCAAGAGAAAAGACTAAGGTGAAATCAAAGGATGGGAAGAATACTACCTAGGTCGGAATCCTACTTGCAAAGCACAACTTCTACTGGTTCTGGAAACTAAGATGGATCTGGGTTTCTAAATATGACAACTAAAGACTACCTAGTGGATCTCTAATCGCTCTTAGGGTGTCACCAACTAAGCTACCTAAAGATGTACTCGACTCACCAGATTGTTGGATCACTTCTCAGGTATTTCCAACTATGATAAAGTACCCTAATAGACAGATTACCTCTCAGTCTCTCCGTGTACTAATACACTCGAAGAATGCACGGGGTAATCCCAAGATAACAACTATGACACGAATAGCAACAATCACTAGACACCTAATACCGGCTTCCTCTCAGACAGCTGACACTCGGATTCCTAATGACGAAGACTAAACAACTAATTCTCACCTCTCGGGTATTGAACTAGGATACACACTCAACTCCAATCAGCAATCAATCACATTCCCTATGGTCACTACGTCTAACAAACCACTCACAATCACAAACCCTAAGATCTATGACATAGACAAGCAGATCAAACTGGTAGACAACCACAATCAACGTAGGGATTTATAATCAACCACACAATCAGACAAGAGCGTACATATTCATCATAATTATTAACTCAAAGATTGCTTACAAAATCATTAGTCCATTCAAAATAAACAAAACCGATAAAAATCAATACTTTAACATGTATTCATCGTGTAACCCAGGCAGTATAAGAGTTATAGCCAAAGATAATACTCAAAACAACTAAAACAGAAGTATTAAGTAAGAACATGGTATCAAACAATCAAATCAAAGATAAAAATCAAAGCTTGAAACCTAGAACGCTAGAATTAACGAACCCGGAAGAAAAGTCTTCAACTTTCGACCTCTAATCTCTTCTCCAGCCTCAAAATCGTCTCTGGAACTCTTCTTAGATGGCTGATTGCGAACCCCCTAACCTAATCTTAATAAAAAACTATTTAAAATCGATTTCTCTTTTTTCTCAGAATTTCCATCTCTCGCGTACCGCGAGAGACTGAGCTTGGGTTCCTCGCGTACTGCGTGAACCAAAATAGTCGGGCGCGCTTATGCTTTTCCTCGCGTACCGCGAGGCATTTGTCTGTCTCTCTCGCGTACCGCGAAGGACTGAATTTCAACAAATTCCTCTTTATTTCTCCCGGCTTTATTCTCTTGCTCGTTTTCTTTGGGATTTAGCTTCCTATTCTACACGAGCTCCTTAAAGTATACAATAGACTCAAATACAGACTTAAACAATTAAAAACGAACATAAAACTAATAAAAAACGTACAAAACACTAGGAATAAAGATGTGTGCTTTGCACTACATCAAGGCACCACATGGATCAAAGGAGACTTCAAGATAAGTCAGTTGATTAAAAAGATCTCTCTATGGCTTAAAACAATCTCCTCGAGCCTGGTTTAGAAGGTTTACCTTAGCTATGAAAAGATATGGTTTTCAGTAAAGCAATTTCGACCATACTCTTTTTCTCAAGAAAAATGGTTAGCTTATAACATGTCTAATTATATATGTGGATGACATGATTATCACATGAGATGATGAGGAGGAAATAAAGAAGCTCAAGAAGAATTTATTCACAGAGTTCGAAATGAAAGACTTAGGAAGACTTAAGTACTTTCTTGGTATTAAAGTTCTAAGGTCTAAGCATGGGATTTTCGTATGTCATAAAAAGTATATCATAGATCTCTTAGGAGAAACAGGGATGATCGTATGTAAACCGGTAGACACTCCCATGATGGTGAACCATGGACTTCATACGATACTAGGGGAAGACCTAGCAGATAAAGGAAGGTATCAACGGTTGGTGGGAAAGCTCATTTATCTCTCATACACTCGTCCAGACGTTGCCTATGCAGTAGGAGTAGTCAGTCAATTTATGCATCAACGTCAAACAACACACATGGAGGCAGTCTTAAGGATTATCAGATATTATAAAGGAACAACTAGTCATGGAGTTCTCTTCAAGCCAAATGACCATATGAAAGTTCAGGCATACACAGATGTAGACCCGGCGGGAGACAAAGGAGATCGAAGGTCCACATCAAGATATTTCACCTTGGTTGGAGGAAATTTAGTTACATGGAGAAGTAAAAAAGTAAAAGGTGGTGGCTCTATCAAGCGCAGAGGCAGAATTTAGAGGGATAGCCCAAGGGCTAGAAGACGTCCTATGGATACACAAGCTCCTGACCGAGATAGGTTTCCCTCCTACTAAGACCTGCAATATCTTTTATGATAATGAAGCATCAAGTCAAATTTTAGAGAATCCAGTTCAGTATGACCATACAAAATATGTGGAAGTTGACAGACACTTCATAAAAGAAAAACTAGAAGCCAGAATAATGTGTCGTCCCTTTGTTTGATCAGAAGACCAACTAGCAGACATCTTAACGAAGGCAGTCAATGGGAAAATCTCCAGCAACTGTTTGTCCAAGTTAAGTATCAGAAATCTGACTACTTAACTTGAAGGGGAGTGTTAAAAGAAAGAAAGGAAAGATGGTTTCTTTTGAATAATTATAGGGATCAGCATCAACATCATTTCTCTAATTATACATGACAAGAATCTCGACAGCCAAGCACATCCATTCCTCAACCACCTTTAATTCATTTCCTTGTTAAACACATTGTAAAGTTCCTATTTATACTACTTGTAATCTGTCATTGTAACACAAAAACAATTAGTAATAAACCTTCAAGCTCTCTCTCAGGTACCAATTGATAACATATGTAAACTTCATATCTCTATATTTCCTTTGGGTTGACAAACACCAAGCACCAAAATGTTTCTACGTTTTTCTTTCTTTAATAAGTCGATCGACCCCCTCCCTTAACCAGTGGCAGAGCTACAAACTAGGGAACGGGTTCACCCAACACCAGTCAATTTCGTGTCTCATATGTAACGTGTAATAAGGAAATTTCAAACAAGACCATTGTTTTTACAATTAACACCATTGGGTTTATAAAAACAATTGACCCCATTCGCATGTAAAAACTAAATATATCTTTTACTAAAGAAAAAAAGTTATCTAAACATTTTACATATTTGGATGCCTACAAAATGATCTTTAACCTTTGAGTTTTAAGCGAAAGGGGCCCGAAAACATTCACTAACAAGGTCTCGGTAACGCGCGCACAAGTGGGCAAAATGGCTTCACCAACTCAACCCATCCAACCAGCTTGATGTATGATTAGGGCTCTGATCCCTTCATACTTTTGAGATTTTAGCATTATCATGTTTATGTAGTTTTTAGTTTTTCAAGATTTTTCAAATGCAAAAATACCATGCTTTATTCAACAATTATAGTACACTAACAATGTGACCCTCAAATCTTGATCAAAATCTAAATCTAAAACAAATATGTATCACCACCATTGATGAACTAGAACACTTTTCTCCCTCAACAAAGTATACAACTCCAAACATTCTTTATACCCCTTTTGATACTTCAAACCCCTTTCACCATCACAACAACTTTGCCTTCGATCATAATGACATTCAAGAAACATTTCATCAATCAAACAAATCGCCCCGGTGTCAACCAATTTGGAATCAAATCAAACTCCGTCCCTTCTACATCCATCTTCACCACAACAAAATCATTCTCACCAAAACTCTTCTTCACCCAATCCGCAAAATCAAACCCTTGTATCTTGTTCATACCCCCATGAAACTAGTCGAAGTATGAGCCGATTGAACACGCCCCATCCCTCTAATCCCTTTCTCCTCATCATAATAGTTAGGCGCACGATTGATCTCGAAGAACAACGACTCGTTTCGCACCCATGCAGCGTAGGGCAAAAGGGTTACCTTTTTCTTGGACTTGTATTCTGCATGGAACTGTTTATCTGCTTCGACTGCAAAGATCTTGAACTCTTTATCCTGTCGCGTGTAAAATTTCTTGAACCAGCTTCCTATGCTTGATCCGTATCTTCTCGCGCCAACATCTACGTAAACATATCCGGTTTTGAATCTAATATCCTTCATTGATGGAAGATACTTCATGTTCTTTAGGTTTTTCTTGAATTCAATCCATGCATGAAATGGTTCTTCATATATCAAAACCTCTGAGGTTTGAATTAGTTTCTTTTTATACGCTGGAACCGAGCAACTTCCTGCGATGTTTCATCGACGACGGAGGATACCCTTTTGTTTCTTTAACACGAATTCGCAAACGACTTGAACCGACCAGTGTTGCACATTTCACGTGATCGGATTAACTTGAACGAGTCGAAAAGAGATAACAAAGAGTTTAAGCTGTAGGAGTCTTTAGATTCCGTGTGTATGACAAGATAACCGTCTGGTTTTAGGGTTCTTGATAATTCCGACGAGAAGTCGTGGGGGTTTGGGGAGCAATCCAGACCGGTGTGAGAGGAGAATTGGAAATCGAATGTGCTGTTTCTGTACGGCAGCCAGACGTTCTTTTTGGTTGATTTAGGGTTTGTGACGCCGGCTTTTGTCAAGGCGTCGGTGAATTCGAGGAACTGGATTCCGACGGCAAGGGTTTTTGAATCGACGGTGAGGAATCCGTCGTGGATTAAGTCTTGGAAGACGGTGGAGTAGGAGTTGACGAGGTGGTTGTCGATTTCGAGTTCCCAGGAGTTGTGAGTTCGGGTGATGGAAGAATTGTGGGTGGGGGTGATGGTGATGGTGGTGTTGAGGTATATTTGTCTTGCCAGGAAGAAAAGGATGCCAGATAATAGTACTCGTACAAGAAATCTTCTCCGGAAGACGTTGGGGATCACGGTGACGGAAAAATGTAATGTTGGCGGGAAGAAAGATTGGTTGCTCATCCGAGATGAAATGGCAGGTGTTGAAAATTAGCAGTAATTGGAGGGTAAAAGAGTCTGTGGGACTGCGGTCGGTATCTTAAGCTCTCGCGATTTGTTAGTACTTTACGAAATTGCCCCTGACGGTTAGACTGTAGTTGCCGGGTGAAAACAGGGCTGATAATGGCCTTTAGAATTTTGGACTGAAGCATTGGCTCAATTTCTCAGTGTAAAGGGTAAACTAACTAGAATTGTGTCGAGCGCGCTGTGATACGTTAAATCACGTAATCTTAAAAGTTTATAAAATAAAGTAATAACGATTACGAAATAAATAACGTACTCGAAAATTTATATAAAAAGAAATACCTTAACACAAACCAACGCGTTGCACCGTAATAGCTGGTAATATTCGAAAAACTTTATAAAAAGACGAAACCGTAACAAAGCCGTTAAAAAAGTTTAAGAAATTTTTTTCGAAAATAAACAAAAAAAATATTTAAATTGTAACTTAAGAAAAATAAATTTTATAAAAAGGAACTTAAAAATGGGAGGGGGAGAGGAAGGAACCAAGAGGTTGCGAGGGTGAGAACCCGCGTCGCCTCTGTGTATGTGAAGGAAAAAATCATCAAGAGAAAAATAAAATATGTTAAAATTTATTTATAAACATTAAAATAATTAATAAAAGTTCAAATAATTAAATAGGTAAAAAAGAAAAGAAAACAAACTTACGTTTTAATAGTAATCTAAATTTAATACTATAAACTTATTAATGATACCAAAGTTGATACGTGCCCTAGATCGGGGTCAACACCGCCGTTCCCATGCACATGTATCTACTTAAACCATTCAGATCGCACGTCCACAATTCTCACATGCATTTTTAAGCATAACCCATGTTCTAGTAGTTCTAGTAGTTAATTACCGACGTTTTCCTTTTTAGTTGCAAAAGATAAAGAATCTTTCATATTTAAGCATTGTAATTGTTTCCGAGATATAGATCAGAAAATTGCTTCAAAGTTGTTCTTAGTTTCTTTCTCTAATTCTTGAAAGACTTGCCATCTTTAATTGGCCTTATTATATTGACCATCTTGAATCGATACTTATCAAAAATGGTTATGATTTATTTTTTTTTAAAGGCAAAATGGTTAGGATTTATGAAAACATATAAAATAATTATTATTGGAGAGAGTGCTTGATACAGGTGTTTCCCTGCAATTCTTTTATTTTGCCACCCTACAATCCATATTTACTTTTTGTAAACTAGATTGAATCGCAAATTTCCAGATAAATAATAGAAGCGGATAAGTAAAGAGTGAGGGATTCGATCCTTTTTCTTTTTATTTTAAAATTATGGAGTCTTACAAAAGATATATAATAAAGAAAACCTATACATGAAAGGAAAGTGAATAATAACCTCTCCTAATACTTTGCAAAACCAAATAAAAGATTGAAAATAAAATACGTTCCTTTACTCCCCCTCAAGTTGGAGCATGAAAATTGCGAATGCCTAACTTGTCTAGTAATATTCGAAGTTGTTGACCACTTAATGCCTTGGTAAGCAAATCTGCTATCTGTGACTTAGTATCGATGTTCAAAGGCTGGATTTCTCTGGATTCTACCCGCTCTCGAACGAAATAGCAATCCATCTCAACATGCTTTGTATGTTCATGAAACACGGGGTTATTTGCAATGTGTCACGCAACTTGATTATCACAAAAGACAGGGGTAGGACTCTCTTGAACAACATTAAGCTCTTGGAGTAACCACCTCATCCAAATCACTTCACTAACCGTGGATGCTATAGCCCGATACTCCGCTTCGGCCGATGATCTAGATTCTACTGATTGTTTCTTAGACTTCCAAGAAACAGGTGCTCCACCAAACAATAACAAGTAGCATGTGTGTGACCTTCTGGAAAGAGGACATCCTAACCGGTCCAAGTCACAGTAGGTCACTAGACTCGTTCCACCATCTTTTGGAAGTATAATTCCTTGGCCCGGTGTGTTTTTGAGGTATCGTAATACACGGTTTGCTGTGTCCAAAAGAGGTTGTCGTGGATCAGCCACGAATTGGCTCAAAACATTGACAGAGAAAGCTATGTCGGGTCGAGTGGCTTGAAGATAAAGAAGGCGTCCCACTAGCCATCGGTACTGACTAGCATCTATTCGCGGTTCTCCCTTACTTTTATCAAGCTTCAAGCTTTGCTCCATAGGAAATGTACTAGGACGATAGCCTTGCATCCCAGAATCATCTAGGATATCTAACGTGTATTTTCTTTGACTTATGACAAGTCCTTCTCTTGTTCTGGCAACCTCGATTCCCAGAAAGTACTTTAGAATTCCAAGGTCTTTGATGCTAAATTTGTCATCGAGGTATGTCTTAGTCTGCCGTATTTTCTCAAGGTTATTACCGGCAATAATTACATCATCCACATATATGAGAACTGTGATATATGTGGCACCGCCTTTGAAAATAAACAAAGAATGATCCGCCTTTGTTTGTCGGAAACCAATCTCAGTTAGGGCAACGGTAAACTTTTGGTACCAATTCCTAGAAGCCTGCTTAAGCCCGTATAGAGATTTTTGTAATTTGCAGACCCGTGTTTCTTCATCTTTGCTGAAACCTTGAGGAATCTTCATGTATCTTCATCTAAATCACCATGCAAAAACGCATTGTTGACATCCAATTGATGAATGTCCCATCCTTTCTTGACTGCAACGGCTAGCAAGGTTCGAACGGTGACCAACTTTGCAACCGGAGCAAATGTTTCATGATAGTCCACACCCTCCATTTGGGTAAAACCCTTCGCCACCAGTCTCGCCTTATACCTTTCAACATCCCCATTGGGTTTGTACTTGACTTTGTAGACCTATTTCGAATCAATTGCACGTTTTCCTTTTGGCAACTCTTCTAGGGTCCACGTCCCATTTTCTTGGAGGGCTTTAACTTCCTTTTCCATGGCTTCAACCCACCTCTTGTCTTGTACGTCATGTTTGAAATTTTTGGGCTCATTGTGTGAACCAATGGCCGCTAAAAAGGTTTGTGTGAGTCAAAAAAATTATCATAAGTGACAAAATTAGTTGGAGGATGTACCGTTGAGGGCTCTTGATTGTTTTCAGGTCGTGCATGGTCTAAAGATGGGGGAAGGTTTACTTTGTAGTCTGCAAATCGCTTTGGCTGTGTTATGTTCCTCTTTTCACGAATATGTTCCACATTTTCTAGAACCTCATCAACTGTTTCATACCCACTTTCAACAGCCTCATTAGAAAAATCTGTGGTATTGGGCTCGACTCTGTTCGTTGGTCATTAGCCTCTCCCAAGGTAACTTCTTCAAGGTTTGGGCTGAAGTCAATAGTGGTTTGGCCTGATTGGTGGCCCAATTCCATCTCGTTGGTTTCAACATCTCAACTAGTAGGAAATTGAAAGACTTCTTCATGATTAATATTAATTTGATCAACCACTATTGCATGAGGGAAAATGTTTTCCACAAATTTAACATCCCTAGAAATAACCATCTTGTTGTTCTTTGCATCATATATTTTATATCCCTTGTTTCCTTTAGGATAACCTAGGAAAACTCCAGGTCACCCCCTCATTTCGAACTTATCCCCTTTCATTTCTTTACTTCAATAATAAGCTAGGCATCCAAAAACCCTAATGTGGTCATAATCGGGTTTGTGGTTGTATAATATTTCAAAAGGAGTCTTGTTTTCAATGACTTCCGAGGGGATACGATTTATTATGTAAGTGGCTGTTATGTAACGAACCAAAATCCAAAATATATTATTATTTGCCTAAATAATATTATAGGGGTGAAAGTAGAACAAAACAAAGTGGAAGATTTGTTTTAAATGTTGCATCTTTGGTATCTTTGGAAGAAAGGGTTAAAAACGGAAGTTCAGGGGGCTGAAATGTAAATTTAGTAAAATTCTGCATTTAGTGAATTAGAGAGGAGGAACACACGTTTTTTTAGTGTGTGTTTGTGTGTGTGTTACGTGAAGATCAAGGGGAAGAAGTGAGGATGAGCCAAGAAGCTTGATTCTGAAAATTGGAGTTTAAAGATGATAGATTTGATGATGTTTGAGGTTCAACCAACATGCATGTAAGTTCATCTTCCCATCTTCATCTCCTACACCTCCATTAATGGAGTTTTTAGTGAGTTTTGGTAAAAACCCTAAATGGGTCAAATTGGTGGTATGATTTGGATTGAATCTTGTCTAAAAGCTTTAATCTAGTGTTAATGAAGTTGGAGAATCATGATTTACATTTAAACACCCAATTTGATGATTCAAGAATTAGGGTTCTTGAGAGTGATTTGGGGGTTTTCAATCTAATGTTGTTTGAATGTTAAATTGAGGTTGTTTAAGTGTCAAGGGAGTTAATAGACACACAATTAACCATAAAGCCCCAATTTTTATGATGAATTGTAAAAAAAAAAGAGTTTTGGTGTAACTTGGGTGAAAACCTAAATGGGTCATAATGAGTGAATGTTGTTTGGGGAGGTTTGAAACTTGATTAAGGTGTGATTAATCAAGTTTAGAATGGGAGAAATCCATATGGTCTAGGGTGGGTGTTAGACCTCAATTGGTGAATGGTGAAATTGGTGAATTTGGGAGTTTGACTTTAATGGTTCAAACGGGTCAATATAGGTTGAAATGTTAAATTAGGTGTTGGAGGTTTGGTTAAGGTTGTGTTAACCAAATTAAGTTGGGGTGTTGATCTTTAGATCATAGATGTGTCATGAATCTCAATGTGGTGAATGAATTGAGATTGTATGATTACTAAATGCAAGTTGAATGCTAGGTGATCAAGGTGTTAAAGGAGCTAACTTGAAGATCAAGCGGGATCCTTATTAGCAAAAGGTAAGTGCTTTGCACTTACTTAGTAACAGATATGGTGTTAGTAACATGTAAATAGATTTGTGTAGTTTAATTCTATTTATTTGTGGTGGCTGGGTGTAAGTTGACTTAGTGTGGTAAAGAGTCAACTAATGTGTGAAATTTGGTTATTTGGTGTAAATTGACTTATATGGTAAAGAGTCAAAATAAATTGTGAGATGTAGTGTATTGGTGTCATTTGACTTATGTAGTAAATAGTCAAACTAAATTGTGGAATGTGGTGTATTGATGTAATTTGACTTATGTAGTAAATAGTCAAACTAAATTATGAGATGTAGTGTATTGGTATAATTTGACTTATGTAGTAAATAGTCAAATTAAATTGTGAGATGTGGTGTATTGGTGTAATTTGAATTATGTAGTAAATAGTCAAACTAAATTGTGGAATGTGATGTATTGGTGTAATTTGACTTATGTAGTAAATAGTCAAACTAAATTATGAGATGTGGTGTATTGGTGTAATTTGACTTATGTAGTAAATTGTCAAACAAAATTGTGAGATGTGGTGTATTGGTATAATTTGACTTATGTAGTAAATAGTCAAACTAAATTGTGGAATGTGGTGTATTGGTGTAATTTGACTTATGTGGTAAAGAGTCAAACTAAATTGTGGAATGTGGTATATTTATGTTATTTGACTAATATGTGGTAATAGTCAAAGTAAAATGCAATAGGTAGAATTGAGGTCACGAACCTTACTTATGTCGTTGTCGTTTGAAGTCAATGAACTTCACTTATGTCAATGTAGCCTGAAGTCTTTGAACTTCACTAATGTCGTTGTTGCTTGAAGTATAAGATTCTCACACAGAAGTAATTTGAGGTCATGAACTTCATAAGGTTGTGTTGTGGCGTTTGAGGTCTTTAGAACCTCATATAGAGGAGTTTGAAGTCTAAGAACCTCACATGGTAGTTATTTGAGGTCATGAACTTCACAAGTCGTTTTGTGGTATTTGAAGTCTAAGAACCTCACATGGAACTTATTGAGTCATTTGTGGTGTTTTGAGGTCTTTGGAACCTCACAAGGAAGTATAGTAGGGTTGTTAGGTGTTTAAAGCATTCATGAAATGTTGTTGGTTGCTTAAAACAACTAGGGGTCGAGTCGGGAGGGTCGAAAAGGCTGATATTTTGTAAAACAATTTGCCTGATTTTGGACCGGAGTAATTTACGACGGACCGGAGTAATTTACGCCGCCCTGGAGTATTTTACGCCCAAAGTGGCCTGTTTACGGTCCTATTTACGCCCAAAATGCCAAAATGTCATTTTTGGTCGATTATTGTCGTAAAGGCCTGGGGGCTCATATGGGGGTTGTATATCATTACTAATGGTTGTTTTATGGTGTTTTCTTGTAGATAAAGCTTCCGTCAAGGTCTCGGGTCACGCTTCGTGTCGGTTTGGATTTTCATTCATTTTCGTGGATGTTCGCGGTTGGAGTTGGAACCCTTTGTTGGGATTCATTAAACTTGTTTTGAGTCATCTCTTAGATATTGAAACGTGTTGTTGTTTTAAGATGTCGGTCGAATGTTTTAAAACAAGTTATGTTGACATTTTATAGTAATTAAACATGTGTTGTTTTGTCAAGAGTGTTAACTGGGACCTATTTTCCACGTGTGTTGAAAGTTAAAATTAGTTGAAAATTTTGGGTGTAACATGTTAAAATGCATTCTCCCCAGAATTTTGTTGGTAAATTGGCCTCAAATTTTAATGCCCGTGCGGTTTCGAGAAGGTGTCTATGCTTACATTCCACCACCCCGTTTTGTTGGGGGGTGTGTGGACAAGTTGTTTCAAGCACAATTCCTTCTTTGGCATAAAAACTGTGCATTTGATTTGAGACAAATTCCCCTCCATTATCACACCTAATTCTTTTAATATCCTTACTAAACTGGGTTTTCACCATCTTATGAAAATCCATTAAAACCGTGCTTGCCTCACTTTTATGCTTTAGTAAAAAGACCCAAACAGCCCTACTATAGTCATCCACAATAGTTAAAAAATAATTGTAGTTCCCCTTGGGTACAACACAGATCTATTTCGAGAGCGTGACGTGTCAAACACACAGAGTACGGAATCCCATAGTATGCATGATTGTGTATATGAGACAACAATTGTAGCAATAGACAAACACAATGTAAATAATCTCCCTTTGATTGCTCCTAATACTGAGTTTACAGAACTTGAATACAATTACAAAAGCTATTCAAACT
Organism: Smallanthus sonchifolius; assembly: GCA_023525975.1. Classification (NCBI taxonomy): domain Eukaryota; kingdom Viridiplantae; phylum Streptophyta; class Magnoliopsida; order Asterales; family Asteraceae; genus Smallanthus; species Smallanthus sonchifolius. Next base: position 65,043,916 of record CM042021.1, on the reverse strand, counting down.
AACATGTAAACTACTGTTTATAGGCATCATATCTGTCACACATGCGAACTTATCAAGTTCGCCTATTACAAAACTTAACAACATTACATGAAAACATAAAGACAACTGAGATCTAACTATTACAAAGCTCATTGTCACACTTCTATGTCCTAACAGACTCCCCCTTGACAATAGCTTGATCTTTTGTCTTTATGCTGAGCTCTTCCACTTCTCCGGTAGTTTGCTTCCTGCATATACTCCATGTTTCACACATATCTCCAACACATGCTTGTATTGTAGTCCCTGCTCACGCCATTCACTTGTAAACATAATCTCTTTCCTTTTCAACATCAGTTGGTCTTTCTTTGAAAAATTTATAAGGTTCATAGCATCATAGAAACAAGCTATGACCTTAAGCTTCTCATACATCAAACTTAGATTCATAGCATCATAGCAACATAATCCTCTTACCCTTTTGTGGTTTAAGCTTCTCATACATTCCAAAACAACCTTCTAATCTGATCAACTTTGCTATTGCATCAGCAATTCCATACTTAGATCTATTGATTAAATGCTTTGTTGCAGGACCATTCATCTCACACCTGGGCAACGAATTGAAGTATCTTATCCTTGGCTTCAAATAATGTACACCATCAGATCTCTTCAAGGCAAACAAATTGAATTCTTTATCAAAGAACTAACTGATTATTCTATCAACACACCTCTCCTTATTCACATATTTCTCTTTAAGAACAGGTGGTGATGGTGAAGCAGGTAATACCTTCTTCCAACTTAGCTCTAGCCATTTTTCTTTGGTCATCCTTGTATCCTTATACATCACCGGTTCTTCAGTAGGCTTTTTCTGAGCATTGTTAGTGTCAGATTTAAGCACTATGATGTCTTCTTCAGAATCTATAGAGTCTGTCATTCCGTCATTAGTTTCATCAGGAGTAACATCATCTTGGATGAAGTTAAATGGCACATTAAGATCAACAGAGCCTTCATATGTAAGAATAGTTGTATCCTTTTCTATTTCCAGCTCAACTATCTCTCCTTCCTCTATTTCTGATACATAATCTTCATCATCCAACTCATCAATTAAATCATCCAATCCCGATAAACAATCCAACTTCTCAGCATTATCAAGATCAGAATCATCTTTAAAGAACTCTAACAACAACAAGTCATTAGTTTCACATGTTGTGTCCTTGTCACCAAAAACATCACCTTGATCTTGATTTGATGTCAACTCCCCCTGAAATTGAGATACAGGAGTAACATCAGCGCATTGACGGTCACCTTTGTCTCCATTGGGATCATTGTCCTCATCATCATTTCTCTGAATAGCCTCAGTATGACAAGCATCTTTAACAATGATGTAACATCCATGTTTTTCCTGGTATTTCATATTGTGCAATAAATGAAAATTTCAATCTAATGTTCACATTTAAAACGTTGTGTCACATCATTTACTATTTTCATGTGCAATTAAGGAGTATTATCATAATGTTAGGAGTACATACACACATTTTACATTGCTACAATGACAACTGAAACAAACCTACGCTATCTCACAAACTACAAGGACTAGTCTTGAAAATTATCAAAATATCACTTGGCACGGTCACGCCATGACCTGGCACGGTCGCGTCCCGTAAACACGGTCACGCCATGACCTGGCACGGTCGCGTCACGTAAACACGGTCGCACCGAGAACTGGCACGGTCGCGCCTGAAACTCAGCTGAAACGTAAACACTGCCTTAATCACAAAGTCTGTTTGAGTCCGCGATTGTAACGTCTTTTGTGCCGTATCAATAACCAAACACTCTTGATTAATCAAATTAGTAATTAGAAAACAAAACTGTCATATTTTCATCTCCTTCTCTCAACCTCGTCCAATTCTCGAAACACTCTCGAAATCAAACCCCTGCGCATGTTCTTCAAGCTTCTGTAATCACATTTCCCACATCAATCATGCCGGAATCTCAGCAGAAGACGCCAAGGATCAACGTGCCGAAATCGGAACTCCGTTTAGTCGAACTCCACCAATTCGATATCGTTTAAGGTAAGTAAACACATCCTCAGACATATTTTAATCCCGTGAATGAAAGCCCTAACCTATTCAGGGCTTATACTACCGAATTGAACCCGAATAAAATCTAGGGTTCATTACATTTTGGTTTAATCGAACTACACCCTAGACATGATCTCCGTTCAATTAAAATATATGGTTAGATTCGCAAACACCCAACAATTGAAAGCCCTATGAATTCACCTAATATTAATACAGGATTTAGACAATTTAGCTTCTGGAACATTCAGACACGATCGTGCTAATCTATTAGCACGGTCGTGCCTCTTGTCCAGACATGGCTGTGCCCCATGCCTAAGCACGGTCGCGCCACATGCCTAAGCACGGTCGCGCCCCATGCCTAAGCACGGTCGCGCCCCGTGCCTAAGCGCGGTCATGCCATACATTTGACACGGTTGTGCTACCTTTGGTCAGAACCTATTTCTTCTGTTATTTTAATATAAACTCATTTTCTTTTATAAAAATTATTTTATAAAACTCCAAAGCCAGAATTGTTTTCATAATCTAAATTATCAACTTGGAAATATTAAACAAATTAATTAAGTTGTTTCTAATGGATTAAAAAGTAATAAATTTAAAATAAAAGTTTTACATATAATTGTTTTATTCAAACATACACGAACTATTTATATTCTAATATATATTTAAAATGCCTCTTGACACATTTTCATGAACAACTAAATAAAAAGAATTAAATTATTATTTTAGTTAATTATTCAAATTAAACCTTAAGTCTTTCATTATTCAATTGAACTTACATTTTCATTCAAATACCAACGCAAATGAATACACCAACACTTCGTACAAATCCATTCCTATTGAAAACCTTAGAATGTCCTTAGACATTGTACATATTATTAATCCAAATTTATACTATTTCACTCTAGGTCAAACTTAGTGAGTTGCAAATCACTTGAATTACCCAAACGCTCTTGTTAGCTACTACATTTTGATACAAGTGAGTATACATAGCCCCTTTTACTCTTTTACATTTTTGGGGTGAAACATGAACACTATTCAAATTACATGTTTACATTTACACAAACAACACAAGTACAAATCCTATTTACATTCATGTGTGTAATTTGAGCTTTATGCCCGAGTACTATGTGTGCTAACTTTTGTGAACACTTATGTGCAATCATTAACTATTCAAGCCGACGGTTTTCAATGATAGATCTATTGAATCTAACAAACCCACCCAGATTGGGGTGATTGATACCGACAACACAATTTTGCATGCTAGTTACAAAGGTTTGATTGTACTTGGTTACACAATAGCTGCTCCCCATAAATGCCTTATTTATCATGATATGTATGGATTTGTTTTACAAACTATATGCTATCTATATAAACCTGTGTTATACTCACCAAATTTTTAGTTGACTTTATTTTATTCATGTTTTAGGTTCTAATGTGTGAGATTGATCAAGATGTGCTACACATAGGCTTGGACTTAGTTAAATTAAATAAAAGAACTCTATGTATTTCAATTTTGTTCTATCTTGGATTTGGTTGTGTTTGGACTACTTGTTATGAAATTTGATGTTTAATATATTCAATCTAGTCAACCTTGTGCTTATGAACAGTCAACATGTCCCACCCTGATGATTCCGCCATCGGTCGGGGTGTGAAAAATGACATGCTTCTCCCCTAAGCGTCAATACGCTCTACCAATTGTGAAACAATAATATGCAATTCAGCTAACTGCTTGCTTTGGGATTAGAGAACCTGCTCTCTTTTAAAATCATTTGCAAGTAAAACATATACTTGACCTTGAAGTCCCACAACTTGGGCTTCTATACAAGAGACTTTGCCTTCTAGAGCAACTATCTTGTCATCCTTCGATGTGTTTGAAGGACCAGCTTCAGATGTAGTAGCAGTAGAAGTATGAGGATGAACATGAGCTGGAGCAATTTGAGGAGAATTAGTGTGAGACGGTTGAGGTGTAATAATCAATGATTCCCCAAAATCCACGTCATCAGCTACTTGAGTATGAGTAGCAGCTACTTGAGTATGAGTAGCAGCTACTTGAGTATGAGTAGCAGCCATAGAAGCAGCTAAAAGCTTCTGTGACTTGGGAGAAGGAATAAACTCTGAATCAGAAAATGATTCATCACACAATGTTCTTTTGCCAAGTACTGGTCTAGGAGGAGGACCCCTAGCAGACTTCCGTCTTGGTATTTTTACTTTCTTCTTACTAACAGACTTATGTCTCTTCCCAGCATTAGCTACAGGAATTCTAGCTAGTTTTTTTATAATAATCTGAGCTGGAATCTCTTGTAGCTTCTGAATCAGTATACAACTCAACATTATCAGTGTTTTCAGAAGAACTTGTGCTAGTGTTAGCTACTTGACCTTCTTTAACCTGTGGAGGTGAGTGCACTTGTTCCTCTTCATTATCATTCACATTAAGCTCCACATTTTGATTATCTTGATCAACATTAATATCAGCTTCATTGTCAACTTGAACCTCATCATGAACATCTACATTAGGTTCCATGACATTCTCTTGAACTTCTTCAATATGAACTGCTTCTTGGATAGGTTGTTGAACACCTTGTTGTTGAACTTGTGGTTGTTGTACTTGCGTTTGTGCTTGTGGTTGCTGTTGTTCTACCATTTCTTTAGGATGAAACCAATTGTCATGAGGCGGTGCAACATAATCTGGATTAATTATGTGCCCGAATAGTGGTGTTGGAACAGGAATCAAAGCCGGATTCTGCTGTTTCACATTATTATAGTCGGTAAAGATCCTTTTGATCATTGGTGTGAGAGTAAGACATTGTGGCAACTGTGGTAAGTTTGGAATAAGATGATTGAGAATCATTTGAATAAACCTAGGGTACATTAGAAACCCTTGACCCTCTGGAGGTGTTAACTATGCAACAATCTCTTTGTAAAAGTAATGAGCAAAGTTGAATCCTATGTTCAAAGTAAGAGCTACCATGGCTGATTGTATAGAAGACTTCAACCAATCAGTACCTGCCTTCTTTGGTAATAAGCACTGTATGATTACGTGCATAAAATACCTCCATTGATCTACTAAGCCACCCTTTCTAGCTTGAGTATCATTTGGCTTGCCACGGTATCCCATTCTTTGAAAACACCCCATGTTTAAAGTAGTAGGCATCATCAACAGTTCATTATTATTGCCTCCAAGAGTTAGAGCTTGTCGGATAGTATCCACAGAAATTGCAACTTCAGTATTGTTGATCGTAGCCCTAATCACATTCGGAGCAACTATACAATCATGCTGTGAAGAATCCCAGAATTGTTGAATATAATTCAAGCTAATGTAGGGATTTGCAGACAAAGCAACCCTCAGTCTTGATCTGTTCAGAAAGTTGATAATGTCTCGGTAATTCACAGCTTCTGACATGTTTGGATCTAACAACGCCACCTGGTTATGCTTGTATTGTACCCGACGATCCATCTGTGTAAAGTAATTATGGACAAGCAAATTCACAAACAAACACGTTACGACAAAATAAAAACAATATAGAAATAAACAACAGAAACAAAATAACAAAAAAATATCACAACACTTTGAAAAATTTGCCAAGTCTAAATCACTACTGCTCACAGAGGCGAACTTAATAAGTTCACTTAGAGTTGCAAGAGGCGAACTTAGCAAGTTCGCTTCAAGCTTCTAACACAGAATAGAAATCCAATTTATCAAAAACGATGGAATTTAATGCAATGAACCACGCATGTATGTAGAATAACCACCGATAAGTCATTAACAAGCATCAATTTCAGTTTAAAATCACAACAACTCATATTTCAAGTACACAACATGGTCGACACAGCAAACCCTAAGTACAGATCCTAAACATGAACAATTTGAACGATTTAACGGTTAAAATTACATGGATCTACCTAAGTTTGATGCGCAAGCACTTGATTATCTCAAAAACACAGATTTACAAATACACAAGTACTACAGATCAAGTTTGCTAAAAAATGCTCAAGTTCGCTCAATAAGTTCGCTTTATTTTGAAATTGGGTCAATGAGCAAGTTCGCCTGAACAAAGATATAAGTACTCAGACACTAAGTTCACTTACCAGGCGAACTTGGTAAGTTCGCTTACTAGGCGAACAAGATAAGTTCTCTTGTTCTCCATACATAAATTTTTTTTGGAATTTTCAACCTTTCACTTTTCAACTTCCAAACACCGATCTTTCTGTCTTCCACCAGAAACTTGTATCCGATCCAATCCCGAACATTTTAATAAATAAAATTTTGGAATTTTCATGGAAGCACGAAAGAAAATCTTTTTGGATTAATGAAAGCAAAAGCAAATGAAATTTAAAAAACTAAGAAACGAACAAGAAAGCACATATTTTTGAATTTTATCTGTACATACTGAAACACATATTTTTGGATTTTATCTATACATATTGAAAGAAATAAACTATAAAACAATAAAGCACATATTTTTGTTGAACATCATGAGTAAGAAGATCATATCAGTATAAATGATATATCAATCACACATCTTGAATATAAAATCCGTATATCAAGGCAATTGTGTATACTATGCAATTCTTTTCAGACTTATCAACACATCAAACTAAGATCCAATTTCACCATCTATATTTTTCAGACTTCTCATAAATTGCATGTAATGATACGCAATAAAAATTCAAAGAAAACAGGATCAGGCTATGACACACAAATTGAGATTGCCAATATTATGTGATTTGAAACTAAAAGCATCTTCTTCCCACTTTCTTGTGAGTTAGTGTACCATTTAAGTATGAAATACAACGTGTCAAAGAAAAATAAACTGCAACTATCTCAAGACATACAAGATATTACTAAAGATTATCCTACTTTCCAGAATGAGGAGACATCACTTAGCACATGAATAGCAGAATCCAAATTGGATTGTAAAGGAGTCAATGAGATTCAGAATCGAATGATTCAATGTCTTGGCTTATATATGTGGAATCATAAGATTCAGGTACATGGATCCAACTGTTATCTGGATTATGAATTCAATGGAATCAGTAAAGATTGAGTATCAATATGATCCAAGGGCTAGTATATATTTGACAGATGTTGTTAAGAACATATCTTGGTTCAACTTCAAATTGCATGTTTTTCGGGACATGGGCAATGAAGCAAACCGAATGAATTATGCTAAGGACATAACCCGAAACTGGCCTTATAGGACAATCCTTATTAAAAGCTAATATTCTTTATCTGATACTATAATTGCAACACACACACCCATACATAAAATGGGTTCAAATCACAGTTGTAACATATGCAATTATGTTTTCACACTACTCATGGTTTAAAGACGCTTTTAGCCTATTGACAAGCTAAATTATATGCATACACAACACTATCATTTCCTATTTGTGCAGTCTTTGAAGTTTTGATCAAAACATATATAATTAAGATATATTGAATACACATAAACTACCAACCAGTCAAACTAAGGTCATGTGTGACTGAAAATCTACTGATGTACTATCATTTCTTCTCATGCTCAAATGATGTCAATTTTAAAATTTTTCAAAATCTTTTTGAAAGAAAATAAAAGCCAAAATGAAATAAAGCAAAATAAAAAACTTCCATGAAAATAAAATATTTTTATAAAACCTTTTATTCAGGATTGATCATACCGATCATTTTTACCAGAAATTCGAACCTAGTTCGATCAAAAGCCTTGGTGAAGAAGTCAGCAAAATTGTCATCAATATGAACCTTCACCAGTTCAATCAACTTTTTATCTGCACAATCACAAATAAAATGATATCTTATTTCAATGTGTTAATTTTATTTTGCTTAATAGGATTGTTAGTTATAGATATTGTAGCATTATTATCAACGAACATGGGGGTGCAAGTGAAATTCAAACCGTAGTCTCTTAATTGTTGCTGGATCCACAAGATTTGTGCAACAACTTGCAACAGCGATGTATTCTGCTTCACATCTTGAAATTGAGACTGTAGTTTGTTTTTTACACTACCATGACACAAGACGATTACCCAGGAATTGGCAGCCTCCTGTTGTAGATTTCCTATCTAAACAAGAACCTCCGAAATCTGAGTCAGTATAAGCAATAAATTCAAAATTAGAACCACGTGGAAACCATAATCCTAATCTCGGTTTCCCTTTCAGGTACTGAAAAATACGTTTGACTGCAATAAGATGTGATTCCTATGGTTTTGCTTGAAATCTGGAACAAAGACACACATCAAACATTATGTATTGCCTTGATGCAATTAAGTACATAATTGAACCAATCATTGCTCTGTACAATCGGCAATCAATATCCTTTCCTTCCGGATCTGGATTCAATTTGTGATTTACAGGGATCGGAGTGTCGTATGGGGTACAGTCTTCCATCTTAAACTGGCTCAAGATTTCTTTCACGTATTTAGACTAATGTATAAAGAAGCTATTCTCTTTTTGATTAACTTGCAAACCTAAAAAGAACGAGAACTCTTCCATAGCTGACATTTCGAATTTTGATTTCATGATGTTCTCAAACTCCTTTCATAATTCTTCATTTGTTGAGCCAAAGATAATGTCTTCCCTATAAATCTGAACCATCAGGTAATCTCCCCCTGCTTTCTTAAGGAATAAGGTGGAATCAATTTAACCACGATCAAACCCATTGTCTAGGAGATGATGCAACAATGTTTCATACCACGCCCGTGGTGCTTGATGAAGGCCATAAAGAGCCTTATCTAGTTTGAACACTCTTACAGGATATAACGGATCCTCAAACTTTGGTGGTTGACATACATATACTTCTTCTTTAACCTTGCCATACAAGAAAGCACTTTTGACATCCAGTTGATAAACTTTAAATCCTTTGAAAGAAGAAAATGCTAGAAACAAACGAATCGCTTCCAGCCGAGCTATAGGTGCGTACTCCTCAGTGTAGTCAATGCCCTCTTGTTGATTAATCCCTGAATGACCAATCTTGCTTTGTTCCTCACCACGACACCACGCTCATCCTTTTTACACTTGAAGACCCATTTGGTGCCAATCGGATACATGCCCTTGGGTAGATCGACCAAATTCCACACCTTTAGCTTATCAAACTGTGCAAGCTCCTCTTGCATCGCTTCTATCCAATTGTTATCCTGTAATGTCGTCTCCATATTCTCTTTTCTATCTGAGAAATAAAATAAAATTGTGAGCAAACATCAAGTACTCAAGTATCCCTAATGCTAGTATATAAACAAGTATTGTCAGATAAAGAACGAGTTTTGACTCCATCCTTCAAATTCCCAATGATATTCATCATCGGCTGATCTTTTAATTCTTTTATGGAAGCCACCTAAGGAACAGGTAGTACATCAACTTCAGTAGACTCCACTTGAGAAGAAACAACTTGTGAAACTGGTATTACCATATCTAAATTGGTTGGAATCTCCCCCTGAAATTGTTTAGAAGTAGATGATTCATCAACAATCAAGGGATCGGTTAAAGAATCCTAAAAGATTGTTTCATCATCTTCAGTATCGGATTCATGAGTTCTCGAACTAGATGCAACATTCGGATCAGGGTTTGAACAAGATGGAACGAATAATGGAATCGTTGATCTTGATATAAAACCGCAATCTTGATCACCATTACATGATTCAAAGAGCAAAGCAGCTTCTTCAAAAGACAAATCAGGAGCAACATTGAAAGACTTGAATAAACTATCATAATCAAATGCCCACTCTGGACCAACCCGCCTTTTGAGGTATAGATCGATTAGAACAATCGATATGAAACTATTCCTCGACTTGTCGTGTTTCCTTTTTATACACTTTTTTATCTAACGAATTTGCAACATATCCTAGAAAAACTCCTTCGATTTCCTTTTCACTAAACTTTGTAGAAACATCCCTTGTCTTCAGAAGAGTACATAGATTTCCAAAAGGTAGAAGATAATCCAAATTAGGATTTTGATTGTTTAATAACTCATAACACGTCTTGTTGTGGTGCTTCACAGTCAGAACTCTATTCAGGACATGACATGCAGTATTCACAGCTTCAACCCAAAAAGTAACTAGTAGCTTAGAATCTGCCAACATTGTAAGTGTCGCCTCAATCAAGGTTTTGTTCTTTCGCTTAGCAACACCATTTTGTTGAGGAACATATGGCGTGCTAAACTCATGATGAATACCCTTTTTTAAAAAAAAGAAACCCATCTTGTTGTTCTTAAATTCACTGCCATTGCACTTCTAATACGCCTGACTTTCTGCCTGCATAAATTCTCTAATCCAAGAATTAAGTATTGAACTGTCTCTGTGGTTTCAGACTTGGTTATCAAAAACTTAACCCAAGAGAATCTTGAAAAATCATCTTTGACCACCAAACAATAAGATTTACCACCAATGCTTCGAATACTTATTGGCCCAAACAAATCCATATGAAGTAACTCCAGAGGAGTAACAATAGAATTTTGTTTCTTCGATTTGTGGGATTTTCTATGTTACTTGCCCTTCTTGCAAGGTATACAGTCATCAGGCACTGAAAACTTCATTTTTTGAACACTAGTAACCAAGTCGTTCTTTACCAAGTAATTCGTCTTTCTGGAATTGATGTGTGCAAGCTTTCGATGCCAAAGAATGGAATCAGATTCATACGCTTTTGACAGCAAACATGTAGGAATTGAATTCAATGTAGTAGCAACACTCATGTCTAAAACATATGTGTCATTTCTTGTCGCAGACTTGGGATACACTGAGTAAATTGTGCTTGAGTTGCTCAACATAATTGACTTTCTCAAACTTCACTTTTTCATTTTTCAGCGTTCCTTGCCCAGTTATGTAACCTCCTTTACTTCCTGCAAAGGCTACATAACCTCCATCGATCTTTTTAACATCTTCAAGCAAATGAATATTTCCTGTCACATGTCAGGAGCAACCATTATCCACATACCAATTTTTGTTGATAGTCCTCCTTGGTTGACCATACATAAACATGGAAAATCAGTTAGAAACAGGGACCCAAGACATTGTGGTCTTGGGTCTGCCATTTGCATCAAAATATACAACTTCAAGTAACTCACAATCTGTATTATCATCCACTCTTGGTGATTACAACAAAGATTCAGAACCAGACAACTTTGATTTAGGAACATTCTTTTTCTTATCAAAATTTGATTGATTTTGAAATTCATGATTATTTGAAAAAGAATTAATTTGTTCAATTTCTAAAAGTTTCCTTAGTTGTTTGTTCCTTCTCCGTCTTTGAAGTCGTGAAAGCTTAACCTTTGATTGTGAATTATCTTTGAATCCAACTTTAGGATTCTCAACAAACTGTTGAACAAACACTTTTTGTCTAACACCATATTGAACAAACTCTGGTTTAGAACCAACACTTTGAAAATGCACATGAGGTTTCACATCTTGCTTAAACCCAGAATATTTAGCAAATGATTGTTTAGGCACTAACTGCCTCACAGATTTCTTCAATACATTATCAGATGCAGGCTTTCCCACGGTAGGTCTTTTTAGAATCTTTACAACTTGAGGTTTAGATTGAACAATAACTGCTTTGGGAACAGACTTTGGCTTCTCTGGAATGATAGGATTCTTTTCCTTGTTCTTGTAAGGACAGTTTACCATAATATGCCCCACTTCATTTGCAGTGAAAACAAACTCTTCTTTCTTTGTATTCTCTGACATAAGGAACCCTTCTTGAATTTGAAGAACTTCCCGATGTATAACCTCTTGTAGGTTGATTATCTTCACCACCTTGCTTCTTTTGAACATACACCTGTCTTGATGATTCTCCTACATACACCTTTTGAACATGAGACTGAACAACCTTAAATTTTTGTCAAATCTACCTTTTGTTTAATGAACTCAAATGTTGATTTGTTTTCAACTTTATAGACCTCCTTCATGATATCACCAGCACTTACAAATCCACTTTGTAATAACACTTGAGATATTTTTGGTTGTTCTTCCTCATCAGGCTCTGTTAGTATAGATCGATCTCTTGTAACTTGTTTAATCACCTTTGGTTCCTCAATTTTCACTTCTTTAGGAACACCTTCAGTCTTATTCTCATCAAACACTTCATCATCACTTTTTGAGTCATATACCATGTCCTCCCCCATTACAGAATTCACCTTCAATTTTTTCTTAGGATCTAAACCCTCTTCTTTTATAATCTCAGGTTCCACTGCATAGTTTCCATTGAATGGTGGAGGAACATAACCAACACCGACAGTTCTTTTATCTTGATTAATGTTGTCATTAAAGTATTGATATACCCTAAATTATACATGTTTTACATGCATAATTATCCCCATATTAATCACAGTTATAGACAAAATGATATGAGTTGATACTTAATCTATTTAATTGTGTTACAATAGGATAATTACCCTTGGTTTGTAAAAACATTAAGAAATCACTCAAAATCAAGGGAAAATCAGCATCCGGAATCCAATCGGATGTTCATGCACCCAAGGAGTCAAACCAAGAAGTCAAAATCAAGCACCAATCAAAACTGGAGGATGCACGGCTGTGCAAATGGTCAAAATTGGTCCTTAGCCTGCAAAAGCTACCAGATTCCCTCACGTACAAGAAATGGGTACTTTGCACCCCCGTGCAATCCAATGCACGGCCGTGCATTGCCCAGCTCTCAGTCTATAAAGAGCAAGCTCATTCCAAGCATTTAGGTGTCCAAGACCAAGAGTAGGGAAGGCCTTAGAGCTCTGCTAAAAGCCAGAACTCTCTCGGTTTTGGTCCGTTTAGCTTTCTTTTGTTTAATTTCCTTTTAAAGCCTTGTAATATGAATGTTTCTTCTCGTTCGAGTAAATAAGAAACAACCTACACCCACTCTCCCTTGGTGTTGAAATACTTCCACACATTATCTAAGGGTTAGTGGAGTCACTTGTATGGCCATTCATGGCTAGTTCTCTTGTGTTGCTCGGGTTGGTTGAACTTTAATTAATTAATGAAGTATTTTTAGTATGTTATGTTTTTAAAGTCTTTACTATGATTTATCTTAAAAAGACAAGAATAAGTGATCTTTAAACCAATCTAATAATCTTAAATCTTGTGAGTTACTTAAGCAAGACTTCTTGTATAGGAAGCTTATTCGAGTTTGTACGGTCTATATACAAATCTTGGTGCTAGCAACGGCCGAGTAGTATAGATTTAATGTTATGGGTTGAATGGAGGTTTGAGTATTAAGCAGGCCGTTTGAGCCCTAACCAGACTGGGAGGTTTGTGTCGGTATTTCTTTACTTCTCTCTTGTCAGCTTGTAGAGGACTTCTAGCGGGAGCCATGGGGTTTGATCTTGAGAATGAAAGTCTTATTTATTTAAAATAATATTATAAGTAAAGACAACTATTTAAGAACATAATTTGTTAGGTCCGAGCATTCATAAAGTAGCTCTGGAGGGAGTTGCGCATTCCGACTTTCCAAAAGAAGTTACAAGACATGGCGTACGTCATTCATTGAATAATCTTAGTCCGAATAATGAATCACGGGATAACAGGCGGACTTGAGACCCCGTTCAGGGTCCGGAGATTCATTAAGGAACAGTTGGCCGACCGTATCCACTGTTCCGTTATGAAATGCTAATTTCCCTATCGAAAGTGTTAGTACTAGTAACTATGACCAACCTTACTTTAAATATAGTATTAATTAACGAGGGATAACAACTAGAGTAACAACTTAAATGGGATAATATTTCAAATTGCATTTCTTATCTTTTTATTCTCCTTTTAAACAAAACCTATTTTCCAACTTATTATACTAGTCAGACAATAGCGAGGGTTGAGTACGAGATCCGTATCCATGGTTCGATACTTCGTTCTTACCCATACTATACTACGCTACGATAGGTACACTTGTCTATTGTGTGTGTGTATAGTTAAAGTAATTATCATTTTAATTTATAAATTTAAAACCTGATTTTGTGTAGCTCAAAATAGAATATATTTATTACTACTAAAACCACGCCATCAATTTTTTGGTGTCGTTTCCAGGGATATATATATTTATATTTTTATCTACATATAAACCACACACCAATGTAGGTGTTTCTTTTCTCAATCTCTGCATAGGCGATATCTAGGTGATATGCCTTTTCTTTTATCTTCAAACTCATAGAATTGACATCTCTCTTCAGTGACTCAATTCTCTCAACACATAACTTTTTCATTATCCTTAAGTGTGTGGTTAGCTTTATGCATTGATTTCATATCACAGATTAGATTTGTGTTATCATCCATAATCCTCATCATTTTATCCTTCACCAAAATACAGTTAGAACAATATATATTACAGATAGTATTTTTTTACCTTTGATGGATCGGGCATCTCAGCCATGAAAACTTTTCCAATTGGAATATCTTCATTCTTCTCAGGCACTCCTTTAGTAAGCAAAATCTCATCTTCTGAAATAGTTGTAGTTGAATCTTCAGAATGAACTTCATTCTGACTATCAACTTCACTAACTGAACTTTCTTCATCACTTGAACTACCTGAATTCTCATCTTCTGATGTAGCATCAATCTGAATTTCTGCAACAAAAAGCTTGATTTGTTGCACCAACTAAACCCTCTAAATGAATTCCCCAGTCATAGTTATCATCTCCTTGAGCAACCAAAGCAGATGATGTTGAAGTGGAAACATTTGCTGAACTTCCAGAACCACTAGATCCTTGTTGTTGATGTCTGTTTCCTTGATAATTGTTCTTCTTTTGAGAATCAAATTCAACATTTGGCTTATTACACTCTTTAGCAAAGTGTCCATATTCTTGACAATTGTAACACCGAACATTTGTCTTGTCAAAACCCATTCTTGTTCTGCTGTTTGATCCGATTTACTTTCTACTAGTCTTTTTAAGAAAATCCTTTGCTTGCCTCATTAACATTGCCATGTTCCACTGGATGTTCATTTCTTTTAAATCAACAGGATCAATCTGACGATAATCTTCTTCAATTGCTTCTGGATCATGAATCTTTCCTCCGATAAAGTTTTCATATGAATCAATAAAGGATGAGAACATTGCCATGTAGTCTTCAGCTACCCTCTGACTCACATGATGTGAATTAGATGGTTGTGCTCTAGAAGATGAAGTTCAAATATTTGCAGAAAAACCCGATTGATAAGAATATCTAGAAACATTCTCATTAGAACTATCTTTTCCATCACCAGAAAGCAGTGCAACTCCAGATACAGATTTTCTAGATGATTTAGCAAAATACTTTGAAGGATCTTGAATGTGTTCCATATTGGTTTCCTTTTTCTTTAAGTTCAAATCTCATGACTGAATTTTTCCTAGAACATCTTCTAGTGACATTTTCTTGTATTTTTCATTTTCCTTGATAAGAACAGAATAAACATCAAATTTTGACAGTAAAGCTTCGAGAAACTTGTCATTGATTTCTACAGGTTCATAAACCACTTGTGCACCGGTTAACTCACTCATCAGATGATAAAATCTTGCCGCCAATTCATCCATAGTTTCATTCTAAAAGTGTTTGAACACCAAGAACTGTTTTTTTTAACACCAAGAACTGTTTTTTTTATAATTCCTTACGACTTTTCAACACATCCAAACTTCCCTCACATCGCTTTTGTAAAGCTTCCCACAACAATTTTGAAGTTCTAAATTGCTTGAAACTATGAAATATCTCTTTTGGTAATGACATAGAAATGCATGTCATTGCCTTCTTTTCACGATGGAATAACAATTTTTCTTCAGTAGTTAATGCAGAAACAAGCTTCGGAGCTTTATCATTATCCAGGAATGTATAAGTCGGATGGGAATATCCTTCCAGAATTGGAATCCATAAACTGGTATCTGTAAAAGCCACAAACTGATCAAATTTATCTTTCCAGTTTGGATAATCAGCAAGACTCAAAAGCTTTGGCGGTTTCTGAGGAGTTTCGATCTCATTGTCGTAGTTGAACATTTTTGTAACCTGCACCATGTTAGCCATAACAACAAGTATACACAAAATATCACAAGTAAAAAACAAAGTATGCAACAAGTTTACCCAGAGGCGAACTTGATAAGTTCGCTTCTCACAACCTTAAGCGAACTTGATAAGTTCGCTTAATCAAGAACTTGAGCTAAGTCGCTTCTTAAGTTCGCCTGCAACATAATTTAGGCTAAGTTTGTCTGTTTCAGCTAAAAACTCTTAGGAAGATGATCTCTTGAACCAAAACACGAACCAGAGCCTCTTAAAATCATCATAACTTGTTGAATTGATAAAATTTGATAAAATTGATCCACATGATTGAGTATAAAGTGAAATATAACACTTTGAATGGATCAAATCTTCCAAAAACACCTCCAATTTGATGAATTCAGTCTCAAAATCTTCTTAAGAACTTGAAATCTTCATTGATATGAAATTCATGCAAAACTCAGTCTTTTTGAAGTCAAATCATACACAAATCGTCACAAGTCAATCACAAATCACGAGCGTAAGCTCTGATACCACATGTAGGTCCCCTAGGGTACAACACGAATCTATCACGAGAGCATGACGTGTCAAACACACAGAGTGCGGAATCCAACCGTATGCATGATCGTGTATATGATACAACATTGGTAGCAATAGACAAACACAATGTAAATAATCTCCCTTTGATTGCTCCCAATACTGAGTTTACAGAACTTGAATACAATTGCAAAAGATATTCAAACTAACATGTAAACTACTATTTACAGGCAACATATCTGCCACACAGGCGAACTTAACAAGTTTGCCTAATACTAGGCCTAGGCGAACTTGTCAAGTTCGCCTATTACAAAACTTAACAACATTACATGAAAACATAAAGACAACTAAGATCTAACTATTACAAAGCTCATTGTCACAGTTCTATGTCCTAACAATAACTGGCACGAGAGAACGACAATGTGCGATATGGACCCCAAACATCACAGTGGATTAATTCAAAACAATCATGAGTTTTTATAGAACTAATGTGAAAAGGTAATCTTTTGTGTTTAGCCTTAATACAAGAATCACAAAAATCATCTTTATTTTTCAAGTAATCCTTCTAAAAACTAACAAGACGAAGCTTACAGTCAGAAGCATGACCTAAACGCTGGTGCCAAACATCCATACTTGTCATCGTTGCCCATCTCTCTTCTTTCTCCATCCCCATCTAGTAAAGACCATTCTTGCACTCACCCGCTCCAATCAATGTCCTCGAACGTAAACCCTGCATAACAAAAAAATCGAGAAAAAACGTCACTGCACGTTGAAGGTCCTATGACAACCTACTAACACATAACAAATTGCAATTAAAATCTTGGACATGAAGAACTTTTACAATTCTCATTCCATTAGGCAAGATGTAATCTCCTCTTCCTTTAACCGCTACGCTCTCTCCATTTGGTATAGTAACCGGGAGTTTGTGAGCGATCTTAGTCTTGTTTTCGAGTGCCGATGCTTTATGGGTAATATGATCAGTAGCACCCGAGTCTACTATCCACTTGTCCTTGAAATAAGTATTACCTGTCGTATTAGCAGTCGGATTACCATATGCCAAATTCGCTTTCGGTCCAGCTTCAGGCTTCTGTCCTCTGGTGAATAGGTTTAGGAATTGCTTATATTGTTCACCACTCAGTCCGGGTATTGGACT
Organism: Smallanthus sonchifolius; assembly: GCA_023525975.1. NCBI lineage: Eukaryota > Viridiplantae > Streptophyta > Magnoliopsida > Asterales > Asteraceae > Smallanthus > Smallanthus sonchifolius. Next base: position 65,026,246 of record CM042021.1, on the reverse strand, counting down.
ATCATCTGTCTCGACACAAGCAGCAACCCTCGTCTTCATCTTTTCTCCTTTCTTTCCCGGCCACCGGTCAGGATCACCTATGCGCTTGAAACACCCATCCCTGGTGTGGCCATCTTTTCCACAAAAAACAGAGTGTTCTTATGGTTCTCCTGTATTCCTTTTGTGTTCTTTCTGCATAGTAGTTCGCTGACTGTTTGTATCACGTTTGGCAAGGGCTGAAACATAAAAAGTTGTGTCGGTGGCCAGTTTCTTCCCTGTTGATATTGACCGTTGTTGTTCATCTTTGAAAGCTTGGTGGTACGCAGTTCCTAAGGTAGGCGTGGGATTCATTGCCAGAATCTGAGTTCTAATGGTGGTAAATTCAGCATCTAACCCAAGTAGGAACTCGTATAGCCTTTCTTTCTCCTTAATCTCGACAAGCTTCTTGCCAATATCACATGTGCATCGGTTACACGAACACCTCGGGGTGGGAAGAATAGACTCTAAATCATCCCACAAGACCCGAAGATTCGTATAGTAGGTAGAGACGGAGGACCCGTCTTGTCGTATAGAGGTGAGTGTTTGTTTCTGTTCATACGCCCTTGGTGCATTCAGTTTCGAAAACCTTTCTTTCAAATCGGACCACATCTCTTCGGCCATCTTTGTGTACTTGACGCTGTTTCTGATCTCCTTTTCCATCGCGGAGCTGAGCCACCCTTTTATCATGGCATCGCACCTCATCCATGCCATATAATCGCTTGCACTTGGTTCCGGCTTCTCGATGGTTCCATCAATGAAACCGATTTTGTTCTTTGCAAAGAGAAAATTGGTTATCTCTTGCGACCAATCTATGTCGTTTTTGTCGATAAGGGGTTCGTTTACTTGCATCTGTCTAGAATAGTCAGATGGATGGAGGTAGTATGGTGAATGGTGATTGGTGATCGGAGGATTTTTATTCGGTTTTATCATCATCAGCTTTATCTCCGACCATGGCAGAAGGGGAAGATGACGGCAAAGGTTTTTAGGGTTTTAGGTTTTCCCGCTCTGATACCATAAAGAGTTTGGTCATCCAGAGGGATTCGATCCTTTTATTTATTTTAAAATTATGGAGTCATACAAAAGATATACAATAAAGAAAACCTGTACAGGAAAGGAAAGTGAATAATATCCTTTCCTAATACTATGCAAATCCAAATAAAAGATTGAAAATAAAATACGTTCCTTTAATAAGCAACGCATTGGAACTTGTACATTATGCATAAAATGTTTGACACTCTTCAAGACATGTACACACATTCAAGCACGAATGGAGGAGGTGGATGCTGACATCAGTTATGCATTAAGAAGTAGTACCGTAAGCATAAGAGGTTTTCAGTTTGAGTTTTGTAAGTTAGTGAATTGCAAATGGATCTGGCCTCCGGGTAAATGGTAAAATGGGTTTTCAGTAAGTTTAAATCCATGCGTTGCGGTAGAGGCGTTTATGTGGGGAGAAATTCGTACCGATTGGTTTATGATGAAATTTATTTGGAAATGTATATAAAATGAAGAAAGTCTCTACGATCTACTCGGAATTTTATAAAATGAGAAGATAAAACGACATTGCTTTATAAAAAAAGAAACCGTTAAGAGGACGTGTACTTTTGTACTTTGATTAAAACTTACGTCGAAACGTCACGCTGAAACAACATATTCAAGATTTGAATTTGATGACTTGTACGTTTGTACACTTTGATGATTGTACATTAATATTCCCGCTGCAACGGGGGTGTTAAAATTTTTAAGGCTCGGTTTCGACGACTTTTACATTAGTATTCACCTCGTTGTTTCGAATAAAATTTACATCAACAACTCGGTTTAAAAAATCATCTCAAAACGTTGATAAAAATAAGCACGGCACGATGACAAATTCGGATGTTAATAAACATCATATTTTTAAAAATGTAAAAGGAAAACAAAAAGTAAAAAACTATAAAAGAATCGGAACTTTGAAGCAGCTTTCATGACTTTTACATTTGTGTTTTAATAACTTGTATATTATTACGGCCAACTCCGTTTTGAATGAAATTTACACCGAAACGTATATAAAAATAAGTACGTCGCAATGATATATTTGGACTTTTATAAAACATTATATCTTAAAAGTTATAAAAGAAAAACAAAAAAAAATATCAAAGAATTGTAAGTGAGCCATTTGTCAAAGGTGGTTGAGAGAAAGAAAAAAAAACAAATACAAAAGTATATGATATAAATGATAAGTATAGTTAAACTTGAGATGGAGATAATGTAACTTTAATTTAACATTGATTATGTGGCTTTAATCGTTTGTACTTTAGTGTTTAAAGCAGTTATACTCAATGATTTGAAATTATGAATAGTGTTTTTAAAGTACTAACATTTGCTAATTGTTATTAATATAATATAATATGACTATTCTTTTGTTTTCAGTTTATTTTAAAATGTTTACTATAAAATGAAAAATGCATGAGAAAATTCAAAATACTAAGAGGATTAAACTAGCTAGAATAGGCCAGGGAGAAGGATTTGTGTAATATGGAATTGATGCTTTCCTTTCTCATTTCTCAATAACATAAACATAGGTTTAAATAGAAACAAAGAAGACTGAACCACTGTTTTCTACTTAATAATATTTCTTATTAGACTTTCAAGTTGCTCATTACTAAATACTCTTAACATGCCCTCTCAAGCTAAACGTCGGTATGGACATTTAACTTGAAACAAAAAAAAAATAGATCAACCCATACCGACCTTTAGCTTGAAACAACAAATGAAAAACAAATAAAAAAAATAGATACACCGGTCTTGATTCTTCATCTTCCAACAAGTCTTTTTTTAAGTTCATCTTCTAACAAGCTTTTTCTTCAATTTCCTCCTTTTTTATTTCATCTTCAATCTTCTTCTTTTGCATATCATTGATGCAATTTTAGTCCGGTTTTTGAAATTCAAGGTCGGGGCCTGATTCGGTGCAGATATTGCTACTTTTGTTGTTCCGGTTTTTAAAATTCAAGGTTGGTACCTGATTTGTAAAAAGAAAGTGAATTCAAACGAAAATCGCAAAGACTAGGTCCTCAGGAACGATAATACTCTGATACCTTGATAAAATTCAAAATACTAACAGGATTATATAATATGGAATTGATGTTTTCCTTTCTCAATTCTCAATAACAAGTCCATAGGTTTAAATTGAAACAAAGAAGAATATTGACCTACCCACTATTTTCTACTTAATAATATTTATTATGAAACTTTCAAGTTGCTCACTATTAAATACTTTTAAGAATGCTTAATCTAATTGATTGAGTATGGTAAGAAACGAGATAAGTTCAACTAAAATAGAAATTGTTATGGTGGTGCTCTCTAAGGAGGTGGTGTTTTCTCTTGTGACTGAAATAAAGTCTTCTAGCAATATATTTTAATACTTAGTTCCACTAGCCTATGGGTGGGCGGTTGGGTCCAAAGGCAAAACCATTTGGAGTTAAGTAGTGAAGCTTCCCTTGAGGTTAAGGTTTCGAGCCCCATCATAAACGGATTGTAGGACCCTAGAAAGTACGAGGATTATGTATCAATCCGTGTAGGGTGTTAACCATGAACTTATGTACACAACATGGGTGTTTTGGGCCGGTCATGGGGGCCGAGAACATGTATGGGCTTAGCTTCAGTTTGTTTAGCTTAGTATTTAAACATGTTTCCACTAACCATTTAGGGTTAGCGACTTTGGTTAATTTTATCTATAATTGCGTTTGTTCAATAATACAATCGTTTTACTTTGAAACCTTTTCTTGAATCACCACACGTGTAGATTCTGCCACCTACGTGTGAGACTTTGATATCGTTCTTGTTTATTCGTGTGTTTGAGGATCCATCGACGATTTGGGACATACAATTGGTATCAGAGCCATTAAAGTCATTTAAGGCTCGGTTTCGATATCAAGGATTCAAGATTTGAGGTATTTTATGTGTTTTCGGTTAAATTGTGTTTTCAATCAGATTTTTTATGCTAGTTTGCTGCTGAGTTGGGAGGAATACTGCTGAAATTGTCGAAAAGAAGCTTGAAGATCATCCTTGTGTTTTTCGTGTTCATCGGGATTTACTATGGTTTCAAATTTTGAAATCCCAAAATTCTAGGGATTTATTTTGGAAACAAAATCAGTCACCGGAGAAATTCACGGCTGCAAGTTCACGGCTTAGCTTCACTGGTGTGTTTACGGTTTGGATTAAGCATCACGGGTTGAGTTTACGGCTTGGCTTCACGGGGTTGTAGGAAAGTTCATGGTATTCCAAGAATTAGTTCACAGCTTTGTTATAGTTCACAAGTTTTGGAAAGTTCACGGGCTCTAGAAGGTTCACGGGCTCTAGAAGGTTCACGGGTCATTTATAGTTCACAGCTCTGTTTTTTACAGGTTTTAGATCCAATGGGATTAACACTCTGATAAAGTCTACCAAATGGTCTCAAAATAACAAAGTATGAACCTCAATAGTATGTTGGACGTTCAGATTGGTACCAACACTAAACCTCCAAGACTTACCTCCAAGCTCTTGGACTTAGTTAATAAATTGAACAATATTTTCTTCTGAAGTTTGTTTGTTGATTTGAAACAAGTGTTCACATTAATTTATGAGATTTAATAATTTATGTGATGCCTTAGTTACAAACTTTATACCATGTGCTGTGAACTACATGTGTTGTGAACTACATGTGTGACACCTCGCGTTTCCGCCTTGGCGGGGTGTATCAGATTGGTCCAGTTTTTGTAAAACCATATGTAAATGGTAGTGTTGAAAAACATATTTTCATGAAAAATAAACCTATAATCAAGGAAAAGGGTGGTATTCAAACCTCAAGTGCTTCACCTAATCATTATACAAAGGATCATTTTTATTCAAAAATATGATCATCATCATATGAGGTTTGAACAAAGCCATGCTCAACAACACAGGAAAACTGAGCAGGTCCTAAATACCAAACAAAATGTTTCATCTCATCAGTGGTCGAACAGGTTAAGCTTTGCACAGTACATAAAGAAGCAATCGTGCTATACTTGTGGCAAATCTGGTCATATGGCAAGAAACTGTGTACGTCGTCCATATGTACCATATTATGAGAAAAATCAGAGGACTACACAAAGGGATAGAACATACTCTAAGCCAATGAAGGCTACCCAGCCTAAGGCAATGAAGAGTCAGTCTCCCAGAGTTAAGCCTTCTGATGGTGATTGGAATATTGCAAAAAGAAACAGACATGCTTATTTTGATAGACAAAAGGTTAAACAAAATAAGCAAATGGTGAAACCAAAAGTCTCAGTTTCAAAAGAAACAAAAACGTTTGTTCAATCAAAGCCTGTCTGGAAGGCAAATAAGAATGTTGTGGCAACACTAGTAATTGAATCTAACAATGATATGTGCTTGTAGGAAGTATCATACATTGATGCTTTAGGGCTACCCAGATCTACTATGGCCTGGGTACCAATGACTAATTAATCTCCCACTTCGTGTAGAAACATCCAAGGAGGACTATCAATAACCTATGGTATGTTGATAGTGGTTGTTTCAGGCACATGACATGAGACATATCTCTACTTCATGATTTGAAAAATTTCAATGGAGGTTATGTTTCCTTTGTGGGAGGTAAAGTTGGCAAGATAAGTATGAAAGGTACATTAGTTAATGGTTCGTTGAGTTTTAATGACGTAAGTTACGTCTCTGAGTTGAATCACAGTTTATTAAGTGTTTTCCAAATTTGTGATAAAGAATATTCTGCTCACAAACAAAGAATGCTTAATTTTAAAACCAAGCTTCATGGTGTCTGAGGGATAGATTTTGCTAAGGACACACCGTAAGGGAAACTCACATGTTATTGACATGAACTGTAAACCTGTTTATGAAAATACATGTCTTTTTTCAAAATCTGCTGAAAACGATGCAATATTGTGGCATAGTCGTCTTGGTTATGTTAATATGAAGAATTTAAATTGAATTGCAAAGGGTAATCACGTTCGTGATCAACCTGTTAAGATTTTTTCTCAATCGAAAAATGTGTAGCCTGTGCTAAGGGAAAACAATACAGGAAGACCCATAAGTCCAAGTTGATTAATTCAATTAACTGCATTCTCCATCTACTTCATATTGATCTTTTTGGTCCTGTGAATGTGATGAGCATCGGGCATAATCTTACTGTTTGGTTATTACTGATGATTACTCGCGTTTTTCTTGGGTTTTCTTTTTGGCTAATGAGAGTGAGACTGCAGAGTTAATTAAAAATTTCATCATTTTGGTGGAAAATCAAAGAGATGTGAAGGTAAAGGCCATTCGGTGCGACAATGGAACATAATTCAGAATGCGGTCTTGAATCAATTCTGTACTAAGAAAGGGATAGCTAGATAGTACAGTGCTGCTCGTACACCTCAACAAAACGGTGTAGCAGAGCGAAAGAACAGAACTCTAATTGAAGCTGCTCGAATAATGCTTGCTGAATCAAAACTTCCATTATTCTTCCGGCTGAGGCAGTCAACACTGCATGCTATGTGTTGAATCGGGTTCTCCTAAACAAGCGTCTATAGATGACTCCATATGAAATTCTCTACAATGAAAAACCCAGGGTTGGGTACTTCGGAACTGTTGGATGTCCGAGCACTGTGTTACACACGGAACCCACTCCAAAGTTTAATAAGAAAGCTGATGAATGTTACTTTGTAGGATATAGCTCAAATACCACAGCCTACAAAGTCTACAACAAAGTCACTAAAGAAATAAGAGAGTCAACTTATGTGGACTGGCAGAAGCAAAACCTAACTGATGTTGAATACGAACCGGCATGGTTATTTTATTATCATTCTCTCTTTAAGTCATTTAATGTTTATACTGATATGATTGCAGGAACATAAAATGATTATTTTGAGCTTGGTGATGAAGATGAAAGTCAATACACGGGACCAATGCTGACTATTGATCCACTGGAAATTCTAAGGCCACAGTCTACCTCTGTATCATCATCATCATCTTAGGACCTGATTCCTGATGTCACAAATGTCTCTGAGGGTTCACCAGAACTGTTAAGGTGTATACCTCTGTGGTAAATGAAGGTACTTCTACACCTAATACCATGGATGCCTCTAAATTCCAGGAGCCGATTCCTAATGAAAGTGTGGCCGAGAAGCCGATTTCCGACAACACTGATGAACCTGATGAAGAGATTCAGGATAATCTGAAAAACCTACCCGGCAATGTCCAAGTTCTTGAAACTCCATCTCATTGGATCAACAAGGTCCATCCAGTGAGCAGCATCATTGGCTCACTGACTGAAGGTGCATGTCCATCAGAAGGTTCTAGTTAATTCCTTAATGACTTTCAGTTCTAGTCTTATAATCATGTTTTGGCTGAAGCTATGATTGTTGCTGGAAACACGGAATTCCGAATACTAGATCCTTTTGATCTGTCAAAGTTTGGTGAAGCTGATATCAATGTGTTGGCTAGAAATCAAATCAGAAGTGAGCCATTGTTTGAACAACATCCAAAGTTTATACTTGAGTTGTTGCTGATATTATTAGAAAGAAGTTTTATGCTGGAATTGGGAATCATCGTGAAGAAATCAACTTCTGAATATCGTTTGATAGCATAATCCTAGGGGGAGATTGTAGAACCCTAGAAAGTATGAGGATTATGTATCAATCTGTGTAGGGTGTTAACCGTGAACTTATGTGCACGACATGGGTGTTTTGGGCCGGCCATGGGGCCGAGAACATGTATGGGCTTAGCTTTAGTTTGTTTAGCTTAGTATTTAAACATGTTTCCACTAACCATTTAGGGTTAGCGGCTTTGGTTAATTTTCTCTGTAATTGGGTTTGTTCAATAATACAATCGTTTTACTTTGAATCCTTTTCTTGAATCACCACATGTGTAGATTCCGCCTACTTCGTGTGAGACTTTGAAATCGCTCATGTTTATTCGTGTGTTTGAAGATCCATCGACGATTTGAAACTTACACGGATTGGTGTAAATTATCAGGAGGGCCCCGAAATGAGGTATTTGCTGTTAAAAAAAGTTCTACTAGCATATTAAAGTCTCATCTAAAACAAACTATAATTTGGTTCCTTTGGATAAGGTGAGCAACTTTATTAGCCCTCCAAAACTACCAAGAGACTCTAAAGAAGATTATAACCTCCAGATGTGGTAGTTTCAACAAACTCTCGAGATAGGTCATTGAAATGTTCGTCCTTATAAATTTTATTAGAGGATTGTTGAAAATGTTTTATGGTAAATCTATCTCTATATGGATAAACTCATTGTTGTATGGTAGATTAGGAGTCTCTTATACTTCACACGACATACACTAGTATTTCTCTATTCCTTGCGTCATTTTATACCAGAATAGTTAGCAGCGAGTTTTTAGTTGGTTTAGGGTTCAAGATATTCGGATCCACTATAGGATCCCTTTTCAATGCATAAAACTGAGCCTTTTAGTAGGAGTTCTATTACATCTTAAAGGTAGCAAGCTCGTCTAAACACATTTTGGAAAAGTGAGCATCGCCATTATCCCTTTAAACTAACAAGCGACTCCAAATAATATGAACCTTTAAGCACGTGCACTTATGACAAACATAATAACCTATGGAGACAAGTAGTTAGGATATTATTAATTTTTTCTTTTTTGTTTTGCGGCATGTTTATTCCAGTTAGATAACCTACCCTCCATGCAGGCTGACCTGGGAAAAAAGAATCTTAAAAATAAGATAAAAATTCGGATGATTTTGTTATTGACAGTAGAAAGTAAAGGCAAGATCTTAATGATTCATAAAACTTGTTCATATTACCCAACTAAAAAAAATAGGTTACAAATCATATACGAGTGAACAATAATCAAACAAAGCAAAAACAAACTGTTTGCAGAAACCGCGAAACGGATAAAGTGGAGTTCTAATATATGAGATCTCGAGATGATTTTACGTACAGTGGTTTGATATGAGATGAATCTAAACAAATATGGCAAAAGCAGGGGAGTGGTGAGGAAGCCTAGAGGAGGAACGACCACCGCCGGCTCTAGGTGGTGGTAAACCATAAATGTCACTGAAGTCGTCCGGACTGCTGAAGAGATATTCGTCTCCGGAAACCATCATTAGTGTTATCCTCTAACACATTGCCACTCCATATTATTACTTGATCTTTCCATGTCATGGACTCCTTTCTGTGACCAAACTAGAAAAGAAATGATTATATTTTATACATTCACACAGAAATTAACGCGGAAGTGAGAATATAAGCATTTCCATTCACAGCAGACACGTGCCACTCCCGCTAGTGACTGCCTAGCAGAGTCGCCAGATTGGAGAATGAAAAGAGCTTTGTTAAAATAGAAAATTTAGTAACAACAATATTCTTAGACCACCTGCCATATAACTAAAGATCCAGGAACTGATGGATGCATAACCGGAGTTAAATGGTTGACAAATTCTTTCAACCGACCTTCATATTTATATGTTGAAACAAGGTGAAGAAAGAATCATGTTCAAGTTTTGTCACTATGATAAAAAAAAGTTCATATTGAAGAAAGATAAATAATTAACCTAAATATAAATCTCAGGTAAAGGCAAAACAAAGACTACCAATTACATTCACCATTTTGTGAAATTCTTTTATAATACATACAGAAGCACTGTTAGGATATGACATTGAGAGAATCGTAAAGAGGAGAGAAAACCAATTTCATTACCAAACTGTATTCAACAACTTCTTACAACTGTATTTAATGACCTAACCGATTAGTTACAGCTAACATATTACTCCCTAAACTTATTCACTTATTACAAAATAGACCTTCTACTTGTTACAATGCGAAAACTTCTCCAAACTCATCTGACGTGTAACAGAACTCCCCCCATTAAAGATTCTTGTCCTCAAGAATCCACGTTAAAATCTGGAAACTTCACCATAAAGTCAGTAGCATCCTCCAATGTAGAATCATGAAGTGGCAAATCCTTCCATTGAACTAAGAACTTTACCACTGGCTTGGTACCCTGCTTAGCTAGCTTCCTATCCAAAATAGCTAATGGTTGTAAAACTGACTCGACAGCATTCGGAAGAAGTATTGGATTTGCAGGAGGACCTGAAGCTTTCTTTAACAATGAAACATGAAAGGTAGGGTGTATCTGGGATCCAGAAGGAAGGTCTAAAGTGTAGGCTGCAACCCCAACTTTCTTCACAACTTGAAAAGGACCAAAAACTTTTGTGACAGCTTTGAATACTTATGCAACCTTAAAGAAGTCTGCACATACGGTTGCAACTTCAAATAGACCCAATCTCCAATATCAAAACTTCTATCACTTCTCTTTTGATCAGCAAATTGTTTCATTCTATTTCTCGCTCTCTCCAAAGAATGTTTCAAAGTGACCAACATTTCTTCTCTATTTTTGAACCAATGGTCTAAATCTGTGATAGTAGTATTATCAGGAATGTATGGCAACTGTATGGGAGGGTCCACCCCATAAAGGGCTTTAAAAGGGGTCATACGAATGGCAGAATGCCATGTGGTATTATACCACCATTGAGCCAAAGTCAACCACTTTACCCAAGCAGCAGGATCTGTCATTGTCATGCATCTCAGATAAGTCTCTAAACATCTGTTTAAGACTTCAGTTTGTACGTCGGATTGTGGATGGTAAGCAGTGGAAAGGGCCTGTTCTATACCTTGCAACTTCAAGAACTCCTTCCAAAAATTACTCAAAAAAATCAGATCTCGATCAGATACAACTGTTTGTGGACACCCATGTAGTTTAAACACATTATCCATGACCACTTGGGCGACTTGTACTGCTATGAAAGGGTGTTTCAACGGAATGAAGTGGCCAAACTTGGTAAACCTGTCCACAACAACTAATATAGTGTCCTTACCACCCGACTTAGGCAACCCACTGATGAAGTCCATGGAAATGTCAGTGAATATGGACTGGGGTATAGGCAATGGATTCAATAAGCCTGGAGTAGAGATAGCCTCATATTTAGCTTTCAAGCATGTATCACAATTCTTAACCAGCTTCTTTACATCTTTAGTTGCCCCTTTCCAATAAAACATATCCCTAAACCTTTGTAACGTTGCTTGTATACCAGAATGCCCCCTACTGCAGAAGCATGACATATTAACAAAATTGCTTGTCTTAACTCAGCTTGTTTACCAATCCACAACTTCTTTTTCATGGTTAATAACTCCCCATCCCACCTCATATGTTTAATCTCTTTTCCTTGTACTAGATCTTGAATCATCTGCTGAGCACTGCCATCCTCTTTCCAGTGGGCTTTAATCTTGTTTAACAATAAAGGCTCATAAGAAGAAATTGCCATTTGAAATAAAGTTGATCCATGTACTCTAGAGAGTGCATCTGCAGCATTGTTTTCCACTCCTTTTTTATACACAATGTGGTAATCATACCCCATCAACTTACTCAACCATGTATGCTGTAATGGTGTTGTGATCTTCTGTTCTAGTAAGTGTTTGAGGCTTTTTTGATCAGTTCGAATGGTGAAATGATTTAGAATTAAGTATTGGTGCCAATGCTTTACTGCCAACAGTATTGCCAACAACTCCTTCTCATATACAGAAAGGGTACATTGTCTAGCAGATAGTGCTTTACTTACAAAAACTATAGGATGTTTCCCTTGCATTAAAACTGCTCCCAGACCTTTTGAACTAGCATTAGTTTCAATGACAAACTCCTTAGTCCAGTCTGGTAAAGCTAGAACAGGTGCTTGTATCAATGCTAATTTCAAAACTTCAAATGCCTCCTGAGCTTCACTAGACCAATGAAAAGCATCTTTCTGCAAGAGGTTTGTCAAAGGTTTTGCAATAGTTCCATAAGAAGAAATGAACCTCCTATAATATCCAGTTAAGCCCAAAAAACCCCTGAGTTGTTTAACAGTTGCAGGAACAGGCCAAGTTTTAACAGCTTCTACCTTAGATGGATCAGTAGACACCCCATTCTTTGAAATCACATGTCCTAAATACTCGACCTTTGAACCAGCAAAACTACATTTTGATCGCTTAGCATAAAGTTGGTTCACTCGAAACAATTGAAGAACTTCCTCTAAATCTTTAAGATGCTGATCCACATTCCTGCTGTATACCAACACATCATCAAAGAATATCAACACAGATTTCCTTAATAGCTTTTGAAATACCGAGTTCATTAACCCTTGAAAAGTAGCAGGAGCATTTGTCAACCCGAAGGGTAAAACTAAGAATTCGAATAGCCCTTGATGTGTTCTAAAGGCAGTTTTATGAATATCATCTTCATACATTCTTATTTGATGATATCCAGATCTCAAATCAAGTTTAGAATACACAGTGGCCCCACCCAGTTCTTCCAACAATTCTTCAATGAGGGGTATAGGAAACCTGTTTTTAACTATGTGCTCATTCAGTTTCCTATAATCAATGCAAAGACTCCATGACCCATCTTTCTTTTTAACCAACACCACCGGTGATGCAAATGAACTCACACTATGTCGAATGATCCCCAAATCCAACATTTCCTGCACCATCTTTTCTATAATATCCTTCTGACCCATTGGATATCTGTATGCTCTTTGATTAATAGTCACAGTTTCATCGATCAACTTAATTCTGTGATCACAGCTTCGATTAGGAGGTAAGGATTTTGGTTCTTGAAAGACATCATCATATTGTTGTAACAATGCTTGAATTCTTTTATCATCCTGATTGTCTTCAATTCTGGTCTGATGTTGAAATGTACCTCCCATAACATTTTGCATGCTGAAAAATTCCATTTGAACCATGGAACTATCTTTTCTTAATAAACTGGATAACTTTTCTATCGAACATAGTGAAACATCACCCTTAGTTATGCCTTTCAGCTCAACCACTTTAGAATCTGCCTTAAACTGCATAGACAACTTCTTGAAATTCCATACAATGTCATCCAAGGATTGTAACCACTGAATACCCAAGACCGTATCATAGTTATCCAATGGCAGTAATAATACATCTGTTTTAAACCATACCCCTTGCATCAACCATTGGAAATCTTGACAGAGTTTATTACACTCTAACTCTTTTCCATTAGCCACCAAAACTTTCATTAAAGGGACATCTTTAGTATGGCAGTTCAATCTAAGTGCTAATTTGGAGTTTACAAAGTTATGTGTGGAACCAGAGTCGATAAGAATGTGAATTTTTCTTGTACCAATAGTTCCCACTACCCTCATAGTATAAAAAGTGCTAATGCCTGTTATTGCATGAACATAAATTTGAGCATCCATATCCCTCTCTTGTAATATATTCTGATCACATTCTTCTTCCACTTCATCATCACCGTGAATTTCTAAGACATATAGATGTTTGAACTTGCAATTATGTGTTGGTGAATACTTCTCATTACACCAAAAACACTCTCCTTTAGCTCTCTTTTCCTCAGCTACTCGAGCAGGAACCTTTTTAACATTCTTTTGCAATTTGTTATTCGGTGGAGTTGGTAATAATGCCTGAGTATTAGTTGGATTTCCTATGGTTTTATTACCCATAAACGACCCACTGGAGTAAGTAGAACCACTATTGCTTATACTGTTATTCACAGGTTTTTTTAACTCTTTTTCTTTAGTCCCAAACAAAGTTGAGTAAACAACAGTCTGTTGTTTAGCCATGGATATGGCATCCCTCATAGTTTTAGGCTTAAAGATTTTAACCAAACAACGTATTTCTGGTTTAAGACCCCGCACATAAAGGCTTGCAGCATACTCATCATGTAATTTGACTCTATTTAACAAAGAATCAAACTCTTTAGTGTAATCATATAATGAACCTGTTTGATTTAAGTTTTTTAGCTCTTCAATAGGATCTTCAGATAATCTTTCAGAGAATCTGTTAATGGCTGACTTGAATACTCATCCCATGTGATTTCTTCAATACTTCTGTTCTGACTTTCAACATACCCCTGATGCCATTCCAATGCCGGGCATTCCAAATTGATTACCGCGTAATACACCTTAGTATACTCAGGAGTTTTATCTACTGTGAAGAAATGATTACAACGTATAATCCATCCCTCCACTTCACTGCCACTGAATTTAGGGAAATCCAATCTACCCATTCGAACCATTCGTTGTTCTTGAAAACCCCCAAATCTATCATTTCCCAATTTGTTGTTGATTTCTGTCATTTGAGAAACCAATGTTGTCATCCCAATCTGCAACATTTTAATGGCTTCTGAGTTTTGATCTAGAACTGATTGTTGGATTTCAAGAGTTTTTGCGTTCTCTTGAGCTGCTCTTTCCAATTTCTCCATTTCGTGCTGCCGAGTGGTCATTTGGAACTAATCGAACGAAGATTAATCCCTGATTTGAATTGAACGCACTGAAACTGATCGAAAAAGTGATCAATTTCTGAAAATCAAACGAAACGCAATGGAATTAATCGAACAAATGATTAATTCCTGTAAGAATTGAATCGAATTGTGTGAAATTTCTCTGTGAATTACGGTTCTAGAGCGTCCAAAGGATCGATCGCTCTGATACCAATGTTAGGATATGAAATTGAGAGAATCGTAAAGAGGATAGAAAACCAATTTCATTACCAAACTGTATTCAACAACTTCTTACAACTGCATTTAATGACCTAACCGATTAGTTACAGCTAACATATTACTCCCTAAACTTATTCACTTATTACAAAATAGACCTTCTACTTGTTACAATGCGAAAACTTCTCCAAACTCATCTGACATGTAACAAGCACCAATGCGCAAATTATTAACAAGTTAAATCTCTAGGTGGCATAGGTTGTATAGAATTACCAGCCTGTTGGATTTTATGCACCGACCCGATGGACAACGCAGCTGACCGAGCTATGACCCATAAGAGTTACACCTAGGGCAACGAACATTAAATCCACTTAACCTGCTTAACTGGTAATTACGAACTGTTAGCGAGACGATATATTTTATATATATTCGTTAGACGCGAATTATTATTTATACTAGTTTATAAATAATAATTGTATATATATTGTTTTAATTTTTCATTAAAACAATTAAATGAGTTCGGGCTTTTGCATCTCGTATTGGACTATGGGCTCTGAAACAATTATTAGGGTTTATAATTATTATATAATTATAATCTTTTAATATGTTCTGTGACAATAAAAACGATTTGCAAACAGCCGCATTAAGGCTTTCGAAGGTCAACTCCAATTAAGAATAAAAAAAGGTTTTTTTTTGTTTTCTTTTGGTTTTGACATCGCCGCCTTTTGGTATTTTCGGCAACCATCTAAACAGCCCTAGCCGCCGCCGCTGTCCCGTTTCCAGCCAGCCCCGGAGTCCCCGTTCTCTCGCATTTCAGTTCGTGATCTAGTATCGGTTCGTTGTACCTCGGTGTCTCGATCGGTTATTAATTAACCAATAAGGTATAATTAATCTCATCAGTAGATTAATTGTTTTTTTGTGTGTTTGCGTGTTCATAACCAGATCCTGTTCGGTTTTTCAGTGCTATTAAATAGGTTATGATTTTATTTTCCGCTGCGTATTTATTAATTAACTGAATTAATTAATTTCTCTGTCAAAACCCGTTTTTTCAATAGTCAAACTGATCACCACTGGATCCCAACAGTGGTATCAGAGCCTGGGTTATAACACGCAAATCGGAACCGGTCTGGTTTCACCGGTTAGATTAATCACAAACTTTAAATATCTTGAAGTTTATGATCTGATATGTTTTTGGGGCATTTTTTATTTATTAATTTGGTCGATTTTTAATTTTTTTTAATTGACCAAATTTATTGCCCGTATGTGATTGTGTTAAATATGTAAATCTGGCCCGACCCATGTGATTGAGTTGTTTGTTTTTATTATTCAGTTTTTGGTTTTATGGTTTTTGTCCACTTTTGATGGCTCAAAGTTGTAATAGAATAAACTTTTTTATTTTATGTAATGTAATAAAAACCCGGAGACAAATCTGAAGACGCAACAGGAATCATGGAGTCAGTGAGAGTCATCCGAGACGACTAGATGCACGGAAGTCAATCCTTGTGGTTGCTTTAATTTTGTGGACCCCGTGACCCGTTTGGTCTTGCTAACTGGCTCTAGGAAGATCAAACAAATTTGGCACTAAAAGATTTACATATTTATTTGTTTTATGGTTGCTTTTGATTTTTTATAGCTTAAATTTATAATAAACCAACCAAACGCCAAACGTTTTAAAAGGAGTTTTAAAATGCCACAATCTGTCACCACAAGTTCTAATTTTATAACTTGTAGAATTTTATAAAATATTAACAACTGACTTGTTTTTATAAAATAAATAATCGCTAAAGTTTTGCAATTTAAACTAAATTTAATTTCAAAACTTATAACTTAATAGTTTTCAACTATTAACTGGTTATTCAAGTCGTGACAAACTTAGTTTTAATAAGTTATTTAAAATTAAGTGTCCTGAGAGATGAAAGGGTTCATCAAATTTGTCATGACTTTAAATAGTAAAACTGACTTTTACAACACACGTATGATTTAATCATTCGTTGTGTTTGACCCTATTCGGTAAACACTAAAATTGAAACCCATATTTAAAACCAATGGTCTATGCCATCCTATTATAAGGAACACTTGGAGCATAAAACGAAACATCGGTGTTTGGAGCCATAACACCGCACTGGATGTGTAGTTTATCCTTTCAAGGCGCAAGGGTTTCGTTGACACATCCGGCCCCTCCGCAAGTACCTGTTTTAGGACGACTATTACTTTTCTCTCTTGTTACATGCCCCAGCTGTCAAGAGATTAAAAGTGGGCATAGATGACGCTAAACGTATCAATGCATAGACATGTCTTGTCTTAGCGGCCTCATACACGAGAGTTGTGCATCTTTCCACAATTGACACTAATTGTCAGTCTAGTTACCCACTTACTAATGTTGTATGCCACAGCTACCATTAGTGACTGATTTAGCTAGATTCTCACTCCTTATTCTAATTTCTGTAATTGAGTCATAAATTAATAATGACTTTTCACTTTCTTTATACTAATTTATTTTCTTTGCTTATCTTGACAGATGTCTACTAAAAATAATAATACTAATAACTCTTTCGCTCTCAAGTCTATCCTTGAGAATGAAAAGCTGGATAACACCAACTTTCTCTCGTGGCAATGCAATATGAGAATAGTTCTCAAGATGGCCAAGAAGCTCTATGTTCTCGATGCACCAGTCCCTGAGGTACCCAATGGTAACACGGCTGCCGCTAGTAAGGCCTGGGAAAAACAAAGAGATGATGCCACTGAGGTAGCCTGCCTTATGCTAGCCTGCATGTCCCGTGAGCTCCAAAAGAGCATGGAGGACCTGAGTGCCTTTGACGTGATTGAGCAACTTAAGGGCATGTTCCTGAAACAAGCCCGACAAGAACGCTGTGAAACCATGTCTCAGCTCATTCGCTGCACGATGCAAGAGGGCACGTCTGTTAGTGCTCATGTACTTAAGATGAAAGGGTACATCGACCAGATGAACAAACTTGGATATCCCATGAAGGATGACATGGCTACTGATTTCATCTTAAACTCTCTCCCAAGCTCCTATGCTCAATTCGTAATGAATTTCAACATGAATGGCTTGGAGAAGACAGAGGCCGAGCTACATGGTATGCTCAAAACGGCCGAGATGAATATCCAAGGAAAGAAAAATCAAGTTCTGATGGTCAGATCTGCTGGTGTTAAAAAACCTAACCCCAAGAAAAGAGGTTATAATAGCAAAGGCAAGAAGAAGGTTAATGTTGCTGCCAAGCCTACCACCAACAATAACAAGAAAGCTTCAAAAGCACCCCCTCCTGAGAAGCGCCAATGCTTTGAATGCAACAAAATGGGGCACTAGAAACGTAACTGTCCTAAATATCTAGCCAAGCTGAAGCTGCAGAGGGCCAGTGGTGAGGGCACCTCTTCAGGTATTCTCATTTATGTTATTGAAATTTTTACTGTTTCTAGCAACACATGGGTATTTGATACTGGATGTGGATACCATATCATTAATGTCTTGCAGGAGCCTAAAAGTTGGAGGAAGCTGAAACAAGGTGACATGGAGTTCATCGTTGGTGATGGGAAAAGAGTACCAGTTCTTGCAACTGGAACATATCATATCTCATGTCCTTATGGCCTTGTGGTTGTTTTAAACAATTGTTTGTTTGCACCTGGTTTAACCAGAAACATTATTTCAGTTTCTTTATTGTTTGAACAAGGATTTAAGTGCGTTTTTAATGGTATTGCTATTTCTGCCTACTTAAATGATATCTTTTATTTTGAGGCTAAACCTCAAAACGGTATTTATGAGATTGACGTTCAAACTAACAATAACATATATAATCTTTCTAAACGTATCAAATCTGGCATTAATGATACTTTTCTATGGCATTGTCGACTTGGCCACATAAGCAAGGCACGCATTAAAAGACTCCAATCCGAGGGAATTCTTGAACCTACCGGATATGCCTCATTTGATAATTGCGAGTCTTGTTTAGCTGGCAAACTCACAAAGGACCCCTTCACCCATGTTGGTGAGCAAGCCAAGGATCTGCTAGGCCTTATACACACTGATGTGTGTGGCCCTTTCAGAACCATGTCTAGAAATCATGAAAGATACTTCGTTTCATTTATTGATGATTATAGTCGATATGCTTATGTCTATCTTATGAAACACAAGCATGAAACATTTGAAAAGTTCAAAGAGTTTCAAAACGAAGTAGAGAAACAACTCGATAAATCTATTAAGACACTTCGATCAGATCGAAGTGGCGAGTATCTCAGCTTAGAATTTCTTAATCATCTGAAGGAGCACGAAATTATTTCTCTGCCCACTCCTCCTCGCACACCCCAACTTAATGGCGTGAGCGAGAGGAGAAATCGAACCCTACTTAATATGGTTCGATCGATGATGTGTAGAACTAACTTGCCTCACTCCTTCTTGAGTTATCTCTTATGACCGCCGCCCGCCTTGTAAATCTGGCACTGATGTGTTAGTATTTACACATCTTTTTGGCACAAAACTTCGTTCATTTAATGATCAATTCTTGGTTATATTAAACGTTTAGACACTTATTTGCTTCATTTCCTGTTTTGTAGGTTTTTGTGAAGCTTGGTGAATAAACAAGAAGATTCCAGGATAAACAAAGTGAAGTTTTAGGGTTTCTGTGATGGAGGCACGGTCGTGCCCCTATTTGGCACGGTCGTGCCAAGCTCCAAAACCCTAGGCACGGTCGCGCCCACATCTGGCACGACCGCGCCAAGCCAAATTCCAAGGCACAACCGTGCCTTGGCCGCCCACGGTCGCGTGTCATCTCATGAGTCTGAACATCCGTACATCCTCGATCAGTGGTACCCAATGGAAGCTACGGATCGGTCAAACCTCTGTCACACGGTCGTGCCAAGACCTAGACACGACCGCGTCCATGTCTTAGGCACGGTCGTGCCTTCTCTCCTGGCACGGTCGTGCCTCCCCTTTTCTACTTAAATAGAACTTAATTCTCATTCAGACATTCAGCAACCCAGGGGAGAAACTACTGTTCCAGCTCGAGTTTTCTTTGTTCCAGCCATATTTCAAGATTCTTGGAGAGGATACAACATCAAGAGGATCACCATACATCAACAACAACATCTAGGCTTGGAGGAGTGGTTTGATTCTTGTTTTCATATCATGTGTCTCTCTATTTTTACCTGCTAATTTGTTATTTTGATGCTCATGATGAGCTAAAACTCCTGTTCACTTTGGTTTAGATGAAGTTTAGATACATTTGACAACATTCATGGATTATTGGCAATTATTGTGTTAATGTTATGACAACCGTATGATTATTCTTTGATGAAATTATGTATTCAAGTATTTTGAGTTGTTTACAAGACTTGTATTTGTGTATGTCATATTATGTTGGAAAACTTATGATTTATGCTTATATTCATGGATTGGTGTATGTAATTATACTAGTTTATGGCATTCGACTAGGAATGGTGAATGAAGTCTTGTTTATGAATCATTATATTTGTATGTGTAACCTTATGCTTATGTTTGGAAAGACAAAGTATTTGTTATGATGTGTCATATTTAGTATTGTGTTTATCTAGGAATTGTTGACACATTCTCCTAATTTATATAATCTTTATATGAACATTGTATGTTGAAGAAATGCATATTGTTGTCTAAATTAATCAACTTGAGGTGGATAGTGTGTTGTTCATATTATCTTTCCAACTAGTTGTTGGATTAGTGTACCTTAATCGGAAGCTAGTTCAATCTTTATAAACATTGACATGATTATTAAACACGTGAGCCTCATTGTATGACTTTAGGTGGTTGGTTTGTGTAATTCATGCTAGCTTCCCGAATAGTCATTTGATTAGATATCTTTGACGAGAATTTAGTCAATTTATGTATCGTGTATTTGCCATATCTCTATGAATGTATTGAATGTATTCTAAATGGATTCGACACCGAAGTGATATTTTCTCCTTGATTGTTTGATTTGTGACTTTAGTCTAGTTTTATATTCTCACATATTAGTTTAGTTAAAAATCAACTTAAACATCTTTTACCCATATTTGATTGAATCTTAGTCCCGGTTTATTATCGCATACCACCGTGTCCACGGATTGATATCCGGTTCTTACCTTTACTATATTGCTATCCGACGGGTACACTGCCCGGTGTGTGTGATTAGAATTTGGTGAAAACCCTTTTTAAAACTAATTGTGTAAAACACTTATAAAAATATATATATAGTTTACACGCATCACTAGTCAAATGCCATAAACTAGTATAATTACATACACCAATCCATGAATATGAGCATAAATCATAAGTTTTCCAACATAATATGACATACACAAATACAAGTCTTGTAAACAACTCAAAATACTTGAATACATAATTTCATCAAAGAATAATCATACGGTTGTCATAACATTAACACAATAATTGCCAATAATCCATGAATGTTGTCAAATGTATCTAAACTTCATCTAAACCAAAGTGAACAAGAGTTTTAGCTCATCATGAGCATCAAAATTACAAATAAGCAGGGAAAAATAGAGAGAAACATGATATGAAAAAAAGAATCAAACCACTCCTCCAAGCCTAGATGTTGTTGTTGATGTATGGTGATCCTCTTGATGTTGTATCCTCTCCAAGAATCTGGAAATATGGCTGGAACAACGAAAACTCGAGCTGGAACAGTAGGTTTCTCCACTGGATTGCTGAATGTCTGAATGAGAATTAAGTTCTGTTTAAGTAGAAAAGGGGAGGCACGACCGTGCCAGGAGAGAAGGCACGACCGTGCCTAAGACATGGACGCGGTCGTGTCTTGGTCTTGGCGCGACCGTGTGACAGAGGTTTGACCGATCCGTAGCTTCCATTGGGTACCACTGATCGAGGACGTACGGCTGTTCAGACTCACGAGATGACACGCGACCGTGGACGGCCAAGGCATGGTTGTGCCTTGGAATTTGGCTTGGCGCGGTCGTGCCAGATGTGGGCGCGACCGTGCCTAGGGTTTTGGAGCTTGGCACGACTGTGCCAAATAGGGGCACACAGAGACCCTAAAACTTCACTTGTTTATCCTGGAATCTTCTTGTTTATTCACCAAGCTTCACAAAAACCTACAAAACAGGAAATGAAGCAAATAACTGTCTAAACGTTGAATATAACCAAGAATTGATCATTAAATGAACGAAGTGTTGTGCCAAAAAGATGTGTAAATACTAACACATCAAACAACCCCACACTTGAACATTGCTTGTCCTCAAGCAAGAAATCAAAATGAAACAAAACTTCCAATGAAACTATGGATCAAATCGGGAAAACCGTAAGCATTAATAAACTTATAAAGGTTTGAAGAGATTTTCAAGAAATGCAAAATTAACTAAATAAAACCCAATGAGCCCAATGACGTGATAACCGAATGTGCAAATGAATATGCCTAGGAAATCATTAGCATGCAACTTTATGCTTCTCACAATGTTCACACACACTCGGGAATATATATTATCATACAAGTAATGGAGTATGTATAGAACACTCAAATGCCAAGACAATGAATCATGCATAAATCATAAGCTTGCTAAAAGATCAAATCTCTACCAACTAACATGAAACAAAGCACAAATCAAGAGGGCTTTAAATGGGTTGTAACTTGGCAATGGTTAAGGGTGAGGAAGTGGAATTTTAAAATGGCTAAATGGCTAAGAACCCGGCGGTTATGCTAACTCAAAAACTAAAACAACTTCTAATATGAAAAATAAACTAACTAATACTTCCGTATAGATAAGAGCTAACAACCGAATTATTTCCATCTTTGCTCACAAAATTGCTCTAATCGGCTATAATTCACCTAATTTTAGTGATTTTTTTTTTGAAGGGAACTAAGTCAATATGCATCTTTCCTTAGCTAAAAACTTCTCAATCATTTAAAAATTACAACAAAATAAAAGCTATAAAGTTAACATTAGCCGACCGGATTTCTAACACGGGTGAAAAATAAATGAAAAGGCTAATGATGGTTTAATGGCGGTGTAATGTGGGTAATTAAAGAAAAGAACAGGATAGGCTTAACGTGGCTAACTAGTGGTTGTGTTCGGTTGAGGGAAAATAAAAATAAAGATAAAAGGCTAACAAAGTGGTTTATCCTAATGCCTCAATCATTTTTATGCAATATTTATGTTCATGATTTCGAAATGCATACTAAAAGCAAGTTCTAATAAGCATGAAACATCCGGCACACTCAAATCCACAAAAACGAGAGCAAACAATGTCTAAAGCTATCAAGGCTCAAAAATAAACTCACGGAAACGGAAAGGAATGGGTGTAAGCGAAAGGTTACATGCAATTCATTCATTCAGCCCACTAAAACTCATGGTTATCACAAAAAATTGGGTTTAACTCGATGGAATTTCTATTTCAATTGCTTTCGAAAAATCAAAGCTCTATTATTTACTAAAAATTGTGAATGCTAAACGGTTAACTGATTTAGTGTCAATAAAAATTATGAAGGAAGATTTTGCAAAAAAATTGAAGTGATAGAATGCTCAAAAGGACAAACATCGCGTGAATAAATTCCCACCCTACACTTAGAATCGTGCATTGCCCTCAATGTACAAAAAAAAATGTAAATAAAAAATAAACACCCAACCCCACACTTAGAAACATACATTGCCCTCAATGTATTCAAAAACATGCAATGCAATTGAGTGTGAAGGGAGAACTGAAACTTCCCTCGTGTCGATCATGGCACACGCAAAAATCCTACCCACAAAAATGACGTTCCACGTAGTTCCACAATTCCAAGATCTAATCAAGACTAACATCATCAAACACAGATCAGTAACATCAAGCCAAAATATCAACAGAAATGTAAATACAAATATATATAACAGTACATGGAAACAAAAGTACAACAAAAGAACAACATAAAACGCCGAAGCGTGATACAAGAGTTTGTACAATAAACAAGAAAGTACAACTCACAAAAATGATACCAAAAGGCAATGGGAGGTACTAATCCCACTACACACCCTCAAGGTCGACGCCGGAAGCCCCGCCTCCTGCTGCTGGTGGTGATGGTGGTGGTAACTGATGATGCGGTAGTGATGGTGGTGGCTGATGCTGTGGTGATGGTGGTGGCTGATCCGGCTGCATAAAGAATGGGAGGGGTACCACGTATGGTGCCCCGCCAGCAGCAGCAGCGGCGCACTGGACCTCATACTGCCAGGCCCAGTAACGCATGATAATGTAATGTGGAATGACAACCGGAGGTGGTGGTGGCGGCGGGGGCGGAGGAGGCGGCTGGTGCTCGTGACCCTGCTCCTGCTCCTGCTGAGCAGCGTGTGCCTGATGGGCGACGGCGATGGCCTCGGCCTCTGCCTGAACAAGATCTGGATCGGGGCCCGGACGGTCTGGATCCCACGTCCGTCCCCATCTATCTACCAACCTGATCCCTCCTGCGCCTCGACGAGCAACGTGCATGTTCCTCAGTGTCTGCACGGTCATCACAACGGTCTCGGCCACAGGGGTCAGGTCCCCTATCAAATCGTCGGTCAATTGCTGGAAGTGCCTAGCCAGCTTGGTCACGAAGTGACCTCCACATATCGCGCTGGTGACGTCGCGCCCTAAGCTATTTACCAAGTACCCCGCGATAGAATGCGCAAGATTGCAAGTGCGCGGGCGTACAAGGCAAAATAAGTAAAACAACTCCCTAAGGTTCACTACTGTCTCCCCCTAACCTCTCCCAGAAATGGAATAAACAATGCAACGATGGAGAACACGGTGCAAGGGGTCCCGAAGGCTCGAAGACTTGGTCAAACTCGGATCATACATCCCAAAACCAAACTCATGCCAGAACTGATCCTTGTCCTCCTCGATCGGGAACTCGGTGATACCATCGGTGAATATCTCAGTCTGAAGCTCCTGCCTCGTATACAGGCCCAATAATCTCCCGAACCTAGCAACTGACATCACTCGCCACTCCCCTCCTAGCCTAAACCTAATCGTCTCCGGCTGCTCTAAGTCTGCGCAAGGATAATCGAACTCATAAGTGGAGAAAAACTCGATCACAAGCTCAACATACTGGATCACGTGAAGTCTAAACAAGCGGCGCCATGGGGCGGTGACAAGGTCGTTCCACCGGTCCCGCTGACCGATGGCGTCTATGGCGGCAGGCTCCAAACGACGAGCGGCTAAAATCCGGCCTCTGCGTAGCCACAAAACGTCCAGACGAGCCTCGTACTCATGCTCGTTCATGTCAAACTCGAGGTACGGGTGGTCCCGGTTGCCTGCCATCTGCACGACAACAAAATTAAAATCAAAACAGTTATGAAGACGCTAAAATGAAGTTATGAAGTTTCTGACTTAATTATGAAGGGGCATGGTCGCGCCTGGGAAGGGGCACGACCACGCCAAGGCCAATATCCAAGCCCACGGTCGCGCTTGGTCGACCACGGGCAGGAACACAAACAAGACAGACACGGCCGCGCCTGGTATAGGCACGACTGCGCCAAGGTCAAACAAAGGAGACACGGCCGCGCCTGGTCTAGGCACGACCGCGCCAAGGTCAAACAATGGAGACACGGCTGCGCCATGAAATGAGCACGATCGTGCTCCACCCAACTACGACTTACAGTTTCAAATTTCATCAATTAAGCACGACTTATGAAGGGGCTTTCATAGCCTAGCATCCCAGGGGAGCAATGTACGACCTAATTCTACGTATTTACAGCCTTAAACATCTATAAATCGAAAAAATAAAAACGAAAAGGAAAACTAGGTTTATAATCGCGAAATAAGAGAGAATGGGGAGCTCGGGACGTACCTTGGATCGAAGAAATGAAGGAAAGTAGACCGGAAATGGTGACGGGAAGAAAATCGCCGAGGGGGAGGGGCAATCGTCTGCTGGGAGGTTAGGAGGGGGGTTGTTTGAAAGGTCTGCCATTTGAAAAGTTATTTAAATCGCCCCCAATGACTTAGGCATGACCGTGCCTAGGTTAGAGGCACGACAGCGCCTATAGGGAGGCACGACCGTGTCTCTTGCACATCAGACAGAAAACCCTGATTTTTATGCAGCTTGTACCAAACCCGACTGCGATTCTTCCAAACTAAAATTGCTAAAAAATTCAGAAGACATACCTGAGACATCCAATCCATATCCCCAATCCGCTCGATCCAAAACATGCTCCGAATACCTAAACTCAAAAATGAATGGTAAAATCCAAAAAAAATAATAAAAATAGGAAAATAAACATAGAAACAAAATCTAAGAATTGTTACCAAAGATGATACCGAAACAGGCTAAGTTTATTAACGAGTCGTTAGCTAGACTTAAGCCCCGAATTCATTTGTCCTTGGGGTGGAGGTCAACTACCTCCAATGCCGGGTCAACTGGTCCGTCAATGTATGGTTTAAGACGATGACAGTTGACCTTGAAGATCCTCCCATCTTCGTGCTCAATCACGACGGTCCCATAAGGAAACACCTCCCTAACCGTGTAGGGACCCGTCCATCGGGACTTGAACTTCCCGGGAAACAAACGCAACCTAGAGTTGTAAAGCAACACACGACCACCCACTCGGAATTCCTTCTTGTCCTTCAAGCGTCGGTCATGTAAACTCTTAGTGCGCTCCTTGTAGATCGTGGAGTTTGCATAGGCTTGATTCCTCAACTCATCAAGCTCATGAATCTGAGTGAACCGGTTCTCACCCGCGCTCACCAAGTCAAGATTCACCGCCTTTAATGCCCAATAGGCCTTATGCTCCAACTCCACCGAAAGATGGCACGCCTTCCCATAGATCAACCTAAATGGTGTGGTACCAATAGGTGTCTTATAGGCAGTCCGGAAGGCCCAAAGTGCATCATCTAACCTATCCGACCAATCCTTACGGTTCTGACCAACCGCCTTCTCTAGAATCCGCTTTATGCCCCGGTTTGTGACCTCTACCTGTCCACTGGTCTGTGGATGGTAGGTTGTGGAGAATCTATGGTTCACACCATATCGTGATAGAGCCTTCTCCAACTGGGCGTTGCAGAAGTGGGTCCCATGGTCACTGATAAGGGCTTTGGGGGCACCAAAGCGAGAGAACAGCTTCTTCAGAAATTGAACAACCACCCTAGCATCATTAGTAGGCAAGGCTTGAGCCTCGGCCCACTTAGAAACATAGTCAACAGCGACTAGGATATATCGGTTGCCACGAGAAGCTGGGAAAGGTCCCATAAAGTCAATACCCCAGACATCAAAAATCTCACAAATCTGGATGCTGTTATGGGGCATCTCATTCCTAGATGAAATGTTGCTCGCCCTCTAGCAAGCGTCACAAGCACGGATCATCTCATGAGCATCCCGGAAGATGGTAGGCCAGAAGAAACCGGCGTCAAAGACCTTCTTCGCGGTCAATGTAGCTCCATGATGTCCACCTGTCGGGCCCACGTGGCAGTGTCTAAGCACCTGAAGTGCCTCATCTCCAAACACACACCTACGCATGATCTGATTAGCTCCGACTCGAAACAAATAGGGATCCTCCCAGAGATAGTGCTTCACATCCGCAAAGAACTTTCGCTTCTGCTGATGCGTTAAGCCCTTAATCACAATCCCACTAGCAAGAAAGTTTGCAAAATCAGCAAACCATGGACACTCCTCATCCTGTGTATGTATGTGCATGAGAAACTCGTGGGGAAAATTGTCATTTATGGATGACCCCACAAGTTCAGATGAAGCTGAGCACTCAAGACGGGACAAGTGGTCCGCTGCGACATTCTCCGCGCCC
This sequence comes from Smallanthus sonchifolius, assembly GCA_023525975.1. NCBI lineage: Eukaryota > Viridiplantae > Streptophyta > Magnoliopsida > Asterales > Asteraceae > Smallanthus > Smallanthus sonchifolius. Next base: position 64,998,986 of record CM042021.1, on the reverse strand, counting down.
TTCTTATCGCGGATCTCAATGTCGAACTCCTGAATCAGCAAAACCCACCGGATTAGATGGGGTTTGGCATCCTGTTTGCTGAACAGGTGCCGAAGGGCTGCATGATCGGTGAATACAATGGTCTTTGATAGGACGAGATAAGACCGGAATTTATCGAAAGCGAAGACAACATCTAGGAGCTCCTTCTCTGTCGTGGTGTAATGCTCCTGTGCGTCATTGAGCGTCTTGCTCGCATAATAAATCGGGTGAAACTGCTTCTCTCTCCTCTGTCCTAAGACCGCCCCAACAGCGAAGTCACTCGCGTCACACATGATCTCAAATGGCAGCTTCCAATCAGGAGCCACCATGACAGGGGCATTCACTAACTTCTCTTTTAACAAATCGAATGCACTGAGGCACTTGTCGGAGAACATGAACTGGGTTTCCTTCTCAAGAAGTTGGGTCATCGGTCGGGCAATCTTAGAAAAATCTTTGATAAAACGCCTGTAAAAGCCCGCGTGACCAAGGAAGCTCCGAATAGATTTCACAGAGGTCGGCGGGGGCAGCTTAGATATGGTGTCAATCTTAGCTCTATCAACCTCAATCCCCGCACGTGAGCATTTCTCACAGTTCAACACCAGATTGGCCTCTTTACACCTAGCCAACATCCTCTCTAGATTCTCGAGGAAATGATCAAAGGAACTCCCAAACACAGAAAAGTCATCCATGAAAACCTCCATGGAGTCCTCAATCATATCATGGAAAATGGCCACCATGCAACGCTGGAAAGTGGCCGGAGCATTACACAATCCAAAGGGCATCCGCCGATAAGCAAATGTGCCGTAGGGACATGTGAATGTCGTCTTCTCCTGATCATCAGGAGCAATCGGGATCTGGAAGTAGCCTGATAAACCATCCAGGAAACAATAGAACATCTTTCCCGCTAATCTCTCCAACATCTGATCAATGAACGAGAGGGGAAAATGATCTTTCCGAGTAGCATCATTGAGTTGCGGTAATCGATGCAAACTCTCCAACCGGTGACTGTACGAGTAGGAATCAGCTCATTCCTTTCGTTGGTGATGACAGTCATGCCTCCCTTCTTAGGGACAACCTGAACCGGGCTAACCCAAGGAGAATCGGAGATGGGATAAATCAAACCAGCATCCAGTAACTTAATCACCTCCTTCTTCACTACCTCCTGCATGTTCGGGTTCAACCTCCTCTGGTGCTACACAGCGGGCTTGTAGTCATCCTCCATAAGGATCTTATGGGTACAAAAAGAGGGATTAATTCCCTTAATGTTCATAATCCTCCATGCAATTGCCTGCTTGTGCTGCTTTAGCACCTCCAGTAGCCTCTCCTTCTCATCACTCGTCAAATCAGAGGCGATAATGACGGGTAATCGAGACTCACCATCTAAAAAGGCATACTCCAAATGGCTCGGGAGCTCCTTAAGCTCAACAGGTGGTGGGTCCTCAATAGAAGGCCGCTCAATCGGCTCAGACTCTCTATCAACCATAGCAAAAACCGCTGAACACTGGGGAAACTCATAGCTCACCTGGCTATGCAACTGCTCATCAAACTGATCCTCACCAACTGGATCAAATGTCTCCCCCCTACAATCTGGGTGTCCAGGGACTCCTCCTCAGTTGTGTCCTGGAGATGATCACTCACAAGAATAAACAACCTCAACAAAGTAGAGTCAATCATCCTGATTCTGGGTATGCTGCATGGATTTCCCTATATCAAAGGTCACTTCCTCTTCATCCACCCTCAGTGTAAGCCTCCCCGAATACACATCAATCAGGGCCTTGGCAGTGGCCAGGAACGGTCGACCTAGGATAATAGGGACATTCTTGTCCTCATCCATCCAGAATCACAAAGTCTACAGGAAACACAAAACGATCAACCTTAACCAACATATTCTCCACTATCCCTCGCGGATACTTGACCGAGCGATCGGCCAGCTGGATACTCATGCGTGTCGGTGTAGGTTCTCCCAACTCAAGCTTAGCAAAGACCGCATATGACATGAGGTTAATGCTAGCACCAAGGTCAGCTAAGGCGTTGCTAACCGACAAGCTACCTATCAAACAAGGGATGGTAAAACTCCTCGGATCTCGTCTCTTCTCCGGTAGCTTGTTCTGAATCACCGCTGAACACTCCTCATTCAGCGTCACCTGAGATAACTCCTCTAATTTCCTCTTATTCGTGAGGATATCCTTCAAGAATCTCGCATACTTAGGCATCTGAGCCAGAGCCTCCACAAATGGTAAGTTGATATGCAACTGCTTACACAACCCTAGAAACTTACCATACTGCTCCTCCATCTTCTGCTTCTTCAATCTGCCTGGGTATGGAATGGCGGGAGTATAATCTCTCACAGGCTCGCGAGGGCGCGATGTGCTCACCGATTTACCCCTCGGCGGTGTCTCATCAGGAATCTCAATCACAACCTCCTCCTCAGATGACTCGTGCACAGGAACCTGTGGATCCGGTCCTGTGTCTCTACCGCTCGTCAAAGTGATGGCCTTCACATGAGCATTGGGATTGGGCTCAGTGTTGCTAGGCAGGCCACCTGGCTGTCTCTCAGAAAGAAGCTTCACGATCTGCCCGGCCTGGTTCTCTATGGTCTGGATCGAAGCTTTCTGATTCCTCAACTCAGTCTCATGCGTGTGGAAACGCTCCTCCATGTACCGGTTCTGCTTCTCTGCCAACTGATTCTGACTCTCTGAGTTGGCAAGTAGCCGTGCAACCATGTCCTCCAAACTGGATTTACCCTCAGGTGCGGGTGGTGGACCGCTGCTAGAACCTTGGCCTTGAAACTGGCCCTGCTGAGGTCGAAACTGGGAACTCTGTCCCTGAGACTGGTGGGACGGATGTTGGAATGGGGGGCGCTGAGTGAATCCGGGTGGTTACTGGCTATTGTTGCCAGACTTCCAACTGAAATTCGGGTGATTCCTCCACCCCGGATTATATGTGTTGTTGTAGGGATTATTCTGGGGGCGATTCTGGTTGGACATGAAATCAACCTGCTCGTGGGCCCCCTGATCCCCAACATGACAAGCACTCGTGGGATGCACCCCACCACAAAACGCACACAAGGACTGGGCCTTGTGGACGTGCATCTGATCAATCTTGGTGGAAAGTGCTTCCACCTGGGCAGCTAAAGAGGTAATTCCATCCACTTGATGGACACCCTGCCTCTGACTCCTCGCTCGGGAAGTATGCCGAGTGTAGCTCTTCGCTGCCAACTTTTCTAGCAAGTCATATGCCTCCTGGGGTGTCTTTGTTCCAATATCTCCACCCGCGTATGCATCAATCAACTGCTTCCCGGTCATCTCCAGACCATTGTAAAAGGTCTCACACTACTGCCACTTCAACAATCCATGGTGGGGAATCTTCCTCATCAGTTCCTTGAATCTCTCCCACGCCTCAAAGATCGTCTCCCCGTCGTCCTGCTGGAAAGAAAGAATCCTAGCCCTCAACTTTGATGTTTTCTCCGGAGGGAAGTACTTTTCTATGAATTTAGCAGCCATCTGGTCCCAAGTACTAATGGACCTAGGGGGAAGTGACAGTAACCAAGCCTTGGTTCGATCCCGTAAGGAAAACGGGAACAACCGGAGCCGAATAGCATCGTCGGTAGCGTCACGAATTTTGAAAGTGGCGCAAATCTCTAAGAAACTGGCCAAATGAGTATTAGGATCCTCGTGATCCTTGCCATCAAACTGACACATGTTCTGCACCATCTGTATAATGCTGGATTTGATCTCGAACTGATGTGCTCCAACCGTCGGCCTATTGATGCTCGACTCTAAACCCTCAAGTGTCGGTTTGCCAAAATCCGAAAGCGTCCGACCCGCATCCTCGTTCGCCATCTCCTCTACCTCGTCAACAAAAACCTCGTCAACAACAACCTCGTCAAACTCGAGTAACCGGGCCACAAAACGTGAACGGGCTCGCAATCTCCGATGAAGATCACGCTCCGGCTCGGAAGACGGCTCAGGAACCTCCTCGACGGGAGTTGAGAACATACACGATCTGCACGACAAGTTATATTTAAATTCGCGAACCTAGGACAAGGAAAACACAAGTTAGACAAAAACAAGTATAAAACAAAAGAAAATAAAATAAAATAAAATAAAAATAAAATAAATAAATAAAAATTGAAAATAAAAGTAAAGTAAATAAAAAAATAAAATGGGTTAAAAACCAAGATATATATATATATATATATACAAATGAAGCTAAAAATAAAATAACAAGTAAAATGCGAAAAATATCTATACACATAAAATTGCAAATAACAACAAGAAAAACACGATATTCACAAAAATATATATACTAAATGACTAAAAATTAATTCCAATAGTTCTCGCAAAACCGTGTCCCCGGCAACGGCGCCAAAAACTTGATGCGTGTAAACTATATATATATTTTTATAAGTGTTTTACACAATTAGTTTTAAAATGGGTTTTCACCAAATACTAATCGCACACACTGGGCAGTGTACCCGTCGGATAGCAATATAGTAAAGGTAAGAACCGGATATCAATCCGTGGACACGGTGGGATGCGATAATAAACCGGGACTAAGATTTAATCAAATATGGGTAAAAGATGTTTAAGTTGATTTTTAACTAAACTAATATGTGAGAATATAAAACTAGACTAAAGTCACAAATCAAACAATCAAGGAGAAAATATCACTTCGGTGTCGAATCTATTTAGAATACATTCAATACATTAATAGAAATATGGCAAATACACGATACATAAATTGACTAAATTCTCGTCAAAGATATCTAATCAAATGACTATTCGGAAAGCTAGCATGATATACACAAACCAACCACCTAAAGTCATATAATGAGGCTCACGTGTTTAATAATCATGTCAATGTTTATAAAGATTGAACAAGCTTTCGATTAAGGTACACTAATCCAACAACTAGTTGGAAAGATAATATGAACAACACACTATCCACCTCAAGTTGATTAATTTAGACAAAAATATGCATTTCTTCAACATACAATGTTCATATAAAGATTATATAAATTAGGAGGATGTGTCAACAATTCCTAGATAAACACAATGCTAAATATGACACATCATAACAAATACTTTGTCTTTCCAAACATAAGCATAAGGTTACACATACAAATATAATGATTCATAAACAAGACTTCATTCACCATTCCTAGTCAAATGCCATAAACTAGTATAATTACATACACCAATCCATGAATATGAGCATAAATAATAAGTTTTCCAACATAATATGACATACACAAATACAAGTCTTGTAAACAACTCAAAATACTTGAATACATAATTTCATCAAAGAATAATCATACGGTTGTCATAACATTAACACAATAATTGCCAATAATTCATGAATGTTGTCAAATGTATCTAAACTTCATCTAAACCAAAGTGAACAGGAGTTTTAGCTCATCATGAGCATCAAAATTACAAATAAGCAGGGAAAAATAGAGAGAAACATGATATGAAAACAAAAATCAAACCACTCCTCCAAGCCTAGTAGTTGTTGTTGATGTATGGTGATCCTCTTGATGTTGTATCCTCTCCAAGAATCTTGAAATATGGCTAGAACAAAGAAAACTTGAGCTGGAACAGTAGGTTTCTCCACTGGGTTGCTGAATGTATGAATGAGAATTAAGTTCTGTTTTAGTAGAAAAGGGGAGGCACGACCGTGCCAGGAGAGAAGGCACGACCGTGCCTAAGACATGGACGCGGTCGTGTCTAGGTCTTGGCGCGACCGTGTGACAGAGGTTTGACCGATCCGTAGCTTCCATTGGGTACCACTGATCGAGGACGTACGGCTGTTCAGACTCACGAGATGACACGCGACCGTGGGAGGCCAAGGAACGGTTGTGCCTTGGAATTTGGCTTGGCGTTGGTCATGCCAGATGTGGGCGCGACCGTGCCTAGGGTTTTGGAGCTTGGCACGACTGTGCCAAATAGGGGCACGACCGTGCCTCCATCACAGAAACCCTAAAACTTCACTTGTTTATCCTGGAATCTTCTTGTTTATTCACCAAGCTTCACAAAAACCTACAAAACAGGAAATGAAGCAAATAAGTGTCTAAACATTGAATATAACCAAGAATTGATCATTAAATGAACGAAGTTTTGCGCCAAAAAGATGTGTAAATACTAACACATCAACTAGGAATGGTGAATGAAGTCTTGTTTATGAATCATTATATTTGTATGTGTAACCTTATGCTTATGTTTGGAAAGACAAAGTATTTGTTATGATGTGTCATATTTAGTATTGTGTTTATCTAGGAATTGTTGACACATCCTCCTAATTTATATAATCTTCATATGAACATTGTATGTTGAAGAAATGCATATTGTTGTCTAAATTAATCAACTTGAGGTGGATAGTGTGTTGTTCATATTATCTTTCCAACTAGTTGTTGGATTAGTGTACCTTAATCGGAAGCTAGTTCAATCTTTATAAACATTGACATGATTATTAAACACGTGAGCCTCATTGTATGACTTTAGGTGGTTGGTTTGTGTAATTCATGCTAGCTTCCCGAATAGTCATTTGATTAGATATCTTTGACGAGAATTTAGTCAATTTATGTATCGTGTATTTACCATATCTCTATGAATGTATTGAATGTATTCTAAATGGATTCGACACCGAAGTGATATTTTCTCCTTGATTGTTTGATTTGTGACTTTAGTCTAGTTTTATATTCTCACATATTAGTTTAGTTAAAAATCAACTTAAACATCTTTTACCCATATTTGATTGAATCTTAGTCCCGGTTTATTATCGCATCCCACCATGTCCACGGATTGATATCCGGTTCTTACCTTTACTATATTGCTATCCGATGGGTACACTGCCCGGTGTGTGTGATTAGTATTTGGTGAAAACCCTTTTTAAAACTAATTGTGTAAAACACTTATAAATATATATATATAGTTTACACGCATCAGGCACCGACTACGAAGGTGGACAAAACCCCATATGAGATATGGCACGGGTCTAAACCCAATTTGTCTTACCTTAGAGTATGGGGATGTGATGCATATGTCACCAGCGATTCTGATGACAAGCTCGATCCTAGAGGTGAAAAAGTTGTTTTCGTCGGTTACTACAACAAAAGCGGATATTATTTCTATCATCCTGATGCAAACATTGTTTCCATCAAAAGGAAAGGACACTTTCTAGAGGAAGATCTTCTAAATCGAGGAACCGGAAATAATATTATGTATCTTGAAGAACTTCAAGAAACACAAACAACCACTGAGGAAGTTGGAGCATCTAATCAACAAGAAGTTGTTGCTGATGAATCAGACATAAACACAAGCGTTCGCAGAAGTAGCAGGTCTCCTAAAGAACCCAATAGATACCTATGGCATCTTGAAACTTCTGAAGTCCTGTTAGTAGCTGAGTCAAATGACGAACCTACAAACTACAAATCTGCTATCTCGGATCCTGAATCCAAGAAATGGCTTGAAGCCATGAACGCCGAGATGTAATCTATGCGTGATAATCAGGTTTGGGACTTGATTGAGCTACCCCCCGGTTCTCGGGCAATAGGGAACAAATGGATTTTTAAAAGAAAAACCGACATGCATGGTAATATACAAACCTATAAAGCACGGCTAGTTGCAAAGGGTTTCACTCAAACTCAAGGTATTGACTATGATGAAACTTTCTCACCCGTTGCTATGATCAAATCAATCAGGATACTGCTTGCCATAGCCGCGTACCATGATTACGAGATATGGCAAATAGATGTCAAAACCGCTTTTCTTAATGGACATCTCTCTGAAGATGTCTATATGGTTCAGACTGACGGTTTTGTTGATCCAAAGTATCCTAGTAGGGTCTGGAAACTGAATAAGTCCATTTATGGACTTAAACATGCATCTCGAAGCTGGAATCTTCATTTTGATCAGAAAATCAAAGAATTTGGTTTTGTCAAGAATGAAGATGAGCCTTGTGTTTACAGAAAGGCTAGTGGACATCTCTCTGAAGATGTCTATATTCAGCCTAACGGTTTTGTTGATCCAAAGTATCCTAGTAGGGTCTGCAAACTGAATAAGTCCATTTATGGACTCAAACAAGCATCTCGAAGCTGGAATCTTCATTTTGATAAGAAAATCAAAGAATTTGGTTTTGTCAAGAATGAAGATGAGCCTTGTGTTTATAGAAAGGCTAGTGGGAGTACTATATCATTTCTCATCTTGTATGTGGATGATATACTGATCATTGGAAACAACATCCCTATGCTTGACAAAGTCAAACAATGGTTAGGATCTTGTTTTGCAATGAAGGATCTTGGAGAAGCTGCTTACATTCTAGGAATCAAGATCTACAGGGATAGATCTAAGCAGCTTCTAGGGCTAAGTAAGAGTACTTACATAGACAAAATGATGACACGCTTTAGGATGGAAAACTCCAAGAAAGGAGGTGTTCCGATGACTAAAGGCACTGTGTTGAACAAATCGCATTCTCCTTCCACGGACATTGAAACTAAGGAAATAGAAGCAATTCCATATGCCTCAGCGATTGGTTCTATCATGTATGTTATGTTGTGCACTAGACCTGACGTCTCGTATGCTTTAAGCATGACTAGCCGTTTCCAGCAAAGTCCTGGCATTGCCCATTGGACTGCAGTCAAGAACATCGTAAGGTACTTAAGAAGGACCAAAGACATGTTCTTAATATTTGGAGGAGTGAAAGAGGAGATCACTATACGGTGTTACACTGATGCTAGCTTTCAAACTGACCGAGATGACTCTCGCTCACAGTCGGGTTTCGTATTCACTCTTAATGGAGGAGCTGTCTCATGGAAAAGCTCCAAGCAGAGTGTAGTGGCGGATTCAACCACCGAATCTGAGTATATAGCCGCATCAGATGCTGCTAAGGAAGCTGCTTGGATGAAGAAATTCATTACTGACCTCGATGTGGTTCCGAGTATTCACCAACCAATCGAGATACTTTCTGATAACACAGGTGCTATAGCTCAAGCCAAAGAGCCCATATCTCGTCACAAAGCCAAGCACATTCAAATAAAGTTCCACTATATACGAGAAATTGTGGAACGTGGAGACGTCGTGATAAGCAAGTAGACATAGATCAAAACCTAGCGGACCCGTTTACTAAGCCCATGACTCAGGACAAGCATGATCTTCACAGAGATGCTATTGGTCTTAGATTTGCTAGTGATATGTTTTGATTTAGTATTTTGAATGTGTGAAAAATTAAACAGTTGTACTTTTGAATTCTTTTTGGTTTACTGATTTAAATGCAATTCTGAATTCTTATAACTGTGTTCGATTTTAATACGTTTAATCCATGAATCTCATATTCTTAATTATCCTTAGTCGGTCAGACTCGTGGGAACGTCTCTGAATTAAGACTTTTCTGAACTTCGGCTCAAGGAGTTGACTCCGAACATCACAGGCCTCATTTTGAATGACGTTGGATGTAACTCGCATCAAATCATCTTCATGGATCTTTGTCATAAGATGTTTTGCTATTGGTATACTCATTAGTATCCTCTGACCTGAGATACGTACTAGAACTGCCGTTTACCAAGAACCATTCTTTAATCACTGTCAAACATTGTCGCGTAACTGCCAGTCATATAGACTTTGATTAGGAATAGTTCTGAAGTTCAGTGGGAGTTGTATGTAGTCAATAAGGAATTCTGTACTCTTACATTATATGTAACAAATAGGCATCGTGGCGCCCTCGTTGATTCAAACTGGTGAAGTGTAAGGCCTTACCCAAACTTACTATGTGTTTGATTGGACCACTTTGATTCTTGATCGAGAACAATAATAATTGAACGCCATATGAGAACGAACTGAATCCATGTCTCATTGATTCAATTGATGTTTTATACGGAAAGGATGAATGACAACTATTGCCATAAATCTATTGTCTTGCTTTAGTTAGCTGTTACTAACACCGAGATATTTGGTTAATGACTTTAAAGCGTCATACCTTGTTAGGGACAGCCATGTGCAACTAGAGCGCCGCTGACTGTTTGCGTTGATTTATCGTGGATCGTCCAAGTGGGAGATTGTTGGAGTTTATGGACCGACCCGATGGACAACGCGACTGATCGAGCTATGACCCGTAAGAGTTACACCTAGGGCAACGAACATTAAATCCACTTAACCTGTTTAACTGGTAATTACGAACTGTTAGCGAGACGGTATATTTTATATATATTCGTTAGACGCGAATTATTATTTATACTAGTTTATAAATAATAATTGTATATAAATAATAATTGGGTTCGGCTTTTGCATCTCGTATTGGACTATGGGCTCGGAAACAATTATTAGGGTTTATAATTATTATATAATTATAATCTTTTAATATGATCTGTGACAATAAAAACGATTTGCAAACAGCCGCATTAAGGCTTTCGAAGGTCAACTCCAATTAAGAAAAAAAAAGTTTTTTTGTTTTCTTTTGGTTTTGATATCGCCGACATACAAAACGGAATCCTCCCTTTTGGTGTTTTCGGCAACCATCTAACCAGCCCCAGCCGTCGCCGCTGTCCCGTTTCCGGCCAGCCCCGGAGTCCCCGTTCTCTCGCATTTCAGTTCGTGATCTAGCATCGGTTCGTTGTACCTCGGTGTCTCGATCGGCTATTTATTAACCACTAAGGTATAATTAATCTCATCAGTAGATTAATTATTTTTTTTGTGTGTTTGCGTGTTCATAATCAGATCCTGTTCGGTTTGTCAGTGCTGTTAAATAGGTTATGATTTTATTTTCCGCTACGTATTTATTAATTAACTGAATTAATTAATTTTTCTGTTAAAACCCGTTTTTTCAAAAGTCAAACTGATCACCACTGAATCCCAACACAGCCACCCATCAAAACCTAATGCAACAACAAGCTCAGACGAACGCCAGGCATACATCTTAGCAATCGCAATGAGTAAAGCATTACACATAGTATGCCCGTCCCCCATCAACGTATATTTTTTTGTTTTACGTGCACGTAACTCTTCCTCAGCTAAAAAGGACTATGGAAACAAACCCAAAAACACAATTTTATAACCGAACCAAAGAGATGCACCAGCGTAAGAAGTAATTCTACCGAAACTCTGATGCCTAAAAATTAAAAAAAAAAAATAATCCATAAGGTCAACAGTAACCAACTAACAATACATGCAACTTCTGGCATCATCTGATGAACTTCAAACAAAATGCAGTCGACATAGAAGAAATTATATCTTTAAAATGAGCAATTTTAAAGTATGCTGAACAAAGATAATATTAAAAGAATAATCACTGTTGTCATTTTCTTGGAACATAATTTTTCTCATACCTATTTGTAATAAGAAAACTTATAGCACACATCCAAACACCCCTTAACAGTATCAAGTTCAAACACCATCATAAGCAAACATATATACTACTTGAAAGATGTTCCTAAATTCAAATTGCACCTACAACATAAATCTCCGAATTGATACAACACCATTTACTTTACTGTCTGGAGCATAAATTTGTATATACAATGCCAATACATGTAACATGAAAATCACATCAAACCTAAGGGGCCATAAACTCTATGTGACAATTTGCAGATCCTATTACTTGCGGGCTAAGGGCACATTCATTTGTGGGCCTTGACACATTCAGTTAACAAAAAAAAAGTCATTAGTTATTCACCTATATACAGGCGAAATGATACATGCTAAATCGAACACACAGATTGTTACACCCCAGTTTCCAGATATTGGTTACAGTGACGTTGATACAGAAACTCACAGCGGAAGACTAAAAACCTCAAACTTTTATTATAAGAATATTGTTTACAAAACAGAATGGACTGAAAAACAAAACATGGTTCCTAACAGGAACCTATAACACTAGACTTATGGTTCCATGAACCTGCCACCAGTTAAGGCCTTATGGTTCCACATAACATGCCTTCATTCAATCTATTAAAACATCTATATGTATACCAGTTGGAAAGCCCTGGAATGCCGACAAGCTATAGCCTCTAAGCTAGTGGTCACCTGTGCTCAAAAACATTTTAAAACATTTGGATCAGTATAAAGTTGGTGAATTCATAAACAAAACCATGTTTTCACAAGTTGTATCCATGATACAAAACACCCCACGACCTTAGCTTTACTCGTGTCTGGGTCTAACAACCATCCATCCCAATCCCCACCAGTAGCCTTAGCTTTACTTGGGCTTTGAGCTTTTATTATATATATATATATATATATATATATAGGTAACTAGCTGGCTATCAGATACAAGTCCGGCAATAAGGAGATGATCAGTCTCGCCCTTCAGTCCCACCCTCATCGGCCGTAATAAGCGTTATTTACGGGTATATATACATAGGATATCATGGGATCTCAACAAAATTATTTGAAAACAACATTTTCATAGAGTAAAGTTTAGAGGAACTCACCTCAAAGCACGTCCTTCCGAATTACATACAATAACCAACACCTCGAGTATATCCTAGATCATATCCACATTATTATAATCAGTATCCATGTCTTAGGATTGCATAATCAAACCTTGGGGTATTCAGAAACATTATCTCGGTACTATATACAACAATTTGTGGACGATTTGCGAGAAACTGGACTCTCTAACGCGAACCGTGGCTCAGGATTGGATCTTTAAGTGTTTGTGTGTGTAGAATTGGTGTGTGGGATGGAGTAAATAAGCTGGGATCGACCATGTATTTATAGGGCAAAGTTAGGGGTCGTGACAGATCGTTACCGCGGGTGACGGTCCGTCACCCCTTTACTTGGTGACCACGCACTTACGAGCTACATAACGAAATGTTACGTCCCGTGACGGTCCGTCACGGGTCTGAGTCAGCTGCCACGTGCTGGCCTCAGATCGAGCGGCTTAATTTTGCGGCGTGATGGACTGTTACCCACCATGACTGTCGGTCATAGGGTTTCCGCATCAAAATTGGACCGTTAGTCGGTAGACACGTGCCATTCCCGTAATGATTTCCTTGGTCAAGTCGTAACGGACTGTTACTACCTGTGACGGCCCGTAACCATTCGTAACCCTCATGTGACGTTCCGTCATAGTTCAAAAATCAAAATTTATTACTTTTAGTCCCCCGACTTTGATTATTTGGCATTTTCAGTCCATATTTTCTTGTTAATTTTTAAGGTGTTAGAAATCTCCCCTCCTTAAAAAAATTTCTTTCTCAAAATTCAATATCACTTGAACAAATGTGGATACTTAGCTCTCATTTGTTCAGTTAATTTCCATTTTTGGTCGGCACCCTTCCGACCTTGCCATTACACTAGTACCATTGGTATCATCTTCTTTCTCAACTTTCGATCTTGTGTTCCTAAGATCTTAACCGGTTGTTCGGTGAAATAGATTTTATCATCAACATGCACATCATCCAATGTGATTGTCTGCGTGGGATCTACTAAGCACTTGCGTAAGCAAGGCACATGAAAAGTGCCATGAATACCTTGCAATGCTTCAGGCAATTCTAGTTTATATGCAACTGCTCCAACCTTTGCCATGATTTTGTAAGGTCCAATATATCTTCGCCCTAACTTTCTGTGTTTTGTAAATCTTACAACACCTTTCCAAGGTGACACCTTTAACATAACATAATCACTAACTTGAAATTCTAAAGGTCTTCGACGTCTGTTCGCATAACTCTTCTACCTGTCTTGGGCAGTTTTCAATCGTTGGTTAATCTTATCTATCTTATCAGTTGTTTCTTGTAAGATTTCTAGTCCATATAATTGACTATCTCCTTCCTCAGCCCAACAGATTGGAGTTTTGCATTGCCTACCATATAAAGCCTTAAATGGTGCCGCTTTTATACTTGAATGGTACCTGTTGTTGTAGGAAAACTCGATTAGTGGTAGATGATTATCCCAACTACCTCTGAAATCATATACACAACCTCTTAGCATATTTTCTGGAGTTTGGATTGTTCTTACACTTTGTACATCGGTTTGAGGGTGATATGTTGTACTCATGTTCATTCGAGTTCCCAATTCTTTCTAGAAACTTGTCCAAAATCTAGATGTGAACCGACTATCTCTATCATAGATAATAGTTAGTGGTATACCATGGCGGCTCACAATCTCATTGATATATAATCTGGCTAGCCTATCCATTGAATAGTTTTCATTAATGGGAATAAAATGTGCCGATTTGGTCAGTCTATCGATCACAACCCAAAAATAGCATCATGCCCTTTTTGAGTTCTCGAAAATTTTTTGACAAAGTCCATTGTAATCCTATCCCATTTCCACATAGATATCTCCAACTGTTGTAGCTGACCTGCAGGTTTCTGATGTTCGATTTTGACTTAGAGACAAGTCAAACATTTCTCTATGTATTGGGGTACTGATCTCTTCATGTTTGGCCACCAGTAATTATTCTTTAAGCCTTTGTACATTTTATCTGCTCTAGGATGTATCGAGTATTTTGACTTGTGAGATTCATCCATGACTTTCGTTTGAATCTCTCCAAGTTTAGGAATCCAGATTCTATCAAATCTTAGGATTCTGTCATCGCCGTTGGTTAGTAGCTTCTCTTTACCAACCATGTGTTCTTTCTTAATGTTATCATCTTCTAGTGCTTGGATCTGAATTTCTTTGATTTGATTCATCCAATCCACCGTGATTTATAATCTCCAGGCTCTTATCTTAATTGGTTTGATTTTCTCTTTCTGGCTTAAGGCATATGCCACGACATTAGCTTTCCCGGGATGGTATTTGATTTCACAATCTTAGTCATTGATAAGTTCCATCCATCTCCTCTGTCTCATATTCAACTTTTTTTATTGAATATATATTAGAGACTTTTATGGTTTGTATATATCACACACATAGTACCATATAGATAGTGTCTCCAAATATTTAGAGCAAACACTATGGCAACAAGTTCTAGGTCATGTGTGGTATAGTTCTTCTCATGAACATTAATTTGTCATGATGCGTAGGCTATCACTTTATCTCGCTACGTCAGCACACAACCCAGATCAATTCAGGAAGCATCATGGTAAAATACAAAATCATCGTTCCCTTCGGGTAATGTTAAGATTGGTGCACTACTAAGTTTCTGCTTAAGGGTATTGAATGCTTCGTCTTGTTTCTGACTCCAATCAAATTTCAATGCTTTATGAGTTAAAGCGGTTAATGGAGTAGCGATCTTGGAGAAGTCTTGTATAAACCTCCGGTAGTATCCAGCTAGACCATGAAAGCTTCGAACCTCAGTGGGTGTTTTCTGAGTTTCCCACTTCATAATAGCTTCAATTTTGACTGGATCTACTTGGATTCCCTGCTGATTTATAACATGTCTAAGGAACTGTACCTCTTGTTTCCAAAACTTGCATTTGGAAAACTTTGCTTACAATTTCTATTGTCTGAGATTTTCCAAAACTATCTTAAGGTGTTTGGCATGCTCTTCCTGAGTTCTGGAGTAGATGAGGATATCATCTATGAACACTATAACGAATTTGTCAAGGAATGGTTTACATAATAGGTTCACTAGGTCCATAAATGCCACGGGAGCATTTCTTAGACTAAACGACATAACCAAGAATTCATAGTGTCCATATCGAGTTCTAAAGGCAGTTTTAGGTACATCTTCTTCTTGTACCTTTAACTGATGATATCTCGATCTAAGATCAATCTTCGAGAAATAATTAGCTCCTTGCAGCTGATCAAACAGGTCATCTATTCTCGGTAATGGATACCTGTTCTTTACAATGAGCTTGTTCAGTTCCCGATAATCTATACACATACGCATACTCATGTCCTTTTTCTTCACAAATAATATAGGTGCTCCCCACGGTGAAGTACTTGGACGTATGAAACCTTTGTCTAACAGTTCTTGAATTTGCTTCATCAATTCCTTCAATTATGAAGGTGCTAAATGATACAGTAGCTATAGGTTTAGCTCCAGGTATGAGGTCTATTCGAAATTTGATTTGTCGATCCAGTGGGAGATCGGGTAATTCTTCCAAAAAAAAATGATCGCACACTACAGTAATGTCCGCAATTTGCCATTCGTAGTTAGAGTCTAAAGAATATACTACGAATACACTACATCCCGCTTTCACACATTTCTTAGCTTTAGCTACATATATAGTTTCAATCTAATTTTCATCACTATTGCATTGTATCAGTATAGACTCTCCGTTAGGTCTACTGATGTTGTCGTGTGATAAGTGTAAATATTATATAATAATATTTAGAGATATTGGTTTCACGAGATTAGGTTTTAAATTTATAAAATGATAATTACTTTAACTTAAAACACACAATAGGCAAGTGTACCTATCACAGCTTAATATCGTTTAGGTAAGAACCAAGTATCGAACCAATGGACACGGTCGAGTTTCAGTACTCAACTTTTGTTATCGTTTAGCCGGATTAATTAGTGAGTGAGTTTTGTGTGCTTGTGAATTAGATAAGTAAATGATAGAAGAGTAAATGATGGTAAAGTAAATAGCATAAAAGTAAAAACGTGTGTATGTGTGTAACAAAAATGTAACGAACAAAATAGTAAATAGCAGAAAAGTAAATATCTCTGAAATGATCAGGTCACAAAAAGTATTGCTTTGGGCTTCGAATCCTCTTGGTACGTGATAATGTTAAGTTGACTAATCTCGTGATATGACTACTACAAACTTGTGACCCGGGTCACTTCTAAAGCCTCATACTCACGACATTTGATTCACGAATTAAAATCTTTAACTTAGAATAGTAATGCCTCCCGTTAAGGACAACATTTACCTTCAACTCTTTGGTGTTTTCTCCGAGTTGGTTTAGGACATCGAACTTAAATGCTTAAGTATTATTGTTAAATAGGTAATTATACTTTGCTCACCGGGAGGCGGTGCAACAATGGGACCATGTATAAAGACATATCATTCCCAACACGAGTTAACCAATTTTTAGTCTCATAATAAGTTCGTATAAAGTGTTGAAGCACTTTTGTGTGACAAACACTCTAGATAGAGTCTTAGTTTATGTACTTTCATTGTTTGTATTTGTCTTTGTTTGTAAGCGTCTGTATATATTAGTTATCGAGTTGTATTTACTAATGTATGTTGATAGTTGCTTAATTCTCTAAGTGTTTTGCGCACTTAGTGTGTGCGCAGGAAGTAGTTCCTGCGTACTTAGAAAGTACGCAAGAATACTCTCCATACTTGCTAAGTACGCATGAGCAATTTGCCTTGCGCACTTTCTAAGTGCATAGAGATTAGGTCTTGTATAAATAGGATAGGTTGACAGAACTTAAGTACGCAGACTATTGTGCACTCAGTATTTTTCTCTCTGTAACCTTCAAGTGTTTATAATAGACGAAAGTTTAAAGTGATTCTCTTGTCGGTTTACTTTGTGTTGTTTGACTCTCCACCTAGTCACGGGTATTCTGCACCCGGTCAGACTAGCCAACGCACTTGCATGTGATGATCAGTGACAACCGAGGGACCTACAAGTGGTATCAGAGCATTGCTCTTGATTTCGAGTGTTGTGAGTGTGTTTGGAACATTTTCTTCACATCCTACAGATTTTTTGTAAGAAAAAGTGGGTATTTTTGTTGATTTTTGTGATAAATTAGGGGTAGCTCTTGAGCACTAATTTAGAAGCAAAAATCACTCAAAAACCGACTTTTGTTGTGTATTTGAGTGTTTTGAGCATCAAAGGTTGGTTAGAAACGAGTTTCTGACCCTTTGGCTCATTTTGTTTGGTCAATTTTTTGATTTCTGCCATCTCCGGTAAGCTTCCAGTGACTAGAAAAGGTTGGTGAGAGTTGGTGAAAAGGTGACCTCCGTACTTACCTTATTTGGCAACAAGTACTATCTTGCTGCGTACTTGGTGCGTACATAAGTTATTTCCTTCGTAATTATCATTTACTCCTACGTACTTATCAAGTACGCAAGAGCAGATACTAACTACGCAAGACTACTTCTTTAAGTGCGCAAGGCCAGTTACAAGTGCGCAAGTTTCTGTGACTTTTCTGAAATTTGACTAAGTGTTCACCATGTCAAATCTTCTGAACCTCGGTAACCTTCTGAACTATGACAACGAGATCGGAACCCCTCAGAAACCACCAAAGCTGCTTAATGTAAATGATTATTCAAAATGGAAAGTACGCTTTGAGCATTATATTTCTTATACCGATTCTTCGTTGTGGATACCCATTCTAGAGGGCTATAAGCATCCCACATACATTTACCTTGATGACGAAATTCCCAAGCCTATCTCTAAACTTGATGAAGAAGAAAAGAAAGTTTATGATAGAGAGAAGAAGGCACACGGATCTATCATTATGGCTTTAACTAGGGAGTTATTCCACAACTTACAGAAGAGATTCGAGGGCAATAGTGACATCAAGAAAAGTAAACGGGATCTTCTTAGGAAGCAGTATGAGTGCTTCAAATTTCTGGAGAACGAATCCATAGATGAACTCATCTCTAGATTCTATCATTTGCAGACTGAGTTGAAAGATTTTGACCTCATCTATCCAAATGAGGAATTAGTTGAAAAATTTTCTGGATGCTTTGCCACCCAAATTTTAGATGTATACTACCCTGATGAGAGAAAATTCTAAGTTTTATGAGATGATAATTGACGAGGCAATTGGAAAGGTTCAAGCACATGACATGAACCTAAAAAGAAAGGAGAGCTCGGGAAGACCTCAAATACAAGACCCTTCTATGTATTATGGGACGTCTTCTACAACCAAGTCATCGGGCTCTGGAATTGCCCTTTTCTCATGAAACTCTCATGAGGAAAAAATTGTAAAGGCTTGTGGTGGTCATGCATGCTATGCAACATCTGGTTCTGGTTCTAGATCTCATCACCAGAACTCCTCAAGAAATCCTTCTCCCACATCTTCAGCTAACCAATCAGCAATAGCCAAGATAGCTGAAGATCACGTGGCTTTATTCTCATCATGCATGCTTGCTTATGAGAACTTCATTGGCAGCAAGCTAACGGATCCTGAAAACATCGAAGAAGACTTTAATCAGGTGGATCCGGATGATATGGAGGATATGGATATTCAATGGAATATGGCCATGATCTTGAGGAGAGCCAAGCGTTTCATGAATAGAACAGGAAGAAAATTCATTGGCGGGTATTCAAATGCCAAGGTTGGTTTTGACAAATCCAAGGCCAAGTGCTACAAGTGTCTGAACTTTGGACACTTTTCTCGTGAATGTCAAAAGGACAGAGCACCGGCTTTGGGTTTCACCAGACCTAGCCAAGGAAACAGCCAAGGCTACAACAACTCAAACAACCACAATCAATGCCAAGGTGGAACGTCCAATGCATTGGTGGCTCAACAGGATGATAGCTTTGATTGGGGTGTTCATCTGGAGGATGCTCTTATTACACAAACTTAGGTTGGTCTCATGGTTGAGATTATGGAGATGATGGAAGCTAAGGAAAGGGAAGCTTCTGTGGCTGATCTAGAAGAGTCTACAACTGTTGTTGCCCTCATGGCTATTGGAGAGGCATCAGGTTCATCAAATGAGGTAGACTCTAATCCTTTTGCTGTAATTTCTTGTTCTAAATGTCTAAGCTTAAATGTTGAAAATTCTAAGCTTCAAGACAAAGTCGAACCCCTTCGTATTGCAGCGTTAAGCTACAAGGAAAATGAAAAATGATTTAAAGATTCAATTGAAACGTTGAAGAAAGAAAAACATGATTATTCACTTAAAATCAGCGATCAACAGTTTCACTTGGATGTTGCATACAAGGGGTTAGAGAAAAGGAACAATGAGATCAACAAGCTGCAAAATGAGATCTTGCAGTTGAAATGTACTAATGAGAAGTTGAAAAATTCTCGTTTTGTGGTGGAACACTATAAGTCTGTAGTGAGGCAATTGAATGGCTTAGGGTTGGGTACTAATGCTATTCCTCCACCAGTTAGCGGGAAATTTGTCAACGGCTTAATACACATTGATTTGTCTTGCCTTGATGAGTCCTCAGGTAAGGATGATTCCTCTGACATGGATGATTACTCAAGTAAGGCTGACTCTCCATCTAATGAGGAGTTCTTTACTGCTTCTGATGATGGGTCTGAAAGCACCTGCCCTGAAGGAGTAGTATCTGAGGAGTTGTTATGTGAATAGAAAATTAAGAAAAACATTATCACTAATAGTGACAATTGTATTTTGACTGAACCCGATATCATTGAATCAAATGATAAATTAAAGGTAATGCTTTATGGGGGGGTATAAACACATTAATAAAGTTAAGAAAGAAGCTTTTTCAGCTCATTATTGGCTTGGTTATAAAGAAAATTTGCAAAAATATTATACTCTCAAAAACCAATCTTTATCGGGTCAAACTCCTGTTCACCAACCAACTCCTCCTGCTCATAATGCTGAGTCATCAAATGCCAGATCTAATGAGCCTTACAGGAAGACTTACATAGACAAGAGGACTTGCTTTCACTGTGGTATGGTTGGTCACATTTTTGTGAACTGCCCTTCTAAGAACCATGGGAAACGGCCAATTGTTCCACAACCGGCTGTCATCCCTAAGTCACCACCAGTGAAGCATCCCAAAAGTCCAAAAGCAAGTGTGGTGAAACCACCAGTAAAACCTATGGTAAAGCCAAAGACCATATATGAGGCTAAACCATCTGTTTCAAGAAAGGGAAAGCATCCTGCTAAACCTTGTGTATCTACCTCTGGTAGTACACCTACTGGTGAGAAACCTGTGGTGAAACTCTCTAAGCCATAGAGAAGGAGAAGGAACAAGAGGTTGAGAAAGCTTGAACAGCTGACTAAAATTCAATCAGGTGAAGCTTCCACTAGTTCACCTGTTACTGTGGAATCTAAGTCTACTGTTCCAGTTAAGAAAAAGAAAAGATCCTGGAACCACAAAGATAAAAATTCTCAATCTCCTAGTCCCAATTCTTCTAAAGATTCATCCATTTTTAACAGTCACGACTGTGAGTTAATTGAGGTTGTTTATTTTAAGAAAGACGGACGACCCAAGACCACTATGGCTTGGGTCTCCAAATCTAATTAATTCTTTTGGTGACTCGTGCAGGGACATCCGAATGGTACTATCTCTAATCATTGGTATGTAGATAGTGGATGCTCCCAACACATGACAGGTAACATGGCCCTGCTTCAAGATGTTAAACCATTCAGAGGCGGCTATGTGGCCTTTGCTGGAGAGAAAGGCGGTAGTATCACGTGTCAAGGCATGGTGTCAAATGGTTGTGTCAGCTTTGACAATGTCAACTACTGCGAGCAGCTGAAGCATAACTTGTTGAGTGTCTCCCAAATGTGCGATAAGGAGTACTCAATGATGTTTGACAAGAATGAATGCTTGATACTCAAACCTGGTTTTGAGGTTCCTGACGACTGGATTTTGATGAAAGCACCAAGGACAAACGACACCTATCAGATTGATATGAGCGTGGCAACAACCACCTCATCAGTTGCTACCTGTTTGCTTACCAAAGTGACAGAACTTGACTCTATCTTGTGGCATAGGAAACTCGGAGATATTTCTTATCGTAAAATGAATCATCTTGTCCGAAACGGTTTAGTAACCGGTATTCCTAAGATGAGATTTACCGTTGCAGATGACTGTATGCCTGGTAAAAAGGGCAAACATCAACGAAAGTCTCACAATCCCAAGCTCCAAAACTCCATCGATACCTCTTTGGAGCTATTACATATGGATTTGTTTGGCCCCATAAGTATCAGGAGTATTGGAGGTAAGTCATTCTGTCTGGTTGTAACTGATGATTTCTCACGTTTTTCTTGGGTGCAGTTTTTAGGTACGAAGGAAGAAACTGCTGATATTCTTCAATACCTGATCCTGAGCTTGGAATCTCTTTGCATGTTGAAGGTTAGAAGAATAAGGAGTGACAACGGAACTGAATTCAAGAATTATTTGATGGAACTTTTCTGTCTCAAGAAGGGGATCCGTCACGAATTTAGTGCCCCGTACACACCTCAGCGGAATGGAGTCGTAAAACGGAAGAACAGAACATTGATTGAGACTGCAAGGACAATGCTATCAGATGCAAAACTTCCTGTCACTTTCTAGGCAGAAGCGGTTAATACAGCTTGTCACGTCTTGAACAGAGTTCTGGTTGTCAAGAGGCACAACAAGACTTGTTATGAGTTGATCAATTATCGACCTCCCAATCTTGACTATCTAGTTCCTTTTGGTAGTCCCTGTTCCTTATTGCTACAATACAAAGACCGCAAGTCTAAGTTTCATGCAAAAGCGGTGGAAGGCATCTTCTTAGGATATGTTGCCAACTCGCCTTGCAAGAGAGTGTACAATATAGGAACTCATACTGTCAAGGAGTGGTTTGAAGTGGATTGTAGTAAACAAAACATTCCACCAGAACCAACTGGTCGAGCTTGGGGTTTTGATTATGATGCGCTATTCAAATCTTTCAATCTTCCAGATTTATCTGCAAATGATGCCGCAAATGTATATGAATTATTTGGTGGCGGTGATGACTCCAGTTTCTCAACACGTGCTACTGTACCGATTGTAACTCCTGATTCCTATGCTGCATTTGCATCCGGAAATCTTAATGGTGATAACAACGAAGATGTTCATGTTGACGGAAATGACGCTCAAGCTAATCCTAACACTCGTGTAGGAAATGAAGCTCCAGCTGATCCAATCAACATTGAATCTTCTTCTTTTGGAAGACAGGACATGGGGGAGTTAAGCACGAACCTCGATTCAGAAATTCAGGAACCAAATGTACCAGAGATGAGAGTGTATAAGAATAATCCAATTGACAACATTATTGGGGATCCTAATGCCGGTGTTCAAACTCGTCATCGAACCAATGCTGAGAACACTAGTCTCTACTCTGAGATACTTGACACTGGTGTCATGGAAACATGTCGGCATGCTGCATTCGTGTCCCAGTTGGAGCCGAAGAATGTGAAAGAGGCTCTCGCTGACAACTGCTGGATTGAGGCAATGCAAGACGAACTGTCTCAATTCCAAAAGTTGCATGAGTGGGATTTGGTTGACTTGCCAAGGGGAGTACAACCAATTGGCACCAGATGGTTGTTCAAATGCAAGACGGATGATCGTCATGTTGTGGTGAAGAACAAAGCAAGGTTGGTTGTTCAGGGTTTTTATCAACAAGAGGACTTGAAGCCATTCGACTGTTTCTGGCTTATGCCTCATATGTTGGTTTCAAGGTCCATCAACATGATGTGAAGTGTGCTTTCCTGTATGAAAAAGTACATGAAGAGGTCTATGTCACTCAACCCCCAGCTTTGAAGATCCGCATAATATCAATAAAGTGTACAAGCTCGACAAAGCACTTTATGGTCTTCATCAAGCACCTAGGGCATGGTATGAGACTTTATCTAAGCATCTATTGTCTAATGGTTTTGACCGTGGACAGATCGACTCGACCCTCTTCATACAGAAAGCAGGAGGTGATATTCTTCTTGTACAAGTGTATGTCGATCACATTATCTTCGGGTCTACAAATTAAGAGATGTGTAGGGAATTCGAACAGGTGATGAAGTCCAAGTTTGAAATGAGTAACATGGGTGAATTGTCGTTCTTCCTAGGTCTGCAAGTCAGTCAAAGAGAGGATGGCATTTATCTGCATCAAGCAAAGTATGTGCAGGACATCTTGTCGAAATACAAGATGATTGATAGCAGTACTTATGGCACACCCATCCCCGTCAATCTTGGTCTGCATCCTGACAAAGATGGAAAGGATGTGGATTGCAAATTGTACCGTGGGATGATCGAATCTCTTATGTATCTCACAGCTTCAAGGCCTGATATAATGTTTGTTGTATGCTTGTGCTCATGGTTTCAGTCACAAACGAATGAGTCCCATATGATAGCTGTAAAGAGGATTTTCAGATACTTGAAAGGGAAACCCCGAGTCTTTGGTACTCTAAGCAGCAGTATTTTTACTTCAAAGCCTACATTGATTCAGACTATGGCGGTTGTAACCTTGATAGAAAGTCAACTTCTGGTGGATGTCAATTCTTGGGAAACAGACTGGTTTCCTGGTAGTGTAAGAAGCAGTCAACGGTTTCTGTCTCAACATGTGAAGAAGAATACATTGCTGTAGCTAGCGGTTGTTCTCAAATATTATGGATTCAGCAGCAATTGATAGACTACGGCTTGAACTTTCACTGGAACTCCTCTGTTCATTGACAACAATGCCACAATCTTCATCATAAATAACCCGGTGAAACATTCCAAAACTAAACATATTGAAATTCGCCATCATTTCATCCGTGATTGTGCTGAAAAGCATCTCATTGAACTTGTAAAGGTTCAAACGGTTGACAATCTTGCTGACCTTTTCACTAAGGCATTTGACCAATCCCGTTTTGAGCATCTTGTCAACTTGATAGGAATGTTCAATCCAGAGTGAAAACTTTTTTTCTTAAATCAATTCAATTCATGAAAGTTAAATTTTATTTCTCTTAAAACTTCTGTATAGTTCTTTTAATTTTCAAATATTTTATAAAAATTCAAACAAAATAGAAAATGGAGAAAATTTTCAAAGTTATCTTGAGAAAAGAGGAAATGATAGTACATCAGAAATGATCTAAACGCCATAGACTGCTCATATGGGAAATGATTGCGTCATGCTTACTTAAATGTTTAAATTGTTATGTTTTATTAATCTGCTTATTTACAAGTAATTTGAATTGTCAGTAGGCTGTAGGCGTCTTTGAATCACTAGTAGTGTGGAAACTAAATCTAGACTACAACTGTGATTTGAACCCATGTATGCATGTGTGCGTGTGTAAAAGAATACAAAAAGATCATTATCAGATAAAGGATGCTAGATTTTGGCAATAATTCTCTTAAGAGACCAGTTTCGGGTTAGGACGTTAGCACAATTAATGCGGTTCATCTCACTACCCATCTCACAAGTATGCAATGAGAGATTGAATCAAGACATGTCTCTACATCAACGTGGAGCGTGTATTCACCCTTGAATCACTCCTGATTCATTGAATTCAAATCCGGATAAAAGTTGGATTCCCCTACCCTAATACTCAAACACCATATTCATTATCCTGAATCATCATACCGATATTCAATGAAGAAATCAAATGAAACCAAGACAAATGAATCACTCGATTCTGAATCTTATGATTCCTGATAATCCTTATGGATTCTGCTTGATTTTTCCTATGCTAATTGATGTAGCCTCATTCTGGAAATTTAGAAAATCATTGGGAAAATCTTCGATTCCTTGAGATAGTGCAAGTTACATTACTGTAGCATATCAGTGGGGTACACGTTGTATATCTTATAATTAATGCCTTAACACACAAGAACGTGATACAAAGATTCTTATGGTTTCAAATCTTATAATATTGTCAACTTGAATTACTTTTTTATGTGCTTATTACGTATGAATAAATAGTAATCCATGACATGATCCCATATTCTTTGATGTTTATCTTGTATCGTTTTTGCTATAGTTTAGCCTGATATGATCCTCTGCTCGTGTGTTTGAACAAAAAGAGTGATAGTGTTTGTATATACGTGTTTATTTCTATCTAGAAAAGCTCAAAAAGATTTTAAGTTTGTGTACAGTTCTATTTTAATCAGAAAAGCCAAAAATATTTTTGTTCAACCTTCTTGAATTGACTTTGAATCCTCTAGATTGAATGTGTTTATCTTGTTCGTTATTTGACTTGAAATCTTCATAATTTGAGTTGAAAGTTTGAGCACACATGGGTCTCTACGTACTTGATAAGTGCGCATGAGGTAAACCCAACGTACTTAACAAGTGTTCAAGACTTAAGTCATGCGTACTTAGTAAGTACGCAGGAGTTAAGTCCTACGCACTTAGCAAGTACGCAAGACCAATATGTGTTGGGTATAAAGACAGGACTTAGAATTTTTTCAGAAGTTTATCTCAGTCAAAATTCAAACGATTGTTGATTCCCTCTGCCCTTTTTACTCCAAAATTTCGTGTGTTCCAAAGAGCTTTTTCGTCCCGATTCTTGTTTCATCACCGTATTAACATCACTTGGTGAGAATCTAAGGGCATTTCATCCACTAAATCTCGAATTAAGGACCGATTTCACACTTTGAATAGTTAGGGTTTCAATCTTGAATTTTGGTCAAATTTTTGGTCATTTTAGTAACACATTATGATTAAAACTTGTTTAGAATCATCAAACAAACCTTAATCAGTACTTAATTGTCCTTATCGATTCTTGATTTTGACCTTGGCTTTCAGTTTGACTGTCAGTTCGTCATATTAATTTTTAGGTCAAAATTTGACAAGATAGCAGTTCATTGATGAAGATAGAGGTTCCATAGGACTTTATCGCTGATTTCGACCTTGTGGTGACCCTAATCCACATCAATGTTGATCATCTGTTGAAAATTAGATTTCTGAAGAATTTGACCAAGTGCGATTCTTGCGCACATAACAAGTACGCAAGAAGTATTTCATGCGTACTTGTTAAGTACGCAAGAACAACTCCCTGCGTACTTGCTAAGTACGCAGGACCAACACTTGTGAAATTTTTCTAAGTCTGAAATCCAGTTCAATGAGTAACTGCTATACTTAGTCATGTGTATTCAATTCCAATGAATCTTCTT
This sequence comes from Smallanthus sonchifolius, assembly GCA_023525975.1. Lineage (NCBI taxonomy): Eukaryota > Viridiplantae > Streptophyta > Magnoliopsida > Asterales > Asteraceae > Smallanthus > Smallanthus sonchifolius. The sequence continues at coordinate 64,972,383 of CM042021.1, read as the reverse complement.
GTTCTTATTATGTTTTCTGTGTGTTTTTGCATTGATGGCTCATGCCGTTACCAGTTAGTTCAACCTCCTAGCACATACAGAACCGGAATGGAAGGGTTTTGCACTACAATACCGAGAGATAGTGGACTTCTTGAACCGTTCAAGGATCATCTATGCTATATCTGCAGACCCAATAGTATCAAGACCGTGCCTAGAGCAGTTCTGGGAGACAGCGGAACATGACTGCACAGTAACCCCTAATGTTATACGGGCTACCATGGCGAGTCATGACATCGCCTTTTCTTAGGACACCATTCGACGGGTCTTACAGTTCCGAGATCTCGCCACCGACCCAACTGCCTATCCAGATTACTTTCTGGATGGATGTTGGAGGCAGCGTATGGGATACGTCGGTGTAAGGGATTACTCTTCATACAAGAAGATGTGGGTGCTCGATCAGTGGAGGTACTTTGCCCACGTGATGATCATGTGCATCTCTTCAAGAAAGACGAGGAAGGATGCAATGGGACATGATCTTGCAGCAGCCATGGTTGGCTTATCTCTCAACAGGGGCTATAACTTCTCAAGATACATCTTCAAAGCCTTAAATGATCTGATAAATATGGCTGAGAGGTTTAGATTCTTGTTATACCCAAGATTTGTGCTACTACTGATAAATGATGCGTTGCCAAATCTGCCTGCTACTGGGGAGAGATTGCAAGTTAAACGGGTGGACAAGAGAGTGTTTGCCCAATTCCTAAAGCCAGGCAGTGTAGAACCTACCCCTGAGCACACCGCACTCTTTGGCCACCTGATAAATGAAGCGTATGTGGCATCAGATGACTGGAGATGGTTTTTTCATGATTCTGAGCTGGAACTCAGTGAACATTCGAATGAGCGACAAGAAGAGGAGGACGGTGAAAGTGAAGATGAATTGTCTGGAGGAGACGAAGAAGCGGGTAATGATGGTGCTGAAGGATCCTACTCCGAACATACAGAGTCTGATTCATCTGATTCTGATGATGCATCATCACAGGCACACCCGAGAAGAATGACGAAGGTGACCCTTCCTGAGTCATCTTCTAAGAGAAAGTGACAGTCAACGAGTAGTGAATACGAGCCAGATTCTGACTCTGACGCTGCTATTCAAAGACAAAGAAAAGAAAGTATCAACAAACAAAGGGGGGATAGGCAGCAACAAGCTATTCCTCGTGTGGTAGAGGTTAGTGTTCAGCAAAAAGTACAAGTATCGGCTGCGAGTACTGATTCAGCTTCTACCCCACCTTCACAACAGCTGTACCGGCGACAGCGGAGAAGGCCATAAGTAACACTTCATGTGGCGGCATTTCTATCACAGACGAGGTTCCTGTGATAGTGACCCTCCCTGTACCATCTTTCCTTGTGGCGGTGGCTACTCCTATTCTTACAGAGTAAGTCTCCATCACTCCTACAACCACCATCCCATCCACAATCCCTACTACCACCATTGAGCACATCAGTCAACCCTATAACTATGGAGACTTTACTCCGGGCTTTGACTTTGATACGATCTTCTCATCCCCACTTCATAATGCTGAAGCTTCTACGTCCAGGAATCCTGATCCGAATGATGCAGGGATTGATACTTTGGAAACCCAAGTGGCTGGGCTACTAGAAACTGTTCAGAAATCAAGGGAGGAATCTGAGGCTCAACAGGCTCAGATAAATTCATTGGTGGATGAGGTTACTATTTTGAGAAGCCATAGGGCTGGGACGTAAGAGAGACTAGCAAATATGATGGCCAAGAACGAACTACTGCTCAAAATAAACAATATGATTCTGGGTCACAGGTCGTCTCTAGAGCTTCGGTTTGACATGCAACGAAGAGAACATGAAATGATGGTCAAGTTAGTAACTGACTTGACCGAGAAGCTTGTTGCTCAGGGGGAGAAAGAGAAAGGAGAAAGAGAAAGAGAAAGAAAAGGAGAAGACATCTAAACCTACCGGTGATGAGCCTTGTCATCCTGTTGATCTGACAAAGGATGATGACAAAGACAAGGATCCTGAAGTCGGTCCTAGTGGAAGTGAGCATCAAGCTTTGGCGATAGTGCCCATTTCTGTGGTTCCAATGGATGAGGGGGAGTCGACTCATCAGGAAGGTGGTGATACTTCCGGTGGTGATAAAGGAAAGTCAGTGGCTGATGTTCTGAGAGATCTATCTGACGATGAGATCTTATTCTTAGAGCCTGACTATTCCAAAAAAGCACAGATCGAGGTTCTCGACAATCTTGAAGAAGGAGAGATCGACTCTGGTGATGATTGGGATGAAGATAATGATTATGTAGTTATTGAAATTCCCAAGGTCGACGGGGAAGGCGAGTATAAGTTTGAAGATGGAGAGATCTTCGAAGTTCCATCCTTTGAATCTCAGCTCGACACAGGTTCAGTCAAGACTGCTAACAATGTTGAAGCATCGACTGAAGCCTCCCCTGCCGACCCTACACCTGTGGATCTAGAGGAATAGAAAAACAAAGATATGCCTGCTAGTTCATCAAAGGATCTGGCTCCAGTCTGGCAAAAGACTTCTATTATAGACAAACATGGAGCAACAGGGATGATCTTAGCTGTGAGGTTCAAGGAAGATAAGCAGTTGTTCGCAATCAAGAGATCTGGGGTGTTCAATACCTGAAACCAACCAGTGAAGCTTTCAACTCCTTACCTAGATACGACCTCATGAACCTAGCAAACCGAGAGCTGCTGGGTCACTCAAATCACACAGTAGCGATGGGTTTGTGGCAGGTTCTATAGCGTGAAGTAAGATCTGGGAAATTTGAAGTGTTTGAGCCTCAAGTGCCCAAACGAGTCAAGGATAAGAAAGCTAGACATCCTGTGACTAAGAAAATCTTAAAGAAACTGGTATACAAGCCAGTGCTATGTGAAACCAAGATTCCCCTGAGCAAGTTATCTCAGGATATCCTCGGTAACGTATGGTATTGGTACGTAGATCCAAAAACGGGCGAGGCAGTGGTGATAGCAAAGGTATGGTCAGATAGTGGAAACTTAGTGCCAAGGGAACTGATCAGAGTATTTGATGAAGTCTGCTTCATTAACTTCTCTGTGAAAGATCTAGAGGCTCTAGCTGACACGTACTGCATGCATACGGATGAATGGACAAAGTTCCTTGCTTCTAGATACGACAAGGTGATCAAGTTTTGCCTTGACTACAAGAAGAAGATGGAAGCTAAAGATGCAGAGCTGTGAAGACCGAAGACGATCCAGAGCTGTTGTCAAGGGGGAGTTTGTTGAAGCACTTTTGTGTGACAAACACTCTAGATAGAGTCTTAGTTTATTTACTTTCGTTGTTTGTATTTGTCTTTGTTTGTAAGCGTCCGTATGTATTAGTTATCGAGTTGTATTTACTAATGTATGTTTGCTAGTTGCTTAATTCTCTAAGTGTTTTGCGCACTTAGTATGTGCGCAGGAAGTAGTTCCTGCATACTTAGTAAGTATGCAAGAATACTTTGCGTACTTGCTAAGTACGCATGAGCAATTTTCCCTGCGCACTTGCAAAGTGCACAGAGATCAGGTCTTGTATAAATAGGATAGGTTGATAGAAGTTAAGTACGCATACTATTGTGCACTAGGTATTTTTCTCTCTGTAACCTTCAAGTGTTTATAATAGACGAAAGTTTAAAGTGATTATATTGTCGGTTTACTTTGTGTTGTTTGATTCTCCATCTAGTCACGGGTATTCCGCACCCGCTCAGACTAGCCAACGCCCTTGCATGTGATGATCCGTGACACCCGAGGGACCTACATAAAGACGTACGACCTTAATATTATTGACCAAGCTTTAGCTTATCAATCTCTGCTTGTATAAAGAGGTACAAGTTTCAAAAGAAGTTTGATTAAAAAGGTTTTTTGGTCTTAATAATGTAGTGCAAAACACACATCTTTATTCCTTTGTATTCGTGCGTTTTTAGATAGTTTTGTGTATGTTTTTACTTGTTTTTCATTTGTTTTGAGTCTTAGTCAGGTTTACTTGAGCTCATGTGAAGTATAAAGTAAAACTATGAAGAAACCGAGAAAGAGAGAGCCCATGAGTTTAAAGTGAAAAAAGTTAGAATTTTAGTCCCTCGCGGTACGTGAGGGTGGAAGAAAAAAACCTCGCAGTACGCGAGGAGATCTAGGAAGGCGACCAACTATATTGTCCTTCGTGGTACGCGAAGGACCGGCTAGCATCTCTCACGATACGCGATAGACAGAAAAATCCGCAAAACCCTAAAATTCGATTCAAAATAAAATTGGATAGCCATTATGAGGGAGTTCGATTAGCAGCCGTCTGAGAAGGGTTCTAGGGTGATTTTGAGGAGCAAGAAGGTAAGAGAAGTCAAAGTTTGAAGCATTTGATCCCGGGTTTGTTAGATTTAACGTATTCGGCTTTAAATTCTCGATCTTTGGTCTCTGATTGTTTTGTTGAAACCATGTGTGATGCTTTTACTTCTGTTTTTTAGGTTTTTGATTATGTTTCTAGGCTAAACATTGGTAGTGCCTAGGTCAATGATGATTTCTTGTTAAAGTTTGGATCTTTTATCGGTTTATGGATCTTATTGATGGTTTAATGATATTGTAATGATTTCAATTCAATTGCTATGATGTATGTGCATGCTTTAGTCTTATTTGGTGTTAATTATTCATCACACATGTGTTCTTGTTGAATGTCTTTTAGTTATAGATGCATATTTAGGTTACTTGCTTAATTGTTTGTGACTGTGATGGTATTGCTAGATGTAGTGATGTAACACCCCAATTCTTGTATAGAATATAAATGAAGGGGTTGGATTGGTGGAAAAGGAAAACCCTAAGGGGTTAGTAAGTAAATAAGTCTAAATCCAAGGACTAAAAATGAAAGTTTGGAGTCTTAGACCGGTGACGGACCGTCACAGACGGGTAACGGTCCGTTATGGCCGGTGACGTACCGTCACAATGTATAACGGTCCATTACGGTTTCACCACGACAATGATTCAGGGAATGACACGTGTTAGCTGATGGGTATACGCGTGGAAACCCTATGACGGACCGTCACAAGGAGTAACGGTCCGTTATGCCGCAAACTTAAGTCGCTCAATCGGGTGAAGATGCATGGTAGGTGACTCATACCCGTGACGGACCGTCACGGGAGATAACGGTCCATTACGGACGCTGCAAGAAAATGGGTTACAGACATTCACCAATGGAAACGGTCCGTTACGTGGCCTGGGTTTGCACTATAAATAGATGAACGAGGAAGTCTGGTTTCCAGTCTTCGGCCCCAAAACGCAGTAGATAGTTTTGAGGTAAGGTTCCGATTAGTTTCTAATGACTTGGTTACTTTCATTAAGCTAGGAACTTGTGATTTAATAATGTTATAATGGTTTAGGACCTTGATCCAAGTCATTGTGGTGTTTCCATAAGCACATAAAGATTGGTTGAAAGAGAAGGAAGTTAGAGGTGAGTTCTTTGAGGCCCTTTTTAAATGTTTTACTTTAAATGTATTGGACCGGTATGCATGCTAGAAAGATTTTACATAAATGCTTTATACCTTGATTTAAATAGCATTCATGTTGCAAGAGGTTATGTATAAAAGATGTCTATCTTAAAACTAAGTAACGGAGTATTCACGAGATATCAAAGAAACGTTGGGTAACCATCCGACCGGTATGTAGTTATCTGGTAAACAGAATGTTCTGTCTAAGGAAAGAGTGGTGTATAAATCCTTCCTGGACCCGTCATTCTTTCTTGGGAACATCTCTGTTGGAGGTACTACTCTAGGAGGATAACCACCTTGTCTTCTTTGATATACCATGGAGAAACCTTTATGAGGATTTAGGATAAGTATTGGTTTTGAGAGGAATGTTTAGAATGGAAACATGCCTTTTGGCATGATTTCATATTTACAAAGACTATGGAAAGAAATTGGTTTCTACACGTAAACATTTTAGAACTTATCATGGTGTGCCCAGATAATTAATGGTAGAGGAGTCATGGTTATACCTTGACTTGCAGAGGTCTTGACATTTATTGTCTTGACAAAGAGTAAAGAGAAAGAGATAGAGTTTGGCATGTTTTGCCATGTCAAATATTTTGACCGTATTGGTCTGTAAGGAAAGAAATGTTTTGCCACGTCCGGCCAAATGCCATATAATATCTTGCAACTTAAGACGTAGAGATGTATTGCATTCCTTTGTGGAATGTAGTATAGACACCTTGTGGAAGGATATGTATAAGTGGCGACGACCGCTTGGAGGTTAACGTGACCTCGGAAAGACAAATGTGCAAGTTTAAAATATTATATTTGGGCAAGAAGTTAATGTGATGTTTTAAATGCGTGTCATATAAATCCATTTATGTATGAGACAGAGGTCAAAGATATTTTGACTAAAACTTACAACTCACCAGCGTAAGCTGACATATGTTTAAGCATGTGTATCAGGTAAAGACGTAACCTCCTACAGTAAAGGAAAGGGGCTAGAGTAGAGGCATTTGGTGGGTATCTGATATTATCTGACAGGCTGGCATTAGAATAGAAATGTTTGTAAGTCTTCCGCTGTGTATGATCTTTGTGTACTATATGTTCATGAGTAAACCCGACAAGTGGCCGGCATCTCAGTTAAGCCGGGATGTGGGTGTCACAAGTGATCCATAGGGGTAGTAGTTGGTGTTGAATTAGATTGAGTGTTCTTCTTATCTCAATACCCGAAAGGTGAGAGGTAATCGGTTCGTCTTTGTTATTAGGATTCCGAGTGTTAACTGTCTGAGAGTAATTTGCCTTAGGTTCCTAGCGATTGTTGCTAATCCGTGTCATAGTGTTTTTGTCACACCCCGAAATTCCACTAACGGAGTTTTACCATTTGGAGGTTGACAAAGCAGGATCTCAGTCATTAGTTATATCAAACGACACTATATGGGACATAAATGAAATATCATAAAAGTTCAGAGTGAGTGCGGAAGTGTTAAACAATGAAATAAATGCGCAAAACATACGCGCCCAAGACAAGTCCAAATAGAAAACATAATAAATGTTTAAACAATGTTTGAATAGATAGTAAGACTCCATGCGTGTCCTAACGTGCACCTGTACTTAGCGTTCTGAGAAAACATGTAAGGAAACGTGTCAACACTAGGTTGGTGAGTTCACAGGTTTCAAGTTTGTAATAAAAGCGTTTGCCAGATTATGTACATTCAATATGTGTATCAATAGGTAGATAACCTATGTTCATGTCTTACTAAAGCGCTCGCAACCGAAGCTGACTGTTTGTGTTTGACAGCCTCCCACCATGTCTATCAACCATGGTGAATGTGTTTAAGTCAATATTTTACCCGTTCGACCTCCAATCGAGTTATCACGACTAACGCGGGTGAGGTTTGTCAAACCCAGTAGTACTACTAAAGATTTTTGTCAATGGTAGTGTTTTACGCTTAGTCTTAACAAGTGATAGCATATGAGTTACAATAATCAAAAGAGTTTGTGTCATATTTTCTCCCCCAATTTAAAAACAGTAAAAGGGGTCGTGAAAACTCACCTAAGTTGTGTACGAGTAGATAGCACCACACAAGGATGCAATTGGGACCACAAGTGTTTGCTTGTGAACAAATTAAGTATGCCCTAGAATTATAAGCATAATAGTTAGGGACACATGGGATATTGTGACGATGACACGGAAGAGTGAACGTCCTAAGACGCACTAATGATTAACGAGTAGACGAACTTGTCCACGGGAATAAGGGATTTCTTAATTTAATAATTAAGATAGATGCGGTTTGTATCAGAAGTCTCTAATTACGAATAATATTATGTAAATAAATAATCATGTTTTTTTACCATTAAATAATGGTCTCGAAAAATAATATAATGTATTATATTATTTTTAAGTTTGAAGAAAGAATATGATAATTATTTATGTGGCAAAAATAATAAATATATTATTTTTATTCGAGAATATAAACGTGGGTAATAATATAAATAATTCTTTTATTTTAAACTTTGAAGAATGACACGGTAATTAATAATGCGGTGAAAATAATATATAATTATTTATATATATATATTATTTTTATTCAGAGTCATGGGTTTGAGTAATAATATAAATATATCATTTTAAATGATAATAAAAACGGGTTATAAAAACCAAACCCGAGCCTACGGGTGTTTTTCCGGGTTCGAAACATATTTACATATTATTAAAATAATGTAGGGATAATTTTTATTGTAAATAGGAGTCAAGAAAATTCCCAAAAAAATAATGCAGGAGACCGGTTTCGAACCCGGGTCTCATGCGCACGGGCCCAAGGTCTTAGCCACTCCTCCCGCTAGGGTCATCGCAAACATAAGGTTCTGATTGTTTAAAATATACAAGTCCAGTGGGTTTCCCCCCATATGCACAAACGATCGAATCCAGTCTCAATCCATTGAATTCGACCACGATTTGAAATAAAAGCATAGGGGTTTTGTTAATTGAGCAGTTACGAACCTGTGTGTGAAATTAATTTAAAAAATAACTAGTTTTGGATCGTTTAATTAAGGATTGAAGGGCCGAAACCCTAGATCAGGAACACCAAATCCATTCGATCAATTTCGATAATAAAACTTGTTGGAATCACAGGGCTTTCATTGCTTAGGTTATTGTGAATCTGTTTATGTAGTTTAATTATATTAAGATTGAGTTTATGATCAAAACCCCCAAATTGATTATGAACAAACCCTAGATTAAAGGTCACGATTAATCCGATGATAATTGATTATATTAGCATAGAGCTTTAATCAAGCAGAGGATTACGAAGCTAATGATTTGATTTAATTGAATTTAAACAGAGTATAGGGTAGAGTTCGATTAAACCGGTTTCATATGAACCCTAGATAACTGTTTGTGATCAAATCGATGATATGATGTTAAATTAACATAGGGTTTTCAATCAATAGAGAAAAACGAAGGTGTGGGGAGTTTCAATTACCAAATTGGATGTCGGGTTGATAGTGTTCGACAAAAATTCAGTCCCGAAGACGTGTTCTTGCTTTTCGGTGACTCCTACTACAACTTTGGCCGAAATGAGGTGTGAAACAGCTTCAAGGGAGTTCGTATATGGTGCGCAGATGATTCATTTGTTAGAATGATACAAGAGTTTGTCGAATTTGATGGATATACGATGATGGTTGAAGGTTATTACTTTAATTCCCATTATTTGAGTTTAATTCGACAATGATGATGATTAACACCGTAGGAATGACCTTTAATGTCATCAACGTGCAAAATCAGTTACAATTTCGAACAAAAATCGATTACGGAGTTTGAATTTGATGAAATGCCACTAGTTTGACTTTCAAAAGTCAACAGAACTAACTTTCATTCGATTTTGACTTTGCCGAGTCAACAGATTGAGTTTGGGTTAATTACAGGTTTAGTCCTTATGTTTTCAAGTATAATAGGGTTTGGATTATGACAGAATTGGTCCCTGAGGTTTGTGATGGGGTTCAATAGGTTAAGATTTAACGGGATTTGCTAACGCAGTTAACCTAAAAAGTCCGGATGTCACATCATCCCCTAGTTGAAAGAATTTTCGTCCTGAAAATTAAAATAGATAAAAAAAATTTCTGGGTGTCACATCATCACTTAGTTGAAGGAATTTTCGTCCCGAAAGTTAGAATAGTACCTTAAGTGTTCGACGTGGATTGCTTGAACAGATGAGGATACTTGCGCATCAAATGGTCCTCGCGCCCCCATGTGAATTTCGGTCCGCGTTTCGAGTTCCAACGAACTCTGACAATAGGGATTTTACTGTGTTTGAGGATTTTGACTTCCCTATCCATGATTTCTACTTGTTCTTCAATGAAGCGTAACTGTTCATCGATTTGTAGTTCCTCAAGAAGAACAGTGAGTGTCTCGTCTGCTAGCCATTTCTTCAAGTTCAAGACATGAAAGACGTTGTGTACACCACTCAGTCCTTCAGGTAGGTCCAGTTGGTATGCTACTGGGCCAATTCTCTTCACTATCTTTAACGGTCCAACATAACGAGGGTTTATGTCACACCGCAACCGACGGCGAAAACGTCGGGACGGGACATTTAGACTGTTCATGAGCTCAAGATCGGCTAAATTGTAATATATTAAATCCATTTCCATTCAAACAAACATGAATCAATTCCAAAGTAAATAAATGAAATACAAATTGTTTTTGAATTAGAATTAACTAAGTCCAAAGCCTATGTGTATCATGTCTTGATCAAACTCATATGATAGCACCTGAAACATGAATAAAATAAGGACAACTAAAAAGTTAGTGAGCATACACAGGTTTGTGTATAGATAGCGTATAGATTGTGAATAAACAAATCCTTACATGCAAAATTATGGAGAGTAGTCATTGCGCATAGTTGGTGAGCATGCACAGGTTTGTACATAGATAGTGTATAGATTGTGAATAAACAAATCCTTAACATGATAAAATAAGGCATTTATGGAGAGTAGTCATTGTGTAACCAAAGTACAATCAAACCTTTGTAACTAGCATGCAAAATTGTGTTCTCGGTAACAATCACCCCAATCTGGGTGGGTTTGTCAGACTCAATAGATCTATCATTATTTACCGTCGGCTTGAATAGTTAATGATTGCACATAAATTGCACACAAAAGTTAGCACAACTAGCACTCAGGCATAAAGCTCAAATTGCACACATGAATGTAAAGAGGATTTGTATTTGTGTAGTTTGTGTAAATGTAAGCAATAGTTTGTATAGTGTTCATGTTCCATCCCAAAAAGTGTAAAAGAGTAATAGGGCTATGTAATACTCACTTGATTCAAAAGGCGTAGCTAACACGAAAGACTAGATAGTAACGAGATCCTTGTAATGCGCAACGTTAATCTAGAGTGTAATATGTATTGAATTAATAGTGTGCAAAATAGTCTATGTCTAAGTCTAGGGTTGAATTGGATGTGTGTTCAAAGAGTTTGAGTTTGTAGGCGTTAAGTTTTGTTAAGTATAACCTAAATAAAAAATCTTTGTTTAAATATAGATTAAAATAAATAATTGATACTTTATTTATTTATTTATTTATAAAAATATGTACCTAGTCATTTAGTGATAAAAATGTATCGAGCGTTCTATATTAAATATAAGTTTAGTAAATAGCTTTTGTTAGTCTATTTTTATAAATATGTGTAAATGGGTTGTATAAATAATATCTAGGGGTAGGGTTTAATAATAAGTATAAATTTAATTTTGTTTGTTTAAATAAATAACTTCTATTTATTTTAGAATAGGAATTTGATCTTTTTAAATAAGGTTAACATAAATCTTTATAAAACCAATTATTTTTATTTAAAAATTCATTTGAAATGCTTATTGTTTTTAAAATATAAAATTTAGTATTCTGCCAAGATTTTCTCACAAACACGACCATGCTTGGGACAAGGCACGATCGTGCTAGGACCACGGGCGCGACCGTGCTAGTCGGGACGCGACCGTGTTAATCAAACAGAAGACATAACTAAGTTGTTCACTAGGCACGACCGTGTGTAGGCTAGACACGACCGTGTCTAGGGTTCTGAGGCCCGACCAAGTCTAGCCAAGGGGCACGACCGGGTGTGAGTGCGTGAGGCACGACCGTGCTGGTATTGACACGACCGTGTCTCATTAAGCACGACCGCGCTAGGAGATTAGCGCGACCGTGTTTGTTCCAAAACAGAAACGAATTGCTTAAATCTTATGATGTTAATGTTGAAAATCATAGGGCTTTAATCCATTAGGTGATTACTAGTCTATTGGTATAGGTTAATTTCATTTAAAACATGTCCAAAGTAGGATTCGATTAAACCTTTTTTAGAATGAACCCTAGATTCGGGATCGTGTTAAATTAGCTATTGTAAGCCCAAATTTGGTTGGGGCTTTTGATCTATAGACTAAAACGAAGGTGTAGGAGGTTTCAATTACCCGGAAGGATGATGAATCGATGGCGTACAGATAGAACGAGTTCCGGCGACGACGGGTTTGATTTTTGGTGCTCTTTGCTGCAACTCCGGCTGCCTCAATGTTCTCGGGAGCTCTAGAGAGGGGTTCGATGGAGTGTATGCTTGGGAGGATTTGCAATCAGAATGGTGGATTCGATGGTCTCATGAAAGGATTTGACGGTTATGAGATGAATCGACACAATTGAGTTTATTTGTTGTAAATACGATGATTAAAAGACTTAATTGTGTTTTGCTAATAATAGGGACGAGTGGAACAATTACGAATTCGAACGTCACTGTGATTAATGACTGTATTTACGTTTTAACTGACGAGAGGCGCGACCGTGCCCATAAGAGGCGCGACCGTGCCTATTAGGGTTTTTGGTTATTTACAAAATCAGCCCTTGCAACTTCAGCTTTGACAGAATTAGCTTGGTTAGGATTTAACAGAACACCTAACGGGATTACTAACTGAGTTAACTCTAGGAGGTGTTACCTCGTGATTATGAGTTCTAAAACTTTGAATTAAAATACGTTTAGTTAATAATTAATGAGGCATAGGTTTGAATAAGTATAGGATTTAATGTAGTGTAGTTATTTTATTAAGTAAAGTAAATTAAAATAGGGTTAAAAAATTCAGAGATGTTACAGTCTCCCCATGTTAAGGGAATTTCGTCCTGAAATTTAACTAATGGTGGCTATTAAATCAGGCATGAGGTGAGAGTTTTGGATTCTCGGTGAGTTTTGACTGTTAGATCTTGAGAAGTGTAACCGTTGACATAGCTTAGGCCTGATACTAAAGGTCGGATATGAATGATGTTAATGAATTTAGTTTTTGAAATGAACTTAAGGAGGAGATCGTCAAATAATAATTTAGATTCTAAAGGTGAAATGCATTACTTGGAATGAATTTGATGGGTTCTTGATAATTAGGGTTTGTGTAAGATGTAGTCTAATATACTTAAATTTGGCAGCGGGTAAAAGATTTCACAAACATTGGTCTGGGTCAAAACTTCACGTGACATGAGCAACGCTACTTCTGATAATATTATAGGACACTTATATATAGGAAGTACCATCGGCATATCCACCATGCCCTTTTCATATCACATTAGTTTCGTTGTTACATATCATGGTAAGTTTTAGGTCACAACACACAACAAAATTTCACTATGCTTTCCATGCGCTGATTTTCATAATTCCATGTGCACCCGTAATTACTCAAATCATCGCATGGTCCGTATAGATCTTCCCGTTGTGTGCGGGTCAAGGGGGCATAACTTTCACTCCGTTCATGTCCATTGTTTTCACATAAAAGTCGCTAGCAAGTAACTATGTCCTTAATCAGGTTAGTTCGCAACTAAAGAGTAGTATAACTTAAAGTTTCTTAGTTTGCTCGTGTTTAAACAAGAATACGTCAAACCCCGAGTCGTTTCAATGTATTATGGTCTTCGACTTTGGTGAACAAAAGTGCAAGACCATGTCTTGTGTATAATGAAATCAATCAATTGCAATAATTGCAAGCAAATTTTGTTTCGTGTATAAAGTAAACACACAAGTCTCATGTATGATCTGGTGTCATGTAGCTCGTAATCAAATAGGTCTCATGTGTAGCGTGAACAATTTAGCGTCATACATTTTGTAAATCATTAAGCTCCCATGTGGAATGTAAACAACATAGTATCATGTGTATTGTAGAAAATGAAGTTCATGTATGGTGTCGACAACTTAGTGTCATGTATTTTGTAAATCAATAAGCTCTCATGTGAAATGAAAACAACATAGTATCATGTGTATTGTAGGAAATGAAGTTCATGTATGGTGTTGGCAACTTAGCATCATGTATTTTGTAAATGAATAACTTTCATGTGTAATATAAACAATTTAGTATCATGTATATTGCATAATGTGCATAATTTAGTAAAATGTAAATTGTAACCAAATAGGTTTCATGTTTAATGTGGTCAATCTAGAATTATGTACCAATCAAACAATTGTTATGCATCATGTATATTGTAAACAACTAAGTTTCGTGTATTATGTGCTCAATCCAGTAGCATGTGTATTGCAAATAAACATGTTCCGTGTGTTATGTGATCAATCCAGTAAATTGTGGTTTGTAGACAAACTAGTTTCATGTATTATGAAATTGTATAGCATTGGATATATTCACAATAATTGAGTTTCATGTACCATGTGGTTGCGTTGGGTTTATTGTGAACGTGCATACATAAGTTATTGAACTTCGTGTGTGATGTATACTAACGGGTTTTGTATGTGATCGAGTGTTGCGGACAAGCGTGTTGTTTGGCGTTCCCGTATAATGTGGTAGTTAGGTTCTAGCTCTTAAATCTCATTGAGGTTGATGGGGAGGGTTAACGTCTACGCGGTATGGATCGTCTCTTGAAGCGACAAGCGAAAGGTAGTGAGGAGGTTCTGAAAACATTCGGGGAAATGTGTTTACAAATACTAATCTTTGTTTGAAAATAGAAAGTGGTAAATTGTTCTTGGTTGTAGATATATAAAGTAGTGAAACCATTGAGTCACATAATTTAAATAAATAGACAATTTATGGGAAAAATCTTTTAATTTAAATTTTCAGCTGTTAATAAGAGAATATTTTTAAGCGGAATTATTGGCTAAAAAAGTAGTCGTATACTAATTTAGCCAGGGTTTAGAAATATTTATTTTAAAGAGGAAAATCATAATTATTTATCAATTCGAAATAATATTTTTATAAAATAGATTGTATAAAGTTTCCTTATCAGGTGAAAAGTTTTATGGAAAATTTATGTTTTTGATATTATCTAAAAGTTTGATAAACATTTTGTTCGAACAAGATAACGAGGTTTGTTCAAATCTAATAGGATGGGTTGTTTACGAAGGAGATTGTTGGTAGTGTATTAAATCGTATTGAATGAAGAAGGTGATACTTGGAAAATTTTAATGAAAATATGTTGGGTGTAATTTACACTCAACGGGTCAAATCAATAAATAATAACTTTAGAGTTGAAATATATAAAATTGACTAAATGCTGAAATGTTAAACATTACTCAAAACATAGGGAAATGGTTCTCAAATCGAAAATTTAAAGACAATAATTAGAAATTTCTCCTAACGTCTCTGGTAGCTTTCCACTAGGACGAAGATAATCGCCAAGATGAGCACCGCTATGGTTACTAGGGTAGCCGACCTGGCTTCAGCTCTAGCTGTCTCCGTGTGATGCTCCAGTATTTCTTTTTCGAGGATGGAGATTAACTCCTTTTGGTACCCTAATTGGTTTGTTAGGCTATCCATTCTTTGTCCTTGTAAGTCGTGCATTACCCCCTGCTCTATCCTTTGTCTCTGAAATTCTGAGGTTCTTACATGTTGGTGAAAGTCATTGGTTGGAATTACCATAACACCAGTGGGTGCCATGGTATGCCTTACCCAAGGGTTGGGAAGGTACGGGTCGGGCATTAGATATGGGTTTCTTAGTGGGGGTGGTAACTGATTGTGGAGATGGGGTGTCTGATACGGGTTACTGGGTGCGGGTGATCCAGATGTTCGAAGTCTTGGGCCGGTGTTCCTAATCCAATCTGCCCTTACATCGAACCTTGGTCTAGTAGTTCGGGGTGTTGGTGACCGATGCACGGGTGTCCCGATGTCTTCTTCCCAATCAGACTCTTCTCCGGGACGGTATACCGGGGAGGAAGTAGAGTAGGAGTCCATGTCTAGTAGGAAACAATGAAAAGGTTGTAAGTGATAATAAAATATTGAGTGTTAAATATAGGAGTTCTCATAGGTTTAGAGTTTAACTAGTCATAACACCGAGCCTTCATAATAGTATTTTAGAAATACAATTGACCTATAAGCAATGCATCCCTGAGGAGGATTCCCAGGAAAGAGGGGTTGGTCACTAGGACACACTTAAGTATCCTATGTTTCCTTAGCCAGAATCCCTCATGGTCCTACACACTCTTCCAGCCATCATGTACTAATAATACTATTGTTGGGCTCATGGTCATGATGAGAATTGTTGTGGACTGGGCTTTGATGCCCGAAAGTGAGACTTATATGTTGTAGTAGGCTTCTTTATCTTGGAGGGTAAGTGGGCTTCTACTTTATTATTAATGGGCTTTAGGACCAATAGTTTAGATTTAGATCACAAGAGGTGGTGATTATATGTGTGAGTTTAAGGGTGCATGGAGAACTAAGTGTGTATGAGTGTGTGTGGAAACTTAGGATGGCACTTTAAATAAATCAAATAGGTAGCAATGAATAGGAGACACAAGTTGGCAGGTAATGTGACACATAGACTATTATGTATTGTATCATATGATGTAATTATATAGTATAACATGTAAAAATATTCACATATGAAATAATCATGTGGCATGTACTAGCATGGCATAGTATGGGTGTCCTAAGGTTATAGTCTATGTCAAGAGTGTTTAATAACCTAATTCCCTATAACCAAGGCTCTGATACCAATCTGTCACACCCCAACCGACGGCAGAAAAGTCGGGGCGGGACATGTAGATTGTTCATGAGCTCAAGGTCGGCTAAATTGTAATATATTAAATCCATTTCCATTCAAACAAACATGAATCAATTCCAAAGTAAATAAATGAAATACAAATTGTTTTTGAATTAGAATTAACTAAGTGCAAAGCCTATGTGTATCATGTCGTGATCAAACTCATATGATAGCACCTGAAACATGAATAAAATAAGTTTAACTAAAAAGTTGGTGAGCATACACAAGTTTGTACATAGACAGCGTATAGATTGTGAATAAACAAATCCTTACATAACATGATAAAATACGGCATTTATGGAGAGTAGTCATTGTGTAACCAAAGTACAATCAAACCTTTGTAACTAGCATGTAAAAATGTGTTGTCGGTAACAATCACCCCAATCTGGGTGGGTTTGTCAGACTCAATAGATCTATCATTGTTTACCGTCGGCTAGAATAGTTAATGATTGCACATAAATTGCACAAAAAAGTTAGCACAACAAGTACTCAGGCATAAAGCTCAAATTGCACACATGAATGTAAAGAGGATTTGTACTTGTGTAGTTTGTGTAAATGTAAACAATAGTTTGTATAGTGTTCATGTTCCACCCCAAAAAGTGTAAAAGAGAAAAAGGGGATATGTAATACTCACTTGATTCAAAAGGCGTAGCTAACACGAGAGACTAGATAGTAACGAGATCCTTGTAATGCACAAAGTTAACCTAGAGTGTAATATGTATTGAATTAATAGTGTGCACAATAGTTTATGTCTAAGTCTAAGGTTGAACTGGATGTGTGTTCAAAGAGTTGGAGTTTGTAGGCGTTAAGTTTTGTTAAGTATAACCTAAATAAACAATCTTTGTTTAAATATAGGTTAAAATAAATAATTGATACTTTATTTATTTATTTATTTATAAAAATATGTACTTAGTCATTTAGTGATAAAAATGTATCGAGCGTTCTATATTAAATATAAATTTAGTAAATAGCTTTTGTTAGTCTATTTTTATAAATATGTGTAAATGGGTTATATAAATAATATCTAGGGGTAGGGTTTAATAATAAGTATAAATTTAATTTTGTAGGTTTAAATAAATAACTTCTATTTATTTTAGAATAGGAATTTGATCTTTTTAAATATGGTTAATATAAAACTTTATAAAACAAATTATTTTTATTTGAAAATTCATTTGAAATGCTTATTGTTTTTAAAATATAAAATTTATTATTCGGCTAAGATTTTCTCACACACACGACCGTGCTTGGGACAAGGCACGATCGTGCTAGGACCACGGGCGTGACCGTGCTAGTAGGGACACGACTGTGTTGATCAAACAGAAGACATAACTAAGCTGTTCACTAGGCACGACCGTGTGTAGGCCAGGCACGACCGTGTCTAGGGTTCTGAGGCACGACCAAGTCTAGCTAAGGGGCACGACCGGGTCTGAGTGCTTGTGGCACGACCGTGCTGGTGTTGACACGACCGTGTGTCATGAAGCACGACCGCGCTAGGAGATTAGCGCGACCGTGTATGTTCCAAAACAGAAACGAATTGCTTAAATCTTATGATGTTAATGTTGGAAATCATAGGGCTTTCATCCATTAGGTGATTACTAGTCTATTGGTATAGGTTAATTGCATTTAAAACATGTCCAAAGTAGTATTCGATTAAACCTTTTTAGAATGAACCCTAGATTCGGGTTCGTGTTAAATTAGCTATTGTAAGCCCAAATTAGGTTGGGGCTTTTGATCTATAGACTAAAACTAAGGTGTAGGAGGTTTCAATTACCCGGAAGGATGATGAATCGATGGCGTACGGATAGAACGAGTTCCGGCGACGACGGGTTTGATTTTCGGTTCTCTTTGCTGCAACTCCGGCTGCCTCAATGTTCTCGGGAGCTCTAGAGAGGGGTTCGATGGAGTGTTTGCTTGGGAGGATTTGCAATCAGAATGGTGGATTCGATGGTCTCATGAAAGGATTTTACGGTTATGAGATGAATCGACACAATTGAGTTTATTTGTTGTAAATACGATGATTAAAAGACTTAATTGTGTTTGCTAATAGTAGGGACGAGTGGAACGGTTACGAATTCAAACGTCACTGTGATTAACGACTGTATTTACGTTTTAACTGACGAGAGGCGCGACCATGCCCTTAAGAGGCGCGACCGTGCCAAAACAAGGCGCCACCGTGCCAAAACAAGGCGCCACCGTGCCTATTAGGGTTTTTGGTTATTTACAAAATCAGCCCTTGCAACTTCAGCTTTGACAGAATTAGCTTGGTTAGGATTTAACAGAACACCTAACAGGATTACTAACTGAGTTAACTCTAGGAGGTGTTACCACGTGATTATGAGTTTTAAAACTTTGAATTAAAATACGTTCAGTTAATAATTAATGAGGCATAGGTTTGAATAAGTATAAGATTTAATGTAGTGTTGTTATTTTATAAAGTAAAATAAATTAAAATAGGGTCGAAAAATTCAGAGATGTTACAGTTTAGTTTGCCTCGTTTCTCAAAACGAATTACACCTTTCCAAGGTGAGACTTTTATTAGGACCATGTTGCCTAGTTGAAATTCTAGCGGCTTACGACGCTTATCAGCATAGCTATTTTGACGATCACGGGTTGCCGCTATACGATTTCGAATTTGAACGATCTTTTCTAAGGTTCGAATACAAGTTCAGGAGCTATCCCCAACTTCAGCCCAACAAATAGGTGATCGGCATTTCCGATCGTATAATGCCTCGAATGATGCTGCCTTGATGCTAGTGTGATAGCTATTATTGTAGGAAAACTGTACTAGAGGCAAGTGAGTCTCCCAATTATTACCGAAATCAATCACACAAGCTTGTAGCATATCCTCAAAAGTTTGAATAGTGAGTTCAGTTTGACCATCTGTTTTTGGATTGTATGCCGTGCTCATATCCAGACGCGTGCCTAGAGCTTTTTGTAGAGATTGCCAGAAACATGAGGTGAATCGAGCGTCTCGATCCGAAATGATTTAAATTGGCACTCTGTGCCGAGAGGTAAATATGGGTTAGGCTCTCCATCTTGTCAGTGCCTTTGATTGCCAGAAAGTGAGCGGATTTTGTCAAATGATAGACGATCACCCAGTTGGTGTCGCATCCGCTAGGAGTTCGGGGTAATTTGGTGATAAAGTCCATAGAAATTTTCTCCCAGTTCCACTTTGGAATTTCTGATTGCTGAAGTAAACCAGAAGGCTTTTGGTATTCCACCTTGACCTTTGAGCAGGTCAGGCACTTGCTCACATAGGTGGCTATGTCAGCCTTCATTTTCGGCCACCAATATATCACCTTTAGGTCATGGTACATTTTTTCGGAAGCAGGATGAATAGAGTACCGAGATTTGTGAGCTTCATCCATTACCGGTTCCCTAAGTTTCCGTACACTGGAAACCATATTCGCTCTATGAAGTAGCGAATGCCGTCTGATTTAACCTCAAGTTGTTCCTCCATACCACGCGTGGCTTCCTACGATAGGTTTTCCTTTCTCAGGGCTTCGAGTTGAGCACTACGGATTTTGTTAGGTAATCCGGTGTGAATAGTAAGTTGTAATGCTCGGACTTGTTTGGGCTTGGGTTCCTTTCGACATAGGACATCGGCTACCACATTAGCCTTGCCAGGATGATACCTTATAGCACGGTCATAGTCATTCAAGAGTTCGTGTCACACCCCAACCTACGGTGGAATACGTCAGGGTGGGACATGTAGACTGTTCATGAGCACATGGTTGACTAAATTGAAATAGATTAATACATTAAATTTCCATTCATAACTTTAACAAAACAAATTCCATAATACATGAACATTGAAATACATAACATGTTCATTCTTGTTCAATTAACTAGGTCCATAACCTAAATGAAGCAAACTTGATCAACTCATACTTTGTACCTGAAACAAGATGAAAACGAGGTCAACTAAAAAGTTGGTGAGAATACATAGGTTTCGACTCTAGATAGTATTAAAGTGTTGTGTGTAAACAAATCCATACAAGTCATGATTAACAAGGCATTTATGGGGAGCTACTATTGTGTAACCAAGTAGTACAATCAAACCTTTGTAACTAGAATGCAAAATTGTGTTGTCGGTAACAATCACCCCAATCTGGGTGGGTTTGTAAGACTCAATAGATCTATCATTGTTAACCATCGGCTTGATTAGTTAATGATTGTACATGTAATTGCACATAAGTAGTTAACACACCTAGCACTCAAACATAAAGCACAAATTGCACACAAATTGTAAAGTGGATTTGTATTGTGTAGTTTATGTAAATCCTTGTAAATTGTGATCATGTTTCAACCCAAAACGTAAAAACAGTGAAAAAGGGGCTATGTAAAACTCACCTTGATACTGTGACTAAAACTTGAACTAGATCACGAGAGCGAGTATATCGGTTTAACGATGCCCTAAATAAGTAATTATACAAATTTAATTATTTTGAAACGATTAAAACATACATGGTTGGAATGATTGGGAATATAGGATTTGGAATGAACGAATATTAAAGATACAAATTTTAACGATAACAAAAATGTTAATATAATGAAATAATGTTTTATAAATGTTATTTTATAAAAGAAAACTTGTTGTCAACCATAAGTATTAATTTAAGTTTTGATATAAATAAATATCATATTAAGACAATTAGGTTTAAAATAGTCATTATGATAGAGTATTATGACATAATTTAAAATAATATATTAGTTGTTCCAATTATTAAAAGAATCTCAATGATAGAGTGTAAGTAATAATATGATTAAAACAATTATGATATTACTAATCTTAATAATAGTTATGACGCTATAAAAAGTTTAACCAATTTATAAATCCTCTCGTTTAATAAAATTCACAAGATCATTTTATAAATTTCCTTTTTCTTTCGAAGACCAATATACATGTATATATAATTATCTTTTATTTACAAAGGATATGAATTAATAACCTTGAAAGTTTATATATATATACATATATATATAATTGGTTTATAACGATAATAGTTTATAAATTGTGTATATATGTTTATTCACCCGTGAAATCTTAAAATAAATAATGTATGGATGTCACCGATTATGCGTATATGTTTTGCTATAAAAAGAATAATATGTAATTTACCATTTAAATATATAAGATTACATATATTTATGTGTATATATATGTATGTATATATATATATGTGTGTGAGTGAGTGAAAAACAAGAGCAAAAGTGGGCAGGGCCGGGTTTAGAACCCGCGACCTTGCGTATGGATGTTTAGAGTTTTAACCGGCTGGTCTAAGGGCAGTTGCTTGTAAAATGATCAGAACTAAACGGTTTTATAAAGCAGAAAGGACTTGATGCCTTCATCTTTAAACAAACAGACGCAACAAGGTTTCCCCCCTTTCAAAACCCTAATTTCCAATCGTGAATCATGCTTTCAAAAACCCACTAGACCAAGTCAATTTCGAGAATGGAGAGATCAGAGATGAAGGGTTACCTGTTTTTGGCCTCCAAGAACACCAGAATCGAACTCGTTTGAATGAGACCCGAAGGTTTGAGCCGATCGAAAAATGAGAGGGAAGGAGAGTAAGTTTCGAGTTATTTATGCTTGTAATTGGTTAGGGTACGTATAGAGGGATGCAATACGCGTTTTACAGTTGTTAATGGAATGAAAATCATGGGATTTGGACTTGATTTGAGGGCAAAAAGAAAACGATCGAAGCCCTTAGTTTGGTACTAAAATCATGATTTCTAGATCGATTGGGTAGATACAAGTTTCCAATCAGTTTCAATTGAGTTGTGATTGACTTGGGAGGATTAAATCTCCGGATTTTACGGGATTGAAGGATGATTTGAATGGGTTTGACTTTCTATAGTCAAAGTTGGTGATGAACTTGTTCTAGGTTTCATATTATGGAGGGGGGGGGGGGGGGGTCAAAATGGGGGTTCTTTGTAAAAAAAAGTCCTAGTCTAATCTTAATTGAAGTTTTGTTATAAAATAGTTTTTTTTTATAAAACTTGAAATCAAAACTATTATTTATTTTATCTTGAACTATTTTATATAGGAAATTCCATTTTTATAATATTATGAATTAAGAAAAAAAATGTTGCATATGTACGGGATTTGAAAATGAAGTGTCATTTTTGTAAAAAAAACAAATGAATAGATAAATAAGTAGTACCAGAAAAACATAGATGTTACAGTTCGACCCAACGACGATGTCGTATGTTCAACTCTTTCTGATCAAAGATATGCTGAAGACTCTTGTGATCGGTGTAGATAGTGCATTTAGTACCGTACAAGTAATGTCTCAAGATCTTTAGCACAAATACCACGACTCCTAACTCTAAGTCATGATTCGTGTAGTTCTTCTCGTGGATTTTCAGTTGACGAGAAGCATATGCAATAACCTTCTCGCGTTGCATTTGTACACAGCCAAGACCTTGAATGGACGCATCGTAATACACTACAAAGTCATTCGTTCCCTCCAGAAGAGATAGGATGGGTGCACTGCAGAGTTTCTGTATAAGAAGTTGGAATGCTGACTCCCAGGTGTCACCCCAGTTATAGGGTTTACCCTTTTGGGTTAGGGCAGTGAGGGGTTGAGCAATATTGGTGAATCCCTCGATGAAATGACGGTATTAGCCAGCCAATCCCAGAAATTGTCGCACCTCTGTTGTAGTCGTCGGTGCTGCCCAATTCTTGATGGCTTCTATTTTAGATGGGCTGACATGTATTCTGTTCTCGTTGTCTACATGTCTTAAGAATTACACTTCATAAATCCAGAATTCGCACTTGGAAAATTTTGTGTACAACTGTTCTTGTTTCAGCAATTCCAGAATCAAACGTAGGTGTTCCTCATGTTCTTCTTTGCTCTTACAATAGATGAGGATATCGTCAATGAAGATAATAACGAACTGATCAAGGTAGGGTTTACACAAATGGTTTATGAGGTCCATGAATACTGTGGGTGCGTTAGTCAGTCCGAAAGGCATGACCATAAACTCGTAGTGGGCGTACCTAGTTCTGAAAGCAGTCTTAGATATGTACTCGTCTCGGACTCTCCGTTGATGATAACCGGATTTAAGATCTATCTTGGAATAAAAACTTGATCCTTGGAGTTGATCAAATAGATCATCAATGCGGGGTAGAGGATAATGATTCTTGACCGTCACTTTGTTCAGCTCACGATAGTCGATACACATGCGGAAAGTCCCGTCTTTCTTCTTAACGAATAGGACTGGAGCTCCCCATGGCGATGAGCTAGGTCGGATGAAACCTTTATCCAACAACTCTTGCAGTTATGTAGATAGTTCTTGTAATTCACTAGGTGCAAGTCTGTACGGTGCCCGTACAATAGGCGCTGCTCCGGGTGCTAAATTAATTTGAAACTCGGGTTGACGATGTGGCGGAAGACCAGGCAGGTCTTCAGGGAAAACTTCCGGATAATCTCGAACGATCGGAATGTCGTCAATCTTCTTCTCCTCAGATCTCTGCTCGGCGACGAGTGCCAGAATGGAAGTATGACCTTTTCCTAGAAACTTTTGTGCTTTCATGAAAGATATGATGCCAACTACAGCACCACTCTTTTTGCCTTGGACAGAGAGAGTTTCTCCACTTGGGAGAGGAAGGCGAACAATTTTCTCACGACAGATAATCTCGGCTTGGTTTTTAGATAACCAATCTATACCGACAATTATGTCGAAACTGCCAAGTATGACTGGCATAAGGTCAATGTCAAGTTTACAACCAACCAATTCAAGTTTACAACCCTTAAGAATGTGAGTTGCTCTAATTATCTGTCCATCATCTATTTATATGATGTACTCAGCTTTTAGCAGGGTTGGAGTTTCTTTTATCAGATTACTAAGTTTCTTAGATATAAAACTCGTATCAGCACCAGTGTCAAAAAGGACAGAAGCAAAATAGTTGTTCAGAAGGAACTTACCGGTAACCACATTGTGATCGTATCTGGCTTCTCCGGATCCAAGCATGAAGGCTCGTCCCTTCGCACCGTTTCCGCCATTGTTGCCATTATTGTTACCGTTGCCATTGCCCTGATTGTTCTGATTGTTATCATTCCACCTTTCTTCAATTGAGGACAATCCTTCCGGAAGTGTCCTTCTTTGCCATATTCAAAATATCCTTTGGTGGCTCCCCGTGGTTAGAATGGTTGTTTAGCTTGCAGTTCACCCTACAGTCCTTGGCAGCACGGCCCATCTTGCCACACCACTGGCAACGATGTTTGTCACAAGCACCGAGATGGTGATAATTACATTTGTTGCACTTGGAGTATTTTCCTGTACAACCACCCTGGTTTTGACCTGAAGAGGTCGACTGGTTGAAAGTCTTGGTAGTTTCAAACCTATGATGTTGTTGTTGGGGTGGATTAGACTGGAAACCCTTTGTGTTGGTGCTGTTGTCAAACTTGTGTTTGTTGTTGTCGGTGGCTTTGGAAGTTGAACCTCTTGGGGGTAGAGTTCCCTGAGTCACGGCTTGATCGGTCAGTTTGTGAGCAAGCATCATAGTTTACTGTATGGAAGTGGGGTTTGAAGAGGTGACCATACTCTGGATCTTGGGTACCAGACCGTTGATGTACATCTCAATCCTTTTGTAAGCGGGGGTCACCATGTGTCACACCCCAACCGACGGCGGAATACGTCGGTGCGGGACATGTAGACTGTTCAAAAGCTCAAGGTTTACTTAAAGTTTAAATATTTAAACAACCAATTTCATATCACAAATCATCATGAATCCAACAATACAAGGAAAATAGAAATACATAAATGGTTTCATTAATTTAAATTCTAGGTCCTCGATCCTAAGTGAAGCAGCTTGTACTTATTCTCAAGCATTAGTACCTGAAACATGATAAAAACAAGGTCAACTAAAAAGTTGGTGAGCATACATAGGTTTTGACACACAACCAAGTTTAAAGTGTTTTATACAATTCATACGATACACGTGTATAATTCATTTCTGGAGAATCTATAGTTAAACTAAGTGTGTACAATCAAACCTTGTGACTGAGGCATAACACGCAGGTTACCCTAATGTAAAGTCGGTAACAAACACCCTAACCGGGTGGGTTTGTCAGACACAACAGATCTATCAATGTTAACTGTTGGCTTGTACGGAGTTAATGATTGTACTAATGTCATGTATATGTAGTCTTAACTCATAGCATTCAACCATAAAGCATATAACACATAATATCATATTATTGAATTGTATTTAAGTCTATGCAAAAAGGTTTCAAAAAGTAAATCATGTTTCACCCCAAAAGTACAAAATGAAAAAGGGGGCTATGTAAACTCACTTGGATTGATGAAGAGTATCCGGTAAGAGTAAGTTTGTAAGACTTTGAGGGAGAATATCCTCGAAATAAGCCTAAGAATACAAGTCTAGAGTTTAAGTATGATCTATAAGTCTATGGCTAGGATCTAGGGTTCAAGATTTGACTAGGGTTCCAATGGGAGATGAGATTGATTGTGTTTATAAAGTTTAGGTTAAAGTTTCAAATAGGAGTTTTGAATGAATGATATCAAAGTGTAAAAAATTTATTTGTTAATTATTTAAAAGCCTCACAAATACACAAAATAGGAAATAATGTTTTCTAGGTATTTATAAATAAATTAAGTGTAAGACTAGATAATTATTAATGATTTAAAATAATTATTTAAAGATTAATAAATTATTAAAGGATAATAATTATCTAGCGGTTAAATAATATTCAAAAGTTAATAATAATCTTTTTAAAGACTAAATAGTCAATAAGGATTTATTCAAGGAATAAACAAGGATTAATAATAAAAGAACAATTATTAAGGATAAATAATTATTTAAAGAGTAAATAATGGTTAAAGTTTAAGAATAATTATTTAAAGTATACATAATTATTAAGGATGAATAATTATCTTATACGAATAATTATTTTGTCTAACCATCTATTAAAGTGTTTAGATGTTTAGTATTTATTTCACATTTTAACTTGAAAATAAATAACGTGTAAAATGTAGTGTAAGTTTAAATAAATGATATGTAATTTATAAGTTTATAAAGTATTTTTTTTACTTTTTGTTTTAATTTAATAAATATACAAGCCTTAAATAGACATAACTTTTATAAAAATGCACAAGTTTACAAGTTTTCTAACTAATATTTGAGTTTTATAACTTTTCTGAGTTTATATGATTTGCATAAGTTTCCTGTTTTATTAAAGTTTTTATGTATTTAAAGTTTTTAAAACAGGAAGGATGTAGAACAATAATAACAAAGTAAAGATTTAAATTCTATAAAGTATTTCTTATTAAGAATATAAGTTTTATAAAGTTTAAAGGTGTTTTTATAGTTTTTAAGAATTTAAATCAATTTTTAAAGATTAAATTAATATAAGTTTGAGTTAAGTTTAATTAGATAAAAGATTCTGGACATAAAAGTATAAATAAAAATTATTTTTAAGTTTACAAAGATTTAACAGAATTTATAAAAATTATTAGAAGTTACAAATCTGATTAAAAGGCTAAAAAAAAGAGAAAACATGAAAACCAAGACCGATCGGATCGAACTCGGGTCAGTCCCGGGTCACCAAACGCACATGCATCTAACCATCCCGACTACGGGCTCGTTAGTGTATATCATGAAACGGAAAATCTTTTAAACAAAAACTCAAATCAGCCCCCAAATTGATATGAACCATAGAACCAAGAATCGCCAAATACGCATCGAATTGCATCTGTTAGTGGAGTTAAACAGGGGGCTTTCGATTTACAAGATGTAGCGAGTACGAAGGTCACAAGAATTACCTGATTCAGAACCGAATGAGTGAGAACGGGCTATGGTCAGATGTCGGTTGCCGTGATGAAGAATCGAGCAATGCAGGTGCTAATTTGAGAAATTGAGGGTATGAGTTTTGCCGGTAGACCAGGGCGCATGCCTTGACAGAACGGGTTTATTCTAACTAAAAACGAAAAAGACCAAGCTTCCCCCCCCGTCCCCGATATAAAACTCCAAACCCTAACCAGTCGGATTCACCCGATTATGCAAAATTGAATGCCCCAACCATGGGGCTTTTGAACCTAACAATGAAACGAAACGGTTGATATAGGATGTACCTTGATTGATTAAGAATTGATGTCAATCGATAGGATGTACAGATTCAGCGTCCTTGGTGCTTGACAGAATTCCAGGGATGCAATGATGCTCGATTGAAGATTGAGAGAGTTTCAGAGGGATTGTGTGATGGTGTGTGTTGAATTAATTCGTTCAATTCTATCTTAAAAGCATGATTCGATTACGGGATTGAAGTTGACAGCTAATCGACGGGTTTACACGTTAATTCGGCCGATTCGGAATGAATTGGGTCGCGGATCAGGTCTGTATTCATGCTAGGATTGATTTTGCATGATTTCCGGGTTTTAAAACGCGTTTAATTGATTGATTGGAGATTGAATTGAACGATGTTTGACTTTGCAGAGTCAAACTGTTTTAAAATTGAAATTTAACCGCGTGGAACGTCTAATTGATATGCTAGATGCGATTAGGATGAATCGAGGGTTGAATTCACCAATATGGAAAGTAGAGAACTGATGGGAATTGATCGATGAAGTCTTGAATTGCAAAGTCTTCGGATTTGTTTTACTTTTGGGAGTCAAATTGAGTTTAAATGGGTTTTAATTGAGTTCAAACAAAAAGTCCAATTTCAAAGGTGGAGGGGGGTTCAAATGACTAAAGAGTTTCAACTCGAGTTCAAATGGATTTAGGAAGTTATACATATATAATTTATTTTATAAAACTTGAAAAAAAAACTAGACATTATTTGTCAAGTTCTAACTATTTTATATGGGAAAAGTTTTTCCCTTCTTTTTTTTTATAAATTTATGAAATGTATAAGTGGGTCATTTTACAAAATCATATATAAATATTTGCATATATATATTTATAAACAAATACATACGATATGTATATACATAAGAGTGTCTAAATACGTGCTTAATATTTGTAAGTTTTAAAGTATGTATATATATATGTATAAATTTTCATACATGTGTTATATATAATAAGAAAAAGATCATATGAGAGTTTAACATTTTTGAGTTTATCCATTCTATATTGTTTTTGAAGCAAGCACGAGGTTGAAATAGAGTTATTATTGAAATAAAAATATTATCAGAAAACCATGGATGTTACACCATGTGGGGACACATAACAACAATCTCATGAGAGCGGGTAGTGTAGAGTTCAATTTCTGAACCTTCCATTTTTAGATTCCAAAATTCTCCTTCGAGCTTATGAATCTCATCATGAGGGCAGTACTCCTCCTTCATCATGGTTTTGAATTCCTACCAGGGTAGAGCACTAGCCATATCTAGACCGATCATCTGGACCTGGGAATTCCACTAGGTGAGAGCAGGGCCCTCCAGAGTACCTGGGGCAAATTTCACTTGGTTTGCATGTGGGTAGTTACACATGGCTAATACAGATTCAACCTTTTCGAAACAACGAAGCAAACAACTGCTTCTTCAGCTCCACTAAAAGTGTGGGGCTTACAGTCCATGAAGGTCTTAAAGGTGCAGGTCGGTTGGTTGTTGTGTTGGCCTGGATTGAAAAACAATTCATAATTGAGGTTATAAAGTTTGGAAAATGAGTTGACAAATGAGTTGACTTGTTAAAGTCAATGGATATTGAATTTACCTGCAGCAACATGTGCTGCCAGTGCCTCAGCCACACTGTCAATGATTAGTGCTGTCAGTTCAGCTGCTGTCCTGTTTATGTTACCACGACCTCCGTTACGACCACCACGTCCAACCATAGTTCTTCATATTCACAAATACAAACAATGAGAAAGTATGTCGCATATTATCTTCATTCAAGTACAAGTAAACAGAAGGAAGTTAAAACACAACATCTAATATTTTGATAGTAATTCTTGATTAAGTAAATTGTAACGGCTACAAAATAACTAAATCAGAACATCAAAAATATGAAATATCTATTGGATTGGAACAACCCTGCCCATCTAGGTTTAGAAATAAAAGAAATAAACAATAAACAAGAATGAGATAAAATATCAAGCGCCAGTGCCAGCTGAAGAAACAACTGACTGAGCATCCTCCTCATCAGTTGGTCCTTCCCCTTCAGACTCAGTATCCTGTGCGTCTTCTGCCCTAAGGGCAGCCTCAAGTTATGTCTCTAACTGCATAATCCTGGCTATGACTACTTCATTGGTAGCCTCTAATGTGTCCACCCATACTTCTAACTGATGGAGTGAGTCCACTAAGTTCTCGTGGTAATGGTCAGTTGTAGCTAACTCCGTCGCCAGATGTTCAAGCTTCTCGTTTGCCTGCTTTTTGTGTTCTAGCAAGCCTGTGATTTCTCCAGCAGCATCTCTCATGTTCTGGTTCTCCCGATCCATAGAATCCACAAAAATGGCTAAAACCTGCTCCATGGTGCAAGGTAAAATCGGTAGAGCCGGTGTAGAAGAAGATGTAGCTCCAAAGTATGGAGATTGGACCTGTTCCTGCTTAATGCAACTCTGGATCATACTTGGGTACCAATCCAAATCATGCGGGTTACTCTCCGTCCACACATGAAAAGGCATATCTTACTCAATAGTGTCATCAATAGGACCAAGTCTACACGTCTTAGGCTCCGGTGAAGACAAGATAGGAACGTCGTGCTCCTGAGCAATGGGTGATGTAGGTGGTGTAGACATAGCCTGTAACGTAATATATAAGTGTCAAACTTAAATGTCTATGTCATGTAACTAATGTGTGTGGTTATAGCCTAGTATGCAATCCTAGTTCTCTATAACGACACCAATCTGTCATACCCCCGAATTCCACTAACGGAGTTTTACCATTTAGCGTGTGACAAACCAGGATCTCAGTCATTAGTTACATCAAACGACACTATATGGGACATAAATGAAATATCATAAAAGTTCAGAATGAGTGCGGAAGCGTTAAACAATGAAATATGTTGGAACATTGTATGTGACAACCAGCCTTGTAATAGAATTGGTCTTTATATTTTGTAATGTAATGTTTTCTATGTAATTGTTAAGTTTTTGTAACAGGCGAACTTAACAAGTTCGCCTGATGTAGTTGTGGTGAACATAATAAGTTCGCCTAAGACTAAATTTGGCGAACTTGCTAAGTTCGCCTGTAGCGGATATGTGTTACCTATAAATAGTGCTTAGTCTTGTCATTTGTAAGAGTTAGTGATCTTGTAAGCACATTTATCTGAGTAACACAAGGAGCTTTCAGTGAATCTTTTCTTGTGTGCTTATCTTCTGTTCTTATCCGTACGAGACGCGTTTATTCGTTAGGATTCCGCTGTCACACCCCAACCGACGGCGGAATCATCGGGGCGGGACATGTAGACTGTTCATGAGCTCAAGGTTGACTAAATTGAGATATATTAATCATTCAAATTCATTTCAAGTATTCAAGAAAAAACCAAATCAAACCAAGTACATAAAATGAAATACATAATCCTTTATTTAATATTATCTAGGTCAAAAACTTATGTGTAGCAAGTCTTGATCAAAATCACATATTAGTACCTGAAACATGAATAAAATAAGGTAAACTAAAAAGTTGGTGAGCATACACAGGTTTGTATATAGATAGCATATAGGTTATGAATAAACAAATCCTTACATAACATGATAAAATAAGGCATTTATGGAGAGCAGCTATTGTGTAACCAAGTACAATCAAACCTTTGTAACTAGCATGCAAAATTGTGTCGTCGGTAACAATCACCCCAATCTGGGTGGGTTTGTCAGACTCAATAGATCTATCATTGTTTACCGTCGGCTTGAATAGTTAAAGATTGCACATAAATTGCACACAAAAGTTAGCAAAACTAGCACTCAGGCATAAAGCTCAAATTGCACACATGAATGTAAAGAGGATTTGTATTTGTGTAGTTTGTGTAAATGTAAGCAATAGTTTGTATAGTGTTCATGTTCCACCCCAAAAAGTGTAAAAGAGTAAAAGGGGCTATGTAATACTCACATGATTCAAAAGGCGTAGCTAACACGAGAGACTAGATAGTAACGAGATCCTTGTAATGCACAATGTTAACCTAGAGTGGAATATGTATTGAATTAATAGTGTGCACAAAGTCTATGTCTAAGTCTAGGGTCGAATTGGATGTGTGTTTAAAATTAGTGGTTTGTTCTTGGAAGGTATTGCATAAAATGAAAGGTTTGAAATTGATATTTTTAGAACATTTTGATCAAAGTTTGAGTTTGAATAACTAAATAAATAAATTACAAAATTATTATTTATTTACTTAGTTATAAAAATAATGTAGGTATTAGGGGTAATTAAGTATAATTTAAATAATTAATTCTTAAATATAAATTAAATAAATAATTTTTACCTTATTTATTTATTTATAGAATATGTAACCTAGTCTTTTGGTTATAAAAATTTATCGGGTGTTTTATATTAATTATAATTTAATAATTAACTTTTGTTAATATATTTTTATAAATATGTGTAAATATAATTTTATAGATTTAAATGTATAAGTTCTATTTATTCTAGAAATAGGCATTTGATCTTTTTAAATAAGGTTAATATAAATCTTTATAAAATCAATTATTTTTATTTGAAAATTCATTTGTAATGCTTATTGATTTTAAAATATAAATTTTTAGTATTCTGTCAAGATTTTCTCACACACACGACCGTGCGTTGGACAAGGCACGACCGTGCTAGGACCACGGGCGCGACCGTGTTGATCAAACATAAAACATAACTAAGCTGCTCACTAGACACGACCGTGTCTTAACCAGGCACGACCATGTCTAGGATTCTGAGGCACGACCAAGTCTAGCCAAGAGGCACAAACGGGTCTGAGTGTTTGAGGCACGACCGCGCTTGGATTGGCATGACCGTGTCTCCATGAGGCACGACCGCGCTAGGAGATTAGCGCGACCGTGTATGTTCCAAAACAGAAAACGAATTGCTTAAATCTTGTGATGTTAATGTTGGAAATCATAGGGCTTTCACCCATTAGGTTATTACGAGTCTTTTTGTATAGATTAATTTTATTTAAAACATCTCCAAAGTAGTATTCGATTAACCCATTTTAGAACGAACCCTAGATTCGGGTTCGTGTTAATTTCGCTATTGTAAGCCCAAATTAAGTTGGGGCTTTTGATCTATAGACTAAATCGATTGACTATGAGATTTCAATTAACCGGAAGACGATGAATCGATAGCGTACGGTAGGAACGAGTTCCGGCGGTGACGGGTTTGGTTTCCGGCGTCTTCTGCTGCAATTCCGGCTGCTTCAATGTTTTCGGGAGTTTCAGAGGGGTTTGATGGAGTGTTTGCTTGGGAGGATTTCGATTCAGAATAGACAAATTGTGGTTCAAATGAAAGAATTTCGGTTTTTGAGACTAATCGAGTTTCTTGGAGTTACTGGATGTAATTGTGGACATTATTCGATTAATTGTTTTCGTTACTGGTAATGATGTGTATATCGGTTACGAACTCAAACGATCCTGCGTTTAAAATTGTATTTACGTTTCAACTGACGCGAGGCCCGACCGTGCCTATACGAGGCGCGACCGTGCAAAGGCACCAAGCGCGATCGTTCCAAAGCAAGGCGCGCGACCGTGCCAGAACGAGGCACGACCATGCCTATTAGGGTTTCTAGTTATTTATAAAATCAGTCCTTGCAAATTTCAGTTTTGATCGATTTGTATAATTATGAACTTATGTAGGATTTAATAGGATATACTCGTGTAAAATTTGCAGATTTGCATTGAAACATAGTATTTAATTGTTGGTACGAATAGAACAAATCGGTGTACTAGAATTGGGTTTGAAATGTATCATATTGAATTGAAATACAGATAATGAAAATCAGAAATGTTACAGTATCCCCAAGTTGAGGGAATTTCGTCCCGAAATTTAGCTAGTGGAGGCGACGGCATCAGTGAAGAGATGGGGGTACTTGAGCTTCATTTGGTCCTCACCTTCCCAAGTAAACTCGGGACCACGTTTAGATTCCCAACAAACTTTGACAATAGGAATACGGCTTCGCTTGAGCTGCTTGACCTCACGATCCATGATTTCCACTGGTCTCTCAACGAAGTGCATCGTTTAGTCAATGTGCACGTCGTCAAAAGGTATGCGAAGATTCTCATCAGCAAGACATTTCTTCAGATTAGACACGTGAAAAGTAAGATGCACATTGCCAAGTGATGGAGGTAAGTCGAGTTTGTAAGCCACCTTCCCAATCCTTTCAAGGATCTTGAATGGACCTACATAGCGAGGTGCTAACTTGCCTTTCTTTCCAAAGCGGATTTCACCCTTCCACAGAGACACCTTTAGAAGGACAAAGTCATCGACTTGGAATTCCAGGGGTTTTCGTCGTTTGTCGGCATAACTCTTTTGCTTACTTCTCGCTAATGGAATGTTGTCACAGATTTGGATAATCTTGTCGGATGTTTCTTGAATTAGCTCGGGACCGGTGATTTGTGCTTCACCAATCTCGTTCCAACAGATAGGAGAACGACACTTACGACCATAGAGAGCTTCAAATGGAGCCATGTTGATACTCGTGTGGTAGCTGTTATTGTAGGTGAACTCGATTAGGGATTGATTGTTCGCTCGGTCTGACCATCAGTTTGGGGATGGTAACCGTGCTCAAATCCAATCGTGTACCAAGAGCAGTTTGGAGAGATTGCCAAAAATGGGAAGTGAACCGAGCATCTCTATCGGATATTATGTTTAAGGGAACACCGTGACGGCTCACAATTTCGTCAATATAAATTCGGGCTAGTTTCTCAACCCGATAGTCTTCACGGATAGGCAAGAAATGAGCAGATTTGGTGAGACGGTCAATGATTACCCAAATGCTATCATAACCACTTGAGGTATGAGGGAATTTGGTAACGAAATCCATAGCTAAGTTCTCCCATTTCCACACGGGAATTTCCGGTTGTTCAAGTAGACAGGAAGGACGTTGATGTTCGACTTTGACATTGGAGCAAGTTAGACATTTGGCAACATAGAGAGCAATGTCTTTCTTCATACCGGGCCACCAATATTGTTGGCGAAGATCTTGGTACATCTTATCCGCACCAGCATGAATAGAATAACGAGTCTTGTGAGCCTCGTTCATGAGTAATGCACGGAGATCATCGCGATCGGGAACCCAAATACGGTTTAAGTAATAAAGTAAGCCATTAGGTTTTGATTTAAGCTGAAGTTCAACACCACATGACATTTCCTCGTACATGTTACCCTCGGTGATTGAGACGTGTTGAGCTTCTAAGATGCGGTTTTGAATGTTGGTTTGGATTCGGGCACAATGAAGCATGACATGGTCCTTGCGACTTAACGCGTCGGCTACAACATTCGCTTTGCCGGGATGATAACGAGTCTCGCAGTCATAGTCGTTAAGGAGTTCAACCCAACATCGTTGCCTCATATTGAGTTCTTTTTGATTGAAGATGTGTTGGAGACTTTTGTGGTCGGTGAACACCACACATTTTGTGTCATAGAGGTAATGTCTCCAAATCTTCAATGCAAATACGACCGCACCCAACTCGAGGTTGTGCGTCGTATAATTCTTCTGGTGAATCTTGAGTTGTCTTGATGCGTAAGAGATTACTTTGCCTCGTTGCATGAGGACACAACCGAGACCTTGGTTAGAAGCATCACAGTACACAACTAGATCATCATTCCCATCAGGGAGAGTTAAAATAGGAGCATTGCACAACTTTTGCTTGAGAGTTTGGAAAGCTTCGTCTTGTTTTGGTCCCCATTCATAAGGTTTAACCTTGTGGGTTAAAGCGGTAAGAGGGGCAACAATCTTAGAGAAATTTGAGATGAAGCGACGATAATATCCTGCAAGACCAAGAAATGATCGAACTTCGGCGGGGGTCTTCGGGGCATTCAAATTCTTAACCGCTTCGATCTTAGCATGGTCAACATGAATTCCCTTGTCATTGACGATATGACCAAGAAAGTGAACTTCCTTTAGCCAAAATTCACATTTGGAGAATTTGGCATATAGTTGTTCCTTCCTCAAGAGGTCCAAAACCAGTCTAAGGTGTTGCTCATGGTCGACTTTAGTCTTGGAGTAGATTAAGATATCATCAATGAAGACGATCACGAATTTATCAAGGTACGGTTTGAACACATGATTCATCAGGTCCATGAAAACTGCGGGTGCATTGGTTAGCCAAAAACGCATGACCATGAACTCGTAGTGACAATACCTTGTTCAAAAGGCAGTCTTTGGAATATCTTCCTCTTGTACACGGAGTTGGTGATAACCAGATCGAAGGTCAATCTTCGAGAAGCAAGTAGAACCTTGAAGTTGATCAAAGAGATCATCAATTCTAGGCAAGGGATAACGGTTCTTGATGGTAAGCTTGTTGAGTTTGCGGTAGTCAATACACATGCGAAATGATCCATCCTTCTTCTTGACGAATAAGACGGGCGCACCCAACGGTGAATGACTTGGACAAATGAATCCCTTGTCGGAGAGCTCTTGGAGTTGACTTGCAAGTTCTTGCATCTCAGAAGGTGTAAGACGGTAAGGAGCTCTAGCCACGGGATTAGCTCCGGGTATAAGTTCAATGCCAAATTCTACTTGTCGAACGGGTGGAAGACCGGATAGATCTTTGGGAAATACTTTGGGAAAATCCCGAATGATGGGAATGTCTTGGATACTCTGCTCTTTGAC
Organism: Smallanthus sonchifolius; assembly: GCA_023525975.1. Classification (NCBI taxonomy): domain Eukaryota; kingdom Viridiplantae; phylum Streptophyta; class Magnoliopsida; order Asterales; family Asteraceae; genus Smallanthus; species Smallanthus sonchifolius. Next base: position 64,936,212 of record CM042021.1, on the reverse strand, counting down.
ATCCTTTTGAACAACATGAGCTAAGAAGGCTGCGTACTTCTTTCATAAGTACTTTTGGGCGGTAGTGCATGACATTAACTTGAATTCTTTGCAAGGCTTTTCACCAAAGACTCTTAACGTTTCTCCCGACGGTAGAGGTATTCGGATGCACTTCTCGAAACAGATGACTTTAGCATGATGATTTGATAGCCAATCCATGCCTATGATGATATCAAAACTTCCTAGTGGCATTGGTACAAGGTTGATTGGAAATGTATAATCATTAAGTTCTAGAGAGTAGTCGTGAATAATAGAGTCAATTGTAAGTTAGTCACCATTTTCTACTTCGACGGTGAAGGTTTTCTCTAATTGGGTTCGTGTCTTTGCAAGTAAGGGTTCAAAGTTAAGTGACACAAAACTTTTAACGGCACCGGTATCAAATAAAATGGAGGCATATTGACTATTAACAAGGAACGTACCGTTGACCACATCATTGTTGGCTTGAGATTCATTGGCGTTTATGTTGAAAGCACGCCCACGAACTCCGCCTTGTCTAGCATTGATGAACCTTGGGAACTGGTCACGAAAATGATTTGGGTTACCACATTCATAACAAGCACGCCTGTTGAGTCATATCTTATGTATAAGCTGTTGTCATTTATTGTATGTTTAAACAGTTTTAGACTAGTTTACTGTATGTCATTTCATTAAATGTAATTTCACTTTTCTGTAATTTACTGCTTTATTAGCTAAGTCTAGGCCATCAAAACTACTTAGTTTTGATTGAGTTTGTTCAATCGAAACTAGTAGTTTCGATAGATGGTAGCTTCGACAGTCTGTGTATCACTTGTAAATGGTCAATCGAAACTAGTAGTTTCGATTGAACATAGTTTCGATACCTGTCACTACTATAAATAGCCTAGTTTGAGAATGTTTAGGGTGTGAGTAGCGGTTGTAACCCTGAACCTTCTCTTTCACATTGTTCTTGAATCAATACAATTTGCGGTTGTTTATTCACTGTGTTCTTACATTTTCATACCATTTGCGTGTTGATTCATAGTGTGGTTAGCCTGTTATCTTCACCAACACTGTCTCTATCCTCTGTTTCACCACCATACTCACAGTTTCCGCCTATGTGTGTGTGTAATCGATCAAATTAGTGATTTATAAGAGAAATTTGGACCTACAATTGGTATCAGAGCTATAGGCTCTAGTGTTTTTTTGAGTGTTATCAGGTTTTGTGATCGATTCTAGGTGATTTGTGAGGTATTTTGAGGTTTTTGTTGAAATCTGCACATAACATCTCAGACGTACTGTTTCATCGTTTTCAAGGATTTTCGTTCGTGATTTCAAGAATCAGAGGTTGGATTAGTGATCAGGAGTGTTAGCCGAAGGTTTTCGCTGGATTGGTTTGTCATTTCTGAACTATTGATTTCTGGAGCTTGTCATCAATGGAGTATTTCTGAGTTTGGAGAAGAAGGTATCGAAACTACTGGGGACAGTTTTTGATTTTTGTTGATCATCGAAACTTCTTGTCTACGTTTTGTCGGAAGAAGGTACTATCGAAACTAGATTTTTTGTCTTATATAGAAACTGTGGTTATCGAAACTTGTCTGTGAATTTTTTAGTATCGAAACTAGTTGTTTCGATAAAAGTTGGCTTATCGAAACTAGTTGTTTCGATAAAAGTTGTCCTATCGAAACTAGTTGTTTCGATAAAAGTTGTTCAATCGAAACTAGTTGTTTCGATAGAAGTTGTTCTATCGAAACTAGTTACTGTTTTAGTTTCTATTCCGAATATCATGGCCATTTCAAGTTCAACAGAACATTCTGGGGGAATTAGACCACCTGCTTTTGTGTCCACAAGAGAATTTGATGACTGGACTAAAAAGATGAAGCTTTTCTTTCAATTTCACGATTATACACTGTTGAGTTCTATCACCGATGGCCCCCACAAGCCCGTAACTACCACTGCTGATGTTCAACGTCCTAAGTTAGTATCTGAGTATGATGAGAAAGATCTTGCCTTGATTGCCCGAGACAACAAGGCCTACGGGACCATTGTCATGGCTCTTCCTATGGATATTTTTAACATCTTTGCCGAGTACACAACTTCCAAAGACTTATGGGTTGCATTGTGCAAAAGATATGAGGGAAGTGAGGATGTCAGGGAAAGCAAAAGAGATCTGATCAAGAAACAATATGTGATGTTAAGCAATGTAAGGGGAGAATCAATATCTGATTTGATCAACCGTTTCTCAAGCATTGTATCAAGGTTGAAGGTAATGGGAGTTGAGTACCCTACTCTTGATCTAAACAAGAAACTCCTAGTTTCTCTTCCTGAGGAATGGAATATGTATCGAATCATGATAAAAAAGACTGAGAATCTGAGTGCTCTGTCTCAACAGGAAGTCTAGCATTCTTGAATCTTATGAAATTGAGATTAAGAAGGGAGCAGTCACCCCGTCAAATCAGTCTGGAAACACAGCTCTTATTGCTGGATCAAGCTCATCCGGGAGCCCATACTTTCAGACTGATGTCCCTCCTTCAGCTGCTGCAATTAATTCTACCAGTTCCTCTGCTCCTCAAAAGACTGTCACCATGATTCCTGATGATTATGTCCCAATCATAACTGCTTTCATGTCGTGCTATGATGCACTGATGTATGGAAATCTAACACCGGCTAGCTTTCAACCTGATGACTTTGAGCAGATTAATCCTGATGATTTGGAGAAAATGGACATTGATTGGTGCATGGCCATGTTGACCTTAAGAGCCAAAAGATTCATCAAAAGAACTGGCATAGACAGATTCAAGCAGGGAAAGACACTTGGGTTTGATATCAAGAAGGTGAGATGCTACAATTGTGATCAGCTAGGTCACTTTGCCAGAAACTGCAAGGAGCCGTCCTCCAAGGATCAGCAAGAAAAGAAGATTTCCTCTGGAAAACAAGCTGCCAATCCTCCAAAGACAAACACATCTTCAAGTTCCACAGCTCTTGTGTGTCAAGCTGATGGACATTATCATTAAGGAGACCAAGCTGAGGAAGCTGCTGATAAAGCCTTGATGGCTTATGTGGAGGACATGGGCAAGTGTGTCATGATTGAACCTGCTGAGGATCTCACTGCTGTGCCTGCTGAGGTTATTTCAAAACTGTGTAATTCTAGATCTTGCTTGAATGAAATTCAAAAATACAGATTCATCAATCAAGCCTTGATTGATGAACGAAATCACATTAAGGTGATGTATGACTCTGTGGCAAAAAAATGTGAAACTTTACTTAAAGAAAATTCGTGATATTTCTGGTGAAAATCGCTCTTTAATTGTGCAACTCAATACTCAAACCATTAATAATACAATTTTAACAGAAAGAGTCCAAAAGGCAGAAAAAGCCAAATTACAGGTTGACCACATGGATATGGATCAGAAAATTCTGTTTGGAATAATTGATAAACAATTTAATAGAAAAGGCACAGAAGGTCTTGGGTATAACTCTCATCCACCTCCTTATTCTTAATCAGGGAGATTTGCTGATATATCAACTCCACATGTTTCCACACCTTTTGTTTGTACATTATCTCCTGATGATTATATTACGTCCTCTGATTCTGACAGTTTTGCTTCTTGTGCAGAATCAAATTGTGTAAATTCCGAAGATGATTGTGATAAGAGTGCTAATGATAGAACTATTTTAAAAGGACTTGAGTTGGATGAATGTAATAATATGTCCGTTTCAAAACCAAATATGTGTGAACACGTTAAAAACTTGTATTTTGATTCTATGCCTACTGAGCATACGGGTTTGGGAAGTGATGTTTCTAATTTTAAAAATGCTTTGCCTTTTGTTCCTAAATCTTTGAATGTTATGCCATGTGTTACCAAATTTAAAAGTGCAGGAATTATTGTGAATGATGTATCACGTGAAACCATGAGCAACATGGAATTTTTCAGATTAAAGGAAGCACATCGTCTTCAAGACAAAGTTATTGATGAGAGAACCGTCTCATGTTCAGATTCCTCAACATCACAATCATCTTCGTCTTGTGATGACTATTATCAGGCTAAGATATCTTGTGAAAACGTTTGTTTTAGTTGTGGTGCCTCAAATCATGTTTCACAAAGTTGTAAATTGACAACCACAAATTCTAATGAAGAATCGCTTTCCAAAAGTTCATTAAATTCATACGTGTTGCCTAAGTCTTCTCACAGTAGGAAATCTAGGCGTAAAAGAATTAAAAATCCTAAAAATTATTTAAAACGAACGTGGAAAATTAAAAATAATGTTCTATTTGATGATCGTGCTTCATCAAAGGATGGTTGTAATTCTGATTCCAATGAGATGTCATATCCTGACACTAAGATCTCTTGATTGAAACAATTTTGGTCAAAACGTATAAATGGTTCGTTGTGTATAGGGTCAATCAAGAAGAACCGGCGATAACATCTGGCATGTAGATAGTGGATGTTCAAGACATATGACTGGGCACTTTAACTTGCTGCAAGATTATCATCAAATTGATGGAGAGTATGTTGCTTTTGCTGGAAACCCAAGAGGAGGAAAGATTGAAGGACAAGGAACAGTATCAAATGGAGTAAATAGTCTGGAATTTGTCAACTTTGTTCCTCAGTTGAAATACAATCTGATGAGTGTTTCACAGATTTGTGACAAGGACTTCAGTGCCTTATTCAATTCAAAATAATGTCTTATCTTGAAGCCGGGAGTGGTGATTCCGGAAGAACCTATTCTCATGCGTGCTCCCAGAAGATACAACACATATAGCTTGGATATGAACAACCCATCGGGCATTGAATCGTGTTTTCTCTCAAAGGCTTCCGAAGATGAATCTTTCCTGTGGCATAAGAGGTTGGGACATGTCAATTTCAAAACAGTGAACCGACTGGTTCGAGGCAACCTAGTCACTGGATTACCTCTCAAAGATTTCACTCCTATGGAACACTGTATCTCATGTTCCAAAGGAAAACAGCACAAATCTTCACATAAGCCTAAAACCACCAATTCCATTTACTCTCCTCTCCAATTGCTTCACATGGATCTTTTTGGTCCTGTGAGTGTCATGAGTCTTGGACGAAATTCATACTGTCTGGTGGTAACAGATGATTTTTCTCGATTCACTTGGGTGTTTTTCCTAGCCAAGAAAGATGAGACGCCAGAGATTTTAAAAACCTATCTGCTTCAAATTGAGAACCTCTTCAATCTAAGTGTGAAGACTATCCGCAGCGATCATGGAACAGAATTCAAAAATGCAACTCTTGATTCCTTCTGTGAAAGCAAAGGAATTTCTCGACAATTTAGTGCACCTCGTACTCCTTAACAAAACGGTGTAGCTGAAAGAAGAAACCGCACTTTAATTGAAGCTGCACGAACTATGATTGTTGACTCTAAGCTTCCCGTGACTTTCTGGGCTGAGGCGGTCAACACTGCATGTTTTGTGTAAAATCGGGTTCTTATCACTAAAAGTTGCAACAAGACACCTTATGAGATCATGTACAAGCGCAAACCAGTTATTGATTTCTTCAGAAAATTTGGGTGTGTGTGCACAATGCTGAACACTTCAGATCAGCTCAACAAGTTTGAAGCCAAAGCTGATGCATGCTATTTTGTTGGTTACTCATCCAATCAACGTGCTTTTCGTGTCTACCATAAGAAGAAGAGGATAGTGATGGAGTCCATTGATATCAATTGGCATGAAAACAATCATACGGACGCATGAGACGGTCCCAATTGGCTCTTTGACGTCGATTCAGTTTTTAAGTCATTTAATCTTCCTGATTTCTCTATTGAATCAACTCATGCTAATCCTTAGTTCTCTGTGAACAATCTAGGGAACATAAATGATCAAGGCTCTTCCTCATCTGCTCAGGTTGAAATTCCTGTGGTTGCTAATGCTGAATCTGATATGGAGTCTTCCGGTTCTGGTGCAACAAGTGAAACTGTTGAAGACAACTCCTTTCCAATAATAGATGTTGCACCACAATCACCTGCTGAAGATCCTATTAATGATATTGCCAATCCTCCTGCTGAAAATCTTACCAATTTGGAGGAAGTCGTGGAAGAAGATGAAATTCCTCAACTGCGAATTCACAAGATTCATCCCACTAATAACATCATTGCACCACTCAATGTGGGTGTTAGTACCCGAAGTGCCTGTGAAGCATTTGAAAACAACATGTTTTCTTGCTTCATTTCTCAAGCTGAACCAAAGAACATCAAAGCAGCTCTACTAGAAAACAGCTGGGTGGAAGCAATGCAGGAAGAGCTATAGCAATTCTCAAAGCTGCATGTATGGAATTTGGTAGATCTTCCCAAGAACAAAGTTCTAGTCGTCACTCGTTGGGTTTTTCGCAACAAAAAGGATGAAGGCCGCACTGTGATTCGAAATAAAGCTCGTCTGGTGGTTCAAGGTTTTTATCAAGAAGAAGGGATTGACTATGAGGAAGTCTTTGCACCAGTGGCTCGTTTGGAAGCCATCCGAATGTTTCTCGCCTATGCAGCCTACATGGACTTCACCGTTCATCAAATGGATGTAAAAAGCGCATTTTTATATGGAAAAGTTCAAGAGGAAGTTTATGTCAAGCAGCCGCCGGGTTTCATTGATCCTAATTTTCCAGACCGTGTTTACATGTTAGATAAAGCATTGTACGGTCTTCACCAAGCACCTCGTGCGTGGTATGAAACTTTATCGAAGCATCTGCTTGAGAATGGTTTCACACGAGGAGCAATTGACCAAACTTTGTTCAAACGGAAGGAGGAAAATGATACAATCATGGTGCAAATTTATGTGGATGATATCATTTTTGGATCTACAAATCCCCGTCTCTGCAAAGAATTTGAAGACGTGATGCGATCTAAGTTTGAGATGAGCTCCATGGGGGAAACGAAGTTCTTTTTGGGACTACAAGTTGATCAGTCTGAGTCAGGAATCCTTATCCATCAAGAAAAATACGTAAAAGAAATCTTCACCAAGTTCAAAATGGCTTATTCTCATCCAGTAAAAACTCCTATGGAAGTTCGACATTGTTTGACTCCTGATGTGGATGCTGAAAGCGTTGATCAGCATCTCTATCGCTCTATGATAGGATCTCTCATGTATCTCACGGCCAGCAGACCCGACATCATGTTTGCAGTGTGCTTGTGTGCACGTTTTCAGGCTAATCCTAAACTCTCTCATTTATCTGCTGTCAAACGTATTTTAAGATATTTAAGGTATAAGCCAAAATTGGGTCTGTGGTATCCTAAAACTGACTTGTTTGATCTTGTGGCTTATTCAGACTCCGACTACGGGGGTTGCAACTTAGACCGAAAATCCACTTCTGGAGGTTGTCAATTCCTTGGCAACCGCCTTGTCTCATGGAAATGTAAGAAACAATCCACCGTTTCCCAATCCACCTCCGAAGCCGAATACATTGCCGCAGCCCTCTGTTGTTCCCAAGTCAGATGGATACACCATCAGATGCTTGACTATGGGATCACATTCCATGAGACACCCATTCTGTGTGACAACACTGCCGTTCCCCATATCACCAAAAACCCCGTTCAGCATTCCAAAACAAAACACATTGAAATTAAACATCATTTTATTCGTGACTGTGTTGAAAAGAAACATATTCAAATCGTTGAAGTCAAAACCAACAAACAAACCGCAGACATCTTCACAAAGGCTTTTGACTCTACCAGATTTGCCCAACTGGTGGAGATGCTTGGAATGATTAACTTTCAGTAAATTGTGTGAATAGTAGTTTATTTTCTAAATTTTGATTAATTAACAAAGAAAATTCCAAAAAAAAAAATTTATGAACAGTATCCACGCAAATCTTTTAGGGGAGAAATATAATATTTTAATGTTGAAAAGAATTGCTGTGTATATAATCTTCAAGTGGTTTTGAATTGCAAAAAAAAAAAAAATTGAATCTGACCTTTGAGAAATGATAGTGTCTGATCTCATCTCTTGGACATGGAATAGACCAAAAGCAATGGTGTTTACTGAGGTATTGCTGGTAGGCCCGACATATGGTTAAAACTTGTAAGTAGTGTGAAAACCTATTATATATCTCATACTTGTGTGTTTGAATCCATTATTGAAACATCTAACCCATTTTTATATCTAAGAAAATCGATTCAATCAGATACAGGCTTACGTATTGGATTCATATTCATACGCCAAGTGGCCGTCAATATAACGATATTTACCACCGATGACCCCGTATGTTTTGCTTACGCAAAGATCTCAGGTGCTCATCCTTTTCCCATCCACTTGGATGATTTGACCCCGTCTGTTTTGCTTACTCAAAGATCTCGGGTGTTCAACATTTTTCTATCCGCTTGGATAATTTTACGACTTCTTCTGTTTTGCTTACGCAAAGATCTAGAATGCTCGTACCTTTTTAATATCTACTTGGATATATTTTATTTTAATTTTCTAAATCCACTTGGATATCTTATTTTATTTTGGTGGTACTTTGACATTACTAAGACGGTACCTTGGTTAATCAGAAAGAGATGATAGGATGAAGATGGGTACTTCTTGAGGATTGATAGGTTTTCAAAATCATTTTATTTTAATATGTGGGGTACACCTTGTATATTGCTTAAATGGTACCTTCTAATCACATGAAATCTTTGTACAAACAAATGTTCGGGTTTACTTTGCACAAATATCAGCTATCTTCAGGGACTCACAGTAGTTAATTGCAAAAGGAAGTGTTTCAAGAGACTGACCAGATCTGATCTCATGTTGGATCTTTTTCAAGAAGATAAGTGTAAATATCGAAACTAGTTGTACATATCGAAACTACTTTGAACTATCGAAACTAGTTGTACATATCGAAACTAATTTGAACTATCGAAACTACTTTGTGCATATCGAAACTACTTTGACATATCGAAACTACTTTGTGCATATCGAAACTACTTTGTGCATATCGAAACTAGTTTGTTCTATCGAAACTAGTTGTTTCGACAGGGGCATTTTTGTCTTTTGTCTAACAAAAATTAAAAGCCTTCATAAGCAATCCCTCCCTTCATACTGATATTCACTCGTCTTTTTCAAACCCTCTTCGTCTTCTCTGTCATTCGCAAAACCTCTCAAACCATCGGTCTGAGTTGCAAGATATAAGCATTAATCACCTGATTTCACCGTTGTCACCATCGTCTTCATCATCAGGTAACGTCTCACTACTTCATTTTGGATGATTTTTGCAAATCTGCAGACCTAGGATTTCAAAGATTAAAACTTGTTCGACTAAATCTTCATAATAACAGTCGTTTTTGTGCTTATCCGTGTTTGCATACATCTCTATTATCTTTGAACTCATGATTAATGTGTATTCTTGCAGATAACAGCCTCACCTTCGGTAAGATGAAGTTTCGTCACTTACAGGCCACTATAAACCCTTCTTTAAATTGTTTATATTAGTCTGAGTATAACAAATCAGAGGGGTTTGGGTTTCAAAACCAATTAGTTTCGATAAAGGGGTTCAACACTTTAAAAAATTTCTCAAAAGGTTTTCAGTCGAAACTACTAGTTTCAACACCCAAACTTGCCCTAGTATCTCTGATCGAAACTAGATAGTTTCGATAAGTTCATCTCCATCGAAACTAGTTGTTTCGACAGTGTTGATTTAAAATTTTTTTAAGTGTTGATCAAAGCTTACAGTCTCTATCGAAACTACTTGTTTCGATAAAGCTGTTTGTTAAATTAACCAAGTTCATCTCAAATCGAAACTAGTTGTTTTGACAGTTAGGACTTCAAAATTTTTCTAAGTGTTGATATACCTTGTTTCGATTAAGTATTTTCAGAAATATTACTTATTGTGCAAAATTGATGAATTTTACAGGTATGGTTCTCCTATTTGTAAAAAGACACAATGTCTGTGCATTCCTTAATGCCAATGATCCAAAAGCTGCAGAGTTCATTCCTGTCTTAAACTTCCTGGCAAACTCCAACATCAGCTTTGCCATCAGCAACAATCTGTCGGTGTTTGAGACATCTATAAGAGAATTTTGGGAGACTGTAGAAATCATCACGGTTGAAAATGTGGAGCACATTAGAGCAACTGTGCTTGGCCAAGAAGTCTTATTTTCTGAAGCTACAGTTAGAGAGGTGCAGCAGTTTAATGACAATCCAGATGCACCCATTGAATTTCCAATCTTCTATGTTAAAGAATGCTTCAGAAGATTGGGTCATCCAGATGAATTCAAAAGTGGCCAGATAATCAAGAACTCCTTACCAAGCCACTGGAGATACATAGTGCACGTTTTTATTCACTGACTATCAATCAGAAAAGGAGGGTTTGATTCAGCAAACAGCACTATGGGCTCAGCAATTTTGGGGATAATCAAGGGAAGAGATTACAATTTTTCTGGTTTCATCTTCAGAAAGTTAAAGGACAATCTAACAGGATCCGTGAAGGAGAAATTTCTGGCATATCCAAGATTTTTACAAATTATCATCAATCATCTTCATCCTGAGCTGCAACAAGGTGGGAACACCTTTGTGTTCGACCATATGATTGCCAAGACTCTCAGCTATATGAGAAGTACTAACAAGAGAACCAACAGAGTTATAGCTGACGTTCCCCTGTTTGGTCATATTATTGGTGAAGAAGAAGAATTTATCCCTGATATTGACCCTAATCTAGAAGAAGAGATCTTATCATCTAATGAAGAAGAAATGGAAGTTGAACAAGATCAAGGTAATCCACCTATTGATGAAGCTGAGATTGAGATAAACATTCCTATTGTTCAAGAAGAAGAACAACCCATAATTGAGCCTGTGATAGAGGCTCCTTTTGTTGAACAAATACAGATAATTCAGCCAGCAGTTAATGTTGAAGCTGGCATGCATGAAACTGAGGAGGAAGTTGCAGAATCAAGTGGAACTCTAGATGCAGGAATTTATGGATCTGACTACTACAAGTCTGATTCAGATGATAGAACAAAGCATCTTGCATCTTCCTCCAAACGACAAGTTGAGTCAGGTTCTGATTTTGAGGAAGAAGAGCCTAAGGCAAAAAAAATCAAGACTGGATTTGAAGATTTGTCATCCTCGTCAGATTCTCTATTAGCTACTCCACAACCTACTCCACAGCCCACTCCACAACCAACTCCAGAACAAACTCCACTACCATCCCATCCATACTACTCCCACATCACCAACTCATGATTCAACCTCTCCTGTACCAAGAGTGAAAACTTTAAGCCTTGAACTGAAGAAAATGCACGATACGATTCAAAAGAAAGATAAAGAAATTGAAGGCTTAAAATCTAATTTGCATGATGTCCAGGAAGAGGTTAAAGACCTGAAGCTGGAAGTTAGGGGTTTACATACCCATATTGAGATTCAACAAACTCAACTTGAAACACAACATAGACTAATCTCACAGCAAAAAGAAGAATTCAAGGCTTTAGCTGAAGCGGTGGAGCAGCTCAAAGCCTCAATGATAAAACCGGTACAACAACAACCAACCACTTCAACAGCTCAGGGGGAGACCACATCTGTAGCTGAACCCTCATCTCCTGACCTTGTGACTAATCCAGAATCTACACTAACTATATTTGCTGGCCATGCTGAGAAGACAAAAGAGGCAGTTGAAGTCAATGTTGAAGAAACAGAACTAAACCTTCCCTCAGCAAGTGAAAGAAGAGATGCAAGGAAGAAAGGGAAAGGGACTTCCACTGAAATAGAGACCGTGATTCTTGATGAAGAAGACATCCCATCTGATGACGAGCTGAATGCACTTTTAGATGAAATTGAAACTATGGGTATAATGATCTTTATCCAGAAATTTTGACCACCGAGGAAAAGGAGACTGAGAGAACTAGATACTTTACGGAAGAAGGAGAGGAAATTCAAACCTTATCTGACGAAGAAAAAGGCGAAGAAGATGATCAGGTTAATCTTATCAAAACAGTCACTCCTGAACCAACCACTACAGTCTTCGAATCCAGTCCAGCACAAGATCCACCTTCTGTTGCACCTGAACCTCCAATCTTAAGAAAGTCTTGGTTTAGGAAAATCATTCAGGAGGAAACTCCTAAAACATATGAATGGATAGCTGAGAATCAAGAACTAAAGAGGCCTCCAATTGGCTGGAAGTATGATGCTGAAAGGAAGCTCTTTATTATAAGAAGATATAGAGGGGGAGTTCAGCACTTTAAAAATATGACTGACTTCCAGACCCTTCCTTTCTATGACCTCAGGGATTTAGCCAAACTTCCCCTTCAAAACCCTGGGAAGGTCATGATGGCTTATGACTTTGAGAAATTTCTGCATTCTCAAGTCAATAATGGTTTCAAAGGAATGAAGCCTAGGAAAACTCAAAAGAAAATCTCAAAGACAAGGTTTTATCCTAAGACTAACAAGCCATATGTGTTCTTAAGGTACAAGCCTGCCCAAACTCATAAGACCATCACCATTCCAAAATCTGTACCTGTCCAGCTACAAACTTTCAGAAAGTGGTACTACGACCCAATCATTGGCAGTGCAGTAATAGAGTGTGAGGGCAAGGAAGACATCACTATCTTTGAGCCTATGGAGCTGTTGAAATTTCAGCCTGAAGATCTGGAGATCCTTTTTCATAATCACATTCAGGCATACAGTGATGAAGATGAAGCTGATGCTAAGGCCTACCAATGGGTTGTATCTCTCCATGTTAAACCTTTTATACCAAGGACAACTGAAGGACCAGCTGCTTGATGAAGAGCTGAAGACAATAATGCAACAGCTTAGGAGGAGATTGTAGAGTCATATCTTATGTATAAGCTGTTGTCATTTATTGTATGTTTAAACAGTTTTAGACTAGTTTACTTTATGTCATTTCATTAAATGTAATTTCAGTTTTCTGTAATTTACTGCTTTATTAGCTAAGTATGGGCCATCGAAACTACTTAGTTTCGATTAAGTTTGTTCAATCGAAACTAGTAGTTTTGAAAGATGGTAGTTTTGACAGTCTGTGTATCACTTGTAAATGGTCAATCGAAACTAGTAGTTTCGATTGAACATAGTTTCGATACCTGTCACTACTATAAATAGCCTAGTTTGAGAATGTTTAGGGTGTGAGTAGCGGCTGTAACCCTGAACCTTCTCTTTCACATTGTTCTTGAATCAATACAATTTGTAGTTGTTTATTCACTGTGTTCTTACATTTTCATACCGTTTGCGTGTTGATTCATAGTGTGGTTAGCCTGTTATCTTCACCAACACTGTCTCTATCATCTGTTTCACCACCATACACACAGTTTCCGCCTGTGCGTGTGTGTAATCGATCAAATTAGTGATTTATAAGAGAAATCTGGACCTACAACGCCCATTTGCAATAGCGGGGAACACCTTGATTAGCCACTTGGGGGTTGGTTCGGTTTGGTGGGTTGATTTGGCATGCAAGTGCTTTGGCTCTACAAACATTGACTGTATGGCCATATTTCCCACATTGAGTGCAAAGGCGACATGGAATGTTTTGGAGATGGTGATAGTTGCATGTGGCACAGAGTGGGTAGATCCCAACATATGGCTTTTTGGCTGGTGCTTGAACCATAGGCGCAGCTTGGTTAACAGGGATAGCAGGAGTGACCATAGCATAGTTTCTAGCCTTTCTTTTCTTATTATTATGGGTGGGTTCAGTTGTGGCTTCTTTGATGTGTGCGGGAGGGGTTGTGGTGTCGGGAACTTTCTTGGTGCCTTTTCTAGTCAGAGTTCCCGCTTTTCACATGGTTGTGGGTTAATGTAGCAGATAAACGGATGGCATCTTCGAGTGTTGCGGGATTTCTCCCTAAGACAGTATCTTGAATTTGCCTAGGTAATCCACCAATATACTTCTCAATGCAACGGGATAAAGGTGTGACCATATGGGGCACAAGGAGACTCCACTCATGGAACCGAGTTGTATAAGCTAGACTTTCACCACCATCTTGGGCAAGATCCCAAAATTCGGCTTCCAGTTTCTTTACCTCATTTCGAGGACAAAATTCTTCGGTCATTAGCCTTTTAACCTCATCCCAAGGTAAGGCCATTGCTACTTCCACGCCTCTAGTTCTCTTTTCCCCATTCCACCACATGAGTGCCCGTTTTTGTAAGACACTTGTGGCATGATGAACACGAAGGTTATCGGGGCAGTCACTATTGAGGAAGGTATTCTCAATACTTTTGAACCATTGAAGAAGTCCCGTAGCTCCTTCGATACCATAGAACTTAAGAGGATTACATGAGTTGAAATGCTTGAAGGTGCATTGTGATGGGTTGGAACCACCTCCATTAGCCCCATGGTTACTATTTGTGGCACCATTAGCTTGAGTGAGTTGAGTTACAAGTTGTGCAAGGATAGTAGCAATGTCGGTGTAGTTGTTGGTCACGGTAGCACGACGAGGAGGCATTCTACAGATTTGCACAACACAAGAAAAGATGTAAGAACTTATGAAGATCGCTTGGATTTAAAAGGGTAAGATAACAAGTAAAATAGTTAGTCATAGTTTGGATTGTACTCAAATAGTGATATAATCACTTGAATACTATGACACATTAAGGTTAATTAAACTCATATATATTTTCAAGGAGACATGCTTTAGCCTATAAGTAAACACTCATCCCGGGAATTCCCAGGAAAGCATACGGGTCCCTCGATTGATTGGGATTTATACGAAATGATTTCCTAGACAGAAAACCCAGAATACAGGTGTCACTCTTCCATATTGCACGTGTCCTCAAATAATTAACAAGTTTAAAAACCTTAACGAGGGCATAAAAAGATTTTTAGTTTTAGATCCATGAAGTTTACACATGCTAAGAAGATGATGATAGAGAAGTACGTAAGAATATTATGAGGTTTTATAGGGATATTTTTGTTTAATTATTATTTAAGTTTATCTTAATAAGTCATGAATTTTTAACAACTAAGGCATCAAACACGAAATAATAACTAATAATAGTAAGCATGTAACACATAGCATGTAGCACATATCACATAATCATGAAGCATGACATAAGTGGGTGTCCTAAAGTTATAGTCTAGGTCAAGGGTGTCTAATAACGTAGTTCCCTATAACCAAGGCTCTGATACCAAGCTGTCACACCCCAACCGACGGCGGAATCATCGGGGCGGGACATGTAGACTGTTCATGAGCTTAAGGTTGACTAAATTGAAATATATTAATCATTCAAATTCATTTCAAATATTCAAGACAAAACCAAATCAAACCAAGTACATAAAATGAAATACATAATCCTTATGTGTAGCAAGTCTTGATCAAAAATCACACATTAGTACCTGAAACATGAATAAAATAAGGTCAACTAAAAAGTTGGTGAGCATACACAGGTTTGTATATAGATAGCATATAGGTTATGAATAAACAAATCGTTACATAACATGATAAAATAAGGCATTTATGGAGAGCAGCTATTGTGTAACCAAGTACAATCAAACCTTTGTAACTAGCATGCAAAATTGTGTTGTCGGTAACAATCACCCCAATCTGGGTGGGTTTGTCAGACTCAATAGATCTATCATTGTTTAACGTCGGCTTGAATAGTTAATGATTGCACATAAATTGCACACAAAATTTAGCACAACTAGCACTCAGGCATAAAGCTCAATTTGCACACATGAATGTAAAGAGGATTTGTATTTGTGTAGTTTGTGTAAATGTAAGCAATAGTTTGTATAGTGTTCATTTTCCACCCCAAAAAGTGTAAAAGAATAAAAGAGGCTATGTAATACTCACATGATTCAAAAGGCGTAGCTAACACGAGAGACTAGATAGTAACGAGATCCTTGTAATGCACAATGTTAACCTAGAGTGGAATATGTATTGAATTAATAGTGTGCACAATAGTCTATGTCTAAGTCTAGGGTCGAATTGGATGTGTGTTTAAAGTTAGTGGTTTGTTCTTGGAAGGTATTGCATAAAATGAATGGTTTGAAATGGATATTTTTAGAACATTTTGATCAAAGTTTGAGTTTGAATAACTAAATAAATAAATTACAAAATTATTATTTATTTACTTAGTTATAAAAATAATGTAGATATTAGGGGTAATTAAGTATAACTTAAATAATTAATTCTTAAATATAAATTAAATAAATAATTTTTACCTTATTTATTTATAGAATATGTAACATAGTCTTTTGGTTATAAAAATGTATCGGGTGTTTGATATTAATTATAATTTAATAATTAACTTTTGTTAATCTATTTTTATAAATATGTGTAAATATAATTTTATAGATTTAAATGTATAAGTTCTATTTATTCTAGAAATAGGCATTTGATCTTTTTAAACAAGGTTAATATAAATCTTTATAAAATAAATTATTTTTATTTGAAAATTCATTTGTAATGCTTATTGATTTTAAAATATAAATTTTTAGTATTCTGCCAAGATTTTCTCACACACACGACCGTGCTTTGGAAATGGTACGATCGTGCTAGGACCACGGGCGCGACCGTGCTAGTCAGGGTGCGACCTTGTTGATCAAACAGAAAACATAACTAAGCTGCTCACTAGACACGACCGTGTCTTAACCAGGCACGACCGTGTCTAGGGTTCTGAGGCACGACCAAGTCTAGCCAAGGGGCACAACCGGGTCTGAGTGTTTGAGGCACGACCGCGCTTGGATTGGCACGACAGTGTCTCCATGAGGCACGACCGCGCTAGGAGATTAGCGCGACCGTGTCTGTTCCAAAACAGAAAACGAATTGCTTAAATCTTGTGATGTTAATGTTGGAAATCATAGGGCTTTCACCCATTAGGTTATTACGAGTCTTTTTGTATAGATTAATTGTATTTAAAATATCTCCAAAGTAGTATTCGATTAACCCATTTTAGAACGAACCCTAGATTCGGGTTCGTGTTAATTTCGCTATTGTAAGCCTAAATTAAGTTGGGGCTTTTGATCTATAGACTAAATTGATTGAGTATGAGATTTCAATTACCCGGAAGACGATGAATCGATAGCCTACGGTAAGAACGAGTTCCAACGGCGACGGGTTTGGTTTCCGACGTCTTCTGCTGCAATTCCGGCTGCTTCAATGTTTTCGGGAGTTTCAGAGGAGTTCGATGGAGTGTTTGCTTGGGAGGATTTAGATTCAGACGAATTTTGGTTTTTGAGACTAATTGAGTTTCTTGGAGTTATTGGATGTAATTATGGACATTATTCGATTAATTGTTTTCGTTACTTGTAATGATGTGTATATCGGTTACGAACTCAAACGATCCTGCGTTTAAAACTGTATTTACGTTTCAACTGACGCGAGGCGCGACCATGCCAAGGCACCGGGCGCGATCGTTCCAAAGCAAGGCGCGCGATCGTTCCAAGGCACTTGGCGCGACTGTGCCAGAACGAGGCGCGACCGTGCCTATTAGGGTTTCTGGTTATTTATAAAATCAGTCCTTGCAAATTTCAGTTTTGATCGATTTGTATAAATATGAACTTATGTAGGATTTAATAGGATATACTCGTGTAAAATTTGCGGATTTGCATTGAAACATAGTATTTAATTGTTGGTACGAATAGAACAAATCAGTGTACTAGAATTGGGTTTGAAATGTATCATATTGAATTGAAATACATATAATGAAAATCAGAAATGTTACATCCGCACTACGAGTATTCATTGTTTGTTACACGTCTGAGATCGATCCGTAGACCCGCTGGGACCTACAATTGGTATTAGAGCTATTGCTCTTGATTAGAGATCATCGTGTGACACCGTTTTGTTCTGATTTACATTAAAAGATTGAGATTTTTGAAGCTTTGTGTATTGCTAGGTTGTTTTTACAGTTTTTCGATAGTGGAGATGTTGATTTGATCAATTGTGGAGGTGTTTTTGTTGAAATTGATCTGTTAGAAGTGTTCTAATTCATGTTTTGAAGAATCATACAGATTGAATTTGCTTATTTCTTACAAAATTGCAAGATATGTTGATTTTCAGTCTAGTTCCTTGTTCTTCAGCTGAAACATGCGAACTTGTCTAGGCAGTTACAGGCGAACTTGATTCAGCGAACTTGTTAAGTTCGCCTTCTCCATATCAGGCGAAGTTGACCAGCGAACTTATTAAGTTCGCTTATACTTGGTTAGGCGAATTTACCTAAGTTCACCTATGGCAGAACTTGTTCAGAAAGTTTCTAAGTGTTGAATTTTCCAACATTTCATATATGTCGAGTTCAAATCATTCTAGTGTGAATAATATGACTCTTTTGTTGAACTATGATAATGAAATTGGTACTCTAACCAAACCACCAAGACTGATGAATTTGAAAGATTATTCTAACTGGAAAAGTTGGTTTGAGAACTAAGTTAACATCAGTGATACAAGTATGTGGATTCCAATCAGTGAAGGATACAAACATTCGGTATATACTTATATGGGAGTTACAGATACACCAAAACATGTTTCAGCTCTTACTACTGAAGAAAAACTTCTATATGATCGAGAAAAGAAAGCACTTGCTACTTTATCCGTGTGTTTGACTTTAGATATATACCACACTTTCAAAAAGTTTACTACTTCGCGTGATCTTTGGGAAGGGTTAGCCAAGAGATGTGAATGTAGTATAGACATAAAGAAGAGTAGAAAAGAGTTGTTAAAGAAACAGTTTTGTGTGTTCAAGCATTTTGATAGAGAAACCATTGATGAATTGATGTCAAGTACTATCATTTGTTAAGTGAAACAGTGAACAATGATACTGGATACAGGAACAAAAAGTTACTTGAAAAATTTCTGGATGCGTTACCAGCACACTTTGAGATGTATGCCTTTGAGATGTATGCCATTGTTATCAAAGAACAACCAGGATTTGACGAACTAAGTCTTGAAGACTTATGGGAAACATTCAGTCATATGATTTGAATAAGCAAAAGAAATATACAGTTTATCAGAATCCAAGCATTTATTTTGGTAAGGGTACTTCTACACATAAATCTGGAGTTGCATTGTTTTCTGGGGATATTTCTGATAGTCCAAAAGAAAGTTCTTGCAACGAAGGTTCATGTTTTATTTCTTCAAGTTCTGGATGTTCTCAAAATTCCATGTGTGATAATCACTCGTGTTATCAAAAGATGTCTCCTAAAGCTCCAGATAATATGATGGCTATGATTGCATTATTTGTAACATCATATGAAAACTTTATCGGTGGCAAAATCACTAATCCTGATATGATTGAGGAAGATTTTAAACAATTGGAAAAAGATGTTTTGGAAGAAATGAATATACAATGGAATATGGCTTTATGGATGCGGCAAGGAAAGAAACATTTGAAGAAGACTAGAAATAAGTTCATTGGAGCATCTAGCAAAATAAAGATGGGTTTAGACAAGTCAAAAGTAAAATGCTACAATTGTCAGGAGTTTGGGCACTTTGCAAGGGAATGCAACAAAACAAAAGTTCAGAATCAAAATTCTTCAAGTAACAGAACAATCAGAATAATCGGAATACTTTCGTTGCTTTTATGTCTCAACAGGATGAAAATTATTACTAGGGTATTCATTTGGATGATATTGTTGGTCATGTGAATCAAGCATTTATTACTAAACTTCATTCTGAGGATGTTACTGATAGTAGTTCTTCTGATGATGACTCAACTGATTCTGGAAGTATTGATGAAGTTAAAGAATGTATTATTCAGAGTGATGAATCTAAGTTTTCAACTGAAGAATTACTTGATAATAATAAAGCTGCTGGGAAGGTGACTGAGAAGATTGCTGAAATGTTGTCTGAAGCAAATGCATTCATGGAAGATTCTAAAAAGGTACAAAAGGTTATTTCTTGTTCTAAATGCATTGAATCTGATTTAAAAATTATCAGATTGTGTGATGATAACACAAATCTGATCTGTGATATGAAGGGAATTCACACATCAAACCAAACTTTAAAAGAAAATGAAAAGCTTTTGAACATTAGAATTGAATCTTTAAAAGAAGATATTAAAGCTTTTCAAATTAAAGTAAATGATCAAGCATTTCATCTTGATGTGGCATATTCTGAATATGAAAAGAAAATTAATGAACTTGCCCAATCACAGACAGAGGTAACCAAATTAATGAGAAAGCTTGAGGGTTATGAGAATTCCAGTTTTCTGTTGTAATATTATAATGATAAAGCTACAAGTGAAAAGGTGGTGGGAGGTATAGGTTATTGTCCTTCTTTTGATGATAAGAAAATTGGTTGGGGAGTTAGTTATTGTCCTACGTTCAATGGTAACTATACTTGTCGTAGCATTAAGACAGTGACAGAAGAAGATCTAGAGCCTAAAACAGTCCTCAAAGTGAATCCTGTTATAGGAGAGGATATGGTTTATGATGACTCTAGTGATGAAGAAAGTTTTGATTCATAAAAAGTTGAAGGCATTGTGAAAGTATGCAAAGTTTATGAACCTGTCATGGTTAAGAAAGTAATCAGAGACAGATGTATTTTAACTGAACTAGATGAAGGTGTTGAACAACTAAAACCTAAAATTGTGAAACTTTTTGTGAGCAGTGGTTTTGATTCTCAAGAAATTAAGATAATTGAGAAAACCTCAACTCTTGATTTTATTAAAACTAAAGTTGATTCAGTAAAATTCAAGGTTGTTCAAACATCTAACACTAACATTCAGTGTGAATCATCGAGTTAAAAGGGAAGTCAGAATGAAAGGTATGCCAGGGTATACAAAGAAAGACGTGCTTGCTTTCATTGTGGAGTTGTTGGTCATATTCTGAGAGATTGTCCAGATAAGAATAAGGGAAAGTGTTTAGAAGATCCCAGGATGGGATGACCTTTCGTTGAACCACCAACAAGACCAGTAAAGAAACATGTGATAGCTAAGCATGTTGATGTCAAGTTTGTGAAGAAATATGCTTCTAAATCTGAAGTTTCATTTCTTGAAAAGCCAAAGGATGAGAAGATTGAATCTTCTTGAATTAAGAAAAGTGATGGCACAGTTGTTATTGAGCAAGAGAAGGTCAAATTGTCTAGACCTCAACGTAGAAGAAGAAACAAAAGATTAAAGAAGCTTTTAGAACAATCGGGTGTAAAAGAATCTGGTGAATCTTCTAAAGTATCAACACAAAATGAAACTGTTAAGGTTCAACCACCAAAGAAATCTAAGAAAAATGTTTTTGATTCGGAAAAACAGTCTCTTAAAATAGAGGAGAGATTTGATTGTGACTTAAAAGAGAATGTTTATTTCGATGAGTCAGGCCGACCCAAGACCACTATGGCTTGGGTCTCCATTACTAACTGATTTTTACTGTCTGTGTGTAGGGGACTCCAAGGAGGACTGTTGACAACCACTGGTATGTTGATAGTGGATGTTCTCGACACATAACAGGAAACATTAACTTATTGGAGAATGTGAAAGAAGTACAAGGTGGATATTTAGCCTTTGTGGGGAAGAAAGGCGGCAACATTTCTGTTCTAGGAACTGTGTCCAATGGAAGATTGGGCTTTGAGAAGGTCAACTATGTGGAGCAGCTCGAACATAATCTTTTATTTGTTTCACAAGTTTATGATAAAGATTTCTCAGTTCACTTTAATAAGTCAGAATGTTTGGTGTTGAAGCATGGTTTTGAGAGCCCTGAAGAGTGGATCCTCATGAGAGCTTCACGAAAGAATGATACGTATATGCTCTTTATGAGCACGGCGACGACATCTTCTTTCTGTGCCAACGTGTCTTTTATCGAAACCTTCTGAGTCCGAGTCAACTTTTTGGCACCGAAAAATGGCTCATATAAATTTTTGAAAAATGAATTTCTTAGTGAAGAATGGGCTAGTTTCTGTTGTCCATCAATGAGATTTCAAGTGAACAAAGACTGTATTCCGTGGAAGAAAGGGAAGCAGCTCAGGAAATCTCACAAATCCAAGTTGACTAATTCGATTGTGACTCCTCTAGGTAGCAAATCATACTGTTTGGTAGTGACTGATGATTATTCTAGATTCTCGTGGGTAAAATTTCTGGTTTCGAAGGATGAGACGTCTGATATTCTTAAGTTCCTAATTATCGGGCTTGAAAGTTTGTTCAAACTGAAAGTCAGGAGAATTCGTAGTGATAATGGAACGTAATTCAAGATGGAAATATGGGTTTATTTTGTCTACAAAAAGGCATTCATCATGAATTCAGTGCTCCTTATGTTCCTCAACAGAATGGTGTGGCTGAACGGAAGAATAGAACGCTGATTGAGATGGCTCGCACAATGTTATCTGACTCGAAGTTGCCCATAACATTTTGGGCAGAGGCAGTTAACACAGCTTGTCATGTTCTTAATCGTGTTTTAACTACGAAGAAACACAACAAACACATGCTATGAATTGCTGAATAACCGGAAGCCTAACTTGAAGTACCTGTTGCCTTTTGGAAACCCGTGCTCTTTATTGAAGACTCGTGACATTCAAACCAAATTTAGTGAGAAGGCAGACGGATTGAGGAATGGTTTCATGTTGATTGTGACAATCCTTTTGTTCCTCAAGAGGCTAAAGGAACAATATGAGCTTTTGTTTATGATGCTTTGTTCAAATTTTTTAATGTTCATCCTGAGATGTCCCATGTCGAAGCACATCTTTTATATCAGTCATGTTGTAACGATGATTCAATTGTCGATCCACGATCAGTTGTTCCTATTGTGGTTCCTTCTCCGGTTGACCCAAATGGAGCTTCGTCCTCGGGTACACCACAAGACAATGACAGTGAGGATGATGAAATTGTGTTTCAGGAATCTTCTAATGATTTCCAAAACATAGTTGATGATTCTTCCACACTGGCACAGTCTGAGGGGGAGATACCTTCTAATCTTGATGCTGTGATTCAAACTTCTGATATTCCTCAAACTCATGTGCATAAACATCATGTGTCTGATAACATTATTGGTGATTTGAATGCAGGTGTTCAAACGAGACATTGTTCACTTGTTGAAAATTCTTGTTTATATGCACAACTTGTGGATACAGGTATTATGGAGACATGTTTGAATTCTTGTTTTATTTCTCAAACAGAGCCAAAGAATGTGGCTGAGAAACTTAATGAAGATTGTTGGATCAAGGCTATGCAAGAGAAGCTGGCTCAATTTGACAAATTACATGTTTGGGATTTGGTTGACTTACTGAAAGGCTCAAGATCAATTGGAGCAAAATGGGTGTTTAAGTGCAAACGTGATGATCGAGGTGTTGTGGTACGTAATAAGGCAAGGCTTGTTGTTCAAGGATTTAACCAACAAGAAGGTATTAACTATATGGAAGTTTATGCTCTGGTTGCAAGGATGGAAGCTATACAGTTATCTCTTACTTACGCATCGTTAAAGGGATTCAAGGTATTCCAATTAGATGTGAAAAGTGCTTTTCTGTATGGAAAGGTGAAGGAAAAAGTTTATGTAAAACAGCCGCCTGGTTTTGAAGATCACAAGTTTCCAGACAAAGTGTTTAAACTTTATAAGGCGTTATATGATCTTCATCAGGCCCCTCGAGCTTGGTATGAAACTTTGTCAGTATACTTACTAGAGAATGGATTTAAACGTGGCCAAAATGACTCCACTCTTTTAATCAGAAAAGTAGGGGGAGATATCTTTCTAGTTCAAGTTTATGTCGACGACATAATTTTTGGGTCGACGAATGTGGATATGTGTAAAGACTTTGAAAGAGTTATGAAGCTGAAATTTGAAATGAGCAGCATGGGAGAGTTATCTTTCTTTTTAGGTCTTCAAGTTGATCAGAAAGAAGATGTTTTTTTCATTCATCAAACGAAATATGTGTCGGATATTTTGAAGAAATTCAAGATGTCAGATACTTCAGCGTTCAGTACTCCAATTCCGGTTAATCACAAATTAGATTCTGACTCGAAAGGGGAGGAAGTTGATTGTAGATTATACAGAGGAATGATTGGATCTTTAATGTATCTAACTGCTTCAAGACCTGATATTATGTTCGCAGTATGCTTGTGTTCAAGGTTTCAGTCTAAACCGAAGGAATCTCATATGATTGCTGTAAAACGGATTTTCGATACTTGGTTTTATGGTATCCTATTAATTCTGATTTTGATTTTAAAGCATTTACAGATTCAGATTATAGAGGTTGCAGTGTAGATAGAAAGTCAACGTCTGGTGGTTGTCAATTCTTGGGAAACAGACTTGTATCCTTGTAATGCAAGAAGCAAACATCGGTTGCAATTTCAACTTGCGAGGTCGAATATATTGCTGCAGCCAGTTGTTGTTCCTAAATTCTCTAGATTCAACAGCAGTTGAGAGATTATGATCTGAATTTCATAGAGACACCAATGTTTATTGACAACACTACCACGATGTCCATCACAAATAATCCTGTGAAGCACTCGAAAACAAAGCATATTGAAATTTGACATCATTTCATCTGAGATTGTGCATAAAAGAAACTAATTGAGTTGGTGAAAGTTCATACGGACAATAATTTTGCTGATCCATTTACCAAAGCATTCAATCGGTCACGGTTTGAATTTCTTACTCAAATGATTGGAATGATTAATCCTGGGTGAAAAAGATTTTCAAAAAGGTTTTTCATGGAAGTTTTATTTATTTTTTATTTCATGCTTTAGTTTCATTAGTTTAGTTGCTTTCAGAAAATCCAAACAAATTAAAAAAGATAAAAACCGACACTGCTTGAAGTTAGAGAAGAAATGATGGTACATCAGTAGATTATCATATACACATGACCATAGAATGACTACCTGGCTTCTGTATCTATGCTTGAAGTTTGTGCTTATATGATTTGATCTAAACTTCTTAGTTTGCATAAACAAGAAATGATAGCTTCATGACTGCTTGACATTGATTCTATAATTTATTAATTTTGATATATGCATGTAATTTGAATTGTCAATAGGCGAAAAGCGTTTTTAGACCATTAGTAGTGTGAAAACATAATGATCTATGTCACAATTGTGATTTGAACCCATTTAATGCCAGGTGTGTGTGTTAAAAGATCATTATCAGATATAGAATATGAGACTTTAATAATTTCATGACACCAGTATCGGATTATGTCATTAGCACAATTCTTCAGTTCACTTCACTGCCCATGCCCCCGAAAAACATGCAATGTGTTGTTGAACTAAGATATGTCTTGATAACATTTATCAAGCATATACTTGCCCTTGAATCAAAATCACTTGATTATCCTGATTCATTGAAGAGATCCAGATAACAGTTGGACCATATTACCCTGAATTATTGAATCAATCGATTCTTTATTCAATCTTTCATCTGTTACATGATATCATTGAGAATCATCAAAGCCAAGCCAATCTATATGAATCACTTGATTCTGAATCTTTATGATTCTTTATATCCTTCGGGATCTGCTTCTTTTCCTGTGCTAATTGATGTAATTTCATCCTAGAGATTGACATATATGTTCTCTTGCACATAAGTCTTATATGTATTGAAGATAGTGCAATTTAAATTTTTGTTGGCATATATGTGGGGTACACATTGTTTTCATATAAATGGTACTAACTCACAAGAAAGTGGGATAAAAATGTTTTTGGTTTCAAATCTTATAATGATGACAATTTAATTGACATGTACTGTATTACAAATTCGGTATGAATAAGTTAGTATGTCATGATCTGATGTTGTTTACCTTGAAGTTTATCGCATATCATTTCCTTTGTTTTTAAAGTCTGATAGTTTATGAGTGATAAAATTGTATTGATTCTGAGATTTTCAATGTTGAGATATCATGTTATGTTGCACAATGTTGCTTGCTTGTTTGCTGAACTAAGATCTGTATACACGTATAATTATCCCCAAAATATTACAATTAGAGACAATATGCTAATAATTGATGCCTAATCCGCTCAGTTGTGTTACGATAGGATAATTGACCTGGATATGCAAAAACATGAAGAAAACACTCAAAAACAAGATAAAATCAGCATTCGGGGGCCAATTGAACGAAACAGGACGCAAGAAGTCAAATCAGAAGATCAAAAAGTCATCAGGGACTAGAAAAGGGCAATGCACGGCCTTGCACGATCTTGTAAACCCTAATCTGGGTCCTTGTACTCTCATGTACTGCCAGATTCCGCACGTGAATGAAAAGGGTACCTTGCACGCCCGTGCAATCCAATGCATGGCCGTGCATTGCCAAAATCTTAGCCTATAAATAGCAAGCTCATTCTAGTGTTTTATATGTCCATTACCAAGAGGTATGAAGGCCTTAGTGCTCTGCTAAGAGCCGGAACTCTCTCGGTTTTGGTTCGTTTAGCTTTTCGTTCGAGTGAAACAAGAGGCAACCTATACCCACTCTCCCTTAGTGTTGGAACACTTCCACACATTGTCTAAGGGTTAGTAGAGTCACTTGTATGGCTATTCATGGCTAGTTCTCTTGTGTTGCTCGAGTTTGTTGAACTTTAATTAATTAATGA
The DNA here is from genome assembly GCA_023525975.1 of Smallanthus sonchifolius. Lineage (NCBI taxonomy): Eukaryota > Viridiplantae > Streptophyta > Magnoliopsida > Asterales > Asteraceae > Smallanthus > Smallanthus sonchifolius. The sequence goes on along the minus strand of CM042021.1, from coordinate 64,909,853 downwards.
AGTATTTTTAGTATGGTATGTTTTTAAAGTCTTTACTATGATTTATTTTAAAAAGACAAGAATAAGTGATCTTTAAACCAATCTAATATTCTTAAATCTTGTGAGTTACTCAAGCAAGACTTCTTGTTTGCGAAGCTTATTCAATTTTTGTATGGTCTATATACAAATCTTGGTGTTATCACGGCCAATTAGTATAGATTTAATATTATGGGTTGATTGGAGGTTTGGGTATTCAACAAGTCGTTTGAGCCCTAACTAGACCGGGCGGTTTGTGTCGGTATTTGTTTACTTCTTTCGTATCGGCTTGAAGAGTACTTCTAGCGGGAGCCATGGGGTTTGATCTTGAGAAGGAAAGTCTTATTTATTTAAAATAATATTATAAGTGTCACACCCCCAAATTCCACTAACGGAGTTTTCTCGTTTTGGAAGATGACAAACCAGTATCTCAGACATCAGTTACTTCAAACGACACTATATGGGACTTAAAATAACATTTCATAAAAGTATAAGGTTCAAAGTAACTATATGGAAGCGTTAAACGAAAGTAAATGCGCAATACAACGCGCCCAAAGCCAAATACAAATAAAACATAAAGATTGTTTGATAGGTTGTCAATTTGAATGTAATCCAAGACTCATGCATGACTTAAAGTGATCCTGAGTGCCAACATGAGAAAACATGTAAGAAAACGAGTCAACACTAGGTTGGTGAGTTCACAGGTTTCAATAACAAAGTAAAGCGTTTACAGATTATGTACATAAGAGAGAGGTTGGAACCACAAATGTAACCCTCAGACGACTTACGTATTCCCTATAATTATAAACACATAAATTAGGGTCGTATGGGGTTTTGTGATGACGACACGGAAATTTGAACGTCCTAAACTGTTCTTAGGATTAACGGGTAGACGAACGTGTCCACGGGATTAAGGATTTATTAATTTAATAATTAAGATAAATATTCCGAGTCGAACATTTCTAATTACGAATAATAAATATATAATTATATATATTCGGGTGTTCGTACCAAAAATGGTTTTATAAAATAATATATATTAAATATATTATCTCTAAATTCGTAGGACTAATATAATAAACATTTGTGTGGAAAAATAATATATATATTATTTTTAATTGAGTTACGGGGTTGAAATAATATAAATGTATTATTTTGTACGAAGTCGTGGTTTGAAAATAATATAAATATATTATTTTAAAAAGTAAAAATAGTATTAATTATGAATCATAAAACCAAACCCGAGCCTACGGGTTATTTCCCAGGCTAAAACTCATTAATATATTAATATAATAATATAGAGTTTGATTTTTATATTAAAATAATTACTAAAAACGAGTTTAGAAAGAAATGGGTGTGGAGAGACTCGAACTCGGGTCTCTCCCACCCATGCACCAAGCCTTAACCAGTCCCGCCCGCCAAGGTATCGCAATGATATCCGAATCAGATTAGTTTTAATGTTAAACCCCAGTGAGTCTCCCCTCCTATAAACGCACGATCAATCCTGGGCCCAAAACCATCATTTTCATTTTCGATTGATCAAAACAGCATAGGGGTTTTTTTAAACTGAAAATCACGAACTTGTGTATGGGTGTATGGGTTTAATTGCAAAAACGATAAGATTAAGGTCGATTAATTTCTGAAAGAAGGATCAAAACCCTAGTTTATAAAGTCAGAATCGATTTGAACAATTCATATGATAAAACATGTTTAAACCATAGGGTTTTTACTAATTAAGGTGTTGCGAGACTATTGATGTAGCTTAATTTCATTTCAAACGGGTGTAGGTAGGAGTTTGATTAAACAGAAACATGTATAAACCCTAGGTACGATCCGTTCTCAATTTGATGATATAAGCCCCGAATTTCATAGGGCTTTCAATCTAGGCATAGAGGCGACCCTAGGGACGTATCCAATTTCATTATCTGATATTGGATTATCAGGGTTCGACTAAATCGGAAAAAATATGAACCCTAGGTATTGGATCATGATAAATCTGATAATGGAAGCCACAATTACGATAGGGCTTTTGATCTATACAAAGAAATGAAACTAAGGACATAAACAACTACAAGAATGATGCTCGAATTGGTTGTTCCCGACTAGAATGAGCTCCAACATCGAAGTGCTCAGTCTCCGGCGGCTCTGGTTGCGTCCCCGGCGAATGTAATGTGTGCAAAAGCTTTAGTGGGATTCGTTTGAGGTGTGCAGTGTGTCCAATTGCGAAAATGACAGATAAAACGATCGAATACGATGTGCACATGATGATGGATGACGGTTTCGGTTTAATTATCCATAATTGTGTTTTATTACGAATCAATGTCGGGTTTAATGAGTAAATGGTGGACGATAATAACTTAATCATGCATTATCAGTTACAAATAAAATAGAATTCGATCATGGAGTTTGAATTTGGTTAAAGCCGCGAGCTTGAATTTCTGAAAGTCAAACAAAAATCAAAATTGGATTATTTACAATACTAGTCCCTCTGATTCCATGTTTCTGAGTTTGGAAAATGACAGAACAAGTCCTTGTGGTTAGAATGAGTTAAGAAATCAGGTTAGTTGACTTTCTAAAGTCAACAGGAATACTATTTTGTGAATTTTGACTTTACCAAGTCCAACAGAATTAGTTTTAGGCAAATTACACCATTAGTCCTTCAGGTTTGAGTTTGAAAGTTGACAATTCTAGTTCCTGGAGTTTGAGATAGGTTAATTAGCTTAACTTTAATTGGATTTGGTTAACGGAGTTAACCTGAAAAGTACGGATTGTCACATTATCCCCTAGTTGAAAGAATTTTTGTCCCGAAAATTAAAATAGTAAAACAAAAAAAAATTTATGAGGTGTCAAATCATCCCCTAGTTGAAAGAATTTTCATCCCGAAAATTAAAATAGTACCTTAGGAGTTTGACGTGGTGTGCTTGAACAGATGGGATACTTGCGCATCATCTGATCCTCGCGCTCCAATGTGAATTCTGGTACACGTTTCGAGTTCCAACGAACTTTGACAATAGGGATCTTGCTATGTTTAAGCGTTTTGACTTCCATGTCCATTATTTCTACCGGTTCTTCAATGAAGCGTAGTTGTTCATCGATGTGCAGCTCCTCAAGAGGAACAGTGAGTGTCTCGTCTACCAGACATTTCTTCAAGTTTGAGACGTGAAAGACATCGTGTACACCATTGAGTCCTTCAGGTAGGTCCAGTTGATATGCTACTGGGCCAATTCTCTTCACTATTTTGAATGGTCCAACTTAACGAGTATTCAGTTTGCCTCGTTTCCCGAAGAGAATTACACCTTTCCAAGGTGAGACTTTCAATAAGACCATATCACCTACTTGAAACTCTAAAAGTTTACGACGATTGTCGGCATAGCTCTTTTGACGATCACTAGCTGCTGCTATACGGTTTCGGATTTGAACGATCTTTTCAGAGGTTTTGAATACCAGTTAAGGAGTTGGCCAGCCCCAACTTCAGCCCAACAGATAGGAGATCGGCATTTACGTCCGTACATTGCCTCGAATGGTGCTGTCGTGATACTAGTGTGATAACTGTGGTTGTAGGAGAACTCCACTAAAGGCAAGTGAGTTTCCCAGCTTTTACCGAAATCTATCACATAAGCTCGTATCATGTCTTCAAGGGTTTGGATGGTATGTTTCGTTTGACCATTGGTTTAAGGATGATACACCGTACTAAAGCTTTTTGTAGTGATTTCCAAAACCGAGAGGTGAGTCGAGCGTCTCGATCCGAAATGATAGAGATTGGCACTCTGGGCCGAGAGACTACTTCCTTCAATTAAATACGAGTGAGTTTTTCCATCTTGTCGGTCTCTTTGATTGCAAGGAGGTGTGCAGATTTTGTCAAGCGATCTACGATCACCCAGATGGTGTCGCATCCGCTAGGGGTTCTGGGTAGTTTAATTATGAAGACCATAGAAATTTGATTCCATTTCCACACTTGGATCTCTGGCTGTTGAAGTAGACCAGAAGGCTTCTGGTATTCCACCTTGACCTTTGAGCATGTCAGGCACTTGCTCACGTAGGTGGCTATATCTGCCTTCAACTTTGACTACCAATATAACACCTTAAGGTCATGGTACATTTTTTCAGAACCTAGATGAATAGATTTTCGAGATTTGTTTGCTTCATCCATGACTAGTTCCCTTAAGTTTCCGTACACTAGAATCCAAATAGGCTCTGTGAAGTAGTGAATGCCGTCTGACTTAACTTCCAATTGTTGTTCCATTCCGCGTGTACCTTCTGAAGATAGATTTTCCTCTTTTAAAGCTTCAAGTTGAGAACTGCGGATCTTGTCGGGTAACCCGCTGTATATGGTAAGTTGTAGTGCTCGGGCTCGCTTGGGTTTTGATTCCTTGTGGCTCAGGGCATCGTCTACGACATTAGCCTTCCCTAGGTGATATTTGATTGCACAGTCATAATCGTTCAGAAATTCAACCCAACGTCGTTGTCTCATGTTTAGCTCCTTCTATCCAAAGATATGATGAAGACTCTTGTGATCAGTGTAAATTGTGAACTTGGTACCGTACAAGTAATGTCTCCATATTTTCAGTGCGAATACTACAGCTCCTAATTCTAAGTCATGGGTCATGTACTTTTTCTCATGAATGTTCAATTGACGAGAAGCATAGGCAATGACCTTCTCACGTTGCATTAAAACACAACCAAGACCTCGAATGGATGCATCGAAGTATACTACAAAATCATCTGTTCCATCTGGCAGAGATAGGATAGGTGCACTGCAAAGCTTTTGTTTGAGCAGTTGAAATGTTGTCTCCTGAGTGTCACCCCAGTCGTAGGGTTTAACTTTCTGAGTTAGAGCAGTGAGTGGTTGAGCAATCTTGGAGAATCCCTCAATGAAGCGACAGTAATAACCAGCCAATCCCAAAAATTGTCGCACCTCTGTCGTAGTTGTCGGTGGGGCCTAATTCTTGATGGCTTCTATCTTGGCAGGGTCGACATGTATTCCCTGCTCATTGACTACATGTCCTAGAAATTGTACTTCACGAATCCAAAATTCTCACTTGGAAAGTTTAGCATATAGTTGTTCTTTCCTTAGCAATTCCAGAATCAAACGAAGATGCTCCTCATGTTCTTCTTCATTCTTTGAATAGATGAGGGTGTCGTCAATAAACACAACAACGAACTGATAGAGATAGGGTTAACACACACGGTTCATGAGGTCCATGAATACCGCTGGTGCATTTTTTAGACCGAAAGGCATGACCATAAACTCGTAATGGCTGTACCTTGTCCTGAATGCAGTTTTTGAGATGTCCTCCTCTCGGACTCTCAAATGATGATATCCGAATCAGATTAGTTTTAATGTTAAACTCCAGTGACTCTCCCCCCTATACACGCACGATCGATCCTGGGCCCAAAACCATCATTTTCATTTTTGATTGATCAAAACAGCATAGGGGTTTTGTTAAACTAAAAATCACGAACCTGTGTATGGGTTTAATTGCAAAAACGATAAGATTAAGGTCGTTTAATTTCTGAAAGAAGGATCAAAATCCTAGTTTATAAAGTCAGAATCGATTTGAACAATTCATATGATAAAACATGTTTAAATCATAGGGCTTTTACTAATTAAGGTGTTGCGAGACTGCTGATGTAGCTTAATTTCATTTCAAACAGGTGTAGGTAGGAGTTTGATTAAACAGAAACATGTATGAACCCTAGGTACGATCCGTTCTCAAATTGATGATATAAGCCCCGAATTTCATAGGGCTTTCAATCAAGGCATAGAGGCGACCCTAGGGACGTATCCAATTTCATTATCTGATATCGGATTATCAGGGTTCGACTAAATCGGAAAAAATATGAACCCTAGGTATTGGATCATGATAAATCCGATAATGGAAGCCACAATTATAATAGGGCTTTTGATCTATAAGAATGATGCTCGAATTGGTTGTTCCCGACTAGAATGAGCTCCGACTTCGAAGTGCTCAGTCCCAAACGGCTCTGGTTGCGTCTCCGGCAAATGTAATATGTGCAAAAGCTTTAGTGGGATTCGTTTGAGGTGTGTAGTGTGTCCAATTGCGAGAATGACAGATAAAACGATAGAATAAGATGTGCACATGATGATGGATGACAGTTTCGGTTTAATTATCCATAATTGGGTTTGATTACGAATCAATGTCGGGTTTAATGAGTAAATGTGGACGTTAATAACTTAATCGTGCATTATCAGTTACAAATAGAATAGAATTCGATCATGGAGTTTGAATTTGGTTAAAGCCTCGAGTTTGAATTTCTGAAAGTCAAACAGAAATCAAAATTGGATTATTTACAATACTAGTCCCTCTGGTTCCATGTTTCTGAGTTTGGAAAATGGCAGAACATGTCCTTGTGGTTAGAATGAGTTAAGAAATCAGGTTAGTTGACTTTCTAAAGTCAACAGGAATACTATTTTGTGAATTTTGACTTTACCAAGTCTAACAGAATTAGTTTTAGGCAAATTACACCATTAGTCCTTCAGGTTTGAGTTTGAAAGTTGACAATTCTAGTTCCTGGATTTTGAGATAGGTTAATCAGCTTAACTTTAATTAGATTTGGTTAACGGAGTTAACCTGAAAAGTACGGATTGTCACATTATCCCCTAGTTGAAAGAATTTTCGTCCAGAAAATAAAAATAGTAAAACAAAAAAAAATTTTATGAGGTGTCAAATCATCCCCTAGTTGAAAGAATTTTCGTCCCGAAAATTAAAATAGTACCTTAGGAGTTTGACGTGGTGTGCTTGAACAGATGGGATACTTGCGCATCATCTGATCCTCGCGCTCCAATGTGAATTCTGGTACACGTTTCGAGTTCCAACGAACTTTGACAATAGGGATCTTGCTATGTTTAAGCGTTTTGACTTCCATGTCCATTATTTCTATCGGTTCTTCAATGAAGCGTACTTGTTCATCGATGTGCAGCTCCTCAAGAGGAACCGTGAGTGTCTCGTCTACCAGACATTTCATCAAGTTTGAGTCGTGAAAGACATCGTGTACACCATTGAGTCCTTCAGGTAGGTCCAGTTTATATGCTACTGGGCCAATTCTCTTCACTATTTTGAACGGTCCAACTTAACGAGTATTCAGTTTGCCTCGTTTCCCGAAGAGAATTACAGCTTTCCAAGGTGAGACTTTCAATAAGACCATATCACCTACTTGAAACTCTAAAAGTTTACGACGCTTGTCGGCATAGCTCTTTTGACGATCACTAGCTGCTGCTATACGGTTTCGGATTTGAACGATCTTTTCAGAGGTTTTGAATACCAGTTAAGGAGTTGGCCAGCCCCAATTTCAGCCCAACAGATAGGAGATCGGAATTTACGTCCGTACATTGCCTCGAATGGTGCTGCCTTGATACTAGTGTGATAACTGTGGTTGTAGGAGAAATCCACTAAAGGTAAGTGGGTTTCCCAGCTGTTACTGAAATCTATCACACAAGCTCGTATCATGTCTTCAAGGGTTTGGATGGTACGTTCCGTTTGACCATTGGTTTGAGGATGATACACCGTACTCATGTCTAGACACGTACCTAAAGCTTTTTGTAGTGATTGCTAAAACAGAGAGGTGAGTCGAGCGTCTCGATCCGAAATGATAGAGATTGGCACTCCGGGCCGAGAGACTACTTCCTTCAATTAAATACGAGTAAGTTTTTCCATCTTGTCGGTCTCTTTGATTGCAAGGAAGTGTGCAGATTTTGTCAAGCGATCTACGATCACCCAGATGGTGTCGCATCCGCTAGGGGTTCTGGGTAGTTTAGTTATGAAAACCATAGAAATTTGATTCCATTTCCACATTTGGATCTCTGGCTGTTGAAGTAGATTAGAAGGCTTCTGGTATTCCACCTTGACCTTTAAGCAGGTCAGGCACTTGCTCACGTAGGTGGCTATATCTGCCTTCAACTTTGACCACCAATATAACACCTTAAGGTCATGATACATTTTTTCAGAACCTAGATGAATAGAGTTTCGAGATTTGTTTGCTTCATCCATGACTAGTTCCCTTAAGTTTCCGTACACTGGAATCCAAATTGGCTCTGTGAAGTAGCAAATGCCGTCTGACTTAACTTCCAATTGTTGTTCCATTCCTCGTGTACCTTCTGAAGATAGATTTTCCTCTTTTAAAGCTTCAAGTTGAGCACTGCGGATCTTGTCGGGTAACCCGCTGTATATGGTAAGTTGTAATGCTCGGACTCGCTTGGGTTTTGATTCCTTGTGGCTCAGGGCATCGGCTACGACATTAGCCTTCCCTGGGTGATATTTGATTGCACAGTCATAATCATTCAGAAATTCAACCCAACATCGTTGTCTCATGTTCAGTTCCTTCTATTCAAAGATATGCTGAAGACTCTTGTGATCAGTGTAAATTGTGAACTTGGTACCGTACAAGTAATGTCTCCATATCTTCAGTGCGAATACTATAGCTCCTAATTCTAAGTCATGGGTCGTGTAGTTTTTCTCATGAATTTTCAATTGACGGGAAGCATAGGCAATGACCTTCTCACGTTGCATTAAAACACAACCAAGACCTCGAATGGATGCATCGAAGTATGCTACAAAATCATCTGTTCCATCTGGCAGAGATAGGATAGGTGCACTGCAAAGCTTTTGTTTGAGCAGTTGAAATGCTGTCTCCTGAGTGTCACCCCAGTCGTAGGGTTTACCTTTCTGAGTTAGAGATGTGAGTGGTTGAGTAATCTTAGAGAATCCCTTAATGAAGCGACAGTAATAACCAGCCAATCCCAAAAATTTTCGCACCTCTGTCATGGTTTTTGGTGGGGCCTAATTCTTGATGGCTTCTATCTTGGAAGGGTCGACATGTATTCCCTGCTCATTGACTACATGTCCTAGAAATTGTACTTCACGATTTCAAAATTCTCACTTGGAAAGTTTTGCATATAGTTGTTCTTTCCTTAGCAATTCCAGAATCAAACGAAGATGCTCCTCATGTTCTGCTTCATTCTTTGAATAGATGAGGATGTCGTCAATAAACACAATAACGAACTGACAGAGATAGGGTTAACACACACGGTTCATGAGGTCCATGAATACCTCAGGTGCATTTTTTAGACTGAAAGGCATGACCATAAACTCGTAATGGCCGTACCTTGTCCTGAATGCAGTATTTGAGATGTCCTCCTCTCGGATTCTCAACTGATGATAACCTGACCTACGATCAATTTCAGAATAGAAACTTGATACTTGAAGTTGGTCGAATAGCTCATCAATACATGGTAAAGGATATCGGTTCTTGATTGTTACTTTGTTCAGCTCACGATAGTCGATACATATTTGAAAAGTCCCGTCTTTCTTCTTGACGAACATGACTGGAGCTCCCCATGATGATGAGCTCGGTCGAATGAAACCATTATCTAACAACTCTTGCAGTTGTGTTGATAACTCTTGTAGTTCACTAGGTGCAAGCCTATAAGGTGCCCGAGCAATGGGTGCTGCTCCGGGTGCTAGATCAATATGAAATTCGACTTGTCGATGAGGTGGAAGACCAGGTAGGTCTTGGAGAAATACCTTCGGGTAATCTCAAACTATCGGGATATCATCAATCTTCCTCTCCTCGGATGGCTGCTCGGCGACGAGAGCCAGAATGGTAGTGACCCTTACTCAGACACTTTTGTGCCTTCATGAATGAGATGATGCCAACGACTGCACCACCCTGTTCACCCTAGACAGAAAGAGTTTCTCCACTAGGAAGAGGTAGGCGAACGATTTTCTCATGGCTGATGATCTCGGCTTGGTTCTTAGATAACCAAACCATGCCAACAATCACATCAGAACTACCAATCGTGACCGACATTAGGTCAATATCAAGTTTATGACCTTTCAATTCTAGTTTGCATCCTTTAAGGATATGTGTTGCCTCTATTATCTGTTCATTAGCAATTTCTATAATGTACTTGTTTTCTAGCTGAGTTGGAGTTTCTTTTAATAGATTACTGAAGTTATTGGATATGAAACTCCTATCGACACCAGTGTCAAACAAAACAGAAGCAAAGTAGTGGTTCAGAAGAAACTTACCAGTAACCACATTGTTGTCATTCCTTGCATCGCGAGATACGATGACAAAAGCTCGCCCCTTTGCACCGCCACCGCCATTATTCCCGTTGTTACTGTTGTTGTTATTACCTTGGTTGTGGTTGTTGTTGTTACCAGTGCCACCCTTTTTCAGTTGTGGGTAGTCCTTCCTGATATGCCCCTCTTTGCCACATTCAAAACAACCTTTAGTAAACCCAGGTTGTTGGAACGACTGCTTGGCTAACAACTCTCCCCTACAATCTTTAGCACCATGACCCATCTTGCCGCATCTCTTACAACGTGATCGTTCACATACACTGCTGTGGTGAAAACAACACTTGTTACATTTGGGGTGCTTTCTAGTATAACCACCGTGAATCTGACCTGAAGAGGTCGTTTGGTTGAAATTGTTTGTAGGTTCAAGCCTACGCTACTGTTGATGTGGTTGATTCGGCTGAAATCCTTTGTTGTTATTGCTGCTGTCAAATTTCCTCTTGTTGTTGTTAGTAGACTTAGATGTTGACTTTCTGGGAGGTAGCGTCCCTTGGGTAACTGCCTGGTCCGTCAATTTATGAGCAAGACGGATGGTTTGTTTGATAGTAGTAGTGTTGGATGAGGTAACCATACTTTGAATTTGTGGTACCAACCCATTGATAAACATCTCAATCCGCTTGTAGGGTGGGGTAACCATATGAGGGCACATGGTAGCCAGCTCGTGTGAGTGGGTGGTGTAGAGTTCTATTTCAGAACCCTCCATTTTCAGATTCCAGAATTCTCCCTCGAGCTTCTGGATCTCATCCCTCGGACAATACTCTTCCTTCATCATATTCTTGAAGTCCTCCCATGGTGATGCATTAGCCATGTCCAGACCTAGCATCTAGACCTGTGAATTCCACCATGTGAGGGCAGGTCCTCTAAAGTTCCCGATGCGAATTTGACCCGGTCGGCCACAAGGCAATTACACATGGAGAATACAGATTTGATCTTCTCGAACCATCGGAGTAGTCCGACAGCTCCTTCAGCTCCACTGAATGTGTGGGGCTTGCAGTCCATAAACGTCTTGAATGTGTAGACGTGTTGATTGTTCTGTGGATTATTCGCTTGCCCTGGATTGGAAAGAGTATGTTAAGTTTAGGAAGGGGTAGAATAAATATATACGGTTGGTTGTTTAGAGTTAACGGTTATCAGGTTTACCTGCAATGTGTGCTGCTAAGGCTTCAGCAACACTATCGTTAATCTACGCGTCTAGCTCAGCTGCTGTCATGTTGATGTTTCCACGACCACCGTTGCGACCGCCACGTCCACGTCCGACCATGTTTCTTCATATTCACAAACATATGAAATGAGTAAATATATCGCATATTAACACCATTCAAGCATAAGCAAATATAAGGAAAGGAAACGATGACATCAATTGCATGGGTAATAATGAATAGAATAGACATGACTAAAAGATAAGTAATTCATGACATAGAAATTTTAAAATCCTTTTTATTTGATGGGAACAACCTTCCCATCTAGGTTTGAAATAGAATGGAAATAGTAAAACAAAACAAGGTAAAATAGAATATCAGGCTTCACTGCTAGCCGACGAGATAACTGACTCGTTATCTCCTTCAGCTGCTTCTGGTTCTTCCTTCGGTTCTTCCTCAGGCTCGAACTCGGGTGCTTCAGCTGGCTCTAAAGCAGCTAGATGTTGTGCCTCTAATTCCCCAATCCTTTCCTGATATTCTACCTATGCCTCCTCAAGAGTATCCACTCTAGCCTGTAACGCACTTACTTTGTCTACTAATGCATTGTGTAAGTGGTCAGTGCCAGCCAGTTCTGCTACTTGCAGATCCATCTTGTGGTCTGTCTGTTTCTTCCCACTTAACAGACCTGTGATCACTCCTGCTGCGTCTCTCGTATTCCGGATCTCTCGATCCATAGTGGCCACAAATGCTGCAAATGCTTGCTCCTAGTGGCAAGGTAGCAATAGTAAATGTGGTCTTGATGATGAAGCTCCAAAGTATGGAGATGGAACTCGTTCTGTTGGACCCACTAACGGAGTTTTACCGTTTTGGAAGGTGACAAACCAGGATCTCAGACATCAGTTACTTCAAATGACACGATCTAGGCATTGATAAGAATCGAGCACACGCCCGACAATTACATCTCATCAGCGGAGTATTAGTTTCACCACACTCTTATTATTTATGACACATATCATTTTGCATACATTCTTATTGTCAGAAATTGAGTGTGGGGTGGGACCCCGTTGATAATTTGGCTACTTAATTTTGTCCTAAGTATTACAAGTGCATGATTAAACTACTCAATCCATTGGATTAAATGTATATAGAAGTAATAAAAACATTTTCTAAATTAATCTTAAGGCAAAAGTCTTAAAAATCATTTGGCAAAAACAGGCTTATAAAAACAGCAATTTGAAATACCATTAAATTGAATCAAGCAAGCAAATAGGGAAGATTAGGAGCACAACAGAAAGAAAGAAATAAGTTTATGCATATTTTTACTTTATTACCCTTTACCTTCCGTTTCCATGTGAGAAATTTGAACCTATCCGAGCATTATCACGAATACATCAAGTTTTTTACGCCGTTGATTATTAAATATTTCACATGCTCATTTAGTTTGTTGGAGTGATTGCTAATTGTTTCTTTGCATGTTAGAACTTGTGTAAAATATACATTTCAAAATCATGGACTAAAAGAATGCATAAAAATGATTGAGGCATTAGGATTAACCCCTTTTCTTTAGCCTTTTCTTTTCCTTTACCTACCCTAAACATTATCCCGTAGTTAGCCCCTTTGAGCCTAAACCTTTTCGTTTCTAAACCCACATCTCAAAACCATTAAACCCAAAAACTTAGCTTTTTATCTTTTAGCCCTTTTAGTTGAAAATCGACTTGGCTATGATTTAAAGAATGATCATCCGTCGAAAGACTATAGATCCATCTTATGTTCGAAGAAAGAAACTAATGAAAAGAAGAATTATTATGAAAAGAAGAATTATTGTGATAAGAAAAAGGGGCAACCAAAAAGGAATTCATAACGCCCAAGATAGTGAAGAAATCTCATCAAAAAAGAATCAAACTTACTCGAAAAATTGGAGTATGCAAAGCTAATCAAAGTGGATGTATTAGGAAGAAACAGCCGAACGATTCATGAAGAATTGATAGCAATGAATATTTCGACAATAAGAAGAAGTTGACATTCTTGAAGGAAGGGATTTGGTCTTGACGATCTGACCTTCAAAGAGTCCTTAGATTAGTCACAATGTCTAATCTAAGTTGAATAACAGAAACATTTTCATTTTTATCATTAAGCCAAGTTAGATTTTAAACATTTAGCCACTCTTCCCAAATACTTCCTACCCTAACCCTAAGCCAATTGTAGAAGCGTGTTTAGTAACTATAGATTAAATTCTATGTATCGGTGTACTAGGCTAGTACGTAGGAGGGTGTTCCTGCGTACTTAGCTTGTTCACCAGTTTGGTCTTGCGTACTTAGTAAGTACGCATGACCAAACCCTGCGTACTTAGACAAGTACGCAGGTAATGTTCCTTCCCCTATAAATAGAAGACTTGTCTTCATTTGTAGGTGGAACTCTGGAACTAGGTTGAGAGGTGTCCAGGTCGGGACGAGCTCTCCCGACCCCTGGACCGTGAGCTTAAATGAGAGATGTGTGCTCCTTCGGTATGTAGTCTGTAACACGAGATGACTTCTATGTTGTGGATTACATGTCATTTCTTTGTCTTTTGTCTTTGTTCTTATTTTCTCTATCTCGTTTCTTGGTTCCCACACAAATCACAGAACAGGTCCGTGTATATCCGCTGCGCGACGAGGCTCCCGGGAACTACAAGTGGTATCAGAGCTTAGCTCTTGATTTCTAGTGTTGTGAGTGTGTTAGGAGCATCTTCTACACATCCTACAGAGTTTTTGCAAGCAAAAGTGGGTGTTTTTGTTGATTTTTATGATAAAATAGGGGTAGCTCTTGAGCACTATTTTAGACGCAAAAATCACTCAAAAACCGACTTTTGTTATGTATTTGAGTGTTTTGATAATCAAAGGTTGGTTAGAAACGAGTTTCTGACCCTTTGGCTCATTTTGTTTGATCATATTTTCGATTTCTGCCATCTACGATGAGATTCCAGTGACCGGAAAAAGTTGGTGAGAGTTGGTGAAAAAGTGACCTGCGTACTTACCTTATTTGGCAACAAGTACAGTCTTGCTGCGTACTTATCAAGTACGCAAGACCATATTTGCTGCGTACTTAATTGATCTCCTGCATACTTATCACTTACTCCCGCGTACTTATCAAGTACGCAAGTGTAAAATCTAAATACGCAAGACTAGGTTTGTTAACTGCGTAAGGCCAGAGACAAGTGCGCAAGTTTCTTTGACTTTTTTGAAATTTGACTAAGTGTTCACCATGCCAAATCTTCAGAACCTCGGTAACCTTCTGAACTATGACAACGAGATCGGAACCCCACATAACCCCCAAAGCTTCTTAATGTAAATGATTATTCAAACTGGAAAGCACGCTTTGAACATTATATTTCATATACCAATTCTTCGTTGTGGATACCCATTCTAGAGTGCTATAAGCATCCCACATACACTTACCTTGATGAGGAAGTTCCTAAGCCTATCTCTAAACTTGATGAAGAAGAAAAGAAAGTTTATGATAGAGAGAAGAAGGCACACAGATCTATCACTATGGCCTTGACCAGGGAGTTATTCCACAACTTCAGAGGATACGATAACTCCAAGGATCTCTGGAAGGCGTTACAGAAGAGATTCAAGGGTAACAGTGACATAAAGAAGAGTAAAAGGGATCTTCTCAGTAAGCAGTATGAGTGCTTCAGATATCTGGAGAACGAATCCATAGATGAGCTCATCTCTAGATTCTATCATCTGCAGACTGAGTTGAAAGCTTTTGACCTCATCTATCCAAATTATGAATTAGTTGAAAAACTTCTGGATGCTTTGCCACCAAAATTTGAGATGTATACTACCCTGATGAGAGAGAATTCTAAGTTTTATGAGATGACAATTGATGAGGCAATTGGAAAGGTTCAAGCACATGACATGAACCTAAAACGAAAGGAGAGCTCAGGAAGACCTCATATACAAGAACCTTCTATGTATTATGGGACGTCTTCTACAACCAAGGCATCGGGTTCTGGAATTGCCCTTTTCTCATGAAACTCTCACGAGGAAGAAACTTTAAAGGCTTGTGGTGGTCATGCGTGCTATGCAGCATCTGGATCTGGTTCTGGATCTCATCACCAGAACTCCTCAAGAAATCCTTCTCCCACATCTTCAGCTAACCAATCAGCAATAGCCAAGATAGTTGAAGATCAGGTGGTTGTATTCTCATCATGCATGCTTGCTTATGAGAACTTCATTGGCGGCAAGTTAACAGATCCTGAAACCATAGAAGAAGACTTCAATCAGGTGGATCCGGATGATATGGAGGATATGGATATTCAATGGAATATGGCCATGATCTTGAGGAGGGCGAAGCGTTTCCTTAACAGAACTGGCCGAAAGTTGATTGGTGGGCATTCTAATGCCAAGGTTGGTTTTGACAAATCCAAGGCCAAGTGCTACAAGTGTCTGAACATTGGACACTTTGCTCGTGAATGCCAGAAGGACAAAGCACCTGCCTCTGGATTCACAAGACCAAGCCAGGGAAGCAACCAAGGAAACAACCAAGGGTACAACTCTAACAACCGCAATCAAAGTCAAGGTGGAACGTATAATGCATTGGTGGCTCAACAAGACAAAAGCTTTGATTGGGGTGTTCATTTGGAGGATGCCCATATTGCACAAACACAGGTTGGTCTCATGGCTGAGATTATGGAGATGATGGAGGTAGAGGAACGGGAAGCTTCTGTGGCTGATCAAGTAGAGTCTACAACTGCAGTTGCCCTCATGGCTATTCGAGAGGCATCATGTTCATCGAATGAGGTAGATTCTAATCCTTTTGCTGTCATATCTTGTTCCAAATGTGTAAGCTTAAAGGTTGAAAACTCTAAGCTTCAAGACAAAGTCGAACCCCTTCGTATTGCAGCGTTAAGCTACAAGGAAAACAAAAAACGTTACAAAGATTCAATTGAAACTTTAAAGAAAGAAAAACGTGATTATTCAATTAAAATCAGCGATCAACAGTTTCATTTGGATGTTGTGTACAAGGGGTTAGAGAAAAGAAACAATGAGATCAACAAGCTGCAAAATGAGATCTTGCAGCTGAAAGGTAATATTGAGAAGTTGAAAAATTATCGTTTTGTGGTGGAACACTACGAGTCTGTAGTGAGGCAAATGAATGGCTTAAGGCTGGGTACTAATGCCATTCCTCCACCAGTTAGCCAGAAATTTGTCAACAGCTTAATTGAAATTGATTTGTCTTGCCTTGATGTGTCCTCAAGTCAGGATGATTCCTCTAACAAGGATGATTCTTCAAGTAAGGCTGACTCTACATCTAATGAAGAGTTCTTTATCGCTTCTGATGATGGGTCTGAGAACACCTGCCCTGAAGGAGTAATCTCTGAGGAGTTGCTAGGTGAACAGAAAGTTAAGAAAAACATCATCACTAATAGTGATAATTGTATTTTGACTGAATCCGATATCATTAAATCTAATGAGAAATTGAAAGTGATGCTTTATGGGGGATATAAAAACATTAATCAAGTCACCACTAGTGAAGCATTCCAAAAGTCTAAAAGCAAATGTGGTGAAACCACCAGTAAAACCTATGGTAAAGCCAAAGATCACATCTGAGGCTAAACCATCTATTTCAAATAGGAGAAAGCTACCTGCTAAACCTAGTGCATCTACCTCTGGTAGTGCACAAACTGGTGTGAAACCTGTGGTGCAACTCTCTTAGAAACAGAGGAGAAGAAGGAACAAGAGATTGAGAAAGCTGGAACAGCTGGCTGGTATTCAATCAGGTGAAGCTTCCACTAGTTCACCTGCTGCTGTTGAATCTAAGTCTACAGTTCCAATTAAGAAAAAGAAGAGGTCCTGGAATAACAAATACAAATGTTCTCAATCTCTTGATCCCAAATCTTCTAAAGATTCATCCATTTTTGACAGTCATGACTGTGAGTTAATTGAGGTTGTTTATTATAAGAAAGACGGACGACCGAAGACCACTATGGCTTGGGTCTCCAAATCTAATTAATTCTTTTTGTGACTCGTTTAGGGGCATCCGAAGGGTACTATCTCTAATCGTTGGTATGCAGATAGTGGATGCTCCCGGCACATGACAGATAACATGGCCTTGCTTCAAGATGTGAAACCATTCAGAGGCGGCTATGTGGCCTTTGCTGGAGAGAAAGGCGGTAGTATCACGTGTCAAGGCGTGGTTTCAAATGGTTGTGTCAGCTTTGACAACGTCAACTACTACGAGCAGCTGAAGCATAACTTGTTGAGTGTCTCCCAGATGTGCGACAAGGAGTACTCGGTGATGTTTGACAAGACTGAATGCTTGATTCTCAAACCTGGTTTTGAGGTTCCTGAAGACTGGATTCTGATGAGAGCGCCAAGGACAAACGACACCTATCAGATTGATATGAGGGTGACAACAACAACCTCATCAGCTGCTACTTGTTTGCTTACCAAAGCGACAGAGCTTGACTCTATCTTGTGGCATAGGAAACTCGGACACATTTCTTATCGAAAAATGAATCATCTTGTCTGAAACGGTTTGGTAACTAGTGTTCCTAAGCTGAGATTTACCGTTGCAGATGACTGTATGCCTTGTAAAAAGGGCAAACAACAAAGGAAGTCTCACAAGCCCAAGCTCCAAAACTCCATCGATGCCCCTTTGGAGCTACTACATATGGATCTATATGGCCCCGTAAGTATCAGGAGTATTGGAGGTAAGTCATTCTGTCTGGTTGTAACTGATGATTTCTCACGTTTTTCCTGGGTGCATTTTTTAGGTACAAAGGACGAAACTGCTGACATTCTTCAATACCTGATCCTGAGCTTGGAATCTCTTTGCAAGTTGAAGGTTAGAAGAATAAGGAGTGACAACGGAACTGAATACAAGAATAATTTGATGGAACTTTTCTATCTCAAGAAGGGGACCCATCACGAATTTAGTGCCTCGTACACACCTCAGTAGAATGGAGTCGCAGAACGGAAGAACAGAACCTTGATTGAGACTGCAAGGACAATGCTGTCAGATGCAAAGCTTCCTGTCACTTTCTGGGCAGAAGCAGTTAATTCAACTTGTCACGTCTTGAACGGAGTTCTGGTTGTGAAGAGGCACAACAAGACTTGTTATGAGTTGATCAACAATCGACCTCCCAATCTTGACTATCTAGTTCCTTTTGGTAGTCCCTGTTCCTTATTGCTACAATACAAAGACCGAAAGTCTAAGTTTCATGCAAAAGCGGTGGAAGGCATCTTCTTAGGATATGTTGCCAACTCACCTTGCAAGAGAGTGTACAATATAGGAACTCGTATTGTCGAGGAATGGTTTGAAGTGGATTGTAGTAAACACCTCATTCCACCAGAACCAACTGGTCTAGCTTGGGGTTTTGATTATGATGCGCTATCCAAATCTTTCAATCTTCCTAATTTTATCTACAAATGATGCCGCAAATGTATATGAATTATTTGGTGGCGGTGATGACTCCAGTTTCTCAACACGTGCTACTGTACCGATTGTAAATCCTGATTCTTATGCTGCATCTGCATCTAGAACTCATGACAGTGATAACAGTGAAGATGTTCATGTTGACGGAAATGACGCTCAAGCTAATCCTAACACTCGTGCAGGAAATGAAGCTCCAGCTGATCTAATCAACATTGAATCTTCTTCTGTAACACAGGTTATGGGGGTGTTAAGCATGAACCTCGATTCAGAAATTCAGGAACCGAATGTACCAGAGATGACAGTGCATAAGAATCATCCAATTGACAACATTATTGGTGATCCTCATGTCGGTGTTCAAACTCGTCATCGAACCATTGCTGAGAACACTAGTCTTTACTCTGAGATACTTGACACTGGTGTCATGGAAACATGTCTGCATGCTGCATTCGTGTCCCAGTTAGAGCCGAAGAATGTGAAAGAGGCTCTCGCTGACAACTGCTGGATTGAGGCAATGTAAGAAGAACTGTCTCAATTCCAAAAGTTGCATGTGTGTGATTTGGTTGACTTGCCAAGGGGCGTACAACCAATTGAAACCAGATGTGTGTTCAAATGCAAGATGGATGATCGTCATGTTGTAGTGAAGAATAAAGCAAGGTTGGTTGTTTAGGGTTTTTATCAACAAGAGGGATTGGATTACACAAAAGTATATGCCCCAGTTGCTAGACTTGAGGCCATTCGACTGTTTTTGGCTTATGCCTCCTATGTCGGCTTCAAGGTCTATCAACTTGATGTGAAAGGTGTTTTCCTATATGGAAAGGTTCATGAAGAGGTCTATGTCACTCAACCTCCCGGCTTTGAAGATGTGCACAATATCAATAAAGTGTGTAAGCTCTACAAAGAACTTTATGGTCTTCATCAAGCACCTAGGGCATGGTATGAGACATTATCAAAACATCAACTGTCAAATGGTTTCGATCGTGGACAGATTGTCTCGACCCTCTTCATACGAAAAGCAGGAGGTGATATTCTTCTTGTACAAGTGTATGTCGATGACATTATCTTTGGGTCTACAAATGAAGAGATGTGTAGGGAATTCGAACAGGTGCTGAAGTCCAAGTTTGAGATGAGTAACATGGGTTAATTGTCATTTTTCCTAGGTCTGCAAGTCAGTCAAAGAGAGGATGGCATTTATCTGCATCAAACCAAGTATGTACAGGACATCTTGTCAAAATACAAGATGAATGATAGCAGTACTTATGGCACACCTATCCCCGTTAATCATGGTCTGCATCCTGACAACGATGGAAAGGATGTGGATTGCAAATTATACCGTGGGATGATCGGATCTCTTATGTATCTCACAACTTCAAGGCCCGACATAATGTTTGTCGTATGCTTGTGCTCAAGGTTTCAGTCACAACCGAAGGAGTCACATATGATAGCTGTCAAGAGGATTTTCCGACACTTGAAAGGGAAACCCCGATTGGGTCTTTGGTACTCTAAGCAGCAGTCATTTGATTTCAAAGCCTACACTGATTCAGACTATAGCGGTTGTAACCTTGATAGAAAGTCAACTCCTGGTGGATGTCAATTCTTGGGAGACAGATTGGTTTCCTGGCGGTGTAAGAAGCAGTCAACAGTTTCTGTCTCAACATGTGAAGCAGAATACATTTCTACAGCTAGCGGTTGTTCTCAGATATTGTGGATTCAGTAGCAATTGAGAGACTACGGCTTGAACTTCACTGGAACTCCTCTGTTCATTGACAACAATGCCACCATGTCCATCACAAACAACCCGGTGAAACATTCCAAAACTAAACATATTGAAATTCACCATCATTTCATCCGTGATTGTGCTGAAAAGCATCTCATTGAACTTGTAAAGGTTCACACAGATGGCAACTTTGCTGACCTTTTTACTAAGGCATTTAATCGATCCCGTTTTGAGCATCTTGTCAACTTGATAGGAATGTTCAATCCAGAGTGAAAACTTGTTTTTCTTAAATCAATTCAATTCATGAAAGTTAAATTTTATTTCTTTTAAGTTTTCTGTATAGTTCTTTTATTTTTCAAATATTTTACAAAAATTCAAACAAAATAGAAAATGGATAAAATTTCAATGTTATCTTGAGAAAAGAGGAAATGATAGTACATTAGGAATGATCTAAATGCCATATACTGCTCATATGGGAAATGATTGTGTCATGCTTACTTTGTCAGTAGGCTGTAGGCGTCTTTGAATCACTAGTAGTGTGGAAACTAAATCTATACTACAACTGTGATTTGAACCCATGTATGCATGTGTGCGTGTGTAAAAGAATATAAAAAGATCATTATCAGATAAAGGATGTAAGATTTTAGCAAATATTTTCTTAAGAGACCAGTTTGGGGTTATGTGTTTAGCACAATTACTGCTGTTCATCTCACTGCCCATACTTAAAAGTATGTAATGAGAGATTGAATCAAGACATGTCTTTACATCAATCGTTGAGCATGTATTCACCCTTGAATCATACCTGATTCCTTGAAATCAAATCCAGATAAAAGTTGGATCACCTTACCTAAATCCTCAGATTCCATATCTATTAACCTGAATCATCATATGATATTCATAGAAGAAAATCCAATCAAGCCAAGACATCTGAATCACTCGATTCTGAATCTTATGATTCTTGATAATCCTTATGGATTCTACTTGATTTTTTCTTTGCTAAACGATGTAACTTCATTCTGGAGATTTGAAAATCTTTGTTAAAATCTTAGATGTCTTGAGATAGTGCAAGTTACATTTCTATAGAATATCAGTGGGGTACAAGTTGTACATCTTAAAATTAATACCTTAACACACAAGAACGTGATAGAAAGATGCTTATGGTTTCAAATATCATAATATTGCCAACTTGATTTACTTGTTTATGTGCTTATTACGTATGAATAAATTGTAATTCATGACATGATCCCATATTCTTTGGCATTTATCTTGTATCGTTTTTTCTAAAGTTTAGCATTATATGATCCTCTACTCATGTCTTTGAGCAAAAATAGTATGTTTGTATATACTTGTATATTTCTATCTAGAAAAGATCAAAAAGATTCTAAGTTTGTGTACAGTTCAATTTTATTCAGAAAATATTTGTGTGTTAACCTTCTTGAATTGACTTTGAATCCTCTTGATTGAATGTGCTTATCTTGTTCATTAATTGATTTGACTTCTTCATAATTTGAGTTGAAATTTTGAGTGAACACTGGTTTCTGCGTACTTGTTAAGTGCGCAAGAGTTAAACCTTGCGTACTTAGCAAGTGCGCAAGACATAAGTCATGCGTACTTGTTAGGTACATAGGAGTTACTTCGTGTGCACTTATCAAATGCGCAAGACCTAGTGTGTCGGGGTATTTAAACATGTGTTAGAGTTTTTTTTTCATCAGTTTCTCATTCAAACTTCGAACCACTGTTGAATACCCTCTGCCAATTTTTTCCTCAAAAATTTCATGTGTTTCAAAGAGATTTTTCGTCCCGATCATTGTTTCATTTACGGATAAACAACATTTGTTGAGAATCTTAGGGAATTTCATCTGTTAAATCGACTAGTTCGGATTAAATTTTTCCCCTCAAGAACTAGGGTTTTGATGATGTTTTTTTGACCGTGTTTGGTTGTTGTTGACTTAAATTGTGACCCATAACATGGTTAAATGCATTAATCCAACCTCAATGTTCAAGAAATCAACCTTAACTTGTCTGGATTATAGTTTTGATCTCGTGTTTGAACCGACAGATACCGTTGGTTCACACTTAGGTCAAAATGACCATCTTATGGTACTTTATTGGGGTTGGAATAGGTTACATTGGTAGTAAACATAGTTTTCGACGTAATGGCAACCATATTCAACATCAAATTCATAAGATTATGATTTTGGCTTTTCAAAATTTGTCTAAGTGTTAAGTCATGCGTACTTAACAAGTATGCAAGACATTAGTCATGCGTACTTGCTAAGTACGCAAGACCTAAACCCTGCGTACATGACAAGTACGCAGGAAGGCTTTTTCTGAAATTTTTCTAAGTCTGGTTTTTCAGTTCAGTGTGAATGTACTATACTTGGTCATGTGTATTCAATTACAATGAATCTTCTTGTTCTTATTATGTTTACTGTTTGTTTTTGCAGTGATGGCTCATGCCTTTACCAGTGAGTTTAATCTCCTTGCACTTACAGAACCGGAATTGAAGAGTGCTGCACTACAATACAAAGAGATAGTTGATTTCTTGAATCTTTCAAAGATCAGCTATGCAATATCAGCAGATCCAATAGTCTCAAGACCGTACCTGGAGCAGTTCTGGGATACAGCGGATCATGACTGCACGGTAACCCTTAATGTCATTCGGGCTACTGTGGCGGGTCATGACATTGCTTTTTCTGAGGATACAGTTCGAAGGGCCTTACAGTTTCGGGATCTCGCCACTGACCCAACTGCCTATCCTGATTACTTTGTGGATGGCTGTTGGAGGTAGCGTATGGGATACGTCGGTGTACGAGATTACTCTTCCTATAAGAAGATGTGGGTGCTAGATAAGTGGAGGTACTTTGCCCACATGATGATCATATGCATTTCTTCCAGGAAGGCGGGGAAGGATGCTATGGGACATGATCTTGCAGCAGCCAAGGTTGGTTTGTCTCTCAACAGGGGTTATAACTTCTTAAGATACATCTTCAAGGCCTTAACTGATCATATCAATACGGCTGAGAGGTTTAGATTCCTGTTATACCCAAGATTTTTGCAACTACTGATCAATGATGCGTTGCCAAATCTGCATGCTATTAGGGAGAGACTGCAAGTCAAACGGGTGGACAAGAGAGTGTTTGCACAATTTCTAAAGCTAGGCAGTGTAGAACCTACCCCTGAGCATACCCCACTCTTTGGCCACCTGATTAATGAAGTGTATGTGGCACCAGCTGATTGGAGATGGTTTAGTCCTGAGTCTGAGCCAGAACTCAGTGAACATTCTGATGAGCGACAAGAAGATGAGATTGAGGATGAATTGTCTGAAGGAGGAGACGAAGAAGCGGGTAATGATAGTGATGAAGAACCCGACTCCGAAGATACAGAGTCTGATTCATCTGATTTTGATGATGCACAATCACAGGCACACCCAAGAAGACTAACGAAGGTGACCCTTCCCGAGTCATCTTCTATGAGAAAGCGACAATCGACTAGAAGTGAATACGAACCCAATTCTAATTCGGACAATGCTATACAAAGATGTAGTAGAGAAAGTATCAATAAGAAATGGGGGGATAGGCCGCAACAAGCTATCATTCGTGAGGTAGAACTCAGTGCTCAGAGGCAAGTAGATGTATCGGCTGCGAGTACTGATTCCGCTTCTACCCCACCTTCACAACAGCTGTACCGGTGACAGCGGAGGAGGCCACAGGTAACACCTGATGTGGCTGTCACTGCTATCACAGAGGAGGTTCCTGTGACAGTGTTCCACCCTGTACCAACTGTCCAAGTGGCGGTGACTACTCCTATTCTTACCGAGTCAGTCACCATCACCCCTTCCATCACTCCTACAACCACCATCCCATCCACAATCCCTACTACCACCATTGAACCTATCAGTCAACCATACAACTTTGGAGACTTTTCCCTGGGTTTTGACTTTGATACAATCTTTTCATCTCCCCTCCATAATGCCGAAGCCTCTACATCCAGGAATCCTGATCCAAATGATGCACGGATAGATACTTTGGAAACACAAGTCGCTGGTTTACTTGAAACTGTTTGGAAATCAAGGGAAGAATCTGAGGCTCAACAGGCTCAGATAAATTCGTTGGTGGATGAAGTTACTATTCCGAGAAGCCAAAGGACTGGGACTGAAGAGAGACTTGCAAATGTGATGGCCCAAAATGAACTACTGATCAAAACGAACAATATGATTATGGGACACAGAACGTCCTTAGAGGTATGTTTTGACATGCAGCGGAAAGAACATGAAATGATGGTCAAGTTAGTAGCTGAACTGACCAAGAAGCTTGCTGCTCAGGGGGAGAAAGAAAAATAAAAGGAAAAGGCATCAAAATCTACATGTGATGAGGCCTGTCATCCGGTTGATCTGAGAAAGGATGATGACAAAGATAAGGATCCTGAAGTCGAGTCTAGTGGAAGTGAGCAACAAGCTTTGGCGATAGTGCCCATTTCTGCAGTTCCAATGGCTGAGGGGGAGTCGACTCACTGGGAAGGTGGTGATGCTTCAGGTGGAAATAAAGGAAAGTCGGTGGCTGATGTTTTGAAAGATCTATCTGAAGACGTGTCGGATAATGCAATCTTATTCTTAGAGCCAGACTATTCCAAAGAAGCACAGATCAAGGCTCTCTGTAATCTTGAAGAAGGAGAGGTCGACTCTGGTGACGATTGGGATGTGGACGATGATGATGTGGTGATCGAAGTTCCCAAGGACGACGGGGAAGGAGAGTATGAGTTTGAATATGGAGAGATCTTCGAAGTTCCATCCTTTGAATCTCATCTTGACACAGGTTCAGTTGAGCCTGCTAGTACTGTTGAGGCATCGACTAAAGCCTCCCCTGCCGACCCTACATATGTGGATCCAGAGGCAAAGAAAGACAAACATAAGCCTGAAAGTTCATCGTATGATCTGGCTCCTGTCTGGCAAAAGACTTCAATCATAGACAAACACGGAGCGACAGGGATGATCTTAGCTGTGAGGTTTGACGAGGATAAGAAGTTGTTTGCAATCAAGCGAGATGGGGGGTTCAATAATTGAAACCAACCAGCGAAGCTTTCAACTCCTTGCCTAGATACGACCTCGTGAACCTAGTAAACCGAGAGCTGCTGGGTCACTCAAATAACGCATTAGCGATGGGTTTGTGGCAGGTTCTACAATGAGAGGTAAGATCTAGGAAATTCGAAATGTTTAAGACTCAAGTGCCAAGCGAGTAAGGCACAAGAACGCTAGACATCATGTGACTAAGAAAAGCTTAAAGAAACTGGTATACAAGCCAGTGTTGTGTGAAACCAAGATTCCCCTGAGCATGTTATCTCAGGATATCATCGGTAACATATGGTACTAGTACGTAGATCCTAAAATGGGCGAGGCAGTGGTGATTGGAAAGGTGTGGTCCGATAGTGGAAGCTTAGTGCCAAGGGAACTTATCAGAGTGTTTGATGAAGTCTGCTTCATAAACTTCTCTGTGAAAGATCCGGAGGCACTAGCTGACAAGTACTGCATGTACATGGATGAGTGGACAAAGTTCCTTTCTTCTAAAGACGACAAGGTGATCAAGTTCTGCCTTGACTACAAGAAGAAGATGGAAGCTAAAGCTGGGAGCAGTGAAGACCGAAGACAATCCAGAGCTGTTGTCAAGGGGGAGTTTGTTGAAGCACTTTTGTGTGACAAACACTCTGGATAGTGTCTTAGTTTATTATACTTGTCTTGTATGTTTTGTCTTTGTATTTTAATGTCTGTATGTATTAGTTATCGAGTTGTAATTTCTAATGCATGTTATTGTTGTATTATTTCACTAAGTGTTTTGCGCACTTAGCATGTGCGCAGGAATTACTTCCTGCGTACTTAGCAAGTACCAAAAATACTCTTCGTACTTGCTAAGTACGCATGAACAATTTGCCATGCGCACTTGTTAAGTGCGCAGAGATCAGGTCTTGTACAAATAGAATAGGTTGACAGAAGATATGTACGCAGACATTTGCACTCAGTATTTTCTCTCTGTAACCATTCAAGTTTATAATAGACAGAACTTTAAAGTGATTTCTTTGTCGATTTACTTTGTGATTTTTGATTCTCCACCTAGTCACGGGCATT
Organism: Smallanthus sonchifolius; assembly: GCA_023525975.1. NCBI lineage: Eukaryota > Viridiplantae > Streptophyta > Magnoliopsida > Asterales > Asteraceae > Smallanthus > Smallanthus sonchifolius. The sequence goes on along the minus strand of CM042021.1, from coordinate 64,883,345 downwards.
CCGCACCCTGTCCGACTAGTCACACACCCACACGTAACGATCCGAGACACCCGAGGACCTACAGTTACTAAAATGTTTGTAAAAATGAAATTACGAGAACTTTTAAAGCTAGAATTGGAATAAATAACGGGTGAACCACCAAAGATCGTTAGTTTACAAGATTCACAAAAAGGTTAGTCTTAATAAATAATATAAAGTTCACCATCAATTTATATATAAATAAAAATATAACATTTATTTTTGAGGGATAATTTTGCCGTTTTATTTTTGACGTTCGCGTTTCACGCGGGTGTATACACTTAACCTGGTATTTTTCGTGTGACCTTAATGTACTCTAAGGTAATGTTCCTAGGACTTCTAGATGTTGGATATTGGATGTTTGGGTCTAGTTTGAGAATGATGTTTATCAAATCAAGCGATCACGAGAAGTTTAGGTTCACGTATGAAAATTGGTCTGAGAGTCGCTAGGCTTGAGTCAGCCGACTCTCTGAGATTCGCTAGGTCGGTTTCGGCCGACTCTCGCTGATAGTCGGCAATCTGCTTGGCGACACTCTCAGGTTTCCTATATATACCTGACCATTTTCATAGCATTTAGACCGTCGTTTTCACATAGTTTCATATTGTAATATGATTGTTGTTAGGACATGTTTTGTAACTGTTGATAAAATTTTGTGTATGTTCATAGAGTTCGCCTAAGCATCTTTAGGAGCGAACTTGTTAAGTTCGCCTAAGGAATATTGTTCAAGTTCATTGAGAGGCGAACTATCTTTAGGAGCAAACTTGTTAAGTTCGCCTAAGGTGCTGTGTGTTCCTATAAATAGGAGTTACAAGTTCATATTCCATAGAACACTAGAGAAGAACTGTGTGTTCCTATAAATAGGTGTAAGTGTGTGTTTTGGAGAGAACTGTTGTAATCAAGGATTATAGTAATACAAAGCGTTTATTTATACTGTGTTGTTGATTGAGTTACACGTTGCACGTTGATCATGGATTCCACATGTTATCACTGTGTCGTACCGCTAGTCTAGAGATCCGTCACGCATCGAATTGGCACCTACAGATAACAACTAGAGTAACATCTTAAACGAGATAACATTTCTAATTACATTTCTTACCCTTCTTATTTTCCTTTTAAACAAAACCCATTTTCCAACTTATTATCCTAGTTAGACAATAGAGAGGGTTGAGTACGGATTCATGTCCATGGTTCGATACTTAGTTATTACCCATACTATACTATGCAGCAATAGGTACACTTGCCCATTGTGTGTGTGTTTAGTTGAAGTAATTATCATTTTAATTTATAAATTTAAAACCTGATTTTGTGTAACTCTAAATAGAATATATTTATACACTAAAAACATGCTATCAAGTTTTTTGCGCCGTTGCTGCGGAAACAGTAATTCTGCGAAAAATCTAAGCCGTTGGACTGACTATTACTATTTTCTCTTTGTTTTCTTTCTGCTTATTTTTCTCTTTTATTTTAATTTTCAAATTTAAATTCCCTTTGTTTTCTTTCAACTTTATTTTTCCTTTTATTTTTATTTTTCTCGCTTTTATTCTCTTTTACTTTGGTGCTCGTGTTCGTTTTGTTTGTTCTTTGTAGTAGCTTTCATGGAGCGCGCCTATGAGAGTTATTGTGGAGGGTACTGAGATGATTATAAGTACCACCACTTGCCCTAGACTGACTCATATGGGGCTGAGTCTGGTCTAAGACTCGTTAAATAAACGTGACGCTTCCGGGAGTCAACCTGATGATAAATAACTTGAGAAGTTGGTGCATACGGTAGAATACATGGATCTCAGGTTTGTCTTAAAAATTTAAGTTTCTCTTACTTCCGCCATTAGGTATGCCTTCTCGATACTAGGACTTCATAGTTTTTATTTCTCATTTTATTTTCCGTTTATGTTTTTCTTTGAGTGCTTGATAGCTTTTTGTAACATCCCAAAAATAAAAATACGAGTTATAATAATGGGATTAAACGCGAGTCGAAAAGAATAAATGAACGAGGCTTGATGGGCAGGGTCGGATGCGCCGGCAAACATAAGGGTGGCGATCAAGGGAGATGAGCCTCCCTATAAATAGCCAAAACCCTCCTCATTTCTCTCATTTTGCCATCATAGAGAAAGAAACCGTAGAGAGAGAAAGTTGACGGATCGGTTTGAGAAGCTAGCATCTTGTTCCTACACTACTCGTGAGCAGAACCTCCGATTCAGAAGCTCGAAAGAGGTTAGAAGATCCTTTAGAGACCTTTGACCCTGTTTATTACAGGTGAGTTCTAGAAGCTCTCTTTTAAATGTTTTAAATAATGTTTTTAGGGCTGGTGTGCATACGTAATGATGTGATTATTTTATAAAATGATGTTTACAAATGATGTGTGTGACGTTTTATGAAACGATGTTTATGAACGAGGTTTTGGAAGGAAAGGTTATGAAAGAAGTGTTTACGAAATATTTTTCCAAAAGAAGTTTATGAAGTGTTTACGAATGAATGAATGATTTTTAATAAAATGTACGAATGCTTTAACGGAAGCTTTGAAATAGTGAAGGTTTATGAAAGTCACAAACGAACGAATCTGCCATTATTCCTTAGGAAATTGTGGTTATGGGTATGGGATGTATGTTATGGGCCTTACCTTTTACGGGCCTTTGTGGCTGGCCAACTGTTGTATAACTGGGGTGATGACGGTCACCATGGGGATTACCGTGATCCTTGAAGTAGGTACGATTTACCTTGCAGGGTAACCGTGCTAGAAGTTAGGCATGATTACTCGTCAGAGTATCATGCTGGAAGTTAGGTATGACTACTCTTCGGAGTATCATGCTAGAAGTTAGGTATGACTACTCTTCGGAGTATAATGCTGGAAGTTAGGTACGACTACTCTTCGGGGTATCGTGCTGGAAGTTTGGAATTGATGGTTACGAGAAGGGGTAGATTCGATATGTTCGTTGACTTATGGGTTATGATGTGTTATGTTTTGTTATTGCATTATTTTACGTACGCTTTTATTAAATGAAGTATGAAGTTATGTTTTAGGCAAATATTTGAAGATAATGTTTTATGAAAAGCAAGAACTCACCAGTGTAGCTTACTTTTTAGTATGCACATTAAGGTTAAGGCATGTTATGATGATAGACGGTGATGCTGGGCAGCTTGATGAGTTACCCGGATGATATGAAGACTGGCATCTCGTTATGATGTTGGTTATGTTATATTTATGTAATAGACAATGTTACGCTTCCGCATGTTGAACGATGTTATGTTATGTTTGAAATGAAATTTTCCGCTGCGTTATTTGATATTCAAGTTTAAGAACTGTTTGTGAATGAGTAAATCCAACAAGTGAGGCCTCCCGGGTTTGGGGCCTTAGAAGTTGGTATCAGAGCAATAGTTTGAGAGATTTAGGCACTTCCGGTGTCTTAACTTAAACTGTGACTGGGACCGAAAGCGGATGCCAGTACGGGTAACTCGAGGCACAACATCATGTATGAAGGTAGTATATATTTACATATATAGTATGCCTTAGAAAGTGTTAAGGTTAGGACTTGTGTTCTGATGGAAATCACAAAGGTGGTCAAATAGAAATCGATAGGTTGTGTAATGGTTAATTGCAGATGGACAGTGTATATTAACATCTTACAGTACTTGTTGAATTCTATATGTTAACTAGCGTGATGACATTGGATTCCTTGTCTTATATAATGAAATGGCAAGGAGAGGAAACGAAAGGCGTGGTGAGGGCAATACCGGTGGTCGTACCGGTGGTTGTAACGGTGGGCGTGGCAGGACCTCTGCGCTCCAAGAGTACAGTGAAGAAGTAAGTGTTCACACTGAGCGAGAAGTTAGTATGCCCGGGACTGAGCCGACTCATGTCGAAGACCAACCATTCACTTTTGAACCGAAAGTGAGAGCGGCTCTAGCACACGAGTTCACTAAGTTGATGAAGGCTTCTTTGCTAGGACTGTTGGCAGAAGCGTTAAAGAATGCTAGTGAGACGGATGGGTCTAACAAGGAGGTTGGTACCCTAAACACTAAGGCAGTTAACGCACCGCTTACCCGTGGTTGCGACTATAAGTCCTTTAATGCATGTGACCCGCCGGTCCTGACTGGAAAGAAAGACGCGGTTGCTACTTTTGATTGGGTAATCCATATGGAAGCCGCCATTCGTCTGAGCGAATGCCCCTGAAACCAGGTTGTGAAGTTTGTTGCTAACTCCTTGAGGGAGGAAGCATCTCGTTGCTGGGAGGGAGTGCGTCAAGCTAAGGGGGACGAGGCTATCAACGCAATGATGTGGAATGATGTAAAAACTCTTGTGATCAAGAATTTCTGTCCGAAGAATGAGATCGAGAAGGTAGAAAGGGAATTTCTGGGGTTGAAGGTCAGGAGCATGACGCACCGGCAGTACACTACCCGATTCAATGAACTGGCACATCTGGTGCCACATCTTGTCACGACTGAGGAAAGAAAGATTTCCTGATACATTCAAGGGCTGTCGGACCAGGTCCGCACCTATGTTAAGGCAAACGCCCCTACTACCTATAATTCAGTGGTGGAGCTAAGTTTTCCTGCCAAGCGATCAGGTGGGAAGTTGTTTGGGGCTCGGGACAAACAAGCCAGGGTAGGCGAGATGACAGTCTGCGAAAAATGTGGGGTAAGGCACGCGGGTGAATGTCGGCTTGGGTAACATGTGCTTTAAATGCGGCAAGACCGGACACTACTCCCGTGAATGCCCGCAAGGCTTCAAGTGCTTTAACTGTGGGGAGAGTGGCCACCTGAGATGAGAATGCACAGAGCCAAGGATGGGCGAAGCTGGAAATGATAAAGGCCCGGAGAAGAAAGAAGAGAGGCCCTGAGCGAAGACTAGAGCGTATGCACTGACGCAAGAACATGCCAGGGTAGACCCCGATGTGGGGTCAGGTACGTTCATCCTCGACAACACTTTTGTATCTGTGTTATTTGATTCGGGCGCCAATAAAAGTTTTATATCTGCCATTTTTTTGTGAATGGGTAAAATACTCAGTCAGTAGACTAGAAAGGGCCTTTAGTTATGGTTTTGGGAAACATAAGGGTGGCGATCAAGGGAGATGAGCCTCCCTATAAATAGCCAAAACCCTCCTCATTTCTCTAATTTTGCCATCATAGAGAGAGAAACCGTAGAGAGAGAAAGTTGACGGATCGGTTTGAGAAGCTAGCATCTTGTTCCTACACTACTCGTGAGCAGAACCTCCAATTCAGAAGCTCGAAAGAGGTTAGAAGATCCTTTAGAGACCTTTGACCCTGTTTATTACAGTTGAGTTCTAGAAGCCCTCTTTTAAATGTTTAAAATAATGTTTTTGGGGCTGGTGTGCATACGTAACGATGTGATTATTTTATAAAACGATGTTTACAAATGATGTGTGTGACGTTTTATGAAACGATGTTTATGAACGAGGTTTTGGAAGGAAAGGTTATGAAAGAAGTGTTTACGAAATATTTTGCCAAAAGAAGTTTACGAAGTGTTTACGAATGAATGAATGGGTTTTAATAATCGTACGAATGCTTTAACGGAAGCTTTGAAGTAGTGAAGGTTTATGAAAGTCACAAATGAATGAATCTGCCATTATTCAATAGTGAATTAAGGTTATGGGTATGGGATATATGTTATTGGCCTTACCTTTTAGGGGCCTTTGTGGCTGGCCAACTGTTGTACAATTGGGGTGATGACGGTCACCATGGGGATTACCGTGATCCTTGAAGTAGGTACGATTTACCTTGCGGGGTAATCGTGCTGGAAGTTATAACCCGAGTGTTGAGTGAACATTAATTGTAGCATTGAGTGTTCGTCTTGACACGCATTATCCAAATATTTAACCCGAGTGTTGAGTGAACATTTGTGAGACTGTAATTTTGTGCATAATCATAGTTCCATCAAGTATGTTGGGCTTGCTACCCTATTGTGGAGAAACACTCGAAAGGTATAACCATCAAATCATTGTTTCTAAGAAGGCCATTCAGCCATTTGGGACAACAGCTTTGGATTAACATTTAATCAATACTTTACTTCTATGGGTATAATCATGCATGAGTTTACTTGAGGACAAGCAAAGTTTAAGTGTGGGGTATTATGATATGTCGTAAATTATACATGTTTTGCTTGCATAACTATCCCCATTTTCATCACAATTATAGACAAAATGATATGAATTGATACTTAATCTATTTAATTATGTTACAATAGGATAATTACCCTTGGTTTGTAAAAACATGAAGAAATCACTCAAAATTAATCAGCATCCAGAAGCCAATCGGACGTTCGTGCACCAAAGGAGTCAAACCAGGAAGTCAAAATTAAGCACCGGTCAAAATTGGAGGATGCACGACCGTGCATCCCAATGCACGACCGTGCAAATGGTGAAAAATGGCCCTGTACTCCCAAAAGCTTCCAGATTCCCTCACGTGCAAGAAATGGGTGCTTTGCACGACCGAGCATCCAAATGCACTGTCGGGCATTGCCCAAATCTTTGCCTATAAATAGCAAGCTCATTCTAGTGTTTTAGGTGTCCAAGACCAAGAGTTGGGAAGGCCTTAGAGCTCTGCTAAGAGTCGGAACTCTCTGGGTTTTGGTCCGTTTAGTTTTTCTTTTTTTATTTTCTTTTGTTAGTCTTGTAATAGGAAATGATTATTCTCGTTCGAGTAAACAAGAGGCAACCTATACCCTCTCTCCCTTGGTGTTGGTGTAGGTCCACATGACTCATCTACAGATCGATCTCGTGACAGGACGTCTCGATAAAACGGAGTGTGGAATCCTACCGTGTTAACGTTTGTATACGAATTGACAATAGAAACATCATGTAAATAAACTTCTCTTTGTATTCCACAAAACAAAGAGTTTACAGAATATAATCGTTTAAGCCCCTCTACTCTCTCCTCTCTTCTGAACAGAATCTGTAAACTTCTATTTATCCATTCATCAGCTTCATTATCCATCACATCCTCTTCAACATCATCAAATAATTCATCAATATCATCCAAACATTCTAACTTCTCAGCTTCTTCTTCTTTAGAATCAGCAAAGAATTCCAATAGTAAAATATCTTCATTCACTCCAGAATCATTCTTGGTTCCTTCAATATTACCTGATGTAGACTCCCCCTGAACTCTTGATATTGGATTCACATCAGCGTATTAACGATCACCCTTAATATTACCACAAGGATCATTGTCATCATCATTCTTTCATTGAACATAATCAGCATGACAAGTATCATGTATCCTTAACTCCTCCTGAGCGTCAAGACGCTCAACAAGTTTGGACACCAATAACTGCATGTCAGCAATTTGTGTAGCTTGAGCTTGAAGAACTAACTGTCTCTGAGTATCAGTAGACACAAGAGTATCTACTAGAGTCTGCAAAGCAAGCACCTGTGTAGGATCGTGAAAGTACAATTTGGTTCTGTTCTTAGTTTAAATTGGCGGAAACAATAGCAACTACACGAGTATAATCGAGTAAACAGAAAGAATACTAATAAGAACACTGTTGTATTAAGCTTTTGTAAATAAACGATTACAAATGAAAACTCTATTGAGAAGCACACTTACAATGAAGTGTTTACATAGTATTTATACTAACTTAGAATCAAGACAGACCCTTGATTCTAAGGATCAGATCTAACACAGACCGTTGATCTTTTGTATAAAGCTAACAATACAAGTTTAGTCTAAGCTAGCTAACTTTACTGAAGCGTCTTCTTTATGCATCATTACTTGCATGCTTGGAGAAGAGCATTGTTGTCTGTCATTGGTTGCACCATTGAGGTTCCTTCTTCTTTGAGTGTGTCAGTAGCTTTTGCAGAAAGTTTTCAGTCACGCTTTCAAGGCTGGTTAGCTGCAACGTTTGATCTTCAATGAATGAATAACTATCAGCAGTAGAGTTGTTGATCAGCAGCAAGATGTGACCATCCAAAGCTGCTGATGATTTGCCTATCAGCAACATCAAGTGTTGATGCTGCTGAGAAGCCTATTCGCAGCAACTCTGGTCTTCAGCAGATAAGGCTATCCGCAGCAGATTTGTTCTTCAGCAGAAGAACAAGTATCCGCTGCAGATAATCTTATCCGCAGCCGTTTGTTGGTCAGCAGCAAACTCTGAGATCAGCAGCATTTGTACTTAGAGAATTTTGTAGACATCAGTCTTTATTTCTACAACCTGTGATTCAAGGAAGGTAATCCTTTCAGAATCAGAAGGCTTTGAAGGACCAGCGTCAGATGAATGTGGAACATGTGGAGAAATCACCGGAGATGGATGTTTAGATGTAGGAGGTGTAACCAGTAAGGATGCAACAAAAGTAGCGTCCTCAACACCTTGAGATGAATGAGCAGCAGCAATAGAAGCAGACATAAGCTTCTGAGCTTTTGGAACTGGAATAACATCACTATCCGAGTCAGAACTCTCATCAATTAAAGTTCTCTTGCCATGTACTGATCCAGAAGGAGGATTCCGAACAGACTTATGCCTCGGTTTTCTAGCTTTAGATTTAATACGTTTCCCCGCATTTGCCAATGGTAACGTAGCCAATCTCTCATAATGATCTGAGCTAAAATCTCTAGATGAATCAGAGTCAGTAGCCTCAGAATCAGGTAAAATAGTATCACCGGAACTCGTTTCTACCACATTCCCTCCAGCTTCATGAATGGGTGAGTTCACAGCTTCATTATCAAAATCGTCCATATTCATACCCAAATCTTGTTCATTATCTTGAGCAATATCTTCTTGAACTGGTTCATTAACAGGAATGTGAACCTGTTCTTGTGGGATAGGAACTTGTGGTTGTGGAATAGGAACTTGTTGTTGTTGAATAGGAACTTGTTGCAGTTGTTGTGGTGTTGTACTTGATTCTGGACGTGGCCTTGAACTAACTCCTCAGGATGAAACCAATTATCATTAGGTGGCTCAACATAATCAGGATTGATTAAGTGACCAAACAAAGGAGTCGGAACAGGAATCAAAGCAACATTTTGTTGTTTAACCTTAGTACAATTAGTAAAGATTCTTTTGGACATAGGAGTCAAGGTCAAACGGATTGGATGCTGTGGTAAATCTGGAATTAAATGATTCAGCATCATTTGCAAGAACCTAGGGTACATAAGAAACCCTTGACCTTCTGGAGGATTGATTTGCATGACCAACTCACGATAGATATATAAAGAAAAATTAAACCGTTTGTTCAGGGTCAATGCAACCATTGTAGCTTGTAATGCACTCTTCAAACCATCAGTAACAGCCTTTCTTGGAGATAAACATTGTATGATGACGTGTATAAAATACCTCCATTCTCCAACTAAACCACCTTTTCTTGCTTGAGTATCATTTGGTCTGCCTCTGTAACCCATCCTCTAAACACATCCCATAACCAGTGTTCCAGGATAAGACATAGGATCTTCATTAGCACCTCCCAATGCCAAAACAGCACGAATAGTGTCCACTGAAATATCTACCTCTGTATTATTCACCGTAGCACGAAGTACGTGAGGTTCAACATCTGTGTTTTGATGTATTGTATCCCAGAATTGTTGAATATACGGTAAGCTAATGTACTGATCTGCGGATAAGGCCACATGCAAACGTGAACGATTCAAAAAGTTGATAATTCCTTGGAAATTAACAGCTTCGGACATATTTGGATCTAACAATGCCACTTGATTATGTTTGTACACAACACGACGAGCCATCTGTAAAAGTATTGGACAAAGAACACACATTAATCATATAACAAACAAAAGAAAAAAATCATAAAAAAAATTTCACAAAAAAAATTTCACACAAAAAAATCACAAGTCCAAACACTACTTAGCCCTTAGGCGAACTTAATAAATTCGCTTAGTGTTGCAAGAGGCGAACATAATAAGTTCGCGTAAACAAGTTCGCTTGAACAAGTTCGCCTGAACAAGTTCGCCTGAACAAGTTCGCCTGAACAAGTTCGTCTGAACCAGTTTGTCGATACAAATTCTACAGCAGAATCTCAAAATGTCCAAATCGTCAATTTTGTTCGAATCAAACACATCATAGACTTCGATACTCAACCATGAAACAATATTAAGCATCAATTGTAAGTTTTAACCATGAAAAGACACCATATCATATCAATCTCAGACCGGCTGTCAAAAAACAATGAACACATGATCAAAGGATCAAATTCCCATCGATTTAACGGATAAAAAACCCGGAAATTACCTTAGAAAGATTTGCAATTCAAATCCGATCCAGAGGGAAACACGAAAAATTCAAATCGAAAACCCTAGTTCAGATTGTCACAAGTTTGCTAAAAAACCCGTAAGTTCGCTCCCACATTGAAACAAATAATAAGGATAAGTTCGCCTGAACAAAATATTTAATCACAATTAAGTTCGCTTAACAAGACTCAAGCGAACATATTAAGTTCGCTTAATCATAAATAGGCGAACATATTAAGTTCTCTTCAAACCTTTGCCTTGAACAATTTCTTCACTTTCAACATGTCACATTCTTGTGAGCTTCCATCTGTAGCATGTATCCGATCCAATCCCGAATCATCTTAATAAAAATTAAAATTTTCATGGAAGATCGAAACAAAATATTTTTGAATTTTATCTGTACAAATGGAATCATATATTTTTGGTTTTTATCCAAGCAAACTGAAACACATATTTTTGGATTAACATCACAAACAAGAAGATCATATCAGTATATGAGTAATTCATCACACAGTCTATTATCAACTATGGGTAACCTATGATATGAAATAATCAAACTCATTCTTATGTAACTCAAATCTTTTTCATCTTATGTAATTTTTGCAATCAATTTGAATATTACTTGAAATGATACGCGATAAATTTCAAATTAAACAAGATCAGGTTATGAAATGCTAAATTTTTCATTCCGAATTTGTAATACAAAGCATTAATTCTTAAGTTGTCAATATTATATAATTTGAAACTATAAGCACTTTTTTCTTCCAAATTCATGTGAGTTAGTACCATTTAGATGAAAAACATCATGTACCCCACATATATGCCAAAAGAAATTTAAATTGCACTATCTTCAAGACATATACAGTTTATTCTAAGATTAGATCAATCTCCAAGATGAAATTATCTCTATTAGCACAAATATAGAATAGCAGATCCCAAAGGATATAAGAATTAGGATGATTCAGAATCAAAAGATTCTAATGAATTGGCTTTATAATGAGAATCAATAGATTCAGGTAGGAGGACCAACTATTATCTGGATAAATTTCAATGATATCAGAATAGATAATATATCTAACTGATCCAATGGTGAATATATGTTCCAACAGATGATGTCAGAAACATATCTTAGTTCAGTAAGACATTGCATGTTTTTCGGGGCATGGGCAGTGAAGTGTACTAAAAGAGATTGTGCTAAAGACATAATTCGATATTGGTCTCATGAAATTCTTAAAACCATATATTCTTTATCTGATAATGATCTTTTACACACACACCTAGGCATATAATGGATTCAAATCACAGATGTAATCATATCATATTTAATTTCCACACTACTATTGGTTCAAAAACGCTTCTAGTCTATTGACAATTCAAGTTTCAAACTCATATTCAAATTTAAAACATATTATCAAGATTAGAGCATTCAATACACTATCAATTCTCATTTATGTAGACTTTGAAATTTAGATCAAATCAATTTACTTTAAACTATCATATATCAAAGGTCTATTATGGTCATGTGTAATGAACTATTCGCTGATGTACTATCATTTCTTCTCTAACTTCAAATGATGTCAATTTTATATTTTTCATTTTGTTTTGAATTTTTATAAATAACAATTTTTGACTGAAATATAAAATACAGAAATGTAATAAAGCAATAAAAGAAATTTAAAACAAAATCTCCCATGAAAATTTGTTTTTGAAAAACTTTTATTCGGGATTGATCATACCTATCATTTTGATTAGAAATTCAAACCTGGTATGATAAAATGCCTTGGTAAAAAGAACAGAAAAATTATCATCTGTATGTAACTTTACCAGCTCAATCAATTTCTTATCTGCACAATCACGAATAAAATGATATCTAATTTCAATGTGTTTTGTTTTACTATGCTTAACAGGATTATTTGTGATAGACATTGCAACATTATTCTCAATAAACATGGGGTTTCCTGTAAAATTCAAATCGTAGTCTCTTAATTGCTGTTGGATCCACAAGATCTGTGAATAACAACTTGCAGCAGCAATGTATTCTGCTTCACATGTTGAAATAGAGACCGTAGTTTGCATTTTGCACTGCCAGGAAACTAGACGATTACCCAAGAACTGGCAACCACCTGTAGTAGATTTCCTATCCAAACAACGACCACCGAAATCAGAATCAGTGTATGCATTGAATGCAAAGTTAGAACCATTTGGAAACCATAGTTCTAATCTTTGTTTTCCTTTCAGATAACGAAAGATTCTCTTTACTGCAATCAAATGAGACTCTTTTGGTTTTGCTTGGAACCTGGAACAAATACACACAGCGAACATTATGTCTGGCCTTGAAGAGGTTAAGTACATGAGAGATCCAATCATTGCATGGTAGAGTCAGCAATCAACTTCTTTTCCATTCGGGTCATAATTCAATTTATGATTGACCGGAATCGGAGTATCGTATAGGGTACAGTCCTCCATCTTGAACCGACTCAAGATATCCTTTACATACTTGGACTGATGAATAAAGAAACCATCTTCCTTCTGATTAACTTGAAGACCTAAGAAAAATGATAACTCTCCTATAGCTGACATCTCAAACTTCGATTTCATAATACTCTCAAACTCTTTGCACAACCCTTCATTTGTAAAGCCCAAAATAATATCATCTACATATATATGTACCAGTAGATATTCTCCCCATGCTTTCTTAATGAATAAAGTTGAGTCAATATGTCCACGAACAAAATCATTATCCATAAGATGTGTAGACAACGTTTCATACCACGCTCGAGGAGCTTGATGAAGACCATAGAGAGCTTTATAAAGCTTGAAAACTTTAGAAGGATTAAGTGGATCTTCAAACCCCGGCGGCTGACACACATAAACTTCCTCCTTGACTTTACCATATAAGAAAGCACTTTTTACATCTAATTGAAACACCTTAAACCCTTTGTATGAAGCAAAAGCAAGAAACAACCGTATAGCTTCAGGCCTAGCAACAGGAGCATAAACCTCGGTGTAATCAATTCCCTATTGTTGATTGAAACCTTGTACAACTAATCTTGCCTTATTTCTCACCATAACACCTCGATCGTCTTTCTTGCATTTAAACACCCACTTCGTACCAATTGGATATCTACAAGATTCCAAACTTTGAGTTTGTCAAACTGAGCAAGTTCTTCCTGCATAGACAAGAATGTGAGCATACATCAAAAACACCAGTATCCTTAAAACCTGTATACAAGCAAGTGTTGTCAATAATAGAACGCGTTCGGCAACACATCACGAACCTGCATACATCAACTCCATATCGCAAATTCCCAATGAAATTTGTAATCAGATTCCTTGATTGATGCAACCTCACGAACCGGCAACACATCAACTTGAGTTGTATCAGATTGATAAGACAGGTCTTGATTAACTGGTATCTCCGAGTCCAGATTTGTAGGAAGCTCCCCCTGATTCTGTGTCAAATTAGGAGGTTCATCAAGTAACAAAGGATCAGTAGAAGAATCTTGTAGGTCCACATGACTCACCTTAGATCGATCTCGTGACGGGACGTCTCGTTAACACGGAGTGCGGAATCCTACCGTATTAACGTATGCAAACGAATTGACAATAGAAACAACAGGTAAATAAACTTCTCTTTGTATATCACCAAAACATAGAGTTTACAGAAAACAATCGTTCAAGCCCCTCTGCTCTCTCCTCACTTCTGAACAGAATCTGTAAACTTCTATTTATAGACACAAACCTGCTATAGGCGAACTTGTTAAGTTCGCCTCTCTATGAACTTGTACAATATTCCTTAGGCGAACTTAACAAGTCCGCTCCTAAAGATGCTTGAACTTACACAGAATTTTATCAACAGTTACAAAACATGTCCTAGCAGACTCCCCTTTAACTGTTGCTAACAATTCTATCAATTACAAGTCAAAGACTCTAAGACTAAGAAATAAAATCTTCAAGCTCGTTGTCACAAGAATATGCTCCAATAGACTCCCCCTTGATAACAACTTTAGAAGATTGTCATCCGTCTTCATATATCATCAAACACATTGTAGTCTTCGTCTTATGCATCTGCACTTTCTCTTTCTATCTAGAAGAAAACTTGGGAGAAGGACCCCTTGTCAACTTCTGCCTGCAATATTCAGTTTTTGCATAGGAGAACAACCAAGAATAATCAACAATTAAGATTTCCATGGAAGCTAGAAAAATAAAATCTTTTTGATTTTTCAAACATAAGAAACACAAAATCTTTTTGGTTTTTCTTTGTACAGACTAAAATGTAAAATACAAAATCACATCTTTTTGGTCGAACATCACGAGTAAGAAGATCATATCAGTAAAAACAATGAATCAATCACAAATTTTGGATAAATAACCCTAAACATTCCAAGGGTATCCTATCGAGATTCATCATTTCTTTATATCAGATAAGATCAAATCTTTTAAGCTTCAACCAAAACATGTAATGATACACGAAGAACTTCAAAGAAGATGGGATCAGATCATAACATGATTATAATATAAATTACATATGAATTTGCAACACATAACATGTCAATCTAAGTTGTCAATATTATAAGAATTGAAACCATCAGTATCTCTGTCCCATGTTCTTGTGAATTAAGGTACCATTTATTTTGTAATACAACGTGTAGCCCACAAATATGCCAACAGAAATTTAAATGTGCACTATCTTCAAGACATATAAGATCATTACAAGATAATATTCAATCTCCATGATGAATTATACCGATAAACACAGGAAAATATCAAGCAGAGAATCAGAATGATTCAGAATCGAATGATTCAAATGTCTTGGTTTGGATGAAGTATCATGATTCATTGTAACAGAAAGATTGTACCAATAGAATTCTTCAACATAAGATTGATCAAGGAATCGATTGATTCAATGACATAGGGTAGCGTGATCCAACTGTTATCTGGATATATTCAATGGAATCAGGATAATGATCAAAGGGCTAGTATATGTTCCAACATATGTTGTCAGAAACATATCTTAGTTCAGCAACACATTGCATGGTTTTCGTGGCATGGGCTGTGAAGTGAACTGAAAAATTATGTTTAACGACATAACCGATACTGGTCTCCTGAAGTACTTTAGATCTTATATTCTTTATCATTTCCCATACTGTGCAGTCTAAGAAGTTCTGATCAAAACATTTATCACAGATATATTAGATAAGCATCATAAAGTCTAACTAAGGTCATGTGTGACTGAACATCTACTGATGTACTATCATTTCTCCTTATAACTTCAAGTAATGTCGATTTTAACTTTTTCAATTTGTTTGGCTTTTTCAAAATCTTTTTCAAAGAAAGTAAAACAAACGAATATAAACCTTCCATGAAAACATTTTATGAAAAACAATTTACTTGGTTACTTGGGATTAAGCAAGTCAATCAATTAAAAACTCAAACCGATGTAATCCTGTAATTGAATGCCTTTGCCTTTGTCACCAACACAAAACTGTACTCCCCTATCCTATAGACTCCCTCTCAACTAGTCAAATGGTTGCATCAACGACTTTATGCTCACCATTGTCATCCTAAGTTTAAGGTTATCATTTGGACTTTGTAAAACTCTTTCCAAAACAATGTGTGTGACATATTCTCCCCCTTGAGCATCAAGTCGTTGAATCAAATAGATTCTCAATTATCAACAACTCTTTACTTTTGCAGATGTCATTCCCTGTCATGTGCTAAGAACCACCACTATCACCAACCAAAATGGTATTAATAGTCCCTCTTGGTTAATCCTGCACATCTAATGTCTCACCCCAACCGACGGCGGAATCATCGGGGCGGGACATGCAGACTGTTCATGAGCACAAGGTTCACTAGATTTCAATATTTAATCATCAATTTCATTTCAAACAATTCAACCACAAATAGTAAAATTCAACAAGTACATAGTTGGAAATACAAATTGTTCTTTGAATTTAAATTAACTAGGTCCAAACATAAGTGTAGCATGTCTTGATCAAACTCACACATTAGCACCTGAAACATGAACAAAATAAGGTCAACTAAAAAGTTGGTGAGCATACACAGGTTTGTATATAGATAGCATATAGATTGTAAATAAATAAATCCTTACATAACATGATAAAATAAGGCATTTATGGAGAGCAGCTATTGTGTAACCAAGTACAATCAAACCTTTGTAACTAGCATGCAAAATTGTGTTATCGGTAACAATCACCCCAATCTGGGTGGGTTTGTCAGACTCAATAGATCTATCATTGTTTACCGTCAGCTTGAATAGTTAATGATTGCACATAAATAGCATAGAAAAGTTAACACACCTAGCACTCAGGCATAAAGCTCAAATTTGCACACATTAATGTAAAGAGGATTTGTACTTGTGTAGTTTGTGTAAATGTAAGCAATAGTGTTGTATAGTGTTCGTGTTCCACCCCAAAAAGTGTAAAAGAGTAAAAGTGGCTATGTAATACTCACTTTGTTTGAAGGCGTAGCTAACACAAGAGACTATGTAGTAATACGAGGTCCTTGTAATGCACAATGTTAACCTAGAGTGTAATATGTATCGAAATCAATAGTATGCACAATAGTCTATGTCTAAGTCTAAGGTTAAATTGGATGTGTGTATAAGGAATTTGAAGATGTCGGCGTTAGTGGTTTGTACTTGAATGGTGTTGTATAAAATTAAGGTTTGAGTTTGGATTAACTAAATAATAAAATAATAAAATTATTTTTATTTACTTAGTTATAAAATATAATGTAAGTATTAGGGATAATTAAGTATAACCTAAACAAATAGTTTTTGTTTAAATGTAAATTATATAAATCATTGTAACCTTATTTATTTATTTATAAATTATGTAACTTAGTCATTTAGTTATAAAAATGTATTAGATGTTTTATATTGAATATAAATTTCTTTACTTTATTTTCATAAAGATGTTTAAATAAATTGTGTAAATAATAATTAAGTGTAGGGTTTAACAATAAATATAGATTAAATTTTATAAGTTTTAAAACGTAATTTCTATTTATTTTAGAATAGAAATTTGATCTTTTTAAATAACGTTAATATAAATCTTTATAAAATCAATTCTTTTTATTTAAAAATTAATTTGAAATAATGGAAATAATTATTCTGCCAAGACTTTTCTCACACACACGACCCTGCCTGGGACAAGACACGATCGTGCTAGAACCACGGGCGCGACCGTGCTAGTTAGGGACGCGACCGTGTTGACCAATACAGAGGATATGGCTAAGCTGTTCACTAGGCACGACCGTGTCTGGGCCAGGCACGACCGTGTATAGGGTTCTGAGGCACGACCAAGTCTAGCCAAAGGCATGACCGGGTCTGAGTGTGTGAGGCACGACCGCGCTGGTATTGCCGCGACCGTGTCTCATGAAGCACGACCGCGCTAAAAGACTAGCGCGACCGTGTCTGTTCCAAAACAGAAATGATTTGACTAATTTTTATATTGTGAATGTTGAAATTCATAGGGCTTTCATCTGTAGGGTTATTACGAGTCTTTTGGAGTATATTAATTGTATTTAAAACGTGTTCAAAGCAGTGTTCGATTAAATCTATTTTGAACGAAAACTAGATTCTAGTCCGTGATGATTCCCATATTGTAAGCCCAAATTAGATTAGGGCTTCTGATTTATAGACTAAAATGTAAGTGTGAAAGGTTCCAATTACCCGGAAGGACGATGAATTGATAGTGTTCGGATAGAGCGAGTCCCGGCGACGAAGGGTTTGATCTTCGGTGTCTGCTGCTGCAATTCCGACTAAACCAGTGCGTTCAGAAGCTTTAGAGAGGATCGTGTGTGCGTTTGCTTGGGAGAATTGTAATCAAAATGATGGATTCGATGGTCTCGTGAGAAAATTGGACGATTATGAGATGAATCGGTGTAATTTAGTTTATTTGTTGTAAATGTGATGATTAAAAGATTTAATTTTTGTTCGTTAGTATTTGAAACGTATGGAACGGTTACGAAATCGAACGTCTCTGTGATTAAAGGCTGCACTTCCGTTTCAACTGACGAGAGGCGCGACCGTTCCAAAGCAAGGCGCGCGACCGTGCCATAGCACGTGGCGCGACCGTGCCAGAACGAGGTGCGACCGTGCCTAGTAGGGTTTCTGTTTATTTATTTATAAAATCAGTCCTTGTAAGTCTCAGTATTGACAGGTTTGTATAAATATGGACTTATATAGAGTTTTATAGGATATACTCGTGTAAAATTTGTGGATTTGCATTGGAACATAGTATTTAATTGTTAGTACAAATAGAACAAGTCAGTGTACTAGAATCTGGTCTGAAAATGTATCACATTGAACTGAAATATAGATAATGAAAATCAGACATGTTACAGTATCCCCATGTTGAGGGAATTTCGTCCTGAAATTTAGCTAGAGGAGGCGACGGTATCAGTGAAGAGATGGGGGTACTTGAGCTTCATTTGGTCCTCTCGTTCCCATGTAAACTCAGGACCACGTTTAGATTCCCAACGAACTTTGACAATAGGGATACAGCTTCATTTGAGCTGCTTGACTTCGCGATCCATGATTTCCACTCGTCTCTCAATGAAGTGCATCGTTTCGTCAATGTGCACGTCGTCAAGAGGTATGTGAAGATTCTCATCAGCAAGACATTTCTTCAGATTAGACACGTGAAAAGTAGGATGCACATTGCCAAGTGATGGAGGTAAGTCGAGTTTGTAAGCCACTTTCCCAATCCTTTTAAGGATCTTAAATGGACCCACATAGCGAGGTGATAATTTTCCTTTCTTTCCAAAACGGATCACACCCTTACACGGAGGCACCTTTAGAAGGACAAGGTCACCGACTTGGAATTCCAAGTGTTTTCATCGTTTATCGGCATAACTCTTTTGCCGACTTCTCGCTACTCGACTGTTGTCACAGATTTGAATAATCTTGTCGGATGTTTCTTGAATTACCTCGGGACCGATGATTTGTGCTTCACCAATCTCATTCCAACAGATAGGAGAACGACACTTGCGACCATAGAGAGCTTCAAATGGAGCCATGTTGATACTCGTGTGGTAGCTATTATTGTAAGAGAACTCGATTAGGGGGAGATGTGAATCCCAATTG
Organism: Smallanthus sonchifolius; assembly: GCA_023525975.1. NCBI lineage: Eukaryota > Viridiplantae > Streptophyta > Magnoliopsida > Asterales > Asteraceae > Smallanthus > Smallanthus sonchifolius. Next base: position 64,864,023 of record CM042021.1, on the reverse strand, counting down.
CCACCAAATCAATTACACAAGCTCTAAGCATATCTTCAAGAGTTTGGATTGTTCGCTCGGTCTGACCATCAGTTTGGGGATGGTATGCCGTGCTCAAATCCAATCGTGTACCAAGTGCAGTTTGGAGAGATTGCCAAAAACGAGAGGTGAACTGAGCATCCCTATCAGAGATTATGTTTAAGGGAACACCGTGACGGCTCACAATTTCGTCAATGTAAATTCGGGCTAGTTTCTCAACCCGATAGTCTTCACAGATAGGTAAGAAATGAGCAGATTTGGTGAGACGGTCAATGATTACCCAAATGCTTTCATAACCACTTGAGTTGCGAGGGAGTTTGGTGATGAAATCCATAGCTAAGTTCTCCCATTTCCACACGGGAATTTCCATTTGTTCAAGTAAACCAGAAGGACGTTGATGTTTGGCTTTGACTTTGGAGCAAGTTAGACATTTGGCAACATAGAGAGCAATGACTTTCTTCATACCGGGCCACCAATATTATTGGCGAAGGTCTTGGTACATTTTATCCGCACCAGGATGGATAGAATAACGAGTCTTGTAGGCCTCGTTCATGAGAAATGTACGGAGATCATCGCGATCGGGGACCCAAATACGGTTCAAGTAATCAAGTAATACAGTAAGCCATTGGGTTTTGATCTAAGCAGAAGTTCAACACCACACGACATTTCCTCGTACATGTTACCCCCGGAGACTGAGACGTGTTGAGCTTCTAAGATACGATTTTGAATATCGGTTCGAATTCGGACACATTGAAGCATGACATGGTCCTTTCGACTCAAAGCGTCAGCTACAACATTCGCCTTACCGAGATGTTAATGAATCTCACAGTCATAGTCGTTAAGGAGTTCAACCCAACGTCGTTGCCTCATATTGAGTTCTTTTTGGTTGAAGATGTGTTGGAGACTTTTGTGGTGGGTGAACACCACACATTTCATGCCATAGAGGTAGTGTCTCCAAATCTTCAATGCGAATACGACCGCACCCAATTAGAGGTCGTGTGTCGTATAATTCTTTTCATGAATCTTAAGTTGCCTTGATGCATAAGCGATTACTTTGCCTCGCTGCATGAGGACACAACCGAGACCTTGGTTAGAAGCATCACAGTAGACAACTAGATCATCATTCCCATCAGGGAGAGTCAAAATAGGAGCTTTGAGAGTTTGGAAGGCTTCTTCTTGCTTTGGTCCCCATTCATAAGGTTTACCCTTGTGGGTCAAAGCGGTGAGTGGAACAGCAATTTTAGAGAAATTTGAAATGAAACGACGATAATATCCCTCAAGACCAAGAAATGAACGAACTTTGGTGGGGGTCATAGGGGCATTCCAATTCTTAATAGCCTCGATCTTAGCAAGGTCCACATGAATTCCTTTTTCGTTGACGATATCACACAGGAATTGAACCTCCTTTAGCCAAAATTCACATTTGGAGAACTTGACATATAGTTGCTCTTTTCTCAAGAGGTCCAAAACCAATCTAAGGTGTTGTTCATGATCGGATTTAGTCTTGGAGTAGATTAAGATGTCATCAATGAAGACGATTATGAATTTGTCAAGGTATGGTTTGCACACACGATTCATGAGGTCCACGAAAGCTGTGGGTGCATTGGTTAGCCCAAAAGGCACTCGTAGTGATCATACCTTGTTCGGAAAGAAGTCTTTGGAATATCTTCCTCTTGTACACGGAGTTGATGATAACCAGATCGAAGATCAATCTTCGAGAAGCAGGTCGAACCTTGAAGTTGATCAAAGAGGTCATAAATTCTAGGTAAAGGGTAACGGTTCTTGATGGTAAGCTTGTTGAGTTCGCGGTAGTCAATACACATACGGAATGATCCATCTTTCTTTTTGATGAACAAGACGGGTGCACCCCACGGTGAATGACTTGGACGAATGAATCCCTTGTCGGAGAGCTCTTGGAGTTGACTTGCAAGTTCTTGCATTTCAGAAGGTGCAAGACGGTATGGAGCTCTAGCCACGGGGTTAGCTCCGGGCACCAGATCAATGCGAAATTCCACTTGTCGAACGGGTGGAAGACTGGATAGATCTTCGGGGAATACCTCGGGAAAATCCCGAATGATGGGAATGTCTTGGATACTCTTCTTTTTGACATCCTTTTGAATAATATGAGCTAAGAAGGCCACGTACTTCTTTCGTAGGTACTTTTGGGCGGTAGTGCATGACATTAACTTAAGTCCTCTGTAAGGCTTTTCACCAAAGACTCTTAACGTTTCTCCCGACGGAAGAGGTATTCGGATGACTTCTCGAAACAGATGACTTCGACATGATGATTTGATAGGCAATCCATGCCTATGATGATATCAAAACTTCCTAGTGGCATTGGTACAAGATTGATTAGAAATGTATGTTCATTATGTTCTAGCGAGCGGTCATAGATAACTGACTCAATTGTAAGCGAATCACCATTTGCTATTTCGACAGTGAAGGTTTTCTCTAATTGGGACCGTGTCTTTGCAAGTAAGGGTTCAAAATTAAGTGACACAAAAATTTTATCGGCACCGGTATCAAATAAAATGGAGGCATATTGACTATTAAAAAGGAACGTACCGTTGACCACATCATTGATGGCTTGAGCTTCATTGGCGTTTATGTTGAAAGTACGCCCAAGAGCTCCGCCTTGTCTAGCATTGATTAACCTTGGGCACTGATCACGAAAATGGTTTGGGTTACCACATTCATAACAAGCACGCCCATTTGAAATAGCGGGAACACCTTGGTTAGCCACTTGGGGGTTGGTTCGGTTTGGTGGGTTGACTTGGCTTGCAAGTGCTTTGGCTCTACAAACATTGACCGTATGGCCATATTTCCCACAATGAGTGCAAAGGCGATATGGAATGGTTTGGAGATGATGATAGTTGCATGTGGCACAGAGTGGGTAGATCCCAACATATGGCTTTTTGGCTGGTGTTTGAACCATCGGAGCAACTTTGTTAACATGCATAGCAGGAGTGACCATAGCATAGTTTCTAGCCTTTCTTTTCTTATTATTACGAGAGGGTTCAGTTGTAGCTTCTTTGATGTATACGGGAGGAGTTGCAGTGTCGGGAACTTTCTTGGTGCCTTTTCTAGTCAGAGTTCCCGCTTTCACATGGTTGTCGGTTAATGTAGCAGATAAGCGGATAGCATCTTCAAGTGTTGCGGGATTTCTCCCTAGGACAGTATCTTGAATTTGCCTTGGTAATCCACCAATATACTTCTCAATGCAGCGGGATAAAGGTGTGACCATATGGGGCACAAGGAGACTCAACTCATGGAACCGAGTTGTATAAGCTAGACTTTCACCACTATCTTAGGCAAGATCTCAAAATTCGGCTTTGAGTTTCTTTACTTCATTTCGAGGACAAAATTCTTCAGTCATTAGCCTTTTAACCTCATCCCAAGGTAAGGTCATTGCTACATCCACACCTCTATTCCTCTTTTCCCCATTCCACCACGTGAGTGCCCGTTTTTTGTAAGACACTTGTGGCATGTCGAACACCAAGATTGTCAGGGCAGTCACTATTGAGAAAGGTATTCTCAATACTTTCGAACCATTGAAGAAGTCCCGTAGCTCCTTCGGTAGATAGAACTTAAGAGGATTGCATGAGTTGAAGTGTTTGAAGGTGCATTATGGTGGGTTGGCACCACCACCATTAGCTCCATGGTTACTGTTTGTGGCACCATTAACTTGAGTGAGTTGAGTTACAAGTTGTGCAAGGATAGTAGCAATATCAGTGTTGTTGTTGGCCACGGTAGCACGGCGGGGAGGCATTCTACAGATTTGCACAACACAAGAAGAGATGTAAGAATTTTATGAAGGTTGATTGAATTCAAAAGATAAGATAACAATTAAAATAGTAAATCATAGTTTGGATTGTACTCAAATAATGATATAATCATTTGAATACTGTGACACATTAAGGTTAATTAAACTCATATAATTTTTCAAGGAGACATGCTTTAGCCTATAAGTAAACACTCATCCCGGGGATTCCCAGGAAAGCATACGGGTCCGTCGGTTGATTGGGATTTATGCGAAATGCTTTCCTAGACAGAAAACCCAGAATACAGGAGTCACTCTTCCAGATTGCACGTGTCCCCAAATAATTAACAAAGTTTAAAAGCCTTAATGAGGAAATAAAGAAATTTTTATAGATCTAACTCCATGAAGTTTCCACATGCTATGATGATAATGATAAAAAGTAGGCAAGAAGGTTATGAGGCTTAGGGTATGGGTAGGGATATTGTTTTATTTAAATTTATTATTTAGGTATAGTCTAATAAGTCATGAATTTTTTTACAAGTAAGGTATCAAAATGAAATAATAACTAATCATAGAAAACATGTAACACATAGCATGTAACACATAGTATATAACACATAACATGTAGCACATATCACAAAATCATGAAGCGTGGCATAAGTGGGTGTCCTAAAGTTATAGTCTAGGTCAAGGGTGTCTAATAACCTAGTTCCCTATAACCAAGACTCTGATACCAATCTGTCACACCCCAACCGACGGCGGAATCATCGGGGCGTGACATGTAGACTGTTCATGAGCACAAGGTTCACTAGATTTCAATATTTAATCATCAATTTCATTTCAAACAATTCAACCACAAATAGTAAAATTCAACAAGTACATAATTGGAAATACAAATTGTTCTTTGAATTTAAATTAACTAGGTCCAAACTTAAGTGTAGCATGTCTTGATCAAACTCACACATTAGCACCTGAAACATGAATAAAATAAGGTCAACTAAAAAGTTGGTGAGCATACACAGGTTTGTATATTGATAGCATATAGATTGTAAATAAACAAATCCTTACATAACATGATAAAATAAGGCATTTATGGAAAGCAGCTATTGTGTAACCAAGTACAATCAAACCTTTGTAACTAGCATGTAAAATTGTGTTGTCGGTAACAATCACCCCAATCTGTGTGGGTTTGTCAGACTCAATAGATCTATAATTGTTTACCGTCGGCTTGAATAGTTAATGATTGCACATAAATAGCATACAAAAGTTAACACACCTAGCACTTAGGCATAAAGCTCAAATTTGCACACATGAACGTAAAGAGGATTTGTACTTGTGTAGTTTGTGTAAATGTAAGCAATAGTGTTGTATAGTGTTCATGTTCCACCCCAAAAAGTGTAAAAGAGTAAAAGGGGCTATGTAATACTCACTTGGTTTGAAGGCGTAGCTAACACAAGAGACTAGGTAGTAATACGAGGTCCCTGTAATGCACACTGTTAACCTAGAGTGTAATATGTATCGAAATAAATAGTATGCACAATAGTCTATGTCTAAGTCTAAGGTTAAATTGGATGTGTGTATAAGGAATTTGAAGTATTAGGCGTTAGTGGTTTGTACTTGAATGGTGTTGTATAAAATTAAGGTTTGAGTTTGGATTAACTAAATAATAAAATAATAAAATTATTATTTATTTACTTAGTCATAAAATATAATGTAAGTATTAGGGATAATTAAGTATAACATAAACAAATAGTTTTTGTTTAAATGTAAATTACATAAATCTTTGTAACCTTATTTATTTATTTATAAAATATGTAACTTAGTCATTTAGTTATAAAAATGTATTAGATGTTTTATGTTGAATATAAATTTCTTAAACATGAACATGAACATCTTCACTGTTATCACTGTCATGAGTTCCAGATGCAGATGCAGCATTGGAATCAGGAGTTACAATCGGTACAGTAGCACGAGTAGAGAAACTGGAGTCATCGCCGCCACCCAATAATTCATAAACATTTGCGGCGTCAACTGCAGATAGATCAGGAAGATTGAATGACTTGAATAGCGCATCATAATCAAAACCCCAAGCTGGACCTGTTGGTTCAGGTGGAATGTTGTGTTTACTGCAATCCACTTCAAACCATTCCTCGACAGTACGAGTTCCTATATTTTACACTCTCTTGCACGGCGAGTTGGCAACGTATCATAAGAAGATGCCTTCCACCGCTTTTGCATGAAACTTAGACTGGCCGTCTTTGTAATGTAGCAATAAGGAACAGGGACTACCAAAAGGAACTAGGTAATCAAGATTGGGAATTCGATTGTTGATCAACTCGTAACAAGTCTTGTTGTGCCTTTTCACAACCAGTACTCTGTTTAAGACGTGACAAGCTGTATTAACTGCTTCTGCCCAGAAAGTGACAGGAAGCTTTGCATCCGACGGCATAGTCCTTGCAGTCTCAATCAGTGTTCTGTTCTTCCGTTCTGCAACTCCATTCTGCTGCGGTGTGTACGGGGTGCTGAATTCGTGACGGATCCCATTCTTGAGACAGAAGAGTTCCATAAAATTATTCTTGAACTCAGTTCCGTTATCACTCTATATTCTTCTAACTTTCAGCTTGCAAAGAGATTCCAAGCTCAGGATCAGGTATTGAAGAATATCAGCAGTCTCATCCTTAGTACCTAAAAAATGCACCCAAGAAAAACGTGAGAAATCATTAGTTACAACCAGACAGAACTACTTACCTCCAATACTCCTGATACTTATGGGGCCAAACAGATCCATGTGTAATAGCTCCAAAGGGGTATCAATGGAGTTTTGGAGCTTGGGCTTGTGAGACTTCCGCTGCTGTTTGCCCTTTTTACAAGGCATACAGTCATCTGCAACGGTAAATCTCAGGTTAGGAATTCCGGTTACCAAACCGTTTCAGACAAGATGGTTCATTTTACGATACGAAATATGTCCGAGTTTCCTATGCCACAAGATAGAGTCAAGCTCTGTCGCTTTGGTAAGCAAGCAAGTAGCAACTGATGAGGTGGTTGTTGCCACGCTCATATCAATCTGATAGGTGTCGTTTGTGTCACACCCCGACCGATGGCGGAATCATCGGGGCGTGACAAGTAGACTGTTCATAAGCACAAGGTTGACTAGATTGAATATATTAAACATCAAATTTCATAAACAAGTAGTCCAAACACAACCAAATCCAAGATAGAACAAAATTGAAATACATAGAGTTCTTTTATTTAAATTAACTAAGTCCAAGCCTATGTGTAGCACATCTTGATCAATCTCACACATTAGAACCTGAAACATGAATAAAATAAAGTCAACTAAAAAGTTGGTGAGTATAACACAGTTTTGTATATAGATAGCATATAGTTGTAAAACAAATCCTTACATAACATGATAAATAAGGCATTTATGGGGAGCAGCTATTGTGTAACCAAGTACAATCAAACCTTTGTAACTAGCATGCAAATTGTGTGGTCGGTATCAATCACCCCAATCTGGGTGGGTTTGTCAGACTCAATAGATCTATCATTGAAAACCGTCGGCTTGAATAGTTAATGATTGCACATAATAGCATACAAAAGTTAGCACACATAGCACTCGGGCATAAAGCTCAAATTTGTACACATGAATGTAAATAGGATTTGTACTTGTGTTGTTTGTGTAAATGTAAACATGTAATTTGTATATAGTTCATGTTCCACCCCAAAAGTGTAAAAGAGTAAAAGGGGCTATGAAATACTCACTTGGTTTGAAGGCGTAGCTAACAAAAATACTAGATAGAATAAAGATCCTTTAAATGCACAGGTTAACCTAAAGTGTAATGTATATGGTATTAATAGTGTGAACCAAAGTTTAAGTCTAAAGTTGCATTTGGATTTGTGTAAAAAGGTCATTGATTTGTAATTGGAGGTAAAATATATAAAGTTTGAAAGAATATTTTTAGAACCTTTTGATTAAGGTTTGAGTTTGAATAATTAAATAAGTAATGTAGATAATTATTGTTTATGAAAATATTATAAGTGTGAAATGAAATTAAGTGTAAATAAATAAATGTCTTTGTTTAAACATAAAGTAAATAAATAATCATTATTTTATTTATTTATTTATAAAATGTAACTTAAGCATTTTAATACTTTTTAAATGAAAGGTCTAGCAATAATTGTAAATTTAATTTTTTTATAAACTTTAAATAAATAATTTTTCTATTTATTCCAAGATTAAATATTTGATCTTTCTAAATAGAATTAAATGCATTTTTATAAAAATCAACTATTTTTATTTTGTAATTTAATCAGAAATATTTATTGTTTGAAAAATATATAAAATTATAATTCTGCCAAAAATTTAACTCACACACGACCGTGCCTGGGAAGGGCACGATCGTGCTCAAACCACGGGCGCGACCATGCTAGTCAGGGCGCGACCGTGTTGATCAAACAGAGGCTTAACTAACTAAATCTTTAGGCACGACCGTGCCTTGACCAGGCACGATCGTGTCTATGATTCTAAGACACGACTTAGAATAGCCAAAGGGCATGATTGGGTCTGGACAGGAGAACACGGCCGCGCTGATAGTCGGCACGACCGCGTCTCATGAGGCACGACCGCACTAGATGATTAGCGCGACCGTGTCTCTTCCAAAACAGACACGAATCGACTGATTCTTACATTGTTAGTGTTTGAAATCATAGGGCTTTTATTTATAGTGTTATTGTGGTTCTTGTTATATAGATTAATTGTATTGAAATCATGTTTAGTATTGAATTCGATTAAACTATTTTGAATAAAATGTAGATTCGGTTTCGGGAGGATTTCTATAATGGAATCCCAAATTAACATGGGGCTTTTGATCTAGAGACTAAATAGATTGGGGACAGAGTTTTAATTACCCGGAAGAGTAGCGAATTGATAGAGAACGGTAGGAAAGGGTCTCGGCGGCGATGCGGATGGCTTCCGGCGTTCTCTGCTGCAATCCCGGCTAAACCAGAGAGTCCAGTAGCTTTAGTGAGGATTGAGTAGCGTGAATTTGCTGCTTAGTTGCGATAATTCCGATCGAAAGAGAGAATTCGTGTTTTCTTGAAATGTCTAAGCGAATTTTGAGATTGATTGGATTAATCTGAGACGTTTGTTGTAATTGGAAATGTCATTGCTTTCGTTAATGGTAATGAAGTGTAAATCGGTTACGGAACTCAACGATCGGGTGATTAAAACTGTATTTAAGTTTCAACTGGTACTAGGCGCGACCGTGCCCAAACGAGGCGCGACCATGCTAAAGCACCAGGCGCGATCGTTCCAAAGCAAGTCGCGCGACCGGGCCAAAGCACTCGGCGCGACCGTGCCAGCACGAGGCGTGACCGTGTCTATTAGGGTTTCTTGCTACTTTTCAACATCAGACCTTGTAACTTTAGTCTTTTGCCATATTTGTATAATTAGGTACTTGTGTATTGTTTTAATAGGATATAACCGAGTAAAATTTGTGGATTTGCATTGAAATATAGTATTAAATTGATGGTACGAAAAGAAACAAAACAATGCACTAGAATTGAGTTTGAAATGCATTATATTGAATTGAAAATACGGATACTAAAAATCAGAAATCTTACGGTTTGTCCTTGGCGCTCTCATCAGGATCCAATCATCAGGAACTTCAAAACCAGGCTTTAGAATCAAGCATTCATTCTTATCAAACATCACCGAGTACTCTTTGTCACACATTTGGGAGACACTCAGCAGGTTATGCTTCAGCTGCTTGCAAAAGTTGACATTGTCAAAACTGACACAACCATTTGATACCACGCCTTGACACGTGATACTGCCACATTTTTCTCCAGCAAAGGCCACATAGCCGCTTCTGAATGGTTTCACATCTTGAAGCAAGGCCATGTTTCCTGTCATGTGCTAGGAGCATCCACTATCTACATACCAGCGGTTAGAGATAGTACCCTTCGGACGTCCCTACACGAGTCACAAAATAAATTAGTTAGATTTGGAGACCCAAGCCATAGTGGTCTTGGGTCGTCAATCCTTTTCAAAATAAACTACCTCTTTTAACTCACAGTCGTGATGACTGTTCGAAATGGATGAATCTTTAAAAGAATTTGGACTAGGAGATTGAGAATTTTTTAGATTTGGCAGTCCAGGACCTCTTCTTTTTCTTATCTGGAACAGTAGACTTTGGTTCAACAATAGCAGGTGAACTTGTGGAAGCTTCACCTGATTGAACTGAAGTCATCTGCTCTAGCTTTCTCAACCTCTTATTCCTTCTCCTCCTCTGTGGCTTAGAGAGTTTCACCATAGGTTTCTCACAAGTATGTGTACTACCAGAGGTAGATACACAAGGTACAACAGGTTTCTTTACCTTTGTTGAAATAGATGGTTTGGCCTCAGATTTGATCTTTGGCTTCTCCATCGGTTTAACTGGTGGTTTCACCACATTTTGTTTTGGACATTTGGGAGGTTTCACTGATGGCAACTTAGGAATGACAGCCGGTTGTGAAAGAATAGGCCGTTTCCCTTGGTTCTTTGAAGGACAGTTCACAAAAATGTGACCAACCAAGCCACAGTGAAAACAAGTCCTCTTGTCTGTGTAAGTTCTCCTAACTACGCAGGAACATTTCTCTAAGTGCGCAAGGCCAATATCAAGTGCGCAGGTGTCTCTGACTTTTCTGAAATTTGACTAAGTGTTCACAATGTCAAATCTTCAGAATCTCGTTAATCTTCTGAACTATGACAACAAGATCGAAACCCCTCAGAAACCGCCAAAGTTGCTAAATGTAAATGATTATTCTAATTGGAAAGCACGCTTTGAGCATTACATTTGTTATACCGATTCTTCGTTATGGATACCTATTCTAGAGGGATATAAGCATCCCACACATATTTACCTTGATGAAGTAATGCCCAAGCCTATCTCTAAACTCGACGAAGAAGAAAAGAAAGTTTATGATTGAGAGAAGAAGGCTCACGGTTCGATCACTATTGCCTTGACTAGGGGGTTATTCCATAGTTTCAGAGGATATGATAACTCCAAGGATCTTTGGAATGCGTTACAGAAAAGATTCGAGGGCAATAGTGACATCAAGAAAAGTAAAAGGGATCTTCTCAGGAAGCAGTATGAGTGATTCAGATTTCTGGAGAACGAATCCATAGATGAACTCATCTCTAGATTCTATCATTTTCAGACTAAGTTGAAAGCTTTTGAGCTGAAGTATCCTAATGAAGAATTAGTTGAAGAGTTTCTGGATGCTTTGCCTCCCAAGTTTGAGATGTATACAACCCTGATGAGAGAGAATCCTAAATTCTATAAGATGACAATTGATGAGGCAATTGGAAAGGTTCAAGCTCATGACATGAACCTAAAAAGAAAGGAGAGCTCAGGAAGAACTCAGATACAAGACCCTTCTATGTATCATGGGACGTCTTCTACAACCAAGTCATCGGGCTCCGGAATTGCCCTTTTCTCTGGAAACTCTCATGAGGAAGAAACTGTAAAAGCTTGTAGAATCTCAGTGCCCCTAGCAAGGTATGACGTATTATAATCATCAACTACTTCCTTGTGTTCAAGTAAACATTACTTAACCAAGTATAACAGTCAGGGTAAACTTATTTATTTATCCTTTCTATTTAGGGCATCCGTGGAACATGAGACATGGATACTGATCATTTCTCATATATTGTTCAACCATTCTTGTTCTCGTCTCTAATTCAAAGTGGTCTAACAAACTTCACTTACTTTGAGCGTGTCCATGCGTTTTACATCAGTTTGAATTAACGAGGGCGCCAGAATGTCCAACTCCTAATCAAAGGAGAACATAATTCCTTTGGCCACACACAACTCTCACTAATATTCAGATTTATTCCTAATCATACCCTTATTACTGTCTTTCACGGAACAACGTTAGATATGGTCAAAGAACAAACTTTAGTTAAAGATAGTTCAAATATATGCCTTGGGTTGAAGGACAGATTGATCTTATGTCACATCCCAGTCTCAGGCACTAATTAGTGGTGACGCAGGGTACAGAACACACATCGGAAACTAAAACCTCATTCTTTATTTAATAATAAACATTATTTACAAAAGGTTTCATCATCGTTCCTAACAAGGAACATATTATTTCGGGACTTATAGTGTCCTGACATGCCCCTCATCTAGTTCGTTTCATCTTCTAGTTCTAGTCCTGAAATGCCTTCTCTATTGACTACTGTGATGTGCTCAAAAACATTTTAAAGAAAATGGGCCAACATAAAGTTGGTGAGTCCATAAACATATCATTTCATAAAATGACCCACCAAGGTATCTTGAACATAGTCATTGAATGCCCCACTCATAGACAACTATGAGGAATCATATCAATATATATATAACCAAAGATCGTTCCATGGGTCCTGTCCTACATGCCGTTCCATGGGTCATTTGAAACATAATAAGCGCTTACAATGTGTTATATATAAACAATCGTACAATCTTTTCAAGATACCCAAATTTTTTTCATAAATTAACCATGACAAAAATGGAGTATAACAGGCTATGGTTATTTTAAACATCACGGTTTAAGAACTCATATCAGTAGTACTTCGTCTTATCGTATCTGAAATATCACAAACACCTTGGACAAAGCCTAGATTTTATAATGACATCACTTAATTATACAATCCTAACTTAATGGTAATTAACCAAAGCTTAACAGTAGGTCAGAACCTTAACTCAGAACTATCTACGGCAATTTGTAGTAGAAACGCTAAAAACCGGACTCTCGTCCGTGAACCGGGGCTCGGGATAAGATATTTAGAGTGTTTGTGTATGTAATTGGTATATGGGACTGGAGAGAAATGCTGAGATCATGCATTCTATTTATAGGCCATATTCGGACCCATAGCGGACCGTTACATAACATAGTGGCGGTCCGCCACCGCCTCCAGCCGTAATTCTTTTGCTTCGGGCCCAAGTAGCAGACCGTCAAGCTAAGGACTAGCGGTCCGCCAGCCCCATTCTTCCATAGAGGACCGTTACAAACTGGATGACGGTTCTTGTTAGGGTTTACACGTCAGAATTCGTCCGCTAGTCTACAGACACGTGGCGTGTCATCAATGCATCCTTCTTCCCCATGTAGCGGACCGTTATGCTCCTTGGTATTGGTCCGCTACCGTTCAAATTTCAAAATTTATACTTTTGGTCCCTGTACTTTGAACTATTATCCTATTAGCCCCTCAATTTTGAATTCTTAGCGATTTGGGTCCTTATTTTCTTAGGAATTTTTGAGTTGTTACATCTTACCAAATTCAAAACTTCTTTTGACATAGATCCTTGGAGATAATTTTGAAACGAGTTACGTCTGATATCATTCTCTAATGCATATCCTGAATCTTGGTTTTCAACACCTTGAGCTTTCACTCTGTGAACTAACCAACCATTCATAATAGTCTTACATTCAGATTGATTCCCTTGAATCTGATCGACTACGGACATTTAGAATACAATATTCAAGGATTCTAAAACGTATAAAATATCGAAAATAGAAACATTTATTTATAATGCATTTAACCATTAAATCAAAATAAAATACCAATGTAACTATATTGTTCGAAAGCACCAAATACTAAATTACAAATCAAGCAAAGTGTCTAGCAAATCTAAGTCCTATCATGTCAACATGCTACTAGTGTTTAGCTTAGGGCATATGCTTAGTGAACGGGTCAACTAGATTCGGATCTGTGTGAACTTTGTTTAACACGATGCCTCCCTGTTCCAATATATCTCTAATATAATAAAATCTCCTGAGTATGTGCTTCGTGTTGTGGTGTGACCTTGGTTCCTTTGCTTTAGCTATGGCACCAGTGTTGTCACACGGTATCTCGATCGATTTCTGAAGGCTAGGCAACACATCGAGATCAGTAGTGAACTTCTTCATCCAAGCAGCCTCTTTTGTCACAGCAATGTATTCTGACTCGGTGGTGGATTGAGCAACAATGTTCTTCTTCGTACTCTTCCAAGTAATAGCTCCACCATTTAGAATAAACACATATCCCAATTGAGATCGAGAATCATCTTGATCCGTCTGGAAGCTAGCATCAATATAACATTTAACTACTAGTTCTTCTTCAAGTCCTCCATACATCAAGAACATATCCTGAGTCCTTCTCATGTACTTAAGGATGTTCTTCACATCTGTCCAGTGAATCTCACTAGAATTCTGTTGCTATATATCTGGTCTAGTACATAACATGGCATACATGATATAGGTCCAGATTTCTCTTGAAATCACTGATTTGATCGATTACACACACAGGCGGAAACTGTGTGTATGGTGGTGAAACGGATAATGGAAACAGTGTTGGTGAAGATAACAGGCTAACCACACTATGAATCAACACGCAAATGGTATGAAAGTGTAAGAACACAGTGAATAAACAACTGCAAATTGTATTGATTCAAGAACAATGTGAAAGAGAAGGTTCAGGGTTACAGCCGCTACTTACACCCTAAACATTCTCAAACTAGGCTATTTATAGTAGTGACAGTATCGAAACTATGTTTAATCGAAACTACTAGTTTCGATTGACCATTTACAAGTGATACACAGACTGTCGAAACTACTAGTTTCGATTGAACACACTCAATCGAAACTAAGTAGTTTCGATGGCCCAGACTTAGAAATAAAAACAGTAAATTACAGAAAACTGAAATTACATTTAATGAAATGACTGTTTAAACAAACAATAAATGACAACAGCTTATACATAAGATATGACTCTACAATCTCCCCCTAAGCTGTTGCATTACCGTCTTCAGCTCTTCATCAAGCAGCTGGTCCTTCAGTTGTCCTCGGTATAAAAGGTTTAACATGGAGAGATACAACCCGTTGGTAGGCCTTAGCATCAGCTTCATCTTCATCACTGTATGCCTGAATGTGATTCTGAAAAAGGATTTCCAGATCTTCAGGCTGAAACTTCAACAACTCCATGGGCTTAAAGATGGTGATGTCTTCCTTGCCCTCACACTCTATTACTGCACTGCCAATGATTGGGTCATAATACCACTTTCTGAAAGTTTGTAGCTGGACATGTACAGATTTTTTAATGGTGATGGTCTTGTGAGTTTGGGCAGGCTTGTACCTTAAGAACACATATGGCTTGTTAGTCTTAGGATGAAACCTAGTCTTTGAGATCTTCTTTTGAGTTTTTGTAGGTCCCTTCGTGTGTGTCGGATCGTCACATGCAAGTGGTCTACTAGTCGCACCGGGTTGCGGAATACCCGTGACTAGGTGGAGAGTCTTACTAAACAAAGTAAACCAAACACGAGAGTCACAATAAACGTTCTTTGTATTATAAACACTCGACGGTTACAGAGAGAATACAAGCTGCGTACTTAGCAAAACTGAGTTCGTCTAAACAAATGGTTCTGCGTACTTAGCTTCTGTGAACCTATCCTATTTATACAGACATGATGCCTGCGCACTTAGCAAGTGCGCAGGACCAATTGCTCTTGCGTACTTAACAAGTATACAGAGGTGTTCTTGCGTACATGCTAAGTACGCAGGAGCTTTCTCCTGCGCACTTGTAAGTGCGCAAAACACTTAGCAGAAAAACAACATACATTATGTAAAAGTAAATAAAACTCGATAAACTATTACATAATGACTCTTACATACAAAGATAAATTACAGACATTAGAAATACAAACTAAGACTCTATCCAGAGTGTTGTCACAGGAAAGTGCATCAACAAACTCCCCCTTGACAACAGCTCGGGATCTTCATCGTCTTCAATCTTCACAGCACTTGTTCCTTAGCTTCCATCTTCTTTTTGTAATCAAGACAAAACTTGATTAACTTGTCGTATTTGGCCGAGAGAAGCTTTGTCCATTCGTCAGTGTGGATGCAGAACTTGTCTGCTAGTACCTCCAGATCGTTCACAGAGAAATTGATGAAGCAGACTTCATCAAAAACCCTGATCACTTCCTTTGGTACTGTGTTTCCACTATCTGACTTACCTTTACCCATAACCACAGCGTCGCCCGTTTTTGGATCAACGTACCAGTACCACATGTCACCATGAATATCCTGAGGTAACTTGCTGAGGGGAATCTTAGTTTCACATCGCACTGGCTTGTATACCAATCTCTTTAAGGGTTTCTTAGTCACAGGATGCACAGCGTGCTTATCCTTGACTCTTCTGGGCACCTGAGGCTTGAGGTATTCAAATTTCCCTGATATTGCTTCCCGCTGTAGTGTTACCCACAAACCCATTGCTACTGCATTACTCGAGTGACTCAGCAGGTCGCGGTTTGCGAGGTTCACAAGGTCATACTTGGGCAAAGAGTTGAACGCCTCACTGGTGGGTTTCAAATATTGAACCCCCCCAGATCTTTTGATGGCGAACAGCTGCTTGTCCTCCTCGAACCTTACAGCCAAGATCATACCTGTCGCTCCGTGCTTGTCTGTGATAGACGTCTTTTTCCACACTGGAGCTGGACCCTTTGTAGATGCAGAAGGCATGTCTTTCTCTTTTGGTGCCTCGGGGTCCACAGGTGTAGGGTCGACTGGGGAGGCTTCAGTTGTAGCTTCAACATTACTTGCCATGTCAACTGAGCCTGTGTCTATTTCGAGCAGAGATTCGAGCGATGGTATTTCAAAGATCTCACCATCCTCTAACTCGTACTCTAGTTCCCCGTCGCCCTTGGGAATCTCGATTATCACATCATCATCATCGTTCCATTCATCACCAGAGTCGATCTCTCCTTCTTCCAGATTAAGGAGAGCATCGATCTGTGCTTCTTTAGAATAGTCAGGCTCGAGATAGAGAATCTCATCAGCCACTGACTTCCCTTTGTCACCGCCACCACCACCTGAGGTATCACCACCCTCTTGCTGAGTAGACTCCCCCTCAGCCAATGGAACAGAAGAGATGGGCACAATCGCCAAAGCTAGGTGCTCACCTCCACTAGGACCGACTTCAGGATCCTTGTCTTTATCATCATCCTTAGTCAGATCGACTAGATGACAAGACTCGGCACCGTTGGATTTCTTTTCTTTGTCTTTCTCTTTTTCTTTCTCTTTCTCCCCCTGAGCACCGAGCTTCTTGGTCAGTTCTTCAACTAATTTGACCATCGCTTCGTGCTCTTTTCTCTGCAAATCCATCCTTAGCTCAAGTGAAGTTCTGTGGCCTAGAATCATTTCATTCGTCTTTATTAAAAGTTCATTCTATGCCATCATATTCTTCAGCCTCTCATTTGTCCCTGTTCTCTGGCTATGGAGAATCCTAACTTCATCGGCCAGAGAATTGATCTGTGCTTGTTGAGCATCAGACTCCTCCTTTGACTTTTGAATCATCTTCAACAGTTCAGCAACTTGGGTCTCTAGTACATCGATCCTTGCATCATTCGGATCAGGATGCCTAGAAGATGAGGCTTCGGCATTATGGATGGGAGAGGAGAAGATTGTGTCAAAGTCAAACCCTTGTGAGAAATCACCATAGTTGAAGGGTTAACCTGACGACTCTTTGGTGGGTGTTGGGATGGGGGATGAAATGATGGGAGTTATGGTTGGGGTGATGGTGACTGACTCCGTGAGAAGTGGAGCAGTCACCGTCACCAGGACGGTTGGAGTAGGGAGGGTCACCGTCACAGGAATCACCTCTGTGACCGCCGTGACTGCCACATCTGCTTGTACCAGTGGCCTTCTCCTCCTTGTAAATAGTTGCCGTGCTGGCGTGGTAGATTCTGAATCTGGACGGGCAGCCTCAACTTGAACTGGCTGCACAGTCGGAATCTCTTCAACCCTGGGGATAGCAACCTCTTGCCTATCGCCCCTTTTCTTGTTGGCTTTCTCTCGCCTTCGTCTTTGTAGAGCAGCGTCAGAGTCGGAATCCGGCTCGTATTCGCTGCTCGAGCTTTGTCATTTTCTTTTTGAAGACGACTCAGGCAGGGTTGCCTGTGCCGACCTTCTCGGATGTACCTGCGATGGTGCGTCATCGGAATCAGAAGAATCTGATTCTGTTGCCTCCGAATCGGATTCCTCTGCACCACCAACATCACCTTCATCATCACCTTCATGTTCATCATCACCTTCATCATCCTCATTCTCTTCATCTTGTTCTTCATCAGAGTGATCACTCATCTCTGGTCCCGAGTTAGGACTATACCAGTTCCAGTCCTCCGGAGCGACGTATGCTTCATTAATCAGGTGGTCGAAGAGTTCAGTATGCTCAGGGGTAGGTTCTACACTGCCTGGCTTTAGAAATTGTGCAAAGACTCTCTTGTCCACCCTTTTTACCTGCAGTCTCTCCCCGATAGCACGCAGATTTGGCAATGCATCATCGATCAGTAGTTGCACAAACCTCGGGTATAAAAGGAACCTAAACCTCTCTGCTGTATTTATCTGGTCATTAATTGCTTTGAAAATATAGCGAGAGAAGTTGTAGCCCCGATTGAGAGACAGGCCCACCATGGCCGCTGCAAGGTCATGACCCATGGCATCTTTCCCCGCTTTCCTGGATGAGATGCACACGATCATGATGTGGGCAAAATAACGCCATTGATCCAATACCCACATCTTCTTGTAAGAAGCATAGTCCCTTGCCCCGACATACCCCATTCTATGCCTCCAACACCCATCCACGTAGTAATCTGGTTAGGATGTCGGGTCGGTAGCAAGGTCTCCGAACCGCAGTACTCTCCTGATTGTATCTTCAGAGAACGCAATTGCCCGACCATCAACGGTTGCCCTTATGACATTAGGGGACATCGTGCAATCGTTCTCTGCTGTCTCCTAGAATTGCTCCAGGTAAGGTCTTGAGACTGTTGGGTTTGCTGAGATTGCATAACTTATTCTTGATCTGTTGAGAAAATCCACAATCTCCCGGTATTGCAAGGCTGCGCCTTTCCATTCTGGTTCGGTGTTAGCCACTAGGTTGAATTCGTCAGTGAATGCACGAGCCATAGCCTGCAAACACACATAGAAAACATATTCAGAACAACTTATAACACGGGAAGTAGACACACAAGATACAGTATAGTAGTTATACTTTGAAAAAATTTTCAGACATAGAAAAAATTTCTAAGTGTTGGTCCTGCGCACTTAGCAAGTGCGCAGGTTTTTCCTCTTGCGTACTTAGCAAGTACGCAAGAATTACTTCTTGCGTACTTGCTAAGTGCGCAAGAACAACCCTTAGCAAAAAAATTCAGAATTTAAAATCGTTCAAAGCGTGGGTTGATTAGGGAGCCACTAGGTCGGAATCAAGGATTCTAACCTATGGTACCATTATCAACACTACACTCATTCAATTTTTGACCGAGACCCGTCGCAAACCCACTGTCGGTTCAATGTCAATCGACGGATCAATCGAGGACCATTAGATGATTAGGGAGTCGATTAAGGCTTCCTATTAGCTTGTTACAGATAGCAAGTTACCCAAACAACCCCAAATTACCCCAAATTTTGTCGGCATTAACCTAAAAGATTCTAGGTCAGAATATGGTCCAAAGAGACGATTAAACGGATGAAATCGGTCTAAAATCTCACCACAGAGATGAAATATGATGATGAAAGTATGGACGGGACGAATAGATGATTGGACACAAACGGTTTTGAGAGTAAAAATTGCAGAGGGAAACTTTGGGTTTGAAAGCGTGAAGCTTAAAAAAAAAGTTCTAAGTCTCTGATATATACCCCCAACTTAATGTTCGTGCGTACTTGTTAAGTGCGCACGAGTTAACTCTTGCGTACTTAACAAGTACGCACGAACATTAAGTTGGGGGTATATATCAGAGACTTAGAACTTTTTTTTGCTAAGTGTTTTGCGCACTTACAAGTGCGCAGGAGAAAGCTCCTGCGTACTTAGCAAGTACGCAAGAACACCTCTGCGTACTTGTTAAGTACGCAAGAGCAATTGGTCCTGCGCACTTGCTAAGTGCGCAGGCATCAGGTCTGTATAAATAGGATATGTTCACAGAAGCTAAGTTCGCAGAACCATTTGTTTAGACGAACTCAGTTTTGCTAAGTACGCAGCTTGTATTCTCTCTGTAACTGTCGAGTGTTTATAATACAAAGAACGTTTATTGTGACTCTCGTGTTTGGTTTACTTTGTTTAGTAAGACTCTCCACTAGTCACGGGTATTCCGCAACCCGGTGCGACTAGTAGACCACTTGCATGTGACGATCCGACACACACGAAGGGCCTACAAGAAAAATAAATAAAATGATGCCTGCGCACTTAGCAAGTGCGCAGGACCAATTGCTCTTGCGTATTTAACAAGTACGCAGAGGTGTTCTTGCGTACTTGCTAAGTACGTAGGAGCTTTCTCCTGCGCACTTGTAAGTGCGCAAAACACTTAGCAGAAAAACAACACACATTATGTAAAAGTAAATACAACTCGATAAACTATTACATAATGACTCTTACATACAAAGACAAATTACAGACATTAGAAATACAAACTAAGACTCTATCCAGAGTGTTGTCACAGGAAAGTGCATCAACAGTTTTCCTAGGCTTCATTCCTTTGAAATCATTATTGACTTGAGAATGCAGAAATTTCTCAAAGCCATAAGCCATCATGACCTTCCCAGGGTTTTGAAGGGGAAGTTTGGCTAAATCCCTGAGGTCATAGAAAGGAAGGGTTTGGAAGTCAGTCATATTTTTAAAGTGCTAAACTCCCCCTCTATATCTTCTTATGATAAAGAGCTTCCTTTCAGCATCATACTTCCAGCCAATTGGAGGCCTTTTTAGTTCTTGATGCTCTGCTATCCATTCATATGTCTTAGCAGTTTCCTCCTGAATTATTTTCTTAAACCAAGACTTTCTTGAAATTGGAGGTTCAGGAGCAACCGAGGGTGAATCTTGTGCTGGACCGGATTCGGAGACTGTAGTGGTTGGTTCAGGAGTGACTGTTTTGATAAGATTAATCTGAACATCTTCTTCACCTTTTTCTTCGTCAGATAAGGTTTGAATTTCATCTCCGTCTTCCGTAAAGTATCTAGTTCGCTCAGTCTCCTTTTCTTCAGTGGTCAGGATTTCTGGATAAAGATCATTATACCCAAAGTTTTCAATGTCTTCTAAAAGGGCATTCAGCTCATCATCAGATGGGATGTCTTCTTCATCAAGAATCACGGTCTTTATTTCAGTGGAAGTCCCTTTCCCTCTCTTCCTTACATCTTTTCTCTCACTAGCTGAGGGAAGGTTTAGTTCTGTACCTTCAACTTTGACTTTAACCGCCTCTTTTGACTTTTCAATATGGCCAGCAAATATAGTTAGTGCAGACTCTGGATTAGTCACAAGGTCAGGAGATGAGGGTTCAACCACAGATGTGGTCTCCCCCTGAGCTGTAGTTGGTTGTTTTTGCACAGGTTTAACCATTGAGGCTTTGAGCTGTTCTACCACTTCAGCTAAAGCCTTGAATTCTTCTTTTTGTTCTGAGATTAGTTTCTGTTGTGTTTCAAGTTCAGTTTGTTGGACCTCAATCTGGGTATGTAAACCCCCAACTTCCAGCTTCAGGTCTTTAACCTCTTCCTGGACATTATGCAAATTATTTTTTAAGCCTTCAATTTCTTCATCTTTCTTTTGAATCGTATCTTGCATTTTCTTCAGTTCAAGGCTTAGAGTCTTAACTCTTGGTACAGGAGAGGCTGAATCATGAGTTGGTGATGTGGGAGTTGTATGGATGGGTGATTGTTGTGGAGATGGTTGTGGAGTGGGTTGTGAGTAGGTTGTGGAGATGGTTGTGGAGTGGGTTGTGGAGTGGGTTGTGGAGATGGTTGTGGAGATGGTTGTGGAGTGGCTAATAGAGAATCTGATGAGGATGAGAAGTCTTCAAATCCAGTCTTGATTTTCTTTGCCTTAGGCTCTTCTTCCTCAAAATCAGAACCTAACTCAACTTGTCGTTTGGAGGAAGATGCAGGATGCATTGTTCTATCATCTGAATCAGACTTGTAGTAGTCAGATCCATAAATCCCTGCATCCAGAGTTCCACTTGATTCTGCAACTTCCTCCTCAGCTTCATGCATGCCAGCTTCAACATTAACTGCTGGCTCTTGAATTATCTGAATTTGTTCAACAAAAGGAGCCTCTATCACAGGCTCAATGATGGGTTGTTCTTGTTCTTGAACATCAGGGACGTTTATCTCAATCTCAGCTTCATCAATAGGTGCATTACCTTGATCTTGCTCAACTTCCATTTCTTCTTCTTCAGATGATGAGTTCTCTTCTTCAAGATCAGGGTCAATATCAGGGATAAATTATTCTTCTTCACCAATAATATGACCAAACAGGGGAACGTCAGCTATAGCCCTGTTGGTTCTCTTGTTAGTACTTCTCATATAGCTGAGAGTCTTGGCAATCATGTGATCGAACACAAAGGTGTTCCCACCTTGTTGTAGCTCAGGATGAAGATGATTGATGGTAATTTGTAAAAATCTAGGATATGCCAGGAATTTCTCCTTCAAGGCTCCTGTTAGATTGTCTTTTAACTGTCTGAATATGAAGCCAGAAAAGTTGTAATCTCTTCCCTTGATTATCCCCAAAATAGCTGAGCCCAGAGTGCTGTTTGCTGAATCAAACCCTCCTTTTCTAATTGATAGGCAGTGAATAAACACGTGCACTATGTATCTCCAGTGGCTTGGTAAGGAGTTCTTGATTATCTGGCCACTTTTGAATTCATCCGGATGACCCAATCTTCTAAAGCATTCTTTAACATAGAAGATTGGGAATTCAATGGGTGCATCTGGATTATCATTAAACTGAAGCACCTCTCTAATTGTAGCTTCAGAAAGTAAGACTTCTTGGCCACGCACAGTTGCTCTAATGTGCTCTATATTCTCAATTGTGATGATTTCTGCAGTCTCCCAGAATTCTCTTATAGTTGTCTCAAACACCGGCAGATTATTGCTGATGGCAAAGCTAATGTTGGAGTTTTCCAGGAAGTTTAGTACAGGAATGAACTCTGCAGCCTTAGGATCATTGGCATTGAGGAATGCACAGACATTGTGTCTTTTTTCAAATAAGAGATCCATACCTGTAAAATTTATCAATTTTGCACAATAAGTAAGATTTCTGAAAATACTTAATCGAAACAAGGTATATCAACACTTAGAAAAAATTTGAAGTCCTAACTGTCGAAACAACTAGTTTCGATTGAGATCAACACTGTCGAAACAACTAGTTTCGATGGAGATCAACACTGTCGAAACAACTAGTTTCGATGGAGAAGAACACTGTAGAAACAACTAGTTTCGATGGAGATCAACACTGTCGAAACAACTAGTTTCGATGGAGATCAAAACTGTCGAAACAACTAGTTTCGATGGAGATGAACTTATCAAAACTATCTAGTTTCGATCAGAGATACTAGGGTAAGTTTGGGTGTCGAAACTAGTAGTTTCGATTGAAAAACCTTTTAAGAAAATTTTGAAAGGGTTAAACCCCTTTATCGAAACTACTTGGTTTTGAAACCCAAACCTCTCTGATTCGTTATACTCAGACTAATATAAACAATTTAAAAGAAAGGTTTAGAGTGGCCTGTAAGTGACGGAACTTCATCTTACCGAATGTGAGATGTTATCTGCAAGAATACACAAATAATCGTGAGTTCTAAGATGATTGAAATGTATGCAAACACAGAAAAGCACACAAACAACTGTTATTATGAAGATTTAGTCAAACAAATTTTAAATCTTGAAACCCTGGGTCTGTCGTATTTGCAAAAATGGTCAAAAGAAGTAGTGAGACGTTACCTGATGATGGAGACGATAGAGACAACGGGGAAAATCAGCTGATATCTTGCAACTCAGACCGAAGATTTGAGAGATTGTGTGAATGACGGAGAAGGCGAAGAGGTTTTTGAAAAATATACGAGTAAGAACCAGTATGACGGGAGGGATTGCTTATGAAGACTTTTAAATCTCGTGAGACTAAAGACAAAATTGCCCCTATCGAAACAACTAGTTTTGATAGGACAAACTAGTTTCGATATGTACAAAGTAGTTTCGATATGTCAAAGTAGTTTCGATATGCACAAAGTAGTTTCGATGGTTCAAATTAGTTTCGATATGTACAACTAGTTTCGATAGTTCAAAGTAGTTTCGATATGTACAACTAGTTTCGATTAATAAATACAATTATACACAAGATATTTACACTTTTCTTCTTGAAAAAGATCCAACATGAGATCAGATCTGGTCAGCTTCTTGAAACACTTCCTTTTGCAATTCACTACTGTGAGTCCCTGAAGATAGCTGGTATTTATGCAAAGTAAACCCGAACATTTGTTTGTACAAAGATTTCATGTGATTAGAAGGTACCATTTAAGCAAAATACAAGGTGTACCCCACATATTAAAATAAAATGATTTTGAAAACCTATCAATCCTCAAGAAGTACCCATCTTCATCCTATCATCTCTTTCTGATTAACCAAGGTACCGTCTTAGTAATGTCAAAGTACCACCAAAATAAAATAAGATATCCAAGTGGATTTAGAAAATTAAAATAAAATATATCCAAGTAGATATTAAAAAGGTACGAGCATTCTAGATCTTTGCGTAAGCAAAACAGAAGAAGTCGTAAAATTATCCAAGCGGATAGAAAAATGTTGAACACCCGAGATCTTTGCGTAAGCAAAACAGACGGGGTCAAATCATCCAAGTGGATGGGAAAAGGATGAGCACCCGAGATCTTTGCATAAGCAAAACATACGGGGTCATCGGTGGTAAATATCGTTATATTGACGGTCACTTGGTGTATGAATAGGGATCCAATACGTAAGCCTGTATCTGATTGAATCAGTTTTCTTAGATATAAAAATGGGGTTGATGTTTCAATAATGGATTCAAACACACAAGTATGAGATATATATTAGGTTTTCACACTACTTACAAGTTTTAACCATATGTCGGGCCTACCAGCTATACCTTAGTAAACACCATCGCTTTTGATCTATTCCATGTCTAAGAGATGAGATCAGACACTATCATTTCTCAAAGGTCAGATTCAATTTTTTTCTGCAACTTGTAAGATTATATACACAGCAATTATTTTTAATATTAAAATATTATATTTCTCCCCCAAAAGATTTGCGTGGATACTGTACATAAAAAAATTAAAATCTTTTTGGAATTTTCTTAGACAATAGAATTAATAATAAAAAAATTAAAAAAATAAAAAAATTATTTACACAATTTACTGAAAGTTGATCATTCCAAGTATTTCCACCAGTTGGGCAAATCTGGTAGAGTCAAAAGCCTTTGTGAAGATGTCTGCGGTTTTTTATTAGTTTTGACTTCAACAATTCGAATATGCTTCTTTTCAACACAGTCACGAATAAAATGATGTTTAATTTCATTGTGTTTGGTTTTGGAATGCTGAACGGGGTTTTTGGTGATATGGGGAACGGCAGTGTTGTCACACAGAATGGGTGTCTCATGGAATGTGATCCCATAGTCAAGCATCTGATGGTGTATCCATCTGACTTGGGAACAACAGAGGGCTGCGGCAATGTATTCGGCTTCGGCGGTGGATTGGGAAACGGTGGATTGTTTCTTACATTGCCATGAGACAAGGTGGTTGCCAAGGAATTGACAACCTCCAGAAGTGGATTTTCGGTCTAAGTTGCAACCCCCGTAGTCTGAATCTGAATAAGCCACATGATCAAACAAGTCAGTTTTAGGATACCACAGACCCAATTTTGGCTTATACCATAAGTATCTTAAAATACGTTTGACAGCAGATAAATGAGAGAGTTTAGGATTAGCCTGAAAACGTGCACACAAGCACACTGCAAACATGATGTCGGGTCTGCTGTCCATGAGATACATGAGAGATCGTATCATAGAGCGATATAGATGTGGATCAACGCTTTCCCCATCCATATCAGGAGTCAAACAATGTCGAACTTCCACAAGAGTTTTTACTGGATGTGAATCAGCCATTTTGAACTTGGTCAAGATTTCTTTTACGTATTTTTCTTGATGGATAAGGATTCCTGACTCAGACTGATTAACTTGTAGTCCCAAAAAGAACTTCATTTCCCCCATGGAGCTCATCTCAAACTTAGATCGCATCACTTCTTCAAATTCTTTGCAGAGACGGGGATTTGTAGATCCAAAAATGATATCGTCCACATAAATTTGCACCATGATTGTATCCTTTTCCTCGTTCCGTTTGAACAAAGTTTGGTCAATTGCTCCTCGTGTGAAACCATTCTTAAGCAGATGCTTTGATAAAATTTCATACCATGCACGAGGTGCTTGGTGAAGACCGTACAATGCTTTGTCTAACTTGTAAACACGGTCTGGAAAATTAGGATCAATGGAACCCGGCGGCTGCTTGACATATACTTCTTCTTGAACTTTGCCATACAAAAATGCGCTTTTGACATCCATTTGATGAACGGTGAAGTCCATGTAGGCTGCATAGGCGAGAAACATTCTGATGGCTTCCAAACGAGCCACTGGTGCAAAGACTTCCTCATAGTCAATCCATTCTTCTTGATAGAAACCTTGAACCACCAGACGAGCTTTATTTTGAATCACAGTGCCGCCTTCATCCTTTTTGTTGCGAAAGACCCAACGAGTACCGATTGGAACTTTGTTCTTGGGTAGATCCACCAAATTCCACACATGTAGCTTTGAGAATTGCTGTAGCTCTTCCTGCATTGCTTCCACCCAGCTGTTTTCTAGTAGTGCTGCTTTAATGTTCTTTGGTTCAGTTTGAGAGATGAAGCAAGAAAACATGCTATTTTCAAATGCTTCACAGACACTTTGGGTACTAACACCCACATTGAGTGGTCCAATGATGTTATTGGTGGGATGAATCTTGTGAATTCGCAGTTGAGGAATTTCATCTTCTTCCACGACTTCTTCCAAATTAGTAAGATTTTCAGCAGGAGGATCGGCAATATCATTAATAGGATCTTCAGCAGGTGATTGTGGTGCAACATCTACTATTGGAATGGAGTTGTCTTCAACAGTTTCACTTGTTGCACCAGAACCGGAAGACTCCATATTAGATTCAGCATTAGCAACCACAGGAATTTCAACCTGAGCAGATGAAGAAGAGCCTTGATCATTTATGTTCCCAAGATTGTTCACAGAGAAGTAAGGATTAGCATGAGTTGATTCAATAGAGAAATCAGGAAGATTAAATGACTTAAAAACTGAATCGACGTCAAAGAGCCAATTGGGACCGTCTCCTGCGTCCGTATGATTGTTTTCATGCCAATTGATATCAATGGACTCCATCACTATCCTTTTCTTCCTATGGTAGACACGAAAAGCACGTTGATTGGATGAGTAACCAACAAAATAGCATTCATCAGCTTTGGCTTCAAACTTGTTGAGCTGATCTGAAGTGTTCAGCATTATGCATACACACCCAAATTTTCTGAAGAAATCAATAACTGGCTTGCGCTTGTACATGATCTCATAAGGTGTCTTGTTGCAACTTTTAGTGATAAGAACCCGATTTTGCACAAAACATGCAGTGTTGACCGCCTCAGCCCAGAAAGTCACGGGAAGCTTAGAGTCAACAATCATAGTTCGTGCAGCTTCAATTAAAGTGCGGTTTCTTCTTTCAGCTACACCGTTTTGTTGAGGAGTACGAGGTGCACTAAATTGTTGAGAAATTCCTTTGCTTTCATAGAAGGAATCAAGAGTTGCATTTTTGAATTCTGTTCCATGATCGTTGCGGATAGTCTTCACACTTAGATTAAAGAGGTTCTCAATTTGAAGCAGATAGGTTTTTAAAATCTCTGGCGTCTCATCTTTCGTGGCTAAGAAAAACACCCAAGTGAATCGAGAAAAATCATCTGTTACCACCAGACAGTATGACTTTCGTCCAGGACTCATGACACTCACTGGACCAAAAAGATCCATGTGAAGCAATTGGAGAGGAGAGTCAATGGAATTGGTGGTTTTAGGCTTATGTGAAGATTTGTGTTGTTTTCCTTTGGAACATGAGATACAGTGTTCCATCGGAGTGAAATCTTTGAGAGGTAATCCAGTGACTAGGTTGCCTCGAACCAGTCGATTCATTGTTTTGAAATTGACATGTCCCAACCTCTTATGCCACAGGAAAGATTCATCTTCAGAAGCCTTTGAGAGAAAACACGATTCAATGCCCGATGGGTTGTTCATATCCAAGCTATATGTGTTGTATCTTCTGGGAGCACGCATGAGAATAAGTTTTTCTAGAATCACCACTCCTGGCTTCAAGATAAGACATTCTTTTGAATTGAATAAGGCACAAAAATCCTTGTCACAAATCTGTGAAACACTCATCAGATTGTATTTCAACTAAGGAACAGAGTTGACAAATTCCAGACTATTTACTCCATTTGATACTGTTCCTTGTCCTTCAATCTTTCCTCCTCTTGGGTTTCCAGCAAAAGCAACATACTCTCCATCAATTTGATGATAATCTTGCAGCAAGTTAAAGTGCCCAGTCATATGTCTTGAACATCCACTATCTACATGCCAGATGTTATCACCGGTTCTTCTTGATTGACCCTATACACAACGAACCATTTATACGTTTTGACCAACATTGTTTCAATCAAGAGATCTTAGTGTCAGGATATGACATCTCATTGGAATCAAAATTACAACCATCCTTTGATGAAACACGGTCATTAAATAGAACATTATTTTTAATTTTCCACGTTCGTTTTAAATGATTTTTAGCATTTTTAATTCTTTTACGCCTAGATTTCCTACTGTGAGAAGACTTAGGCAACATGTATGAATTTAATGAACTTTCGGAAGGCGATTTTTCATTAGAATTTGTGGTTGTCAATTTACAACTTTTTGAAACATGATTTGAGGCACCACAACTAAAACAGACGTTTTCACAAGATATCTTAGCCTGATAATAGTCATCACAAGATGAAGATGATTGTGATGTTAAGGAATCTGAACATGAGACAGTTCTCTCATCAATAACTTTGTCTTGAAGACGATGTGCTTCCTTTAATCTGAAAAATTCCATGTTGCTCATGGTTTCACGTGGTACATCATTCACAATAATTCCTGTACTTTTAAATTTTGTAACACATGGCATAACATTCAAAGATTTAGGAACAAAAGGCAAAGCATTTTTAAATTTAGAAACATCACATCCCAAACCCGTATGCTCAGCAGGCATAGAATCAAAATACATGTTTTTAACGTGTTCACAAATATTTGGTTTTGACACCGACATATTATTACATTCATCCGAATCAAGTTCTTTTAAAATAGTTCTATCATTAGCACTCTTATCACAATCATCTTCGGAATTTACACAATTTGACTCTGCACAAGAAGCAAAACTGTCAGAATCCGAGGATGTAATATAATCATCAGGAGATAATGTGCAAACAAAAGGTGTGGAAATATGTGGAGTTGGCATATCAGCAAATCTCCCTGATTTAGAATAAGGAGGTGGATGAGGGTTATACCCAAGACCTTCTGTGCCTTTTCTATTAAATTGTTTATCAATTATTCCAAACAGAATTTTCTGATCCATATCTATGTGATCAACCTGTAATTTAGCTTTTTTCTGCCTTTTGGACTCTTTCAGTTAAAATTGTATTATTAATGGTTTGAGTATTGAGTTGCAAAATTAAAGAGTGATTTTCACCAGAAATATCACGAATTTTCTTTAAGTAAAGTTTCTCATTTTTGGCCACAGAGTCATACATCACCTTAATGTGATTTCGTTCATCAATCAAGGCTTGATTGATGAATCTGTATTTTTGAATTTCATTCAAGCAAGATCTAGAATTACACAGTTAGAAATAACCTCAGCAGGCACAGTAGTGAGATCCTTAGCAGGTTCAATCATGACACACTTGCCCATGTCCTCCACATCAGCCATTAAAGCTTTATCAGCAGCTTCCTCAGCTTGGTCTCCCCAATGATAATGTCCATCAGCGACACACAAGAGCTGTGGAGCTTGAAGATGTGTTTTTCTTTGGAGGATTGACAGCTTGTTTTCCAGAGGAGATCTTCTTTTCTTGCTGATCCTTGGAGGACGGTTCCTTGCAGTTTCTGGCAAAGTGACCCAGCTGATCACAATTGTAGCATCTCACCTTCTTGATATCAAACCCAAGTGTCTTTCCCTACTTGAATATGTCTATTCCAGTTCTTTTGATGATTCTTTTGGCTCTTAAGGTCAACATGGCCATGCACCAATCAATGTCCATTTTCTCCAAATCATCAGGATTAATCTGCTCCAAGTCATCAGGTTGAAAGCTAACCGGTGTTAGATTTCCAGAGATCAGTGCATCATAGCACGACATGAAAGCAGTCATGATTGGGATACATTCATCAGGAATCATGGTGATAGTCTTTTGAGGAGCAGAGGAGCTGGTAGAATTAATTGCAGCAGCTGAAGGAGGGACATCAGTCTGAAAGTATGGGCTACCGGATGAGCTTGATCCAGCAATGAGAGCTGTGTTTCCAGACTGATTTGATGGGGTGACTGCTCCCTTCTTAATCTCAATTTCATAAGATTCAAGAATGCTATAGACTTCCTGTTGAGACAGAGCACTCAGATTCTAAGTATTTTTTATCATGATTCGATACATATTCCATTCCTCAGGAAGAGAATCTAGGAGTTTTTGTTTAGATCAAGAGTAGGGTACTCAACTCCCATTACCTTCAACCTTGATACAATGCTTGAGAAACGGTTGATCAAATCAGATATTGATTCTCCCCTTACACTGTTGAACATCGCATATTGTTTCTTGATCAGATCTCTTTTGCTTTCCCTGACATCCTCACTTCCCTCATATCTTGTGCACAGTGCAGCCCATAAGTCTTTGGCAGTTGTGTACTCAGCAAAGATGTTAAAAATATCCATAGGAAGAGCCATGGCAATAGTCCCGTAGGCCTTGTTGTCTCGGGCAATCAAGGCAAGATCTTTCTCATCGTACTAAGATACTAACTTAGGACGTTGAAAATCAGCAGTGGTAGTTACGGGCTTGTGGGGACCATCGGTGATAGAACTCAACAGTGTATAATCGTGAAATTGAAAGAAAAGCTTCATATTTTTAGTCCAGTCATCAAAATCTCTTGTGGACACAAGAACAGGTGGTCTATTTCCCCCAGAATGTTCTGTTGAACTTGAATGGCCATACTATTTTGAATTGAAATTAAAACAGTAACTAGTTTCGATAGGTCAACTTCTATCGAAATCGAAACAACTAGTTTCGATAGGACAACTTTTATCGAAACAACTAGTTTCGATAGGACAGCTTTTATCGAAACAACTAGTTTCGATACCGAAAATTTTTCAAGGCAAGTTTCGATAACCACAATTTCGATAGAGATAAGACAAAATTTAGTTTCGATAGTACCTTCTCTCGACAAAATGTAGACAAGAAGTTTCGATGATCAACGGAAATCAGAAACTGTCCCCAGTAGTTTCGATGCCTTCTTCTCCAAGCTCATAAATACTCCATTGATGATAAGCTCCAGAAATAAATAGTGCAGAAATGACAAACCAATCCGGCAAAAACCTTCGACTAACCCTCCTGATCACTAATCCAACTTCCGATTCTGAAAATACGAGCAAAAACCCTTGGAAATCGATGAAACAGTACTTCCGAGAATAGATGTGCAAAAACCCGAAATAAGCTCAAAATACCTCATAAATCACCTAGAATCGATCACAAAACCTGATAACACTCAAAAACACTAGAGCATAATGCTCTGATACCAATTGTAGGTCCAGATTTCTCTTGAAATCACTGATTTGATCGATTACACACACACACAGGCGGAAACTGTGTGTATGGTGGTGAAACGGATACTGGAAACAGTGTTGGTGAAGATAACAGGCTAACCACACTATGAATCAACACGCAAATGGTATGAAAGTGTAAGAACACAGTGAATAAACAACTGCAAATTGTATTGATTCAAGAACAATGTGAAAGAGAAGGTTCAGGGTTACAGCCGCTACTCACACCCTAAACATTCTCAAACTAGGCTATTTATAGTAGTGACAGTATCGAAACTATGTTCAATCGAAACTACTAGTTTCGATTGACCATTTACAAGTGATACACAGACTGTCAAAACTACCATATATCAAAACTACTAGTTTCGATTGAACACACTCAATCGAAACTAAGTAGTTTCGATGGCCCAGACTTAGAAATAAAAACAGTAAATTACATAAAACTGAAATTACATTTAATGAAATGACAGAAAGTAAACTAGTCTAAAACTGTTTAAACAAACAATAAATGACAACAGCTTATACATAAGATATGACTCTACACATGATGGAACCAATAGTAGAAGCATATGGAACTCTTTCCATCTTCTTCTTTTCCTCGTCCGAGTGAGGGCACTGCTTATTATTCAGTATGGTTCAGTGTGTCATGGGCAAGGATCCCCTCTTGGAATCTTTCATTGGAAAGCGTCGAATAACCTAATCAATATATGTATTTTAACTTAAACCTATAAGCCTCTTTGATCTTTCTCTACATATCATTATTCATATAATATAGGCTGCTTTGCCAAGATCTTTCATCGCGAAACATTTACCTAGCCCAGACTTTACGTCTTGTAGTATAGGAACATTGTTTCCAATGAGCAGTATGTCATCTACATACAGAATCAGAAAAGTAATTAAGCTCCCACTTGCTTTCCTGTATTTACACGGTTCATCTTCGTGTTTGTCAAAACCAAACTCTTTGATTTTTTGGTCAAAGCGAAGATTACAGCTTCGAGACCCCTATTTCAATCCATAAATGGATTCGTTCAACTTGCAAACCTTATTAGGATTCTTTGGATCCTCAAAACCTTCTGGTTGAACCATATAGACATCTTTAGAAAGGTGTCCGTTTAGGAACGCGGTTTTGACATCCATTTGCCAAATCTCGTAGTCATAATACATAGAAATGGCAAGCAAGATCCTAATATCCTTAAGCATGGCTACAGGTGAGAAGGTTTCGTCATAATCAATTCCTTGAATCTAAATAAAAACTTTCGTTACTAGCCTAGCTTTGAAGGTTTGCACATTTCTATCCATGTCGGTTTTCTTCTTGAAAATCCACTTGTTTCCTACAGTCCGACACTCGAGGGGAAGATCAACCAAGTCCCATACATGGTTGTCATACATGGATTGTATCTCGGCGCTCATGGCTTCTAGCCATTTCTTAGATTCAGAATCTAGCAATGCAGACTTGTAACTAGTTGGTTAGGCTTGATCAATCATCATGATGTCGTCATTCTCGTGAATCTCGATATACCTGTCGGGTTCACGACGATGTCTGGTACTACTATGCATGCTTGGTGTTATAGTTGAATCTTCAACTCTTTTAGACTTAGTTTCAAAAATCTCATGTTGATTAGTAGTTCCAACTTGTGGTTCCCAGACTTCTTCCAGATCCATGTGGTTTTCTCCAATCCCTCACGCAAGCAGTTCCTTCTCTAAAAAGTTAGCTCTGCATTTTACGAAAACCCGGTTTTCAATAGGATTGTAGAAATAGTAACCGATTTTTTTAGAGTATCTGACGAAAACAACTTTATTGCCACAGGGATTCAGTTTATCTGAAGATTCACGTGTAACATAAGCGTTACATCCCATACCCTAAGGTAGGACACTTTCTGCTTCTCGCCATGCTATATCTCATAAGGCGTTTTATCCACCTTCTTTGTTGGAGCTAAATTAATGATTCTTGTGGTAGTATCAAGAGCAAAACTCCAGAAGGAGTGTGGGAGGTTTGTACGACACATCATAGATTGAACCATATCTAATAGAGTTTGATTTCTCCTCTCAGACACACCATTAAGTTGCGGTGTACCAGGTGGAGTAAGTTGTGAAATGATCCCATATTTCTTTAGATGTTCATCAAACTCTAGACTAAGATATTCACCACCTCGATCATATCGAAGCATTTTAATCGTCTTACCCAGCTGATTCTGTACTTCGTTCTGGTATTGTTTGAACATTTCAAAATTTCATGTTTATATTTCATTAGATAAACATAACCATATCTATTGATTTCATCAATAAATGTGAGGAAATATCTCTCTCCATTCCTAGGCATTTTTATAAATGGACCACACACATCAGTATGTACGAGTCCTAACAGATCCTTAGCTCTTTGACCAATACCAGAAAAATGAGCTTTGGTCAACTTACCACTTAAATAAGATTCACATTCATCAAAAGACTCTTGACCGGTGGAATTCAAAATTCCTGCGGTTTGGAGTTTCTTTATGCGATTCTTGTTTATGAGTCCTAGTCAACAATGCCATAGATACGTATCATTGAAATCTAATTTCGTACGTTTAGAGGAGATGTTGTATAATGCGTTATTATCAAGGAATTCTATCTCATAGATTCCATTATGAGGCTTTGTAGTAAAATAAAATAAATCATTCAAATATGTAGAAATAAAATCACCATCAAAAGCATATTTAAATCCTTGTTCACACAAAGCAGAAATCGAAACAAGGTATGTAGATTCCATTATTTCTAGTTAAACTAGGTATGTAGCAAACATTTTTCAATACAAGTTCAACACCAGAAGGAAGTAAAAGAACTTATTCTCCTAGAGCCTTCACCGCGACTCTTTGTCCATTGCCAACATGGAGCTCCAAGTCAACTTGCTTCAGCTTCCTAACTTTCCTTAGTCCCTGCAAATCATTACAAATATGAAAACAACATCTAGTGTCAAACGCCCACGATTTGCTAGACAAAGAGAAGATCTCATTAACTAATATACCTGAGGACTATCCTCCAGAAGTCTTCTTCTGTTACAGCTAAGCTAGATACTTGGGGCAGTTTTCTTCCAGTGTCTAACTTCATCATAATGAAAGCATTTCACATCCTTCAGAGGTTTCTTGGCAACAACATTGCCTTTGCCCTTGCCCTTGCCCTTGAAGCCTTTCTTGCCTTTACCTTTGGCTTCAGATTTCCTAACTCGACCATCCTTGATCATCAGCACTGGATAAGACTTGCTAGAAGTCAGTATATTCATCTCGGCAGTTTTGAGCATCATCTGCAACTCCAGGATGGTCTTGTCGGAAGCATTGTAGGTCCCTAATTCGGTGCATGACGGATCTCTAGACTCGCGGTACGACACGGTGATAACGTGCGGAATCCATGATCAACGTGCTCGTGTAACTCAATCAACAACAACGGTGTAACATTCACGCTTGTATTCCAAGTCTCAATAGAGTTTACAAATTCAATCAGACCAAATCGTTCAACTCTGTTCTAGTTACCTACTGTTGACTCTGTAAACATCTATATATAGACATCTGACCTGCATTAGGTGAACTTAACAAGTTCGCCTTTAACAGACTAAGCGAACTTAACAAGTTCGCCTAAGATAGACTTAAGCGAACTTAACAAGTTCGCCTCTGTTAGACTAGGCGAACTTAACAAGTTCGCCTCTAGCATAACTTGCAGAAACACTTAGAACATTTTACATTACAAAAACATAAAGACATTAGATCTAAACTATTATAAAGCTTTTGTCATTACAAACTATGTCCTAACAGACTCCCCCTTGACAATAGCTTGATCTTCAGTCTTCTATCTTTATGATGAGCTCTTCCAATTATCCGGTAATGTTGATGCACTTTCCTGTGACAACACTCTGGATAGAGTCTTAGTTTGTATGTCTAATGTCTATAATTTGTCTTTGTATTTATGAGTCATTATGTAATAGTTTATCGAGTTGTATTTACTTTTACATAATGTAAGTTGTTTTTCTGCTAAGTGTTTTGCGCACTTACATGTGCGCAGGAGAAAGCTTCTGCGTACTTAGCAAGTACGCAAGAACACCTTTGCGTACTTGTTAAGTACGCAAAAGCAATTGGTCCTGCGCACTTGCTAAGTGCGCAAGCATCAGGTCTGTATAAATAGGATAGGTTCACAAAGGTTAAGTACGCAGAACCATTTGTTTAGACGAACTCAGTTTTGCTAAGTACGCAACTTGTATTCTCTCTGTAACCGTCGAGTGTTTATAATACAAAGAACGTTTATTGTGACTCTCGTGTTTGGTTTACTTTGTTTAGTAAGACTCTCCACCTAGTCACGGGTATTCCGCAACCCGGTGCGACTAGTAGACCACTTGCATGTGACGATCCGACACACACGAAGGGACCTACAAGTGGTATCAGAGCATTGCTCTTGAATTCGAGTGTTGTAAGTGAGTTTGGAGACGTTTTACTGAGTTTTACAAGCAAAAAGAGGTATTTTTGTTGATTTGTGTGATAAAAAAGGGGTAGCTCTTGAGCACTTTTTTAGAAGCAAAAATCTCTCAAAAACCGATTTTTGTTGTGTATTTGTGTGTTTTGAGCATCAAAGGTTGGTTAGAAACTTGTTTCTGATCCTTTAGCTCGATTGCATTGATCATCAGCCTATTTTTCACTATCTCCGGCGAGTTTCAGGTGAACGGAAAAGTTTGGTGAGAGTTGCTGAAAAGGTGTCCTGCGTACTTACCATTTTTGGTAAAAAAATTCAGTTTTCTGCGTACTTACTAACTACGCAAGAGTTATCTCCTGCGTACTTACAAGTGCGCAAGACTGAACTTGTGCGAACTTAAGTTATATCCTGCGTACTTAATATTTCCTCCTGCGTACTTACAAGTACGCTAGAGCAAGTCTTAACTACGCAAGACCATTTCTCAAGTGCGCAAGGCCAAAACCAAGTGCGCAACAGTGTCTGATTTTTCTAATTTTTTTGACCAAGTAATTCACTATGTCGAACCTTCAGAATCTTGGAAACATGTTAAATTATGATAATGAGATCGGTACACCTCAGAAACCGCCTAAACTATTAAATGTAAACGATTATTCCAATTGGAAGGCGCGTTTTGAGCACTACATTTCATACACCGACTCATCATTATGGATACCAATCATTGAGGGATATAAGCATCCCACACACATCTATCTTGATGAAGAGGTGCCAAAGCCCATCTCTAAGCTTGATGAAGAACAAAAGAAAGCTTATGATCGGGAAAAGAAGGCTCTTGGCTCAATCACTATGTCATTAACTCGGGAATTGTTTCATAGTTTCCGAGGCTATGACACCTCCAAGGATCTTTGGAAAGCACTTCAGAAAAGATTTGAGGGGAACTGTGACATTAAGAAGAGTAAGCGGGATCTTCTCCGAAAGCAGTATGAATGCTTCAATTTCATGGAAAATGAATCGTTAGATGATCTCATCTCTAGATTCTATCATTTACAAACGGAGTTGAAAGCTTTTGAACTGAAATATCCCGATGAAGAACTGGTGGAAAAATTTCTTGATGCTTTGCCACCAAAGTTTGAGATGTATACAACCCTGATGAGGGAAAATCCTAAATTCTATGAGTTAACAGTAGATGAGGCTATTGGTAAGATTCAAGCTCATAACATGAATCTTATAAAGAATGAGAGCTCGAGAAGACCTCAGATACAGGACCCTTCCATGTATCATGGGACGACTTCCACTTCAAAATCATCGGGCTCTGGAATTGCCCTCTTTACTGGACACTCCAATGAAGAAGACCACTCAAATGGGTGTGGTGGTCATGCTTGTTATGCATCCGGATCAGGGTTGGGAACTAATCATCAACACACCTCAAGAATTCCTCCAGCTACGTCTTCATCTAACCATTCTGCAATAGTCAAAATAGCTGAAGATCATGTAGCATTGTTTTCATCATGTATGCTTGCGTATGAGAATTTCATAGGCGGCAAGCTAACGGATCCCGAAACTATTGAAGAAGACTTTAACCAAATGGATCCTGATGATATTGAGGACATGGATATTCAATGGAATATGGCCATGCTTTTGAGGAGGGCCAAGCGTTTCCTGAACAGAATAGGAAGAAAGTTCATTGGTGGACATTCTAATGCCAAGGTTGGATTTGATAAATCTAAGGCCAAATGCTACAAGTGACTGAACTATGGACACTTTGCTCGTGAGTGTCAAAAAGACCGAGCACCGGCCTCTGGTTTCACCAGACCTAGCCAGGGAAACAGCCACGGCCACAACAACACTAGCCACCACAATCAACACCAAGGTGGTTCGTCAAATGCACTTGTAGCTCAGCATGACAAAAACTTTGATTGGGGTGTTCATCTAGAGGATGCCATCATTGCTCAAATACAGGTTGGTCTCTTGGCTGAGATCATGGAGCTGATGGAGGCTGAGAGAAAAGAAGCTGAGGAGATGGAAGCTTCTGTAGCTGTTGAAAAGGAGTCTACCACTGCCGTTGCTCTCATGGCCATTGGAGAAGCACAGAGTTCATCATCTGAGGTAGATTCTAACCCTTTCTCTGTTATTTCTTGTTCTAAATGTCTAGGGCTAGAGCTTGAAATTTCTAAGCTCCAAGACAAAATTGAACCCCTAACTATGGCAGCTCATAATTACAAAGAAAACGAAAAACGTTTTAAAGAGTCTGTTGAAACGTTGAAAGAAGAAAAATGTGAATATTCTTTACAAATAAGTGAGCAACAAGTTCACTTGGATGTTGCGTATAGGGGGTTAGAAAAACGGAACAATGAAATCAACAAACTGCAAAATGAGATCCTGCAGTTAAAATGTACAAATGAGAAGTTGAAAAACTCTCGCTTTGTGGTGGAGCACTACGAATCAGTAGTGAGGAAATTGAAGTGCCTAGTTCTTGGTACCAATGCCATTCCTCCACCAATAAGTGGGAAGTTTGTCAATAGCTTGATAGACATTGATCTCACCTGTCTAGATGAGTCCTCTGATAAGGATGATTCCCCTAAAAAGGATGAATCCTCAAGTAAGGCTAACTCCACATCTAGTGAGGAGTATGTTACTGCTTCTGAAGATGGGTCGGTTAACACTTGCCCTGAAGGAGTAGTCTCTGAGGAGTTGTTGACCGAACAGAAAGTCCACAAAAACATTATCACTAATGGTGATAACTGCATTTTAACTGAACCTGATATCATTGAAACAAATGATAAACTTAAGGTAATGCTTTACGGGGGTTATAAAAATATTAACCAAGTTAAGAAAGAGGCTTTTTCAGCTCATTATGGGCTTGGTTACAAAGAGAATTTGCAAAAGTATTATACCCCCAAAAACCAAACTGAAAAAGGTCAGACTCCTGTTCATAAACCAACTCCTCCTGCTCATAATGGAGAGTTATCTAAGGCCAGATCTAATGAGCCTTACAAGAGAACTCATGTGGACAAGAGGATGTGTTTTCATTGTGGCATGGTTGGTCACATTCTTGTGAACTGTCCATAAAAGAATCAAAGGAAACGGCATGTTGTCTCACAGCCAGCCGTTATCCCTAAGTCGCCAATAGTGAAACCTCCCAGAAGTCCAAAGCAGAATGTGGTGAAACCACCAGTATAACCTATGGGAAAACCTAAGATTAAATCTGAGGCCAAACCATCTGTTGCAAGAAAGGTAAAGCAACCAGCTGTACCTCGTGTGTCTACATCTGGTAGTATACGCACTGGTGAGAAATCTGTGGCTAGACTCTCTAAGCCACAAAGAAGAAGAAGAAGGAATAAGAGGTTGAGAAAGCTGGAACAGCTGACTAAGACTCAATCAGGTGAAGCTTCCACAAGTTCACCGGCTGTGGTTGAGCCAATGTCTACTGTTCTGGTTAAGAATCAAAAGAGATCCTGGAACAAGAAAGTTAAAGGTTCTCAATCTCCTGTTCCAAATTCATCCAAAGATTCACCAATTTTGAACAGTCATCATGACTGTGAGTTGAAAGAAGTAGTTTATTTTGAGAAGGATGGACGACCCAAGACCACAATGGCTTGGGTCTCCAATTCTAACTAATTCTTTTGTTACTCGTGCAGGGACGTCCGAAGGGTACTATCTCAAACCGTTGGTATGTAGATAGTGGATGCTCCCGGCACATGACAGGAAACATGGCCATGCTTCAAGATGTTAAACCATTCAGAGGCGGCTATGTGGCCTTTGCGGGAGAAAAAGGCGGCAGCATCACGTGTCAAGGCGTGGTTTCAAACGGTTGTGTTAGCTTTGACAATGTCAACTTTTGCGAGCAGCTGAAGCATAACCTGTTGAGTGTCTCCCAAATGTGTGACAAGGAGTACTCGGTGATGTTTGACAAGTCAGAATGTCTGATTCTCAAACCAGGTTTTGAGGTTCCCGAAGACTGGATTCTGATGAGAGCACCAAGATCAAACGACACTTATCAGATCGATATGAGCGTGGCAAAAACCACCTCATCAGTTGCTACTTGTTTGCTTACAAAAGCGACAGAACTTGACTCCATCTTGTGGCATAGGAAACTCGGACATATTTCTTATCGTAAAATGAATCATCTTGTCCGAAACGGTTTGGTAACCGGGTTCCTAAGTTGAGTTTTACCGTTGCAGATGACTGTATGCCGTGTAAAAAGGGCAAACATCAACGGAAGTCTCACAAGCCCAAGCTCCAAAACTCTATCGATACCCCTTTGGAGCTATTACACATGGATCTGTTTGGCCCCATAAGTATCAGGAGTATTGGAGGTAAGTCGTTCTGTCTAGTTGTAACTGATGATTTCTCGTGTTTTTCTTGGGTGCATTTTTTAGGTATAAAAGACGAGACTGCTGATATTCTTCAATACCTGATCCTGAGCTTGGAATCTCTTTGCAAGCTGAATGTTAGAAGAATAAGGATTGACAACGGAACTGAGTTCAAGAATAATTTGATGGAACTTTTCTGTCTCAAGAGAGGGATCCGTCACGAATTCAGCGCGCCGTACACACCTCAGTAGAATGGAGTTGCTGAACGGAAGAACAGAACACTGATCGAGACTGCAAGGACTATGCTGTCAGATGCAAAGCTTCCTGTCACTTTCTGGGCAGAAGCAATTAATACAGCTTGTCACGTCTTAAATAGGGTTCTGGTTGTGAAAAGGCACAACAAGACATGTTATGAGTTGATCAACAATCGACTTCCCAATCTTGATTACCTAGTTCCTTTTGGTAGTCCTTGTTCCTTGTTGCTACAGTATAAAGACTGTCAGTCTAAATTTCATGCGAAAGCGGTGGAAGGCATCTTCTTAGGATATGTTGCCAATTCGCCCTGCAAGAGAGTGTACAACATAGGAACTCGTACTGTCGAGGAATGGTTTGAAGTGGACTGTAGTAAACACAGCACTCCACCAGAACCAAAAGGTCCAGCTTGGGGTTTTGATTATGATGCGCTATTCAAGTCCTTCAATCTTCCTGACTTATCTGCAGAAGACGCCGCAAATGTCTATGATTTATTGCGTGGCGACAATGACTCTAGTTTTTCTACCCGTGCTACTGTACCAATTATAACTCCTAATTCCAATGTTGCATCTGCATCTGGAACTCATGACAGTGATAACAGTGAAGGTGTTCATATTGTTGGAGATGACGCTCAAGCCAATCCTAACACAATTATAGGAAATGAAGCTCCAGCTGATCCAATTAACATTGAATCTTCTTCCTCTGGAACACAGGAAATGGGGGACTTAAGCACAAATCTAGATCCAGAAATTCAAGAACCAATTGTACCGGAGACGAGGGTGCATAGGAATCATCCAATCGATAACATTATTGGTGATCCTTATGCCGGTGTTCAGACTCGTCATAGAACCATCACTGAGAACACTAGTCTTTACACAGAGATATTTGACACTGGTGTCATGGAAACATGTCTGCATGCTGCATTCGTGTCCCAGGTAGAGCCGAAGAATGTGAAGGAGGCTCTCGCTGACAACTGCTGGATTGAGGCGATGCATGATGAACTGTCTCAATTCTAAAAGTTGCAAGTGTGGGATTTAGTTGACTTGCCAAAAGGCTTTCAGCCAATTGGTACCAGATGGGTGTTCAAATGCAAGACGGATGATCGTCATGTAGTTGTGAAGAACAAAGCAAGATTGGTTGTTCAGGGTTATTATCAACAAGAGGGCTTGGACTACAATGAAATATATGCCCCAGTTGCTAGAATTGAGGCCATTCGACTGTTCTTGGCTTATGCCACATATGTCGGCTTCAAGGTCTATCAACTTGATGTGAAGAGTGCTTTCCTTTATGGTAAGGTGGATGAAGAAGTCTATGTCACTCAAACTCCCGGTTTTGAAGATCCGTATAATATCAATAAAGTGTACAAGCGCGACAAAGCACTTTATGGTCATCATCAAGCACCGCGGGCATGGTATGAGACATTATCTAAGCATTTACTGTCTAATGGTTTCGACCGTGGACAGATTGACTCGACTCTCTTCATACGGAAAGCAGGAGGTGACATTCTTCTTGTGCAAGTATATGTCGACGACATTATCTTTGGGTCGACCAATGAAGGGATGTGTAGGGAATTCGAGTAGGTGATGAAGTCCAAGTTTGAAATGAGCAATATGGGTGAACTGTCATTCTTTCTAGGTCTGCAAGTCAGTCAAAGAGACAATGGTATTTATCTACATCAAACTAAGTACGTGCAGGACATCTTGTCAAAATACAAGATGAGTGATAGCACTACTTATGGCACACCAATCCCAGTCAATCATGGTTTGCATCCCGACAGAGATGGAAAGGATGTGGACAGCAGGTTGTACCGTGGGATGATCGGATCACTTATGTATCTCACAGCTTCAAGACCCGATATAATGTTTGATGTGTGCTTGTGCTCAAGGTTTCAGTCACAACCGAAGGAGTCTCATATGATAGCAGTAAAGAGAATTTTCAGATACCTGAAAGGGAAACCCCAATTAGGTCTTTGGTACTCTAAGCAGCTGTCATTCGACTTCAAAGCCTATAC
Source organism: Smallanthus sonchifolius (assembly GCA_023525975.1). Taxonomy (NCBI): domain Eukaryota; kingdom Viridiplantae; phylum Streptophyta; class Magnoliopsida; order Asterales; family Asteraceae; genus Smallanthus; species Smallanthus sonchifolius. The sequence goes on along the minus strand of CM042021.1, from coordinate 64,821,510 downwards.
TGATTCAGATTATGGCGGTTGTAACCTTGACAGAAAGTCAACTTCTGGTGGATGTCAATTCTTAGGAGACAGGCTGGTCTCCTGGCAGTGCAAGAAGCAGTCAACGGTTTCTGTCTCAACTTGTGAAGCAGAGTACATTGCTGCAGCTAGCAGTTGTTCTCAAATATTGTGGATTCAACAGCAATTGCGAGACTACGGCTTGAACTTCACTGGAACTCCTCTATTCATTGACAACAATGTCACCATCTCTATCACAAATAACCCGGTGAAACATTCCAAAACTAAACATATAGAGATTCGCCATCATTTCATCCGTGATTGTGCTGAAAAGCATTTAATCGAACTTGAAAAAGTTCACACGGATGACAATCTTGCTGACCTTTTCACAAAGGCATTTGATCGATCCCGTTTTGAGTATCTTGTCAACTTGATAGGAATGTTCAATCCTGAGTGAAAACTAAGTTTTCTTAAATCATTTCAATTCATGGAAGTTAAATTTTCTGTACAGTTCTTTTAGTTTTTAAAATATTTTACAAAAATTAAAAAAAATAAATAAATAAATAAATGGAGAAAATTTCAAAGTTAACTTGAGAAAAGAGGAAATGATAGTACATCAGAAATGATCTAAACTTCATAGACTGCTCATATGGGAAATGATTGCGTCATGCTTACTTATCTGTTTAAAATTATTATGTTTTTAATCTGTTTATTTACAAGTAATTTGAATTGTCAGTAGGCTGTGTGCGTCTTTGAATCACTAGTAGTGTGGAAACTAAATCTAAATTACAACTGTGATTTGAACCCATGTTTGCAAGCGTGTGTGAGTAAAAGATTAGAAAAAATCACTATCAGATAAAGGATGTTAGATTTTGACAATAATTTTCTTTTGAGATCAGTTTCGGGTTATGTTGTTAGCACAATTAATGCGGTTCATCTCACTGCCCATACTCACAAGTATGCAAGGAGAGATTGAATCAAGACATGTCTCTACATTAACCGTTGAGCATGTATTCACCATTGAATCATTCCTGGTTCATTGAAATCAAATCCAGATAAAAAGTTGGATCCCCTTACCTTATAATCAAACACCATGTTCATTATCCCGAATCATCATACCGATATTCAAAGAAGAAAATCACATGAAACCAAGACAAAAGAATCACTCGACTCTGAATCTTATGATTCCTGATAATCCTTATGGATTCTGCTTGATTTTTCTGTGCTAATTGATGTAACTTCATTCTAAAAATTAAGAAAATAATTGAAAAATCTTAGATGCCTTGAAGATAGTGCAAAATATCATAGCATCTCAGTGGGGTACACGTTGTATATCTTATAATTAATGCCTTAATACACAAGAACGTGATACAAAAATGCTTATAGTTTCAAATCTTATAATATTGTCAACTTGAATTACTTGTTTATGTGCTTATTATGTATGAATAAAGAGTAATACATGACATGATCCCATATTCTTTGATGTTTATATTGTATCGTTTTTGCTATAAGTTAGCCTGATATGATCCTCTGCTCGTGTCTTTGATCAAAAATAGCTTGTGTAAATGATTGTATATATCTATCTTGAAAACAACAAAAAGATTTTAAGTTTTTAAGTTTATGCATAGTAAGGCCAAAAATATTTTATGTTTAATCTTCATGAATTGCATTTGAATCCTGTTGGTTGAATATTTTTATCTTGTTCGTTATTTGACTTGAAAATATTCATAAATTCTTAGTTGAAAATTGCGCACTTAAGGGTTATGCGCACTTAACAAGTACGCACGAACATTAATTGAGGGGTATAAATCAGAGATTTAGAACTTTTCTCAAGCTTTACGCTTTCAAACCCAAAGTTTCCCCCCTGCAATTTTACTCTCAAAATCGCTTGTGTCCAATCCATCGTTTCATCCCGTACACATTGTCATCTTCGTATTTCATCTCAGTGGTGAGATTATAGGCCAATTCCATCCATTGATTCATGACATTTGGACCGTTTTTCTGACCTAGAATCTTTTTAGGTTAATTCCGACAAAATTTGGGGTAATATGGGGTTGTCTGGGTAACTTATTGACACTAGATGCTAATAGGTCACTTAATCGATTCTATAATCATCCTTTTTTAGTCTTAGATTGTTCCTTCGGTTGAAGATGAACCGACAGTGGGTCGGAGACTATCTAGGTCACAAAATGGTGTGTTTTGGTAGTTACTGGTGTCGATAATGGTCCCATGAGTTAGAATCGTTGATTCCGACTTAGTGGTGACCTACTCGACCAGGTATTGGAACAATCTGTGATGTTTTCAAGTTTCTGAAATTTTTGCTAAGGGTTGTTCCTGCGCACTTAGCAAGTGCGCAGGACCAACACTTAGAAATTTTTCCTAAATCTGAAAATATTTTCAAAGTGTAACTACTATACTATGTCATGTGTGTCTACTTCCAGTGTCATAAGTTGTTCTGAATATGTTTTCTGTGTGTGCTTGCAGGCTATGGCTCGTGCATTCACTGACGAATTTAACCTATTGGCTAACACCGAACCAGAATGGAAAGGCGCAGCCTTGCAATACAGGGAGATTGTGGATTTTCTGAACAGATCAAGAATAAGTTATGCAATCTCAGCAAACCCAACAGTCTCAAGACCTTACCTGGAGCAATTCTGGGAGACTGCAGAGCACGATTGCACGGTATCCCCGAATGTCATAAGGGCTACCGTTGACGGTCGGGCCATTGATATCTCTGAGGATACAATAAGGAGAGTATTGCAGTTCGGAGACCTTTCCACCGACCCGACATCCTATCCATATTACTACGTGGATGGGTGTTGGAGGCACAGAATGGGATATGTCGGGGCTAGGGACTATGCTTCTTACAAGAAGATGTGGGTATTGGATCAATGGTGTTACTTTGCCCATATCATGATCGTGTGCATCTCATCCAGGAAAGCGGGGAAAGATGCCATGGGTCATGACCTTGCAGCGGCCATGGTGGGCCTGCCTCTCAATCGGGGCTACAACTTATCTCGCTATATCTTCAAAGCACTCAATGACCAGATAAATACAGCAGAGAGGTTCAGGTTCCTTTTGTACCCGAGGTTTGTGCAACTCCTGATCGATGATGCATTGCCAAACCTACGTGCTATCGGGGAGAGACTGTAGGTAAAAAGGGTGGACAAGAGAGTCTTTGCTCAGTTTCTAAAGCCAGGCAGTGTAGAACCTACCCCTACACACACTGAACTCTTTGGCCACCTACTGAATGAAGCATACGTCGCTCCTGAAGATTGGAACTGGTATAGTCCCAACTCAGCACCAGAGATGAGTGATGACTTTGGTGAAGAGCAAGAGGAAGAGCATGATGATGATGAAGGTTATGATGAAGGTGATGTTGGTGGTGCTAAGGAATCCGATTCGGAGGCAACAGAATCAGATTCTTCTGATTCCGATGACGCACCATCACAGGCACATCCGAGAAGGTCGGCACAGGTAACCCTACCTGCGTCGTCTTCAAAAAGAAAACGACAAAGCTTGAGCAGTGAATACGAGCCGGATTCCGACTCTGACGATGCTCAACAAAGCAAAGGCATGAGAGTGCCAACAAGAAAAGGGGCGATCGGTAAGAGGTTGCTATCCCCAGGGTTGAAGAGATTCCGACTGTGCAGCCTGTACAAGTTGAAGCTGCCCGTCCAGAGTCAGAATCTACCCCGCCAGCACAGCAACTGTATAGAAGGAGGAGAAGGCCACTGGTACAAGCAGATGTGGCAGTCACGGCGGTCACAGAGGTGATTCCTGTGACGGTGACCCTCCCTACTCCAACCGTCCAGGTGACGGTGACTGCTCCACTTTTCACGGAGTCAGTCACCATCACCCCAACCATAACTCCCTTCATTACATCCCCCATCCTAACACCCACCAAAGAGCCGTCAGGTCAACCCTTTAACTACGGTGATTTCACATAGGGGTTCGACTTTGACACAATCTTCTCTTCCCCCATCCACAACGCCGAAGCCTCATCATCTAGGCATCCGGATCCAAATGAAGCTAGGATCGATGTGCTAGAAACCCAAGTTGCTAGATTGTTGAAGATTATTCAAAAGTCAAAAGAGGATTCTGATGCTCAACAAGCACAGATAAACTCTCTGGCGGATGAAGTTAGGATTATGTGTAGCCAGAGAACGGGGACTGATGAACGGTTGAAGAATGTCATGGCACAGAATGAACTGTTGATGAATACTAATGACATGATTCTAGCCCACAGAACTTCCATGGAGCTAAGGCTGGATCTACAAAGGAAGGAGCACGAAGCTATGGTCAAATTAGTTGGTGAACTGACCACGAAGCTAGGTGCTCAGGGGGAGAAGGAGACATAGAAGGTGACAGAGAAAGAGAAAGACAAAGACAAAGAAAAGAAATACACCGGTGCCGAGTCTTGTCATCTAGTCGATCTGACTAAGGATGATAATAAAGACAAGGATCCTGAAGTCGGTCCTAGTGGAGGTGAGCACCTAGCTTTGGCGATTGTGCCCATCTCTTCTGTTCCATTGGCTGAGGGGGAGTCTACTCAGCAAGAGGGTGGTGATACCTCAGGTGGTGGTGGCGGAGATAAAGGGAAATCAGCGGCTGACGTGCTTAAGGACTTATCTGATGATGAGATCCTCTATTTAGAGCCTGACTATTCCAAAGAGGCACAGATCGATGCTCTCCTTAATCTGGAAGAAGGAGAGATCGACTCTGGTGATGACTGGAACGAGGATGATGATGATGTGGTGATTGAGATTCCCAAGGGCGACGGGGAAGGTAAGTATGAGTTAGAAGATGGTGAGATCTTTGAAGTACCATCGCTCGAAACAGGTTCAGTTGACACGGCAAGTAATGTTGAAACTACAACTGAAGCCTCCCCGGTCGACCCTATACATGTGGACCCCGAGGCACAAAAAGAGAAAGACATGCCTTCTGCATCTACAAAGGGTCCAGCTCCCGTGTGGCAAGAGACGTCTATCACAGACAAGCACGGAGCGACAGGTATGATCTTAGCTGTTAGGTTCGAGGAGGATAAGCAGCTGTTCGCCATCAAAAGATCTGGGGGGGTTCAATACTTGAAACCCACCAGTGAGGCGTTCAACTCTTTGCCCAAGTACGACCTAGTTAACCTCGTAAACCGCGATCTGCTAAGTCACTCGAATCATGCAGTAGCAATGGGTTTGTGGGTAACACTACAGCGGGAAGCAAGATGAGGAAAATTTGAATACCTCAAGCCTCAGGTGCCCAGAAGAGTCAAGGATAAGCACGCTATGCATCCTGTGACTAAGAAGCCCATAAAGAGATTGGTATACAAGCCAGTGCGATGTGAAACTAAGATTCCCCTAAGCAAGTTACCTCAGGTTATTCTTGGTGACATGTGGTACTGGTACGTTGATCCAAAAACAGGCGAGGCTGTGGTAATGAGTAAAGGTAAGTCAGCAAGTGGAAATATTGTTCCAAAGGAAGTGATCAGGATATTTGATGAAGTCTGCTTCATCAACTTTTCTGTGAACGATCTGGAGGTACTAGCCGACAAGTACTGCATCCACACCGACGAATGGACGAAGCTTCTCTCTGCCAAATACGACAAGTTGATCAAGTTCTGTCTTGATTACAAAAAGAAGACGGAAGCTAAGGAGCAGATGCTGTGAAGACTGAAGACCGAAGACTGAAGACGATGAAGATCCCGAGCTGTTTTCAAGGGGGAGTTTGTTGATGCACTTTCCTGTGACAACACTCTGGATAGAGTCTTAGTTTGTATGTCTAATGTCTGTAATTTGTCTTTGTATTTATGAGTCATTACGTAATAGTTTATCGAGTTGTATTTACTTTTACATAATGTATGTTGTTTTTCTGCTAAGTGTTTTGCGCACTTACATGTGCGCAGGAGAAAGCTCCTGCGTACTTAGCAAGTACGCAAGAACACCTTTGCGTACTTGTTAAGTACGCAAGAGCAATTGGTCATGCGCACTAGCTAAGTGCGCAGGAATCAGGTCTGTATAAATAGGATAGGTTCACAGAGGTTAAGTACGCAGAACCATTTGTTTAGACGAACTCAGTTTTGCTAAGTACGCATCTTGTATTCTCTCTGTAACCGTCGAGTGTTTCTAATACAAAGAACGTTTATTATGACTCTCATGTTTGGTTTACTTTGTTTAGTAAGACTCTCCACCTAGTCACGGGTATTCTGCAACCCGGTGCGACTAGTAGACCACTTGCATGTGACGATCCGACACACATGAAGGGACCTACAGGTAATCTGCTGCCTGCATGCACTCCATATCTTCTACATATCTCCAACACCCTCTTGTACTGCAATCCTTGTTCTTTCCATTCATCGGTGTACATGATTTCATTATTTCTCAACGTCCTCTGATCTTTCTTTGAAAAGTTAATAAGATTCATTGCATCAAAGAAACACACAATGACCTTATTGTCTTTATCTTCAATCCTTGCTTCACCAGTATTCACATCGACATACCACCATTTCATATTCCCAAGGAAATCTTGAGGAATCTTCTTTAATGGTATTTTGTGTACAGTACGTACTGGTTTGAATTTGTACTTCCAGGTCATTTTCCCAGTCTTTTGATCTATGTTCTTCACTCTCTTTCCTTTTTAAGGCTTTAGCCTCTCAAACTTCCCCGAACCACCTTCTCTATTGATCAGATTTGGAATCACATCAACTAAACCAAGCTTGGATCTATTAATAAGTGGCTTTGAAGCTAGACCATTCATTTCACACCTTGGCAAGGTATTGAAATACTTGATCCTCGGCTTTAAGTACTGAACACCATCAGATCTTTTAATAGAAAATAATTTTGTGTCATTATCATAAAACCAACTTATGATTCTTCCTACACACCTCTCTTTATTCACATATTTTTCTTTCTGAGCAGGTTGTGCTTGAGACTTGGGTAGCACCTTCATCCAGCTATCCACAATTTCTCTCCATTGTTCTCTAGTCATACATGTATTTTTGTACATCAAAGGTTCTTCATTGGATTGAATTGAATGTATCAGTTTCACACTGAATGTATCAATTTCTCAGTGTGAGTAGTATCAGTTTCAACATCTTTATTGGATTGAATGTTTTCATCATCAGTATCAATCTTAGAATTAGCAGTATCTTCAGGCAGTGTGATGTCTTTAAAAGAGTCCATAGAATCTGTTACTCCTTCATAAGTGAACTCAAGAATAACATCATCTTGGATGAAGTTATAAGGGACATTAAGACCATCACAGCCTTCATAAGTCACTTTATCTTGACCTTTCTCTATCTCTATCTCCACTATCTCTCCTTCTTCTATTTCATTATCCGACTCATCATCTTCTATGTCATTGAATAATTCATCAATGTCATCAAGACATGCTATCTTTTTAGCTTCTTCCTCCTCAGAATCTGCAAAGAACTCCAATAATAAAATTTCTTCTTCATTAACTCCAGAAGTATCTTTGTTTCCTTCAATGGATTGTGATGTCGACTCCCCCTGAACTTTAGATATAGGATTAACGTCAGCGTATTGACGATCACCCTCAATATTACCAGAAGGATCATTGTTTTCATCATCATGTCTTTGAATAGACTCAGTGAGACATGTATCACGTATCCTTAACTCCCCCTGAGCGTCAAGACGCTCAACAAGTTTGGACACTAATGCCTGCATGGCAGCAATCTACGTAGCTTGAGTCTGAATCACCAGCTGTGTTTGAGTATCAGTAGATACAAGAGTATCCACCTGAGTTTGTAAAGCAAGCACTTGAGATTCAAGGAAAGTAATCCTATCAGAATCAGAAGGCTTGGAAGGACCAGTCGAAGATTGAGGAACCGAAGGACTAGGAGTAGGAATAATCACAGGAGGAACAACAGTTAGATCAGGAGATGGATCTTTAGAACGTAGAGGTGTAACAATTAAGGAAGCAACAAAAGTAGCATCCTCTACACCTTGTGAAGATTGAGTAGCAGCAATTGAAGCAGACATAAGCTTTTGAGTTTTAGGATCCGGATTAAAATCACTATCAGAACTCTCATCCACCAATGTTCTTTTGCCAAGTACTGATCCGGAAGGAGGATCCCGAACAGACTTATGTCTTTGTCTTTTGGTTGTAGATTTAATACGTTTACCAGCATTAGTCAATGGTATATGAGCCAACCTTTAATAATGATCTGAGGAAAAATCTCTAGATTCATCAGATTCTGTTTCTTCAGAAATAGGTAAAATCGTATCACTTGAGCTAGAACTCGACTCATTATCTGTCACCACATTCCCTTCAGCTTCATGAATGGGTGAGTTCACAGCGTAATCAACAAAATCATCCATATTCATTCCTAGATCTTGTTCATGTTCATGAACGACCTCTTGTGGAACAGTTCATTAACAGGTATATCAACCTGAGCTTGTTGAATTAGAACTTGTTCTTGAATAGGAATTTGTTGTTGTACAGGAACTTGTTGTTGTTGAACTAGTACTGGTTGTGTGATAGGTTGTTATGGTTGTTGTTTTTGAACTAGTATTGGTTGTAAAGTGTAAAATTGAACCGTTTGTTCAAGGTCAAAGCCACCATTGCAGCTTGTAGAGCAATCTTTAATCCATCTGTACTAGCTTTACGAGGGGATAGGCATTGGATAATCACATGCATGAAGTATCTCCATTCACCAACCAAACCACCCTTACGAGCTTGTGTATCATTTGGTTTTCCACGGTAACCCATCCTCTGAAAGCATCCCATAATCAATGTACTAGGATATGACATAGGATCATCAGCAGCACCACCTAGAGCAAGAGCAGCACGAATAGTTTCTTCCGATATTGCAATCTCAGTATTGTTTACAGTGGCACGAAGAACATGAGGTTCTACGTCAGTATCTTGATGAACTGTGTCCCAAAATTGCTGAATATACACCAGACTAATGTATGGATCTGCAGATAATGCGACACGAAGTCGGGAACAATTCAGAAATCCAATAATTCCTTGAAAGTGTACAGCTTCTGACATGTTAGGATCTAACAATGCCACCTGGTTATGTTTGTATTTGACATGACGAGCCATCTGAAAAATATTTGGACAACAAACACAAACAAAAAACAAAAACAAAAAAAATTAACAAAATAAAAAAAAAATAAAATTCAAACACAAAAAAAATTTAACAAGTCCAAAACACCCTTCTGACCCCTAGGCGAACTTAATAAGTTCGCTTAGTGTTGCAAGAGGCGAACTTAATAAGTTTGCCTAGACAAGTTCGCTTGAACCTGTCTGACGTTTCAAACTCCAACCCAGATATCAACAATCTTCAAATCGATTGGAAAACTTGAAATAAGCATTTGAATCACATCGATTAGCACTAATGAGTCAATATCAATGATCAATTTCAAGATTTAAGTCTGAATAACCATCAATTTAGGGAAAAAAAGTCCCGATGAAAAACAACGATGAAACCAACTGAAAAAGGTAATTTTCTCACAATTGAACGGATGAAATTTGATAAAAATGCCTTAGGCAAGTTCGTAATTCAAATCCAAACAAGAATAAATCGGTAAACAACCCAACAATCACTGATTTTTGGAAATTTTAAAAAAATTCTCCAAACAGACAAGTTCGCTTGAAATGTGAAGAGGATGATTGATTAAGTTCGCCTGGACAAAAACCTTATACATATTAAGTTCGCTTATTTAGGCGAACTTGTTAGGTTCGCTTAACAAGCCCTAGGCAAACATAATAAGTTCGCTTCACCAACATCAGGCGAACATATTAAGTTCGCTTCACCAGAGTTAGGCGAACATAATGACTTCAACATTTCCCTTAATCAAATTTTTACCAACTGTTGGGTATAATTTTGAGACTGATGTTGTCAATCGAAATTACAGTATCGAAACTACTAGTTTCGGTTGAACTTTTGTTCAATCGAAATTACTAGTTTCGATTGAACATTTGTTCAATCGAAACTAAGTAGTTTCGATACCTATTTTTCAGGCCCATTGGGCGGTGGCTTGGAAAACAAGGCGAATGTGCTTGGCCTCCTATATATAGCAGATTATGCCCTAGGAGTGAGTGTGTGTCTCTAGAGGAAATCACCACCCCAGGGGGAGCTCACCCTGGGGTGAGACTAATTGTTAGTGTATGATCGAGCGTTTATTTTCATTTCAATCAAAGAATCATACGTTTTATGCTTTCAATTATCTGTTCTTTTCATTTTCATATGTTTCTGTTCGTGTATGTGATTCCCGCACCCGTCTCTACCATTTCTGATTCGAGAGTGATACCGGATCCAGAGATTCCGCCTCTCGATCCGGACTGTTTGAAGGATTTCTCCGCAGATCTGTGTTTGCGGATCTGCTCAGGACCTACACCAACTTTCAACCCATCACTTCCTGAACTTTCGTCAGCAGCATGTAATCGATCCAATCCCGAACAATTTAATAAAAGCTTAGAATTTTCATGGAAAATAAAAAAAAATATCTTTTTGAATTTTATCTATACAAACGGAATCACATATTTTTGGATTTTTATCTGTACAAACCGGAATCACATATTTTTGAATTTGTATCTGAATAAACTGAAATCACATATTTTTGAATGAACATCATGAGCAAGAAGATCATATCAGTATCTGAGTAGTTCATCACACATTTTAGTAATAACCAAGGGTAACCTATGATAAGAAACAATCCAACTCATTATTGTGTGCTTTACATCTTTTTCATTTTTATACATTCTTTTCAGTATTTAAATAATATTTGAAATGATACGCGATAAATTTCAAAGTAAATGAGATCAGATTATGAAAAGCCCAATTATTCAAACCGAATTTGTAATATAAAGCATGAATTCTTAAATTTGTCAATATTATATGATTTGAAACTATAAGCGTTTATTCTCCAAATTCATGTGATTTAGTACCATTTAGATGAAAAACATCACGTACCCCACATATATGCCAAACAGAAATAAAAATTGCACTATCTTCAAGACATATACAGTTTATTTTAAGATTAGATCAATTTCCAAGATGAAATTATCTTATTTAGCACAAGAATAGAAGCAGATCCCAAAGGATATAAGAATCATGATGATTCAGAATCAGAAGATTCTAATGAATTGGCTGTATAATGAGAATCAACAGATTCTGGTATGAGGATCCAACTATTATCTGGATAATATTCAATGGAGTCAGACTAGATGATGTATCTAACTGATCGAAGGGCGAATATATGTTTCAACAGATTTTAAAAGCATATCTTAGTTCAACAATACATTGCATGTTTTTTGGGGCATGGGCAGTAATGTGAACTAAAATAGATTTGTGCTAAAGATATAATTCGACATTGGTCTCATGAAATTCTTTAAAACCGTATATTCTTTATCTGATAATGATCTTTTACACACACACCCAGGCATATAATAGATTCAAATCGTAGATGTAATCATATCATATTTAATTTTCACACTACTATTAGTTTCAAAACGCTTCTAGTCTATTGACAATTCAAGTTTCAAAAATCATACACAACTTTAAAAACAGATTATCAAGATTAGAGCATTCAAAACACTATCATTTCTCATTTATGCAGACTTTGAAATTTAGATCAAATCAACTCAATTTAATCAATCATAAATCAAAGGACTACTAAGGTCGTGTGAAATGAACTAATCACTGATGTACTATCATTTCTTCTCTAACTTAAAATGACGTCAAATTTTATATTTTTCACTTTGTTTTGACTTTTAAAATTTTTTTTGTGTTTGAAATTTTTTTATTTTTGTTTTGTAAAATTTTTTTGTTTTTGTTTCAAATTTGTTCAAAGTGAACTGGTCATATGACTTAGGCAGTGAGTTGAGGATTATATTGTGACACTTCTGATTTTCACTACTTGTACTCATTCTAGACTTATCAATGAAAATCCGCATGACATTTCATTTTACTTGAAATCCTATTCAGACGTTGTTACAATACTAGTTCACATGTGAAACATTACGTTTATGCTTGATTTCAAAGACTTATACTTATCTGTGATTGATTCATGGATCGCACATAGACTTAATTGATCTTTATGACACATTAAATACACATGAACCACCTCCATAAGTCTCAAACATGTTCTTACAACCCATTCAATGTGAATTGATGCTTAAAAGTACTAGTTAGTACTTTCGTGCGATCGTTCGCCTTTTAAACCGTCGTTAACTACGTACCGTCCACGACCGACAAATCGTTTAACATGACATTAATTTATGTTTTAAATGTTTAAAATATTCATTTTTTAATTAAAACAAAGTTTGTTTGCAAAACTTTCAATAAATAAATCTTGAAATTCGAAAAACGATCAAAAAGTCCGTTTTCTCGCCCACCGATCGCCAAATACTATACGCGAATAACGTAACTTTAACTTAAATGTTTTTCGCTAAACATACTCTTTTTGTTATGACAATCAACTTTAATGTTGAAAACATTTGCCAATTTCGCTTAGAAATGCTTAAAATCGCAATTTTCGAATGCGCGCACTCAACCGGATCAAGCTAGGACCCAACCCACCTACTCTTTGACCTAGCCCAAGCAAGAAATCACAAAAAACCCAGCCCCATTGAGGAAAATTTCATAGATTTGAGGGCCCTAAAACCCTAAATTGCTTTCCAACACATTCCATATTTACACCCCTTCAACCATTAGTATAAATAGGAGGTTTAGGATCTTGTTTTCTTTGCTAATTTTCCATCAAACCCTCCCAATCCCTCCTAAGTTGTGAAATCCCTTCCCAACCTTGAAGATTTCGAAAATCCCTTAGCGGATTCTAAGGGTTTGAAGATCAAACAAGTAAGTAACCCTCCGAAGTTGAATACCGTCTTTTTATTTTATTCTTTCTTCATCCCCTCAATCTTTTTCTATTTTCTATCCAAGATCACTTGATCATGTGAAAACTCAGCCCTAAAAACCCTCTAATAATCTTAATCAAACTAATAAATCAAGCTAACATCACCAACTAACAAACAAAGGATCCCGTTTGCAATGGCGGCTATGCCGTCGCATTATACGAATCCTCAAGACAACTATTGCAAAAGTGGCTCTGCCGATGCTTTAGTATGTTCTTGCTAACTTAAAACATGTTATTTATTCTATATTATCACTTATATGAACTCACACGCTAATTAAATATAGAATCCGCTTGCTCGTGTTGGCTATGCCAATTGCATTCTGTGATTCTCCAAAACGCTTATGTGAATATCATGGCTAGATCAGTGACACGGGATGTTTTGGCTAACCTAATCTGATTATATTATGTATTATAATAACATAATAACATTCGTCTAATTTTTATTTGCGCGTTCGGTAATCTTAAAACCCTAAACGGACCACTTAAGTGCAACCATTGATTTTAGACAGAAACTGTGCTGATTTTAACTGAGCGTAACTTGACCATAATTAATCTAAACTGAGAAAAATCAGTTTCAACGTCGTATTTCGTCGAATTTCCTTTCCAACCATAATTGGATCGTTTTCTAATTCAAAAGTATGACTCCGTAGTAGCCAAAACGGGACAGAAACCTTTTTTCAGTACCTTCTGTCTTGTTGGACTATTTTGGCTATGATCCGAGTCTCAAATGGAAAAACTTTCTAAAAGCACCTTCTTCGGGACGAATTAAACTAATTCCCTGTAAAATTTCTTAATTTTTAGACGTCGTTTGATATTTTTAACAATCCCGTTTCTGTTCAGCTACTTTGCTGTCCAAATCTGAAAATCAACTAAAACTCTATTTTTGCAACTAATTCCTAATCTTATGACCCGAACCGCCTATCTAACACTCATAACCATTGAACCTACCCTAAAACTGGTTTATTTATTTGTTTAGGGTCTGGTCTGTGATTCATCTCGTCTATTCGTTCAAGTTTCTTATCTCGTCTAGATTTCAAGGTGAGACTTCATAGCCCCACTTTATTCAAATCGTTTTGGGGGAAACATGTACGCGTTGGCACGCATTAAAACACGTTTTCAAACAATTCTAAAACAAGGGAATCATATATGTATGTGAGTAAATGAACACAACATGAAATCCTTAACTTGAAACTTTCAAGCCAACGGTAGTACAGATATGGGCCATAGGATGGAAACCGCATATACTTTATGAACTTTTGGTTGGACATCTTATTCGTTATTAGTGCAACTTGCGAGTTGTACCACTTATTCATTACTCATCATTTTAGGTTGGATTTGCTAATCATGTGTTTGTTTTATTACGTGCTATATCATGATCTTGGAATATGAATTGTCACCTTTGCCAAACTTATACTTTTATTAAACCTGTGATTTCTCACCAACTATTTTTAGTTGACACTTGTTTTTCGTACATGTTTCAGGTGATTAAGCTCGTGATAGGTCAAGTCAATATTACATAGGATTTGCCTAGATATCAATTGAAGAATCTTATTTTAAGTTGCTTGTCTTTTGAACATGTTATCTGTTTGGTTTAATTCGAAACTTATAATTGGGATTTTTTTTTAATATTATGAAACTTTAATAGTAAATGTCTTTATTCCATTGTGTTCTTTTGTCAATTAAGTCGCACCCGTGGTTAAGATGCACGGTTGGGGTGTGACAGATTGGTATCAGAGCCGTGGTTATAGAGAATTAGGTAACCATTTGACCTAGACTATAACCTAAGCTCCCCTTTGAAACTTATATGCTTATGTGATTCTAATCCACTAACTCTCTTACCTTTAGTATGTCGTCGTACTCTGCTGACATCTCTAGCAATTCAAGCCTTATTTCCGACGATGGGTCCCAAAGCCCAATTAGTTGGAGTAGGCTAATCTCACCACGATTATCTTTCTCTGGAAGCCTGCTACCCTCGAAACATAATGTCAAGCCCGAGTTAATCTCCGATGCGACAAGCCGGCCTGCACCGAAGCCTGAAGTAATCAACATATCAAGTGATTCGGAATCCGAAGACCAAGAGAGCCATGTTGGAACCACTTCTGAGGCCCAACTCCCGTTCAAGAAAAGAAAGCTGACTTGTGAAGCTGAATCCAACTCTTGGGCAAGGCCCAATCCATAATGTTCTCATCAAAATCAAAGGCTTGGATAGTGATACTAGAGACACGTGTAATCTGGAAGGGTGAGCGCCTGTACACTGGGGGTCTTGTCAAAGGAAAGTGAGGCACGTTCGTTACGAGTCGCACTTACCTGTGGACCCTTGGAGTGAGTGCTCACTTATAGGCTAAAACACGTCTCACTAGTATCATTCATCCAAAATCTTGAATTTTGACTAGTCAGTTTTGTCTTTATATTTCATTTGTAATTCAACATATATGTTTTAAATATATGTTTTATTTATCTTGTAAGACATTAATATTAATGAATGAGTGATTTTATTTATAAATATTGTCACTTTTAATTCTTGAATGTCTATCCTAACTACCGACTTTTGATTTCTTTTTCGTAGAATGCCTCCTCGTCGTGATCCTGATAACACCGTGGCTAACACCAGTGAAGCCTCCGCCGAAACCACCGCTATAGCCACCCTGCTCACTCAACAACTTGCTTCGGTCTTACCCACTATTGTCACTCAAATCAACAACTCCACCGGAGGATCTAGTGGGAGTGTTTGTACTTTCAAGCACTTCAAATCTTGTAACCCACACAAGTACCTTGGATGTGAAGGTGCGACAGGGCTATTGCAATGGTTTGAAGGCATGGAGAACACATTTGAGATGAGTAACTGCCCCGATGAACTTAAGGTAACCTTCCAAATGAGGGCACTGACTTGGTGGAATGCTGAAAAGAAAATTCGGGGTAGGGAAGGAGCTCTTGCTATGACTTGGGATAAGCTCAAGGAAATTATGATCGATGAGTTCTGTCCTAGCAATGAGATGAAGAAGTTGGAGATTGAGCTGTGGGACCATACCCAGGATAGTGGGGAGAGTGAGGCGTACACCACACGCTTTCATGAACTCTGCATCATAGTCCCTCATCTGGTTACACCCTTGACCCGAATGATTGATCGTTATATTGGAGGCCTTCCGCCTCAAATTCGGGGTACTGTCATGGGTAGTAGCCCATCAACACTTGAAGCTGCTATTCGTTTATCTGCGTCCTTAACGGACCATATAGTTAAGTCTGGAGTTCTATTCAGGAAAGGAGACAAGAGAGTTAAGGAGGAAGTGGCGAAAAAGCCTGAGTATCGCCACAAGAAGCAAAAGACCTCTAAAAGCTTTGCCATGGTTACCCCAGCTGTTCCTGTTGCCCAAGTAGCACCTAGACCTGCACCTGGCAGGAGTCCATATAGTGGACCTCACCCGCTGAGTGCAAGGTGTCAATACCATCACCCTACTACTGTTCAATGTCGTTCGTGCACTAAATGTGGAAGGCTTGGTCATTTTGCTAACGCTTGTCGCGTAGCTGAAAAGGCTGCTACTACCCAAACTGCCACTCCTGTCATCATCAATGGTAGGGCCTGTTATGAATGTGGTGCTCCTGCTCACTACAAAAACCAATGCCCGAAGCTCAACAACAATAACCGAGGTGCACGTGCTCGCACTTTTGCCATAGGAGCAACCGAGGCCAGAAATGACAATGCCGTGGTTACTGGTACGTTTCTCATCAATAATCGTTATGCCTCTATCTTATTTGATACCGGAGCGGATAAAAGTTTTGTCTCCTTAGAATTTGAACCTTTACTTAAAACTTGTCGTACCGCTCTTGAACCTTCTTATACTATAGAAATAGCTGATGGCAAACAAACTGTTGTGCATTCCGTTGTCCGAGGTTGTGCTCTAACTCTCAACGATCACACATTCTCTATCGACCTGATTCCCATCACTCTTGGGAGTTTTGATATCATCGTGGGAATGGATTGGCTATCCCACAATCATGCGGAAATCAACTGTTCGGAGAAACTCATTCGCATCCCTCTACCATCCGGTGAGACCTTGAAAATCTTTGGAGAGGAACCTTGCAAAGGTTTGAAATTCATCTCCTGCATGAAGGCACATAGATATTTAAGGAAGCGATACTATGCTTTCTTTGCACATGTTGTCGAGAAATCTGAAGAAAAGAAATTACAAGATATACCGATCATCCGAGATTTTCTGGAAGTATTCCCTGATGACTTGCATGGACTCCCTCTAACTCGACAAGTTGAATTTCGGATTGATCTTTTACCGGGAGCTAACCCCATTGCCAAATCTCCGTACCGCCTAGCCCCTTCTGAGATGCAAGAACTATCTAGCCAACTGCAAGAGCTGCTGGAGAAGGGATTCATTAGACCGAGCTTCTCACCTTGCGGAGCTCCGGTTCTCTTTGTCAAGAAGAAGGATAGGTCCTTCCGCATGTGCATCGACTACCGTGAACTAAACAAGCTTACCATCAAGAATCGTTACCCGCTACCTAGGAACGATGACCTTTTCGATCAACTGCAAGGAGCAACTTGTTTCTCGAAGATTGACCTCCGATCTGGGTATCATCAACTCCGAGTCCATGAAGAGGACATTCCCAAAACTGCTTTTAGAACTCGTTATGGACACTACGAGTTCATGGTTACACCTTTTGGGTTAACCAATGCGCCCGCGGTGTTCATGGACCTCATGAATCGTGTCTGCAAACCCTACCTAGATCAATTTGTCATTGTCTTCATCGATGACATCTTGATCTACTCCCAAACCAAAGAGGATCATACAACCCACCTTAAGCTGATTTTGGAACTCTTGAAGAAGGAACAACTTTATGCTAAATTCTCCAAGTGTGAATTCTGGCTTAGAGAAATTCATTTCTTAGGTCACGTGATCAACAACCAGGGTATACACGTCGATCCAGCCAATGTCACCGCTATCAAGAATTGGAGTACACCATCCACACCCTCTGAGATCCGTTCATTTCTGGGTTTGGCGGGTTATTATCGAAGATTCATCCCGAACTTTATGAAAATTGCCCTGCCTCTCACTACATTAACTCAGAAAAATAAGCCTTTCGTCTGGGAACAAAAGCAAGAACATGCGTTCCAAACTCTTAAGCAGAAATTGTGTAACTCCCCTATTCTAAGTCTTCCTGATGGCAATGATGATTTCGTTGTATACTGTGATGCCTCAAACCAAGGTCTTGGTTGCGTGTTGATGCAACGAGACAAGGTCATAGCCTATGCATCCAGACAACTCAAGGTTTACGAAAAGAACTACAACACTCATGACCTTGAGTTGTGTGCGGTGGTCTTTGCTTTGAAAATCTGGAGACATTATCTCTACGGCACTAAATGTGTGGTTTTTACTGATCACAAGAGCCTTCAACATATTCTGAACCAGAAAGAACTCAACATGAGGCAGCGACGTTGGGTTGAATTACTTAGTGACTACGATTGCGAAATTCGTTACCACCTGGGGAAAGCTAATGTGGTGGCTGACGCCCTTAGCCGTAAGGACCGAATCAAACCCACCCGTATACGAGCCATGGGAATGTTGGTCCAAACCAGTCTCAAAGATAAGATCCTCCTAGCTCAAAAACAAGTTGTTGCAAGTGATGAGTTGAAGAAGGATTTGGATTGTGGTGTCGAAAAGCACTTGGAACCCAAACCCGATGATCTCCTTTACTTCATGGGTCGAATTTGGATCCCCGACTCAAGTGAGCTCCGAACTCTTATCCTTGATGAAGCACATAAATCCCGTTATTCTGTTCATCCCGGTGCTGATAAGATGTATCACGACTTGAAAGAGTTTTATTGGTGGCCAGGAATGAAGAAAGACATCGCCCTTTATGTATGGAAGTGTCTTACTTGCTCTAAAGTTAAAGCTGAGCACCAGAAACCATCTGGTCTTCTCCAACAACCCGAAATCCCACAATGGAAATGGGAGCAATTTTCCATGGACTTCATCACTAAGCTTCCGCGAACCTCTAGTGGTCATGACTCCATCTGGGTCATTGTTGACCGCTTAACGAAATCCGCTCATTTTCTCCCAATCCGTGAGGACTACAAAATGGACAAGCTTTCCAGACTCTATATCAATGAGGTCGTGACACGTCACGGTGTCCCTCTATCCATTATCTCCAACCGTGATAGCCATTTTACCTCCCGATTCTGGCAATCTTTACAGAAAGCTTTGGGAACTCGTTTGAACCTTTGCACGGCTTACCATCCCCATACTGATGGTCAAAGTGAAAGGACCATACAGACCTTCGAAGACATGCTCCGTTCTTGTGTGATTGACTTTGGAGGATGTTGGGATCAACACTTGCCACTCATCCAATTCTCTTACAACAATAGTTACCATACGAGCATCAAGTGCGCCCCTTTCGAGGCTCTATATGGTAGGAAGTGTCGATCTCCGGTGTGTTGGACCGAGATCGGAGACGCTCAAATCACAGGTCCCGAACTCATTCAAGAAACCACGGACAAGATACTTCAAATTCAAGAAAGACTCAAGGCCTCTCGCGATCGTCAAAAGAGTTATGCTGACAACCGTAGGAAGTCCCTTGAATTTCAAGTCGGTGATAGAGTCTTACTCAAGGTTTCCCCCTGGAAAGGTGTTGTCCGATTTGGGAAGAAGGGAAAGCTAGCCCCTAGGTTCGTTGGGCCATTCGAAATTCTTGAAAGGATTGGCCCAGTAGCCTATAGACTCAAGCTACCAACCAAAGTTTGTAACGTTCATGACGTTTTTCATGTATCAAACCTTAAAAGGTGCCTTGCTGATGACACACTTCAAGTTCCTCTGGATGATGTTCGTATCGACAACTCTATGCATTTCGTCGAAAAGCCAGTTGAAATCATGGACCGCGAAGTCAAGCAACTCAAGCGTAGCCGCATCCCTATCGTGAAAGTTTGTTGGGAAGCCAAGCATGATCCTGAGTTCACCTGGGAACGTGAAGACCAAATGAAACATAAGTACCCTCATCTCTTTCTAGACCCTACAGCCTCTACTAGTTGAATTTCGGGGACGAAATTCTTTTAACTAGGGGAGACTGTGACACTTCTGATTTTCACTACTTGTACTCATTCTAGACTTATCAATGAAAATCCGCAAGACATTTCATTTTACTTGAAATCCTATTCAGACGTTGTTACAATACTAGTTCACATGTGAAACATTAGGTTTATGCTTGATTTCAAAGACTTATACTTATCTGTGATTGATTCATGGATCGTACGTAGACTTAATTGATCTTTATGACACATTAAATACACATGAACCACCCCCATACATCTCAAACATGTTCTTACAACCCATTCAATGTGAATTGATGCTTAAAAGTACTAGTTAGTACTTTCGTGCGATCGTTCGCCTTTTAAACCGTCGTTAACTACGTACCGTCCACGACCGACAAATCATTTAACATGACATTAATTTATGTTTTAAATGTTTAAAATATTCATTTCTTTAATTAAATTAAAGTTTGTTTGCAAAACTTTCCTTAAATAAATCCTGAAATTCGAAAAACGATCAAAAAGTCCGTTTTCTCGCCCACCGATCGCCAACTACTATACGCGAATAATGTAACTTTAACTTAAATGTTTTTAGCTAAACATACTCTTTTTGTTATGACAATCATCTTTAATGTTGAAAACATTTGCCAATTTCGCTTAGAAAATCGCAATTTTCGAATGCGCGCACTCAACCGGATCAAACTAGGACCCAACCCACCAACTCTTGGACCTAGCCCAAGCAAGAAATCACAAAAAACCCAGCCCCATTGAGGAAAATTTCGCAGATTTGAGGGCCCTAAAACCCTAAATTGCTTTCCAACACATTCCATATTTACACCCCTTCAACCATTAGTATAAATAGGAGGTTTAGGATCTTGTTTTCTTTGCTAATTTTCCATCAAACCCTCCCAATCCCTCCTAAGTTGTGAAATCCCTTCCCAACCTTGAAGATTTCGAAAATCCCTTAGCGGATTCTAAGGGTTTGAAGATCAAACAAGTAAGTAACCCTCCGAAGTTGAATACCGTCTTTTTATTTTATTCTTTCTTCATCCCCTCAATCTTTTTCTATTTTCTATCCAAGATCACTTGATCATGTGAAAACTCAGCCCTAAAAACCCTCTAATAATCTTAATCAAACTAATAAATCAAGCTAACATCACCAACTAACAAACAAAGGATCCCGTTTGCAATGGCGGCTATGCCGTCGCATTATACGAATCCTCAAGACAACTATTGCAAAAGTGGCTCTGCCGATGCTTTAGTATGTTCTTGCTAACTTAAAACATGTTATTTATTCTATATTATCACTTATATGAACTCACACGCTAATTAAATATAGAATCCGCTTGCTCGTGTTGGCAATGCCAATTGCATTCTGTGATTCTCCAAAACGCTTCTGTGAATATCATGGCTAGACCGGTGACACGGGACGTTTTGTCTAACCTAATCTGATTATATTATGTATTATAATAACATAATAACATTCGTCTAATTTTTATTTGCGCGTTCGGTAATCTTAAAACCCTAAACGGACCACTTAAGTGCAACCATTGATTTTGGACAGAAACTGTGCTGAATTTATCTGAGCGTAACTTGACCATAATTAATCTAAACTGAGCAAACTCAATTTCCATGACGTAGTTCGTCAAATTTCATTTCCATCCATAATTGGATCATTTTATAATTCAAAAGTATGACTCCGTAGTAGCCAAAACGGGACAGAAACCTTTTTCAGTACCTTCTGTCTTGTTGGACTATTTTGGCTATGATCCGAGTCTCAAATGGAAAAAATTTCTAAATGAAACTTCTTCGGGACGAATTAAACTAATTCCCTATAACATTTCATAATTTTTAGACGTCGTTTGATATTTTTAACAATCCCGTTTCTGTTCAGCTACTTTGCTGTCCAAATCTGAAAATCAACTAAAACTCTATTTTTGCAACTAATTCCTAATCTTATGACCCGAACCGCCTATCTAACACTCGTAACCATCGAACCTACCCTAAAACTGGTTTATTTGTTTGTTTAGGGTTTGGTCCATGATTCATCTCGTCTATTCGTTCAAGTTTCTTATCTCGTCTAGCTTTCAAGGTGAGACTTCATAGCCCCACTTTATTCAAATCGTTTTGGGGGCAACATGTACGCGTTGGCACGCATTAAAACACGTTTTCAAACAATTCTAAAACAAGCGAATCATATATGTATGTGAGTAAATGAACACAACATGATAAACGTTAAACTTGCAAATCCTTAACTTGAAACTTTCAAGCCAACGGTAGTACAGATATAGGCCATAGGATGGAAACCGCATATACTTTATGGACAACTTTTGGTTGGACATCTTATTCGTTATTATTGCAACTTGCGAGTTGTACCACTTATTCGTTACTCATCATTTTAGGTTGGATTTGCTAATCATGTGTTTGTTTTATTACGTGCTATATGATGATCTTGGAATATGAATTGTCACCTTTGCCAAACTTATACTTTTATTAAACCTGTGATTTCTCACCATCTATTTTTAGTTGACACTTGTTTTTCATACATGTTTCAGGTGATTAAGCTCGTGATAGGTCAAGTCAATATCACATAGGATTTGCCTAGATATCAATTGAAGAATCTTATTTTAAGTTGCTTGTCTTTTGTACATGTTATCTGTTTGGTTTAATTCGAAACTTATGTAATTGGGATTTTTTTTAATATTATGAAACTTTAATAGTAAATGTCTTTATTCCATTGTGTTCTTTTGTCAATTAAGTCGCACCCATGGTTAAGATGCACGGTTGGGTTGTGACATATATCCCCAGCCAGCTCATTGCTCAAGGGAGAGTCAAGACGTGCTAATTGATCAATGTAACCCTTCATCTTCAACACGAGTGTTGGCCGAAAAACATTCCTACGCATGACAACTTATATATGATCTCATCACTTCAAAGCTCTCATAATGGGATTGCTGCTGGAACATTTCCTGCAGTTTCCTAATCATGTCGTATGCTGGCATATCAACCAGATTCTTCCTAAGTTCTAGTATCATGGATGCCAGCATTAAGCACGAGAACTTGATGAAATCAAAAACATGTTTATCACGGGTCTTACGAGCAATGCCCATAGCATCAACTGGTTCTTATGGAATTGGTTCTTAGAGAACATACATCTTGTCCTCTGCCCTGTTAACTATTTTCATGTTACGACACCAATCCATGAAGTTGGAGTTGTTGAGTTTATCCTTCTTAAGGATTGACTTTACAGAGAAAGAGGAGTTGGGATTGGATTCATTAGACATCTACAAATTTCAAAAATAAAGTTTAGTATTTTCAAGCCTAACGTCCTAATTAAATTTATGAACCAATTGTAAAAATGTGTAATTAGGAATGAGATCGTGGTTCACCATTGCTTAGTGAATGGCTGAGCACTCTCCACTTGCATGGCTATGTAGGTAGGTCATAATTACCGATTGTGTCAACTACACAATTCTCGGTTTGATGGGCATGCCGAGTAATGTCAAGCTTGGGTACGTTTCCCTCAACTACGCCCACTTAATAAAACCTTAAGTCATATGTCACAATTTAGGGTGGCGTGGAAATATCTATTTTTATTTGAGATTTGCTTTAACGATTTAAATTACCGTGTAATTGTCAAAAAACATTTTGGACGACTAGGAGCATGAGCCATGTCGTGCAAATTAGTAAAACCAATTTTACTGTTTTAGTTCGTGAAACGCCTTTTAACACTCGACACGGTCCAATTTTATATACACTATTTAATCTAAATCAGTTGTTAATCGCGAACCAAATTTTAAACTAATTAACTCTTTAATTAATTTAAATTAGTTTTAAATAAAACAATTTAATTTAAAACTCGTTCTACTTTTAAATAAAAATACTTTTATTGAAATTACCTTTGTAAGAAATCTTTAAACATTTTAATTTTCTTAACGTTTTAAGATTGTGTCAAATCGTTTTAGTAAAGTTGTTCGGTTTCGTTCGAGCCATCAAACGAAAACTGAACCGGTCTAAGGGACAAAAAAAACAACCATTTTTGTCATCTCCCACTTAGTCCAAGATATCCATCTTCGTGTCTTGGTTGTCTCTGTCTTCGGTCTTCAAATCTTTGTGTCATTTGTTTTACAACTTATTTACATTTACAATAAATAATAAATAAAAATAAACCTAATTATTACATCGGGTTCCAAAAAACCCGTAAAAAATACAAAGATGATAAAAACCAAACATACACAACCACGCGACACAAATACTCGATTTAATAACACAATCAACCATAAACGAAAAAAGGCTCAATCTTTTTGTCAAACAAAAATTTGATAAATAAAACATAAGATCGACTAAAAACAATTATGTCTAAACGCGCGTAAACCTGACTCTAATACCAGTGTTGGGAATCTATGTATAAGTTTTACTTTTAAAACAGTTTTAACTAATCTTATTAATTAACAAATCAGATTTGCATTAGCGAAAGCGTTTATACATGTTAACGGTTCTAAACTGGAATCCCGTCATTGATCTGATTAGACGCGTATAAACAATAAAAAAAACTAACCACAGAGGATAAAAGTTTATAACTTTGATGATTCCCGAAAGATCTACGCTTTGGATGTAAGGCCCCTTTCCCGGGTAACCTCACTTGTTGGATTTACTCATAAACATAGTCATAAATACTAAACTTAAATTAAAAACATTCGAGAGTAGTGAAAACAAACATCATTCAAACACATAACATAACAGCGGAAGTCTTAACAATTAAAAAGACAACATTTTCTTAATAATTAGGAGTGGGATGTCAGTCGCTTGCCGGGTAACCATCACGCCTTCGCACGACCCTTCCTTTCTTTACCTGAAATGTATACTAAAAGTCAGCTAACGCTGGTGAGTTCTAGTTTAAAGCGATTAGGTATGAACATCCTTTTCTTTAAAAGTATGCATAATTATATATACATTTATAATTAATACGTATTCATAGTTTTTGCTTTTCTTTCATCATTCTTATGTGATTACATAGATATGCATTCACCTTTACTTTCCTTATCATTCATTGGTCATACACATAAAGGTGATCAACCCGTCTTTTACTGCGTATATCACAAAGACATACACCATTAAGCTACCGTCGTAGCCCTTTTACTCGTCCGGTCCTAGAAACCGTCCGGCCAACCCTCGGTCGTCCGTCTTAACCGTCCTACCGCCGTAGTCCGTCAAATTCGCTCGTCTGCCCTAAGGCATCCGTTTCCCACTTGAACTAATTATACAACCGTGCATCGATTTAGGGACTTACTCCACCGTAGTGGCCATTATTTAGTCTACCTTTCTAGACTCTCTTTTCTGGCTGCATAATAGTCAAGTGGTCGTCCGTCTACCGTAGTAGCCGTTAGCTTCGTTTCCGTCCATAACGTATACATACATTCATAACATGCAATATATATAATTATAAAGCAAGATTTCATTTATTTACGTTATGTCATTCTTTCATTCATTCTTTGTAAACATACGTTTCATTCGTTGTTCATAATTCATTTTCATATATATAGAAATATACCTTAGTATATCACATATGATCACATTGGCATTCATATCATTTATTCATTTAGTGTATACACTTCAGCCCCAAAACATTTAAAATGATTTTGCATATAACATTGAAGGGGGCACATAGAACTCACCTGATGAGCTAGTCTGGGTTGTCCTAAACAAAGGTCCAACAACGTCACATCCAATCTAAATTGATTAGTTAAATACACATCAGACCTAATCCTGACTCTAACAGTTTAACCATTCAAAACATACTGACTTTACCTAATCCAGCCTGCTGCCTGCGCACTTGCTAAGTGCGTAGGACAATACTCATGCGTACTTGACAAGTACGCAGAACATTCTTCTTGCGTACTTGATAAGTGCGCAGGATCTTCCTCATGCGTACTTGATAAGTACGCAGGACATCCTCATGTATAGTTGATAAGTACGCAGGACATCCTTCTTGCGTATTTGCCAAGTACGCAAGACCTGCTTCCCCATCATGTCCGAAATTCTTGCATGTTAACCCGATCATGCTAATCTTACAACTTTCTTTGATAAAAATGTGTGGTTTTCATTCTAGATGCTAGTTGTAAGCTTATTTTCATGTTTCATCCATAAAAACGTCTCCTATTTAGCTAAAACCCGAAAAACCCCAAAACGAACAAAAACTCAGTTTAAGGTCGAATCGTTACCTGGATTGTGATTCGGATTCGAAGGTTTTGCTCACGAGCTCAGCAGTACCGTGCTACTTCAATTCCGGGTCGATCCGTCAACTTTCTCTTTCTAGGCCCGAGCTCTCCTTTCTCTCTCTAGATGTTGCAAATGAGAGAGTTGAGGCTTTCTTGGCCCTTATATAGATGGGTTTTCTTCGGCCCGTTGGAGCCCAGCCCGAGCCCATCCATTTTCTTTTTATTTTTTTTTATGATTAAATCCCGATCGCGTTATTTATTTATTTATTTACTATTTTTGGGATGTTACAAGTCTACCCTCCTCAAAGGGGTTTCGTCCTCGAAACTGCTTATACGTTAAACAATTGAGGGTATAGTCCCCTCATCTCGTCTTCTTTCTCCCACGTCGCTTCTGACCCTTTTCTTTGCTTCCATTGTACTTTAACTAGATGAATCGACTTATTACATAGTCGTTTCTCAGCTCGGTCAATGATGGCTATTGGTTCCTCCACATAATTTAGACTGTTATCTACTTCTATCTCGTTGTAAGGTATGTGAGCTGTGTCGTCAGCTAGGCACTTGCGTAAGTGCGACACGTGGAACGTAGTAGGTCGAGTCTGTAAACAACTTGACCCACTCTCGCTAAAATCTTGAAATGTCCGACAAACCTTGGACTTAGTTAGCCACATTTTCTGAATCGGATGATTCCTTTCCATGGTGATACCTTTAACAGTACCATATCCCCTACTTGAAACTCTAAATCCCTTCTTCTCTTATCCGCGTATGATTTTTGTCTATCCTTTGCGGCTTTCATTCGAGCCTTGATTTGATCAAATTTCTCGGAAGTAGCTTTGACCACTTCGAGACTTGCAAAATCCTTCTGTCCAATTTCCCCCCAACAAACCGGAGTCCTGCATCTCCTTCCATACAACATTTTGAATGGCGGCATGCCAATAGTTGAGTGATAGCTATTGTTATATGAAAATTCTGCCAATGGTAGATCGCTATCCCAGCTCCCATCGAAGTCAATGATACAGGCCCGGAGCATGTCCTCCAAGGTCTGAATGGTCCTTTCAGATTGACCATTGGTTTGAGGGTGGTAAGCGGTGCTGATGTTCAGCCTAGTGCCCATTGCTTCATTGAATTTCTTCCAAAACCTTGACGTGAACCTCGTATCCCTGTCACACACAATCGACAGCGGCATACCATGTCTGCTCCCAATTTCCTTGATAAATATTTCTGCAAGCTTTTCAGACGAAGAAGTCTCACGTATTGGCAAGAAGTGAGCACATTTCGTCAAGCGGTCGACAATCACCCAAATGGTATCATTGCCTTTAGCTGTTCGCGGTAGCTTGGTAATGAAGTCCATCGTGATCTCCTCCCACTTCCATTCCGGTATTAGTAAAGGTTGCATTTTACCGCATGGTTTCTGGTGCTCGGACTTAACTAGAGAACACGTTAGGCACTTGTTCACGTAATCAGTCACATCATTCTTCATGCCAGGCCACCAGTACTCTTTCTTCAAGTCTTGATACATTTTGTTTGTCCCACGGTGGATAGAATAGTGAGACTTATGGGCCACATCGAGTACTTTGCCTCTAAGCTCGCCAATCTTAGGTATCCACATCTGGCGAAACCTAGTTCGTACACCGTATGCATTTGCATCAAAATTTCCTTGTTGTCCTAGTATTCTTTCGCGTTTTATTTTTCTTTCTAATAGTGCTTCATCTTGTGCCTTTGATATTTCACTCATCAAATCAGGCGTTATAATCAGCTGACACGGTTTGATTCGGATAGGTTCCGATTCTTCCTTTCTGCTTAAAGCGTCAGCCACTACGTTTGCCTTGCCTGGATGGGACAATATCTCACAATCATAGTTCTTCAGTAGCTCTAACCACCTCCTTTGTCTCATGTTTAATTCCTTTTGTTCGAAAAAGTAATTCAGGCTTTTGTGATCGGAGTAAATGGTGCATTTAACTCCATACAGATAGTGCCTCCATATTTTTAACATAAAACTACTGCCGCCAACTCTAGATCGTGAGTTGGGTAGTTAACCTCATGAATCTTTAGTTGTCGCGAGGCGTAAGAAATTACCTTTCCTCGTTGCATAAGTACGCAACCTAAACCCTGACCCGAAGCGTCAGAGTAGACTACCAAGTCTTCATTTCCCTCAGGTAGTGTCGAGACTGGAGCTTGGGTTAATCATGTCTTAAGTTCCTCAAACTCATTATTTTGGGTTGGACCCCATTCGTACTTTACTTCCTTACGTGTTAGCTTTGTCAGCGGCGAGGCTATTCTCGAGAAATCCTGAATGAATCTCCGATAGTATCCTGCCAATCCCAGAAAACTTCGTATCTCTGTTGGCGTTTTCTGGATGTTCCAACCTTTTACGGTTTTGATCTTTGCAAGATCCACCATAATGCCGTTTGGGTTTATGACATGACCTAGGAATTGGACTTCCCTAAGCCAGAACGCGCATTTAGAGAATTTTGCATACAACGTTTCCTGCTTTAGCACCTCAAGAACCTCTCTTAGGTGGCAGTGGTGATCACCCTCGCTTTTCGAATATACCTGTATGTCGTCTATAAAAACTATCATTGATTGATCCAACATGGGTCGACATACTCTATTCATCAAATCCATGAACACTGCTGGTGCGTTGGTCAATCCGAAGGACATCACGAGAAACTCATAATGTCCATAACGTGTGCGAAACGCGGTCTTTGGTAAATCTCCTTCTCTTACTTTCAACTGATGGTAACCCGACCTAAGATCGATCTTTGAGAACCAACTCGCACCTTGAAGTTGATCAAAAAGGTTGTCTATTCTAGGAAGGGGGTATTTGTTCTTTACTGTCCTCTTATTTAATTCGCGGTAGTCAATGCACATGCGCATGCTGCCGTCCCTTTTCTTTACAAATAGTACCGGAGCGCCCCATGGTGAAATGCTCGTTCTGATAAATCTTTTTCTGTTAATTCTTCTAGTTGAGACATCATTTCTTTCATTTCTGACGGAGCCAATCGGTAGGGGGCTTTGGCAACGAGCTCAGCTCCTGGCATTAAGTCAATCTAAAATTCTATTTCCCGATTGGGTGGCAACCCAGGTAGATCCTCAGGGAATACTTCCGGAAAGTTGCACACCACGGGTACATTCTTGAGTTCTTTCATTTTCATTCTATCGTCAATAACATACGCCAGATAAGCTTCGCAACCGCGCCTCATGTAAATTTCGGCCTTGATCATCGAGATGACGTTCGGCATCGTGCAATTCCAATCCCCATACACCATAATCGGACTGCCGCTGGGAGCTTTGAGGTGTATCCTCTTACGTTTACATATGATTTGAGCTTCGATGGCAGCTAGTCAACCCATACCCAATACTATATTGAATCCTCCTAAGGTGAGAAGGAATAATCTAGAAGGAAACTTATGGACCTCTATTTCTATGATGCAATCCTCTGTTACTTGGTATACTGCCAAATTTTTACCAACGGCAGTTTGTACGCTAAAGGCCTTTACTATGGTGTTGATAGTGCAATCTAGTTTACGACGAAATGCATTGGTTATAAAGCTTTTACTAGCACCAGAGTCAAATAAAATAGTAGCATGTTCATCATTTACTAGGAACGTACCTAACACAACATCAGGGTTTCCCCTTGCTTCCTTTTCAGTTAAGGCATAGGCCCGAGTCCTTGCCTTTTGCTGTTCCTGTTCCTGTTCCCTCTCTTTTCCCGAACCAGATTGGTCGACCTTCCTGCAGTTCTTTTTCAGATGTCCAAACAATCCACATACTTGACACTTGACGTTTCTTACGCATTCTCGAGAGAAGTACCCCGGCTTCCCGCACTTATAGCATGTGGTGGTGCCGATTCGACACTCGCCAAGATGTTGCCTTCCATATTTCTTGCAAGTTTCATATTCATCCGACCTTGGTTTCTTAATTTCAGTTGTTACATTCCCTTTTCCGGTGCCTCTAGACGGGTTCTCCCACTATCTCTTTTGTGTCTCAGTTGCCGGGTCCTCATTGGCATAATCGTCGTAGACGATTCCGCTCAGATTCACTACTGACTCGAAGGTCGAGGGTAGGTTAGCTTTCATATGGACACGGACCCTATGAGGTAGGCCCTTCACATAGTACTTAATCATTCATTCTTCTGTCTCCACCAGGTGGGGTACCAGTTGAGCTAGCTCTTTGAACCTAGAAGTATACTGGCGGTGCGTCTTGTTGCCAGCCTTAAATTTTAAGAATTCATTCCCCACTCTATCAATTTCGTTCTGGGACAGAACTTTTGGATTATCAGCTTCTTCAGGTCTTCCCATGTCATTCTAGCAAGAGCATTTGGCGACTTTGTCCTCTGGATGTTCCTCCACCAACTTAGTGCCTCATTGGTGAAAGAATGAGCAACATACTTAACAGCCTGGTCCGGTCGACACTCGCTGATGTTGATTACAGCGTTCATCCTCTCAATCCATTCGAACGTAGCCACTGAATCCTTGTTCCCATCGAACTTGGGTGGGTCTCCGTCCTTGAAACCTTTGTAAGTACACCCACGATTGCTTAATCCCACCTTTACTTCATCCCCATCACTGTCATACGCTCTCTCTTCATGGTCTCCTTCATCCTCCTCTCTACTTTTTTTTAGTGCCTCGGATAGTAGATCAGGCAATACTTTCTTCAGAGTGGGTACAACTTCACGGGCAATAGCATCCCTGAACTCGGGTTCCAACTGTAGACGCCCTTGATTGTCGCCCCCAGTTGGGGTCACATCTATTTCGTGCACACTCTCAGCATGTTCTGCGTGCACACTCTCCTCCTCTTCATGGCTTTGATTCAACGGAGGTCTACCGACTCAGCCACTGCGACCGCCTCGGCGTCCTGTTCTTACTCCACCAGCCATAGTTCCTAGTTTCTGATAGTTAAAAAAAAGGGAATACATCAATGCCGTTTCTTCAGATCATAGTTTTTGAACAGTACGAGCAAGGTAAATTTTTAATTACAGTGACCGGTTTGTGATTACTAATTTATATTGCTTGTCGGGTTCAAAACTCTTCAAATCGGTTGTGACATTGACATCTATTGGTTCTAAGTTAAGGTATCTATTCTTATCCAAGTGCATTAACTTTAGTACTCACTTACCGTGTTGATGTTGGCGTTGGTTACCCATACTGACATCCGTGCGTTGGTCCCATAATCAGCTTGAGTCTAGACATTTAGGGATGTCTGAATCTCTCAAACTATTGCTCTGATACAAACTTGTAAGGCCACTTTCCCGGGTAACCTCACTTGTTGGATTTACTAATAAACATAGTCATAAATACTGAACTTAAATTAAAAACATTCGAGAGTAGTGAAAACAAACATCATTCAAATACATAACATAACAGCGGAAGTCTTAACAATTAAAAAGACAGCATTTTCTTAACAATTAAGAGTGGGATGTCAGTCGCTTGCCGAGTAACCATCACGCCTTCGCACGACCCTTCCTTTCTTTACCTGAAATGTATACTAAAAGTCTGCTAACGCTGGTGTGTTCTAGTTTAAAGCAATTAGGTATGAACATCCTTTTCTTTAAAAGTATGCATAATTATATATATATTTATAATTAATACGTATTCATAGCTTTTTCTTTTCTTTCATCATTGTTATGTGATTACATAGATATGCATTC
Source organism: Smallanthus sonchifolius (assembly GCA_023525975.1). Classification (NCBI taxonomy): domain Eukaryota; kingdom Viridiplantae; phylum Streptophyta; class Magnoliopsida; order Asterales; family Asteraceae; genus Smallanthus; species Smallanthus sonchifolius. The sequence goes on along the minus strand of CM042021.1, from coordinate 64,789,737 downwards.
ACCTTTACTTTCCTTATCATTCATTGGTCATACACATAAGGGTGATCAACCCGTCTTTTACTGCGTATATCAGAAAGACATACGCCCTTAAGCTACCATCGTAGCCCTTTTACTTGTCCGGTCCTAGAAACCGTCCACCTTAAAAACCGTTCGGCCAACCTTCGGCCGTCCGTCTTAACCGTCCTACCGTCGTAGTCCGTCATATTCGCCCGTCTGCCCTAAGGCATCCGTTTCCCACTTGAACTAATTATACAACCGTGCATCGATTTAGGGACTTACTCCACCGTAGTGGCCATTATTTAGTCTACCTTTCTAGACTCTCTTTTCTGGCTGCATAATAGTCTAGTGGTCGTCCGTCTACCGTAGTAGCCGTTAGCTTCGTTTCCGTCCATAACGTATACATACATTCATAACATGCAATATATATAATTATAAAGCAAGATTTCATTTATTTACGTTATGCCATTCTTTCATTCATTCTTTGTAAACATACGTTTCATTCTTTGTTCATAATTCATTTTCATATAAATATAAATATACCTTAGTATATCACGTATGATCACATTAGCATTCATATCATTTATTCATTTAGTGTATACACTTCGTCCCCAAAACATTTAAAATGATTTGGATATAACATAGAAGGGGGCACATAGAACTCACATGATGAGCTAGTCTGGGTTGTCCTAAACAAAGGTCCAACAACGTCACTTCTAATCTAAATTGATTAGTTAAATACACATCAGACCTAATCCCGACTCTAACGGTTTAACCATTCCAAACATACTGACTTTACCTAATCTAAATTGATTTCATTAAAATCTTTTGAAAATGAAACGTCAGCGCGAACGCCGGTAAATACAATTATCTTGACACTAAAAAGCATTTGGCATAAACAAGTATTAATTCGATAATCACAACTTTATGTTCAATCTACACATTCAGCAGGGCCTCATGTCTTGACAACATCAGCACTGTATACACTGGTAGTATGTCTTTATAACAACGGGGACTCATGTCTCCTCATTTGTTAAAAAGGGAAGTACCTGTGGTAGGACATGTTTTGTAACTGTTGATAAAATTCTGTGTAAGTTCTGCTAGAGGCGAACTTGTTAAGTTAACCTAGCCTATCAAAGGCGAACTTAATAAGTTCGCCTGGTTTATCAGAGGCGAACTTAATAAGTTCGCTTAAGTCTATCAGAGGCGAACTTATTAAGTTCGCTTAGTCTGTTAGAGGCGAACTTGCAGAACAGTAGTTTATAAATAGGATGTTTCAGCAGAAACAAGAGGTGTGAAAATAGACGATATCAGAGTAGACTTGATTAGTGACAGAATCTTGTAACCTGATATTGTGGTGGAAATACAAAGCGTTTATTTACACCGTTGTTGTTGATTGAGTTACACGAGCACGTTGATCATGGATTTCAGTTTATTCACATAAAAGTCAAAAATATGTGATTCCGTTTGTATAAATAAAACTCAAAAAGATTTGTATTTTTTAGTTTTCATGAAAATTCTAAACTTTTATTAAAATTGTTCGGGATTGGATCGAATATGTGTTGCTGACGGAAGTTCAAGATTTGACAGGTTGAAGTTGGTAAAATTTTTGTTCAAGACAAAAAGGTTGAAAAGCAATTAAGTTCGCCTGTGTACAGTGAAGCGAACTTAATAAGTTCGCTTAAAACAGTGAAGCGAACTTAATCTGCTGTCTGGGGTGAAGCGAACTTATCTTGTTCGCCAGGCTTTTATTAAGCGAACTTAACAAGTTCGCCTAAGGAAGCGAACTTATTGTGAGTAATTATCTCTATCAGGCGAACTTAACCTTTTTACCCCAAAATTCTCTGGAGCGAACTTATATAGAGCGACCTTACGGTTTTTTACAAAATTTGATAAAGTTGTTGTGTAATCGATTTTTCTGGTACATTCTTACTCGGTTTCAGTTTGCGAGTACAAAGAAGGTAATCTTAACGGATTATTGTCCGTTAAATCGACGGGAAATGTTCAATTTTGAATTGTGTTCTTCGTGAGTTGACTGTTGACTGTTCTTGACCGATTAGGTTATAGAGTCTGAAATTGACCATTGAATATAGTTTGTTGTTGTTAATCGATGCTGTTGATATGTTTGTTATGCTAAATCGTTGTAAATTTGACTGATTTGTGATTTTGAAATTGAATCTGTAACGACACTCAGGTTCAGGCGAACTTGATCAGGCGAACTTGTACAAGCAAACTTGAGTAGGCGAACTTATTAAGTTCACCTCTTGCAAATCTAAGCGAACTTATTAAGTTCTCCTAAGGCTCAGAAGTGAATTTGGACTTGTAATTTTTTTTGTGTAAATTTTTTTTTTTTGTAAATTCTTTTTTTAATTGTGTGTATTATTAAGTGTGTGTTTCATATATGTGTAAGTGTACTAATGTTTGTTGTGTTGTCCAATACTTTCACAGATGGCTCGTCGTGTCGAATATAAACATAATCAAGTGGCATTGTTAGATCCTAACATGCCAGAAGCAGTTAATTTTCAAGACATCATAAATTTTCTGAATCGATCACGACTGCATGCTGCCTTATCTGCAGATCCCTATATCAGCTTGGTGTATATACAACAATTATGGGATACAGTACATCAAGATACTGACGTGGAACCGCATGTACTTCGTGCAACAGTAAACAATACTGAGATTGCAATTTCTGAAGAGACGATTCGTGCTGCTCTTGATTTGGGTGGAAATACTGAAGATCCAATATCTTATCCTGGAACTCTTATTATGGGTTGTTTTCAACGGATGGGTTATCGTGGACGACAGAATGATACCCAAGCACGGAAAGGTGGATTAGTTGGTGAATGGAGGTATTTTATGCATGTGATTATTCAATGCATCTCTCCTCGAAAAGCTGGTACTGATGGATTGAAGATGGCTCTTCAAACTGCTATGGTAGCCTTAACATTGAATAAACGATTCAATTTTCCCCTATACTTCTATCGAGAGATGGTTATGCAGATTAATCCAGCTGAAGGTCAAGGTTTCTTTAGTCAATACTCCATTGTTTGGGCACTTAGTCAATCCTGAGTATGTTGCACCACCTAATGACAACTGGTTTCATCCTGATGAAATTGCTCAAGCTCAAGGCTTACATGTTCAACAACCACAACAACCCGCACAACAACAAGTTCAACAACAACAGATACCAGTTCCATAAATACAAGTTCCTGTCCAACCTGAAATTCCTATTCCTGAACAAGTTCCTATTCCATAAGCTGAAGTTCATATACCTATTGAGGAACCAGTTCACGAAGAGGTCGTTCCTGACCTTGATCACGATCTAGGAATGAATATGGAAGATTTCGTTGATGATGCTGTGAACTCGCCTATTCTTGAACCATAAGGGAATGTTGTGATAGAAGCTGATTCTAGTTCCAGCTCAAGTGATACGATATCATCTGATGATGACAACACTGATTCTGATGACTCTAGGGATTTTTCCTCATGTCATTATAAACGGTTGGCTGCTATTCCACTGGCTAATGCTGGAAAACGCATTAAATCTCAAGCCAGACGACCACGACGAAAGTCTGTTCGGCATCCTCCTTCCGGATCAGTACTTGGTAAAAGATCTTTGGTCGATGAGAGTTCTGACACTGATAGTGACTTTAATCCAGATCCTACTCGTCAAAAGTTAATGTCTGCGTCGATTGCTGCTGCAAAATCTTCTCAAGGAGTCGAGGATGCTAATTTTGTTGCTTCTTTGATAATTACTCCTCCAAGATCTAAGCATCCATCTCCGGTTCAAACTCTTGTTCCTCCAGTCATTCCTACTGCTTCAAGTCCTTCTATTCCACAATCAACAGCTGGTCCGTCAAAGCCTTCTGATTCTGACAGGATTACTTTCCTTGAATCTCAAGTGCTTTCTCTACAAACACAGGTAAACACTCTTGTGTCTACTGATTCCCAACGGCAGCTGGTGATTCAGACTCAAGCTCAACAGATTGCTAATATGCAAGCATTAGTTTCCAAACTCGTTCAGCGTCTTGACGCTCAGGGGGAGTTGAGGATACCTGATACTTGTCACACAGAGTCAATTCAAAGACGTGATGATGAAGACAATGATCCTGCCAAAAATATTGAGGGTGATCGTCAATACACTGACGCTAATCCTATATCTAGAGTTCAGGGGGAGTCGACATCACAATCACTTGAAGGAAACAAAGACAAAGATACTACTGGTACTAATAAAGAAGAAATTCTGTTGTTGGAGTTCTTTCAAGATTCAGAAGAAGAGGAAGCTGAAAAGATTGCTTGTCTTGATGACATTGATGATTTATTCAATGACATGGAAGATGATATGTCAGATAATGAGATAAAAGAAGGAGAAAAAGTAGAAATTGAATTAGAGAAAGATAAAGGTGTCACCTATGAAGGTTGTGATGGTCTTAAGTTGCCGTATAACTTCATCCAGGATGATGTTATTCCTGAATTCACTTATGAAGGAGTAACAGATTCTATGGACTCTGTTGAAGACGTCACACTTCCTGATGATACAGCTGATTCAAAGATGGATACTGATGATGAGACAAGTCAATCCAATAAAAGTGCTGAAACTGAAACTACTCACACTGAGTCTCCGAAGATTAATGAAGAACCTGTGTTGTACAGAGATACAGGGATGACACGAGAACAGTGGAGAGAAGTTGTAAACAGTTGGATGAAGGTACTACCCAAGTCTCCAGCACAACCTGCTCAGAAAGAGAAATATGTGAATAAAGAGCAGTGTGTAGGAAGGATCATAAGTTGGTTCTATGATGGTGAATAAAAATTATTTGCAATCAAACGATCTGACGGTGTTCAATACTTAAAGTCGAGGATCAAATATTTCAATACCTTGCCGAGGTGTGAAATAAATGGTCTAGCTTCAAAGCCACTCATAAATAGATCGAAGAATGGTTTGGCTGATGTGATAGCAAACATGATAAAGAAAGAAGGTAATTCAGGAAAGTATGATCGGCTGAAACCACAGAAGGGAAAGAGAGTGAAGAACACAGATCCAAAGACTGGGAAAGTAACCTGGAGATACAAGTATAAACCAGTACGTGCTATTCACAAGATACCATTAAAGAATATTCCTCAAGACTTTCTTGGAAATATGAAATGGTGGTATGTTGATGTTAATACTGGGGAAACAAGGATTGAAGATAAAGATAATAAGGTCATTGTGTGTTTCTATGAAGCAATGAATCTTATTAATTTCTCAAAGAAAGATTAGAGGACACTAAGAAAGAATGAGATCATGTACACTGATGAATGGAGAGAACAAGGCCTACAGTACAAAAGAGTTTTGGAGATATGCAGAAGATATGGAGTGCATGCTGGCAGCAGACTACCGGATAACTGGAAGAGTTCAAGATAAAGACTGAAGACAGAAGATCAGGCTATTGTCAAGGGGGAGTCTGTTGGAGCATATTCTGGTGACAACGAGCTTGAAGATATTATGTCTTAGTCTTTGAGTCTTTGACTTGTAAATGATAGAATTATTAGCAACAATTAAAGGGGAGTCTGTTAGGACATGTTTTGTAACTGTTGATAAAATTCTGTGTAAGTTCTGCTAGAGGCGAACTTGTTAAGTTCGCCTAGCCTATTAGAGGCGAACTTAATAAGTTCGCCTGGTTTATTAGAGGCGAACTTAATAAGTTCGCTTAAGTCTATCAGAGGCGAACTTATTAAGTTCGCTTAGTCTGCTAGAGGCGAACTTAATAAGTTCGCCTGGTGCAGAACAGTAGTTTATAAATAGGATGTTTCAGCAAAAACAAGAGGTGTGAAAATAGACGATATCAGAGTAGACTTGATTAGTGACAGAATCTCGTAACCTGATATTGTGGTGGAAATACAAAGCGTTTATTTACACCGTTGTTGTTGATTGAGTATTTTGGCGGGAAATTTCATCTTGTTCAAATTTTTTAGGGAAAGTTTATATGGTCGTTTTGAATCGTTTTTGAATTTTTGAAATTTTTTAAATAGAGTATTTTGGCGGGAAATTTTTTCCGGGTATTTTCGCAAAAATTTCAAAATGTCAATTTCATGTGATGATAATGGTATTGAAATTATGCCACCGAGACTTTTGTGCATATCAGATTTTCGTAGCTGGAAAGTCCGGTTCGAACAATTCGTATCAGAAACTGATGAAAACTTTTGGACATCCATATTTGAAAGATATGTGCATCCTACTTATGACTTTATGGGATATTATGATGTTCCTAAACCAATGACAGCTCTTAGTAAACTAGAAAAGCAGAAGTTTGATCAAGAGATGAAGACGCGTGAAACTTTAACGATGTCTTTACTAAAAGAAATCTTTCATAGTCTCGGGAAGTGTCCAACTTCAAGAGATCTATGGGAATCATTAAAGAAAAAGGGTGAAGCAACTTCTCAAGCGTTGTGGTCTTGATCAAAGAAGTTTTGGAGAAGCCGAGTTATTCTCAAAGTAATTCTTCTATAGATTTAACTGATAGTGAGAGTATTCGTTCTGGTTAAAGTACTCAGTCTACTGAGACTGATGTGATAAGTGAAGAAAGTTTTCAGACAGTTGAAGATGATTTGAGTGTATCAGAAATTGATTCAGAGCCTGTCATTATTGATCAAAAGAGTGAAGCTGATGATGACGTTTTCATGGCTCCATGTGCATCTTCTTTAGAAGTAAAACTTGAGGTATTTTCTAACTCTGAAAAGTTTTGTTCTAACTGTGTTTCAGTTAAGGATAAAATGATGAGGGTTATGGATGATAACGTAAACCTCATTTGTGATATGAAATCGATGCACACGGTAAACCAGAAATTAAAAGATAATGAGAATGTGTGTATTGAAAGGATAGAATCACTGAAGAGGGATATAAGTTCTCTGACTTTGAAGATCAAAGAGCAGGCATATCACCTGGATATGTCCTTTGTAGAAATTGAGAAAAGAAATAATGATCTTGTTGAGAAAGATAAGGAACTAGCTAAATCTAAAGCAGAGGTGCTTAGATTACATAGAAAGTTAGAAAGCTTTGCAAATTCATCATTCTTATTAGGATATTATCATGACAATACTGAAGAGGGGAAGGGAACTAGTGGTATTGGCTATGTTCCTCCACCATTCAATGGCAATTATTTTGTTACACTTGAGATTATAAACGATAAGGATTTAGATCCTAAGACTGTGTTGAAGGTGAATCCAGTCACAGGTGAAGATATGGTGTATTCTGATGAGAGTGATGATGAATATTTTGATGAAGCTAAGGTAGAGGGGATACCAAAAGCTGTTAAGAAAGTATACTCAAAGGTAGATTCTAATTCATCTGGAAATTCTACATTTAGAAGTTCTTCAAATTCAAGGAGAGTTCCATATGTCAGAGATTATACAGACAGGCATACAAGTTTTCATTGTAATGAGATGGGACACATTGTGGTGACCTGTCCTTACAAAAATAAAGGAAAGAAGAATGTAGTTCCTGAGAAGATGAAGCTTGAATAAAAACTTGTTGAGAAAAATTTTGTTCAGTCTCAAATTCCAAAAGAAGTTCATGTAGGAGAATCTTCTTCAAGTGCATTTTATCGTGTGAAGATTCCTTATATGAGAGAATATCGTGAGACGAGATCTTGCTTTTACTGTGGTCTTGTGGGTCATATTCGGATTGCTTGTCCTCACAGAGACAAAGGTAACCGACATGTTACTCCAGAAAAAGTAAGAACTCATGGTAAGCCTTATGTTAACCGAAATGTGGTTAAACCTCATGTTAAACCAAAGGGTAATTCAAAATCTGAGGTTAGGCTTTCTAGACCTCAGAGACGTAGGAGAAATAGAAGATTGAGAAAACTTTTAGAACAACAAGAGTTTTCACAATCAAATCAATTTTCAAATGAAAGAAAATGTTCAAACACTTCACATTTAAAGCAAAAAGAACTTAATGAAAAGAAGTATGTTTGGAAATCTAAAGTTTCTGTTTCTGACTAGTCGGAGCAATCACCGAAAATAGATGAGAGATTCGATTGTGAATGGAGTGAGGTTTATTATTTTGATACATATGGGCGACCCATGACTACCATGGCTTGGGTCCCAATTTCAAATTTATGTTTCTTGTTAGTTGTGCAGGATTAACCAAGAGGGACTATTAATACCATTTTGGTTGTTGATAGTGGTGGTTCTAAGAACATGACAGGGAATGAAATCTGCAAGAGTAACGAGTTGTTGATAACTGAGAATCTATTTGATTCAACGACTTGATGCTCAAGGGGGAGAATATGTCACACACAACATTTTGGAAACAGTTTTACAAAGTCCAAATGATAACCTGAAACTTTGGATGACGATGTTCATAAAGCCGTTGATGCAACCATTTGACTAGTTGAGGGGGAGTCTACAGGACAGGGGGAGTACAGAAATGTGTTGGTGACAGAGGCAATGACATTCAATTACATTACATCGGTTTAAGTTTTTAATTGATTTATTTGCTTAATCCTGAGTAACCAAGTAAAATGTTTTTCATAAAACCTTTTCATGGAAGATTTTATTTTCGTTTGTTTTACTTTCTTTGAAAAAGATTTTGAAAAAGCCAAACAAATTGAAAAAGATAAAATCGACATTACTTGAAGTTAAAGAAGAGATGATAGTACATCAGTAGATGTTCTTTCACACATGACCTTAGATTGACTGGTTGGTGCTTTATGTTAATATATCTGAATTATATGTTTTGATCTAAACTTCAGAGACTGCACAAATAGGAAATGATAGTGTTGTGTATGCATATAATTTGAATTGTCAGTAGACTAAAAGCGTCACTGATCCATTAGTAGTGTGAAAATATAATTACATGTGTTACAACTGTGATTTAAACCCATTTTATGCCTGGGTGTGTGTGTTAAAATATCACTATCAGATAAAGAATATTAGCTTTTAATAAAGATTTTCCTATGAGCTCAGTTTCGGGTTATGTCCTTAGCACTATTCATTCGATTTGCTTCAGTGCCCATGTCCCGAAAAGCATGCAATTTAAAGTATAATCAAGATATGTACTTGACAACATCTGTCAAACATATACTAGCCCTTGGATCATATTGATAAATCATCTTTATTGATTCCATTGAATTCATAATCCAGATAACAGTTGGATCCACGTACCTGAATCTTATGATTCCACATATATAAGCCAAGACATTGAATCATTCGATTCTGAATCTCATTGATTCCTATACAATCCAATTTGGATTCTGCTATTCATGTGCTAAGTGATGTCTCCTCATTCTGTAAATTCGGATAATCTTTATAAAAATCTCATATGTCTTGAAGATAGTGCATTTACTTTCTGTTGGCATACTAGTGGGGTACACGTTGTATTTCATACTTAAAATGGTACCTTAACTCACAAGAAAGTGGGAATGAGATGCTTTAGTTTCAAATATTATAATATTGATAATTTAAATTTGTGTGCCATAGCTTGATCCTATTTTCTTTGAATGTTTATCGCGTATCATAACATGCAACGTGAAAGTCTTGAAAAGATAGAGTGTGATAATCTTGAAAGATATTGGTTTGATTGGTCAAGGCTTGAAAGAATGACATAGGATACCATTTTATATTATATGGATTTTATATCCAAGATGTGTGATTGATATCTCATATATACTGATATGATCTTCTTACTCGTGATGTTCGACCAAAAAGATGTGATGTTGTATTTTATATTTCAGTTTATACATAGAAAAACCAAAATGATTTTGTCTTTCTTATGTTTGAAAAACCAAAAAGATTATATTTTTCCAGCTTCCATGGAAATCTTAATTGTTGGTTATTCTTGGTTGTTCTTCTTTGCAAAAACTGAATATTGCAGACAGAAGTTGACAAGGGGTCCTTCTCCCAAGTTTTCTTCTAGATAGAAAGAGAATGTGTAGATGAACAAGACGAAGACTACAGTGTGTTTGATGATATATGAAGACGGATGACAATCTTCTGAAGCTGTTGTCAAGGGGGAGTCTGTTGGAGCATATTCTGGTGACAACGAGCTTGAATATATTACGTCTTAGTCTTAGAGTCTTTGACTTGTAATTGATAGGATTGTTAGCAACAGTTAAAGGGGAGTCTGTTAGGACATGTGTTTGTAACTGTTGATAAAATTCTGTGTATGTTCTGCTAGAGGCGAACTTAACAAGTTCGCCTAGCCTATCAGAGGCTAACTTAATAAGTTCGCCTGGTCTATCAGAGGCGAACTTAATAAGTTCGCTTAAGTCTGTTAGAGGCGATCATGGAGACGTCGTATTAGGGTTTTAGGATGAGTGACCCGTTGTGTGGGAGAGTAGAGTTGTTTAGCAAAGATTTTGCGTATGTCTTGTTTCTTGTAGGTGTGTTGTGTTTCTTGTGACTAATATACTCTAGTCATACACTGCTAATTGTTAGATTACTGTTAGATTTATTTTACTTTATTACTCATTAATTTTATTTATACTTTTATCTTTTTCTTTCCCATGGAGCCGGGGGTCTAAATGGGAGCAGCCTCTCTATCCCTTGGGATAGGGGTAAGGTTTGCCCTCATCACACCCTCCCCAGACCCTACTAATAGCGTTAGCTATGTGTGGGATTATACTGGGTACGTTTGGTTTGGTTTGGTAAGTCTGTTAGAGGCGAACTTGTTAAGTTCGCCTGGTGCAGAACAGTTGCTTATATATAGAGGTAACAGAGTCTGTGAAACAGAGGTGTGTGATAATTAGAGACGATATCCGAGTAGACTTGATTAGAGACAGAATCTTGTAACCTGATATTGTGGTGGAAATACAAAGCGTTTATTTACACCATTGTTGTTGATTAAGTTACACGAGCACGTTGATCATGGATTCCGCACGTTATCATCGTGTCGTACCGTGAGTCTAGAGATCCGTCACACATCGAATTAGGGACCTATAACTAGCCGCGATCCGAGACTTTCACCCGTGACCCGTGTATCCCTTGCAAGTTTTACGTATACTTATGGCCTGAAAGCTTACACGTAGGTGAACGTTGACCATTATTCCTTTAACCTTTATTTGGCTATTTTTGTAAATAAAATGTTTAACCCAAGTTTTCAAAGAGAGAAAGTATTCAACTTGTCTAGTGGAATGAGCCTTTTAACCCAAGTTTTCAAAGAGAGAAAGTATTCAACTTGTCTAGTGGAATGAGCCTCTAGAGTCGAAAGCTTATAGTCTAGCTTCTAAACTTGATTTCTCTAGCGTAACAACACTTCTACGAGCTTTTCTTCTTAGTCCGGGCACTACGATGAGCTGGAGTTGGACCGGGATCGTCAAAAGTCGGCTAGGGATCACCTGGAACAAGTTTTGGAAGTTTGGAATTGTTTTTGGGTTGAATAAATTGAATGAAATCGATCAGTTATTTATAAGCTGGAATTGGGGTCTGTGTCGGACCGGTATCAAAGGGATGTCGGTCCGACATCCAGCTATGCCCACGCCAGCCGTAAATGTCAACTCCTAATTGGAAGGCACATGTTTTTGTTGCATGTCAGACGGTTATGTGAACCATGTCGGTCCGACATCTAGACTCACGTCCCATCATTAGAGCTGAGTCATTGGACATGTCAACACCACAAATTGTGCCTGAGAGGAGGTTTACGGACCGTTTTGGATTGATGTCGGTCCGATAACCGACCTATCCTTCCATTACGGACCGCTATGAGAATGAATATCGGTCTGAGATCTGACTGAGCTTCGCCTCGGTCCGATATCAACATCCTTATTCACTTCGGACCGATATGAAAGTGATGTCGGTCCGATATCTATCTATTTTCATAAATTTTCTTTTTCAACCCTAGACTTATGTACTTTAGATACAAGAAGCCCTTAAGGTTCTAACCTTGGCATTTCTCGGACATTTTTGTGGCAAGTGTTACATCCTCCCCACTTTGTTTTTATCTCATCCTCGAGATTATTTGAACAATTGAGGATATTTCTTTTTCATTTCTGACTCCAGTTCCCACGTGTACTCACGTCCACGTCTGGAGTTCCATTTTACTTTCACAATCATCAATTTCTTTTCTTGCTTTTCCTCGATTTGCAAAGGTTGTTCCACAAATTTCAAATTTTCGTCTACCTCTACATCGTGTAGGGGTATTACCAGAGATTCATCTGCCAGACATTTGCGCAGATTTGATACGTGGAATACATCGTGTACTCCGTTCATTTCATCTGGTAGTTCGAGTTGATAGGCCACAGGCGCAACTCTTTTCAGGATTTTGAATAGTCATACGAATCTAGGACTTAATTTCCCTTTCTTTCCAAACCTTACAACGCCTTCCATGGTGAAACTTTCAACAGAAAGTTATCAGCGACGTTGAATTCCAACGGCTTTCGTCTCTTATCAGCATAACTCTTTTGGCGATCACTAGCCGCTTTCAATCTATTTCTTATTTGATTAACTTTCTCAATTGTTTTCGGAACTATTTCAGGTCCGGATAACTAATTTTCTCCTAATTCAGACCAACTAGTGGGAGTTCGACATTTACGACCGTATAAGGCCTCAAAAGGAGCGGCCTGTATACTCGTATGATAGCTATTATTGTAGAAGAATTCCATTAGAGGTAAGTGGTCATCCCAACTTCCTCCAAGATCAATCACACAAGCCCTTAACATATCTTCCAGAGTTTAAATTCTTCTCTCGCTCTGCCCGTCCGTTTGAGGATGATAGGCAGTGCTAAGATTCAATTTTGTACCCAGGGCTTTTTGAAAGCTTTGCCAGAATCGAGAAGTAAATCTTCTATCTCTATCTGACACAATAGATAGCGGCACTCCATGTAATGACACGATTTCATTAATGTATAATTGTGCCAACTTATACATACTGAAAGTTTCTTTCATGGAAAGAAAATGAGCAGACTTAGTAAGCCTTTCAATAATAACCCAGATCGTATCATTCCCTCGACTGGTTTGGGGAAGTTTAGTAATGAAATCCATGGTTATCATTTCTCATTTCCAGATAGGAATTTCAAATTGTTGTAACAAGCCAGACGGCTTTTGATGTTCAGCTTTAATTTGAGAATAGGTTAAGCACTTTGCAACATAGATAGCGATGTGTTTCTTCATTCCTATCCAGCAGTAATTGGCTTTTAGGTTTTTGTACATTTTATCGCTTCCAGGATGCATCGTATACTTAGATTTATGAGCTTCTTCAAGAATCTCTTCACGTACATTTCCATAGATAGGAACCCCAATTCTCTTATTCATTCTAAGAATATCAGCATCATCTTTAACCAGTTGTTCGATCATGCCTCCCAAACATTCTTTCCCTAGGTTGGGTTCTTTTAAAGCCATCTGTTGAGATTCCTTAATACCAGTAATAAGATCGATTTGAAGATCGAGTGTAATGTACCAAAATCCAGGTTTCGTTTCAAATAATTAAATTTTCTATTTAATATTATGGAGGAAATAATATTTTAGAAATAACTTGAAACAAGTGGGTTTCAAGTTAATTTTGGGGTTATGTTACTTTTTAACTACTTTTGGGCATGAAAAGGGAAGATATGAAAGTTGAGGGACTGAAATTATAAATATGGCAAATCTGTTATATTTGACTTATATGAAGTCAAAATTCAGATTTTATTTTGGTGTGGGGGTCGATGCTTTCAAGAGAAAAAGGAGAACAAGAGGGTTGAAGCAAATCTCTGCAATTGAGGCTTGATTTGTGAAGGTGTTGGCTTGCTCATCATCTTCCTAACATCAAGTAAGTGTTAATCATCCATTTTAGTTCACCACTGTTGGGTTAATAGATGGATTTTGTAGAAATCCAAAATTTATGATGCATGGGGTTAAATTGGTGTTAGATTTTTGATAATCTAACTAAACTAAAGGTAAAGAGTGGTGAATAACATCCTAGAACCTTTTAATTTAGATTATGAGAAATTAGGGTGCATATAGAATAAATTGGGGGGTTTTTGGAATTATGATGATAAGATGTTAAATTAATGATGATTAAGTGTTTAAATGATGTTACACACTTGAATGAACACCAAATTAATTTAATGATAAAGATAGAATGAAAAGTTGGTGTTAAGAGATAGCAATGAAACTCAAATAGGTGAATTTGGGTGGAAAAAGGGTGTTTGGATATGAGTATAACTCAAACGGGTCAGTTTGGGTTGGAATTTGGTGAATGGGTTGAGAACCCAAATAAGTGTAATTGTGAATTATGATAGATTACTAAACTAGGTGTATGTGTTTAGGTAATCAAATTACCCATCGAGAATGGGAAGCAGGATCTTCGAATCCAAAATGTAAGTGCTCTTACGCTTACTTAGTAATGTTGATAAAATATAAAACTTGTGTGTGTATTTGCATATTAAGCTATGTGGTATAAAGTGTATGAATGTGCGTAAATATGTGAATGCATGTAGTTATAGTTAAAATACTATAATGGGAATGTGGTGAAGTTATGGTCTAAGAATCATAATGGAAATGTGATGAATTTATGGTCGAAGTATCATAATGGAAATGTGGTGAAATTATGGTCTAAGTACCATGTTGAATATGTAGAGGAGTTATGGTCTTGTGCCATAATGGAAATGAAATGTTGTAAAATATGGGATGATTATAAGGGAAGTTAGGAACTTGTGTGGTGTTATGCAAGTGACATGTTGCCTAAGGGGTAATTGGGTGGAAACGGGTCAAATGGGTGAATGGGTGAAAATTGTAATACTTTACCTTGTTGTTATGATCTGTCTTCATTACTAATGGTGATTAATATGTAATGACATGTAGGAAAAGCTCCGGTATGATCAAGGTCAAGTTCATGGCGTATGATGGATTCTCGTATGCGTTTTTTTTGTGATTTAGGGTCTAATTAGATGTCCATCAAATGGGTGTAAACCGATTCATGAAATTATAGTTTTTGGTACAAAAGTATGTTGTTTTGAATGTTAGAACCCAAATCTAAGTGTTGGGAAAATTTTATAGCAAAATGGGTTAATGATGGAAAAAAATTGGCAAAGTGTTGAGAGCTGCAGAAATTTTGAAACTTTCTGTCATCTAGGGGCCTTTGCGCCACATGAAAAACCGGAGAAGGGTCTTTCGCGACACACGAAAGACCTGGTCCTCGGGCAGGCATTGTGGACTCCCTCGCGCCACGCGAGGTTTTTTAAAAAAAAAAACTTTTCTTTGGACGAATGCTTCCACGTGTTTTATTGATTAAATAATTGGTGTTTGAGATAAGAGTGTTACAAGTTGGTATCAGAGCAATGGTTTGAGAGATTTGGTGTGCGTGGCACCAAACTCAAACCGGATGCTCTTGATATGACGGAATAATACGAGAATCCAAGAAGGACTTGACCGAGACTCGGAGCTTTTGGATGTAAAAGGTTAGTAATGTTACGAATAATGTGGATATGTATATGAATATGTATATTTATGAATGACAAGGTGTTATGTGTGCCGAAACTTGTCTTGTGATTTGTTGTATGGATATGATAATTAAAATTGGGTATATTGTATTATTAAACATGTCTGGCCAATATGATTAATAAGATAATATGTGTAAGGGTCTTTATGATAACCATATAACAATGAACATTTGCAAGGATTAGGTGAAGGTGATTATATATGTATGTATGTATATAGGTAGATATATATATACTAAATACATATAAGAGAAAAATGTAGGATGGATGCTTAAGGTATTGAAAGTATAAGGGTATTAAGGTGTTTTATTCTAATTTCTCAGCTAAGAGATGACAGACGAGAGTGAAGAGCCGTTGGATGTAACATTTCTGATTTTCATTATCTATATTTCAGTTCCATGTGATATATTTCAAACCAAATTCTAGTACACTGACTTGTTCTATTCGTACCAACAATTAAATACTATGTTTCAATGCAAATCCATAAATTTTACACGAGTATATCCTAATAAACTCTACATAAGTTCATATTTATACAAATCTGTCAAATACTGAAATTTGCAAGGACTGATTTTATAAATAAATAACCAGAAACCCTAATAGGCACGGTCGCGCCTCGTTTTGGCACGGTCGCGCGCCTTGCTTTGGAACGATCGTGCCAGGTGCCTTGGCACGGTCGCGCCTCTCGTCAGTTGAAACGGAAGTGCAGCCTTTAATCACATAGACGTTCGATTTCGTAATCGTACCATACGTTTCAACTACTAACGAACAAAAAATCTTTTAATCATCACATTTACAACAAATAAACTAAATTACACCGATTCATCTCATAATCGTCCAATTTTCCTCACTAGACCATTGAATCCAGTATTTTGATTTCAAATCTCCCAAGCAAACGCACACTCGATCCTCTCTAAAGCTTCTGAACACGCTGGTTTAGTCGGAATTGCAGCAGAAGACGCCTGAGATCGAGCCTGTCGTCGCCGAAACTCACTCTATCTGTACGCCATCGATTCAGCATCCTTCCGGGTAATTGAAATCTTCCACACTTTCGTTTTAGCCTATAGATCAAAAGCCCTAACCTAATTTGGGCTTACAATATTAAATTTAACACGGTCCCGAATCTAGAGTTCCTTCTAAAATGGTTTAATCGAAACCCCACTTTGAACACGTTTTAAATACAATTAATATGTTTCAATAGACTCGTAATAACCCTACAGATGAAAGCCCTATGAAATCCAACATTAACATTATAAGATTTAAGAAATTCGTTCCTGTTTTGGAACAGAGACGGTCGCGATAGTCTCCTAGCGCGGTCGTGCTTCATGAGACACGGTCGTGCTAATACCAGCGCGGTCGTGCCTCACACACTCAGACCCGGTCATGCCCCTTGGCTAGAATTAGTCATGCCTCAGAACCCTAGACACGGTCGTGCCTGGCACAGACACGGTCGTGCCTAGTAAACAACTTTGTTATGCCTTATGTTTGATCAACACGGTCGCGCCCTGACTAGAACGGTAGCGCCCGTGGTTATAGCACGATCGTGCCTTGTCCCAGGCACGGTCGTGTGTGTGAGAAAAGTCTTGCCAGAATAATTATTTCCATATTTTAAAAACAATAAGTATTTTAGATAAATTTTTAAATAAAAAGAATTGATTTTATAAATATTTATATTAACGTTATTTAAAAAGATCAAATTTCTATTTTAAAATAAATAGAAATTATTTATTTAAAACTTATAAAATTTAATTTATATTTATTGTTAAACCCTATACTTAAATATTATTTACACAAATTATTTACACATCGTTATGAAAATAAAGTAAAAAATTTATATTTAATATAAAACACCCGATACCTTTTTATAACTAAATGACTAAGTTACATAAATAAATAGGGTAACAATTATTTATTTAATTTACAATTAAACAATAAAATTATTTATTTAGGTTATACTTAATTACCCCTAATACCTACATTATTTTTATAACTAAGTTAATAAATAATAATTATATAAGTTATTTATTTAGTTATTTAAACGCAAACCTTGATCAAAATGTTCTAAAAATATCTATTTCAAATCTTTCAATTTATACAATACCTTTCAAGTACAACCCACAAGCTTTATACACACAACCAATTCAACCCTAGACTTAGACATAGACTATTGTCTACACTATTAATCCAATATACATTCTACACTAGGTTAATGTTGCGCATTACAAGGATCATATTACTATTTAGTATCTCGAGTTAGCTACGCCTTCAAATCAAGTGAGTATTACATAGCCCCTTTTACTCTTTTACATTTTTGGGGTGGAACATGAACAATATACAATCTATTGCTTTCATTTACACAAACAACACAAGTACAAATTCTCTTTACATTCATGTGTGCAAATTTGAGCTTTATGCCTGAGTGCTAGGTGTGCTAACTTTTGTGTGCAATTTATGTGCAATCATTAACTATTCAAGCTGACGGTAAACAATGATAGATCTATTAAGTCTGACAAACTCACCCAGATTGGGGTTATTGTTACTGACAACACAAATTTTGCATGCTAGTTACAAAGGTTTAATTGTACTTGGTTACACAATAGCTGCTCTCCATAAATGCCTTATTTTATCATGTTATGTAAGGATTTGTTTATTTACAATCTATATACTATCTATGTACAAACCTGTGTATGCTCACCAACTTTTTTAGTTGACCTTATTTTATTCATGTTTCAGGTGCTAATGTGTGAGTTTGATCAAGACATGCTACACTTAAGTTTGGACCTAGTTAATTTAAATTTAAAGAACAATTCGTATTTCCAATTATGTACTTATTGAATTTTGCTAATACACACCGTTGATTCTAAGGATCAGATCTAACACACACCGTTGATCTTTTATACAAAAAGCTAATAATACACGTTAAAGCTAAACTAGCTAACTTTATTGAATCGTTTTATTTATTCATCATTGTTTGCATGCTTGGAGAAGAGCATTGTCGTCCGTCATTGGTTGCACCATTGAGGTTCCTTCTGCTTTGAGTGTGTCAGTCATTTTTGCAAAAGGTTGTTAGTGATGCTTGGCATGGATAGTCAGCCGCAATGATTTGTCTTCAAGGAACACAGCTATCAATAGCAAGAATGAGAATGATGCTGCTGAAAAGCCTATCAGCAGCAACCTGTGTTGAACGCTGCGGATAAGCCTATCAGCAGCAACCTGTGTTGAACGCTGCTGATAAGCCTATCAGCAGCAATTTGTGTTGAATGCTGCTGATAAGCCTATCAGCAGCAACTTGTGTTGAATGCTGCTGAAGTTCATGGGACCTAGCCTCTGTCCACTTTCTCCTCTAGCCTTACGAAAGTCAATCATGACTTTCCTTTCTTCATGGGTCCGTTTATTAAAGGCAATGGTCTTTTTGGACTTATGTTTGGCTTTTTCTTCTTCTTCAGCCTGTTTTTTCTTTGCCAATTGACCATGCTGACCCATGTAGGCTTTGTATATTTCTTTGTTTGATTGTTTCTCAAGGTATTCTGCATCCTCACCTTGAGAAACTAGAGCCTTTACCCACTCCTCCCTCATTTCTTTGGCTAGTTCAGAATCGGTTATTCTGAACTTAGCTTCTTCTTTCTTCTTCTCCAATTCTTCCTCTTCTCTGTTAAATTGTTCCTGCAGTTGAAGAGCAAGAGCTGTATCTTCTTCAATCTGGTCAACTACAGGAATCTTTCTTTTCAGTTCATCCAGTTGTCTAGCATACAGCTGGATGGTTTGTTCTCTGAGGAGAATGGCTGTTTTTCTTTCTTGAGCCTTTTTAATGTCAGCCATCTCCTCTTCTTCTCTTCTTCTTCTCTTCTCTTCCATCTCTTTTTTTCTCTTTTAGCAACCTCTCTTCATCTTCATCTGTCATAATTCCTTTTCCCTTGTTTATATTGGATGCCTCTGCTTCGGCTTCACTGACCACAACAGCAGATGATGGTGCTGCTATTGGGATCTCAGCCTCAGCTTCATTGGCACCTTGAGAGGTTGACAAGGGAAGGTCCTTATCTTCATCTGATTGGCACTCAGAACTTGCTAATTCTTGCAGAAATCTTTGAACAACGGACCTTGACCCATAAGCTGCAGAAAAGATGTCTACTCGAGGGGAAGCTGAGTCAGAGTCAGTGTCAGAGTTTAACACATATACTTCCTCAACAATCCTTCCTTCCTGTTCAAGGTGGGCTCTGATAGTGGCTATCATTGATTGGCTTTCCAGGGAGTTGACAATGCAGATATTTGCTTTGAGTTCAAAGATCTTGTAGAGAAAGTCTGTAGGCAGTTGCAGAATGTTCCTGGTGTTGGTGATGAGAGAGGAGCTGTTGCTTAGTAGTAGAGTGTGTTCAAGAGACTTAGTGCTCACCCATCCTAGCACATCCAAGTCCTTGACCAAGAAGTCATACAGGAATCTTCTTAGGCACATAACTTCTTCTTCAGTGAGAAGACTGCTCCTTATTATTTCAAGGCTTCTAGGAGTCAGTCTTCTTTCTGCTGCTGCCGAAGATTCAGGATAAGCTACCCGTTTTGTTGTTTGTATGAGTCTTTCGTAGTTGGGTAGATTAACCTCCATCAAGTCATAGAACCTGCCAATGGCAAGTTCTGTTGAGAGATCTGATGAAGTGTGGATGCAGTTAGTTAAATACAGTTGTAGGACTTGGAGGGCAATGAGAGAGTTCCAGTTTAGCTCTTCCACTCCACTAAACTCCCATCCAATCCAAAATCTCTCAGCTGATCCATCATACCCCCAAGCTAGAATGGAGTCAAATTCTAGCTTCTGTGAAGTTTGAAAGAGTTGGGGGTAATGGATTGACTTATGATGGCTGCTGCTTCAGGGAGGATCCTGAAAGCTGTATATTTTTGTTCTTTGTCTTCAGCTTCATTCAGCACCTCATCAACAGCCCTGACGACTAACTTCCAGTCTTCAGTTGTTTCTTCTTCTTATTCGTTATCTGAAGCTGGCAAGTCATGGACCTGTACAAAAGCTGGCTTGAAAAGTGTACTTTGAAAAACAGCCTGCTCTTGAATCCAGTCGTCAAGACTGTCTGTGTCTTCCTCCATTGGGACCATCTCCCCCTTTTTGGTTGCATCAGTGGACAAATAAGCATCAGTTTGGGTGCCCACTGATACAAGAGAGGGAGAAGGTACAGTTGGGCATTGATGGGCTTCATGTATACAGACTTGGTGTCTTAGTTTGGACACTTCAGCCTCTAGCATAGCCACCCTGGCCGTCAATTCCAGGTTATGAAGTTTCAGTCTGTCTTTATCCACAGTTGTGGAATCCTTGGATCCAGATGGGGCCTTAGGCCTAGCCTCTTCATCCCCATCACCCATGGTTTCTTGGCGCTTGGGATTCCTCTCAGTGAGGGGAGTTTCCAAGGAAGCATCCTCACTGTGAGTTTCCGTGGTTGAGGTCTTAGCAATGTTGTCACTGTCCTTCTGGTCGTTTGATGGACCAACAGTAGTGACAGCCTCTTCCACATCCACTCTTTCATAACTCCTAGAGTGGACCTTCAGGGTAGAAGAACTTGGGTTGGGTGTGTTGGAAGCAAGATCAATCAGTACCTCCGAGATAGTGGTAGTTGGAGAAGGTACATCATCTTGATCAGGTTCCTCAGCACTTTAGTTCAGAAGAGAAAGGAAGGGCTCAGGGGGCTGTTCTACAGATCCGGGAAGTGATCCTGATCCTAATAGAGAGACATCCGAAGAAGTCTCCCTAATAATGTGGCTTTCCCTTATGATATTCTTACCAGAATGTTAGGATTCTGAGTGAGGGCTATTAGGTTGGGTTTAGGCCTTGGAGGCAAGAGAAGACGGAGTTCTCTTACCCCTTTTTCTAGTATAATTTGTTGCAACGGGGGCCCTGTGTTCCGGTTGAACGATAACATCCAAAAGAGGTGTAAGTAATTTTTGTGCCTGTACATCCTTAGTAGTATGCACAGGGGTTCGAATGGTAGAAGCAGATTGTTGTTCAGGATGTGAGGTGGACGGTGTGGGATCAGTATCAGCTGGGATTGCTGAACTGTCACCCGAGGGTTCTTTGCATGTTCAGCATTGTAGATAACAATGGAACATTGACCCCCGGGAACTTTTTGGAAACAGTCCTCATGCTTTGAAAAATGTTATTTTTATGACCCAACATGATGTAGATTCTTGCAGGTTTTGAAAGTTCTTTTAGTTCTTGATTGAAAACTTCGTGCAAGAATCTTGGGTACATAAAAAATTGCTGCTTTGCACCCTCTTGAAGGTTATATCTCAAACCCTCAAAGATGGGGTGTGCAAAGTTGAAGCCTTGGTTAGTGACCATACCATGGAAGGCGGAGGCAAGTGCAGAGCTCACCTGATGCCATCCACTCCTCTTCAAAGATATGTATTGGAGAAGAGTGTGGTAGAGATACTTCCATGGAGGGCCCATCAACGCCTTCTCGATCGTATACTCGGTCTGATTTCCAGTGTATCCACTAGAGACAAAGGTCCTCATATATTCGTCCTTCGAGTATGAGATCACTGCTCCCTCATCTTGAAGCTTAAGATGTTTTCTGAGTGTGGCTTCCAAGATGGTGATATCCTTGCCGCCTACTTTGGCTTTGATTTGGGGAATCCCCTGTTCGGTAGAGTAGACGGCGGTACACCAGAAATCCTCCATATGAGGGATATATATGGTAGGGTTGGTGGTGAGGGAAAAGTAGATCGTTGATCAACATAAGAAATCGATCATATCGTCAAATCCTTCGGATTTCTTTCCTTTTGGTGAGGTATGCTGTTAGGTTATGGTATGGGGAAAACATGTCATCTGGGTTGTTGATATCTGCCATAGCCGTTTGATTTTGGAGGGATGGTTTGTGTATGGTGGAGACTTGAGAATATGGAGAATATGGAGAATATGGAGAATATGGAGAATATGGAGAGCTTTGAATGTGGTGGGGACTTAGGGTTGAATTGAATGTGAAGAGGTGGTAAAGAAAATTTGATTTGTTCTTATAACGACAGAGGAGAGAAAAAGCAAAATGACTTGTACAGTACAACCTTATTTACTTTTTATTGTTACAACTGTAATATAACGAGGCAGTCATGGTAAAGACTGACGTTAAAATCTTTTACAGCGGGTAAAAGTTAATTTGGACTTAAATTTATTCATCAGCAGCAAACTTGGTTGCTGTGGATGAATAAGCCTGTCCGCTGCAACTTTGGTTGCTGCGGAAGGTTATGTTTGTCAGCAGCAGACTTAATTGCTGCTAATAGATGCACTGATCTGCAGCAAGGATGTTGCTGCTAACAGCCTTAAAGCTATCTGCAGGAAACTTGTTCCTTCTGATAAGTTAAAGCAGTCAGGGGCAAATTCTTTGCTGCTGAAAATTAGACCTGCCAACAGCCAAAAGGATGCTGCTGACTTATAACTTTTATTTACAGCAGAGGACATACATATTTACAACAAAGGATAGACTCATTCAACTGAACCGATGATGATGCTTGGTGGTTTCTTTGCCGCCATTGTTTAGTTGGTGGTTTTCGAGCTCTCTTTTCCTTTTCAGTAGCAGACGTTGTATCTGAGGTCTTTGGCTTAACAGCAGCTGATTTTGTTGCTGCTGATAGTTTTACTTTAGCAGCTACAGACTTCGTTGCTATCGAAGGCTTTCCTTTTGGTTGCTTGAGCTTTACTTGATCAGCAATATTTATTTTGGCTGTTGATGGTTTAAGAACAGATGTATGCCTATCCTTCTTCACCTTACTGATAGGCTTTTGTATTATTGGGGATGGAAGAAGAATTTGATTGAAAGGATTAAACTTACAATTTGCAGCAAAGTGATCTGATTCACCATAGATGATGCAAGATTGTAGAGGTTTTGACAAATGCTCCCTTGGTGGAGAAAGAGAGTTTCTGAATTGAGTTGTCTTAGCTTTAAACCTTCTTACATGTTTGTTCTTCTTTGTCTTCTCAAAATCATGTTGCTTGAGGTTTTTTTGCTGTTGAAGGTAGTAGAAGCAGGTGCTGGCAGTGTGGTTATATTTTCCACAGATAAAACATGATTTTGCCAGTTTGTCCCTTGAAAGATAAACATAATCCTTTCTTTTGAAAAGGTCTTTCAAATTCCATGGGTGAGCTTTGTTGTGCTAAAAAGTAGCTTCTTCCAATGTCTTTTGAACATATGGAACCCTCTCTCCAGGCGCATGACATATTTCAAACACCTTCCTTAGCTGGACTGAAGTTGAGGACTGGCCCTTTTCTGTATTTAGCTTCCTACCTTCTAAAGGATAGCTAATTTTGATTTGTTTGAATGGTGTAGGAACTGGTACTGAAATGGCTGGTACTGGTGCTGAATGGATAATAGGGACTTCATCTTTTGTCAGAATGACTTTAGGGGCAGGAGGAGATGAAGTAGTGGATTCTTGTACCAAATATGAAACTTCACTTGTTTCAGTGGAGTCTAAGCAAGTTGAATCAGACTCTGATGAGGTAGTGCATTCTTGTACCAAAGGTTCATCCTTAGAAGGATCAAGATTTCTGTTAGCCATATCAAGATTTGCAAGATTGAAGCTTGGTTCATGGATGGCAACGTAGTCAGCAGGAGGTGCAACGGTTTGATATTGTTCAGCATGATACCCCAGACCAGTTTTTACCTTTTCATGAATTTGAGCATCCAAAAGTCTTTGCAGCTTGTTGGATGCAAATTCATATTTGTCGACATGAACTTTTTGTTCTGCCAATTCTGCTCTGGTAGCTTTTAATCTGGCAAGTAGATCATCAATCTGAGTTTCAAGATTGGTTTGTTCATGTCTTAATGATGAAATCTCTTTCTTTAGGCAGTTAATTTTTTCTTTGTAACTGTCTTTGACCTTTTTGAATTCAGATTTCATTTGATGAAACTCTTCATTTTGATCTATGAGGTTTTGATTATGCTTTCTGTAGCCTAAAACCTTATCAATACAGGCTTGGGAACATAGATGTTCATATACCTGAGGCGGTATTTTAGTTGTATCTGCCATAAGGGCTTGGTTGTTGGTAGGCAGATCTTCATACTGAAAGCTCCAGTCAAAGTCAGAAGTTCCAACAGCTGCACAAGCTGCAGTTTGAACTGGAGGAGTAGCTTGTTGCTGTTGTCTAGGTTGGCTAGGTTGGCTTTGTCTTGTTCGATCCACTGCAGGGTTTGCCCTAGGTGCCTTGCATTCTCTAGCAAAATGACCCAGTTGGTTACAGTTGTAACATCTCAATTTACTTTTACCTAAGCCAACTCTGGTGTTGGAGCTGTTGCTTGGAATGGGTCTTACGGTTCTAGTGTAGAACCTTTTTGCTCTTATAGAGAGCATGGCATAGGAGTGCTGTATATCCATTTCTTCTATATCATCTGGATGGAAGCACTCAAGATCCTCCTTGATAAAGTACATGTTGCTTGAGTTTTCAGAAACAAAAGCAGCGGAGGTTGAGGCTTGAGAAGGAGCTTCAAGAAGAAATGGTGATGTGTTTGTTTTAGAGGTAGGAGTTTGAGGATGTGTGACTATGGGAGGATAGTAGTTGCTAGTACTAGGACCTGAGTGCTCAGAGTGAAAAGCAGAAGAGGTGGTGGTGGATGTTGAAGATGTTTGGTAGCTTGAGCTTCGTTCTTTTGCCTGAATCATCTTTAGCTCATAAGTCTTCAGCATACCTAAGAGCTCAGTCATTTGGAGAGAGTTCAGATTCTCATTTCTTCTAATGGACACCGTGTAGAGTGTCCAGCAGCTAGGTAAAGACCTGATGAACTTTTTGAGAATATCCTCATTCTCCAGTTTCACCTTTGAGCACTGCAGCTCACCTACAAGATAAGTAAATTTGTAATATAAAACAGTTAGGGACTCACATTCCTTCCAGACGAAGTTTTCGTACTGCTACTTCAGTATGTCCCTTCTGTTTTCTTTGACTTCTTATGAGCCAGCAAACAACTTCTCAAGAGCCTCCCAGAGCTCTTTGGCGGTTTTGTAACTTCTGAAGTTATGAAAAACTTCATTTGGAAGGCACATTTGGATAGCTCCTAGTGCCTTGAAGTCCACCTCCATCTTTTTTATATCCTCTTCTGAGTACTTGGAGGGATCCTTTGGAACTGATGGTCCTCCAGAGTCAGCAGATGCCACCATGGGAATGTAGGGTCCATCCATGATGGATTTCCACATTCCGTACTCCTGATAGCAGAAAAAACTTTCCATGCAATTTTTTCACATGTCGTAGTCTTCTCCAGACACCAATCTTGGTGGTCGGTTGTTGCTGCCGATGTCTTCAAAACCATTGCTTTGTTTCATTTTGGTTTCGTGATTTTGGGTGACTTGATCAAAGAGAAAGTTTAGAATAGAACCAGAAGTGATTAAACAAGTGTGAGTTTGTTTAATCTTAGCCAAACCTCTAATATCACTTGTAGGATCGTGAAAGTACAAGATTGTTCTGTTCTTAGTTGAAATTGGCGGAAACAATAACAGCTACACAAATGTAATCGAACAGGCAGAAATAATACTTTTAAGAACACTGTTGTATTTAAGTTTTTGCAGATAAACGATTACAATTGAAAACTCAGTGAAGAAGCACACTTACAATGAATTGTTTACACAGTATTGATACTAACTTAGAATCAAGACAGACCCTTGATTCTAAGGATCAGATCTAACACAGACCGTTGATCTTTTATACAAAAGCTAATAATACACGTTAAAGCAAAACTAGCTAACTTTATTGAAGCGTTTTCTTTATTCATCATTGTTTGCAAGCTTGGAGAAGAGCATTGTCGTCCGTCATTGGTTGCACCATTGAGGTTCCTTCTGCTTTGAGTGTGTCAGTCTCTTTTGCAGAAGGTTGTCAGTGACGCTTGGCAAGGATAGTTAGCTGCAACGATTTGTCTTCAAGGAACACAGCTATCAGCAACAAGAATGAGAATGATGCTGCTGATAAGCCTATCAGCAGCAACTTGTGTTTAACGCTGCTGATAAGCCTATCAGCAGCAATTTGTGTTGAATGCTGCTGATAAGCCTATCAGCAGCAACTTGTGTTGAATGCTGCTGATAAGCCTATCAGCATCAACTTGTGTTGAATGCTGCTGATAAGCCTATCAGCAGCATTTGTACTTAGAATAATTTAGTAGCAATCAGTCTTTGGTTCTACAAACCATATACTTAAATATTATTTACACAACTTATTTACACATCATTATGAAAATAAAGTAAAGAAATTTATATTTAATATAAAACACCCGATACCTTTTTATAACTAAACGACTAAGTTACATAAATAAATAAATAAATAGGGTAACAATTATTTATTTAATTTACAATTAAACAAAAAAATTATTTATTTAGGTTATACTTAATTACCCCTAATACCTACATTATTTTTATAACTAAGTGAATAAATAATAATTATATAAGTTATTTATTTAGTTATTTAAATACAAACCTTGATCAAAATGTTCTAAAAATATCTATTTCAAATCTTTCATTTTATACAATACCTTTCAAGTACAACCCACAAGCTTTATACACACAACCAATTCAACCCTAGACTTAGACATAGACTATTGTGCACACTATTAATCCAATATACAATCTACACTATGTTAACGTTGCGTATTACAAGGATCATATTACTATTTAGTATCTCGAGTTAGCTACGCCTTCAAATCAAGTGAGTATTACATAGCCCCTTTTACTCTTTTACATTTTTGGGGTGGAACATGAACAATATACAATCTATTGCTTTAATTTACACAAACTACACAAGTACAAATCCTCTTTACATTCATGTGTGCAAATTTAAGCTTTATGCCTGAGTGCTAGGTGTGCTAACTTTGTGTGCAATTTATGTGCAATCATTAACTATTCAAGCCGACGGTAAACAATGATAGATCTATTGAGTCTTACAAACCCACCCAGATTGGGGTGATTGTTACCGACAACACAAATTTTGCATGCTAGTTACAAAGGTTTGATTGTACTTGGTTACACAATAGCTGCTCTCCATAAATGGTTATTTTATCATGTTATGTAAGGATTTGTTTATTTACAATCTATATACTATCTATGTACAAACCTGTGTATGCTCACCAACTTTTTTAGTTAACCTTATTTTATTCATATTTCAGGTGCTAATGTGTGAGTTTGATCAAGACATGCTACACTTAAGTTTGGAGCTAGTTAATTTAAATTTAAAGAACAATTCGTATTTCTAGTTATGTACTTGTTGAATTTTGCTATTTGTGGTTGAATTGTTTGAAATGAAATTGATGACTAAATATTGAAATCTAGTGAACCTTGTGCTCATGAACAGTCTACATGTCCCGCCCCGATGATTCCGCCGTCGGTTGGGGTGTGACATTGGATCCTAGAATCCATTATGCAATAAAGGAAGAAGTGGCCAAGGCTTTTGAGCAAGCCAGAACTCTGTTGATGGAAGAAATGAGATGGGCTATTAAACTCACATTCGAAGAGTTATCGAAGGAGAAGGAACCACAAGGTTGTACTCTTAAGGAGTTCATGGTAATCAAGCCAAAGGAGTATGACTGACAGGTGGACCCGATCCTTAGCCACAGGTGGGTGGTAGACATGGAATCAAATTTTGAAATAACTAAATGTAAGCCCTAGGACAGGGTGATGTTCAGTGTGCCACTATTGACCGGGAGGGCAAAGGAATGGTTGTTGAATCTCCGAGAGGAGATGGGTGAGTTAGGTGTTACCTCCATGACTTGGGAGGAGTTTAAGGCGGCTTTTCTGAAGTATCATTGCCCACAAGCCACGGTTGATAGGATGACTGAGGAATTCCTACTCATGAGGCAAACGACAGAGACAATTGATGTTTTGGTAGGGACCTTCTTTGATCGCGCCAAGTTCTGTTCGGACTTGGTGTCGACTGAGAAAGCGAAAATTGATAGGTTTTATGCAATGTTGACAGTGGAGTTTAGAGATAGCATATATCCTTCCTCTTTTACCACACTTGTTGACTTGATAAATAGGTGTCGGGAAAGGGAGGTGCAGTTGAGGAGGCAAGAAGCCAGCGGTGAAAAGAGAAAGCGTGAAATAGGGGATTCGATGGTAAAGAAGATAAAGGGCGGGAGCCCTCGAAAAAAGCCGTTTAGCAAGTTCACTTCACGGTGGTGCAAGAAGTGTGGAAGGAACACTTTGGGGAATGTAGGAAGGGGACGTCGAACTGATACAAATGTGGGAAACCGGGGCATAAGGCCAATCAATGCTTGAGCCAAATTCATTTATGCTACAATTGCTATAAGCCTGGGCATAACAGGGCAGATTGTCCCGAGTTAAAGCATCAAGGTGGGGGCGATAAGAGGATAGATATGCCAAACCCGAAGGGTAGGGCTTTCCACATTTTGGCGGAGGAGGCAAAGACTAACCCGGAAATGGTGTCAGGTACATTCAAGATTAACTCATTATCAGCACTAGTTCTATTTGATACGTGGGCTAGTCGTTCTTTTGTTTCCTTGAAATTTGTTAAGCATTCTTCTTTTCTATGTAGCAAGTTAGACGAACCCTTAGAAATAGAGGCGGCAAATGATAGGAGCTTCCTAGTTTTCGATGTTTATAAAAATTGAAAGTTAAGCGGGGGGGTGAAACGTTCCTTATAGACCTAATTCCTATTACCATGGGGGATTTCGATGTGATAGTGGGTATGGATTGGTTATCGAAGACGAAAGCGAATATTCTAAGTGGACCTAAAGTGATACAACTCGACTCCCCGTCGGGTAAGTCCATTTACATAGAAGGTGAGAAGAAAGGTAAAGTAAGATTGTGTTCTTATGTGAAGGTGTGACACCCAGCATTTCAGGTCAATATCCACATTTCATAAACGCACGTTCATAATTATTATTTCCTGATATTTTATTTTGACTAAGTAAAGTCAAGAAGTCTAGCAAAGAAGTTTGTTCGAAGTCTAGTAAACCGTAAAGAGTTACTAGAAAAAGTAAGCAGGATAACCCGACTTAATGCGAACGTAAATGGTTAAATAAAATAACCAGAAATATATATATATATATATATATATATATATATATATATATATATATATATTACACAAAATTTACGTTGAGCCAAGATTCTAATATTTTCTTCAACAAGCCATAAAATGGTTAAAAATTATAATACCGTGAAGAATCGAAACTGAATTAAATTACCCCTTAAAACTCTAATTGATACTAATACCATAATAAATTAATATTTAAAAAAATTGGTTATCATTAACCCCTAAACTACTTCTTGACTTTCTTAAAAAAATCACCATAATTCGGTGTCATAAGGAGAATTTCAAGTGTTCTTGAAGAAAGCTTAGCAAAAGATTCAAGACTA
Source organism: Smallanthus sonchifolius (assembly GCA_023525975.1). NCBI lineage: Eukaryota > Viridiplantae > Streptophyta > Magnoliopsida > Asterales > Asteraceae > Smallanthus > Smallanthus sonchifolius. The sequence goes on along the minus strand of CM042021.1, from coordinate 64,760,012 downwards.
CTTCTCTGTTTTTCTCTAAAGATCGCCATTCTCGGTTTGAGGTAAAAACTCGATACCATCCATATTATTTGCTTTAAAACCGTAACTAAACATACAAATCGTTCAAACGCAAGTAAGATAACAAGAAAACTGTGTCAAACTCAAGATTTGAACATAAAAATATGCAGAGTGAATTCTGTAAATCAAAGTGCAGATATCGAAACTATAGTTTCGATACCTGTTAGTCAATCGAAACTGGGAGTTTCGATACCTATTGATCGAAACTAGGAGTTTCGATACCAGCTATTCAATCGAAACTAGGAGTTTCGATACCGGTTGTTCTATCGAAACTAGGAGTTTCGATATCTATTTACTCAATCGAAACTAGGAAGTTTCGATACCTGTGTACAATCGAAACTAGGTAGTTTCGATACTATTCTTGCCAATCGAAACTAGGTAGTTTCGATACCTATTTCACTCAGTCGAAACTAGGAAGTTTCGACATCTGTTCTGTTCAATCGAAACTAAGAAAGCTTAGATACCTGTTCATCAGCCCCATAAGGCAGTAACTCAGAACTATTTTCATAACAAAACAAGGTTGGAAAAACTAAAAAGATAATTAAAACAAAAGTAATCAGATCGGCTAAGTCAAGTAAACAAATTGCGTTTAAGACGAGTAGTCTTAACGTGTATGTTATCCTTGTGTAAATAGGATACGGATAGGCGAATCTGCCGTCATTCAAATATTTGCTAGCATTCATACTGTCGAGGTGAGTTTCACTAATTCCCCTTTTTCTAAGTTTTTGAAATGATTTGGGGTGGAAACATACTTGTAAAAGACTTTTGTGTATAAATGAATGGAACTAATGATCTGACCGTATGTATGTATTGAGGGAACAATAAAGCGCTTAAAGTCCTCGTAATAAATTAGTAACCATTAGCTATGGATTTAGCCCGGGATTATATGAATAGTACTATTGGGGGTGACGCCTCCGGTCATGGTTAGTCGCGCTAACCAGGGGTCAAAATGGCCGAATGACCGCATATTGTCTTACTCGCAGAAAGGCGAGGGGAGGCACAGAAAGTTGGGGTTTGGTTACGGTCTCGTACATTACATACTATTTTGTATTCCTTGCAAGCTTACAAATGGGGTCAATAGATCGGATTAGTAATCATATTCATTGGTAATACATACAAAAGAGTTCTGATCATTTTAAAATGATCAGGTTTTACACAAAAGGGTTCTGATCAGGTTAAAGTGATCATGTTTTACACAAAAGGGTTCTGATCAGGTTAAAATGATCAGGTTTTACACAAAAGAGTTCTGATCAGGTTAAAATGATCAGGTTTTACACAAAAGAGTTCTGATCAGGGTAAAGTGATCAGGTTTTACACAAAAGAGTTCTGATCAGGGTAAAGTGATCAGGTTTATCAAAAGAGTTCTGATCAGGTTAAAGTGATCAGGTTTTACACAAAAGAGTTCTGATCAGGGTAAAGTGATCAGGTTTATCAAAAGAGTTCTGATCAGGTTAAAATGATCAGGTTTTACACAAAAGAGTTCTGATCAGGGTAAAGTGATTAGGTTTAAAGTAAAGATTTCTGATCAGGTTAAAGTGATCAGGTTTAAACGAAAGAGTACTGATCAGGTTAAAATGATCAGGTTTAACAAAGAGTTTTGATCGGCAAAAAGATCAGATTTAAACATTGGGTTTATGATAACTCTTTATAATAACTTGTGAACTCACCAACCTCGTGTTGACAGTTTTAAGTATGTTTTCAGGAAATTGAACGTGGTCATCAGGTTAGAAATGTAGGTTACATGCATGCACGTGGATACGGCTTTTGGGAGGATTTCTCTTGTATAACTCATGGTCTTGAGTCATATTTGCGAAATCTTAAACATTTGTAAACTCAACTTGATATTTTGTAATGTAAATATTTTAAATTCAGTTATGTATCCAATTACATGTATGTGTTTGCGGTAATCATATGCTTTGGAAACCAGTGAAAGTCGCGCCTCGCGTTTCCGCCCTGGCGGGGTGTGACAGAACTTGGTATCAGAGCCATTGATTATAGCGAAGTAGGTGTCTAAAACGGAACCTAGTCTATAATTAGAATGACTCACTAAAATGTTTTCATTGCATAAGCATTGCATAACCAGTCATCATGTCATGTGGATATTGTAGTCACAAGTATGTCGTCACATTCACACTCTGACCCCGTCTCTGACTCTGAATCCAACGAGGAACTTTCTGCCTCACGCCCTAAAAATCGAGTACAAGTTCGCAGCTCGACACCACCCAATGTCGCTCTGGGAGAACCGCCCATCGTCTACCGAAAGAAAAGCGGAGGACCAGTTAAGGTGCAAAGTGCTAGGAAGAAGGTTCGACTTCCGCGTAAGAGAAACCTGGCAGCCCGTGAACCGAAAGACTTGGAGACCGATGAGGAACCACCGAGGCAACGACCCTGCTACCACCCTACCGTGGGAACCATCCGTTGGATGCCTCGTACCCAGGCACGTTGGAGGGAGATGGAGAGCATCCCATCTACCTTTGAGCTTGGAGAGTCTTCTAACTCCCCAACACCCCTACCCCACACTGGGGAAGCCATAGAGCTCACTGTGCCTACCTTGGTAGCTCGCGTTCGTACGCATGAGGAGCGTCTTGATGATCTCCTAGATGACATCCGGGAACAGGGGGATGCAGCCACGCGACTTCGTCAAGGGCTTGGATCTCGAGTTCAGACTCTGGAAGACCACACCCGAGACATACAAGGTGCCACAAACTATCTAGAGTTAAGAGCTGACATGGACTGGCAGTTCACTGTCACGGTCCGAGACATGGTGGAGGCGCTGGATGAGAGGACTTTGGCTGCAGAATTTGTGGCAAGAGCTAGCTTTGTCATGGCAGGACTTGCCATGATGATTGGGTTGTACTCCCACTTCTTCTTTTAAACCTATTATGGGCGGGTTGTGCCCATAGTACATTATATAGTTTAAAACGTTAGTACTGATGAGGTCATGTGAACCCATCCTTTTGTATCCTTATCTTTTGGGAACAATGTACTATGTATGTTTTGACTATGTATGTAATGGTTTATGTTGTAATGATAGTTGTTCATGTTTGATGTGGTGGTATCCTTATGTCATGATCTATCATTATTGATATATGATGTTGTTTCTTTTTTAATTGACATGTTAGAAAGAACGTCATGGCACCTAAGCGTGGGACACCCCGTAACACTACTGGTGACAACAACGAGACAATTTCCCCAAACATGGAACAACTAATAGCACAGCGAGTAGCTGCCGCTATAGAGCAGTATGAAGCAAACCGAAATAGCGGAGGAGGTGCAGGAGGTAGCGGTACCGCAGGGGGTAGCGGTACAGCAGGAGGTTCCGGAGGTAATAAAAAAATAAATAAATAAGCCATAACACATAGTCATGATCCGAATTAATGACGTTATGACTTGTGATCCTGCAGATGCTCCAAATAGGAAGTGTACCTACAAGGCCTTCCTATCCTGCAAACCCCGCAGTTTTAATGGCACCGAGGGTGCAATAGGACTAATGAGATGGATAGAACATATGGAGTCGGTGATTGATATAAGTGAATGCACCGCTGATTGCGTAGTGAAGTATTCTACCTGCACGCTCACTGATAAAGCTTTAACTTGGTGGAATACTCAAATGAAGACTTTGGGGAGAGAGACAGCGTACCAATTGTCTTGGGAAGATTTGAAAAACATGATGATTGAGGAATACTGTCCTCGGAACGAATTGCAAAAGATTGAAACTGGGATGTGGAACCTACAGATGATAGGAGATGATGTAGCGGGATACACCGACCGCTTTAATGAATTGGCACTTCTGGTACCGCATATGGTCACACCAGAACATAAGCGTGTTGAAAGGTATCTGTGGGGCCTTGCGCCTCAAATTCGTAGCATGGTAACATCATCTAATCCAATAGATGCCAAGAGTGCTATAACTTTAGCATTCAAACTAAAGGATGATGCAGTACGTAATGAATTGTTTGTGAGGAAGGAGAATGAGGAAGGTAGATCTGGGGAGAAAAGGAAATGGATGGGAAATTCAAGTAACAAATCTGGAAAACAAGAGTTTAAGAAACAAGGAACTGTGAAGGCTTTTGCAGCCAACACAGTGGAAAGAAAGGAGTATGATAGGGGCCTACCGAGATGTAAGAGGTGTGGAAATCATCATGCCGGTGTTTGCATCAAGTGTGGAAAATGCGACAAATTTGGTCACACCACTCAAGCTTGTCGAACTAACAACCGATTGGGGAAAATCAAACCGGGATGTTTTGTATGTGGTGATCTAAAACACTTCAAGAAGGATTGTCCCAAGTGGAAGAATCAGAACAACGCTCATGCACCAGGGAGGGCATTTGTGATGGGTGCAAGGGACGCACGCCAGGACCCGAACATCGTCACTGGTACGTTCCCGATAAATAATCACTATGCCTCTGTACTTTTTGATTCGGGTGCGGATATGAGCTTTGTGTCGAATGATTTTAAATCCTTACTCGGTATTAAGGTCAGCAAACTAGATCAACGTTATACAATTGAATTAGCAAATGGGAAATTAATAGAAACCGGAGAGGTCTTTAGGGGTTGTACTTTATGTTTAGAAAACCGTACATTCAGTATAGACCTTCTACCCGTCGAGTTAGGGAGTTTTGATATTGTTATTGGTATGGATTGGTTAACCAAGAATCGTGTCGAGATAGTATGCTTCGAGAAGATTGTACGTATTCCCCTACCAAGCGGAGAAATTCTTTCAATTCAAGGCGAAAGGTGTATAACGATGTTAAAAACGATAAACTGCATGAAAACTTATAAGTATCTACGCAAGGGTTATTGTGCATTCCTGGCTCACATCGTCGAGAAGAAACCCGAAGAACGTCGACTTGAGGACATACCAATCGTCAGAGATTATTTGGAAGTATTTCCCGAAGACTTACCAGGAATACCACCATCAAGACAAGTCGAGTTTCGGATCGACCTAGTACCAGGAGCCGCACCAGTTGCAATATCTCCGTATCGTCTAGCCCCTTCCGAGATGCAGGAACTATCGAGCCAACTACAAGACTTACTTGACAAAGGTTTCATAAGACCGAGTTTCTCACCATGGGGAGCTCCGGTCCTATTTGTAAAGAAAAAGGATGGAACCTTTAGAATGTGCATTGATTATCGAGAGTTGAACAAACTGACAATCAAAAATCGGTATCCTCTTCCTCGAATAGACGATTTGTTTGATCAACTTCAAGGTTCCAGTTTCTATTCTAAAATTGATCTACGATCAGGGTATCATCAACTGAAAATTCAGGAAGAAGACATACCAAAAACGGCTTTTAGGACTCGTTACGGTCACTACGAATTCCTAGTTATGCCATTTGGCTTGACTAATGCACCAGCTGTTTTCATGGATCTCATGAACCGCGTGTGCAAGCCGTACTTGGATAAATTTGTGATTGTGTTTATCGATGACATATTGATATATTCACGAACCAAGGAGGAACATGAATATCATTTGAAATTAATCTTGGAACTACTCAGGAATGAGAAGCTTTATGCTAAATTCTCTAAGTGTGAGTTTTGGATCCAAGAGGTTCACTTTCTCGGACATGTCATTAATAAGAAGGGTATCCATATGGATCCATCTAAGATTGAAGCTATCAAAAACTGGGAAGCACCAAGAACTCCGACTGAGGTGCGTCAATTTCTGGGTTTGGCAGGATATTACAGGCGATTCATCGAGAATTTTTCAAAGATAGCCTTGCCTTTGACCACGTTAACCCAGAAGGACAAAAAGTTTGATTGGACTGTTAAACAAGAATCATCTTTTCAATTGCTGAAGCAAAAACTTTGCAGTGCACCAATCCTATCCCTTCCCGAAGGGACTGACAATTTCATTGTGTACTGTGACGCATCATACCAAGGTCTGGGATGTGTGTTGATGCAGAAAGAAAAAGTCATAGCATATGTATCCAGACAACTAAAAGTGCACGAAAAGAATTATACGACCCACGACTTGGAATTGGGTGCAGTTGTGTTTTCACTCAAGATTTGGAGACATTACTTATACGGTACAAAATGTACTATCTTTACAGACCACAAGAGTCTCCAGCACATCTTTAATCAGAAAGAACTTAACATGAGGCAACGTCATTGGGTAGAACTACTGAATGATTACGACTGTGATATCAAGTATCACCCTGGCAAAGCAAACGTCGTAGCAGATGCCTTAAGTCGTAAAGAACGAGTTAAAACACTCCGTGTTCGTGCCCTAGAATTTACAATTCATACGAGTCTCACGACTCAAATTCGGATGGCACAACAAGAAGCAATCAAAGAAGAAAACAGTCAGAACGAAGCTTTACGAGGAATGATAAAGCAGTTGGAACCAAAGTCAGATGACACTTTATACTTCATGAATAGAATTTGGGTGCCATGTTTTGGTAACATACGGGAGTTGGTTATGGACGAAGCCCACAAGTCCAGGTACTCCATTCACCCAGGTTCGGATAAAATGTATAAGGATCTGAAGGAATTCTACTGGTGGCCGAACATGAAAGGAGAAATTGCTATTTATGTCGGTAAATGCCTGACATGTTCAAAAGTAAAAGCAGAACATCAGAAACCGTCGGGATTGTTACAACAACCCGAGATACCTCAATGGAAATGGGAACAGATTTCCATGGATTTCATTACAAAGTTACCCAAGACGTCGAGCGGGTATGACACTATATGGGTAATCGTCGATCGTTTGACGAAATCAGCTCATTTTCTACCCATCAAAGAAACGGATAAAACCGAGAAACTTGCAAAGCTTTATATCAAGGAAATTGTGGCTAGGCATGGAGTACCAATTTCTATTATCTCTGATAGAGACAGCAGATTCGTGTCTAGAATCTGGAAATCATTACAAGAAGCCATGGGAACACGTCTTGACATGAGCACGGCATATCACCCACAAACAGATGGTCAAAGTGAAAGAACCATTCAAACCTTAGAGGATATGCTCCGTGCGTGTGCAATTGACTTCGGTGGAAATTGGGATACTCATTTGCCACTAGCTGAGTTTTCATACAATAACAGTTACCACACCAGCATCAAAGCCGCTCCGTTTGAAGCTTTGTATGGTCGAAAATGTCGTTCACCGCTATGTTGGGCAGAGGTTGGCGACAAACATTTAACCGGTCCTGAAGTTATTCAAGAGACCACAGATAAGATTTTCAAAATCAAGGATCGTCTGAAGGCCGCCCGTGATAGACAAAAGAGTTACGCGGATAACAGACGAAGACCTTTAGAATTTCAAGTAGGAGACAAAGTCATGTTAAAGGTCTCACCTTGGAAAGGAGTTGCAAGATTTGGCAACCGTGGCAAGCTTAACCCTAGGTACGTTGGACCGTTTGAAATATTGGCTAGGGTTGGCCCTGTAGCTTACAAGCTCAAGTTGCCACAAGAACTAAGCAATGTACATGATACGTTCCATGTATCAAATCTCAAGAAGTGTTTATCAGACGAGACATTAATAATACCGCCTGATGAAATTCACATAGAAGACAAGTTGCACTTCATTGAGGAACCTATGGAAGTCACAGATTGGAAGGTTCAGAGAACAAGGCGCAGCCGTATTAAGATGGTCAAGGTACGTTGGAATTCAAAGCGCGGCCCCGAGTATACGTTGGAGCGGGAAGATAAAATGAAATCCAAGTACCCGTCATTGTTTACAAAAACACCAAGTCAGAGTGACAAGAACTGAATTTCGGGACGAAATTCTCTGTAACATGGGGAGAATGTGACACCCAGCATTTCAGGTCAATATCCACATTTCATAAACGCACGTTCAAAATTATTATTTCCTGATATTTTATTTTGACTAAGTAAAGTCAAGAAGTCTAGCAAAGAAGTTTGTTCCAAGTCTAGTAAACCGTAAAGAGTTACTAGAAAAAGTAAGCAGGATAACCCGACTTAATGCGAACGTAAATGGTTAAATAAAATAACCAGAAAAATATATATATATATATATATATATTACACAAAATTTACGTTGAGCCAAGATTCTAATATTTTCTTCAACAAGCCATAAAATGGTTAAAAATTATAATACCGTGAAGAATCGAAACTGAATTAAATTACCCCTTAAAACTCTAATTGATACTAATACCATAATAAATTAATATTTAAAAAAATTGGTTATCATTAACCCCTAAACTACTTCTTGACTTTCTTGGCCAAGAGTCAGGGGAGCCATTCTCCCACTTGCCTGATTCACTTTGATTCAGATGAAAACCATACCCTTCAGACGAAACTTCACCATCCCTTTCAAACCTTCTCTTTTCTTACGGCAAATTCCCAATTCCCTTTCAAATCGAAGTCCAGTTTTAAAGCGAAAATCACCATAATTCGGTGTCATAAGGAGAATTTCAAGTGTTCTTGAAGAAAGCTTAGCAAAAGATTCAAGACTACTTCTCTGTTTTTCTCTAAAGATCGCCATTCTCGGTTTGAGGTAAAAACTCGATACCATCCATATTATTTGCTTTAAAACCGTAACTAAACATACAAATCGTTCAAACGCAAGTAAGATAACAAGAAAACTGTGTCAAACTCAAGATTTGAACATAAAAATATGCAGAGTGAATTCTGTAAATCAAAGTGCAGATATCGAAACTATAGTTTCGATACCTGTTAGTCAATCGAAACTGGGAGTTTCGATACCTATTGATCGAAACTAGGAGTTTCGATACCAGTTATTCAATCGAAACTAGGAGTTTCGATACCGGTTGTTCTATCGAAACTAGGAGTTTCGATATCTATTTACTCAATCGAAACTAGGAAGTTTCGATACCTGTGTACAATCGAAACTAGGTAGTTTCGATACTATTCTTGCCAATCGAAACTAGGTAGTTTCGATACCTATTTCACTCAGTCGAAACTAGGAAGTTTCGACATCTGTTCTGTTCAATCGAAACTAAGAAAGCTTAGATACCTGTTCATCAGCCCCATAAGGCAGTAACTCAGAACTATTTTCATAACAAAACAAGGTTGGAAAAACTAAAAAGATAATTAAAACAAAAGTAATCAGATCGGCTAAGTCAAGTAAACAAATTGCATTTAAGACGAGTAGTCTTAACGTGTATGTTATCCTTGTGTAAATAGGATACGGATAGGCGAATCTGCCGTCATTCAAATATTTGCTAGCATTCATACTGTCGAGGTGAGTTTCACTAATTCCCCTTTTTCTAAGTTTTTGAAATGATTTGGGGTGGAAACATACTTGTAAAAGACTTTTGTGTATAAATGAATGGAACTAATGATCTGACCGTATGTATGTATTGAGGGAACAATAAAGCGCTTAAAGTCCTCGTAATAAATTAGTAACCATTAGCTATGGATTTAGCCCGGGATTATATGAATAGTACTATTGGGGGTGACGCCTCCGGTCATGGTTAGTCGCGCTAACCAGGGGTCAAAATGGCCGAATGACCGCATATTGTCTTACTCGCAGAAAGGCGAGGGGAGGCACAGAAAGTTGGGGTTTGGTTTCGGTCTCGTACATTACATACTATTTTGTATTCCTTGCAAGCTTACAAATGGGGTCAATAGATCGGATTAGTAATCATATTCATTGGTAATACATACAAAAGAGTTCTGATCAGGTTAAAATGATCAGGTTTTACACAAAAGGGTTCTGATCAGGTTAAAGTGATCTGGTTTTACACAAAAGGGTTCTGATCAGGTTAAAATGATCAGGTTTTACACAAAAGAGTTCTGATCAGGTTAAAATGATCAGGTTTTACACAAAAGAGTTCTGATCAGGGTAAAGTGATCAGGTTTATCAAAAGAGTTCTAATCATGTTAAAGTGATCAGGTTTTACACAAAAGAGTTCTGATCAGGGTAAAGTGATCAGGTTTATCAAAAGAGTTCTGATCAGTTTAAAATGATCAGGTTTTACACAAAAGTGTTCTGATCAGGGTAAAGTGATCAGGTTTAAAGTAAAGATTTCTGATCAGGTTAAAGTGATCAGGTTTAAACGAAAGAGTACTGATCAGGTTAAAATGATCAGGTTTAACAAAGAGTTTTGATCGGCAAAAAGATCAGATTTAAACATTGGGTTTATGATAACTCTTTATAATAACTTGTGAACTCACCAACCTCGTGTTGACAGTTTTAAGTATATTTTCAGGAAATTAAACGTGGTCATCAGGTTAGCAATGTAGGTTACATGCATGCACGTGGATACGGCTTTTGGGAGGATTTCTCTTGTATAACTCATGGTCTTGAGTCATATTTGCGAAATCTTAAACATTTGTAAACTCAACTTGATATTTTGTAATGTAAATATTTTAAATTCAGTTATGTATCCAATTACATATATGTGTTTGCGGTAATCATATGCTTTGGAAACCAGTGAAAGTCGCGCCTCGCGTTTCCGCCCTGGCGGGGTGTGACAGAAGGCAACAAGGTACATGGTGCGTGGGTGCAATGCATACATGACTTATGTTGCGGATATGATCGAGAGAGTGAAAGAAATTCATGATGTTTCGGTTGTGAATCAGTTTGTGGATGTGTTTCCGGACGAGTTACCAAGGGTTCCACTGGAGAGGGAAGTAGAGTTTGGGATGCATTTGATACTGGGTGCTAGGCCGGTAGCCAAAGCACCTTATCGGTTGGCACCACCGGAGATGAAAGAGCAACTGGAGCAATTGCAAGAACTACTCGATAAAGGTTTCATACGCCCAAGCGTTTCGCTTTGGGGTGCACCCGTTCCCTTCGTTAAAAAGAAGGACGGAAGCATGAGGATGCGTATCGATTATCGGGAGTTGAACAAGTTGACAGTGAAAAATTGGTACCCGTTACCTCGGATTGACGACCTTTTCGATCAATTGCAAGGGGCGTCATGGTTCTCTAATATTGATTTGAGATCCGGGTACCATCAGTTAAAACTTAAAGAAGACGAAGTTCCGAAAATAGCTTTCCACACTCGTTAAGGTCACTACGAGTTTACAGTTATGCCTTTCGGTTTAACTAACGCGCCCGCGGTTTTCATGGATCTTATGAACCGGGTGTGTAGACCATTCCTCGATTGTTCTGTCATTATTTTTATTGATGACCTCCTCATCTATTCGCGGAGTAAAGGTGATCATGCCTTTCATCTTCGAGAAATCCTTGATGTTTTGCAAAGGGAGAAGCTTTATGCTAAATTTTCCAAATGCGCCTTTTGGTTGCGTGAAATTCAATTCTTGGGCCATGTGATTAACGAGAAAGGAATTACAGTCGACCCATCCAAAGTAGTGGCGGTAAAAGATTGGTTATCGCCAAAAACGCCCTCGGAGATTAGAAGTTTCTGGGGGTTGGCGGGCTATTATTGGCGATTTATTGAAAATTTCTCTCGGGTTGCCTTGCCGATGACGAAGTTAACGTGTAAGGAAACTATGTTTGTTTGGGATTCAGAGCAAGAATCCGCCTTTCAACTCTTAAAAGAAAAGTTGACTAAGGCACCTATTTTGTCCTTGCCATACGGGACCGAAGATTTCATTGTGTATTCGGATGCCTCGCTTTCGGGGTTGAGGTGTGTTTTGATGCAAAGGGGGAAAGTGATTGCTTACGTGTCTAGGAAATTGAAGACTTACGAAGTGAATTACCCTACCCACGATTTAGAGCTTGCGGCCGTGGTTTTCGTGCTTAAAATCTGGAGGCATTACTTATATGGGGCGAAGTGTCACACCCCGACCGATGGCGGAATCATCGGGGCGGGACATGTAAGACTGTTCATAGCTCATGGTTGACTAAATTGAAATATATTAAAGTTAAATTTCCAATACAAATAATCCGAGTACAAACCAAATTCAAACAAGAAACATAAAAAAATTCAAAAAGTTCTTGATTTAAATTGCTAAGTCCAAATCCTATGTTGAACACGTCTTGAATCAATCTCACATATTGGGGCCTGAAACATAAATAAAATAAAGTCAACTAAAAAGTTGGTGAGTATAACACAGTTGTATGTAGATAGCATATAGTTGAAAACAAATCCTTTACAAAACATGATAAAATAAGGCATTTATGGGGAGCAGCTATTGTGTAACCATGTACAACCAAACCTTGTGACTAGCATGCAAAAATTGTGTTGTCGGTTTCAATCACCGCGCACCATGGGTGGGTTTGTCAGACTCAATAGATCTATCATTGAAAACCGTCGGCTTGTATAGTTAATGATTGCACATAAGAGCATACAAAGGTTAGCACACCTAGCACTCGGGCACAAAGCTCAAATTTTGCACACATGTATGTAAATAGGATTTTTTTGCACTTGTGTTGTTTATGTAAATGTAAATGTGTAATGTGTATAGAGTTCATGTTCCACCCCAAAAGTGTAAAAGAGTAAAAGGGGTTGTGAATACTCACTTGGTATGGAAGTGTAGCTAACAAAGATTATAGATAGCAAATATGATCCTCGAAATGCACAATTTAACCTAAAGAGTAATGTGTATTGAATCAAATAGATGCATAAAGTTTAAGACTAAAATGGAAGTTGAATTTGTGTATAAAACTATTGATTTGTATTTAAAAGTATTGAATAAATATATAGAGTTTGAAGTAAAATATTTTTGAAACAATTTGATTAGGTTTGAATTGGATAATTGAATAAATATATAATTATAGTTTATGAAATAATGTAAATATTAATTGTAATTAAGTATAAATAAATGATTTTGATTTAAAATGTAAATTAAATAAATAATCATTATCTCATTTATTTATAAATTTTGTAACTTAATTATTTAAGATATCATTTAAGTGTAAGATAATAAATATTAATTTAATTTTTATAAACTTTTAAATAAACTTTTAAATAAATAATATTTATCTCTTCAAATACAGAAAACATATTTTTATAAAATTTGAAACATTTATTGATTGAAAAATATAAATTATAATTTTGTTAAAGTTTCTGAGTCACACACGACCGTGCCTCGGAAGGGCACGATCGTGCTCAAGCCAGGGGCGCGATCGCGCTAGTCGGGGCACGACCGGGTTGATCAACAGAGGGCACAAACTAGATTAGTCAACAGGCACGACCGTGCCTTGGCTCGGCATGGTCGTGTCTATGATTTTTAGACACGACAGAGGCTAGCCCAAAGGGCATGACTAGGTCTGGACAGGAGGACACGACCGCACCGCTATTCGACACGACCGCGCTACATGAGGCACGACCGCGCTAGATGATTAGCGCGACCGTGTCTCTTCCAAATCAGACATGAATTGACAAAATCTTGTATTGTAGATGTTGGGATTGATAGGGTTTTTACTTATATAGTTATTACGAGTATTCTGAGATGTTTTAATTGTATTGAAAACATGATTAGGATTGGATTCGATTAAACCATTTTTGAATAAAATACGAGTTCTGATTCGGGATGATTTACATATTGTAAGCCCAAATTGATAAGGGGCTTTTGATAAAGAGACTGAATCGACTGAGGAAACGATTATAGTTACCTTGAAGCGTATCGAATTGATGGAGCACGGTAGAACAGAATTCCGACATCGGTGAGGAAGGCTTCCGGCGTCTTCTGATATGATTCCGGCGACTACAAAGGATCAGTAGCTCCGGGGAGGATCGAGTAGTGTGACTCTGCTGCTGGATTGAGGGGATTCGGATCGAAAAGCGGATTCTAGCTTTTTGGAATGCTTGAGAGAGTTTTTCTTCGAGTTTGATGGAATGTAACTGAGGCGTTTGAGTAATTTGAAAATGTTATTACTCTCACAATCGGAATGAAACGAAGGAACGGTTACGGATTCTCAACGATCGGTGATTAAAAGTGTATTAACGTTTTGACAGTTACTCAGGGGCGACCGTGCCCAATAGAGACGCGACCGTGCCTAGGCACCGGGCGCGATCGTTCCCGGACCAGTCGCGCGATCGTGCCGAGGCACTTGGCGCGACCGTGCCAGGATGAAGCACGACCGTGCTAGACTAGGGTTTCTTGACATTTTTCAACTTTAGTCCTTGACTTTTCAGGTTTGGTTAGTTTGAAATAATTAGTTACTTGTATAGCGTTTAAGTGTATATAATCGAGCAAAACTTGTAAATTTGTATTGAATCATTGTATTTAGTTTACGGTAAGCAAAATAACAAGGCAGTGCACGAGTATTGAATTTGAAATTGCATTACATTGAATTGAAAATATGAATACTAAATTCAGAGATGTTACACGAAGTGTACGATCTACGCGGATCACAAAAACCTCAAATATTTCTTCGACCAAAAGGACCTTAATATTAGGCAAAGGTGGTCGCTTGAATTAGTTAAGGACTATGATTGTGAGATACTTTATCATCCGGGTAAAGCGAATGTAGTGGCGGATGCTCTTAGCTGGAAGACGAGCCATGCACCTATTAAAGTGTAGTCATTTAAGATGACAATTTCATCGTCTCTTATTGACGATATACGAGAGGCTCAAGTGTTAGCACTTGGTGGGGATTTCAAGAAGGAACGGATGGTTACTTATGTTGACAAGCTTGAAGAAAATAGTTCGGGGTTAAAAACATGTTTCGTTAGGATTTGGATACCTAGGTTGTCAAGTGTTTTGACAACTATTTTAGATGAGGCGCATAAATCCAAATATTCTAATCATCCGAGGGCCACAAAAATGTTCTATGATTTCAGGTGTCATTTTTGGTGGCCGGGCATGAGACGTGATATTATTAAGTATGTGGAGAGATGTCTCACATGCTTAAGAGTAAAGGCGGAACACCAGAAGCCATATGGAAAGCTTCAACTGCTTGAAATACCGCTTTGGAAATGGGAGAATATGACCATGGATCTAATCACTAAACTACCTAAGACACGAAAGAGTTATGATGCAATTTGGGTAGTAGTAGATTGGTCGTAAAAGAGTGCACATTTCCTTCCTATAAAGGAAATATATGCATCGGATAGATTGGCGGAAATCTATGTGAAGGAAATTGTGTTACGACATGGTGTACCGGTGACGATTGTATCGGATCGTGATACGAGATTTACTTCTCGTTTTTGGAAGAAATTCCGTGAGAATATGGGGACTAGATTGAATCTTTGTACCGCTTATCATCCACAAACGGATGGACAAAGCGAACGAATGATTCAAACGCTCGAGGATATGTTTCGAGCGTGTGCGTTGGATTTTGGGGGTAGTTGGGACAATCATTTATCGTTGGCAGAATTTTCTTACAATAATAGCCACCATTCTAGTATTGGTATGCCACCTTTTGAGGCATTATATGAGAGGAGATTTCGAACACCCGTGTGTTGAGGTGAAATTGGTCAACGGGAACTTGGTAGCAAAGAAGTGGTTAAGGAAACTATTAGTAGTATGGACCAGTTAAGGGAACGCTTAAAGGCGGCCCAGGATCACCAAAAATCCTTTGCGGATAATTGGAAGCGAGCAATTGAGTTTCAAGTGGGAGACTTTGTGCTTTTGAAAGTCTCTCCTTGGAAAGGGGTAATACGGTTTAGGAAACGGGGGAAGTTGAGGCCACGTTTCATCGGACCGTTTAAGATGATAGCAAGGGTGGGTGGGGTAGCCTATCGCTTGGAGCTACTGGATGAACTAAGTAGACTTCATAACACGTCTCATGTGTCACATTTACGAAATTTTTTAGCGGTTGAGTCTACTTTTGTTCCACCGGATGACATTGAATTGGATGAGAAGTTGAATTATGTAGAAGAACCGGTGGCAATCTTTGATAGTGAAATGATTGTGCAACACAGAGATTAGCCATGTTTTGGTGCGGTGGAAACACAAAAAGGGAGCGGAAATGAGTTGGGAAACCGAGGAGGAGATGCTCAAGTATTATCCGAACCTATTTATGTGAAGTCGGGTTTCGGGGACGAAACCCAAATAAGGGGAGGTGATTTGTAACGAACCAAAATTCGGGTTTCGTTTCAAATAATTAAATTTTCTATTTAATATAATGGCAGAAATAATATTTTAGAAATAAGTTGAAACAAGTAGATTTCAAGTTAATTTTGGGGTTATGTTAGTTTTTAACTAGTTTTGGGTATGAAAAGGGATGATATGAAAGTTGAGGGACTGAAATTGAAAATATGGAAAATCTACCATATTTGACTTATATGAAGTCAAAATTCATATTTTATTTTGGTGTGGGGGTCGATGCTTTCAAAAGAAAAAGGAGAACAAGATGGTTGAAGCAAATCTCAACAATTGAGGCTTGATTTGTGAAGATGTTGGCTTCCACATCATCTTCCTAATATCAAGTAAGTGTTAATCATCCATTTTAGTTCACCATTGTTGGGTTAATAGATGGGTTTTGTAGAAATCCAAAATTTATGATGCATGGGGTTAAATTGGTGTTTAATTGTTGATAATCTAACTAAACTAAAGGTAAAGAGTGGTGAATAACATCGTAGAACCTTTTGATTTAGATTATGAGAAATTAGGGTGCATATAGAATAAATTGGGGGGTTTTTGGAATTATGATGATAGGATGTTAAATTAATGATGATTAAGTGTTTAAATGATGGTAGACACTTGAAAGAACACCAAATTAATTTAATGATACAAATAGAATGAAAAGTTAGTGTTAAGAGATAGTAATGAAACTCAAATAGGTGAATTTGGGTGGAAAAAGGGTGTTTGGATATGAGTATAACTCAAACGGGTCAGTTTGGGTTGGAATTTGGTGAATGGGTTGAGAACCCAAATAAATGTATTTTTGAAGTATGATAGATTACTAAACTAGGTGTATGTGTGTAGGTAATCAAATTACCCATCGGGAAAGGGAAGCGGGATCTTCGAATCTAAAATGTAAGTGCTCTTGCGCTTACTTAGTAATGCTGATAAAATGTTTAACTTGTGTGTATATTTGCATATTAAGTTGTGTGGTATAAAGTGTGTGAATGTGCATAAATATGTGAATGAACGTAGTTATAGTTAAAATACTATAATAGAAATGTGGTGAAGTTATGGTCTAAAAATCATAATGGAAATGTGGTGAATTTATGGTCGAATTATCATAATGGAAATGTGGTGAAATTATGGTCTAAGTACCATGTTGAATTTGTAAAGGAGTTATGGTCTTGTGCCATAATAGAAATCAAATGTTCTAAAATATGGGATGATTTCGGGTGTAATTAGGTGTCCATCAAATGGGTGTAAACCGATTCATGAAATTGTAGTTTTTGGTACAAAAGTATGTTGTTTTGATTGTTAGAACCCAAATCTAATTGTTGCGAAAATTTTATGGCAAAATGGTTTAATGTTGGAAAAAAATTGGCTAAGTGTTGAGAGTTGTAGAAATTAAGAAACTTTCTGTCATCTAGGGGCCTTCGCGCCACGCGAAAAACCGAAGAAGGGTGTTTCGCGACACGCTAAAGACCTGGTCCTCGGGCAGGCGTTATGGACTCCCTCGCGATACGCGAAGGGAGGGGCCTGGTCCTCACGCCACGTGAGGTTTAAAAAAAACTTTTCTTGGGACAAATGTTTCCGCGTGTTTTATTGATTAAATAATCGGTGTTTGAAATTAGAGTGTTACATCGAGTTTTAATTACGAACTCGTTTAGGTTTCTCATGTTCTTTTCTACTCAAGCATCGACTACAACATTGGCTTTGCCTTCATGATAACATATTTTACAATCGTAATCATTCAGGACTTCCATACAACGTCTTTGCCTTGTAGTCAGTTCTTTTTGATTGAATATATACTTTGGGCTTTTATGATCAGTGAAAATAGTGAATTTGACTCCATATAGATAGTGCCTCCATAATTTCAGTGTGAAGATTATGGCGCCCAATTCTAAATCATTAGTCGTATAGTTTTGTTCACGAGTTTTCAGCTGTCGGGAAGCATAAGCAATTACTTTGCTTCCTTGCATTAACACACATCCAAAGCCGGTGTGTGAAGCATCACAGTAAACTGAAAAGAATTCGTTTCCATCTGGCAAAGCCAGTATGGGTGCTTGAGTCAGTTTCTGTTTCAAAGTTTTGAAAGCTTCAGATTGTTTAGGTCCCCATTCATACTTAACTGATTTGCGAGTCAGCGAAGTTAATGGAACAACAATTCGAGAGAAATCTTGGATAAATCTCTGATAGTAACCAGCTAATCCAAGGAAACTTCGGATTTCAGTTGGTGACTTAGGGATTTCCCATTTGGATATTGCTTCGATTTTAACAAGATCAACTTGAATGCCATCAGCATTAATGATATGACTAAGGAATTGAACTTATGTCAACCAGAATTCACATTTTGAGAATTTAGCATACAACTTTTCATTTCTCAGGATTTCAAGCAAAGTCCTTAGATGAGTTGCATGCTCTTCCTTCCTTTTGGAGTAAATAAGGATGTCGTCAATGAATACGATAAAAAATTTATCCAAGTAAAGTTTACAAATTCGATTCATCAAATCCATGAAAGCTGTTGGAGCATTAGTAAGTCCAAATGGCATTACCGTGAACTTATAATGACCATATCGAGTTCTAAAAGCAGTTTTAGAAATATCTTCTTCCTAGACTTTCAGTTGGTGATAGCCAGAACGAAGATCGATTTTGGAAAAACAACGGGCTCCTTGGAGTTGATCGAAAAGATCATCGATTCTAGGGAGTGCATAACGGTTCTTTATCGTAACTTTATTCAGTTCAGGATAATCAATACACATACACATTGAACCGTCTTTCTTTTTAACGAATAAGACCGGAGCTCCCCAAGGCGATGAGCTTGGTGTTATGAATCCTTTCTCAAACAGTTCATCCAACTACTACTTCAATTATTCCATATAATTTGGAGCTAATCTGTACGGGGCTTTAGCAATAGGTGCTGTACCGGGTACAAGATTAATTATGAACTCCACTTCTCTTTCAGGTAGAATTCCAGGTAGTTCATCAGGGAAAACACCGGAGAATTCAGCCACAACCGACACATCTTCAATCTTCTTTTTAGTGTCGGTGGTTACAGATACAAGGTATGCTAAGCATCCTTTTCGTAAGTGCTTTGTGGCTTTTAACAAGGAAATTATTCCAACAGAGTTGGATAATTTATCGCCGTTGATCGTAAGAATGTTGCCTTTCGGCGAACGAAGTTCTATTGCTTTCTTATCACACATGATATGGGCTTGGTTAGAAGCTAACCAATCCATTCCTAGAATGATATCAAAACCTGCCAAAGTCATTGGCAACAGTTTTGCAGGTATAACATGTCCTGATAGTGTGATATAGCAATCATTCAAGATTTCAGAGATTTGGATGAGGTCACCGTTAGCAGTTTCTACCACATATTTCTTATCTAATTTAGCTAGAGTTTTATTTAACAGTCTACAAAATCTATGATCTATAAAACTTTGGTTTGCTCCGGAGTAAAATTAAACTCGAGCATAAATATCATTAACAAGAAATGTACCCGTAATGACATCAGGCATACTTGCTGCTTCATGAGTGTTGAGAACGAATGCTCATGCATTCTTTTTCACTCCATCTGCTGGTTGGGACCTGTCCCATCAGGTTTCTTTAGCTTGGGACAATTGATTTTGATGTGGCCAGCTTCACAACACTCGAAGCAAGTAATCGACCATTTTCTAAAACAATCTTCAGTTATTTGTCCAGACATCTTTCATAAGCTGCAATAAGGTCCAGATCGACATTGCCCTAAGTGCCTTTTCTTGCACCTTGGACACTCAGAGATAGAAGAGTTGTTACTTCAGGGAGTAAAGGCTGATTTCTTGAATCCACTAGGGCCTTGCCTAGATTCCTTTTCTTCTTCCCTTCCTCTTGGTTTCTAATTAGGTTACTGGTTAATGATGCTCCTAAATCCATAGCATCATCAAGATTTTCACAATTTCAACCTTGATAATGTCGCGGATTGAACTGATCAAACCCCAAATATATCTCTTTAGTAGATTAGATTCAGGGGTTGCTAGATGAGGAACTATTCGTGCATACTCAAGGAGTTTAGTCGAATATTCCTGATGATTGGTTCCAATCATCTTCAGACTTAGAAATTTCCCTTTGATCTGTTCCCTTTCATTTTGGGGAACGTACTTCTTTTCAATTCTTACTTTAAAAGTACTTCAGCCTATTGCATAGGTCGCTTCTCTTCCTTTGGCAGCAACAATGTCGTTCCACCATTCTAAAGCTTGATCTTTAAACAAATTGGAGGCATATAGAACCTTGTCTTCCTCCGCACATTTTCTAATTACGAGTACATACTCAGTCTTTTCTATCCACCTCAAAGTGGCTATCCCTCATTCTCTTCCAGAAAAATTAAAGGATTTACAATCCTGGAACATTTTATAAGTACAGCCAACCATCTTACTTTTCTTGGCCGTAATTATTACCCATCCCTTCATCTTCGGATGAATTATGGTAATATTTCTCCATTTCAGTTTTCCTAGTTAGATGAGTAGCAGAACCCTCTGGTTTGAAAGTAATAGGTTTGGATTGAGTTATGGTTCGGGTATGTTGGGTCAATGGTGGAAAATGGATAGAATTTGGAATTGAGGGTTGTGCAGATAGCTTATCTGCTTGTCTTCTTTCCATTTCAGTAAAAATCATCGGGAGGGAATCCTTGATTCCTTCTGTAATCAATTTATGTAGTTCTTTACGAGAATCGGGAATTTTAACAGCATTCTCAATCACTGCGTGTTTCCTCTTGTATTGTAAGAAGGTCCGGTTTGTTTAGACATGCTATAACAAAATTAAAATGGGAATAGAAAACAAAACTTTTTATTGATGAAATATATATACAAGAAAAGAGTACATATAAGGATTATTGTCTCTAGAAATTTCTAAAATTCTTTTCTTCAAGAGCTTGAACTAACAAAGCATTTTGAGTTTCAATTTTTTGCTTTTTCTTGTTCCAATTGAGCTATTCGGTTTAGCAACATTTGTTCCCTCTCATTTCCTGATGCATTCTCATTTATATGAGGAGTAAGGATGGGAATCGAAACGTAAGGTCTATTAGAGTCAGCACGCTTTTCTTCTTTAGGATCACATCTATTTTCATAAGTTATTTCAGTGTATCCCTCATGAAAATTTTGTGAACATATTGGAGTGACGTTGTAGCTTCCAGTGGTAGGAGCAGAATGAAAACTTATTGAAGGATTATAGGGAACATTTGGGTTTCCTATTTCTCCGAGACTTCTTGTAACACCCTAAAAATTTCAACCAAATTTTAACTTTATAAAAGACGCGGAAGTAGGTACCATTGAACACGACAAACACCATATGTTAAATACGATAAAACGACAATGACATAAATTCGTTTAAACAACCGACCAACATTCAAAAATAGCAACAAGCTTCAACATCCAAAAGGTAGTTTAAAATGAGTTAAGTGACTCCCAATATTGAGTTATAACGTGACACCCAACATTTCAGGTCAATATCCACATTTCATAAACGCACGTTCATAATTATTATTTTCTGATACATATTTTGACCAAGTAAAGTCAAGAAGTCTAGCAAAGGAGTTTATTCCAAGTCTAGTAAATCTTAAAGAATTACTAGAAAAAGTAAGCAGAATAACCCGACTCAATACGAAAGTAAATGGTTAAATAAAATAACTAGAAAAATATATATATGTTACACAAAATCTACGTTGAACCATAATTTATGGTTAAGACTAAATTATATAACATACGTAAAAGTAAAATAAAGGACTCTTCGAAGACGTTACGAGGTAGCGCCATGTTTAGGTACTCATACCTACAAATAATCACCTCAACGAATTATACAAATCAAGGTTTCAATATTTTCTTCAACGAGCCATAAACTGGTAAAAATCATAATACCGTGAAGAATCGAAACTGAATTAAATTACCCCTTTAAAACTCTAATTGATACTAATATCATTAATAAATTAATGATTAAAATTGTTATCATTAACCCCAAACCCACTTCTTGACTTTCTTGGCCGAGAGTCAGGGGAGCCATGCTCCCACTTGCCTGATTCACTTTAATTCAGATGAAAACCATACCCTTCAGTCGAAACTTCACCATTCCTTTCAAACCTCCTCTTTTTCTTACGGCAAATTCCCAATTCTCCTTCAAATCGAAGTCCAGTTCAAGGCAAAAATTCACCAGATTTCGATGCTATAAGAAGAGTTCCCAGTGTGTTCTCAAGAATCGAGCTAAGGAGCTCAAGATCATTCTCTGTTTCTCTAGAAATCACCATTCTCTGTTTGAGGTAAAAACTCAATATTATCCATTTCATTATCGTTAAAACCGTAACTAATCATACAAATCATTCAAACGCAAGTAAGATAACAAGAAAAATGTGTAAAATTCAAGATTTGAACATAAAAATATACAGGACAAATTCTATCAATTAAAGTGCAGTAATCGAAACTAGGAGTTTCGATGCCGATTATTCAATCGAAACTAGGAGTTTCGATACTTGTTGAGTCGAAACTAGGAGTTTCGATACCAGTTGTTCAATCGAAACTAGGAGTTTCGATATCTATTTACTCAATCGAAACTAGGAGTTTCGATACCTGTGTACAATCGAAACTAGGTAGTTTCGATACTATTCTTGCCAATCGAAACTAGGTAGTTTCGATACCTGTTTTGCTCAGTCGAAACTAGGAAGTTTCGACATCTGTTCTGTTCAATCGAAACTAAGAAAGTTTCGATACCTGTTCATCAGCCCCATAAGGCAGTAACTCAGAACTATTTTAATAACAAAACAAGGTTGGAAAAACTAAAAAGATAATTAAAACAAAAGCAATCAGATCGGCTAAGTCAAGTGAACAATTTGCGTTTATGACGGGTAGTCTTAATGTGTATGTTATCCTTGTGTAAATAGGATACGGATAGGCGAATCTGCCGTCATTCAAATATTTGCTAGCATTCATACTGTCGAGGTGAGTTTCACTAATCCCCCTTTTTCTAAAGTTTTGAAATGATTTGGGGTGGAAACATACTTGTAAAAGACTTTTGTGTATAAATGAATGGAACTAATGATCTGACCATATATATGTATTGAGGGAACAATAAAGCGCTTAAAGTCCTCGTAATAAATTAGTAACCATTAGCTATGGATTTAGCCCGGGATTATATGAATAGTACTATTGGGGGTGACGCCTCCGGTCTTGGTTAAAGTGATCAGGTTTTACACAAAAGAGTTCTGATCAGGTTAAAGTGATCAGGTTTTACACAAAAGAGTTCTGATCAGGTTAAAGTGATCAGGTTTTACACAAAAGAGTTCTGATCAGGTTAAAGTGATCAGGTTTTACACAAAAGAGTTCTGATCAGGTTAAAGTGATCAGGTTTTACACAAAAGAGTTCTGATCAGGCTAAAGTGATCAGGTTTTACAGTAAAAGAGTTCTGATCAGGATAAAGTGATCAGGTTTAACAAGGAGTTTGATCGGAAAATGATCAGATTTAAACATTGGATTTACGATAACTCTTTATAATAACTTGTGAGCTCACCAACCTCGTGTTGACAGTTTTAAGTATGTTTTCAGGAAATTGAACGTGGCCATCAGGTTAGCAATGTAGGATACATGCATGCACGTGGATACGGCTTTTTGGGAGGATTTCTCTTGTATAACTCATGGTCTTGAGTCATATTTGCGAAATCTTAAACTTTTGTAAACTCAAGTTGATATTTTGTGATGTAAATATTTTAAACTCGATTATGTATCCAATTACATGTATGTGTTTGTGATAATCATATGCTTTGGAAACAAGTGAACGTTGCGCCTCGCGTTTTCGCCTTGGCGGGGTGTGACAGAACTTGGTATCAGAGCCATTGATTATAGCGAACTAGGTGTCTAAAACAGAACCTAGTCTATAATTTGAATGACTCACTAAAATGTTTTCATTGCATAAGCATTGCATAACCAGTCATCATGTCATGTGGATATTGTAGTCACAAGTATGTCGTCACATTCACACTCTGACCCCGTCTCTGACTCTGAATCCAACGAGGAACTTTCCGCCTCACGCCCTAAAAATCGAGTACAAGTTCGCAGCTCGACACCACCCAATGTCGCCCTGGGAGAACCGCCCATATTCTACCAAAAGAAAAGCGGAGGACCAATTAAAGTGCAAAGTGCAAGGAAGAAGGCTCGACTTCCGCGCAAGAGAACTCTAGCAGCCCGTGACCCGAAAGACTTGGAGACCGATGAGGAACCATCTAGAAAACGACCCTGTTGCCATCCTACTGTGGGAACTATCCGTTGGATGCCTCGTACTCTGGCACGATGGAGGGAGATGGAGAGCATCCCATCTACCTTTGAGCTCGGAGAGTCTTCCAACTCTCCAACACCTTTACCCTACACTGGGGAAGCCATGGAGCTCACCGTGCCTACCTTGGTAGCTCGTGTTCATACACACGAAGAGCGTCTTGATGATCTCCTAGATGATATTCGGGCACAGGGGGATGCAGCCATGCGCTTACGTCAAGGGCTCGGATCTCGAGTACAGACTCTGGAGGATAGCACTCGAGACATACAGAGTGCCACTGACTACCTCGAGTTGAGAGCTGATATGGACTGGCAGTTCACTCTCACGGTCCGAGACATGGTGGAGGCGCTGGAGGAGAGGACTTTGGCTGCAGAATTTGTGGCAAGAGCTAGCTTTGTCATGGCAGGACTTGCCATGATGATTGGGTTGTACTCCCACTTCTTCTTTTAAACCTATTATGGGCGGGTTGTGCCCATAGTACATTATGTAGTTTAAAACTTTAGTACTGATGAGGTCATGTGAACCCATCTCTTTTGTATCCTTGTCTTTTGGGAACAATGTACTATGTATGTTTTGACTATGTATGTAATGGTTTATGTTGTAATGATAGTTGTTCATGTTTGATGTTGTGGTATCCTTATGTCATGATCTATCATTATTGATATATGATGTTGTCTCTTTTTAATTGACATGTTAGAAAGAACGTCATGGCACCTAAGCGTGGGACACCCCGTAACACTACTGGTGACAACAACGAGACAATTTCCCCAAACATGGAACAACTAATAGCACAACGAGTAGCTGCCGCCATAGAGCAGTATGAAGCAAACCGAAATAGCGGAGGAGGTGCAGGAGGTAGCGGTACCGCAGGGTGTAGCGGTACAGCAGGAGGTTCCGGAGGTAATAAAAATAAATAAGCCATAACACGTAGTCATGATCCAAATTAATGACGTTATGACTTGTGATCCTGCAGATGCTCCAAATAGGAAGTGTACCTACAAGGCCTTCCTATCCTGCAAACCCCGTAATTTTAATGGCACCGAGGGTGTAGTAGGACTAATGAGATGGTTAGAACAGATGGAGTCAGTGATTGATATAAGTGAATGCACAGCTGACTGCATAGTGAAGTATTCTACATGTACGCTCACTGATAAAGCTTTAACTTGGTGGAATACTCAAATGAAGACTTTGGGGAGAGAGACGGCGTACCAATTATCTAGGGAAGATTTGAAAAACATGATGATTGAGGAATACTGTCCTCGGAACGAATTGCAAAAGATTGAAACTGAGATGTGGAACCTACAGATGATAGGAGATGATGTAGCGGGATACACCGACCGCTTCAATGAATTGGCACTTCTGGTACTGCATATGGTCACACCAGAACATAAGCGTGTTGAAAGGTATATGTGGGGCCTTGCGCCTCAAATTCGTAGCATGGTAACATCATCTAATCCAATAGATGCCAAGAGTGCTATAACTTTAGCATTCAAGCTAAGGGATGACGTGGTACGTAATGAATTGTTTGTGAGAAAGGAGAACGAGGAAGGTAGATCTGGGGAGAAAAGGAAATGGATGGGAAATTCAAGTAACAAGTCTGAGAAGCAAGGGTTTAAGAAACAAGGAACTATGAAGGCTTTTGCAGCCAACACAGTGGAAAGAAAGGAGTATGATAGGGGCCTACCGAGATGTAAGAGGTGTGGAAATCATCATGCCGGTGTTTGCATCAAGTGTGGAAAATGCGACAAGTTTGGTCACACCACTCAAGCTTGTCGAACTAACAACCGAATGGGGAGAATTAAACCGGGATGTTTCATATGTGGTGACCTGAAACACTTCAAGAAGGATTGTCCCAAGTGGAAGAATCAGAACAACGCTCAGACACCAGGGAGGGCATTTGTGATGGGTGCAAGGGACGCACGCCAGGACCCGAACATCGTCACTGGTACGTTCCCGATAAATAATCACTATGCCTCTGTACTTTTTGATTCGGGTGCGGATATGAGCTTTGTGTCGAATGATTTTAAATCCTTACTCGGTATTAAGGCCATCAAACTAGATCAACGTTATACAATTGAATTAGCAAATGGGAAATTAATAGAAACCGGAGAGATCATTAGGAGTTGTACTTTATGTTTAGAAAACCGTACATTCAGTATAGACCTTCTACCCGTCGAATTAGGGAGTTTTGATATTGTTATTGGCATGGATTGGTTATCAAAGAATCGTGCCGAAATCGTATGCTTCGAGAAGATTGTACGTATTCCCCTACCAAGCGGAGAAATTATTTCAATTCAAGGCGAAAGGTGTAGAACGATGTTAAAAACGATAAACTGTATGAAAGCTTATAAGTATCTACGCAAGGGTTATTGTGCATTCCTGGCTCACATTGTCGAGAAGAAAACCGAAGAACGTCGACTTGAGGACATACCAATCGTCAGAGATTACTCGGAGGTATTTCCCGAAGACTTACGAGGAATACCACCATCAAGACAAGTCGAGTTTCGGATCAACCTAGTACCAGGAGCTGCACCAGTTGCACGATCTCCGTATCGTCTAGCCCCTTCCGAGATGCAGGAACTGTCGAGCCAACTACAAGAGTTACTTGACAAAGGTTTCATAAGACCGAGTTTCTCACCATGGGGAGCTCCGGTCCTATTTGTAAAGAAAAAGGATGGAACCTTTAGAATGTGCATTGATTATCGAGAGTTGAACAAACTGACAATCAAAAATCAGTATCCTCTTCCTCGAATAGACGATTTGTTTGATCAACTTCAAGGTTCCAGTTTCTATTCTAAAATTGATCTACGATAAAGGTTTCATCAACTGAAAATTCAGGAAGAAGATATACCAAAAACGGCTTTTAGGACTCGTTACGGTCACTACGAATTCCTAGTTATGCCATTTGGCTTGACTAATGCACCAGCTGTTTTCATGGATCTCATGAACCGCGTGTGCAAGCCGTACTTGGATAAATTCATGATTGTGTTTATCGATGACATATTGATATATTCACAAACGAAGGATGAACATGAACATCATTTGAAATTAATCTTGGAACTACTCAGGAATGAGAAGCTTTATGCTAAATTCTCTAAGTGTGAGTTTTGGATCCGAGAGGTTCACTTTCTCGGACATGTCATCAATAAGAAGGGTATCCATGTGGATCCATCCAAGATTGAATCTATCAAAAACTGGGAAGCACCAAGAACTCCGACTGAGGTGCGTCAATTTCTGGGTTTGGCAGGATATTACAGGCGATTTATCAAGAATTTTTCAAAGATAGCCTTGCCTTTGACCACGTTAACTCAGAAGGACAAAAAGTTTGATTGGACGGATAAACAAGAATCAGCTTTTCAATTGCTGAAGCAAAAACTTTGCAGTGCACCAATCCTATCCCTTCCCGAAGGGACTGACAATTTCATCGTGTACTGCGACGCATCACACCAAGGTCTGGGATGTGTATTGATGCAGAGGGAAAAAGTCATAGCGTATGCATCCAGACAGCTAAAAGTACATGAGAAAAATTATACGACACACGATCTAGAATTGGGTGCTGTTGTGTTTGCACTCAAGATTTGGAGACATTACTTATACGGTACAATATGTACTATCTTTACAGACCACAAGAGTCTCCAGCACATCTTTAATCAGAAAGAACTTACCATGAGGCAACGTCGTTGGGTAGAACTACTGAATGATTACGACTGTGATATCAAGTATCACCCTGGCAAAGCAAACGTCGTAGCAGATGCCTTAAGTCGTAAAGAACGAGTTAAAACACTCCGTGTTCGTGCCCTGGAATTGACAATTCATACGAGTCTCACGACTCAAATTCGGATGGCACAACAAAAAGCAATCAAAGAAGAAAACAGTCAGAATGAAGCTTTACGAGGAATGATAAAGCAGTTGGAACCAAAGTCAGATGACACTTTATACTTCATGAATAGAATTTGGGTGCCATGTTTTGGTAACTTACGGGAGTTGGTTATGGATGAAGCCCACAAGTCCAGGTACTCCATTCACCCAGGTTCGGATAAAATGTATAAGGATCTGAAAGAATTCTACTGGTGGCCGAACATGAAAGGAGAAATTGCTATTTATGTCGGTAAATGCCTGACATGTTCAAAAGTAAAAGCAGAACATCAGAAACCGTCGGGATTGTTACAACAACCCGAGATACCTCAATGGAAATGGGAACAAATTTCCATGGATTTCATTACAAAGTTACCCAAGACGTCGAGCGGGTATGACACTATATGGGTAATTGTCGATCGTTTGACGAAATCAGCTCATTTTCTACCCATCAAAGAGACGGATAAAACCGAGAAACTTGCAAGACTTTATATTAAGGAAATTGTGGCTAGGCATGGAGTACCAATTTCTATTATCTCTGATAGAGACAGCAGATTCGTGTCTAGAATCTGGAAATCATTACAAGAAGCCATGGGCACACGTCTTGACATGAGCACGGCCTATCATCCACAAACAGATGGTCAAAGTGAAAGAAACATTCAAACCTTAGAGGATATGCTCCGTGCGTGTGCAATTGACTTCGGTGGAAATTGGGATACTTATTTGCCACTAGCTGAGTTTTCATACAATAATAGTTATCACACCAGCATCAAAGCCGCTCCGTTTGAGGCTTTGTATGGTCGAAAATGTCGTTCACCGCTATGTTGGGCAGAGGTTGGCGACAAACATTTAACCGGTCCTGAAGTTATTCAAGAGACCACAGATAAGATTTTCAAAATCAAGGATCGTCTGAAGGCCGCCCGTGACAGACAAAAGAGTTACGCGGATAACAGTCGAAGACCTTTAGAATTCCAAGTAGGAGATAAAGTCATGTTAAAGGTCTCACCTTGGAAAGGAGTTGCAAGATTTGGCAACCGTGGCAAGCTTAACCCTAGGTACGTTGGACCGTTTGAAATATTGGCTAGGGTTGGCCCTGTAGCTTACAAGCTCAAATTGCCACAAGAACTAAGCAATGTACATGATACGTTTCATGTATCAAATCTCAAGAAGTGTTTATCAGACGAGACATTAATTATACCGCCTGATGAGATTCACATAGACGACAAGTTACACTTCATTGAGGAACCTATGGAAGTCACAGATTGGAAGGTTCAGAGAACAAGGCGCAGCCGTGTTAAGCTGGTCAAGGTACGTTGGAATTCAAAGCGCGGCCCCGAGTATACGTGGGAGCGGGAAGATAAAATGAAATCCAAGTACCCGTTCTTGTTTACAAATACTCCAAGTCAGAATGACAAGAACTGAATTTCGGGACGAAATTCTCTGTAACATGGGGAGAATGTGACACCCAGCATTTCAGGTCAATATCCACATTTCATAAACGCACGTTCATAATTATTATTTCCTGATACTTATTTTGACTAAGTAAAGTCAAGAAGTCTAGCAAAGGAGTTTATTCCAAGTCTAGTAAATCTTAAAGAATTACTAGAAAAAGTAAGCAGAATAACCCGACTCAATACGAAAGTAAATGGTTAAATAAAATAACCAGAAAAATATATATATGTTACACAAAATCTACGTTGAACCATAATTTATGGTTAAGACTAAATTATATAACATACATAAAAGTAAAATAAATGACTCTTCGAAGACGTTACGAGGTAGCGCCATGTTTAGGTACTCATACCTACAAATAATCACCTCAACGAATTATACAAATCAAGGTTTCAATATTTTCTTCAACGAGCCATAAACTGGTAAAAATCATAATAACGTGAAGAATCGAAACTGAATTAAATTACCCCTTTAAAACTCTAATTGATACTAATATCATTAATAAATTAATGATTAAAATTGTTATCATTAACCCCAAACCCAATTCTTGACTTTCTTGGCCGAGAGTCAGGGGAGCCATGCTCCCACTTGCCTGATTCACTTTAATTCAGATGAAAACCATACCCTTCAGTCGAAACTTCACCATTCCTTTCAAACCTCCTCTTTTTCTTACGGCAAATTCCCAATTCTCCTTCAAATCGAAGTCGAGTTCAAGGCAAAAATTCACCAGATTTCGGTGCTATAAGAAGAGTTCCCAATGTGTTCTCAAGAATCGAGCTAAGGAGCTCAAGATCATTCTCTGTTTCTCTAGAAATCATCATTCTCTGTTTGAGGTAAAAACTCAATATTATCCATTTCATTATCGTTAAAACCGTAACTAATCATACAAATCATTCAAACGCAAGTAAGATAACAAGAAAAATGTGTAAAATTCAAATTTTGAACATAAAAATATACAGGACAAATTCTGTCAATTAAAGTGCAGTAATCGAAACTAGGAGTTTCGATGCCGATTAGTCAATCGAAACTAGGAGTTTCGATACTTGTTGAGTCGAAACTAGGAGTTTCGATACCAGTTGTTCAATCGAAACTAGGAGTTTCGATATCTATTTACTCAATCGAAACTAGGAGTTTCGATACATGTGTACAATCGAAACTAGGTAGTTTCGATACTATTCTTGCCAATCGAAACTAGGTAGTTTCGATACCTGTTTTGCTCAGTCGAAACTAGGAAGTTTCGACATCTGTTCTGTTCAATCGAAACTAAGAAAGTTTCGATACCTGTTCATCAACCCCATAAGGCAGTAACTCAGAACTATTTTTATAACAAAACAAGGTTGGAAAAACTAAAAAGATAATTAAAACAAAAGCAATCAGATCGGCTAAGTCAAGTGAACAATTTGCGTTTAAGACGGGTAGTCTTAACGTGTATGTTATCCTTGTGTAAATAGGATACGGATAGGCGAATCTGCCGTCATTCAAATATTTGCTAGCATTCATACTGTCGAGGTAAGTTTCACTAATCCCCCTTTTTCTAAAGTTTTGAAATGATTTGGGGTGGAATCATATTTGTAAAAGACTTTTGTGTATAAATGAATGGAACTAATGATCTGACCGTATGTATGTATTGAAGGAACAATAAAGCACTTAAAGTCCTCGTAATAAATTAGTAACCATTAGCTATGGATTTAGCCCGGGATTATATGAATAGTACTATTGGGGGTGACGCCTCCGGTCATGGTTAGTCGCGCTAACCAGGGGTCAAAATGGCCTAATGATCGCATATTGTCTTACTCGCAGAAAGGCGAGGGGAGGCACAGAAAGTTGGGGTTTGGTTACGGTCTCATACATTACATACTATTTTGTATTCCTTGCAAGCTTACAAATGGGGTCAATAGATCGGATTAGTATTCATATTCACTGGTAATTTAAATAAAAGAGTTCTGATCAGGTTAAAGTGATCAGGTTTTACACAAAAGAGTTCTGATCAGGTTAAAGTGATCATGTTTTACACAAAAGAGTTCTGATCAGGTTAAAGTGATCAGGTTTTACACAAAAGAGTTCTGATCAGGTTAAAGTGATCAGGTTTTACACAAAAGAGTTCTGATCAGGTTAAAGTGATCAGGTTTTACACAAAAGAGTTCTGATCAGGTTAAAGTGATCAGGTTTTACACAAAAGAGTTCTGATCAGGCTAAAGTGATCAGGTTTTACAGTAAAAGAGTTCTGATCAGGATAAAGTGATCAGGTTTAACAAGGAGTTTGATCGGAAAATGATCAGATTTAAACATTGTATTTACGATAACTCTTTATAATAACTTGTGAACTCACCAACCTCGTGTTGACAGTTTTAAGTATGTTTTCAGGAAATTGAACGTGGCCATCAGGTTAGCAATATAGGATACATGCATGCACGTGGATACGGCTTTTTGGGAGGATTTCTCTTGTATAACTCATGGTCTTGAGTCATATTTGCGAAATCTTAAACTTTTGTAAACTCAAGTTGATATTTTGTGATGTAAATATTTTAAACTCGATTATGTATCCAATTACATGTATGTGTTTGCGATCATCATATGCTTTGGAAACAAGTGAACGTTGCGCCTCGCGTTTCCGCCTTGGCGGGGTGTGACACATAACTCCTAACATTAACAACCATCCAAAAGATTGAGAATCTGACCAACACGAAGCTTGACCCGAGACATCAAACCGGAGCTTTCCCTACAATCAAAACACCACAAATAAACCATTAGTAATGATATAACATTGCACAACAACCCCCAAGTGCTTAACTTCCCAAAACTCCAAAAACTGGCCATTTCAACAACTGGCGTTTGAGCCAGCGTTCACCAGAAGCCCACCGGTGTTCAGAACGCTGGTCTCAGGCCTGCACACCAAGTTTTGCAGTTTTCTGTCTTTTCGACCCTCCCGACTCGATCCTACGTGTTTTAATCAACCGTTAGCATCTAGGCATGGTTATAAACACCCAATAACCCACCCTTAACACCCCACATGATTCTTATGAATCTCAAACACCGATTCAACAGTTTAAGTTTTAGGAATTTGTTTCACCTTTTGCATACATGTTACAATCATGTATGCCACCATTATATACATATTTCACCTATGTATATATATCCAATCATATACATGTATCACCCATGTATATCACCGTTTGTATACATATTTCACCCACGTATACATCACCACTTTATATACATGTTACACCCATGTATATCCCTAATTAAATACATATTCCACCTATGTATTTCACCATTTATGCACATGTTTCACCCATGTACATCACCATTTAAATACATATTTCACCTATGTATTTCGCCTTTTACAAATTCTTATTATCACCATTACACCATGTAAGTTTAATAACTTAATTCACCAAACAACATAATGAAGTCCTTAGACCTCAAACACCATACACCCACCATTTAGTTTGACTCATAACACACTAAGTCAAATTACACCAGTATACCACATTCCATAATTTAGTTTGACTCTTTACCACATAAGTCAAATTACACCAAATAAACATATTTCACACATTAGTTGACTCTTTACTACACTAAGTCAACTTACACCCAATCATCACACATAAATAGAATTAAACTACACTAATTTGTTTACATGTTACTAACACCATATCTATTACTAAGTAAGTGCAAAGAACTTACCTATTGCTAAGAAGGATCCCACTTGATCTTCAAGCTAGCTCCTTTAACACCTTGGTCACCTAGCTTTCGACTTGCATTTAGTAATCATACCATCTCAATTCATTCACCACATTGAGATTCATGACACACCTATGATCTAAAGATCAACACCCTAACTTAGTTTTGTTAACACAACCTTAACCAAACCTCCAACACCTAATTTAACCTTTCAACCCATATTGACTCGTTTGACCCATTAAAGGCAAACTCCCAAATTTACCAATTTCACCAATTGAGGTCTAACACCCACCCTAGACCTTATGGATTTCTCCCATTCTAAACTTGATTAATCACACCTTAATGAAGTTTCAAACCTCCCCAAACAACACTCACCCATATTGACCCGTTTGGGTTCCATCCTTTCATTTCATGGGTCAGATCTCATATCTATCTGCCCTATCCTTTTTCCATCACATTTTATTGATTTCCTGAAAACATTTTGAAAATGAAACGTCAGCGCAAACGCCGATGATTACAATTATCTTGACACTAAAAAGCATTTGGCACAAACAAGTATTAATTCCATAATCACAACTTTATGTTCAATCTACACATTCAGCAGGCCCTCATGTCCTGACTATAGCACCACTGTATACACTGGTAGTATGTCTTTATTAGAACGGGGGCTCATGTCTCTTCATTTGTTAAAAAGGGAAGTACCAACCATGATCTGAGACTTTCACCCGTGTCTCGTGTATCCCTTGTAAGTTTTACGTATACTTATGGCCTGAATGCTTACACGTAGGTGAACGTTGATTATTATTCCTTTAACCTTTATTTAGCCATTTTCGTAAATAAAATGTTTAACCCAAGTTTTCAGAGAGATAAAGTATTCACCTTGTTTAGTGGAATGAGCCTCTAGAGTCGAAAGCTTGTAGTCTAGCTTCTAAACTTGATTTCTCTAGCGTAACAACACTTTTACGAGCTTTTATTCTTAGTCTGGGCACTACGATGAGAGGGAGTTGGACCGGGATCGTCGAAGTGGGCTAGGGATCACCTGGAACGAGTTTTGGATGATTGGAATTGTTTTTGGGATGAAGAAATCGAATGAAATTGATCAGCTATTTATAGGCTGGAATTGGGGTCCGTGTCGGACCGGTATCAAACGGATGTCGGTCTGACATCCAACTATGCCCACGTCAGCCCTAAATGTCAACTCCAGATTGGACCGCACATGTTTTTGGTGCATGTCGGACCATTATGTGAACCATGTCGGTCCGACATCTAGACTCACGTCCCATCATTAGAGCAGAGACATTAGACAAGTGTCAACACCACAAATTGCGGCTGAGAGGAGGTTTACGGACTGTTATGGATTGATGTCGGTCCGATAACCGACCTATCCTTCCATTGTGGACAGCTATGAGAATGGATATCGGTCTGATATGTGACTGAGCTTCGCCTAGGTCCGATATCAACATCCCTATTCACTTTGGATCGATATGAAAGTGATGTCGGTCCGATATCTAGTTATTTTCATAAATTTTCATTTTCAACCCTAGACTTATGTACTTTATATACAACAAGCGCTTAAGGTTCTAATCTTGGCATTTCTCAGACAGTTTTGTGGCAAGTGTTACACTTAAAGTATTTTCTCACTAATACTCAGTTGGAAAACAAAAGTCTTGTATTTACTTTCATAATCATAGGGATTTAAATACCCTTTCATTTGATTACAAAACAGAGTTAAAAATTAAATACATTCCTTGTCTCTTTGGACAAGTTTAAGCCACTGGAAATAGTACGACTCATGGTTGATCAATTCCCTCGTCCTATCTCCCTTTCATCTCTTTAGGATTTCCCTTTACACGAGGCATGAGAATCCTACGTGCATTCCATCCTTTCATTTTATGGGTCAGATCTCATATTTGTCCACCCTATCCTTTTTCCATCACATTTTATTGATTTCTTGAAAACATTTTGAAAATGAAACGTCAGCGCAAACGCCGATGATTACAATTATCTTGACACTAAAAAGCATTTCGCTCAAACAAGTATTAATTCGATAATCACAACTTTATGTTCAATCTACACATTCAGCAGGCCCTCATGTCCTGGCTATAGCACCACCGTATACACTGGTAGTATGTCTTTATAACAACGGGGATTCATGTCTCTTCATTTGTTAAAAAGGGAAGTACCAGTCGTGATCCAAGACTTTCACCCGTGACCCGTGTATCCCTTGCAAGTTTTACGTATACTTATGGCCTGAATGCTTACACGTAGGTGAACGTTGAGCATTATTCCTTTAACCTTTATTTGGCCATTTTCGTATATAAAATGTTTAACCCAATTTTTCAGAGAGATAAAGTATTCACCTTGTTTAGAAGAATGAGCCTCTAGAGTCGAATGCTTATAGTCTAGCTTCTAAACTTAATTTCTCTAGCGTAACAGCACTTTTATGAGCTTTTATTCTTAGTCTGGGCACTACGATGAGCAGGAGTTGGACCGGGATCGTCAAAAGTGGGATAGGGATCACCTGGAACGAGTTTTGGAAGTTTGGAATTGTTTTTGGGATGAAGAAATCGAATGAAATCGATCAGCTATTAATAGGCAGGAATTGGTCCGTGTCGGACCGGTATCAAAGGGATGTCAGTCTAACATCCAACTATGCCCACGTCAGCCCTAAATGTCAACTCCTGATTGGACCGCACATGTTTTTGGTGCATGTCGGACCGTTATGTGAACCATGTCGGTCCGACATCTAGACTCACGTCCCATCATTAGAGCTGAGACATTGGACACGTGTCAACACCACAAATTGCGGCTGAGAGGAGGTTTACGAACTGTTATGGATTGATGTCGGTCCGATAACCGACCTATCTGTCCATTGTGGACGCTATGAGAATGGATATCGGTCTGATATTTGGCTGAGCTTCGCCTCGGTCCGATATCAACATCCTTATTCACATCGGATCGATATGAAAGTGATGTCGGTCCGATATGTAGCTATTTTCACAAATTTTCATTTTCAACCCTAGACTTATGTACTTTAGATACAACAAGCGCTTAAGGTTCTAACCTTGGAATTTCTCAGACACTTTTGTGGCAAGTGTTACACTTAAAGGATTTTCTCACTAATAAAAGAAACATGGAAGAAGCAGTTACAAGAACTAATGAATGCATCGCTCTCACTAAACGATTCCTTCCATAGAAAATTTCTGATCCTGGAAAGTTCTCTTTGCCATGCTCTATCAGACTACTACCGATAATTTTCGCACTCGCTGATCTGGGAGCAAGTGTGAACGTAATGCCATACAAAATATTCAAAAGGCTGAAGATTGGGAATCTGCAACCTGTCAATGCAACTATCTAGCTTGCGGATGGAACAATTAAATCGCCTATGGGAGTTATTGAAAATTTACTGGTAAAAGTCAGCAAGTTTGTCTTCTCTGTCGACTTCATGGTCTTAGAAATGGGGCCCGACTATTCAGTTCCTTTGATTTTGGGTCGCCCATTCTTAGCCACTGCTAGAGCAACCATTGACACGAACGAAGGTATTCTGACACTCCGTGTTGGAAAACAATCGGTAGCCTACAACATCGGGGGGTAACGAATGTTTATCCAATGATTCCTTTAAAATTGCACAGTTCATAAACACTAATCCATATTACCAACTAGAGAAAGCTAAAGAAATCAACAAAGGAAGGAAAACAAATCTCGGCAAGGACATTAACAACCATAACTGGATTGACAACTACTGGGACCAGCAGCCGAAATTGACTACGAAAAAGGACTTGAAGGATCCAAAGTCCCAGCCAAAAGATAGACTGATGAAGCACGTACGGGTCTGGCCAACGACCCTTAAATAAACGTGGCGCTTCCGGGAGGTAACCCGATGATCATGAATAAATTGAGAAGTTGGTGTACGACAGAACAAATGGATCTCAGGTTTGATTTTCCAAGTTTAAGTTTCTCATACTTCAGCCTGCCTTCTCGATGCTAGGACCTTAGTAGCTTAACTACTACCTGTTATTTCCCATTTCTGTATTTATTTTTTTCTTTCTGAGTCAAGTAGCATAACATCACCAAGTAGTTTCTCTATTTCTTTGAGGAGTTCCACTCCACCTCTACAAGCTTGGACGCCAGCAAACCACATCAAATTTGAGATATTTGATAAGAAGTTTTTGGTGTATCATGGACTTCAATCACAAGCATTGGCCATAGGTTATACACCAAATTGACATGGGGAGTGTTAGGGTCACTTTTACGGCTAACGATCCTGGATCTTTGACGTACTTGGGTATCCTGACAGGTATCGGTATCCTTAATATTTAACCGTTATTTGTTTCTTCAATCTTAATTTATTCGCAGGTCAAACGTGCGTAGTCAATGCCATCCCTAAAAAATCGGTTTAGAAGTCATGAAGAACGTGTAGAATATGCATGGAGTGGCTTCCAACGGTCACATTTGAAGACTTGGTCGATTCCGGGATTCTTGGATAGTTAGTTAGCATATCTTTTATGTTTAATCTGTAGTAGTATTGAATAGGAAACACATCACAACTCACTTAGCAACACACAACAGTCGTACACACGTCTGTAACACTTAGTATTCGATCATTCCCTGCTCAAATTTGTAATCATTTTCATCAATTTATCCAAGACTAGGAGGCAAGTGACTTTTGGTCACTTCCTGAAGTTTTGTGCCGGCAATCCTTAGGGATTAAGGGCTTTCCTCATAAACACTCGTGTCGTTTTATTACTTTATGTGCTTTGTTCATCACGAATCTTTCAAGCACACTACCTCACTTACGAAATTTTGTTACAAAGTTAGTTTATATAATTTTTACCCAAAACAATTTGGCGCCCACCGTGGGGCAAGTGGTGCTTTTCATCTATAAATCTTTCCTAAAACT
This sequence comes from Smallanthus sonchifolius, assembly GCA_023525975.1. Taxonomy (NCBI): domain Eukaryota; kingdom Viridiplantae; phylum Streptophyta; class Magnoliopsida; order Asterales; family Asteraceae; genus Smallanthus; species Smallanthus sonchifolius. Next base: position 64,721,931 of record CM042021.1, on the reverse strand, counting down.
TGTGTTCAATCACTATCTTTCAAAGCTAATTTAAAAAATGTCCACCCAATCTAAAAATATTTATGTTTCTGCTCCATCTTCGAGCTCTGGGTTGGTCAACCCTATTCCTCCTCCTCCATTTCAAAAAAGTGTTAATCAGCCGAAGAAAACTACTTCTGCGGGTTTTTTGGGATCCGGAATACCTGCTGGTGGACGTGTGATCGTATCAAACAATGATATCCTCGATCTGTTCTCGGAGATGAAACAACAAATGGAACAACAGAGGAAGACTAACCAAATGCTGTTTCAGGAGATTGAGAAGGTCAAAGAATCAAAGAAGCCAGTGGAAGTGACGACCCCTCTGCAACTAAGGATCTTGGATTTTAATTATTTAGGATCTTCAGGAATCCATAAGGGAGACTTTCTTCCCATGCAAACAGGAATCACTACAGTTGGCCCTACCCTGACTGTTAGAGTTATGATAAATCAGGATCTTGGAGTTACTATGGGATCATCATTCTGAAATCCTGAGAACGGTAACACTTACAATCAATTTTCAAACACTAATTAATTTGCGCAAGAGAAAGGAATCACTCCGTCCATGACCAAGGAGTTGAAGAAGTTGAGAGAGATGATCTCAAGTGTACCAGGTCTGGTCAAACCTATACCGGAGATGTCCTCTACCAGTCATAGGATCTCAAGATTTGCTCCACCGATATGTGATGCTGAGATCCCCAAGCGTTTCTAGACTCCTAACCTGAAGTTGTACGATGGAACTACAGATCCAAAGGAGCACGTCGCGAAGTACAGGGAAAGGATGAAAATAAACCCCAATCCCTTGGACCTAAAGGAAGCCTACTTATATAAAGGCTTCGGCTCTACCATAACAGGATCAACCCTGAAATGGCTACTTAACGTTAAACCTTATTCTATTACTTCGTTTGCTCATTAATCAATTTGTTTAACAATCAATTCTCTTGCAATATAACTTTTGAAAGGTTAACAAGTTGCTTATACAGGATAACTCAGAACAGCGGAGAGTCCCTTCGGGGTTATGTCAGCTAGTTTGGCCGGGAATCCCTAGATATCCCGAACTTTGTTGTTGCCTGTAATCCATAGGGAATTCCGACCTTTATTTTAACAATTCCGACAATTTGTAATTTCATTATTTTATGATTCGTATATATGAAAGTATCCTATTTATTCATTATAATTCATGAGTGTGCATACATACTTATATGATTGTTATGAAATACATATATCTACCTTGTTATAATTACCAAATCTAAATTTACAAGCTTTGATTATGATTTGATATCATTTATGTGTTTACTTATAAATATATATACAACTATACATATATACACATGATAAATAAACCATTTAAAAAATTTATTATAAAAATATAACATTGTTAATTAACATTGCTAGTGTTTTAAATTACTAAAGATAAATAAAACAAATAAGTATATAATTACGTTTATCAAACATTTTAAATATGAATTATGTTGACGTAATGGAGTCATAAACATAAAATTAATGAGCACTTAAATTAGAATATGTTATGAAATTAAAAACTATTCTTCATCTTTTGCAATCTAGTCCTTGTAACAAATTAAATTTCGTGAATAAACCCTTGATCCTACCCTGTAAATAGAGCCCTTATTCTCATTTATTACTCGCACCTCAACGATCCTCTAGGGTTCTCTAGCTACTTAAGGTGGTTCTTCTCATATTTTGGAAGATTCTAGCTTAAATCCTTCCATTCTAAGTAAGTTCTTCTTATGTTCTTGCTTGTTCATACTTTTCCTTTCAAAAATCCCTCATAACTACCTAGATCTATGATCCCTAACATGTTTCTGTTATGATCATAGACCTATCCAAGATCAAAAGCCCTATTTTAATTAAACTTGTTCAAAACTATTATTTAAAAGCTTTGTTTGATCTTTCTTGTTCCTTTCAATTTCACAAATCATGTTTTTACTAAAACTCCTTATTTTCAAATTAAATTATTTAATATTTAACTTCTATCTTTACTAAACTTGGTTATGTACGAAAATAGAAAAAATTTCAAACTAGTATGTAGTTATCTGACAAACATTAAAGTTCTGGCTAGGAAATATGGGGTTCTGATCCGGTCAACTTTTTCCTGAAAACTTTTTTGTTGTAGGTACCACTCTGGAATTATAACAATTCGAGTGTACAACAACCACTTTCCACTAATAATGATTATGACTATAAACCATTTCTTTGAAAATATTTATACAAACTTTTATACAATTTATTTTTATTATATGAGAACATTTAAAACACAATTCTATAATTTTAATTAATAATTTATTTGGTTTAATTATTACTTAATTAGAACATCATTATTATACTTTAGATTTTGATTTAATGACCAATTAATTAAATCATTATTTTTAAAATTTATTTTTCATAAATCAAATGAAAGATTTTATTCATATATTTATGTAGTAAATTATTTAATTACTCAACTAATTATTACTTATTTACCAATTTATTAATTTATTCGATTGCAAATAAAAGAAAACTACTCATTTACTTATTTGTGTATTTATTTACAAACAAAACAAATCTAACTATTTATTCATACATTTATATAATTATTACAAACAAAGAATATCCTTATTAATTCTTTCACTTATTACAATACAATTATTTATTAAAGATTTACATAAAATATTTGCAACTCAAATAATTATTTTATTATTAAAATGAGGATACCCACATCAATCTTCTCGCATATTAGGATTCCCTATTTCATTTGTACAAATCATTGATACATATATTCCTTCAAACATAGGTTAACCTTGTAGTTAGCTAGAACATTTATGCAACAAACACCATACTTGTGTGACATTCAAGCTACTCATGGCAAGGTAAGTTTACGTAGCCCTTTTTCATATTTATATCTTTGGGGTGAAACATGATTACATTCAAACTATTTACAATTATTACAATTAAAACATTATGATCATGTGTGCATTTTGTGTCCTATGCCTGAACACTATTTTTGCAAACAACATTTTCATACTTTTTGTGCATAGTGCAAGTGCAATCATTAACTCCGTACAAGCCGATGGTATACAATGATAGATCTATTGAGTCTGACTAACCCACCCAGTTAGGGTGATTGTTACCGAAAACACACAAGGATAACCGTTGTGTTATGCCTATCAGTCACAAGGTTTGATTGTGTGCCCCAGTTTAAACTATCGTGGTTCTCCATAATTGATTTATTAATCCATGTATCATATGAATTGTACACAAACTTTTGATAACATTGGTTGTGCTAAAACCTATGTATGCTCACCAACTATTTAGTTGACTCTGTTTTTATCATGTTTCAGGTGCAAATAATTGAGAGTTATGTTCAAGATTCATCACATAGGAAATTGCAAGACCTAGTTAATTAATTAAACTTTGTTTGAAGTACTTCATTTCTTGTTTGTCTTTGTTTTGAGGAAACAATTGTTATGAATTCGAATTTAATGAAATATGCAACTTTAGTTTGATCATATGCTTATGAACAGTCTACTCGTCTGCCCCGACGTATTCCGCCATAGGTTGGGGTGTGACAGATTGGTATCAGAGCCATGGTTATAGGGAATTAGGTTATTAGACACACATGACCTAGACTAAAACCTAGGAGTCCCCAAACATGAGTTTAACTCGTGTCTTTTATTAGGAACTCCACTATATAGTTATTCATACACATACTTACCTACATCTATCTACTTCTGTTTACATGATACAATTACATGAACTACAACATCCCAAGGACTACATGGAACTATTTGAAACAACATGGATTACTTGAAACATATTCTTAGTCTATAGTCTATAACCTTAGGATACCTTAGTGTAATTATCCTACATATTACCTAGTGTATTACATTGCATGATATAATACGAATTACCTTATGTGCTATGTTACTTGATAACCTACATGTTCACAAAAAAAAATAAAAAATACTACCTCTGTGACACCTTCTTTGCTACACTATTTGAATTGTCTGCACAATACCTACTTGATATCACTAAATGTTATCCTATGTTTTTCCACACACTTATCAACTAAGGGATGATTCAAACTCTTAGGCCCAATGCCTATTAAAATTTTAAAATCCTGTCAAAGTTTTGAGTTCTGAAAATTAGTAGAGAACATGTGCAATCTGGAAGGGTGAATGCCTGTACTTTGAGTCTTCTGTCTAGGAAAGCATTTCATATAAATCCAAATCAACCGACGGATCCATATGCTTTCCTGGGAATTCCCGAAGTGAGTGTTCACCTATAGGCTAAAGCACGTCTTCTTGAAAGTATAAGAACTTGAATCACTTTGATTTGTCACCGCATCCATTTGGTTATATGCCAGATGAATGCAATCTAAACATCATTCGCTTAATTATCATAATTTGGTACATAAGTCTAAACCTCCTATTTTGATCCTTACACTTAATCATATTTAAGTCAACTATACCCCTTCATCCTGATGCCTTGAAAAATTTATCACCCTTATTATCATTTGCAAAGGATTTAAACCCTTAGACCTTACCATCCAAGGAAAGGAAGCTGCTTGAATAGATGAAGCACACCTCTGGAACCACAAGACACAATCCCTAACGATTCTCACCATAAACATGAGTTCAAATAATAATGTCAATGGTACACGATGGCTAGGAGAGTGGGTGTAAGTCCATGAAGGATTCTGACTAAGGAAAGACTAAGTACTTGAGTGTGTCCATTGTGACCCACTTCTCTCTCCTGGGAAACCCTTTCGTGGGTACACTACATATAGGTCAAGTGTTACTCCCGATATATTATTATAAGAACTCGGTGTTATGATTAGTTAAATTTTATACCCATGAACACCTTTGTATTTAACACTTATCATTGCAATACCACTTACGACCTTTTCCATGCTGGACATGGCCTCTTACCCCCCCCCCCCAGTTCCCTGAGAATCACCCCGAAGCAGAGTCAACACAAGAGGAAGACTTTGGGTCCCCGCACCAGACAACCGGTCACCGGCACGACTAGCTGCCAGTCCATGTTTGACACAGAGCAAAATGGATTTAGAGCAGACTTGAGACTCCATGCAGCTAAATCATCACCTCCAAGAGACCCTTATTTAGCACCTAACCTATACCATCAAGACCTAGGAGCAGGACAAGCCAAGGAACCTACCAGTGCCTTAGGAGTTCCAACTGATACCGCTCACCTATATGTAAGGACCGCAGAATTTCTGAGGCAAGGAGTGGAGACCAGGGAATACTTGAAGCACATACTAGGGCTAAAGCCTGGTTTGCGATACGAATAACCACAACAATGTCCGTCTTGGTACTCATCTGCTTCCTGGTGGAAAACTATCTGAGATGTTAGCCGGATATTCTATTTCGCATTTTCTTAAAACTTAAATTAAAACCCATATCCTGTACCCAAATATGAATGTTATTATTTTGTTATTACTCTCCTTAATGATTGATATTTAAACCTTCGTTGTAAACTAATTATTTTGTTATTTCTCGATTTAACTAATATAGTTATTTTGTTCAAACAAAATCTTTATCAAACCCTTGGTTTATGGAATTTATCTAGAGTATAAACTATTTACAAACCCCTTTACCTCGTAAAGAAACTTAATACCCGTCTTGTACAAATTGTTTTATAAAGAGTATTAACAAATATTTTATCATTTTTAATAATAACTTGATTAATTATTTTATTATGACTATTTATTCCGTTAAACTAATTATTATTTAAAAATTGGCTTAATTATTAAATAATAAGGCCATTACTACCTTTTGAAACATTTTCTTGAAAGGTTCTCATTTATCCAATTACCTATCCATTCAAATTATTATTTCCACTTATTTATAAATTTACAAACAATTACTTGTTTATTTACGAACAAAAAACACAAATTAGATATTCATGTACCCATTATTCATGGTGATATACGGTAACGAAACTAATGGGATATGATAAGGGCATAATGAATATACTGCTGGTATGTCCTATATATAAGTGCTCTTGTCATATTGTCAGAAGTAACATTGCCCGTATCACGTAGGGTTTTCTAATACTTTGATCTTGACCAATAGTTGTGAAATCCTTATCCAGTGACACTATTCGAACATCTTAGACTATATCCTAGACAAGTTTAGATCTTAAAATTCCCATCATCCTCATTACATGTGATGCATCCCACCATTTGAGTTTAAAATCATTCTAGGGCAATCTTCTCCTTATTTTCACTCAAACAAAACCACTACCACCATCCATACCTGACATGATGACCTGACCTGAAATTTGCCATCAACTATACTCTTCAAATCGACAAGCAAAACTAGTTGTGAATCCAAACACACGTCTCTTTTTCCTGCACCTTCTTACTAATCAATTTCGGGACAAAATTTCTAAAGTAGGGGAGACTGTAATCCCCAAGGAATTCCGACCTTTATTTTAGCTGTCCGACAATTTGTAATTTCAATATTTTATGATTCGCATTTATGAAAGTATCCTATTTATTCATTATAATTCATGAGTGTGCTTACATTCTTATATGATTGTTATGAAATAAATATATATACCTTGTTATAATAACCAAATCTAAATTTACATGCTTTGATTATGATTTGTTATCCTTTATGTGTTTACTTATAAATATATATGTAACTATACATATATACACATGATAAATAAACCATTTAAAAAATTTATTATAAAAATATAACATTGTTAATTAACATTGCTAGTGTTTTAAATTACTAAAGATAAATAAAACAAATAGGTATATAATTATATTTATCAAACATTTTAAATATGAATTATGTTGATGTAATGGAGTCATAAACATAAAATTAATGAGCACTTAAATTAGAATATGTTATGAAATTAAAAACTATTCTTCTTCTTTTGCAATCTAGTCCTTATAACAAATTAAATTTCGTGAAAAAGCCCTTGATCCTACCCTATAAATAGAGCCCTTATTCTCATGTATTACTCGCACATCAATGATCCTCTAGTGTTCTCTAGCTACTAAAGGTCGTTCTTCTCATCTTTTGAAAGATTTTAGCTTAAATCCTTCTATTCAAAGTAAGTTCTTCTTATGTTCTTCCTTGTTCATACTTTTCCTTTCAAAAATCCCTCATAACTAGCTAGATCTATGATCCCTAGCATGTTTATGTTATGGTCATAGACCTATCCAAGATCAAAAGCCCTATTTTAATTAAACTTGTTCAAAACTATTATTTAAAAGCTTCGTTTGATCTTTCTTGTTCCTTTCAATTTCACAAATCATGTTTTTACTAAAACTCCTTATTTTCAAATTAAATTTTTTAATATTCAATTTCTATATTTACTAAACTTATATTTCCACTTTAGCCTATATACTTTCCAAACACACCCTAAACTTGGTTAAGTATGTAAATATAATAAATTTCAAACTAGTATGTAGTTATCTAGCAAACATTAAAGTTCAGGCTAAGAAAGACGGGGTTCTGATCTGGCAACTCTTTCCTGGGAACTTTTTAGAAGGAGGTACTACTCTGGAATGATAACCATTCTAGTGTACAACAACCACTTTCAACTAATTATGATTATGATTATAAACCCATTTCTTTGCAAATATTTATACAAACTTTTATATAATTTGTTTTTATTATATGAGAACATTTAAAACACAATTCCATACTTTTAGTTAATAATTTATTTGGTTTAATTATTACTTAATTAGAACATCATTTTTATACTTTAAACTTTGATTTGATTACCAATTAATTAAATCATTATTTTTAACATTTATTTTTCATAAATCAAATGAAAGGTTTTATTCATTTTTTATGTAGTAAATTATTTAATTACTCAATAAATTATTACTCATTACTTATTTACCCATTTATTAGTTTATGTGATTGCAAATAAAAGAAAACTACTCATTTACTTATTTGTGTATTTATTAACAAACAAAAGAAATCTAATTATTTATTCTGCAAGGCCCCTTTCTCGGGTGACCTCACTCATTGGATTTACTCATAAACATAGTAATCAAACACTGAACTATAAATTAAAACATTCATAAAGTAGCGGAAGCATATATCATTCAATTACATAACAGCGGAAGTCTTAAACATAACATAACATAACATAACATGGTTCGATCATAAGATTTAAATTAAAAGTGTAGGTCCCTCGGGTGTGGCGGATCGTCACATGCAAGTGGGTCTACTAGTCGGACCGGGTGCGGAATACTCGTGACTAGGTGGAGAGTCTTACAAAACAAATTTAACCGACAAGATGATCACTTTAAACGTTCGTCTATTATAAACATTTGAAGGTTACAGAGAGAAATATTGAGATTACAAATTCTTCGTATTTGCTACTATGAATGCGTACTTATCTACTGTCAACCATTCCTATTTATACACGACCTGATGCTTACGCACTTAGCAAGTGCGCAGTGCAATTTGCTTATGCGTACTTAGCAAGTACGCAAAGGTATTCTTGCATACTTGCTAAGTATGCAGGAACTAATTCCTGTGCACATACAAGTGCGCAAAACAGTTAGAGAAATTTGCAACAAGCAATATGTAAAAGTAAATACAACTCGATTACTAATACATACAGACACTTCCAAACAAAGACAAATATATACATGAAAGTACAAAACTAAGACTCTATCTATCCAGAGTGTTTGTCACAGGAAAGTGCTTCAACAAACTCCCCCTCGACAACAGCTCAGGATCATCTTCGATCTTTAGTCTTCAGTCTTCGGTCTTCAGTCTTCACAACTATGCATCTTTAGCTTCCATCTTCTTCTTTTAGTCAAGGCAGAACTTGATCACCTTGTCATATTTAGAAGCAAGGAATTTCGTCCATTCATCCGTATGCATGCAATACTTGTCTGCTAGTGCCTCCAGATCTTTCAAAGAGAAGTTAATGAAGCAGACTTCATCAAATAATCTGATTAGTTCCCTCGGCACTAAGCATCCAATTTCTGACCGTACCTTTCCTATCACCACAGCCTCGCCCGTTTTTGAATCCACGTACCAGTACCACATGTCACTGAGGATATCCTGAGATAACTTGCTCAGGGGAATCTTGGTTTCACATAGCACTGTCTTGTATACCAATTTCTTTAAGTACTTCTTAGTCACAGGATGTCTAGCTTTCTTATCCTTGACTCTTTTGGGCACTTGAGGCTTGAACATTTCGAACTTCCCAGATCTTGCTTCCCGCTGCAGAACCTTCCACAAAGCCATCGCCACTGTATGATTAGAATGACCCAGCAGCTCTCGGTTTGCTAGGTTCATAAGGTCGTATTTGGGTAAGGAGTTGAACGCTTCACTGGTTGGTTTCAAGTATTGAACCCCCAGATCTTTTGATTGCGAACAACTGCTTATCTTCCTCTAACCTTACAGCCAAGATCATCCCTGTTGCCCCTTGTTTGTGTATGATAGAAGTCTTCTGCCAAACAGGAGCTGGACCATTAGATGAAGTAGAAGGAATATCTTTTTCTTTCGGTGCCTCCGGATCCATAGGTGTAGGTCAACTGGGGAGGCTTCGATCGAGGCTTCAACATTACTAGCATGCTCAACTGAACCTGTGTCGAGCTGAGCTTCGAAGGATGGAACTTCAAAGATCTATCCATCTTATAACTCAAACTCTCCTTCTCCGTCGCCCTTGGGAACTTCTACCAGTACATCCTTATCATCTTCATCCCAATCATCACCAGAGTCGATCTCTCCTTCTTCTTGGTTGTAGAGAGCATCGAGCTGTGCTTCCTTGGAATAGTTAGGCTCAAATTATAAGATCTCATCATCAGATAGATCCTTAAGCACATCAGCCGCTGACTTTCCTTTGTCACCACCACCACCAGAAGTATTTCCACCCTCTTGATGAGTAGACTCCCCCTCAACCATTGGAATAGCATAAATGGGTACGATTGCCAAAGCTTGGTGCTCACTCCCACTAGGACCGACTTCAGGATCCTTGTCTTTGTCGTCATCCTTTGTCAAATCCACAGGATGACAAGCCTCATCACCAGTAGCTGTCTTTTCTTTCTCCTTCTCCTTATCTTTCTCCCCTTGAGCATCAAGCTTCTTGGTCATATCAACAATTAGTTTGACCATCAGCTCATGCTCTTTCTTCTCCATATCAAATCGAAGCTCAAGAGATGACCTGTGTCCCAGAATTAAGTTGTTTATCTTGGTCAGCAGCTCGTTCTGGGCCATTATGTTCTTCAGTCTCACCTCTATCTCCGTTCTCTGGCTTCGTAGAATTCTAACTTCGTCCACCAACGAATTAATCTTTGCTTGTTGAGCATTAGATTCCTCCTTTAACTTCTGAATAGTTTCCAACAGACCAGCAACTTGGGTTTCTAGAATTACTATCCTTTCTTCATTAGGATCAGGATGTCTGGAGGTAGATGCTTCAGCATTGTGAATTAGGGAGGAGAAGATAGTATCGAAGTCAAACCCTTGAGTAAATTCTCCGTAGTTGAAGGGTTGACTTATCGGTTCAATGGTGGTTGTTGGGATTAAGGATGGTGACTGACTCCGTGAGAATTGGAGTAATCACCGCCACCTGGACAGATGTGACAGGGAGGGTCTTGAAACTGTGAGATACATAAGTGATCCGATCATCCCACGGTACAATCTGCAATCCACATCCTTTTCATCTTTGTCAGGATGCAGACCATGATTGACTGGGATAGGTGTGCCATAAGTACTACTATCATTCATCTTGTATTTTGACAAGATGTCCTGCACATGCTTAGTTTGTTGTAGATAAATGCCATCCTCTCTTTGACTCACTTGCAGACCCAGGAAGAACGACAATTCACCCATGTTACTCATTTCAAACTTGGACTTCATCACCTGTTCGAATTCCCTACACATCCCTTCATTGGTAGATCCAAAAATAATGTCGTCGACGTAGACTTGTACAAGAAGAATGTCACCTCCTGCTTTCTGTATGAAGAGGGTCGAGTCAATCTGTCCACGGTCGAAACCATTAGACAGTAGATGCTTAGATAATGTCTCATACCATGCCCGTGGTGCTTGATGAAGACCATAAAGTGTTTTGTTGAGCTTATACACTTTATTGATATTATGCGGATCTTCAAAGCCGGGAGGTTAAGTCACATAGACCTCTTCATGAACTTTTCCATATAGGAAAGCACTCTTCACATCAATTTGATAGATCTTGAAGCCCACATATGTGGCATAAGCCAAGAACAGTCGAATGGCCTCAATTCTAGCAACTGGGGCATATACTTCCGTGTAATCCAAGCCTCTTGTTGATAAAAACCCTGAATAACCAATCTTTCTTTGTACTTCACAACCACATGACGATCATCCGTCTTGCATTTGAACACCCATCTGGTTCCCATTGGGTGAAAGCCTTTTGGCTAGTCAACCAAATCCCACACATGTAACTTTTGGAATTGAGACAATTCATCTTGCATCGCCTCAATCCAGTAGTTGTCCGCGAGAGCCTCTTTCACATACCTCGGCTCTAACTGGGACACGAATGCAGCATGCAGACATGTTTCCATGACACCAGTGTCAAGTATCTCCGAGTACAGACTAGTTTTCTCAGAAATGGTTCGATGACGAGTTTGAACACCGGCATGATGATCACCAATAATGTTGTCAATTGGATGATTCTTATGCACTCTCGGCTCTGGTACATTCGGTTCCTGAATTTATGAATCTAGATTCGTGAATTTCTAAATCTAGGTCGGAATGCATGATTCTAGCCTATGGGACCAACATTCACATCAAATACCTGCTACACTAGTTCAGTTTTGACCTAATCAACCATCCAGATGAACCTACGGTCAATCGAGGGTCAACGGGCAAAATCAAGGATGAAATCGAGTGATTAAGGGATCGACTGATGATTCTTAACAAGTTTTAGTCATAAATTGTTACTCAAATGCCCTAAAATTTGTCTAAAATCAACGGATTAAACCCTAAATTTTTTAACGTCTCAATCGGTCCATAAAATGAGATTTTGTGGATGGATTGGATCTACATTCTCACCAAATGATTGTAAGAATATGATGATACTAGAGATGGGACGAAAAAACGGTTTGGAACACTCGAAATTTTGAGGAAAATTTGCAGAGGGAATTGAACAGTCGTTTGAGTTTGAATGTGATAAAAATTAGAAAAATTTTCTAACTCCTGTATATATACCCAACACATAATGGTCTTTCGTACTTGTTAAGTACGCGTGGCTTACTTCATGTGCACTTGTCAAGTACGCATAAACCCTTAACTGCGCAAACTTTCAACTCAAATTATGAAGGTTTTTCAAGTCAAATAACGAACAAGATAAAAATATTCAATCAGGAGGATTAAAATACAATTCAGTAAGGTTAAACACAAATATTTTTGGCTTTTCTGATTAAGATTGAACTGTTCATAAACTTAAAATCTTTTTGATCTTTTCTTGATAGAAATATTCATGTATTCACACAAACTATTTTTGATCGAAGACACGAGCAGAGGATCATATCAGGCTAACTTATAGCAAAATGATACAATATAAACACCAAAGAATATGGGATCTTGTCATGGATTACTATTTATTCATATATAATAAGCATATAAACAAGTAATTCAAGTTGACAATATTATAAGATTTGAAACTATAAGCATCTTTGTATCACGTTCTTGTGTGTTATGATATTGATTATAAGATATACAACGTGTACCCCACTGATATGCTACAGTAATGTAAGTTGTACTATCTCAAGGCATCTAAGATTTTCCATATTATTTTCTAAATTTTCAGAATGAAGCTACATCAATTAGCATAGGAAAAATCAAGCAGAATCCATAAGGATTACCAGGAATCATAAGATTCAGAATCGAGTGATTCATTTGTCTTGGTTTCATTTGATTTCCTCATTGAGTATCGGTATGATGATTCAGGATAATGAATATGGTGTTTAAGTATTAAGGTAAGGGAATCTAACTTTTATCTGGATTTGATTTCAATGAATCAGGAGTGATTCAAGGGTGAATACATGCTCAACGGTTGATGTAGAGACATGTCTTGATTCAATCTCTCCTTGCATACTTATGAGTATGGGCGGTGACATGAACCGCATTAATTGTGCTAACGACATAACCCGAAACAGATCTCAAAAGAAAATTATTGCCAAAATCTAACATCCTTTATCTGATAATGATCTTTTCTATTCTTTTACGCACACACACTAGCAAACATGGGTTCAAATCACAGTTGTAATTTTAGATTAAGTTTCCACACTACTAGTGATTCAAAGACGCATACAACCTACTGACAATTCAAATTACTTGTAAATAAGCAAATTAAAACCATAATAATTTACACAATTAAGTAAGCATGACGCAATCATTTCCCATATGAGCAGTCTGTGAAATTTAGATCATTTCTGATGTACTATCATTTACTCTTTTCTCAAGTTAACTTTGGAATTTTCTCCATTTTCTATTTTGTTTTTGATTTTGTAAAATGTTTTTGAAAGTTAAAAGAACTATACAAAAGACTTAAAAGAAAATAAAATTTAACTTTCATGAATTGAATTGATTTAAGAAAAGCAAGTTTTCACTCAGGATTGAACATTCCTATCAAGTTGACAAGATGCTCAAAACGGGATCGATCAAATGCCTTTGTGAAAAGGTCAGCAAGATTATCATCCGTGTGAACTTTAACAACTTCAATTAAATGCTTTTCAGCACAATCACGGATGAAATGATGGCGAATTTCTATATCTTTGTTTTGGAATGTTTCACTGGGTTATTTGTGATGGACATGGTGGCATTTTTGTCAATGAATAAAGGAGTTCCAGTGAAGTTTAAGCCGTAGTCTCTCAATTGCTGCAGAATCCAGAATATCTGAGAACAACCGCTCGCCGCAGCAATGTATTCTGCTTCACAAGTTGAGACAGAAACCGTTGACTGCTTCTTACACTGCCAGGAAACCAGTTTGTCTCCTAAGAATTGACATCCACCAGAAGTTGACTTTCTGTCAAGGTTACAACCGCCATAGTCTGAATCAGTGTAGGCTTTGAAGTCGAATGACTGCTGCTTAAAGTACCAAAGACCTAATCGAGGTTTCCCTTTCAAGTATCTGAAAATTCTCTTCACGGCTATCATATGTGACTTCTTCAGTTGAGACTGAAACCTTGAGCACAAGCATACAACAAACATTATATCGGGTCTTGAAACTGTGAGATACATAAGTGATCCGATCATCCCACGGTACAATCTGCAATCCACATCCTTTCCATCTTTGTCAGGATTCAGACCATGATTGACTGGGATAGGTGTGCCATAAGTACTACTATCATTCATCTTGTATTTTGACAAGATGTCCTGCACATGCTTAGTTTGTTGTAGATAAATACCATCCTCTCTTTGACTCACTTGCAGACCCAGGAAGAACGACAATTCACCCACGTTACTCATTTCAAACTTGGACTTCATCACCTGTTCGAATTCCCTACACATCCCTTCATTGGTAGATCCAAAAATAATGTCGTCGACGTAGACTTGTACAAGAAGAATGTCACCTCGTGCTTTCTGTATGAAGAGGGTCGAGTCAATCTGTCCACGGTCGAAACCATTAGACAGTAGATGCTTAGATAATGTCTCATACCATGCCCGTGGTGCTTAATGAAGACCATAAAGTGTTTTGTTGAGCTTATACACTTTATTGATATTATGCGGATCTTCAAAGCCGGGAGGTTAAGTGACATAGACCTCTTCATGAACTTTTCCATATAGGAAAGCACTCTTCGCATCAAGTTGATAGATCTTGAAGCCGACATATGTGGCATAAGCCAAGAACAGTCGAATGGCCTCAATTCTAGCAACTGGGGCATATACTTCCGTGTAATCCAAGCCTCTTGTTGATAAAAACCCTGAATAACCAATCTTTCTTTGTACTTCACAACTACATGTCGATCATCCGTCTTGCATTTGAACACCCATCTGGTTCCCATTGGGTGAAAGCCTTTTGGCTAGTCAACCAAATCCCACACATGTAACTTTTGGAATTGAGACAATTCATCTTGCATCGCCTCAATCCAGCAGTTGTCTGCGAGAGCCTCTTTCACATACCTCGGCTCTAACTGGGACACGAATGCAGCATGCAGACATGTTTCCATGACACCAGTGTCAAGTATCTCCGAGTACAGACTAGTTTTCTCAGTAATGGTTCGATGACGAGTTTGAACACCGGCATGATGATCACCAATAATGTTGTCAATTGGATGATTCTTATGCACTCTCGGCTCTGGTACATTCGGTTCCTGAATTTCTGAATCTAGATTCGTGAATTTCTGAATCTAGGTCGGAATGCATGATTCTAGCCTATGGGACCAACATTCACATCAAATACCTGCTACACTAGTTCAATTTTGACCTAATCAACCATCCAGATGAACCTACGGTCAATCGAGGGTCAACGGGCAAAATCAAGGATGAAATCGAGTGATTAAGGGATCGACTGATGATTCTTAACAAGTTTTAGTCATAAATTGTTACTCAAATGCCCTAAAATTTGTCTAAAATCAACGGATTAAACCCTAAATTTTTTAACGTCTCAATCGGTCCATAAAATGAGATTTTGTGGATGGATTGGATCTACATTCTCACCAAATGATTGTAAGAATATGATGATACTAGAGATGGGACGAAAAAGCGGTTTGGAACACTCGAAATTTTGAGGAAAATTTGCAGAGGGAATTGAACAGTCGTTTGAGTTTGAATGTGATAAAAATTAGAAAAATTTTCTAACTCCTGTATATATACCCAACACATAATGGTCTTTCGTACTTGTTAAGTACGCATGGCTTACTTCATGTGCACTTGTCAAGTACGCATAAACCCTTAACTGCGCAAACTTTCAACTCAAATTATGAAGGTTTTTCAAGTCAAATAACGAACAAGATAAAAATATTCAATCAGGAGGATTAAAATACAATTCAGTAAGGTTAAACACAAATATTTTTGGCTTTTCTGATTAAGATTGAACTGTTCATAAACTTAAAATCTTTTTGATCTTTTCTTGATAGAAATATACATGTATTCACACAAACTATTTTTGATCGAAGACACGAGCAGAGGATCATATCAGGCTAACTTATAGCAAAATGATACAATATAAACACCAAAGAATATGGGATCTTGTCATGGATTACTATTTATTCATATATAATAAGCATATAAACAAGTAATTCAAGTTGACAATATTATAAGATTTGAAACTATAAGCATCTTTGTATCACGTTCTTGTGTGTTATGATATTGATTATAAGATATACAATGTGTACCCCACTGATATGCTACAGTAATGTAAGTTGTACTATCTCAAGGCATCTAAGATTTTCCATATTATTTTCTAAATTTTCAGAATGAAGCTACATCAATTAGCATAGGAAAAATCAAGCAGAATCCATAAGGATTACCAGGAATCATAAGATTCAGAATCGAGTGATTCATTTGTCTTGGTTTCATTTGATTTCTTCATTGAGTATCGGTATGATGATTCAGGATAATGAATATGGTGTTTAAGTATTAAGGTAAGGGAATCTAACTTTTATCTGGATTTGATTTCAATGAATCAGGAGTGATTCAAGGGTGAATACATGTTCAACGGTTGATGTAGAGACATGTCTTGATTCAATCTCTCCTTGCATACTTATGAGTATGGGCGGTGACATGAACCGCATTAATTGTGCTAACGACATAACCCGAAACAGATCTCAAAAGAAAATTATTGCCAAAATCTAACATCCTTTATCTGATAATGATCTTTTCTATTCTTTTACGCACACACACTAGCAAACATGGGTTCAAATCACAGTTGTAATTTTAGATTAAGTTTCCACACTACTAGTGATTCAAAGACGCATACAACCTACTGACAATTCAAATTACTTGTAAATAAGCAAATTAAAACCATAATAATTTACACAATTAAGTAAGCATGACGCAATCATTTCCCATATGAGCAGTCTGTGAAATTTAGATCATTTCTGATGTACTATCATTTACTCTTTTCTCAAGTTAACTTTGGAATTTTCTCCATTTTCTATTTTGTTTTTGATTTTGTAAAATGTTTTTGAAAGTTAAAAGAACTATACAAAAGACTTAAAAGAAAATAAAATTTAACTTTCATGAATTGAATTGATTTAAGAAAAGCAAGTTTTCACTCAGGATTGAACATTCCTATCAAGTTGACAAGATGCTCAAAACGGGATCGATCAAATGCCTTTGTGAAAAGGTCAGCAAGATTATCATCCGTGTGAACTTTAACAACTTCAATTAAATGCTTTTCAGCACAATCACGGATGAAATGATGGCGAATTTCTATATCTTTGTTTTGGAATGTTTCACTGGGTTATTTGTGATGGACATGGTGGCATTTTTGTCAATGAATAAAGGAGTTCCAGTGAAGTTTAAGCCGTAGTCTCTCAATTGCTGCAGAATCCAGAATATCTGAGAACAACCGCTCGCCGCAGCAATGTATTCTGCTTCACAAGTTGAGACAGAAACCGTTGACTGCTTCTTACACTGCCAGGAAACCATTTTGTCTCCTAAGAATTGACATCCACCAGAAGTTGACTTTCTGTCAAGGTTACAACCGCCATAGTCTGAATCAGTGTAGGCTTTGAAGTCGAATGACTGCTGCTTAAAGTACCAAAGACCTAATCGAGGTTTCCCTTTCAAGTATCTGAAAATTCTCTTCACGGCTATCATATGTGACTTCTTCAGTTGAGACTGAAACCTTGAGCACAAGCATACAACAAACATTATATCGGGTCTTGAAACTGTGAGATACATAAGTGATCCGATCATCCCACGGTACAATCTGCAATCCACATCCTTTCCATCTTTGTCAGGATTCAGACCATGATTGACTGGGATAGGTGTGCCATAAGTACTACTATCATTCATCTTGTATTTTGACAAGATGTCCTGCACA
The DNA here is from genome assembly GCA_023525975.1 of Smallanthus sonchifolius. Lineage (NCBI taxonomy): Eukaryota > Viridiplantae > Streptophyta > Magnoliopsida > Asterales > Asteraceae > Smallanthus > Smallanthus sonchifolius. The sequence continues at coordinate 64,703,937 of CM042021.1, read as the reverse complement.
TGCTTAGTTTGTTGTAGATAAATGCCATCCTCTCTTTGACTCACTTGCAGACCCAGGAAGAACGACAATTCACCCACGTTACTCATTTCAAACTTGGACTTCATCACCTGTTCGAATTCCCTACACATCCCTTCATTGGTAGATCCAAAAATAATGTCGTCGACGTAGACTTGTACAAGAAGAATGTCACCTCGTGCTTTCTGTATGAAGAGGGTCGAGTCAATCTGTCCATGGTCGAAACCATTAGACAGTAGATGCTTAGATAATGTCTCATACCATGCCCGTGGTGCTTGATGAAGACCATAAAGTGTTTTGTTGAGCTTATACACTTTATTGATATTATGCGGATCTTCAAAGCCGGGAGGTTAAGTGACATAGACCTCTTCATGAACTTTTCCATATAGGAAAGCACTCTTCGCATCAAGTTGATAGATCTTGAAGCCGACATATGTGGCATAAGCCAAGAACAGTCGAATGGCCTCAATTCTAGCAACTGGGGCATATACTTCCGTGTAATCCAAGCCTCTTGTTGATAAAAACCCTGAATAACCAATCTTTCTTTGTACTTCACAACCACATGTCGATCATCCGTCTTGCATTTGAACACCCATCTGGTTCCCATTGGGTGAAAGCCTTTTGGCTAGTCAACCAAATCCCACACATGTAACTTTTGGAATTGAGACAATTCATCTTGCATCGCCTCAATCCAGCAGTTGTCCGCGAGAGCCTCTTTCACATACCTCGGCTCTAACTGGGACACGAATGCAGCATGCAGACATGTTTCCATGACACCAGTGTCAAGTATCTCCGAGTACAGACTAGTTTTCTCAGTAATGGTTCGATGACGAGTTTGAACACCGGCATGATGATCACCAATAATGTTGTCAATTGGATGATTCTTATGCACTCTCGGCTCTGGTACATTCGGTTCCTGAATTTCTGAATCTAGATTCGTGAATTTCTGAATCTAGGTCGGAATGCATGATTCTAGCCTATGGGACCAACATTCACATCAAATACCTGCTACACTAGTTCAATTTTGACCTAATCAACCATCCAGATGAACCTACGGTCAATCGAGGGTCAACGGGCAAAATCAAGGATGAAATCGAGTGATTAAGGGATCGACTGATGATTCTTAACAAGTTTTAGTCATAAATTGTTACTCAAATGCCCTAAAATTTGTCTAAAATCAACGGATTAAACCCTAAATTTTTTAACGTCTCAATCGGTCCATAAAATGAGATTTTGTGGATGGATTGGATCTACATTCTCACCAAATGATTGTAAGAATATGATGATACTAGAGATGGGACGAAAAAACGGTTTGGAACACTCGAAATTTTGAGGAAAATTTGCAGAGGGAATTGAACAGTCGTTTGAGTTTGAATGTGATAAAAATTAGAAAAATTTTCTAACTCCTGTATATATACCCAACACATAATGGTCTTTCGTACTTGTTAAGTACGCATGGCTTACTTCATGTGCACTTGTCAAGTACGCATAAACCCTTAACTGCGCAAACTTTCAACTCAAATTATGAAGGTTTTTCAAGTCAAATAACGAACAAGATAAAAATATTCAATCAGGAGGATTAAAATACAATTCAGTAAGGTTAAACACAAATATTTTTGGCTTTTCTGATTAAGATTGAACTGTTCATAAACTTAAAATCTTTTTGATCTTTTCTTGATAGAAATATACATGTATTCACACAAACTATTTTTGATCGAAGACACGAGCAGAGGATCATATCAGGCTAACTTATAGCAAAATGATACAATATAAACACCAAAGAATATGGGATCATGTCATGGATTACTATTTATTCATATATAATAAGCATATAAACAAGTAATTCAAGTTGACAATATTATAAGATTTGAAACTATAAGCATCTTTGTATCACGTTCTTGTGTGTTATGATATTGATTATAAGATATACAACGTGTACCCCACTGATATGCTACAGTAATGTAAGTTGTACTATCTCAAGGCATCTAAGATTTTCCATATTATTTTCTAAATTTTCAGAATGAAGCTACATCAATTAGCATAGGAAAAATCAAGCAGAATCCATAAGGATTACCAGGAATCATAAGATTCAGAATCGAGTGATTCATTTGTCTTGGTTTCATTTGATTTCTTCATTGAGTATCGGTATGATGATTCAGGATAATGAATATGGTGTTTAAGTATTAACGTAAGGGAATCTAACTTTTATCTGGATTTGATTTCAATGAATCAGGAGTGATTCAAGGGTGAATACATGCTTAACGGTTGATGTAGAGACATGTCTTGATTCAATCTCTCCTTGCATACTTATGAGTATGGGCGGTGACAGGAACCGCATTAATTGTGCTAACGACATAACCCGAAACAGATCTCAAAAGAAAATTATTGCCAAAATCTAACATCCTTTATCTGATAATGATCTTTTCTATTCTTTTACGCACAAACACTAGCAAACATGGGTTCAAATCACAGTTGTAATTTTAGATTAAGTTTCCACACTACTAGTGATTCAAAGACGCATACAACCTACTGACAATTCAAATTACTTGTAAATAAGCAAATTAAAACCATAATAATTTACACAATTAAGTAAGCATGACGCAATCATTTCCCATATGAGCAGTCTGTGAAATTTAGATCATTTCTGATGTATTATCATTTACTCTTTTCTCAAGTTAACTTTGGAATTTTCTCCATTTTCTATTTTGTTTTTGATTTTGTAAAATGTTTTTGAAAGTTAAAAGAACTATACAAAAGACTTAAAAGAAAATAAAATTTAACTTTCATGAATTGAATTGATCTAAGAAAAGCAAGTTTTCACTCAGGATTGAACATTCCTATCAAGTTGACAAGATGCTCAAAACGGGATCGATCAAATGCCTTTGTGAAAAGGTCAGCAAGATTATCATCCGTGTGAACTTTAACAACTTCAATTAAATGCTTTTCAGCACAATCACGGATGAAATGATGGCGAATTTCTATATCTTTGTTTTGGAATGTTTCACTGGGTTATTTGTGATGGACATGGTGGCATTTTTGTCAATGAATAAAGGAGTTCCAGTGAAGTTTAAGCCGTAGTCTCTCAATTGCTGCAGAATCCAGAATATCTGAGAACAACCGCTCGCCGCAGCAATGTATTCTGCTTCACAAGTTGAGACAGAAACCGTTGACTGCTTCTTACACAGCCAGGAAACCATTTTGTCTCCTAAGAATTGACATCCACCAGAAGTTGACTTTCTGTCAAGGTTACAACCGCCATAGTCTGAATCAGTGTAGGCTTTGAAGTCGAATGACTGCTGCTTAAAGTACCAAAGACCTAATCGAGGTTTCCCTTTCAAGTATCTGAAAATTCTCTTCACGGCTATCATATGTGACTTCTTCAGTTGAGACTGAAACCTTGAGCACAAGCATACAACAAACATTATATCGGGTCTTGAAACTGTGAGATACATAAGTGATCCGATCATCCCACGGTACAATCTGCAATCCACATCCTTTCCATCTTTGTCAGGATTCAGACCATGATTGAGTGGGATAGGTGTGCCATAAGTACTACTATCATTCATCTTGTATTTTGACAAGATGTCCTGCACATGCTTAGTTTGTTGTAGATAAATGCCATCCTCTCTTTGACTCACTTGCAGACCCAGGAAGAACGACAATTCACCCACGTTACTCATTTCAAAGTTGGACTTCATCACCTGTTCGAATTCCCTACACATCCCTTCATTGGTAGATCCAAAAATAATGTCATCGACGTAGACTTGTACAAGAAGAATGTCACCTCGTGCTTTCTGTATGAAGAGGGTCGAGTCAATCTGTCCATGGTCGAAACCATTAGACAGTAGATGCTTAGATAATGTCTCATACCATGCCCGTGGTGCTTGATGAAGACCATAAAGTGTTTTGTTGAGCTTATACACTTTATTGATATTATGCGGATCTTCAAAGCCGGGAGGTTAAGTGACATAGACCTCTTCATGAACTTTTCCATATAGGAAAGCACTCTTCGCATCAAGTTGATAGATCTTGAAGCCGACATATGTGGCATAAGCCAAGAACAGTCGAATGGCCTCAATTCTAGCAACTGGGGCATATACTTCCGTGTAATCCAAGCCTCTTGTTGATAAAAACCCTGAATAACCAATCTTTCTTTGTACTTCACAACCACATGTCGATCATCCGTCTTGCATTTGAACACCCATCTGGTTCCCATTGGGTGAAAGCCTTTTGGCTAGTCAACCAAATCCCACACATGTAACTTTTGGAATTGAGACAATTCATCTTGCATCGCCTCAATCCAGCAGTTGTCCGCGAGAGCCTCTTTCACATAACTCGGCTCTAACTGGGACACGAATGCAGCATGCAGACATGTTTCCATGACACCAGTGTCAAGTATCTCCGAGTACAGACTAGTTTTCTCAGTAATGGTTCGATGACGAGTTTGAACACCGGCATGATGATCACCAATAATGTTGTCAATTGGATGATTCTTATGCACTCTCGGCTCTGGTACATTCGGTTCCTGAATTTCTGAATCTAGATTCGTGAATTTCTGAATCTAGGTCGGAATGCATGATTCTAGCCTATGGGACCAACATTCACATCAAATACCTGCTACACTAGTTCAATTTTGACCTAATCAACCATCCAGATGAACCTACGGTCAATCGAGGGTCAACGGGCAAAATCAAGGATGAAATCGAGTGATTAAGGGATCGACTGATGATTCTTAACAAGTTTTAGTCATAAATTGTTACTCAAATGCCCTAAAATTTGTCTAAAATCAACGGATTAAACCCTAAATTTTTTAACGTCTCAATCGGTCCATAAAATGAGATTTTGTGGATGGATTGGATCTACATTCTCACCAAATGATTGTAAGAATATGATGATACTAGAGATGGGACGAAAAAACGGTTTGGAACACTCGAAATTTTGAGGAAAATTTGCAGAGGGAATTGAACAGTCGTTTGAGTTTGAATGTGATAAAAATTAGAAAAATTTTCTAACTCCTGTATATATACCCAACACATAATGGTCTTTCGTACTTGTTAAGTACGCATGGCTTACTTCATGTGCACTTGTCAAGTACGCATAAACCCTTAACTGCGCAAACTTTCAACTCAAATTATGAAGGTTTTTCAAGTCAAATAACGAACAAGATAAAAATATTCAATCAGGAGGATTAAAATACAATTCAGTAAGGTTAAACACAAATATTTTTGGCTTTTCTGATTAAGATTGAACTGTTCATAAACATAAAATCTTTTTGATCTTTTCTTGATAGAAATATACATGTATTCACACAAACTATTTTTGATCGAAGACACGAGCAGAGGATCATATCAGGCTAACTTATAGCAAAATGATACAATATAAACACCAAAGAATATCGGATCATGTCATGGATTACTATTTATTCATATATAATAAGCACATAAACAAGTAATTCAAGTTGACAATATTATAAGATTTGAAACTATAAGCATCTTTGTATCACGTTCTTGTGTGTTATGATATTGATTATAAGATATACAACGTGTACCCCACTGATATGCTACAGTAATGTAAGTTGTACTATCTCAAGGCATCTAAGATTTTCTATATTATTTTCTAAATTTTCAGAATGAAGCTACATCAATTAGCATAGGAAAAATCAAGCAGAATCCATAAGGATTACCAGGAATCATAAGATTCAGAATCGAGTGATTCATTTGTCTTGGTTTCATTTGATTTCTTCATTGAGTATCGGTATGATGATTCAGGATAATGAATATGGTGTTTAAGTATTAAGGTAAAGGAATCTAACTTTTATTTGGATTTGATTTCAATGAATCAGGAGTGATTCAAGGTTGAATACATGCTCAACGGTTGATGTAGAGACATGTCTTGATTCAATCTCTCCTTGCATACTTATGAGTATGGGCGGTGACATGAACCGCATTAATTGTGCTAACGACATAACCCGAAACAGATCTCAAAAGAAAATTATTGCCAAAATCTAACATCCTTTATCTGATAATGATCTTTTCTATTCTTTTACGCACACACACTAGCAAACATGGGTTCAAATCACAGTTGTAATTTTAGATTAAGTTTCCACACTACTAGTGATTCAAAGACGCATACAGCCTACTGACAATTCAAATTACTTGTAAATAAGCAAATTAAAACCATAATAATTTACACAATTAAGTAAGCATGACGCAATCATTTCCCATATGAGCAGTCTGTGAAATTTAGATCATTTCTGATGTACTATCATTTACTCTTTTCTCAAGTTAACTTTGGAATTTTTCTCCATTTTCTATTTTGTTTTTGATTTTGTAAAATGTTTTTGAAAGTTAAAAGAACTATACAAAAGACTTAAAAGAAAATAAAATTTAACTTTCATGAATTGAATTGATTTAAGAAAAGCAAGTTTTCACTCAGGATTGAACATTCCTATCAAGTTGACAAGATGCTCAAAACGGGATCGATCAAATGCCTTTGTAAAAAGGTCAGCAAGATTATCATCCGTGTGAACTTTAACAAGTTCAATTAAATGCTTTTCAGCACAATCACGGATGAAATGATGGCGAATTTCTATATCTTTGTTTTGGAATGTTTCACTGGGTTATTTGTGATGGACATGGTGGAATTTTTGTCAATGAATAAAGGAGTTCCAGTGAAGTTTAAGCCGTAGTCTCTCAATTGCTGCAGAATCCAGAATATCTGAGAACAACCGCTCGCCGCAGCAATGTATTCTGCTTCACAAGTTGAGACAGAAACCGTTGACTGCTTCTTACACTAGCAGGAAACCAGTTTGTCTCCTAAGAATTGACATCCACCAGAAGTTGACTTTCTGTCAAGGTTACAACCGCCATAGTCTGAATCAGTGTAGGCTTTGAAGTCGAATGACTGCTGCTTAAAGTACCAAAGACCTAATCGAGGTTTCCCTTTCAAGTATCTGAAAATTCTCTTCACGGCTATCATATGTGACTTCTTCAGTTGAGACTGAAACCTTGAGCACAAGCATACAACAAACATTATATCGGGTCTTGAAACTGTGAGATACATAAGTGATCCGATCATCCCACGGTACAATCTGCAATCCACATCCTTTTCATCTTTGTCAGGATGCAGACCATGATTGACTGGGATAGGTGTGCCATAAGTACTATTATCATTCATCTTGTATTTTGACAAGATGTCCTGCACATGCTTAGTTTGTTGTAGATAAATGTCATCCTCTCTTTGACTCACTTGCAGACCCAGGAAGAACGACAATTCACCCATGTTACTCATTTCAAACTTGGTCTTCATCACCTGTTCGAATTCCCTACACATCCCTTCATTGGTAGATCCAAAAATAATGTCGTCGACGTAGACTTGTACAAGAAGAATGTCACCTCCTGCTTTCTGTATGAAGAGGGTCGAGTCAATCTGTCCACGGTCGAAACCATTAGACAGTAGATGCTTAGATAATGTCTCATACCATGCCTGTGGTGCTTGATGAAGACCATAAAGTGTTTTGTTGAGCTTATACACTTTATTGATATTATGCGGATCTTCAAAGCCGGGAGGTTAAGTGACATAGACCTCTTCATGAACTTTTCCATATAGGAAAGCACTCTTCGCATCAAGTTGATAGATCTTGAAGCTGACATATGTGGCATAAGCCAAGAATAGTCGAATGGCCTCAATTCTAGCAACTGGGGCATATACTTCCGTGTAATCCAAGCCTCTTGTTGATAAAAACCCTGAATAACCAATCTTTCTTTGTACTTCACAACCACATGACGATCATCCGTCTTGCATTTGAACACCCATCTGGTTCCCATTGGGTGAAAGCCTTTTGGCTAGTCAACCAAATCCCACACATGTAACTTTTGGAATTGAGACAATTCATCTTGCATCGCCTCAATCCAGCAGTTGTCCGCGAGAGCCTCTTTCACATACCTCGGCTCTAACTGGGACACGAATGCAGTATGCAGACATGTTTCCATGACACCAGTGTCAAGTATCTCCGAGTACAGACTAGTTTTCTCAGTAATGGTTCGATGACGAGTTTGAACACCGGCATGATGATCACCAATAATGTTGTCAATTGGATGATTCTTATGCACTCTCGGCTCTGGTACATTCGGTTCCTGAATTTCTGAATCTAGATTCGTGAATTTCTGAATCTAGGTCGGAATGCATGATTCTAGCCTATGGGACCAACATTCACATCAAATACCTGCTACACTAGTTCAATTTTGACCTAATCAACCATCCAGATGAACCTACGGTCAACCAAGGGTCAACGGGCAAAATCAAGGATGAAATCGAGTGATTAAGGGATCGACTGATGATTCTTAACAAGTTTTAGTCATAAATTGTTACTCAAATGCCCTAAAATTTGTCTAAAATCAACGGATTAAACCCTAAATTTTTTAACGTCTCAATCGGTCCATAAAATGAGATTTTGTGGATGGATTGGATCTACATTCTCACCAAATGATTGTAAGAATATGATGATACTAGAGATGGGACGAAAAAACGGTTTGGAACACTCGAAATTTTGAGGAAAATTTGCAGAGGGAATTGAACAGTCGTTTGAGTTTGAATGTGATAAAAATCAGAAAAATTTTCTAACTCCTGTATATATACCCAACACATAATGGTCTTTCGTACTTGTTAAGTACGCATGGCTTACTTCATGTGCACTTGTCAAGTACGCATAAACCCTTAACTGCGCAAACTTTCAACTCAAATTATGAAGGTTTTTCAAGTCAAATAACGAACAAGATAAAAGTATTCAATCAGGAGGATTAAAATACAATTCAGTAAGGTTAATCACAAATATTTTTGGCTTTTCTGATTAAGATTGAACTGTTCATAAACTTAAAATCTTTTTGATCTTTTCTTGATAGAAATATACATGTATTCACACAAACTATTTTTGATCGAAGACACGAGCAGAGGATCATATCAGGCTAACTTATAGCAAAAACGATACAATATAAACACCAAAGAATATGAGATCATGTCATGGATTACTATTTATTCATATATAATAAGCACATAAACAAGTAATTCAAGTTGACAATATTATAAGATTTGAAACTATAAGCATCTTTGTATCACGTTCTTGTGTGTTATGGTATTGATTATAAGATATACAACGTGTACCCCACTGATATGCTACAGTAATGTAAGTTGTACTATCTCAAGGCATCTAAGATTTTTCATATTATTTTCTAAATTTTCAGAATGCAGCTACATCAATTAGCATAGGAAAAATCAAGCAGAATCCATAAGGATTACCAGGAATCATAAGATTCAGAATCGAGTGATTCATTTGTCTTGGTTTCATTTGATTTCTTCATTGAGTATCGGTATGATGATTCAGGATAATGAATATGGTGTTTAAGTATTAAGGTAAGGGAATCTAACTTTTATCTGGATTTGATTTCAATGAATCAGGAGTGATTCAAGGGTGAATACATGCTCAACGGTTGATGTAGAGACATGTCTAGATTCAATCTCTCCTTGCATACTTATGAGTATGGGCGGTGACATGAACCGCATTAATTGTGCTAACGACATAACCCGAAACTGATCTCAAAAGAAAATTATTGCCAATATCTAACATCCTTTATCTGATAATGATCTTTTCTATTCTTTTACGCACACACACTAGCAAACATGGGTTCAAATCACAGTTGTAATTTTAGATTAAGTTTCCACACTACTAGTGATTCAAAGACGCATACAGCCTACTGACAATTCAAATTACTTGTAAATAAGCAAATTAAAACCATAATAATTTACACAATTAAGTAAGCATGACGCAATCATTTCCCATATGAGCAGTCTGTGAAATTTAGATCATTTCTGATGTACTATCATTTACTCTTTTCTCAAGTTAACTTTGGAATTTTCTCCATTTTCTATTTTGTTTTTGATTTTGTAAAATGTTTTTGAAAGTTAAAAGAACTGTACAAAAGACTTAAAAGAAAATAAAATTTAACTTTCATGAATTGAATTGATTTAAGAAAAGCAAGTTTTCACTCAGGATTGAACATTCCTATCAAGTTGACAAGATGCTCAAAACGGGATCGATCAAATGCCTTTGTGAAAAGGTCAGCAAGATTATCATCCGTGTGAACTTTAACAAGTTCAATTAAATGCTTTTCAGCACAATCACGGATGAAATGATGGCGAATTTCTATATCTTTGTTTTGGAATGTTTCACTGGGTTATTTGTGATGGACATGGTGGCATTTTTGTCAATGAATAAAGGAGTTCCAGTGAAGTTTAAGCCGTAGTCTCTCAATTGCTGCAGAATCCAGAATATCTGAGAACAACCGCTCGCCGCAGCAATGTATTCTGCTTCACAAGTTGAGACAGAAACCGTTGACTGCTTCTTACACTGCCAGGAAACCAGTTTGTCTCCTAAGAATTGACATCCACCAGAAGTTGACTTTCTGTCAAGGTTACAACCGCCATAGTCTGAATCAGTGTAGGCTTTGAAGTCGAATGACTGCTGCTTAAAGTACCAAAGACCTAATCGAGGTTTCCCTTTCAAGTATCTGAAAATTCTCTTCACGGCTATCATATGTGACTTCTTCAGTTGAGACTGAAACCTTGAGCACAAGCATACAACAAACATTATATCGGGTCTTGAAACTGTGAGATACATAAGTGATCCGATCATCCCACGGTACAATCTGCAATCCACATCCTTTCCATCTTTCTCAGGATGCAGACCATGATTGACTGGGATAGGTGTGCCATAAGTACTACTATCATTCATCTTGTATTTTGACAAGATGTCCTGCACATGCTTAGTTTGTTGTAGATAAATGCCATCCTCTCTTTGACTCACTTGCAGACCCAGGAAGAACGACAATTCACCCATGTTACTCATTTCAAACTTGGACTTCATCACCTGTTCGAATTCCCTACACATCCCTTCATTGGTAGATCCAAAAATAATGTCGTCGACGTAGACTTGTACAAGAAGAATGTCACCTCCTGCTTTCTGTATGAAGAGGGTCGAGTCAATCTGTCCACGGTCGAAACCATTAGACAGTAGATGCTTAGATAATGTCTCATACCATGCCCGTGGTGCTTGATGAAGACCATAAAGTGTTTTGTTGAGCTTATACACTTTATTGATATTATGCGGATCTTCAAAGCCGGGAGGTTAAGTCACATACACCTCTTCATGAACTTTTCCATATAGGAAAGCACTCTTCACATCAAGTTGATAGATCTTGAAGCCGACATATGTGGCATAAGCCAAGAACAGTCGAATGGCCTCAATTCTAGCAACTGGGGAATATACTTCCGTGTAATCCAAGCCTCTTGTTGATAAAAACCCTGAATAACCAATCTTTCTTTGTACTTCACAACCACATGACGATCATCCGTCTTGCATTTGAACACCCATCTGGTTCCCATTGGGTGAAAGCCTTTTGGCTAGTCAACCAAATCCCACACATGTAACTTTTGGAATTGAGACAATTCATCTTGCATCGCCTCAATCCAGCAGTTGTCCGCGAGAGCCTCTTTCACATACCTCGGCTCTAACTGGGACACGAATGCATCATGCAGACATGTTTCCATGACACCAGTGTCAAGTATCTCCGAGTACAGACTAGTTTTCTCAGTAATGGTTCGATGACGAGTTTGAACACCGGCATGATGATCACCAATAATGTTGTCAATTGGATGATTCTTATGCACTCTCGGCTCTGGTACATTCGGTTCCTGAATTTCTGAATCTAGATTCGTGAATTTCTGAATCTAGGTCGGAATGCATGATTCTAGCCTATGGGACCAACATTCACATCAAATACCTGCTACACTAGTTCAATTTTGACCTAATCAACCATCCAGATGAACCTACGGTCAACGGGCAAAATCAAGGATGAAATCGAGTGATTAAGGGATCGACTGATGATTATTAACAAGTTTTAGTCATAAATTGTTACTCAAATGCCCTAAAATTTGTCTAAAATCAACGGATTAAACACTAAATTTTTTAACGTCTCAATCGGTCCATAAAATGAGATTTTGTGGATGGATTGGATCTACATTCTCACCAAATGATTGTAAGAATATGATGATACTAGAGATGGGACGAAAAAACGGTTTGGAACACTCGAAATTTTGAGGAAAATTTGCAGAGGGAATTGAACAGTCGTTTGAGTTTGAATGTGATAAAAATCAGAAAAATTTTCTAACTCCTGTATATATACCCAACACATAATGGTCTTTCGTACTTGTTAAGTACGCATGGCTTACTTCATGTGCACTTGTCAAGTAAGCATAAACCCTTAACTACGCAAACTTTCAACTCAAATTATGAAGGTTTTTCAAGTCAAATAACGAACAAGATAAAAATATTCAATCAGGAGGATTAAAATACAATTCAGTAAGGTTAAACACAAATATTTTTGGCTTTTCTGATTAAGATTGAACTGTTCATAAACTTAAAATCTTTTTGATCTTTTCTTGATAGAAATATACATGTATTCACACAAACTATTTTTGATCGAAGACACGAGCAGAGGATCATATCAGGCTAACTTATAGCAAAAACGATACAATATAAACACCAAAGAATATGGGATCATGTCATGGATTACTATTTATTCATATATAATAAACACATAAACAAGTAATTCAAGTTGACAATATTATAAGATTTGAAACTATAAGCATCTTTGTATCACGTTCTTGTGTGTTATGATATTGATTATAAGATATACAACGTGTACCCCACTGATATGCTACAGTAATGTAAGTTGTACTATCTCAAGGCATCTAAGATTTTCCATATTATTTTCTAAATTTTCAGAATGAAGCTACATCAATTAGCATAGGAAAAATCAAGCAGAATCCATAAGGATTACCAGGAATCATAAGATTCAGAATCGAGTGATTCATTTGTCTTGGTTTCATTTGATTTCTTCTTTGAGTATCGGTATGATGATTCAGGATAATGAATATGGTGTTTAAGTATTAAGGTAAGGGAATCTAACTTTTATCTGGATTTGGTTTCAATGAATCAGGAGTGATTCAAGGGTGAATACATGCTCAACGGTTGATGTAGAGACATGTCTTGATTCAATCTCTCCTTGCATACTTATGAGTATGGACGGTGACATGAACCGCATTAATTGTGCTAACGACATAACCCAAAACTGATCTCAAAAGAAAATTATTGCCAAAATCTAACATCCTTTATCTGATAATGATCTTTTCTATTCTTTTACGCACACACACAAGCAAACATGGGTTCAAATCGCAGTTGTAATTTTAGATTAAGTTTCCACACTCCTAGTGATTCAAAGACGCATACAGCCTACTGACAATTCAAATTACTTGTAAATAAGCAAATTAAAACCATAATAATTTACACAATTAAGTAAGCATGACGCAATCATTTCCCATATGAGCAGTCTGTGAAATTTAGATCATTTCTGATGTACTATCATTTACTCTTTTCTCAAGTTAACTTTGGAATTTTCTCCATTTTCTATTTTGTTTTTGATTTTGTAAAATGTTTTTGAAAGTTAAAAGAACTATACAAAAGACTTAAAAGAAAATAAAATTTAACTTTCATGAATTGAATTGATTTAAGAAAAGTAAGTTTTCACTCAGGATTGAACATTCCTATCAAGTTGACAAGATGCTCAAAACGGGATCGATCAATTGCCTTTGTGAAAAGGTCAGCAAGATTATCATCCGTGTGAACTTTAACAAGTTCAATTAAATGCTTTTCAGCACAATCACGGATGAAATGATGGTGAATTTCTATATCTTTGTTTTGGAATGTTTCACTGGGTTATTTGTGATGGACATGGTGGCATTTTTGTCAATGAATAAAGGAGTTCCAGTGAAGTTTAAGCCGTAGTCTCTCAATTGCTGCAGAATCCAGAATATATGAGAACAACCGCTCGCCGCAGCAATGTATTCTGCTTCACAAGTTGAGACAGAAACCGTTGACTGCTTCTTACACTGCCAGGAAACCAGTTTGTCTCCTAAGAATTGACATCCACCAGAAGTTGACTTTCTGTCAAGGTTACAACCGCCATAGTCTGAATCAGTGTAGGCTTTGAAGTCGAATGACTGTTGCTTAAAGTACCAAAGACCTAATCGAGGTTTCCCTTTCAAGTATCTGAAAATTCTCTTCACGGCTATCATATGTGACTTCTTTAGTTGAGACTGAAACCTTGAGCATAAGCATACAACAAACATTATATCGGGTCTTGAAACTGTGAGATACATAAGTGATCCGATCATCCCACGGTACAATCTGCAATCCACATCCTTTCCATCTTTGTCAGGATGCAGACCATGATTGACTGGGATAGGTGTGCCATAAGTACTACTATCATTCATCTTGTATTTTGACAAGATGTCCTGCACATGCTTAGTTTGTTGTAGATAAATGCCATCCTCTCTTTGACTCACTTGCAGACCCAGGAAGAACGACAATTCACCCATGTTACTCATTTCAAACTTGGACTTCATCACCTGTTCGAATTCCCTACACATCCCTTCATTGGTAGATCCAAAAATAATGTCGTCGACGTAGACTTGTACAAGAAGAATGTCACCTCCAGCGTTCTGTATGAAGAGGGTCGAGTCAATCTGTCCACGGTCGAAACCATTAGACAGTAGATGCTTAGATAATGTCTCATACCATGCCCGTGGTGCTTGATGAAGACCATAAAGTGTTTTGTTGAGCTTATACACTTTATTGATATTATGCGGATCTTCAAAGCCGGGAGGTTAAGTGACATAGACCTCTTCATGAACTTTTCCATATAGGAAAGCACTCTTCACATCAAGTTGATAGATCTTGAAGCCGACATATGTGGCATAAGCCAAGAACAGTCGAATGGCCTCAATTCTAGCAACTGGGGCATATACTTCCGTGTAATCCAAGCCTCTTGTTGATAAAAACCCTGAATAACCAATCTTTCTTTGTACTTCACAACCACATGACGATCATCCGTCTTGCATTTGAACACCCATCTGGTTCCCATTGGGTGAAAGCCTTTTGGCTAGTCAACCAAATCCCACACATGTAACTTTTGGAATTGAGACAATTCATCTTGCATCGCCTCAATCCAGCAGTTGTCCGCGAGAGCCTCTTTCACATACCTCAGCTCTAACTGGGACACGAATACCGCATGCAGACATGTTTCCACGACACCAGTGTCAAGTATCTCCGAGTACAGACTAGTTTTCTCAGTAATGGTTCGATGACGAGTTTGAACACCGGCATGATGATCACCAATAATGTTGTCAATTGGATGATTCTTATGCACTCTCGGCTCTGGTACATTCGGTTCCTGAATTTCTGAATCTAGATTCGTGCTTAACTCCCCCATTTCCCGTGTTCCAGAAGAAGAAGATTCAATGTTAATTGGATCAGCCGGAGTTTCATTTCCTACAGTTGTGTTAGGATTAGCTTGAGCGTCATCTCCATCAACATGAACATCTTCACTTTTATCACTATCATAAGTTCCAGATGCAGATGCAGCATTGGAATCAGGAGTTACAATCGGTACAGTAGCACGAGTAGAGAAACTGGAGTCATCGCCGCCACCCAATAATTCATAAACATTTGCGGCGTCAACTGCAGATAGATCAGGAAGATTGAATGACTTGAATAGCGCATCATAATCAAAAGTCCAAGCTGGACCTGTTGGTTCTGGTGTATTGCTGTGTTTACTTCAATCCACTTCAAACCATTCCATGGCAATACGAGTTACTATATTGTACACTCTCTTGCAAGGCGAGTTGGTAACGTATCCTAAGAAGATGACTTCCACTGCTTTTGCATGAAACTTAGACTGGCGGTCTTTGTATTGTAGCAATAAGGAACAGGGACTACCAAAAGGAACTAGGTAATCAAGATTGGGAAGCCGATTGTTGATCAACTCCTAACAAGTCTTGTTGTGCCTCTTCACAACTAGAACTCTGTTTAAGACGTGACAAGCTGTATTGACGGCTTCTGCCCAGAAAGTGACAGGAGGCTTTGCATCCGACAGCATAGTCCTTGCAGTCTCAATCAATGTTTTGTTCTTCCGTTCTGCAACTCCATTCTACTAAGGTGTTTACGGGGCGCTGAATTCGTGACGGATCCCCTTCTTGAGACAGAAAAGTTCCATCAAATTATTCTTGAACTCAGTTCCATTGTCACTCCTTATTCTTCTAACCTTCAGATTGCACAGAGATTCCAAGCTCAGGATCAGGTTTTGAAGAATATCAGCAGTCTCGTCCTTTGTACCTAAAAAATACACCTAAGAAAAATGTGAGAAATCATCAGTTACAACCAGACAGAACGACTTACCTCCAATACTCCTGATACTTATGGGGCCAAACAGATCCATGTGTAATAGCTCCAAAGGGGTATCGATGGAGATTTGGAGCTTGGGCTTGTGAGACTTCCGTTGCTGATTGCCCTTTTTACATGACATACAATCATCTGCAACTGTAAATCTCAGCATAGGAACACTGGTTACTAAGTCGTTTTGGACAAGATGGTTCATTTTACGATAAGAAATATGTCCGAGTTTCCTATGCCACAAGATAGAGTCAAGCTCTGTCGCTTTGGTAAGCAAACAAGTAGCAACTTATGAGGTGGTTGTTGCCATGCTCATATCAATCTGATAGGTGTCGTTTGTCCTTGGCACTCTCATCAGAATCCAGTCTTTAGGAACTACAAAACCAGGCTTGAGAATCAAGCATTCATTCTTATAAAACATCACCGGATACTCCTTGTCGCACATTTGGGAGACACTTAGCAGGTTATGCTTCAGCTTCTCGCAAAAGTTGACATTGTCAAAACTGACACAACCATTTGATACCACGCCTTGACACGTGATACTGCCGCCTTTCTCTCCAGCAAAGGCCACATATCCACCTCTGAATGGTTTCAAGTCTTGAAGCAAGGCCATGTTTCCTGTCATGTGCCGGGAGCATCCACTATCTACATACCAGCGGTTAGAGATAGTACCCTTCGGACGTCCCTGCCCGAGTCACAAAAAGAATTAGTTAGTTTTGGAGACCCAAGCCATAGTGGTCTTGGGTCGTCCATCATTTTCAAAATAAACTACCTCTTTTAACTCACAGTCGTGATGACTGTTCAAAATGGATGAATCTTTAAAAGAATTAGGACTAGGAGATTGAGAATTTTTAGATTTTGCAATCAAGGACCTCTTCTTTTTCTTAACCGAAACATTAGACATTGGTTCAACAACAGTAGGTGAACTTGTGGAAGCTTCACCTGATTGAACTGAAGTCAGCTGCTCTATCTTTCTCAAACTCGTATTCCTTCTCCTTCTCTGTGGCTTTGAGAGTTTCACCACAGGTTTCTTACCAGTACGTGTACTACCAGAGGTAGATACACAAGGTACATCAGGTTGCTTTACTCTTCTTGAAATAGATGGTTTGGCCTCAGATTTGATCTTTGGCTTTGCCATCGATTTAACTGGTGATTTCACCACATTTTGTTTTGGACATTTGGGAGGTTTCACTGATGGCGACTTAGGGATGACAACCGGCTGTGAAACAATAGGCTGTTTCCCTTGGTTCTTTGAAGGACAGCTTACAAAAATGTGACCAACCAAGCCACAGTGAAAGCAAGTCCTCTTGTCTGTATAAGTCCTTTTGTAAGGCTCATTAGATCTGGCCTTAGATAACTCAACATTATGAGCTGGAGGAGTCGGTTTGTGAACAGGAGTCTGACCCGATACAGATTGGTTCTTGGGAGTATAGTATTTTTGGGAATTTTCTTTGTAACCAAGCCCGCAGTGAGTTGAAAAAGCCTCTTTCTTTACTTGATTAAGATTTTTATACCCCCCATAAAGCATTACCTTTAATTTATCATTAGTTTCAATGATATCGGGTTCATTTAAAATACAGTTATCACTATCAGTAATAATGTTTTTCTTGACTTTCTGTTCAGAGAACAACTCCTCAGATACTACTCCTTCAGGGCAAGTGTTAACTGACCCATCATCAGAAGCAGTAAAGAGCTCCTCATTAGATATGGATTTAGCTTTACTTGAGGAATCATCCTTTTTAGAGGAATCATCCTTTCTCGAGGACTCAACAAGACAATTAGATAAATTTCTACTATGCTGTTGACAAACTTCCCGCTAACTGGTGGAGGAATGGCATTAGTACCCATCCCTAAGCCATTCATTTGCCTCACTACAGATTCGTAGTGTTCCACCACAAAATGAGAGTTTTTCAACTTCTCATTAGAACATTTCAACTGCAAGATTTCATTTTGCAGCTTGTTAATTTCATTGTTCCTTTTCTCCAACCCCGTGTATGCAATATCCAAGTGAAGCTGTTGATCGCTCATTTTTAGTGAATACTCACGTTTTTCGTTTTACAACGTTTCAGTTGAATCTTTAAAACGTTTTTCGTTTTCTTTATAACTTAGAGCTGCAATGCGAAGGGGTTCGACCTTGTCTTGAAGCTTAGAATTTTCAAGTTTTAAGCCTAGACATTTAGAACAAGAAATAACAGAAAAAAGATTAGAATCTACCTCAGTTGATGAACTTGTTGCCTCTCCAATAGCCATGAGAGCAACAGCAGTAGTAGATTCCTCTTGATCAGCTCTAGAAGCTTCCTTTTATTCAGCTTCCTTCACCTCAGCTTCCATCAACTCCAAGATCTCAGTCATGAGACCAACCTGAGTTTGTGCAATGATGGCATCTTCCAGATGAACACCCCAATAAAAGTTGCCGTCTTGTTGAGCTACTAGTGCATTGGACGAACCACCATGGCTTTGATTATGCTTGTTTGTGTTGTTGTAGCCATGGCTGTTTCCTTGGCTAGGTCTGGTGAAACCCGAAGCCGGTGCTCTGTCTTTCTGACATTCATGAGCAATGTGTCCACAGTTTAGACACTTATAGCATTTGGCCTTAGATTTGTCAAAACCAACCATGGCATTAGAATGCCCGCCAATGAACTTTCTTCCTATTCTGTTCAGGAAACGCTTGGATCAGGATCTATAATCTTGCCACCTATGAAGTTCTCGTAGGCCAGCATAGAAGATGAAAATAGTGCTACATGATCTTCAGCTATTTTGGATATAGCTTATTGGTTAGCTGAAGTTGTAGCGGGAGGATTTCTTGAGGTATGTTGTTCATGAGATCTAGAACCTGATCCAGATGCATAGCATGCATGACTACCACAACCATTTGAGTGGTCTTCTTCAGTAGAGTTTCCAGAGAAAACGGCAATTCCAGAGCCCGAAGATTTGGTTGTAGAAGACGTCCCATGATCATAGAAGGGTCTTGTATCTTAGGTCTTCCTGAGCTCTCCTTCTTTCTAAGGTTCATGTTATGAGCTTGAACCTTTCCAATTGCCTCCTCCACTGTCATTTCATAGAATTTTGGATTCTCTCTCATCAGGGTTGTGTACATTTCAAACATGGGTGGCAAAGCATCCAGAAAATTTTCCACCACTCTTCATCAGGATACTTGAGCTCAAAAGCTTTCAATTCTGTCTACATATGATAGAATCTAGAGACGAGGTCATCTAAAGACTCATTCTCCAAAAATCCAAAGCATTCATACTGCTTCCTGAGTTGATCCCATTTACTCTTCTTGATATCACTATTCCCCTCGAATCTTTTCTGTAGAGCATTCCAAAGATCCTTAGAGTTGTCATAACCTCTGAAGCTATGAAACAACTGCCGAGTTAATGCCATAGTGATAGAACCAAGAGCCTTCTTCTCTCTATCATAAACTTTCTTTTCTTCTTCATCGAGTTTAGAGATAGGCTTAGGCAGTTCATCATCAAGATAATTGTGTGTGGGATGCTTATAGCCCTCTAGAATTGGAATCCATAACGAAGAATCGGTATAAGAAATGTAATGCTCAAAGCGTGCCTTCCAGTTAGAATAATCATTTACATTTAGCAGCTTTGGCGGTTTCTGAGGAGCACCGATCTCATTGTCATAGTTTAAAATGTTTTCAAATTTCAGAAAAATCAGAGACACTTGCGCACTTGATATTGGCCTTGCGCACTTAGAGGAATGGTCTTGCGTATTTAAGATTTTCTCTTGCGTACTTGATAAGTACGCAGGAGTAAATGATAAGTACGCAGGATATAACTTAAGTACGCACAAGATTAGTCTTGCGTATTTAGTAAGTACGCAAGAGATTAGTCTTGCGTATTTAGTAAGTACGCAGCAAGACTGTACTTTTTGCCAGATATGGTAAGTACGCAGAGCACCTTTTCACCAACTCTCACCAAACTATTCCGGTCCTTGGAAACACACCAGAGATGGCAAAAATTGGACGGATGAACAATCAAAATGAGCCAAAGGGTCAGAAACTTGTTTCTAACCAACATTTGATGCTCAAAACACTCAAAATACACAACAAAATTCGGTTTTTGAGTGATTTTTTCTACTAAAATAGTGCTCAAGAGCTCCCCCTATTTTATCACAAAAATCAACAAAACACCTCCTTTTGCTTGTAAAACTCTGTAGAAAACTCTCCAAACTCACTCACAACACTCGAAATCGAGAGCAATGCTCTGATACCACTTGTAGGTCCCTCGGGTGTGGCGGATCTTCACATGCAAGTGGGTCTACTAGTCGGGTCGGGTGCAAAATACCCGTGACTAGGTGGAGAGTCTTACAAAACAAAGTAAACCGACAGGATGATCACTTTAAACGTTCGTCTATTATAAACACTTGAAGGTTACAGAGAGAAATACTGAGATTACAAATTCTGCGTATTTGGTACTATGAATGCGTACTTATCTACTGTCAACCATTCCTATTTATACATGACCTGATGCCTGCGCACTTAGCAAGTGCGCATGGCAATTTGCTCATGCGTGCTTAGCAACTACGCAAAGGTATTCTTGCGTACTTGCTAAGTACGCAGGAATTAATTTCTGCGCACATACAAGTGCGCAAAACACTTAGAGAAATTTGCAACAAGCAATATGTAAAAGTAAATACAACTCGATTACTAATACATACAGACACTTACAAACAAAGACAAATACATACATGAAAGTACAAAACTAAGACTCTATCTATCCAGAGTTTTTGTCACAGGAAAGTGCTTCAACAAAACGGGATGTCAGTCTTGTGTCAGGTAGCCTTTGACAGCCCTTTCTTCTTATTACGTGAAATGTAACTAAAAGTCAGCTAACGCTGGTGAGTTTTAGTTTAAAGTAATTAGGTATAAACATCATTTCTTTTATAAGTATATAAATATATACATATCGTTCATATGCGAGTACATAAAATATGTATTCACCTTTACTTTCATTAAACATTTATTGGTCATACACATAGGGGTGATCAACCCGTCTTACGTAAGTCACTAAGACAAACGTTCTTGAACTACCGTCGCATCTCCTTTACATCTGGTCCGGCACTAGAAACCGTCCGTCATTACTTAAAACCGTCTAGCAAACCTTCGGCCGTCCATCATACCGTACTACCGTCGTAGTCTTTAATTCGCCCGTCTACCCGAAGGCATCCTTTTCCCACGCGAACTATTATTAATGCAACCGTTCTACTTATCATAATAAGGCAATTGCTTCGACCGTACATTAATGCCTTTCATACGTCCTAGCTGATGAAGGAACGTATATGTCCCGGTTACAAAATAGTCACGTGGTCGTCCGTCTACCGAAGTAGTCGTTATCATGGAAGCGTCCATAGCGTTTACATACATTCATAACATGTAATATATAAAACATAAAGCAAGATTTCATTCATTTACGTTATTTCATTCATCCTTGTATACATAAGCTTCATTCTTTGTTCATTATTTGTTCTTCATATATCACGTATGATCATCTTTAGCATTCATATATATATCACGTATGTTCATATTGGCATTCGTAATAATCGTTCATTTAGTGTATACATTTCAGCCCCAAAACATTTAAAATGATTAGTATATAACATATAGGGGGCACATAGAACTCACCTGATTGTCTTAAAGCTTGGTTCACTTGGTAATAATTTCAAGCTATAGAGTTTTCGAACGATTCAGAGTTTTCGATCGATTCATAGAGTTTTCGGACTATTCGAATGTTCTTGGCTGATTTTTTTTGGTTTTGATCCAAGATTCGATATTTTTGTGTCCAGAACTCATATCTAGCTTCCATGAAGCTAGATATACACATGTTAGAGCAAATCCTACATAAAAATTCCATTTTTGAATGAAACCCACTTTAAAACCCAAAAACCCATTTCTAAATCAAAAACTCAGATTCGAGCTCGATTGTTACCTATTTTTGTTTCCTTTTTGATGATTTACGATCTAGAGATGATGGCAATTGATCCCCTAGCTTTTGAGCTTGATTCCTGAGCTTTCTCTCTCCAGACCCGAGCTCTCTCTCTCTCTAGAAATTTGTTAAAATGATGGAAATGAGAATAGGGGGTGTCTTGGTCCTTAGATACCTGCGCTCCCTCAGCCCATTGGAGTCGATCCCGAGCCCGCTCCCTTTTTACCTTTCTTTTAAATCTTTCGACATAACACCGGTTTCATTATTATTTATTCTTTTTATTATTTTCGGGAAGTTACAAGTCTACCCTCCTTAGAGAGGTTTAGCCCTCGAGACCTCTTATACGCTAAACAGTTGAGGGTACAGTTCTCTCATTTCGTCCCCTTTTTCCCAAGTCGCTTCCAACCCTTTTCAGTGTTTCCATTGCACTTTGACCAAAGGAATGGACTTATTGCGAAGTCGCTTCTCGGCTCGGTCGAGAATAGCTATTGGTTCCTCTACAGAGTTTAGACTGTTATCTACCTCAATTTCGTCATATGATACGTGAGTTGTGTCGCCAGCAAGGCACTTGCGTAAGTGCGATACGTGGAATGTAGGGTGAATTCAACTGAGCTCATCGGGTAGGTCGAGTTTGTAAGCAACTTGACCAACTCTTGCTAAGATTTTGAATGGTCCGACAAACCTTGGACTTAGTTTGCCTCTTTTCCTGAATCGGATGATTCCTTTCCATGGTGACACTTTTAATAGTACCATGTCCCCTACTTGGAACTCTAAATCTCTTCTTCTCTTATCTGCATAGGATTTATGTCTGTCTTTAGCGGCCTTCATTTGAGCTTTTATCTGGTCAAATTTCTCTGAAGTAGCTTTGACCACTTCGAGACTCGCAAAGTCTTTTTGTCCAATTTCTTCCCAACAAACCGGGGTTCTACATCTTCTTCCATACAACATCTCAAATGGCGGCATGCCTATGGTCGAGTGATAGTTTTTGTTATACGAAAACTTTGCCAATGGTAGGTGGTTGTCCCAGCTCCCACCAAAATCAATGATACAGTCTCGAAGCATGTCCTCCAAGGTCTGAATGGTTCTTTCCGATTGACCATCGGTTTAAGGGTGGTAAGCTGTGCTGATGTTTAGTCTAGTGCCCATCGATTCTTTGAATTTCTTCACACTACATTCCACGTATCATTGCGTAAGTGCTTCCTCATAAGTGCAATACGTGGAATGTAGCTAAAGGCAATGATACCATGTCTGCTTACGATTTCATTGATGAATATTTCTGCTAACCTCTCAGACGAGGAAGCCTCACGTATTGGTAAGAAGTGAACACTTTTCTTCAATCGGTCGACGATCACCCAAATGGTATCATTAACTTTAGTTGTTCGCGGAAGCTTGGTAATAAAGTCCATTGTGATCTCCTCCCACTTCCATTACGGTATTGGCAGGGGTTGCATTTTATCGCATGGTTCCTGGTGCTCGGCCTTAACTAGTGAACAAGTTAGGCACTTGATCACATATTCGGTTACAACGTTCTTCATCCCATGCCACCAGTATTCTTTCTTTAGATCTTGGTACATTTTTTTCGTCCCGGATGGATAGAGTAGCGAGACTTATGGGCCTCATCAAGGATTTTGGCCCTAAGTTCACTAATCTTAGGTGTCCACATCCGGCCAAAACGAGTTCGTATACCATACACATTGGTCTTTAGGTTACCCTGATGTCCTACTATTCTTTCCCGTTTCACATTCCTTTCCAACAATGCTTCATCTTGTGCTTTTGCTATCTCATTCAATATATCCGGTGTCATAATCAACTGTCATGTTTTGATTTGGATGGGTATTGATTCTTCTTTCCTGCTTAAGGCGTCAGCCACTACGTTTGCCTTGCCTGGATGGTAGAATATTTCATTGTCATAGTCCTTTAGTAGTTCCAACCACCTTCTTTGTCTCATGTTTAATTCCTTTTGCTCGAAAAAGTATTTCAGGCTCTTGTGGTCGGAGTAAATGGTGCATATAACCCCGTACAAATAGTGCCTCCATATCTTTAATGCGAAAACTACCGCCGCCAAATCCAGATCATGAGTCGGGTAGTTAACCTCGTGAATCTTTAACTGTCGCGACGCATAAGCAATTACCTTTCCTCGTTGCATAAGTACGCAACCCAATCCCTGACCCGAAGCATCAGAGTAGACTACCATGTCTCCGTTTCCCTCAGGAAAGGTCAATACTGTAGCTTGGATTAATCGTTCACTTAGTTCTTCGAACTCATTGTTTTGGGTTGGACCCCATTCGTACTTTACCTCTTTACATGTTAACTTTGTTAATAGCGAAGCTATTCTCGAGAAATCCTTAATGAATCTTCGATAGTAACCTGGCAATCCTAGAAAACATCGTATCTCTGTTGGTGTCTTCGGAACGTTCCATTCTTTTACTGTTTTGATCTTTGCAGGATCTACCATAATGCCGTTTTTATTTATGACATGACCTAGGAATTGGACTTCCCTAAGCCAGAACACGCATTTGAAGAATTTTGCATAAAACTTCTGTGATCCCCTCTGATCCTTTGATACTAAAGGCTTTAATCTTCAAACATCTTCTGGAAAGGCGAAAACAATCCAGAAATCAATCAACACCAATAAAATCGAATCAGACACGAACTAGAATCAGAAACGCCACAATCATGAAAATGCACAATCAAACTATCCATTTCCATTGATTATCTTTGGTAATTACACTTTGAATCAACATCTACAAGCTCTGATTTCACTTGGATACTTCTAAATCAGACAATACAAAATGTGAAATCTCCAATTGAAAATACAAAAGACAACATATTTATACTATTAAAGAATTTCGATTGAAAACTTCTGATCGAAAAGTGTTTTTGGTCAAAAACACATTCGATCGTAAAACCTTAGAGATACTATATTTCAGTCTATAATTGATTTCTATGGACTACTAGGTTCTAACAATCTCCCCCTAGTCCACAGAACTTCAATTCTTCACTTGTTGTCTTTATCAGGCTTGGCTTTGGCTTCGGCTTTCACTTTCTTAGAATCCAGTTCTGCAAGTCTTTTCTTGATTACATTTGCTTCATATCGTCTGGATAAACATCAAGCTACAACTCTCATATACAACTTCGCTTCAGCCTTTATCTTGAAGCTCATATCACATTGAATCAGATTGTGATACATAGTCTTTAGATCTTCATCAAAGAAACTGAAAAAATCCACCGGATAAAACACTCTGACCTCTGGTGAGCTATGTTATGTGATCACAGCTTCATGAGTTCTACTGTCATACTCCCATCTTTTGAAGCTCTTGATAAATACTTCCTTTCATGCAGGAACGTAAACAGTAGAAACTGTATCAACTGGCTTGACAATCTACCTGAATATTCTTCTTCCATCTTTATCTTTCTTCTTTAACTTCTTATATTCATGCAACTGTGGTTTGTAGCTTTCAAATTTGTCTTTCGTACATTCTTTCTTTAGAAATTCTTCAAAGTTTCTAGCAAAAGTATTATTGGATGGATTGATCAACTTCATATGACTCAGCTCCCGAATATCCTAGTACGGTAAAGTCTGTAACTTGGAGCTTCGGTCAAAGTACTGTATATTCCCTTCACCTCTCTTTATAACATACATCTTCTTCTCGTCATCATACATCCAACCTAAAGTTTCACCAGTTAAAGCTTGCGTTGAACAAGAGTCGGCTTTTTCGCTAACTTCCACCATGTGCTCTTATCAACACATGTGGTTTTATGATGAACAAATGACTCTTCCACTTAATCAGGTACTCGAAAAGACTGGTCTTCATCTACCAAGTTGTCCATCTTTCCAATCACTGACCCATCTTCTTCTACGTAAGTCTATTTCTATTCATATTCATACTTTTTATATTTTGTGTTGGACTCGGATTCTTTTTCAGTCTCTTCAGCTGTCTTTTCAATACCACCAACACTTCCAGCTCCAACACTGTCACTATCATCATAAGAAGATTTATCATCATCTTTCTTTTCACCTATTATCACCAACTCTTCATCATCATATTCTTCTTTCTCAGTCTCTTTATCGATCTCATCGGTCACCTCCATTCCTTCACCTTCATTATTCAACAACATATCAATATCTAGTATTGTATTATCGTCATACATATCAGCATAAAATAATGGAGAAGGAATAGGTTCATTAGCAGCTGGACTATCTTGATTTTCAACGTTTACTTCTTGATTTACGTTCTGTTCATTTGTTGGAGCACCAACATATGCTATCAAATCTTGCACCATCCTCTGAAGTTGATCAATTTGTTTTTGTTTTTGAGTAATAATACCTTGCTGCCTATTACTTTCAATCCTCAACTCCCTGATTTCTCTAGACTTAGCAGCTTCCCTGCTTTGAAAGTTTGAAATTTGAGTCTTCAGCTGACTCACCACATCTGCGGTTTCTCTTGTAGCATAATTAAGAAACTCTTCATCCACAAGACTATAATCTTTTGACTTTTTAGACTTGTGCTTTTAAGGAATTTCCTTAGCCTTGCCCTTGCCTTTTTCATGCTTTGTTGTAGTTGTTGTCTTTTGCTTCTTCAACTCTGGATCAGTAAACACGATACCCTTAGACGGAGGAAGTCTAGAAGGTATGGTTTTAGTCATTTCAGGCTCTTTTCTCTTCTTTGAAGGTGTTGTTGCAGTTGCTTGAACATCAGATACTTCAATCACTTCAGTATTTACACTTAACACCTCATAATTTTCAGCTACAAACTCTTTAGTATGGCTCAAAACTGGTTCAGTAATTTCAACATTACCTTCTGAAGTTATATTATCTCTAACATTCACATCAGTAGCTTCATAATCTCCAACATTAGTATCAGTCTGCTTTTCTGCTTCTTGCACTTGTACTTCTGGTTGTACTTTTGTTACAACATTGCCATCACCATCAACATTATCCTGATCATCATCATCACCATCACTATCACTATCAACACCACCTTCAATGTCACTTGCCATCAAATCATCTATCTCATCATCTATGTTGAATTCCGGATCAGGATTTTCCCCCTACATATTTGGAAACAAAGGTGTTACTGTTCCACTAAACCTGTTTATCTTTCTTATGTTGTTCATACTTCTGAAAATAACTTCTTGCATTGGCTCAAATGGAAGTTCAATCGCATCATTAGGTAGATCTGGCAGCAACGTGTTGATAAACATTTGAATGAATCTTGGGTACAACAAAAACTTATAATTCTACCTTGGTCCCACAAAATTACTAATCATCGCTTCGAAGATCATTCTTGAAAATTTAAATCTTCTGTGAGTAGCCAAACATACCAATGCCTTACTAAACACTTCACCAATTTGATCAAACAATGTTGCTCTTGGACTCATGCAATGAATCAATACATGTACAAGATATCTCCATTGTTTTCCGAACATTGTCTTTGTGACCTTTCTTCTAATTTAGTTCCCTTCATATCCCATAGTCATGATTATTCCAGAAACTGCAGCGTGACTGATCTTGAATGGAAATTCTGGTGAATCCCTGAAGTTAAGAACTTCTCTGATTACTTGCTCAGTGATCTTTATAGTTTTTCCAAACCTTGTTTTCAATCCAAATTTCCTTGTTCACATGTTTGTATTCCACATTATCCCAAAATTCTCTGACTTGATTTTTAAAAACTCTAACTTGAGTTGATATTGCTGTGTGAATCCTTGAGTTAATTAGAAAACGAACAATCTCTTCATAACCTCTTGATTTCTTTGTAGCTGTGGTCAAACAAGCACATATATTGTGTCTTGGCTCGAACTTTAAACGATTCATACCTGAAAGATACAGTCAGATCAAAGTTAGAAACTTATGAAAATTTTTCTGAAAAAGTCACTACTCGTGTCATTTCGGTCGAAAACCCCTTAACATTCATCTTTTCGATCGAAAACATTGTTTTTACTTTTTGACCAAAAAATTGTATACCAAACACCACAAAAACTTTTCGATCGAAAACCCTTTTGATAAGAAACAAACATTTCGATCAAAAACTCAGATCAAACTCTGTGAACATTTCGACTGAAAAATCCCGAACATTATCTTTTTCGATCGAAAACTCATTTCGGACAGATCAGATGACTCTTCATTTCCATCCGAAAACATGTTTCGATCCATTCATAGGACTTTTCTGGCAATTCATCAAACTTTTCGGGCGATTCATAAGTTCAAATATTCAAAATTAATCTAAGGCTTTGGATCTACCCTATGCACCTCTACAAGTTGTGAAAACCAACCTGTATGATCGAAAAGCTATAAGAATCACGATGACGTCACAAACAACGATTTTTCGCTCGGAATCTTTGAACTTGTAAAATCAACGATTACGAAAGAGAGAAAAAAGGTGGGGAAAGGTTTTTGATCGAAAATTCCATAATATATAGAATTTGAGATTTCAACCGAAAACTTTCGGTTTAGAGATTTCGATCGGAAACACTTTTCAGACAATCTTATTCGGTTAGAGATTTCGACCGGAAACTTTGAACTTTAAAAACGTTGAACAAAAATAATTTTGATTTTCTTTTCCTTGTCCATGATGACATCATTAAGACCTGTTCCAAAGCTTTATTTTTCACACACACACAAAATAAACAAAATAAAAACATAAAACTTTAAACATAAAATCCAGATCATAACAACTATTTTATTCACAGACATTTTCACAAACACTTGATATCACTGTAACCTTTAGTTTATTTTCTTTACTGGCTTTTGGTGAACTGAAATGACATAGGATCATAAATGCACACTGTCTTAATCACACTGCATATCAAATCAGGATCTAAACAGTTCAACATTGATTGTCAGTATTGTTATCCACATAAACTCATGCATCACGTTTCAGCAAATACTATGTGACATTTAAGGTTATATTAATCAATACAGTGTGTACCCCATAATCGAGATGGAATGAACTTGGAATTAACACAAAATTTCACCAGATCATGATCCAATCTCCATCATGAAGGTAGCGTTCTTAGCAAAGAAAAAATAATCCAAGTGGATTTTATTGGAATCATATTGATTCAGAATCATTTTGATTCATTGTCTTGGTTTCTGAGATAGTATGGAATCCTATTGATTCATATGAGATGTGAAGAATCATGGATATGTCAATTGAAATCACGAATGATTCAAAGGGCAAAACAGACTGACTTCCTTGTTTCCATCTGAGATTTTCACCAGAACCAACAGTTGTATAAAGGTGTTTAACTCTAAATCATATATTTGAGTTATATAGTCAATAGAGCAAACAAATTGTGCTAATAACTCATCAAGATCCTGGTCTCATGGTATGACTAGATTCACTTTGCATTCAAATGATGAAAGTATCGATATTCGATGTGGGTAAACCACAAAGATTGCAATTTAGTTAATCACACAAATATCGCATAATTTATACATGCAGAGCCTACCAACGTATCAATAATTGTAACCGGTGTCACCATCATACCCAATTCATGTGTAAGCTCAGTACACAAATATACTATCATTTCCTATTTGCATGTTAATCAGTCACACATAGTTCATTTTATAGCACAATATGAATTTCAACATCTATTTTTCTCTTATGCACACAGATAAAACACACACTTCACAGATGATAATTTCATTTATTCTGCCCCTAAAATTGTGGTGTAGTTAATTGAATCTAAACAAACACATAAAAAAACACATTTAGAACAAACACACAATTCAACATAATTTTAATACTAAAAGAAAAATCTTTTTGAGGAACATTTAATGGTCTTTCACTCAACACACGAACAATACAGTACATATTATTTATTTTTATTTTTATTTTTTTATTTATTTTTTTTAATAAAACATTTACTCAAAAAGATATCATCCCCAACATTTGTACCAGAGAGTTAAACGGATCTGTTGAAAATGCTTTTGTAAAAACGTCGGCTTTTTGCTCTAAGGTATCAACGTGGACCACCTTAATTAAACCATTATCAAAACAATCGCGAGTAAAACGTAACCTGATGGAGATATGCTTTGTTTTCAAGTGCTGAATTGGATTTTTCTCGATGTCTAGCACTGCCTTATTATCACAGTAAATTGGGGTTTCCAAGAGATTAATTCCAAAGTCCATCAGTTGATGATGTATCCAGATGACCTGTGAACAACAGCTCGACGTGGCTGTGTATTCTGCCACAGCAGTTGAAGTGGACACATTTGTTTGTTTCTTACACTGCCATGAAACAAGTCTTTCCCCTAAAAATTGACAACTACCTGATGTAGATTTCCTGTCCAAATTACATCCTCCATAATCACTATCAGTATAAGCATAAAAATTAAATTCAGAATCAGAAGGATACCATAAACCGAGATTAACTCGACCCTTAAGATACCGAAAAATTCTTTTAACAGCTGATTCATGGGACTCTTTTGGAGATGCCTGATATCTAGCACACGAGCAAACTGCGAACATAATATCAGGTCTACTTGTAGTCAGATACATGAAGGAGCCAATCATTGAACGATATGCTTTTTGATTAACTGCAACTCTATATAAATCCACAGTGAGAGGTTCATGGGGAGCAATGGGAGTGGATGCTGCCTTGCACTCATTCATGTTGAATTTTGTCAAAATATCTTTAACATACTTCGCCCGATGAATAAGAATTCCAACATCAGATTGTTCCACCTGCAATCCTAGAAAGAACTGCATTTGACCCATTAAACTCACTTAGAATTTTAGTATCATAACAACTTCAAAATCTTTATAAAGAGATTCATTTGTAGAACCATATATGATGTCATCAAAGTAGGCTTGAACAATCAGCAAATCAGAATCAACATTCTTTAGAAACAAAGTTTTGTCAATTGTACCTCGAACAAAGCCATTAGATGTCAGATATGTCGACAAGGTCTCATACCAAGAACGTGGTGCTTGATGTAACCCATACAATGCTTTATCGAGCTTGTACAACTGGAATGGATGATCAGGATCTTCAAAACCAAGTGGTTGATTAACATAAACTTCTTCTATTACAACCCCATAAACAAATGCAGTCTTCACATCCATTTGATAAACCTTAAACTTCATAAAAGAAGCATAGGCTAGAAAGATACGAATAGCTTCAATTTGGGAAACAGGAGCAAAAACATCCTCATAATACAACCATTCTTCTTGATAGAATCCTTGTACAACAAGTCGAGCCATGTTCTGAACAACAATGCCACGATCATCCTTTTTGTTGAGAAAAACCCACTTTGTACTGATCGGGTACTTTCCTTCAGGAAGATCAACAATATGCCACACATTCAGCTTCTTAAATTGAAGTAACAATTCTTTCATCGCTTCAATCCAATTTGAATCTTTAAGTGCGATTGTTACATTCTTTGGTTCTTCTTGTGACAAGAAGTATGAATATAAACATACATTAATGTTTCCATATTGGCTTCTTGTTTTCACACCTTCTTCAATAGATCCAATAATATTCTCAACAGGATGAGCTGAATGAATTCTGTGAATTGGAATTTCTTCAATCTGAACTGATTCTGGCATACTAGTGTCATTTAACTCTGGTAATTGGTCACTTAAAACACTTGAAGAGTTTGATTGAGAATCATTCTCAGCTTGAACATTGGAAACTTCTAGCTGATCTTCATAAAAAAATGGTTCATCATTAGTAATAGGAACCTGTACTTCAGTTTCATCATTTGTAGTTGAAATTTCAAGTTGCTCTTCTTGTGTTCGTGTAGATTTAGTAACATCCTCAGAGTTTTCACTTTGAATCATTACTTTTTGTGGACCAACCAAGAAATTGTTAACAGTTTGATCAATCCTTGTTAGTGACTCATAAATTGTATTTGATAAACTTGCACCATCAGAATCAGATAAAGATTTTTGATCAAAAGTTTTGAAAACTATATCCGCATCAAAGAACCATTCTGGCTCATTTTACTCAGGAGATATAGATGACTCTTGCAACTCCACATAATACGACTCCTGAACAATCTTTGTTCTTTTATTATAAACTCTGAAAACCTTTTGATAAGACGAGTATCCCAAGAAATAACATTGTAACATCCCAAAAATAATAAGACGAATAAATATAGCGAGACCGGTGATTTAGTCGGAATATTTAAACAAAAGGGAGCGGGCTTGGGCTCGGCTTCAATGGGCCGAGGGAAGCCCAGGTATATATACAAGGCAAGGCAGCCCTCTTCCCTGCTCATTACACACTCACGCAGCTTCTAGAGAGAGAAAGGAGAGCTCGGGTCTAGAGAGAGAAAGTCGACGGATCGTCACGAGATTGGAGGAGCACGTTACATCTGAGTCCGTGAGCAAAACCTCCGAATCAGAATTACAATCCAGGTAACGATTCGATCACATTATGAGTTTTTGTTCGTTTTGGGAAGTTTCGGGTTTTGGCTAAAAAGGTAACGATTTTGCGGATGAAACTTGAAAATGAACTTAGGAATAGCATCTAGAATGAAAACCGAACGTTTTGATCTAAGAAATTGAGATATTGAGTCGATCAGACTCGCATGCAAAAACTTCAGATTCTTGGGGAAGAAGACAGGTGCAGACCCATCGAAACTACTTAGTTTCGATAGGTGCAGACCCATCGAAACTACTTAGTTTCGATAGGCGCAGACCCATCGAAACTACTCAGTTTCGATATATATACAGACCCATCGAAACTACCTAGTTTCGATATGCCTACGATCCGAAGCTAAGATAATACATAAGTTACTTATCGAAACTACCAAGTTTCGACAGAAGCAACCTATCGAATCTACCAAGTTTCGACAGAAGCAACCTATCGAAACTACCAAGTTTCGACAGAAGCAACCTATCGAAACTACCAAGTTTCGACAGAAGCAACCTATCGAAACTACCAAGTTTCGACAGAAGCAACCTATGGAAACTACCAAGTTTTGACAGAAGCAACCTATCGAAACTACCAAGTTTCGACATAAGCAACCTATCGAAACTACCAAGTTTCAATATAAGTAAATCCATCGAAACTACTAGGTTCAAGCATAGTAATGTCTAGTGTCATCTAGGAGCACTACCTTACGTGTATGACTTTATTATACAGATCGTGAGTGACATTAGTGACGCTCAGTAGCCAGCTAAGTGTATCTCAGAAACTACTCATCAGGTGAGTTCTATGTGCCCCCTTCTATGCTATGTGCAAATCTTATTAAATGTTTTGGGGCTGAAATGTATACACTAAATGAATGAATGATATGAATGCTAATGTGATCATACGTGATGTATGTAAGGCCCCAAACCCGGGAGGCCTCACTCGTTGGATTTACTCATTCACAAACAGTTCTTAAACATGAGTATCAAATAATGCAGCGGAATCATTCATTTATCATAACTAAAAACTTGTTCATACATGCGGAAGCGTACATTGTCAATTACATAAACTTAACATAAACAACTCATAACGGGATGCCAGTCTTCATGATCGACCGGGTAACTCTTCTCGCTTGCCAAGCATCACCGTCCATCGTCCATACCTGCCTTAACCTGAATGTGCATACTAAAAAGGTCAGCTACGCTGGTGAGTTCTAGCATTTCATAAAAACTTTAACATCAACATTTGCCAAAAACGTATCATTCATTTAGTAAAAACCTTTCACAAAAGCAGGTAATAATTTAACATCTTTAAAAAAAAAAGGTTTCGTACCCATATCATCATCAACATCATAATCATAAACACCGTTAAACGGATCGTTCATTAAAACTTTTAACATTCATTTAAGTCATACATTATTATCTAAATCTGTGTTACCCTTCGTTCCGTCATTTAGTATGGTATTGCCCCTAAGGCTTAACTGCACGAAGACCGACAATACCATACATTCCGTCAATTCCCTTATGGTATTGCCCCTAAGGCTTAACTGCACGAAGACCGACAATACCATACATTCCGTCAATTCCCTTTTTGGTATTGCCCCCAAGGCTAATTGCGCGAGGACCGACAATACCCATTCAGTTGCCCTTATGGCTCTCATGTCCATAAACCGACAACTTCCATCGACGGTTATGACTCTCAGCCATAACATCGTCGGATCATAATTTAACCTTATATGGGGTCACGTTAACCCCTGAGTAACCGTCGTTACTCCCTTTTATCAGTTGTACAACATCATAACCATTGGCATGCCACGAAGACATGCCCCTGTTGTTCTTGTGGCAACTATGGCTCGCTGTCCATAATCTACCACAAGGCTGGGAATCTCATTCCCAGACTTCATTCGTCAATTCCATTCATTCGACAGATTAGATTTGTAATGACTTCTTTAAAACCTTTACCTCTTTCTCTTCTCATTAAACATTTCCTCAATTAAACCGTTCATAAAGCATTCGTAACCCTTTTTGGCAAAAACATTTCAAAACCTTTCCTTTCGTAAACATCGTTTCAACATTTCAGAACCTTTCCTTTCGTTAAACATCATTTCGTTAAACATCATTTCTTTAAACATCATTTCGTTAAACATCATTTCGTTAATCATTTCGTAAGTATGCACACCAGCCTAAAAACATTAACAAAACATTTAAAAGAGGGCTCTAGAACTCACCTTATAAGCTAGTCTCGGTTGTCCTAAACAAAGGTCCAACAACGTCACTTCCGATCTGAATTGATTAATTAAATACACATCAGACCTAAATCCCGACTCTAACGGTTTACTCGTTCTGTTACAGGTGAATACACTGACTTCACTTACTGATGCAGACCTATCGAAACTACTTAGTTTCGACAGGTGCAGGCCCATCGAAACTTCTAGTTTCGATACCTGCAGGTCACTCGAAACTTCTAGTTTCGACGACAACTGCAGGTCACTCGAAACTTCTAGTTTTGACAACTACAGGTCACTCGAAACTTCTAGTTTCGACAACTGCAGGTCACTCGAAACTCTAGTTTCGATACCTGTAGAACTCAGCTATCTTCTCCAAAAAACCCTAACTTTCGCATGCAGGTCCGATCTTGTCAAGATCCGGACTTTTTGTATTCAAAACGTGTATTTTCCTTTCGTGATTCCAGATTTATAACCCTTTCCTCATTTGGTTTATAAAAACCCGTCATTTTCTCGAAAATACCCGAAAACCCAAAAACGAACAAAAACTCAGATTCGGTTCGGGTGTTACCTGATTTCGAGATTCTGATCCGGAGGTTTTGCTCACGAGCTCAGTAGCAACAAGCTCCTTCAATCTCGGGTCGATCCGCCAACTTTCTCTCTCTACGGTTTCTCTCTCTAGATTCTTGCAAATGAGAGAAATGGTGTGTGTGTTGGCTATTTAAAGGGAGGAAACCCCCCCTTCCTTCAAGTTTGCTGGCCCAACCGGCCCGGCCCGTTACGCCTCGTTCTTTTATCCCGTTCGTCCCGGTTCAACCAGTTATTTAAAATCCTCATTTATTTTGGGATGTTACAAGTCTACCCCCCTTACAATAGGTTTCGTCCCCGAAACCTATCATAAGTCAAACAGTTGAGGGTACGACTCCTTCATTTCCGTCTCCGTTTCCCATGTAGCTTCCGATCCCTTCCGGTGCTTCCACTGGACTTTAACCAACTGGATAACTTTGTTACGTAAACGTTTCTCTTTCCTGTCTAGGATGGCCACAGGTTCTTCGATGTAGTTAAAGCTGTTGTCGACCTCGATGTCCGTAAGTGGTACGTGAGCCGATTCATCCGCCAAACACTTTCGCAAGTGTGATACATGGAAGGTAGGATGAATCCCACTTAACTCATCAGGCAATTCCAACCGATATGCGACTTCACCAACCCGTGCCATAATCCTGAATGGTCCGATAAACCTCGGACTTAACTTTCCTCTCTTTCTGAATCGTATGATTCCCTTCCAAGGCGACATTTTCAACATTACTCTATCCCCAACATTAAACTCAATAGGCCTTCGTCGTTTATCCGCATAGGATTTCTGACGATCTTGGGCGGCCTTCATGCGTGCTTTGATCTGATCAACCTTTCCGATGTTTCTTTAACGACTTCGAGACTTCCCAATTCCTTCTGTCCAATCTCACCCCAACAAACCGGGGTCCTGCATCTTCTCCCATACAACATTTCATAAGGCGGCATACCTATCGTCGTGTGATAACTGTTGTTGTAGGAGAATTCAGCTAACGGCAGATGGCTGTCCCAACTGCCACCGAAGTCGATAATACAAGCACGAAGCATATCCTCCAATGTTTGAATGGTCCTTTCGGAATGACCATCCGTTTGCGGGTGGAATGCTGTGCTGATATTAAGCCTCGTGCCCATCGCCTCGTGAAATCTCTTCCAGAACTTCGATGTGAATCGTGTGTCCCGGTCAGATACGATCGTCTATGGCATCCCATGCCGTGCTATTATTTCATTAATAAACACTTCCGCTAACCTTTCCGACGAGAACGTCTCGCGAATAGGTAGGAAATGAGCACTCTTCGTTAAACGGTCCACAATTACCCAAATGGCGTCATGACCTTTAGCTGTGCGAGGTAGCTTGGTTATGAAGTCCATGGTAATGTGTTCCCACTTCCATTCTGGTATGTCAAGTGGTTGAATCTTTCCATACGGTTTCTGGTGCTCGGCCTTTACTTGCGAGCAAGTCAAGCACTTGCTTACATACTTCGTCACGTCACATTTCATTCCAGGCCACCAGTATTCCCTCTTCAGATCTTGGTACATTTTATTGGTACCGGGATGGATAGAGTAACGAGACTTATGAGCCTCATCCAAGATTTTGGTCCTAAGCTCGCCACCCATAGGTATCCATATCCGCCCAAAACGTGTCCTAACACCAAGGGTGTTATATTCCAACTTGTCCTGTTGGCCAACCATCCTTTCCTTCTTTATGTTTTCCTCTTTAAGTGCCTCATCTTGAGCCTTTTCAATTTCTCTCATCACATCTGAAGTTACCACCAACTGGCAAGCCTTCACTCTAATAGGAGTAGGCACATCCTTTCGGCTTAGAGCGTCAGCCACCACGTTTGCCTTTCCAGGGTGGTATATGATTTCACAGTCATAATCTTTCAGAAGTTCCAACCATCGTCTCTGCCTCATATTAAGCTCTCTTTGTTCGAAGAAGTATTTCAAACTTTTGTGGTCGGAGTAAATAGTAAACTTCACCCCATAGAGGTAGTGCCTCCATATTTTCAATGCAAATACGACAGCAGTAAGTTCCAAATCATGAGTCGGATAATTGACTTCGTGAACTTTCAACTGCCGCGACGTATATGCAATCACTCTCCCGTTGACAGATCCTTGTGTAGTCTTGACTATACCTCTCTCGTTCTTGATAGACGTTATCTTTTTCAGCATCGTACATCCCTAGTCGGTCTTTCACATCTAACCGTTAGGGTTCTTATATCGTCATTCTATGTGAAATGTCTTATCAAACTCGGAGTCGTCCACAGAAGACTCCTTGGCCATAATTTCAACTCCTCGTTCAGGTTATCCACCTTTCCATCTGGACGGTTCCTATCGATCGTCTCTCAACTATTTGGATCATTGTGTATACCTCATAAGCTGTCCATGGTGCATTCGTCCTTGAAGGACCATACCATGTCGTTCTCGAATGAATCATAGTATCCCGTTCCTGAATGATTCCTACTATCAAGTTTCCTAAGGTACCGTACCATCTCATTCCCGAAGGAACCACATCGTCTCGTTCCCTAAGGAACCATATGCTTCATTCCAGAAGGAACCTTATCGCTTCGTTCCCGTAGGAACCGTATCGCTTCGTTCCCGTAGGAACCGTATCGCTTCATCCCCGTAGGAACCGTATCGCTTCGTCCTCGTAGGAACCGTATCGCTTCGTCCCCGTAGGAACCGTATCGCTTCATTCCCGTTGGAACCGTATCGGGTATCCCCCAAACATATGAGGTATCCCTTATCACACTCAACTTGTCGGGAAGGTATTCATTCAGATGGCACACTAGTCACTCGAACTTTTCATTCATATCTTCATACACAATCTCCTTCTAGTCTTTCTTTCAAACGTACTTGTCAGGTTTTACGTTTCACATCGTTGGTTCATTGAACACCCTTATTCCTACATATCACTGGATGGTCTTAGGGATTGGCATCCCATCTGACCGACAATATATATTCTCTAGCTTCTCGTTTCCGTTAGCCTTTTCTGCATGCATTTCTTCTAAAGTCACATTCGTTGGTCTTACTATGGATAGATGACACGTACGGTGACACTTGTACTTTCATTTCCTTTCTAGTTTTAGTGGGTCCCTCAACGGCTTTCCAATTCTAGTAACACTCGCAACTATTGATTAGACTTAGACATAGTAGAGCGTTCTCTGAGTCGCCTTGAATTTCTTCTTAGTGCCCATGCCTTGCTTCACATTGTTAGTCAAAACTTGTCCTTCACATTCATTCTAGACAAACAATCCTTGGGTCGGATCTGGTTTGGTTTGGTTTGGTTTAGTCTGCACGCCCTAATTAACATCGCGGTTTCCGTCTCTTGTTGTTGTTGGTATATCTATTTTCTCATTTCAGCAGATACCCTTATTAGTTGTCTTGGACTGTCTTCTACATGGAAAGATGCACTTTGTGCATTCGTGCACTCATATATTCTTTGGACATACACTAGTGTGGTTATTTCTTTCATGCTCATGCATACTTCAACAGTAGACCGATTCTTATTCATCAGAACGTGTTTGCGCTAAGCGTAGCCCATCCTAGCTCCTTGGCATCCTTCATACGTATGCTCGTCTGACTTAGGTAAACCGAAGTTTCATTCCTCCTCATCTTGTCTGTGGCTCGTACTTGCTGACATCATTCACCGTTGTAAGGTACACCATCTTTGACATCATTACCATTACTAATGATGTTCATCAATCTCCTTAATCGTTACTCGGGTGACTAACATCT
The DNA here is from genome assembly GCA_023525975.1 of Smallanthus sonchifolius. NCBI lineage: Eukaryota > Viridiplantae > Streptophyta > Magnoliopsida > Asterales > Asteraceae > Smallanthus > Smallanthus sonchifolius. The sequence continues at coordinate 64,664,750 of CM042021.1, read as the reverse complement.
CGTAGTCGTGGTTGAGTAATTGGATCAACTCTGATACGTAAGCATTAATCAATACCATAAGATTCACCATCATGCACGTGCACCTGTAAATTCACAATTTCGCGGATCCAAACGAAATTGCCAATTTACCTTACTCGAGCATTCTAGTTCCTCTTATAACACTTCATAATACTCGCGTCTCTTCAAAGTTGAGATTTTGTCCCGGCATTCTCATCGACACCTCTTACCACTTTCGCTCTAAGTCAACACAACGGAGGACATTTCGCATCACACTCGTACGGTCTCATGCACACTACCTTCCGGTTCCGCAAGAACTCTTGCCTTTTCACTATAAACTTAGTGGGCGGGAATCCTACCATGTCATCCGGTACGACCCTCACCACGCCTTCCGCCTATTCTTCCCTCCATTTCGTTCTTAAAAGACAAGGAATCTAATGTCATCACGCTAGTTAACAAATAAAATTCAATAAGTACTGTAAGATGTTAATATACACTGGCCATCTGTAATTAACCATTACACTACCTTTCGATTTCTATTTGACCACCTTTGTGATTCCATCAGAACACAAGTCCTTTCCTAACTCTTCCTAAGGCATACTACATACACATACTCTACTTTTCATACCTGATGCTGTGGCTCGAGTTACCCGTACTGGCATCCGCTTTCGGTCCCATTCAAAGTTTAAGTTCAGACACTGGGAGTGTCCGAATCTCTCAAACTATTGCTCTGATACCAACTTGTAAGGCCCCAAACCCGGGAGGCCTCACTCGTTGGATTTACTCATTCACAAACAGTTCTTAAACATGAGTATCAAATAATGCAGCGGAATCATTCATTTATCATAACTAAAAACTTGTTCATACATGCGGAAGCGTACATTGTCAATTACATAAACTTAACATAAACAACTCATAACGGGATGCCAGTCTTCATGATCGACCGGGTAACTCTTCTCGCTTGCCAAGCATCACCGTCCATCGTCCATACCTGCCTTAACCTGAATGTGCATACTAAAAAGGTCAGCTACGCTGGTGAGTTCTAGCATTTCATAAAAACTTTAACATCAACATTTGCCAAAAACGTATCATTCATTTAGTAAAAACCTTTCACAAAAGCAGGTAATAATTTAACATCTTTAAAAAAAAAAGGTTTCGTACCCATATCATCATCAACATCATAATCATAAACACCGTTAAACGGATCGTTCATTAAAACTTTTAACATTCATTTAAGTCATACATTATTATCTAAATCTGTGTTACCCTTCGTTCCGTCATTTAGTATGGTATTGCCCCTAAGGCTTAACTGCACGAAGACCGACAATACCATACATTCCGTCAATTCCCTTATGGTATTGCCCCTAAGGCTTAACTGCACGAAGACCGACAATACCATACATTCCGTCAATTCCCTTTTTGGTATTGCCCCCAAGGCTAATTGCGCGAGGACCGACAATACCCATTCAGTTGCCCTTATGGCTCTCATGTCCATAAACCGACAACTTCCATCGACGGTTATGACTCTCAGCCATAACATCGTCGGATCATAATTTAACCTTATATGGGGTCACGTTAACCCCTAAGTAACCGTCGTTACTCCCTTTTATCAGTTGTACAACATCATAACCATTGGCATGCCACAAAGACATGCCCCTGTTGTTCTTGTGGCAACTATGGCTCGCTGTCCATAATCTACCACAAGGCTGGGAATCTCATTCCCAGACTTCATTCGTCAATTCCATTCATTCGACAGATTAGATTTGTAATGACTTCTTTAAAACCTTTACCTCTTTCTCTTCTCATTAAACATTTCCTCAATTAAACCGTTCATAAAGCATTCGTAACCCTTTTTGGCAAAAACATTTCAAAACCTTTCCTTTCGTAAACATCGTTTCAACATTTCAGAACCTTTCCTTTCGTTAAACATCATTTCGTTAAAACATCATTTCGTTAAACATCATTTCTTTAAACATCATTTCGTTAAACATCATTTCGTTAATCATTTCGTAAGTATGCACACCAGCCCAAAAACATTAACAAAACATTTAAAAGAGGGCTCTAGAACTCACCTTATAAGCTAGTCTCGGTTGTCCTAAACAAAGGTCCAACAACGTCACTTCCGATCTGAATTGATTAATTAAATACACATCAGACCTAAATCCCGACTCTAACGGTTTACTCGTTCTGTTACAGGTGAATACACTGACTTCACTTACTGATGCAGACCTATCGAAACTACTTAGTTTCGACAGGTGCAGGCCCATCGAAACTTCTAGTTTCGATACCTGCAGGTCACTCGAAACTTCTAGTTTCGACGACAACTGCAGGTCACTCGAAACTTCTAGTTTCGACAACTACAGGTCACTCGAAACTTCTAGTTTCGACAACTGCAGGTCACTCGAAACTCTAGTTTCGATACCTGCAGAACTCAGCTATCTTCTCCAAAAAACCCTAACTTTCGCATGCAGGTCCGATCTTGTCAAGATCCGGACTTTTTGTATTCAAAACGTGTATTTTCCTTTCGTGATTCCAGATTTATAACCCTTTCCTCATTTGGTTTATAAAAACCCGTCATTTTCTCGAAAATACCCGAAAACCCAAAAACGAACAAAAACTCAGATTCGGTTCGGGTGTTACCTGATTTCGAGATTCTGATCCGGAGGTTTTGCTCACGAGCTCAGTAGCAACAAGCTCCTTCAATCTCGGGTCGATCCGCCAACTTTCTCTCTCTACGGTTTCTCTCTCTAGATTCTTGCAAATGAGAGAAATGGTGTGTGTGTTGGCTATTTAAAGGGAGGAAACCCCCCCTTCCTTCAAGTTTGCCGGCCCAACCGGCCCGGCCCGTTACGCCTCGTTCTATTATCCCGTTCGTCCCGGTTCAACCCGTTATTTAAAATCCTCATTTATTTTGGGATGTTACAATGTACTAATATATATTTTATGTATATATATATAAAGAATGAATTTTGAACAAAGAATGAAACGTATGTTTACAAAGAATGAAGGAAAGAATGACATAACGTAACTAAATAAAATCTTGCTGTATAATTATTTATATTGCATGTTATAAATGTAAGTATACGTTATGGACGGAAACGAAGTTAACGGCTACTTCTGTAGACGGACGACCATGTTACTATTTTGCAACCGGGAAAGATACGTCATTCGCAAGCTAGGACGTACAAAAAGCATAAAAGGGCGGTCGAAGTAAATGCTAAAATAGTATAACGGGTGCATAAACAATAGTTCGCGTGGGAAACGGATGCCTTAGGGCAGACGGGCGAATATGACGGACTACGACGGTAGGACGGTAAAGAAGGACGGTCGAAGGTTGGCCGGACTAAAGTTAAAGCGGACGGTTTCTAGGACCGGACGATTAAAAGGGCTACGACGGTAGCTCAAGGGCGTATGTCTTTGTGATATACGTACCGTAAGATGGGTTGATCACCCTTATGTGTATGACCAATGAATGTTAAAGAAAGAAAAGGTGAATACATATCTATGTAATCGCATAAGAATAAAGGAAGAAAAGGTGGATACATATCTATGTAATCACATAAGAATGAAGAAAGAAAAGTAAAGACTATGAATACATATTTGTAGAAATGTATGTATATATTTATGTATACTTATAAAGAAAAGAATGATCATACTTAATAGTTTTAAACTAGAACTCACCAGCGTTAGCTAACTTTTAGTATACATTTCAGGTAACAAAGGAAAGGGTCGTGCGAAGGCGTGAAGGCTGCCCGACATGTGACTGACATCCCACCTTATGTTTTGTTTAGACAATGGTTAATGTTTTGAATGTTAAGACTTCCGCTGTAATGTACTCAAATGTTGAATGTTTCCGTTGTGTTTGAATGTTTGAATTAAAAGTTCAGTAATTAATGACTATGTTTATGAGTAAATCCAACAAGTGGGGTCACCGGGGTTTAGGGCCTTACAAGTTGGTATCAGAGCAATAGTTTGAGATATTCAGACATCGCTAAATGTCTGGACTCAAGCTGATTATGGGACCAACGCACGGATGTCAGTCTGGGTAGCCAACGCCCACGCCAGCACAGTAAGTAAGTACAAAGGTTAATACACTTAGATAAGAATAGATAATCAAACCTAGAACCAATAGATGTCAATGTCACGACCAATTTGAAGAGTTTGGAACCCGAAAAGCAATGTAGATTTCTAATCACAAACCGGTCACTGTAATTAAAAATTTACCTTGTTCATACTGTTCCAAGACTATGATCTGAGAGAATGACATTGATGTATTCCCTTTATGACCATCAGGAAAACTAGGAACTTTGGCTGGAGGAGGATGAACTGGACGCCGAGGCGGTCGCACTGGCCGAGTAGGTAGACCTCCGTTGAACCAGAGATTTGAAGAAGAAGAGAGTGTGCACGCAGAACACACCGAAAGTGTGCACAAAACAGAATTGACCCCAACTAGGGACGACAATCCAGGGCCTATACAGTTGGAACCCGAAGTCAGAGATGCTATAGCCCGTGAAGTTGTGCTCACTCTAAAGAACATATTGCCTGACCTACTATCCGAGGCACTAAAGAAAAGCAAGGAAGAGGATGAAGGGAACAATGAAGAGAAAATTTATGACAGTGACGGGGATGAATTAAGGGTGGCATCAAGCAGTCGTGGGTGTACTTACAAAGGTTTCAAGGATGGAGACCCACCCAAGTTTGATGGTAGCAAGGATTCAGTGGCAACACTCGAATGGATTGAGAGGATGAACGATGTAATCAACATCAGCGAGTGTCGACCGGACCAGGCGGTTAAATATGTTGCTCATTCTTTCACCAATGAAACACTAGGTTGGTGGAGGAACATCCAGCGAACAAAGTCCCCAAACGCTTTTGCAAGAATGACATGGGAAGACCTAAAGAAGCTAATAATTCAGAAGTTCTGTCCCCAGAATGAAATTGATCGAGTGGAATATGAATTCCTAAACTTTAAAGCTAGTAACAAGACACGCCGCCAGTATACTTCTACGTTCAATGAGCTAGGTCAACTGGTACCCCACCTGGTGGAGACAGAGGAGCGAATGATCAAGCACTATGTGAAGGGCCTACCTCAAAGGGTCCGTGTCCACGTGAAAGCCAACCTACCCTCGACCTTCGAGTCGGTAGTAAATTTGAGCGGAATCGTCTACGACGATTATGCCAATGAGGACCCACCAATAGAGACACAAAAGAGAAAGTGGGAGAACCCGTCTAGAGGCACCGGAAGAGGGAATGTAATAACTGAAACTAAGAAGCCAAGGTCGAATGAATATGAAACATGCAGGAAATGTGGAAGGCAACATCTTGGCGAATGTAAAATCGGCACCACCACATGCAATAAGTGCGGGAAGCCGGGGCACTTCTCTCGGGAATGTGTAAGAAACATCAAGTGCCAAGTATGTGGATTGTTTGGACATCTGACAAAGAACTGCAGGAAGGCCGGCCAATCTGGTTCTGGAAGAGAGAGGGAAAAGGAACAGCCGCAGGCTAGGACTCGAGCCTATGCACTGACTGAGGAAGAAGCAAGAGGAAACCCTGATGTTGTGTCAGGTACGTTTATAGTAAATGATGAAAATGCTGCTATTTTATTTGACTCTGGTGCCAGTAAAAGCTTCATATCAAATGCATTTAGTCGTAAAACTGGGTTGCACTATCAACACCATAGCAAAGGCCTTTAGCGTTTAAACTGCCGTGGGTAAAAATTCGGCAGTATTCCAAGTAACAGAGGATTGTATCATAGAAATAGAGGGCCATAAGTTTCCTTCTAGATTATTCCTTATTACCTTAGGAGGATTCGATATAGTATTTGGTATGGATTAGTTAGCTGCCAACGAAGCTCAAATCATATGTAAACGTAAGAGGATACACCTCAAAGCTCCTAGCGGCAATCCAATTACGGTTTATGTGGATTGGAATTGCACGATGCCGAACATTATCTCGATGATCAAGGCCGAAAGTTACATGAGGCGCGGCTGCGAAGCTTATTTGGCATATGTTATTGATGATAGAATTAAAATAAATGAACTCAAGGAAGTACCCGTGGTGTGCAACTTTCCGAAAGTATTCCCTGAGGATCTACCTGGGTTACCACCCGATCGGGAAATAGAATTTCAAATTGACTTATTGACAGGAGCTGAGCCCGTTGCCAAAGCCCCCTACCGATTGGCGCCGTCAGAAATGAAAGAATTAATGTCTCAACTAGAGGAACTAACAGAAAAAGGATTTATTAGGCCGAGCATCTCACAGTGGGGCGCTCCGGTACTATTTGTAAAGAAGAAAGACGGCAGCATGCGCATGTGCATTGACTACCGTGAGTTGAACAAGAGAACAGTAAAGAACAAATACCCACTGCCTAGGATAGACGACCTTTTTTATCAACTGCAAGGTGCGAGTTGGTTCTCAAAGATTGATCTTAGGTCGGGTTACCATCAGTTGAAAGTAAGAGAAGAAGACGTACCAAAGACCGCGTTTCGCACGCGTTATGGGCATTATGAGTTTCTCGTGATGTCTTTCGGATTGACCAACGCACCAGCAGTGTTTATGGATTTGATGAATAGAGTATGTCGACCCATGTTGGATCGATCAGTGATAGTTTTTATAGACGACATACTGGTATATTCGAAAAGCGAGGGTGATCACCACTGTCACCTAAGGGAGGTTCTGGAGGTGCTAAAGCAGGAAAAGTTGTACGCAAAATTCTCCAAATGCGCGTTCTGGCTTAGGGAAGTCCAATTCCTAGGTCATGTAATAAACCCAAACGGCATCATGGTGGATCCTGCAAAGATCAAGACAGTAAAGGAATGGAACGTCCCAAAGACACCAACAGAGATACGAAGCTTCCTGGGATTGGCAGGCTACTATCGAAGGTTCATTCAAGAATTTTCAAGAATATCCTTGCCACTAACTAAGTTGACACGGAAGGAAGTGAAATATGAATGGGGTCCAACCCAAAACAACATGTTTGAAGAACTTAAGGCACGATTAACCCAAGCTCCAGTCTTAACTCTACCCGAGGGAAATGAAGACTTGGTAGTCTATTCTGACGCTTCGGGGCAGGGTTTGGGGTGCGTACTTATGCAACGAGGAAAGGTAATTGCTTACGCATCGCGACAACTAAAGATTCACGAGGTTAATTACCCAACACATGATTTATAGTTAGCAGCAGTAGTTTTCGTGTTGAAAATATGGAGGCACTATCTGTATGGAGTCAAATGCACCATCTACTCCGATCACAAAAGCCTGAAGTACTTTTTCGAGCAAAAGGAATTAAACATGAGACAAAGAAGGTGGTTAGAGCTACTGAAGGACTATGACTGCGAGATACTGTACCATCCAGGCAAGGCAAACGTGGTGGCTGACGCTTTAAGTAGAAAGGAAGGATCGACACTTATCCGGATCAAAGCGTGTCAGCTGATTATAACGCCGGATTTCATGAGTGAAATATCAAAGGCACAAGACGAAGCGCTATTAGAAGGAAATATAAAACGGGAAAGAATAGTAGGACAACAAGGGAATTTGGATGCAAATGCCTACGGTGTACGAACTAGGTTTGGCCGAATGTGGATACCTAAGATTGGCGAGCTTAGAGCCAAAATACTCGATGAGGCCCATAAGTCTCGCTATTCTATCCACCCCGGGACAAAAAAAATGTATCAAGACTTGAAGAAAGAATATTGGTGGCCTGGCATGAAGAATGATGTGACAGAATACGTGAGCAAGTGCCTAACGTGTTCTCTAGTTAAGGCCGAACACCAGAAACCATGCGATAAAATGCAACCTTTACCAATACCGGAATGGAAGTGGGAGGAGATCACAATGGACTTCATTACCAAGCTACCGCGAACAGCTAAAGGCAATGATACCATTTTGGTGATCGTCGACCACTTGACAAAGAGTGCTCACTTCTTGCCAATACGTGAGACCTCTTCGTCAGAAAAACTAGCAGAAATTTTTATCAAGGAAATTGTGAGCAGACATGGTATGCCGATGTCGATTGTGTCCGACAGGGATACTAGATTTACATCAAGATTTTGGAAGAAATTCAATGAAGCGATGGGCACTAGATTGAACATCAGCACCGCTTACCACCCCCCAAACCGATGGACAATCGGAAAGGACCATTCAGACCTTGGAGGACATGCTCCGGGCCTGTATCATTGACTTCGGTGGGAGCTGGGACAGCCATCTACCATTGGCAGAATTCTCATATAACAACAGCTATCACTCGACAATTGGCATGCCGCCATTTGAAATGTTGTATGGGAGGAAATGTAGGACCCCGGTTTGTTGGGGGGAAATTGGACAGAATGATTTTGCAAGTCTCGAAGTGGTCAAAGCTACTTCCGAGAAGTTTGATCAAATCAAGGCTCGAATGAAAGCCGCAAAGGACAGACAGAAATCATACGCGGATAAGAGAAGAAGGGATTTAGAGTTTCAAGTGGGGGACATGGTACTGTTGAAAGTATCACCATGGAAAGGAACCATCCGATTCAGAAAGAGTGGCAAACTAAGTCCAAGGTTTGTCGGACTTTTCAAGATTTTAGCAAGAGTGGGTCAAGTTGCTTACAGACTCGACCTACCCGTTGAGCTTAGTGGAATACACCTACGTTTCACGTGTCGCACTTACGCAAGTGCCTAACTGACGACACAGCTCACATACCTTACGACGAGATCGAAGTGGATAACAGTTTAAATTACGTAGAGGAACTGATAGCCATTCTCGACCTAGCTGAGAAACGACTACGCAATAAGTCGATACCGTTAGTCAAGATACAATGGAAGCACAGAAAAGGGTCGGAAGCTACGTGGGAAAAAGAAGACGAGATGAGGGGACTATACCCTCAATTGTTTAACGTATGAACAGTTTCGAGGACGAAACCTCTTTAAGGACGGTAGACTTGTAACATCCCAAAAATAATAAAACGAATAAATATAGCGAGACCGGTGATTTAGTCGGAATATTTAAACAAAAGGGAGCGGGCTTGGGTTCGGCTTCAATAGGCCGAGGGAAGCCCATGTATATATATATAAGGCAAGGCAGCCCTCTTCCCTGCTCATTCCACACTCACGCAGCTTCTAGAGAGAGAGAAAGGAGAGCTCAGGTCTAGAGAGAGAAAGTCGACGGATCGTCACGAGATTGGAGGAGCACGTTACAGCTGAGTCCGTGAGCAAAACCTCCGTATCAAAATTACAATCCAGGTAACGATTCGATCACATTATGAGTTTTTGTTCGTTTTGGGAAGTTTCGGGTTTTGGCTAAAAAGGTAAAGATTTTGCGGATGAAACTTGAAAATGAACTTATGAATACCATCTAGAATGAAAACCAAACGTTTTGATCTAAGAAAATTGAGATATTGACTCGATCAGACTCGCATGCAAAAACTTCAGATTCTTGGGGAAGACGACAGGTGCAGACCCATCGAAACTACTTAGTTTCGATAGGTGCAGACCCTTCGATGGGCGCAGACCCATCGAAACTACTCAGTTTCGATATATATACAGACCCATCGAAACTACCTAGTTTCGATATGCCCACGATCCGAAGCTAAGATAATACATAAGGTACTTATCGAAACTACCAAGTTTCGTCAGAAGCAACCTATCAAAACTACCAAGTTTCGACAGAAGCAACGTATCGAAACTACCAAGTTTCGACAGAAGCAACCTATCGAAACTACCAAGTTTCGACAGAAGCAACCTATCGAAACTACCAAGTTTCAACAGAAGCAACCTATTGAAACTACCAAGTTTCGACAGAAGAAACACTATCGAAACTACCAAGTTTCGACATAAGCAACCTATCGAAACTACCAAGTTTCGATATAAGTAAATCCATCGAAACTACTAGGTTCAAGCATAGTAATGTCTAGTGTCATCTAGGAGCACTACCTTACGTGTATGACTTTATTATACAGATCGTGAGTGACATAAGTGACGCTCAGTAGCCAGCTAAGTGTATCTCAGAAACTACTCATCAGGTGAGTTCTATGTGCCCCCTTCTATGCTATGTGCAAATCTTATTAAATGTTTTGGGGCTGAAATGTATACACTAAATGAATGAATGATATGAATGCTAATGTGATCATACGTGATGTACTAATATATATTTTATGTATATATATATAAAGAATGAATTTTGAACAAAGAATGAAACGTATGTTTACATAGAATGAAGGAAAGAATGACATAACGTAAATAAATGAAATCTTGCTGTATAATTATTTATATTGCATGTTATAAATGTAAGTATACGTTATGGATGGAAACGAAGTTAACGGCTACTTGTGTAGACGGACGACCACATGACTATTTTGCAACCGGGAAAGATACGTCCTTCGCAAGCTAGGACGTACAAAAAGCATAAAAGGGCGGTCGAAGTAAATGCTAAAATAGTATAACGGTTGCATAAACAATAGTTCGCATGGGAAACGGATGCCTTAGGGCAGACGGGCGAATATGACGGACTACGAAGGTAGGACGGTAAAAAAGGACGGCCGAAAGTTGACCGGACTAAAGTTAAGGCGGACGGTTTCTAGGACCGGACGAGTAAAAGGGCTACGACGGTAGCTCAAGGGCGTATGTCTTTGTGATATACGTACCGTAAGATGGGTTGATCACCCTTATGTGTATGACCAATGAATGTTAAAGAAAGAAAAGGTGAATACATATCTATGTAATCGCATAAGAATAAAGGAAGAAAAGGTGGATACATATCTATGTATTCACATAAGAATGAAGAAAGAAAAGTAAAGACTATGAATACGTAATTGTAGAAATGTAAGTATATATTTTTGTATACTTATAAAGAAAAGAATGATCATACTTAATAGTTTTAAACTAGAACTCACCAGCGTTAGCTGACTTTTAGTATACATTTCAGGTAACAAAGGATAGGGTCGTGCGAAGGCGTGAAGGCTTCCCGACATGTGACTGACATCCCACCTTATGTTTTGTTTAGACAATGGTTAATGTTTTGAATGTTAAGACTTCCGCTGTAATGTACTCAAATGTTGAATGTTTTCGCTGTGTTTGAATGTTTTAATTAAAAGTTCAGTAATTAATGACTATGTTTATGAGTAAATACAACAAGTGGGGTCACCCGGGTTTGGGGCCTTACAAACATTCATCTCCAACTGCAGCAAACTTTGGCAAAGAATCTTGTGTATTTAGAAGTGTGCACGAACATCCAAATGCTTTGAAAAACTTGATATACGGCTTTCTTTTGAAAAACAACTCATAAGAAGTCTTTGTATGTTGCTTCACCATGAGAACTCTGTTCAACACATAACACGCAATGTTTATAGCTTCAGCCCAGAAAATGATGGGCAATTTTGAATCCACAAGCATTGTACGAGCAACTTCAATTAAAGTTCTGTTCTTTCTTTCAGCCTCTCCATTTTGTTGCGGAGTTCTTGCTGCACTAAATTGCTGAGACTATAATCTTTTGACTTTTTAGACTTGTGCTTTTCAGGAATTTCCTTAGCCTTGCCCTTGCCTTTGTCATGCTTTGTTGTAGTTGTTGTCTTTTGCTTCTTCAACTCTGATCAGTAAACACGATACCCTTAGACGGAGGAAGTCTAGAAGGTACGGTTTTAGTCATTTTAGGCTCCTTTCTCTTCTTTAAAGGTGTTGTTGCAGTTGCTTGAACATCAGATATTTCAATCACTTCAGTATTTACACTTAACACCTCATCATTTTTAGCTAAAAACTCTTCAGTATGGCTCAAAACTGGTTCAGTAATTTCAACATTACCTTCTGAAGTTATATTATCTCTAACATTCACATCAGTAGCTTCATAATCACCAACATTAGTATCAGTCTGCTTTTCTGCTTCTTGCACTTATAATTCTGGTTGTACTTTTGTTACAACATTGCCATCACCACCAACATTACCCTGATCATCATCATCATCACCATCACTATCACTATCAACACCATCTTCAATGTCACTTGCCATCAAATCATCTATCTCATCATCTATGTTGAATTCCGAATCAGGTGTTTCCCCCAACATATTTGGAAACAAAGGTGTTACTCTTCCACTAAACCTGCTTGTCTTTCTTATGTTGTTCATACTACTGAAAATAACTTCTTACATTGGCTCATGTGGAAGTTCAATCCCATCATTAGGTAGATCTGGCAACAACGTGTTGATAAACATTTGAATGAATCTTGGGTACATCAAAAACTTATAATTCTGCCTTGGTCCCATGAAATTACTAATCATCGCTTCAAAGATCATTCTTGAAAATTTAAATCTTCTGTGAGTAGCCAAACATACCAATGCCCTACTAAACACTTCACCAATTTGATCAAACGCTGCTATTCTTGGACTCATGCAATGAATCAATTCATGTGCAAGATATCTCCATTGTTTTCCAAACATTGTCTTTGTGACCTATCTTCTAATATAGTTCCCTTCATATCCCATAGTCATGATTATTCCAGAAACTGCAGCGTGACTGATCTAGAATGGAAATTCTGATGAATCCCTGAAGTTAAGAACTTCACTGATTACTTGCTCAGTGATCTTTTTAGTTTTTCCTCTAACCTTGCTTTCAATACAAATTTCCTTGTTCATATGTTTGTATTCCACATTATCCCAAAATTCTCTGACTTGACTTGATTTGTATACCAAACACCACAAAAACTTTTCGATCGAAAACCCTTTTGATAAGAAACAAACATTTCGATCAAAAACTCAGATCAAACTCTGTGAACATTTCGACTGAAAAATCCCGAACATTATCTTTTTCGATCGAAAACTCATTTCGGACAGATCAGATGACTCTTCATTTCCATCCGAAAACAGATTTCGATCCATTCATAGGACTTTTCGGGCAATTCACTTTCGGGCGATTCAAAAGTTCAAATATTCAAAATTAATCTAAGGCTTTGGATCTACTCTATGCACCTCTACAAGTTGTGACAACCAACCTGTATGATCGAAAAGCCATAAGAATCACGATGACGTCACTAACAACGATATTTCGCTCAGAATCTTTGAACTTTTAAAATCAACGATTACGAAAGAGAGAAATAAGGTGGGGAAAGGTTTTTGAACGAAAATTCCAGAATATATAGAATTTGAGATTTCAACCGAAAACTTTCGGTTTAGAGATTTCGATCGAAAACACTTTCCGGACAAAAAAAAAAAAAAAAAAAAAAAAAAAAAAAAAAAAAATCTTATTCGGTCAGAGATTTCGACCGAAAACTTTGAACTTTAAAAACGTTGAACAAAAATAATTTTGATTTTCTTTTTCTTGTGCATGATGACATCATTAAGACCTGTTCCAAAACTTTATTTTTCACACACACACAAAACAAAGAAAACAAAAACATAAAACTTTAAACATAAAATCCAGATCATAACAACTATTTTATTCACAGACATTTTCACAAACACTTGATATCACTGTAACCTTTAGTTTATTTTCTTTACTGACTTTTGGTGAACTGAAATGACATAGGATCATAAATGCACACCATCTTAATCACACTGCATATCAAATCAGGATCTAAACAGTTCAACATTGATTGTCAGTATTGTTATCCACATAAACTCATGCATCACGTTTCAGCAAATACTATGTGACATTTAAGGTTATATTAATCAATACATTGTGTACCCCACAATCGAGATGGAATGAACTTAGAATTAACACAAAATTTCACCAGATCATGATCCAATCTCCAGCATGAAGGTAGCGTTCTTAGCACAGAAAAAATAATCCAAGTGGATTTGATTGGAATCATATTGATTCAGAATCATTTTGATTCATTGTCTTGGTTTCTGAGATAGTACGGAATCCTATTGATTCATATGAGATGTGAAGAATCATGGATATGTCAATTGAAATCACGAATGATTCAAAGGGCAAAACAAACTGACTTCCTATTTTCCATCAGAGATTTTCACCACAACCATCAGTTGTATAAAGGTGTTTAACTCTAAATCATATATTTGAGGTATATAGTCAATAGAGCAAACAAATTATGCTAAGAACTCATCAAGATCCTGGTCTCATGGTATGACTAGATTCACTTTGCATTCAAATGATGAAAGTACCGATATTCGATGTGGGTAAAACACAAAGATTTCAATTTCGTTAATCACACAAATATCGCCTAATTTATACATGCAGAGCCTACCAACATATCAATAATTGTAACCGGTGTCACCATCATATCCAATTCATGTGTAAGCTCAGTACACAAATATACTATCATTTCCTATTTGCATGTCAATCAGTCACACATAGTTCATTTTATAGCACAATATGAATTTCAACATCTCTTTTTCTCTTATGCACACAGATAAAACACACACTTCACAGATGATAATTTCTTTTATTTTCTTTTATTCTCCCCCTAAAATTGTGGTGTAGTTAATTGAATCTAAACAAACACATAAAAAAGCACATCTAGAACAAACACACAATTCAACATAATTTTAATACTAAAAGAAAAATCTTTTTGAGGAATATTTAATGGTCTTTCACTCAACACACGAACAGTACAATACTTATTATTTTTTTTATTTTTATTTTTATTTTATTTTTTTTAATAAAACATTTACTCAAAAAGATATCATCCCCAACATTTGTACCAGAGAGTTAAACGGATCTGTTGAAAATGCTTTTGTAAAAACGTCGGCTTTTTGCTCTAAGGTATCAACGTGGACCACCTTAATTAAACCATTATCAAAACAATCGCGAATAAAAGGTAACCTGATGGAGATATGCTTTGTTTTCGAGTGCTGAATTGGATTTTTCACGATGTCTAGCACTGCCTTATTCTCACAAGTAAATTAGGGTTTCCAAGAGATTAATTCCAAAGTCCATCAGTTGATGCTGTATCCAGATGACCTGTGAACAACAGCTCGACGCGACTGTGTATTCTGCCTCAGCAGTTGAAGTGGAGACATTTGTTTGTTTCTTACACTGCCATGAAACAAGTCTTTCCCCTAAAAATTGACAACCTGCTGATGTATATTTCCTGTCCAAATTACATCCTCCATAATCGCTATCATTATAAGCATAAAAATTAAATTAAAAATCAGAAGGATACCATAAACCGAGATTAACTCGACCCTTAAGATACCGAAAAATTATTTTAACAGCCGATTCATGGGACTCTTTTGGAGATGCCTGATATCTACCACACGAGCAAACTGCGAACATAATATGAGGTCTACTTGCAGTCTGATACATGAAGGAGCCAATCATTGAACGATATGCTTTTTGATTAACTGCAACTCTAGATAAATCCACAGTGAGAGGTTCATGGGGAGCAATGGGAGTGGATGCTAAGAACCCATACAATGCTTTATCGAGCTTGTACACCTGTAATGGATGATCAGGATCTTCAAAACCAGGTGGTTGATTAACATAAATTTCTTCTTTTACAACCCTATAAAAAAATGCAGTCTTCACATCTATTTGATAAACCTTAAACTTCATAAAAGAAGCATAGGCTAGAAAGATACGAATAGCTTCAATTCGGGAAACAGGAGCAAAAATATCCTCATAATACAACCCTTCTTCTTGACAGAATCCTTGTACAACAAGTCGAGCCATGTTCCGAACAACAATGCCACGATCATCCTTTTTGTTGCGAAAAACCCACTATGTACTGATATTGCCTTCAGGAAGATCAACAATATGCCACACATTCAGCTTCTTAAATTGAAGTAACTATGCTTGCATCGCTTCAATCCAATTTGAATCTTGAAGTGCGATTGTTACATTCTTTGGTTCTTCTTGTGACAAGAAGCACGAATATAAACATACTTTAATGTTTCCAGATTGGCTTCTTGTTTTCACACCTTCTTCAATAGATCCAATAATATTCTCAACAGGATGAGCTGAATGAATTCTGTGAATTAGAATTTCTTCAATATGAACTGATTCTGGCATACTAGTGTCATTTAACTCTGGTGATTGGTCACTTGAAATACTTGAAGAGTTTGATTGAGAATCATTCTCAGCTTGAACATTGGAAACTTCTAGCTGATCTTCATAAACAAATGGTTCATCATTAGTAATAGGAACTTGTACTTCAGTTTCATCATTTGTAGTTGAAATTTCAAGTTGCTCTTCTTGTGTTCGTGTAGATTTAGTAACATCCTCAGAGTTTTCAGTTTGAATCATTACTTTTTGTGGACCAACCAAGAAATTGTTAACAGTTTGATCAATCCTTGTTACTGACTCATAAACTGTATTTGAAGAACTTGCACCATCAGAATCAGATAAAGATTGTTGATCAAAAGTTTTGAAAACTATATCCGCATCAAAGAACCATTCTGGCTCATTTTACTCAGGAGAAATAGATGACTCTTGCCACTCCATATAATACGACTCCTGAACAATCTTTGTTCTTTTATAATAAACTCTGAAAGCCTTTTGATAAGACGAGTATCCCAAGAAATAACATTCATCTCGAACTGCAGCAAACTTTGGCAAAGAATCTTGTGTATTTAGAAGTGTGCACGAACATACAAATGCTCTGAAAAACTTGATATACGACTTTCTTTTGAAAAACAACTCATAAGAAGTCTTTGTATGTTGCTTCACCATGAGAACTCTGTTCAACACATAACACGCTGTGTTTACAGGTTCAGCCCAGAAAATAATGGGCAATTTTGAGTCGACAAGCATTGTACGAGCAACTTCAATTAAAGTTCTGTTCTTTCTTTTAGCCACTCCGTTTTGTTGCGGAGTTCTTGCTGCACTAAATTGATGAGTTATGCCATTTTCTACACAAAACAAATTTATCAGTTTATTCCTAAACTTTGTTCCTTTATCACTGCGAATAATTGACACTTTGCTATCACAGATGTTTTCAATATGCTTTATAAATTCGATGATTTTTTCAGGTGTTTCATCCTTTGTTGCAAGGAAGAACACCCAGTAAAATCTTGAAATATCATCTGTGATAACAAGACAGTAAGACTTCTGAGCAGTACTCTTTACTCGAACTGGACCAAATAAATGCATATGAATAAGAAATAAAGGTCGAGTAAATGCTGTCACAATCTTCTTTGGATGAGACTTATTGTGTTGTTTTCCCTTTGCACATGACATGCAACTTTCTTGAATAATGAATTCCTTTCTTGGTAGTCCACGCACTAAGTATTTATGAACCGAGTTGTTCATATATTTCAAATTTACGTGTCCCATTCGACGATGCCACAGATAAGACTTCGAGCCAGTGGCCTTTGATAACAAACAAGAAACGCCCACTAGTGTAGAATGGTCGTTCATATCCACCACGTAACTGTTGAACTTTCTTGGAGCTCTCATCAATATCATTTCTTCAGGGATAACTAGTCCTGGCTTTAAGATTAAGCACTCCTTTGCTATAAAATGGACCGATATATCTTTATCGCATACTTGCGAAATACTTAGCAGATTAAACTCCAACTGTGATACATAATTGACTTTCTCAAGAGTTATTAAGTCATTTGAAACTGTTCCTTGACCAGTTATCTTTCCACCTTTTTTTATGTCCAGCAAAAGAAACAACTTACCTTAGATCGAAAATCATTCAATATCTCTCTTTGTCCAGTCATGTGCCTTGAGCAACCGCTATCAACATGCCAAACATTATTAATAGTCCTCCCGGTTTTACTCTGCACATTTCAAGACAACTTGATGAGAAACAGGTACCCAGATCATCTTTGACACGGGCTGACTTTTAGTTTTTACAGTCATAGTCACAACGACTTGTTCCTTCAAATTCTCAACATTCTTTGTTCTAGATATATGTGAAGTTTGTTCAATTTTAACTTTCCAAAAACAACCAACATTTTTCCCATATTTCTTATTGAATTTTTCTTTAGCAAAATAGCTTGGTTTGGTTGAATTTTTCACATATATTGGACTGTTTTGGACCTTTTTGTCCACAAAATTAGATAGCACATAATCATGACAAGCATTTGAATAAAGTTCACTATGATCTCTAGAAAGCAAGTAATCGCGACTGTAACGATGATTCACTCCGAACTCAACCACACTGTCATTCACAAATGCTTTCTTGAGCCACTTGTTAATATTGCTTTTTGGTCTCTTGTTGTACCCTTTGACATTTGACTCACTTGACTTGTGTTTGCAATTTCTAGCAAAATGTCCAACTTGACCACAAGTGAAAAAAATTTAACTTTTAAACTTTGACTTAGTCTTTGTCTTTGACTTTGAATATTTGCCTATTTCAAACATGGATTTTCCTTTCTCACACTCTATTGAACTTTGACTTATTACTGACTTCCCTTTACTTTGAACGAGCTTATCTTTTACATCAATGAACTGGTCTTTGACATCATTTGATTTGCC
Source organism: Smallanthus sonchifolius (assembly GCA_023525975.1). Classification (NCBI taxonomy): domain Eukaryota; kingdom Viridiplantae; phylum Streptophyta; class Magnoliopsida; order Asterales; family Asteraceae; genus Smallanthus; species Smallanthus sonchifolius. The sequence goes on along the minus strand of CM042021.1, from coordinate 64,646,403 downwards.
TTTGACATTCATTTGATTTGAACTTCCACTAACGTTTTGACTCTTTGTTGGTCTACTGATTTTAATTTGTATAGACTTCACATTCTCTCCTTCACTTGTCAGGATGTGATTTTCAGGAACTATGAATTCATTTTTTGCAACATCACAAAAATAGTAAATAAATAATAATAACTCAATAGGGATTTAACCGTCAAAAATGAAACGAAAATGGATGGGCTTGGGCTCGGCTCCAACGGGCCGGGGGAAGCCCAAGTATATAAAGGTCAAGACAGCATTTAACTCTCATTTCTTCCACAACTTGCAATCTAGGGAGAGAAAGGAGAGCTCGGGCCTAGAGAGAGAAAGTTGACGGATCGACCCGGAATTGAAGGAGCACGTTACTGCTGAGCTCGTGAGCAAAACCTCCGAATCAGAATCACAATCAAGGTAACGATTCGACCTTAAACTGAGTATTTGTTCATTTTGGGGGTTTTCGGGTTTTAGCTAAATATGAGACGTTTTTATGGGTGAAACTTGAAAATAAGCTTACAATTAGCATCTAGAATGAAAATCGCACATTTTGATCAAAGAAAATTGTAAGATTGGCATGATCTGGTTAGCATGCAAGAATTTCGGACTTGTTCAGGAAACAGGTCTTGCGCACTTATCAAGTACGCAAGAAGCGCACTTGCTAAGTGCGCAGGCACCAGGCTCGTAATTCAGTATGATTAAACCGTTAGAGTCGGGATTGGGTCTGATGTGTATTTAACTAACTTAATCAGATCGTACGTGACGTTGTTGGGCCTTTGTTTAGGACAACCAAGACTAGCTTATCAGGTGAGTTCTATGTGCCCCCTTCTGTATTATGTGCAAGTCATTTTAAATGTTTTGGGGCTGAACTGTATACACTAAATGATATGAATGTCAATGTGATCATACATGATATACAAATAAGTATATTATATATATGAAAATGAATTATGAACAAAGTATGAAACGTATGATTATAATGAATGAATGAAAGAATGACATAACGTGAATGAATGAAATCTTCCTTTATATTTTATATATTACATGTTATGAATGTACTAATACGTTATGGACGCTACGATGACAACGGCTACTTCGGTAGACGGACGACCACGTGACTATTTTACAAACAGGACAAAAACGTTCCTTCGCAAGCTAGGACGTATAAAAGGTACTCGTGGACGGTCGAAGCAAATGCCTTATTACATGTAGAACGGTCGCATATATAATAGCCACGTGGGAAACGGATGTCCTAGGGCAGACGGGCGAATGAACGGACTACGACGGTAGGACGGTTTAAGAGCGGACGGACAAAGGTTTCCGGACGGATTTATGTTTCGACGGACGGTTTTCTAGAGCCGAACGGTTTATGAAAAGGGCTACGATGGTAGTTTCCCACTACGTTGTCTTTGTGACATTCGCGACAAGTATGATGGGTTGATCACCCCTATGTGTATGACCAATGAATGTTCTCCCCAAAGTAAGTATGTATGTACATATGTATATACTCGGTATGAATATTATGTGAGAACAGTAAGGAAAAGAATTTGCTAATGCAGGTATATATATATATATAATACTTAACGATAAGAAAAATGCTATGTATGATTGTTTTTAAACTAGAACTCACCAGCGTTAGCTGACTTTTAGTATACATTTTAGGTAATGAAAGGAAGGGCCGTGCGAAGGCATGATGGTTACCCGGCACGAGACTGACATCCCACTTTTATATATGTTAAGACAATATCATGTTTGTATTTGATAAGACTTCCGCTGTCATGTTATGTTACGTTATGTATGATTGAATTCGAATGTTTTAAATTTAAGTTCAGTATTTATGACTATGTTTATGAGTAAATCCAACAAGTATGGTTACCCGGGAAAAGGGGCCTTACAAGTTGGTATCAGCGCAATAGTTTAAGAGATTCAGACATCCCTAAATGTCTGGACTCAAGCTGATTATGGAACCAATGCACGGATGTCAGTATGGGTAACCAACGCCAACGCCAGCACGGTAAGTAAGTACTAAAGTTAATGCACTTGGATAAGAATAGATAATTTAACTTAGAACCAATAGATGTCAATGTCACAACCGATTTGAAGAGTTTTGAACCCAAAAAGCAATGTAAATTAGTAATCACAAACCGGTCACTGTAATTAACAAATTTACCTTGCTCGTACTATTCTAAAACTATGATCCGAAGAAATGGCATTGATGTATTCCCTTTATAACTATCAGGAAACTAGGAACTATGGCTGGTGGAGGAAGAACAGGACGCTGAGGCGGTAGACCTCCATTGAATCAAAGACATGAAGAAGAAGAGAGTGTGCACGCAGAACACACTGAGAGTGTGCACGAAACAGAAGTGACCCCAACTGGGGACGACAATCAAGGGCCTCTACAGTTGGAACCCGAGGTCAGGGATGCTATTGCCCGTGAAGTTGTACTTACTCTGAAGAAAGTATTGCCTGATCTTCTATCCGAGGCACTAAAGAAAAGTAGAGATGAGGATGAAGGAGATCATGAAGAGAAGGTGTATGACACCGATGGGGATGAAGTGAAGGTGGAATCAAGCAATCGTGGGTGTACCTACAAAGGTTTCAAGGACGGAGACCCACCCAAGTTCGATGGGAACAAGGATTCAGTGGCTACGTTCGAATGGATTGAGTGGATGAACGCTGTAATCAACATCAGCGAGTGTCGACCGGACCAGGTTGTTAAGTATGTTGCTCATTCTTTCACCAATGAGGTACTAAGTTGGTGGAGGAACATTCAGAGGACAAAGTCGCCAAACGCTCTTGCCAGAATGACATGGGAAGACCTGAAGAAGCTGATAATCTAAAAGTTTTGTCCACAGAATGAAATTGATCAAGTGGAAATTGAATTCCTAAAATTCAAGGCTGGCAACAAGACGCACCGCCAGTATACTTCCAGGTTCAATGAACACCTTATGGAGACAGAAGAACGAATGATTAAATACTAAGTGAAGGGCCTACCTCAAAGGGTCTGTGTTCATGTGAAAGCTAATCTACCCTCGAACTTCGAGTCGGTAGTCAACCTGTCTGGAATCGTCTATGACGATTATGCTAACGAGGACACAGCTCCCGAAGCTCCGAAACAGAAATGGGAGAACTCGTTCAAAGGGAATGGAAAGGGAAACTACACCACTGAGGTGAAGAAGCCTAGGCTAGAAGGGTATGAAGTTTGTAAGAAATGCTCAAGGAAACACCAAGGCGAATGTTTAGTTGGCACAACCATATGCTATAAATGCGGGAGGCCGGGACACTACTCCCGAGATTGCTTAAAAGACGCCAAGTGCCAAAGTTATGGTAGATATGGACACCTGACTAGGGAATGCAGGAAAACCAGACAATCCAGTTCGGGAAAGGAAAAGGAAGCTGAAAGGGAACAGCCAAAGGCTAGGACTCGAGCCTACGCCCTTACTGAGGAGGAAGCAAGGGTTGTGTCAGGTACGTTCCTAGTTAATGATGAACATGCTGCTATTTTAATTGACTCTAGTGCTAGTCAAAGCTTTATATCCAATGCATTTAGTCGTAAACTAGATTGCACTATCAACACCATAGTAAAGGCCTTTAGCGTACAAACTGCCGTTGGTAAAAATTCGGCAGTATTCCAAGTAACAGAAGATTGCATCATAGAAATAGAGGTCCATAAGTTTCCTTCTAGATTATTCCTTCTCACCTTAGGAGGATTCGATATAGTATTGGGTATGGATTGGCTAGCTACCAACGAAGCTCAAATCATATGTAAACGTAAGAGGATACACCTCAAAGCTCCTAGCGGCAGTCCAATTACGGTTTATGGGGATTGGAATTGCACGATGCCGAACGTTTTCTCGATGATCAAGGCCGAAAGTTACATGAGGCGCCGTTGCGAAGCTTATCTGGCGTATGTTATTGATGATAGAATGAAAACAAAAGAACTCAAGAATGTACCCGTGGTGTGCAACTTCCCGGAAGTGTTCCCTGAGGATCTACCTGGGTTGCCACCCAATCGGGAAATAGAATTTCAGATTGACTTAATGCCAAGAGCTGAGCCCGTTGCCAAAGCGCCCTACCGATTGGCTCCGTCAGAAATGAAAGAATTGATGTCTCAACTAGAGGAATTAACAGAAAAAGGATTTATTAGACCGAGCATTTCACCATGAGGAGCTCCGGTACTATTTGTAAAGAAGAAGGACGGCAGCATGCGCATTTGCATTGACTACCGCGAATTGAACAAGAGGACAGTAAAGAACAAATACCCACTACCTAGAATTGACGACATTTTTTATCAACTACAAGGTGCGAGTTGGTTCTCAAATATCGATCTTAGGTCGGGTTACCATCAGTTGAAAATAAGAAAAGAGGACGTACCAAAGACCGCGTTTCGTACGCTTTATGGGCATTATGAGTTTCTCGTGATGTCCTTCGGATTGACCAACGCACCAGCAAAGTTCATGGACTTGATGAATAGAGTATGTCAACCCATGTTGGATAGATCAGTAATAGTTTTTATAGACAACACACTGGTATATTCTAAAAGCGAGGGTGATCACCACTACCACCTAAGAGAGGTTCTGGAGGTACTAAAGCAGGAAAAGTTGTACGCAAAATTCTCTAAATGCGCGTTCTGGATTAGGGAAGTCCAATTCCTAGGTCATGTCATAAACCCAAACGACATTATGGTGGATCCTACAAAGATCAAAACCGTAAAAGGTTGGAACATCCTGAAAACGCCAACAGAGATACGAAGTTTTCTGGGATTGGCAGGATACTATCGGAGATTCATTTAGGACTTCTCGAGAATAGCCTCGCCGCTGACAAAACTAACACGTAAGGAAGTAAAGTACGAATGGGGCCCAACCCAAAACAATGTGTTTGAGGAACTTAAGACACGATTAACCCAAGCTCCAGTCTTGGCACTCCTTGAGGGAAATGAAGACTTAGTAGTCTACTCTGACGCCTCGGGCCAAGGTTTAGGATGCGTACTTATGCAGGAAAGGTAATTGCTTATGCCTCGTGGCAACTAAAGATTCATGAGGTTAACTACCTAACTCACGATCTAGAGTTAGCAACAGTAGTTTTCTCATTGAAAATATGGAGGCACTATCTGTATGGAGTTAAATGCACCATCTACTCCGATCACAAAAGCCTGAAGTACTTTTTCAAACAAAAAAAATTAAACATGAGGCAATGGAGGTGGTTAGAGCTAATGAAAGACTATGACTGTGAGATATTGTACCATCTTGGCAAGGCAAACGTAGTGGCTGACGCTTTAAGCAGAAAGGAAGAATCGGAACCTATACGGATCAAAGAGTGTCAGCTGATTGTAACGCCAGATTTGATGAGTGAAATATCAAAGGCACAAGATGAAGCACTATAAGAAAGAAATATAAAACGGGAAAGAATAGTAGGACAACAAGGGAATTTAGATGCAAATGCATACGGTGTACGAACTAGGTTTGGCCGGATGTGGATACCTAAGATTGGCGAGCTTAGAGACAAAATACTCAATGAGGCCCATAAGTCTCGCTATTCTATCTACCCCGGGACGAACAAAATGTATCAAGACTTGAAGAAAGAGTACTGGTGGCTTGGCATGAAGAATGATGTGACAGAGTACGTGAGCAAGTGCCTAACGTGTTCACTAGTTAAGGCCGAGCACCAGAACCATGCGGTAAAATGCAACCTTTACCAATACCGGAATGGAAGTGGGAGGAGATCATGATGGACTTCATTACCAAGCTACTACGAACAGCTAAAGGAAATGATACCATTTGGGTGATCGTCGACCGCTTGACGAAAAGTGCTCACTTCTTGCCAATATGTGTGACTTCTTCGTCTAAAAAGCTAGCAGAAATATTTATCAAGGAAATTGTGAGCAGGCATGGTATGCCACTGTCGATTGTGTCCGATAGGGATACGAGGTTCACGTCAAGGTTTTGGAAGAAATTCAATGAAGCGATGGGCACTAGGCTGAAAATCAGCACCGCTTACCACCCCCAAACCGATGGACAATCGGAAAGGACCATTCAGACCTTGGAGGACATGCTCCGGGCCTGTATAATTGACTTCGGTGGGAGCTGGGACAGCCATCTACCATTGGCAGAATTTTCATATAACAACAGCTATCACTCAAATATTGGCATGCCGCCATTTGAAATGTTGTATGGGAGGAGATGTAGGACCTCGGTTTGTTGGGGGGAAATTGGACAAAAGGATTTTGCAAGTCTCGAAGTGGTCAAAGCTACTTCCGAGAAATTTTATTAAATCAAGGCTCGAATGAAAGCCGCAAAAGACAGACAAAAATCATACGCGGATAAGAGAAGAAGGGATTTAGAGTTTCAAGTAGGGGACATGGTACTGTTAAAGGTATCACCATGGAAAGGAATCATCCAATTTAGAAAACCTGGCAAACTAAGTCCAAGGTTTGTCGGACCTTTCAAGATTTTAGCGAGAGTGAGTCAAGTTGCTTACAGACTCGACCTACCCGTCGAGCTTAGTGGAATACACCCTACGTTCCACGTGTCGCACTTACGCAAGTGCTTAGCTGACGACAGAGCTCACATACCTTACAACGAGATCGAAGTGGATAACAGTCTAAATTATGTGGAGGAACTAATAGCAATTATTGACCGAGCTGAGAAACGACTACGCAATAAGTCGATTCATCTAGTTAAAGTACAATGGAAGCACAGAAAAGGGTCAGAAGTGACGTGGGAGAAAGAAGATGAGATGAGGGGACTATACCCTCAATTGTTTAACGTATAAACGGTTTCGAGGACAAAACCCCTTTAAGGATGGTAGACTTGTAACATCCCAAAAATAGTAAATAAATAATAATAACTCAATAGGGATTTAACCGTCAAAAATGAAAGGAAAATGGATGGGCTTGGGCTCGGCTCCAACGGGCCGGGGGAAGCCCAAGTATATAAAGGTCAAGACAGCATTTGACTCTCATTTTTTCCATAACTTGCAATCCAGAGAGAGAAAGGAGAGCTCGGGCCTAGAGAGAGAAAGTTGACGGATCGACCCGGAATTGAAGGAGCACGTTACTGCTTAGCTCGTGAGCAAAACCTCCGAATCAGAATCACAATCAAGGTAACGATTCGACCTTAAACTGAGTTTTTGTTCATTTTGGGGTTTTTCGGGTTTTAGCTAAATAGGAGATGTTTTTATGGATGAAACTTGAAAATAAGCTTAGAATTAGCATCTAGAATGAAAACCGCACATTTTGATCAAAGAAAATTGTAAGATTGGCATGATCAGGTTAGCATGCAAGAATTTCGGACTTGTTCAGGAAACAGGTATTGCATACTTATCAAGTACGTAAGAAGGATGTCCTGCGTACTTATCATGTACGCATGAGGAAGATCATGCGTACTTATCAAGTACGCAGGAGGAAGAACATGCGTGCTTATCAAGTACGCAAGAAGAATGTTTTGCGCACTTGTCAAGTACGCATGAACCAGGCCGTGCGCACTTGCTAAGTGCGCAGGCACCAGGCTAGATAGTGAAGTCAGTATGTTCGCCTAGTTCAGTATGATTAAACCGTTAGAGTCGGGATTGGGTCTGATGTGTATTTAAATACCTAATTCAGATCTTACGTGACGTTGTTGGGCCTTTGTTTAGGATAACCAA